>CM057008.1:59441001-60691001 GCA_029891345.1 Dryococelus australis
CCAATGGACGGCTGGTTTTTTCTGGGATCTTCCGTCCCCCCCTTGCATTCTGGCACTGCTTCTTTCTCACATCATTTTCCCCTCATCGACTCTCAAGACCTCGTCATTAAGAGCCACCCAAATCACTCAAAAATTAGCCCCCAGCCATTCATTCAAGGCCCTCCTTAAGTCATTCGTTCACTGCCCCCTTCAAGTGATTTGTTCCAAGCACCCCCCTCCCGCCAAGTAATTTGTTTGAAGGCCCCTTCCCCCTAGTCTTTGTTCAAATCCACCCAGTGTTTTGTTCATGCCTCCTAGTGTTTCGTTCCCTGAGGGTTGTAACTCATCCACAGGATTATGGTACAAAAAATGATTGGCTGATAAGTGGCTAGGCGAGATCCTGAGGTGAAGAAAACAGAGTCTTGTCTAAGCCAAGGAAGGTGGAGTTACATCAGGAGTTCCGAAGGGTAGTGTACTGGTTCCCTTCTCGTTCATTATGATAACGACCTGGGGATGATGGTGGCTGTTTGCACACAACTGGGTTTTTATACAGCTGTCGTTTGGAGGATATAGAACAAATAAGGAGGTGGACAGAATGGGACAAATGAAATTTAATGTTCAATAAACAAAGATCACAAGGTTCACTAGGAATAAGGGAAGGTATAAATCACAAGGTGAGGCGATGAGAGAAGCTTCAAGGTGTAAGGTTGGTGATTAAGAGTGAACTAGGTGGAAATAGCAAGTACATACAGAGAGTGGTAGCCTATCAAAGAGAAGTAGGGCTTTGGGAAGATTCTAGAAAGGGTTTGGTGAGGAGGGGAAGGGAAGGATAGGGCTTATGAAACTATGAGTAGTAGGGCATAGAGAGAGCTGGTGCAGGATTCAGGAATTCGGCTCTGGCCGCCATGTTAGATCCCCCCCCCCCCCCCCATCATACACTTTTTAACATTAATTTGTACATTTTAGCCCAAAAATGTCTTAATATTGTCCCTTTCTTCCTTAAAAATTTCCAGCTTCCCCCGAAAAATTTCCTCTTTTTCCCTAAAAAAAAATTGCACCAAGCCCCTCATGTGCAAAAACAAGCCCCAAAATCCCATTTCAGCCAATTTTGGGGGCTCACTACATACTTCTATCCTACATCGATAAAATCAAATTATTTTTAGTAAATTATTATTATAAAATTTTAATATAGGCCGATTTTTATAATAAAAAAAATTTAAAGGTGTAAATATTAAGTGTTATACATCACCGGACTCGTCTTTTCAAGGAGCATGCGATTATGATGTCATAATAAAATTATTTTTTAATTAAAATATATTTTATAATTTAAAAATTTAAAGGCTAAAGTATTAAGTGTTATACACCACCGGACTCATATTTTCAAGACACATATGATCGTGATGTTATACCATCGTTCTGTCCTAATTTTTCATGTTATATAATTCTGTGCTGTCTGTTTCTTTCTCTTATTCCATCTCTTTCTAGCCTTCTCTCTCTGGCTCTCTTTCTTTCTGTATTGTCTCTCTATCAGTCCATAGGTTTTCTCAGAATCCTCCCTTTTTTTTTTGTTGTTTCGTTTCTCTCTTTCTCTTTCTTTCCTTCTCTATTGTCTCTCTCATTTGTGCGACCCTATTACTCAAACTTGTTCGACTCACTGTCTACATTGTTCCTTCATCGCCTGCTAGAGTGCACGAATTGACAGTGTATATATTTATTTATGGATTTAAATATGTAATTTTCTATACACGACAACGTAGGCCTATATAAAAAATTATTGAAAAGTAGATTACATGCAAAACTTTGTAAAACATATTCAAATTTTAATAATTTATTTTTCAAAAATCAATTCAATCCTTTTTTCACATTTACTTCATTCAACTTGTATCTCGTGTTGTACGAAAAACATAATTTAATTTAAAATTAAGCCATTTAACCTTGTAACCATGCACGCACGTGCCCCCCCCCCCTCATTATTGGCTGAAATTGGATTTTGGGCCTCGGTGCTTGTTTTTGGAAAAAATGGGGAATTTTTTGGGAAAAACATGAAATTTTTAGGGAAAAAAGGGAAATTTTAAGGAATTTTTGAGCTGAAATGTAATATTTTGTGTGAACATGAGCGATTTTTGTAAAAAAGAAATGAGAAAAAATTCAACACGGCAGCCAGAGCCGCAGAGCCGAACAACCAAACGCACGAAGAAAGTACTTGTAAATGTTATTTGTTTGTATTTAAAGTACTCTGTGAATTCTATTAAAATTAGTGATGTGTAGTGCAGGAATCCCATAGCCCCGACAAACACAGCGCAACACGACAGAAACCACAACAAGAGGACATCATTTGTATTTTCAATGTGACATCAAATTTAAAGCTCGACAGTTTACTGATACCACACGAGTACAATTTTTTGGAACCATTTAAAAGGTACTGATTAACTAAGCTAGTTTCAAAGGCGATGGGCAGATGGAAAATTTGGAATACATGATGTTGACAGAGCGTTTTTGCTAACGCATACAATGGTAACATTATTATTTTGAAGAGTCAGGCCTAAGTACAGAAATTTTCAAAAAAATTTTCTTTTCAGTTTCATATTTGCCATTGTAGAAAAAGCTTGCCATACAATTTAATTTTTCCAAAGTTGTACACTCTGTGTGTAGTGTCGCACTACATGACTAAAATAAAATCATTTGTAATCCAAAATTGCTGATCGGAGGTCAGAATTTGTTGGACTTACGTCAGATCTACCTTGTATTTCATTGGCTGTTTAGTTTTAAGTGTTGTGTCGTGCTCGGGGCTATGCAACCCCGGCATAGTTCATATGTATTTCTTTTAAAAACTTATGTGTATATTATTTGATTTATTTCACTCCTGGCTGTCTTAAATTTGATATAGTTATAAAATGTTCCCCGTAAATTATTCACAATTTTCATAATTTAGCAACTTATTAATTTTTTTTTTTTTTAGTTTTGTTGTTAAAGGCAAATTTGACATGTCGAATACCGTTATGTATTATTGCCTTTTCGATCAAATGGATGAATGAGTGAGTGAATTACCAGCAATACGACGGTAACCAGCTCAAGTTACATGGTGGACACCATGCTTATGTTTGGCGCTATATGAAACAGGTGACATGAACAACTACGAGACGTAGTAAGACAAATCCGCGAGTAAACAAAAACAATGACGTCAAGGAAGCGAGAAATTTAAATTCCGCGGAAAAAAAATTATAAATATTTATCAGAAATAATAATCAAGTAAGGTCACGAAATATTTCTCAATACAGATATTTGCTTTTAAAAGGAATATCTGAAGTGATTTCAACAAGTAACCCCTTTTTCTAAAGTTGGATGATTACAGAACCAGATTAATAATTTTCCATGGAAATCGCACAACTCATCTCCCAAGCAACATATAAAAGATAACTTAGAAATTACCTTTTCCGAAGGAGCGTTCCGGGCATATTTCCTTCATTGGTTTGCCAGAGTTCAATCACCTGAAGCTTTCAAACTGTGGACGTGATACGGAATCTTAAACCAGTCGGGTACGCAAAATACATTATTACAAAGGAAAAACCACGACACATGAGATTAAACACTTTTACTTGACTTAGTACTGTTCATTTGACAACCTCGCGTATTAAAATTTCTAATGTGTCTGATCCCGGGCCGCACTAATCACTTATACACACGGAAACCGCACACGCAACATTAAATATTTTGTTATTGTTCTGCTCAATGTTGGGTACATGCGCAGAAGCCGAATACGACCTCTATGGTTGGGACATGGAGACTGGCTGTACGCAGCCAGTGAGATCGATCTACGTTATCAATAGTCTGCAGGTGTAAAAGAACTTATAATTCCTACATTCGACACCGTGTTTTTGTTTTCGTTGTTTTATTGCATCCATAAGATATTTTTTCAATTCATAGCTGTACAAAGATATTGCCCTATAGATCTCTTCTTCCTCATCATCCAGCCCCTCTGCACATTTTCCAGTTCTCGCACCTCTACCTCCACACGGGTCCCATACTGCTGCAGCAAATTCTAACATTGGCTGTACCATTGTACCAAACGCCTTCTCCTTCACCTCACAACAGACTCCATTCAGCACCCTTCCAAGCATACCCAGAACCCTTCTTCCCTTTGCAACCACCCTCTCTACCTGTTTTTTCCACCTTAGGTCTCCCTGCAGTACAATCCGTAAATACTTATATTCTGCTGCTTCTTCTATCTCTTGTCCCTCCCATCTGTATAAGTCCCCGATTATCATCTTCTTCCTTGTGAACCTCACTACCTTAGTTTTTCTTACATTTATTTTCATTTTATTTTTCCTCGTCCACAACCATATCTTATAAATGTCCGCCTGCTAATTTCCGCCCCCCTCTCCTACTTCAGCATGCACAACTCAATCGTCTGCAAACAATCTGATTTTTCCCCTAATCACCAAACTCATGTCATTTACCATTATAAATAACAAGGCACCCAGCACGCTTCCCTGTGGTACCCCTGATGTAACCTCCTCTTCCTTCGATATTGCCTCCCCCACTTTCACCCTCTGCCTTCGCCCCCTGAGAAAGTCCCCTATCCATTCCACTACCCTCCTGTCCGGTATCAGTGCCTCCACTTTCCTCATCAATGTCCATGGGTCACTTTATCAAATGCCTTCTCAAAACCTATGAAGCAGGCATCCGCCTGCTTCCCCTCATCAACTACCTGCACCAGATCCTCTAATAACCCAGCCAGCTGAGTCTCGCATGAGTATCCCCTCCTGAAACCATGCTGGAACCCCTCCAAACAATTCCTATTGTTCATAACCCTAACCACATACTGCACCACCAGCCTCTCCAATACTTTTCCTGTACTTGATGTGAGACTCACCCGTCTGTAGCTGCCAGGCCCCCCCCTATCTTCTCCCTGCTTGTGAATAGGTACCACCATAGCACCCTTCCAATCTTGTGGTAACTTACCCTCTCCTAAGGACTTTTTAAACTGCACTTCTAAATATTTCGCCAACTCCTTGCCACCAAACTTTAGTGCTGTGTTTCCTATCCCATCTGATCCCCCTGCCTTACTGCTCTCCAAACCCCTAATTACCTTTTCTATCTCCCACTCCCTCATCTTAAACTTCCTAATCAACCCCCCCCCCCCCTCCCTTCCGAACCATGTTAGCCCCCCGCCCCCCTAATTCCTACCCTCCTTTACCTCAAACACTGACAAGTACTGTCCTTGCAGCATCTCCAAGTATTCTCGGTCATTTGTCGCATGCCTACCATCCCTTCCTGTTAGCAGAGGGATCCCTTCCACTCCTCCCCTTAACCACCCAACACACCTAAACAATTTCCTCCATTCCTTGCCTTTTCCATCTTCCACCATGTTCCCCAGAAATACATTCTTTGCCTGTTTGATCTTTCTTTCAAGCTCCCTACCCATTT
Source organism: Dryococelus australis (assembly GCA_029891345.1). Lineage (NCBI taxonomy): Eukaryota > Metazoa > Arthropoda > Insecta > Phasmatodea > Phasmatidae > Dryococelus > Dryococelus australis. The sequence goes on from CM057008.1 coordinate 59,446,408, forward strand.
GTTTCGTCATTTCTTTAGATCTTATCATCCCTTCAGTTCTGTACTTAGCATGTAATTTTTTGCACTTCCTCCTCATTTCAAAATCTCCTGTCCATAATATGGTGGATATCCCCCAGTCCATAACCTTTTCATTGGGACAAATTTCTCCAACATAACCTCCATTAATCCTCAAAACTCCCTCCACATCCCCTCGACACCCACCTCCTTAGACCATTTTTTAAACTTGTCTCTCAGGAATATTTCTGCCCCCTTCTTGTCTCCTCTCCCATATTGCCACACCAACCTTTCTGCCATTTTCACTTCCCTCATCCTGCCAATCTCAATTTCCACAACCGGGATTTGATGGTCGCTTATACCATCCAATACTATTGCACCAACTACAGCATTCCTAGGTCTGACCAACATCACATCCAGTACTGACCCAACACCCTTCTCAATCCATCTCATAGGTGTTTCTACTACCTGGACAAATCCTCTGTTGACTAACTAAGCTACCCATTCCTTCTGCACCCTCTACCCATTTCACCCCTGGCATATTCAAACAACCCACTGCCTGTCCTTTAGTCTATCGACCCTCTCCTTGATCATCTCAATTGCCTGCCATCCCTGTCCTGGTGGTCTATATGCTGCCAAAAAAGTAATATTCCTATTACTACCACCACTCAATTTAATTTCCATTGCCTCAACATCCTCACTAACACATTCTACCACCCCTTTTAGCCCTTTCGTTACACACACCATTATTCTTCCTCCTCTCCCATCCCTGTCTCTTCTGAAGATGGTGAACTTATCCTACCTACACACTATGTCCAGTACTTCCTCAGTCAACCAAGTCTCAACAGCTACCACTATATCCGCCCCATATCCTTCAACCTTTCCCCAGAAGTCATCCAGCTTGTTGTACACACTCCAATTATGTTCCTTGCTTCTAATTGATTGTTATTTCAACAATTGCTGTTCTGCCCTGACCCTCTCCATGCAGCCAGCTACTTCTCTACCTAGCAAATCACCTAGAATCCTCTTTCCCTGCTCTAGCAGGTGAACCTGGTCCCTCCCTACACTTTCCCAGCCTACCCATTCCTACTATCTATAAATGTAACCCCCAAATCCCTACGCACCCTCTCATATACCTCACTCGCAGCCACTGCCTTCCTATAGGATACTCCTTTCCTAACCAGCACGCCACTTACTACTGCCCTAGCTCCAGGGAACTTCTCCTGCATTTTCCTCAGCAATCCCCTGAGGTCCTGCTCTACCTCCTGCCACACCTCCCTACGAGCCAGGTCATTTCCTCCTACATGAATGAGAACAACCTTTACCACCCTGCTACCTCTCATACCACTAACCCTTTCCTCCAAATCCCTGGTATCCCCCCTCCCCCCTCAAACATTGCTTTATATGTAATTTCCTTCCTGATTTCCCTCAGCTCCACTTCCTTTACAATAGAGCTGCCTAGAAAAACTACCTCTGGCTCATTTCCTACAACCTGTTCTTGCTTTGTGGCTCTTCCACCCACCTGCCTACCCTTGTCTACTTCATCTCTTACCTGATCCCTGTCTCCGGACTCCTGCAGCACCCTTGTTTCCCTCCTTTTGACCAGCCCTCCTCTCTTCCCTCTGGCCCTGAACTGTCCACTTTGTCCTGCTTGCTGGTCTTTGCTAATCGCACACTTGCAAGCCTCAGCATACTGCTTCCTACCTTCTACCACTGCCTGTTCCCTGCTTTCTGATTCCCGTTCCTCTATTCCTGATTGCTTCCTGCCTACTACTATCACCTTATGCTTTCATTTGCCTTAGCACCCCCTTTACATCTTCCAACTCCTCCTCTAACTTATTCACCCTCATTTCTACTCTACTCTTACCCATCTCATTCCTGACCTTTTCCTCCATTCTCTCAAGCCTATGCATCATTTCCCTCTCTTTCCTGCTCATCAAATCTACCATCTCCCCTTTCCACCTCTCCTCCTTAGCCCATTCCATTGGCACTGGCATACGCTCTACAAAGCTTCCCCTCAGCATATCCCAAATCCAGTTTCCACCTTCTCCACTTATTTGTGTTTCCTTCTCTTCCCTCAATTTGTTCCATACCACTACCACTAAACCCTTTCCCTCGGCACATTCCTCACACTTCCACTGATGTTCCTGTAGTGATCCCAGTTTCTCCACACCTTTCCACAGCCCCTACACTTACACCTCCCTACCATTTTTTACCCTTTCTCTTTCTAAAAATAATTTAAGTAACTTAAAACTAAAACTACTCTCCCTTATAAAATACAACCAAATACTTATGTATACACACACTTTCTTAAGTAGCCTAACTTAAACCATACATCCTTTACCCTCGTACAATTACAAAGACCTCGGCTACACAATCAGACACCACTCCCTCCTTATAACTAATTACCACATGAAACACTAATCTTAACTCTAATTATACCTTTAACTACTCCTCCGCCTATATTTAAATCTATTGCTAGAATTAATCACAAGCCAAAACAACCTTAAATACGGAACGACACAACCTTTAGTCCATCTGTGGCGGCCATCTTGACCACATACAGTTCTAAGTTGTGTGTTTCTAAGTTGTGTATTTCTAAGTTGTTGTTCTAAGTTATGATTTTCTAAGTTACAGTGTTTCTAAGTTATGTGATTCTAAGTTGTATGTTCCTAAGTTATAATTGTTCTAAGTTGTGTGTGTCTAAGTTATGATTGTTCTAAGTTGTGTGTTTCTAAGCCAAGATCATTCAAATTTATTGTTTTCTAAGTTATATGATTCTGCATTGTGCATTTCTAAATTGCGTGTTTCTAAGTTATGATTTTCTAAGTTGTGGTGTTTCTGATTTATGTGATTCTGCATTGTATGTTTTATAAGTTGTGTGCATCTAAGTTATGATAGTTCTAAGTTGCATGTTTCTATATTGTGATTTTTATAAGTTATATAATACTGCATTGTGTGTTTCTAAGTTGTGTGTATCTAAGTGATGATAGTTCTAAGTTATGTGTTTCCAAGTTGTTATTGTATTAAGTTATGATTTTTTTAAATGATGGTGTTTCTAAGTTATGTGATTGTGTGACTCTAAGTGATGGTAGTTCTAAGTTGTGATTGTTCTAAGTTATGATTTTCTAAGTTACGACATTTCTAAGCAATGTGATTCTAAGTTGTGTGTTTGTAAGTTATGATAGTTCTAAGTTGTGATCATTCTAAATTATGAGTTTCTAAGTTATGATGTTTCTAGATTATGTGGTTCTAAGTTATGATAGTTCTAAGTTTTGATCATTCTAAGTTATAATGTTTCTAGGTTATGTGGTTCTAATTTGTGTTTTTAAGTTATGATTTTCTAAGTCATGTGATTCTGTGTTGTTTCTAAGTTGCCACTGTTCTAAGTTATGGTATTTCTAGGTTATGACAGTTCTAAGTTATAATAGTTCTAACTTATGTGGATTTTTTCAAGAATTCGAAGTTACGACCATTCTAAGTTGTGATTGTCTAAGATACATGTGGTCCATATATATATATATATATATATATATATATATATGGACCACATAGCGAGAGCGAGAGAGCTGTTCGCCATCCATTTAACGCAATGAAAATTTAAAAAATTAACAATGTTGGCAGATATAAATGAACCGGTATCAAGGGTTCATTTCGTTTCTGCTTCCTTTGGTGTTGCTTTATGTTTCCTATTATTATTATTATTATTATTATTATTATTATTATTATTATTATTATTATTATTATTATTATCGTACTCAAAATCTACCTTTTTTAGTTTTGTGAAATGCTTTCGCATTATTGTTATCTATGGAGGGAAATTATATTTGTCATCAGTTTCTTGGTAACACTGGCGTCGCCATTTTTCTATAAACATAACCATTCAGTGGAGTGGAAGTGGACTGATTGATCAGGCTTCTAGGGTGGAGGAGGTGGTCGTCCTTAATGAGTGATTATTACTTCTACTAAAAATGTACCCCGTTGGACAGCGTAAGTTGCTAAGTGAAAACTACTGTGATCACAGTTATATAAGCCTTGTATGTGTTTATTTTACATGTCATTGTGTTAAATTTGGTTGTGTGGGTTGAGCAGGTACAACAGTAAACAAACTGTATATTTAGTGTTTTTATTTCATCCTATTTCTGGCTTTTTCTTTTTCCATGCAATGTTAGAATAACAGTTTCATTGTACACAATTTTTAGTAGACTTCCTGTATCTTTATAGCTTGTGAAGTATATGTTTATGTGTGTATTTATATGGTTGACATTAATAGGCTTAAAACTTTTATTTATATAAGTTTATTTATTTTTAAAGCTTCCAATGTACATCAATTCCATTGGATAGGAGTTGTCAAGTTTGCATTTTAAAATTATGTATAAATTCAGTTGCACAGTAGAATAAACACACAATAGCACAGTGAAAGATGAATAAAAAATTGTACTCATAATTGATTGTATACATATGTGTGGTACATACACATACACACACAAATAAATACATATACAAACACAAGTGTTTTAAAAATTTTTTGCAAATGACACATACTAACTTATACGAGAAGTTGTGCCTAATTAAGTTTACTATAGTACTTCGGAAGTTTATTTAATAATTTCATACCATAATAGTAAGGATTGGTAGTTTTTTTTTTGTTCTGTGTTTATTTACGTTAGACGTAATGCCAATTGTGGGCGGATGGTTTCACTTGTTTTGCTGTGTAAGTAATGTTATTTAAGCCAAGTCGACTGCGGATGAGTCCTCTGTTATAATAGGCCATTATTTTTTCCAACACAATGGAACGTGTCTGATAGGAAAATCTAACCTGGGATACTAGGTAACCTCCTTGACACATTTAACATAGGATAGCAGGTGAATTTCTTATTTTTTGTTTTGTACTAGCATAAGATAAGTAGCATGTGATTTGGTAATTCTTAAGTATAGGGGCATTTTCGAGAAAAATTAACGTCGGAAAGTTGTATAATTCATTACACAGAACACAAATTTACTAGGGACATTAACATTTGACCAATAGGAACCCCAATACTGATAATGGGGATGGCTACGAAGTTCAGAGAAATGGCGGGGTAAAAAAAAAAATGTATGTTTTCATGATCACATTTTACCCCTCAATTTCCCTCCAGTTCATAGTCCTCCCCACCATTGTATTTCTAAAATGTATTAATAACATTGTCAATGTAGGTAATGTTCAGTTCATTCTTTTTGCAATTAAACATGTTTTCATTATACAGTATTGCAAATAGCATGAAAATATGTTAAATTGCAAAACACACTCACATTATTTTTCAGTGCAAATGGGCTACGCATGAAAATCATTTATGGGGAAACACCAAGCTTCGCTGACAAAAGAAATAGCCAGCGCACCTTGAATCACCATTTTGGGGTTTACTCCCCTGCTGGCGCTGGGACTATTGTTCGGTGCATAATGTTTGGCTATGCTTGTACAGTCTTTCTCCAATTTAATGTATTTTTGTGAATAAATATTACATTATGTGCATACGTTTCACACCCACAATTCCCCTGATCTTCATAACCCTCCCCACTATCGTTTTTAGGGTTCGTATTGGTCAAATGTGCATGCCCCTAGTAAATTTGTGTTCTGTGTAATTAATAGAGTGGAATTATACCACTTTCTGAGATTTTTTTAAAATTCCTAAGAATTACCCATCAGGCATCCTGAAAAGCAAAATGTATTTAAATGTCTAGGATTAAAAAATTAATTAGCAAAATTAGGTATCCTTCTGTTCTAGAGAGTTTGTATGGTTTGGAGAACTTGAAAACCTGACAATTCTGAAATAGTCGAATTCAAAAATGGCAATGGAAAGCCTGGAAAATTCACAGAAACTAGAAATTTCAACCAGCAATACTATTTAATGTACATTGCCTGCTACAAGGAAACACTCTCAGCGACAGACTTTGGCCATGTTTGAATTGACCATTGAGGAAGTCTCGTACAGTGGGACTGCTTAATAAGCCGCCTTCTCTTGGACTGCAAACTCCTTAAGAGAAATACGTTTGCAACTATCCTTGTGCTGTAAACTGTTTTCATTTGCAATAACTTCTGTATCAGTTTAATCATGTTTCATATTTATAAAGTAAAATTATTTTTATTAGAATTGTTTTATTGAATGTTGGAACTAAAAACTAAATATTTCTCATTATTGTGTGCTAAAGCTGGAAAATTCGGAGAAATTTGATGCAGTTATTTTTAGTAGCTCTCTTCTAGAATTATTATATTGTTTTGTAATTAATGTGTATTGTCACGTGTACATCTCCTATGTAATGGTAACTGGGATACTAACACTGTGCAAGTTCTGCACAATTAGCTAATAAATGTTGGAACTGAGTTACAAGCCCTTATTTACTTCGTCTTTGGATTGAGTTGCCGGTTGGGTGTGGAGGCTGCCATGTTGGGACATTTTCTCCTGTCTGCTTGGGGACTTGAACCCCTGACTCTTAACTGTCAAAGCTAGTTGGAACTTTGTGGTAAATTTACTTGGTGATTGAGGTAGTGTACGGGGACCATCGTGAAGATGTGTGTCACGAAGGACATTCAAGTAATGTCAAACTATTATTGGTGCTGACTATGGCGTGGCGTTGGGGTTCTTTCCTCGTGTACAGTCTGGGGTGGGTTGGTTTCCTCACCAGAACAAAATCTGGGGAAGTTAAAATTATTCTGGGCCAACCGACGCCTTACCTTGGACACACCTAGCAGAGGAGCACGTGCTGGTGGTGGTGGCCAAGTAGGGACTTGGTTAGGATGACAAGTATAGGATCGTATCCTAGCAATGAATCCTGATACTTTGTAATCAATAATATGCGATTGATGTGATGCTCTAACTGGAGGTTCAAAGAACGGTGATGGGAGTATCAGCTTGTTTCTCTGCGGCTAAGGAGGTCATTCATAAATATTTGGTCATCAAGCTTTCTCTTGTACTTTATGCCTCCTTTACGCACATACGGCATCTGACTGCTGGTAATAAACACCACCAGGAATTAGCCGGTGCTGGCCTTGTATAACTGTGCACTTTACTTGCCACCAGGTCGCACGCTCCGATATTCCTACCCGGCCTTACAGCGGTGGGTGGAAGATACAGTATGTAAGCGGTGCCTGCAGGGTAGCAGTGGACAGGTGCGGTTTTACTTTGGTGCAGTGGTCGGAGCTCTCTTCTCTCCTCTCCATCTGCAGTGAGGCAGAGTAGGGAAGTACCACTTAAGTAAAAGCTATTGGCCTGACTTGGTGGCTTATTACGCGAGGTGCCTGCTATTCCTTATGTGAGGTGCCTGCTATTCCTTATTACGGTGAGGTGTCTGCTATTCCTTATTGAGAAATTTGAGTATTGTATTATGGCTTTAATTAAAGAATATATGCTTTGATAATAATGCCTAGATGGCATATTGAGAATAAGGTAATACTTACGCACTAGAAAGTAAGGAGTTGAGTCAATGGTAATAGCTTTTATTATATAAGCTTCTGAAACAATGCGGCGGCACACTACTAAGCATATGTAAAAAAAACTAGGGATAAGTATAATCCAGGCAAAGGCAACCTGAGAAAATTAATAATATTACGTGATGTGAATATGATATGAGTGTAAGTAGTTACAAGAAAAATATTAAAATAATTAATATTTAATGGGGACATGTTCTGAAGGAACTTAATTTGAATTGTACCAGAAGGGCACTGAAGAACTAGTGTGGCTGTTAACACCAGAGGGAACTGCATCAATGGAAGGAAGACCTAGACGAAGGTTACCAGGGAAGGGTAGGTGGTTGACGGCGTTGGCAGACCCTCTGGTGGTGTTAACGTCTGCAAGGCCTCTGTAGCTGGAGATCGACAAAGAGGTGGCAGACCCTCTGGTGGTGTTAACGTCTGCAAGGCCTCTGTAGCTGGAGATCGACAAAGAGGTGGCAGACCCTCTGGTGGTGTTAACGTCTGCAAGGCCTCTGTAGCTGGAGATCGACAAAGAGGTGGTAGACCCTCTGGACTACTAGCGGGATCTCGTACGCTGCTGGTGGATGTCAGAAGTCGAGGACCCTCTGGAGACTTGCGGTAATCAACGTGGTGCAAAGGGATCTAGCAGCTAGCGGACCCTGTTATCTATCTTGTGGCCGTTACAGCGGGAGACAGGGGACTAGTATTTAATACCCTTTATGTGCTAACACCTCACAATGGTCATTAGAGAGGTGGAGGTGCAGCAGACTACCCTGAGGCCCTGTTCTGGAAGTCCTTTTATAGTGATTATTCCAGCCTACTGGTGCTCAGAAGGATGAGGGGGAAGCTGGCTCTGTCCTCTTGGGAGTTGGTCTTGTGACGTCATGCATGGGTGATTGGATTCTTATCTCTGCGGCACTCGCCACATAACTGTTAGTTGTTAATAGATATGTTCTGACCAGTCCGCGCATCCTGGAGGCAGTGAGTGCTCCAGTAGGTGGCGCTTCATTCTCCAGTGGCGGGCTTGTGAAATACCGCTGCCATTCTGGAGTAGCTGGCGATTCAAACTGTAGTGGACGGGCGACACATGTGGTGGCTTCGTGACATGTAGTTTTACTTAGTAGGATCACGCGTTCGAGTCTTAATGTGGGGACTGTTCCCAATGCGCTCATGTAGACACGTGTCCCATCTCCATTTCTTCTTTCATAAGTTATTTCGAACTGGCCCATAAGGATTAATGCATTCCAAGACGGGACGCAGTTGCAATTAGAGTCCACATCTTAACAGCGCAAAACACGTCATGTGTCAATACATAGTGGGAAAAAGTTAAGAACAGAAAGTAACATGGTCAGCTGGTGTCACGTGTAAATTAAATATAAATTTATGAAATCCTTTTTAATCTTGCACCACACATATTTCTTTGGTGTAGGTAACTTTCTACAACCTTATATCACTATTTCTTAAGAGTAGGCCTAAAACATTTCTTTTCCATTTTGTTGTCTACTAAAATATTGTATATGTAGGACGGATATTGAACTTTGCATTGAGCTTGCAATAGTGTTGTAGTCAGACTATACTTCTCCCACCGAGGCAAACTGGGTTCTATTCCTGGCAGGTCGCTCAGATTTTTGCATGTAAAAAATATTGAAAGTGCTGCAGTTGATTAACTGATTTTCTCAGAGTACTGTAAATTCCGCCGCCCTTGCATTCCTCCGCTACGCCATTTGAACCTCGTATTATCCTCACCGGCACTCGAGGATACACAATCTCTTCATTATCTCAGTTACGTTTGTGCATTTTCTGTTGGCAGACATTTGAACAAAAGCGTAACTTTGTGAAGCGAGATTATTTTGTGTTTTATTTTTGCAGGCTTTCTGCAAAAACAATTTCTATTAAACATTGGCTAAAGAAAACAGCATTTTGTGTCTCAATGACTTTACCTTTATAGTTTTAGTTAAAAGAGTAAATTAATTTTTAGATTGGACATTTTCAATGTTTGAGAGTTTAGCTGTATGTACGTAACGTAGAAGTTGAAAGTTGAGCTACTATGCCTCTCTTGTCTATGCACGTACTCTAAATGTGAACAGATGCATGTAAATACACAGTGTTTAACTTTTATTCATATTTACATACATAACTACCACGAAGTTGTGAATCCATAGCTAAGACCTCACTTCTGTACCTTTGCATTTGGGAACAATCAAATGCCATCTTTGAATTCATGAGAAGGGAGGAAACTTAATTTATAAAATTTTGAGTTGATATTGTTTTATTCCAGAAATTCAGTTTTTATTATGTGTATAATTATACTTGATTCATCCTTTTATAAACTGATATAGTTCGTGTTATACGTGTTTTTATTGAAAACTTACAATCTTACAATAATAAATGGTTCAACAGATAGATAGTAGTGAACATATTCTTGTATTTGCCTTCATTTTTTTGTAATCCAAAACGTAACATTTTCCCATGTACTGTCCATGGTTTTGAACTACATACTTACAAACCGTAGAACCTGGTTATGTGGTACCTGTGTGTAAGGAAAACCTCTATGTGTGGGAATAATTTTTCAGACCCTTTATTTTTTTTTTAAGAAAACCTCTGTTATAAGGATTACAGATTGCGAAGTGCTTTGTTTATATTGTAATGTTAATTTTTTTTGTGTGTTGTCCCATGCGAAGTTTTAACATTTTTAATGCATAATATTTTCCAAGCCCCTCCAGAAAAGTTTAAGCATAATATTTACACTGTCATACTATTTTATTTCTGTTTCATTTACGTTATTTTGAACTGTATAAAATTTCAATAATTTATGTTTAATGTTTATAATTTTTTATATGGTGTCTTGCAATTGGGAGCTGGATCTGAAGTAGTTAATTGGTGTACACAAATTTTGGATGCGACACATATTTTTTCTTCTTGTATTTCTACCTGAATTACCTGTATTACGTAAGACCAAGGAAGGAAGAAGTAGCTTATTACAGTTATATAAGCCCATGTCACTGGCTGTGAGATCCTTAGTATTTCCTTTGAAGAACCGAAACATCATGATGTAAGCTCCAGTTAAGGCAATTTATCCCGGGCCATTCAAGATGGACGGACAGACCTCAGTAATTTTACCGCCATAAGATCGGCGAATTTTGGAGTGGTCCAGCAACCTAAGTTTAGGCTAGTGGTGTACAGAGAGGCACCACAGTTCCAGGTTTACTCACAGATAGTTGTTTGAGAAGAAACTACTGTGATTATTCAGTATTTGAGTGCTGGAAGATACGTGGCAGCCAGTTCTGCGTGGAAACCTCCGAGTAATGCAGTAAGGCCTGCTTCGATTGATGTTGGAACTATGTTGTACCGTCAGGCTTGTAGCGAACTGAGTAACCATACGTGAGACTTTGTCAGTGTGCTAATTACCGAAATCAGCAAGTCGTGCAAATTTATTTCAAGGAGAAATTTAATTAACTGTCTTCACATAATTCTATTAATTTTAACATGGATCCGAGGGCTTGCATATTTGTGGTTTGCAACTCAAGTATTTCTGGGAGGTTATTTTTAATTTTTCTAATGTAACATGATTAAGTTGAAATATTTTCTAATACATGTGACAGCAGAAAGTATATTTGATTATACACATTAATTTTCATGCTGAACATGATTAATGATCTCTGCTTGGAATTTCAGTAAAATGAAACCTTATCATGAGTTGGTTGTTCTGTTTTATGTAGAAGTAGTAGTAATTATTTATTTATTCTGAAGGGCATTAATGTGTGTGTTTTTTTCTTCTTCTCAATGATAGTGTTTGTCTATGTATGATATCTTACTACTGATAACATCAAATTGGTATTCAGATACCTTAGTAATCTTCAGTGTGAAACTGAGAGTAATAAGTTGTATGGAATTTAAAATACTTTTCGTACAAATACTTTTACTAAAAGAAATGCTTTTACACTCACACTTCCCACATGTTCCTAGTATACACGCATGGTGCCTGTAACGCTTGCTGCCGTCACCTACTGCGTTCAGACATATGCTACTCCCTCTGTAGCAGTAATTGTCATTTACTATCCCTTATTACCCTACAGCCACAAATACTGTATTTCAGCGTGTAGGCCGCACATTTTTTACAAAAAAAATTACTACAAAACTTATTTACAAAATATTAACATTTAAAAAAAATTTACCTCCAAAACATGTTTTAAAAATTGTCAACATACAGTACATTTTAATGTTTTAAATTAGTTTCTACGGAAGTAAAAAAATAACAAATGAATAGCTTTTCACTTGTGCAATAATTTGTTCACTCACATTCATAAACAAAATAACCTTCATCCCACATGCATAAAGTATGAACATGTTGGAGCTCGGCCATAGATGCCGTACACGAGAAAATAATTTAGTTGCTGTACAAGAGAAAGATATCATACGTATTCGCACGCCCGCCACAAGTGTACTTTGATAGATGCCATTTTGTGCAACATGTGTACGATGTTTTGCTTTCTCAAGTCACATTACTATCTGTGGAATAGTAATCATGCAACGTATATTTGTAAACATTGCAACATAATGCAAATTTTCTGTCACAAATAATGTTTTGTAGGGGAGAAATTAAGTCAGAATTTATTATGCGTGTACAGAATCATGACTTACCAATATTTACAGGAATACAAAAATTCTGTGCAACCTATACACTCCAAAATACTGTATTATATTTCTGATAACCCCACACGTAAATTTTAATAATAATTACATTTTTTCACAGCTACTTAAACTTTGCAATGTATGGAATGTTTTTTTCCTCTATTTATGAAATATTTCTGCCCAAGATTACTTTCTTTTTTGTCTCTACTCGTGGAATGAGCTAACTTAATTTGTCTGCGTATAGAAGGTCCATCGTGTTCCCGGTACCTCTGTGGAGTATACTGCAGTCATTGTGTGACTTAACCAACTTTGGGGTAGATGAACTCCAATAATTTACATGTACAGTTCATGTAGCTGTATTGAGTCAAAAGATGTGAAAACCCACCTACTGTACATTTATTTAACAGAGTTTTTATTCAAGAATGTAAATTCTGCAAAGTCTCATGTAATGTTGCCAGGAAGGTAATGTATTATGATTGGCAGCTGATTGTCAAGAAGGTTTTGCATTGGCTACTGCTTCTACCAAAAATGGTGATTGTTACGTAGAGACTCCCTCGTAAAGCCGGCAAACTGAAGTAAGGGTTAGCAACTGGTCAATAGAAGATGGACATTTCAGTGTAGTTTTTGTTATTTATTTACTGTCAGACTGTGTTTACTCATCAGGGGAGTAAAAGTTCAGTATGTCAACTATTATTATTATTAAAGTTATTAATGATCCTTTGTGATGTAAATATGCCATTTCTGTACACTATAACTATAACGCTTATATAACTATGGTGTAATTTTCTCGTAGACTTTGTCGTAATTAACACGTGTGTTAGCGCCACTGAAGTCAGTGTGCACACTTCCCCTCCTTTTGTGCCCCCTCCCATTAACACCCTTCACTTGTCTATTTAAAAAAACCCTCCTCCCTCCTTTTTAGAAATTTCTGGTTACTCCACTGCTTGAATGAACTTTGCTCCTTATGCCTTGCAGATTTTTCATTTGATTGAAAAGTACATTGTGGAAGGAAGAATGTTGGCATCTATACCAAGAACAGAACTTCTTGGCCACTGAGTATCGGCCTATCGGCAAGCCGTACCAAGCCCTCTTGCCACTTCTATCAAGCGTCCATCTCATCATAATACATGCGTAGTGTGTTATCTGATTTTCAGAAATATAAATTACAATTCTATAAGTAAAAACACATTTGAGTATAACAGCACGAGAAATCAATAAACCATGTTCAGTAAGTGATATTTTTTGGGAATTTATATCCATTAGGATACTGTTGGAGCAGACGAACTGATAAATTTTTGTGTTTCTAGTCAACATGCTCTGACAATTAAGCTTACTATTGATGTGATAATGTTTCTTTACTTACAGTTGCATTTAGCATAGAAAAAATAATTTATAGTTTTTGCTGTATCTTGTAATGGCATCACAATCTCCTCTTCCTTGTCTGTCCATTTGTGATGTAATAACTTTTCGTTACAAACTTCCTCCTGTCATTAGAGTTTGTATTTAAAAAAAAAACCCTTTTATATTCTGCCTTGGAACTTGTTAAAACCATATAACCTGTTCTCTCACACAAAGTTGCTGTAATTTGTCACACTATACGTTTACTGGTGTCACACGGTTGCGCTGTTGAACTTTTAAAAAGAATTTTTAAATTTATAATTCAGCAAAATTCTTTGTTTAATAATTTTGTACAAAAAAATGCACATTTAAGATAATAGATTGACCTTGTTTGTAAACCCCTTCCTTCGTGCAACTACAAGATTGCCTCTGTATCGTAATTTCTAAGAGAACTTTAAATGCAAGCAGCTGGAAAATGAAGAACGTTCAAAGTCTATCATGGTACTGGGGCTACAGAAAGTAGCAGACACCAACACTCAGTCGACTAAGCAGCAAGACTAGTACATTTAGATACATTTATGAAATATGGTTTCCTGTCAGGGGAAGAAGGAATAGTATACTCTGTTCTGAAAAAATATTTGTGAGTAGGGATGGGATCCTTGATACCCTCAATACTTTATTGTATCAAATATTGCATGAGAATATCCATAAGTATTGAATTTTAACTCCCATTTTCTCGTGCCTTAATTGTGGTATGAGTGTGGTATTTATGGTACGAGCATACCATAACTTCTGGAATGTGTGCAATAATTTCGAAAAGCATGTCATAATTTAATCTGCGGCCATCAGGCATTGAAACGCACCCATAAAATTTTACCTAAGTCCAGCGATTCCCAAGATATTAACAGCAACTTTTTAATGCGTACTGTAATGTCGGCTGGCAGTGAGCATTCCAAATCTTCCTGCAAGCATTCCAAAAAGCCTTCGCATGTCAATATTGGATGAACGGTTTCCAAGATATTAAATTTAAAAGTACAAGTGTACCATAATATACCATATTTTATATATCATAGTATTCACACAGCTGCAAGCAGCTAGAGGTGGTTTAGGCAACCCATACATACCACAAATATGATTTTTGACATTTACTTTTATGGTACAATAAAAACTGGTCAAGAGTTGCGAGCAAGCACCGACATGCGCGAGTGAGCAACTTGAGTAGTTATTGTACACCCAATACATACCACAATTATATACTGCACCGATATCTCATTAATCACTTTTATGGTATATATTTCAGGTACAATAAAAGTAGGTAAAGAGTTGCAAGCGAGCGCCGATAGGCACAAGCGAGAAAACTGAGTAGTTATTGTACATCTCGCATTTACAATCATTATCTGTTGCAACAGCATTATTAAATATTGACAAAAATAAATACCATGATTATCAGACACACCCTTCGTCGTGGTCTAGCTCACGGCGTCCGTGGGCTGTCATACAGCTACATTATTAAATGTTCACCAAAAAACACCACAATTATGATACACCTGTCGTGGCCTAACTCACGTATTCTGTGGGCTAGGCCATGATGGGTGTATCAGATAATTACGATATTTATTTAATGTTACAGTAATTGCCTTGAAGTTACAAAATAAAATTTCAAAACTGTGAAATAAGTGTGTACTGAGCTATTATTTTCCACAAAGTTTGATTACAGCTTTTACTGTGGAAATGTGATTCTATAGAATCGAAGGAGACTGTGTTGGTTTATCATTGGTTTAGGATGTTTGGGTTACAAGTCGTCCACATTTGTTTCCAGTGTAATGTGGGTTTTTATATAGATTGAGTGTGTGTCAGCGACACTAGTAAAATGAGCAATTTTCTTGTCTAAGTTGTTCGGTGCACATGACAATTTTAATTTGGTATTGAGTATCGTGAGAATGTTTTGGTATCAAAATTGGTATAGAGTATAGAGAGAACGTAGTATCGACACGCCCCTAGTTGCGAGTTTATGCCAGCTGCCTTGCGCTATCCTAAATAATGTTAAACAGAAACGGATAAAGATACAGGCTAACGATTTTTACCTACTTATTCCGCAAAATGAGCCTCGTGCAAACGGCAACTGAATTTTAATGCAATATGTCACGATTTTTTGAGCATATCTGAGAAACATTTTACTTGACTTGCTGTGGCCACTCTAATACTCCTAACATGGCAACAGCACACAGCCATAATTGGTTACTGGACTGACATAGTAGACTTTGATACTATATAGGATGATTCGCAATTAGACCGACTATCTTTGGGAGGTGATTCTTCATGTAAAAGTAAAACATATGTGACACTTTATACCTAAACTGAATATTAAGGGAGGTATGAACCCTTAAAAAATTAGGTTTTAAACCATATTTGTGCAAAATATTGGTAATGACTTAAATTAAATGACAACTCTCGGATCATTATTGTATGTTATCAGGACCTTCAACGTAAGAGCCGATATTTTGCACAAGTACGGTTTAAAACCTAATTTTTTAAGGGCTCATACCTGCCTTAATATTTGGTTTAGGTATAAAGTGTCACATATGTTTTCATCTTACTTTTTCATGAAGAATCACCTCCCAGAGTTTGTCGGTCTAATTGAGAATGACCCTGTATATACACCTCAGCTGTTGGCATACATCCATTGGTTGCTCGTGTTGTTTCTGAATTTGACAGAGCCAATTGGGATTCCTTAATGATGACATTGAACCTTAGTGATTCGTGCACAACAGTAACATGTTTCAGCCTATCAAAAATGCTGGACCACCATACAATGCTATTAACTGTATCTTATCTCTAAATCTGTTAGTGAAATATCACTGCCTCTAGTTATAGGTGAATCAAATTACTCTGTTCATGAGTTTTTGAACTGTTCCCACTTCAAAGTGTTGTATTTAAGGCCTCATTTCTGTTCATAACATTTGTTAAATGAATGCCAGATTCAGTAGAGTACTCATCATTTGGAGTTGATCATTACTATAATTATTTTCTCCTGAAAATTATTATACATTATATATTATATTATATTATACTTCAGCTTTGTTGCTGTGTGTTTTGCATGTGTTTTTGTCATTGAAAAATATATTTGAATTTAAACATTTTATTGGACTGGCATCTTGACGATAAAATATATTTCTCTAAGTTGGTATGACTTGCAGAGCAAGGTGGTACAGGTGCTAAATTATTATTCAGTTAAAAAATTATACACCATTGATGTGTAAAAAACATCTCTTGAACTGTGAAAATAATAGCAAAGACCCATTCCCCCTGAGAATATTTATAAATGCCTTTAAAAAATGTGTTGTATAGGCCTATAGTATTGTACTGGAGTCACAGTAGTACGACAGATGCATTGTGAAGGGCGGGATGTGGCGACAAAAGTTCATGTTAATGTGAACACTATATTTTACTGCCTTGCACTTTACATTTTTAAATATTATTTATAAACTGTTTCTTGTCACTACATACTAACCTCTTTAAGGGTAGCCGTTAATGTTTCTTTTACTTTCTTATTTTGCTATTCTTGCAAAAAATTCTTTCCATATCGGCTGGTACTTTGAGCATGAAAATATCTCTGTAATTACATCTAGGCACAAAGATGTGTTGCTTTTCTTATTAATATGGTAAATAATAGCGCATGTAAAACTTTAGCACCCAAAATATGGCGGGTTAGACAGATTTACAGGCCTGTCGTGCCCACGGCATAAAGAAATTAGATATGTTTTTTTATTTGGAAATCTTGTTCCTCTGGTGGGTTTTGTTACATTGACGTCACAGAAGTAGTCTTGATTCTGATTGGCTGGAAAATTATACTATTATACCCATCACATTGCATTTGTCGTGCTATTGTGATCCCAGCATTACATGTGAATGGCCTGCAAAGTGTTATTGGTACAGGCATAGGCGAAGCGAGTGTTTCAGTAACGGCTGGTCGTATTCAAACTGCTCCGCAACCAAAACATGGTGAATTTAACGTGCAGTACAGTCAAGGACAGCGTAGTTGTGTCTGCAATGTTTTCTTCAAACATGTTGGAGTACATCTTTCTCTACTACCTACATTAATGAAACCAACAAATAAAAATGAAAAACAGGGTCTGTCTCAACCTACTGATCTCATTCTTGAAGGAGGCCAACATCTGGGAAAACTTGGGAAAGTTGGAGCATTCTGCATTGCTGGAAAGTTGCGGAAATTATGTGAGGTAATGGAATTTTCATTTCCCAGTCGTTGGGAGTGTTTCAACACCCAGCTGAGAACCTTATTGTTGGCATATAGGTCACACTCCTCATGTTCCACATAGGAGGCGAACTGTCTCCTCCTCGTAAATACCTAGATGTTGTTCGGCTTTGGTAAGACTACAACTGGCCAAAGCGATTGGTGCCAGCCCACCATCAGTGTGCTGACTAAACACCGTGCCTAATTCTAGCAATGAGGCATCAACTTGAACCACAAATCACTTAGTAAATTCTGGTAAGTGCAGGACAGGAGGCGACGACAAGCTATTCTTCAAGGCTACAAAAGCGACTTACTGATCTTTCCCCCCCCCCCCCCACTTAAACTCCATGCCCTTCTTTTTCAATGCGTTAAGAAGAGCTGCGAGTTCAGAATAATGATCTATAAATCTCGCATAATATCCCATGACTCCTAAGAATTTCTGAACCCCATTAAGGTTTTTCGGACGCGGGAAACTCAAAATGGGAGCCACACGTTCAGGATCAATGAGGAGCCTCCCCTCGCAAAGCAGATAACCAAGAAATTTAACCTCGTTGGATCCCGGCGTGACCTCCTTAGGGTTCACGGTGAGTCCAACCTCTCTCATACGGTTGAAAACCTGCCTCAGATGCTCTAAATGGGAATCAAGGTCGTTGCTATAAACTGTGATATCATCAATATAGTTAAATACGGACTGGTACTTGAATTTTGACAATACATGGTCCAACACATGGGAAAGAGCTTTTCTCCCAAAGTTCGAACCCATGGGTATCCTAGTAAATTCAGACTTACTCCAGTGAGTACTAAAGGCAATAAACTCTGTAGAGGAGGGTTCAAGCAGACACTGGTGAAAACTGTTATTAAGGTTGAGTACCGAGTATATCCTGGTCTTACCCAGGTGTTACAAGGCGCAATCAATAGTAGGTAGCAGAAATGGATCTAATATGGATTTTCTTATTTATCAAAGAATGGCTGACCACAAGATGGTATTAGTCACTATCTTTTTTTCTTACAAGAAAGCTGGATGAACAATATTCAGACTTTGATGGACGCCTCTGCCGCTAACAATTTATCGGTGATTTCCCGGGAAGCTTTAAGTTTCGGCGGAGGGCACTTTAAATGGCGGTCACGGACAGGTATGTCATCCATAAGGGTAAGTTTAAAGGGGAGGATGTCTCATTTGCCAATCCTCGGGGTAATATTACTAACCGTACAACGTAATTGGTCTAGGCGACCCCGAAAAGGAAAAACTCTTGTCACACAGGCTAACCTCCACTGGTGACAAGGAACCTAACTAATCTTGAATCTGAAGCCTCACATGTATGTTGGGTGCAAACCCAAACAAGCGATACAAAGAGTCAAGGGTAACCACCGCCCTAGTTTTCCCTAGAAAATCAACTTTCAGAATCAGATCTTGCATTAAACCGGGATACGCATTAAACCTTTAGGTCCAGGAAAACCTACCTATTTTAAAGTGCAGATCAGCGACCTGACCAGATTTTAAAATCTTGCTGTTTTCGACAAAAAGACACATTTCATCAACCAAACTCAGCTGTCTCTCTGAAATAATTTTTAAATCCAGGAGATGACTGAGAAAAAGGCTATTCATCATCACACTGCAGGGTGCTCCAATATCAATAAGAGCTTAAAAATTCCTGCTGCCACAAGTGATGGTGGCTAAACACTTATGAAATTGGCGCGGTATTCTATTGGAAAGAGAACTGGCCGCTCCACTTGTTTGACCCGTTATCTGTTGTTTTCCCGGCGGTTGAAAGCACCGACAATAACAACGTTCATGGCCAACCTTGTTGCAGCGAAAACACCACCGCTCTTCAAAGCTCTGCTTATTTGCTTTACAATTAGCGGCGACATGCCCAAAATGTGCACAATTAGCACAACGTAAAGACCTAGGCTGCTTTATGTTCTGCTTTAAATGTGGAATCTTATACCCAGTAACCTCATTCATAACCTCAAGGCTACGCCTTGGACCAGACGCAAACGAACCAGATCTATTACTATCGGAAATGGCTGGCTGACTCTGAACTTCTACAGCCAAAGTATGCAATTCTGCAAAGTCTTTAGGGGCCGTCAGCAACTAGCAATTTGCCTTAACTAAATGTGACATTGTCCGCTATAACATTTGTCAACTCCGTCTAAGTGAGTGACAAAGTGCGTCGTGAAAACTTTTAATAGACTGTATAAAGTCGCTCAACAGGTCATAGACACGTTGCACTTGATAAACCAGCTCTATTTCCATTTGCTGCTTTACTCATGGAGGAAGTAATACGTGCTGCTTGAAACCTAAAAACGAGCCGGCCACTGGGGAAGACAACTCCTCCTGAAAAGTAATTGGAGGATAAACCTCTCCACTTTAACTGTCAAAGCCCTAAGAATATAATGTTCAGAACACAGCTTAAGGTCCAACACCTTACTAATGCTAACGAAACAGTGTAGAATCAAAACGGGATCCAAAGATACTAGAGGGGTAATTTTATCTAAAGACTTATATATCAACTTTATGACAGAAAGGGATCTCTCACAGCCACTCTGGTGAGATATTGCGCCACTCCGCCTTCTTGCCTGCGTAAACAACCCACAGCCAGCCGTTGAAGTTCAGGGTCTTGTCCACCGCAATGTCTGTGTCCCAGTAACTCGTCGCACTTCAGTGAGTACACAAAACCTACTGAAGAGCTCACTGTAGTGGAGTACGTGCAACAAAAATATACCAATGTTAATAATATGGAAATTAAAATACTAAATACTGAAATACTGAAAAGCAGAAAAAGTAATGCAAATCGATATAAACAGCCCTAACAAAATATCTTAGAGGGCTAGCGTATTTGAGACGCACCAGCAGTGTCTGTGCAGAACAAAGCAGCTGGAAATGTATCTAATAAGAAAATAAATTTTGTATTCTAGTACTTTTGTACATACTGGTTTATGAATTGCACAATGCCTTGTTTTGGTTTGTTCCATTTATGCAGGAAAAGTTTAAAATCTTAGGAGTCAAATTTATTAGGTTATGTGAATTTGTTGTTATTAATATTATAGGCCTACGTATCTTTTTGGCTGAAATTTTTTTCCTTTCTGATGCAGCAAGCATTGACATAGGCCTGTGATGGAGAATCTAATTTTAGGTGCCAGCTTAATATTTTGCAAATAATATATTTGCTTTAATAAACTTTTACACTTATGGCAGTTTTCAGTGAATTGCTACATTCTATAATCTATATTGTTCTTGTATTGTGACTTTATTTCTGGCCATGAGATAACTAGTATTAAACTTTTTTTTTTTTTTTCCTGTGTCATGTTTGTATATTTTTATAGTACATAAATATTGTTACTCTGGAAGACAGCAACCATAAATAAATGTTAAACTGATGGTGTTCAAAGAAAAGGGTGTAATTTTTGAGGAACTAGCTTAAGAGTATTTTAAGTTTTTGCAGTGTATTTTAATGAGAGAGAAGTAACAGGACACTTGGACCCGTCAGGGTATTTATAATAAGGAACTTGCTAGCCACCCTGCAGGGGTTGTAAGGCAAAGGGGAGCATTACCTGGGCATACTCAGACAACCCCATGGTCACGTCTGTGAATATCACCCGTGGCTGATTCCTTCCCTTTTTCCTGTTTGACCAAGTAAATGGTTCCTTATCAATGACCCCCACATTTTACAAGATGAGTAGATATTTAGAAGGCAATGACAACTATGTCTTAACCACTCATTTGGGTGAAATTGGATGGAAGTGGAGCAGCAGCAGATTGAGATGAAGGGGGGAAAAGGGAGTACCTCAAGAAAATACCGACCACATTTTTTTCCTATGTGCGAGATATCTATCTTAGCAGGTACATAAGCTATATGTGTTGTGTAAGTGAAGTGTGTTTGCTGTTGCTGTGGAGTGACCTGTATGTTTGCAGCACCTCCCCCTGGGCCGCCGGGGCCGCCCGGTCCGGTGGGCCCCCCAGGGCCTGTCGTAGTGCCCCCCGCGGGGCTGGGCCTGGTGCCCCCGCAGCAGCCCCACCAGCCTCCGCAACCACCAGAACTGCCGAGTAAGTCTGCTGTAGTTCACTTAGTTTCTTACTGCATTTGCTCTACTTAGCAGCCACTGTCACCCATTTTGACTTGATTTTATTTAGGAAACATAATTTTATTAAATATAGTACTTCAGGGCTATTAGGATGCCAACAAGGTTACAAGACATTGGTTTAAATTACATAATGGATTTATCATTCTACATATTATATTGAGCCTCTGGCTTATATATATATATATATATATATATATATATAAAGTGATTTGCCATTTACTCAACTCGTATGGCATTGTGGCCCTTTTGATTATAGGATGCCAATACAGTTATAGAATCATCATCATCCTGAGCTGTTTATAGATAGCCTGTGATCAGTTTAGTTTGGTAAAATTACTCCATCTTCCTTGCTCTTTTCACTAATCTCCCTCTCGCTGTTTCCTAGTCTTCTCTCCTCATCACTCTTTAAACATATCTTCTTTGGTCTTCCTTGCTGCCTTTTCTCACTATACTTCAGTTCCAGCATCCTTCTTGTCAACATTTGACTTCCCATCCTCTTGGAGTGTCTGTACCGCCTCATTCTTGTCTTACCTATAGCTGACAGTCATTGTGTCTGCACTTTCTCTTGTATCTCTTAATTTCAAATTCTTTCTCTCCTCATTATTCCTATCATACTCTTTGCAAATTTCATGCTCAGTGATTCTATTTTTTCTTTCCATTTTCTTGCCCACTGTCTACATTTACAAAATTTTGATTGAAATTCATGATGCAGGTATCATCTTTTGCTTATTGTACCCAGCCTCTGGCTTATATTTGTGAATAGTATATGATTTCATTTACATATCTCGTACAGCATGGTTATGATTTTGAATGTAACTAACTACACTTCAAGATCCGTAATGCACAGTTTTTTGTTTGTGAGCCACAAGTATCTGGCAAGGTAGATCACAGAGGTTCTGGGCCATGTATGCAGAAACATTTCAAAGGAGCAATAATATTGCAACCTAGATAATTGATCTCTTCCCCCATTTATCATCCCCCTTTTTTTCTTTCTCGTGCACTTTGGCAGTTGTTGCTCTTAACATGACCTTTATGTTATTTAGTGCCACATTTGTGTGTGTTTCAGCACCATCAGGTTTTCTTGGCCTCTTATCTGTTCTTATTCTCAAGAGATGACTTTAAAGTCATCTCAATCCTTTTTTACTGTCTCGTTTCAATTGTTAGGTACTGCTCTTGCTTGTATAATCTCATCCTCATAATTAATTCCAGCTGTCCTTGTAATTGCAGACAATTTTGTCATGAAACTACTTTTGTTTACATTTAAGAGGCTTTTTTTTTCTTTGTTGTTCTGTTTGTTTCCATGTCTATCTTCACCCAAAACACTCCAAACATTTCAAATTCTTACCATAAAATTGAGTGGACAAAATTTTGAAAACTTCTGACATTATAAGCAAAAAAATCTGATAGTACTCTCTAATTTGATTGGTTTGCCTTTGTCAGATGACAAGTCATCATCTTGTACAGTCTATATTTATTCTCTCTCTATTTACATCATCACATCACTGTTGTTAGTGCTGAATCTCGTACCACATTTCTTCATCTCCTTGGTTGCTCTTGTACTTCCCTTTCCTCTTCCGTACCTTTAACTTGTTAGGAAATAGCTTTCTCTTCATCCCTTTTTTCTGTAAAATGGAACAATATTTTGCGTTCCTATTTATGTTGTTTTGAGTTTTGTTTTCCCCCCCAGTGTTCAACTGTCCGCGAAGACCAAATTTGGGCAAGAGGGCCGTCCCATCATACTCCGAGCAAACCATTTCCAGATCACGATGCCACGTGGTTACGTCCATCATTACGACATCAACATCCAGCCCGACAAGTGCCCTCGGAAAGTGAACCGGGAAATTATTGAAACCATGGTGCATGCGTACAGCAAGATTTTCGGGACCTTGAAGCCAGTGTTCGATGGGAGGAACAACCTCTACACGCGAGATCCGCTGCCCATTGGTAATGACAGGGTGGAATTAGAGGTGAGCATGTTTTTATTGTAACCAAAATTTGATTTCTGTTCACGGATTTTAATGGTAGGTTCCATATATGTAAAGTAAAATAAAGCTCAGGTTTACTACAAAAGATGTTTTCATGTAGTGATAGAGAAATTTTTCTTTTTCTTTTGTTACAGGACCAAGACAGGTTTTTAAGGTATACAATACACTTAAGAAATACGTAGATTCCCAAAATTTCATACATATTTTTAACTTCTATTGGACATGTTTTATAAATAATTTTTGTTATTCTGAACTGGAAGAAATTGTTACCATCTTTCCACAACTATTCTGGTGGTAAATTCCAGATCTTTAGAAAGTTTATATAATAGTACAGTTATTTGAAGTAAGAATAAATAAAAACAAAAATTGCTGGAATAAATGTTTAGTAGCATTTTAAATGTCATGATTTTTCATAGCACTGATGCACCACTGATGTTAGTTTACGGGTTACGGTTGTAACTTGTTACTCAAGTGTCCGTAGTGTTGTAATTATGAGCGGCGTTCAGCAGGTGTGGGGTTGTCACTGCACTGCACCAGGTTCCAGTCAGACTGCTAAGGGTCCTCCTTCATTGTCGTGTGTTGTGTCTATTCTAATGTTTAAAGAAACTGTAAATGTATTTCTATGTAAATATTTTTTTCAGCACAGAAATAAAAGTCAATATTTTGTTGCTCATTCGTAAATTTGGTTATAGAAACGCAAATGTGGTTGTCAAAAAGTATCGCAGTCAGCAGAAATCGCTCTTAGAATTCCTTTGTTTACGATATTAATTCTTCTTTGAAACAATGTTTTAAACTATAAGCGACACAACTGCATCTTTCCCGAACAGCTGGCTGTATTAAAACCCTAAAATCATTGCTTAAAATTCTGAGGAAGCAGAACGCATGCAAAGTTTGTTAAAGTTATTTTTAATTGCAGTCCTTGAAGAATTTAGTGTTTTTTACCACGGGTTCTCCTTTGAGCTCTCCACCATGCCACACGTTGAGATGTCAGAAATGTCGCTGCTTTGGAGTCTCGTGTTTAGCCAGTAAGGAAAGTTTATGTAGTGCTGGGGAGTGGATTAGTCATGGAAGGCATTGATAGTCTACACCAACCTTACAAATAAATGTTCGACAACATGGCTCATTATCTTTTGATCCTGTAATATTCTTCCTGAACTCTTGACTAAGTTCCTTGTGTCCCTACTCACACGCCACTACAAAATATCCAACCGTTTTGGCATTGCATGTTTTGACAAGGCACACTTCATGCATCAGCCAAGTGGAGCCCGTAGGGGAAATTAGACTCTGCCAGCTTGGATTTGTATGTTTTTCACCATATCTGACATTTTAAGTTGGTTTAATGAAATTTTTTATATGGCATATAACCAATAGCTTCTCAAGCTTTATCGAGTTGTTAAGTTTTCTCTGCCTTTATACATTTTTAACTAATAACAGTTGGGGAGAAGTCATACATTCTGTAAAGTAAACATAATGCATGCAGAGCAGTACTCATGTATATAGGCTGTTCACTGTAAAATGAGCATTTTTGAAAACCCTGCATAAGATCTACTTGTATGCACGTTGTGTATTCTTCCGCCTTATGTAAAATTAACATTGTCATGGGCGTCAACACTTTATTTATGCATCTGTCAAATGAAACTGTGAAATTATTGGCAAAGTAAACATTTTATAAAGCTGCTAAATTTTACACACTGATGCTTTAAAAAACAGAAAGCGAAATAAATAATTGAAATCGTCACAAATGGTTACCTAGCACTATTCATTCGACGTTAATGTATGGAACTACTTTCCACCTATTGTTACCAACTTGACCTAGCGCATGTCACTCAGTATGCCCATTGAAGTGTATGCATGTAGGAGCAGTGACATTTTTCCAAGGTTGATTTCAAAATTGCTCACTTTATCGTGAACAGCCTTTAGACACATGTGGACATATTTTTCATGTGGTGCACAGTCGCGCAATATTTTGCTGGCTAGGAAAGCTTCGGCAGGCCAGCAAAATAACTGTGAAAATGCATAGAAAAGTAAAATAGTTATAAACTGCGGACGGGCACAAGACGTTGGGAACACAACATGTAAACAATAAAATAGGGTGGGAATAGGACGCTAGGCTAGCAATTACATTATAAAAAGTAGGCAGAATGCACACTTATTCACTTGGCAGTACTTATGAATAGACATACACGCACAAAAGTCAAACACATTTTCTATGTGGATGCTCGGCCACGCGATGTTGATGAAGCTGGCCTGGCGAGCAAAACGTTGCACGTACACATGGGAAATGTGTTCGTCCGACTGTTGTATGTGCGTCTATCCACAAGTACCACCTTGTGAGTGTTTGTGTATTGTCTACTTTATATAGTGTAATCAGTAGCTTAGCGGCCTATTCCCACCATACCTGGGAAGAAGTAAGTGATTTTTTCCTGGCAGGCAACGACAGCAGATAAACCAACTACAGTAGTCAAGTAAGACCACCTTCTGAAAGTGTGCAAAGGAATGTTCCGTCTCCTGTAATTAAGTAAAAGTCAATACAAAATCTTTATTTTGTGTAAATTCTAACAATCCAAGATGGTTAGGACTTTCCTTTAAGCAGGAATACTTGTTAACAGGGAGCATCTTTAAAGGGTTTTACTGTAATTTATTTGTTTGCTTTGTGTAGGTAACACTACCCGGAGAAGGTAAGGACAGAGTGTTCAGGGTCACAATCAAATGGGTGGAGCAGGTGTCTCTGTACGCCCTGGAAGAAGCGTTAGAGGGCCGCACGAGACAGATCCCATACGACGCGATCTTGGTGAGTGCAGTGGAGGTAATGCATTTTTTGTAAATTTTAAAATATCTCAATTTAAATGTTGTGACATAATTTGTAATAGCATGTCAAATGTTAGTAACCTAAGATGTGAATTTGGTCAAGTAATGCCTTAAATTAAAATAAGCAATGCCAAATTGTGACTTTGCCAGGACAGGAAATAAGTAAATAAGAGAGTGGCTTGTAGGTTATGAGCTTAGTTGTGTATTCATGATATATGGTAATGTGGAATAAATGTGTGTGTTTCATGATTATACAAAAATTAATTTAATGGCATTGCAGGCACTGGATGTTGTAATGAGGCACCTGCCATCCATGACATACACCCCAGTGGGTCGTTCATTCTTCTCGTCGCCAGACGGATATTACCACCCCTTGGGTGGTGGGAGGGAGGTCTGGTTTGGCTTCCACCAGTCTGTGAGACCCTCGCAATGGAAGATGATGCTCAACATCGATGGTGAGTTGCTGTGCGATTACTTGAGGCTGAAATGCACTGTGAGTGTACTGGTACACCTGTCAGTGCTGGGAGGCAAATTATTATTTTATATTTCTGTCAAACATACTTCAACTGCAGGCATTTCATATGCCATCATTTTCCTCAAAAAGGAATTGAGATTCAAGTCGGATGCTCATAATCACATGCTGACAATCATGATTATTCAGTTCTTGCTGAGCACATATAATAAAACGTGATGCCTCAAAGAAAAAGTAAATTATTACCAGCTAGGGTCTAACTAATTTTTTTTAAGCTGTTGCTGAATTTTTTTGCTTCTTCCGTGCATAACTTGAAATGAATAAAGGAAGTTCTTTTAAGTTTCCTTTTTTATATATATATATATATATATATATATATATATATATATATATATATATATATATATATATATATAATAAATTATATCCCCA
The DNA here is from genome assembly GCA_029891345.1 of Dryococelus australis. Taxonomy (NCBI): domain Eukaryota; kingdom Metazoa; phylum Arthropoda; class Insecta; order Phasmatodea; family Phasmatidae; genus Dryococelus; species Dryococelus australis. The sequence goes on from CM057008.1 coordinate 59,473,854, forward strand.
CTATCCCATTGTCCTTATTTATATATATTTGAGTATTTTAATGGATAATTCTGATGTGTGATCATCTATGTAACCTAACTTTGTTTTATTTGAGATTAAATTCATTTGTTATGTCTACAAGTTAAATTAAATTTTTATGCTACATCACCCTTAAACATAACTCCAGTAGTATGTAGTTAACACTTGGTTAGCATGGTGCATGATAAATGATGCTTTTCATGTGTATATTTTAGTGTCTGCGACAGCGTTTTACAAGGCACAGCCGGTTATTGAGTTCATGTGTGAAGTGCTAGACATCAGAGACGTGAACGAGCAGCGCAAGCCTCTGACGGACTCTCAGAGAGTGAAATTCACAAAGGAGATAAAGGGATTGAAGATTGAGATCACGCATTGTGGCACGATGCGGAGGAAATATCGTGTCTGCAACGTCACACGCAGGCCTGCCCAGATGCAGTCGTGAGTACAAACTTTGATTCATTATTACGTATTAGTACAGTCGACTCTTGATTTATAGTTATCAAATGTGCTGATAAATCACATCCACCAACAATTTTTTGCAGTCCGTGTGAAATTCTTATTTAAATGATGTTAACATAACTCACTTTTACTGTTTATCGCATGGTGCTTCGATCAAAGTATTTTGTGGGTCCCGTCGCCTAAAATTCCCCACAACTAACATTAAGCTGGTTGTTTATGCAAACGTCATGCACGCCACCATTTATCACAGCTGTGCACGATACATTGTCCATCTTCCTAACATGTCTGTCTGACACTGCGGCATGGTGCAGCGTGCGAGACTGGCTTGCTACTTCCCCTTACACCACTACGAGAGGGGAAGTGGTTACCTTGCTACCAGCGTGGCGACCTAGTGTCCTCTCTCTTTCCCCTCTTTCTGCGTGTCTCAGCCACGTACCTTCCTCCCCCCTCCCCTCCAGCAGCAGAGCAAATAAAGTGCGCGTGACGAATGTAGAAATTTTATTAAGATTATCCGTAGCTCAGTATAGTTGCAGCTATCATCACTTGTATTTCAAACAAATGTATTTGCCTGAAAATGTTATGCAGAACATTTTAACGAGGAAATATTATTTCCAAAGATGTTTTCTTTTGTGGTTAAAGGTCTTTTTTTCGCAAAGGGTTCGCGTTTCATTGTATTTGGCATAAAATTAACATTATTTTAAAATTTAATATTTATTTATCTCAAAAGGCAGCATCTTCACAAATAAAATTATATACCCAGAAGCATATACTTGACCTTCCTTGTCAGCAAAAATTGTTTGAACATCGAGTGGCATGTATTATAAGAGCAATGTTAATTTTCAGTAACTTATCTGAGAATTCATGTTGATTTATTTCAATAGACATGCACCTTTTGAATAAACTGATAAAATGTAAAGGCTTATTTAACAAGGTTTACCGTCTAATAATGGGCAGGTAAGCTCCAAGCCGAGTGCAGTGTAACTCACGACAGGGAAAATCAGAGGATGTGGTTTTGAATAATTAATTATTAAAGATAGTGAAGAAATCAGTTTTAGTGTATTATTTACTTTGATACTTTTTATAAAATTACCATTTTTATTGTGTTTATTAGCTGTACATTATCCACAGATTATGTACAGCTCGTACTATACTCAACATAAAGTTTTATTAGGTTAGAAGTTGTATTTTATTAATGTACCTATCAGAAACCTCATATATTGAAATCCCGCATGTATGTAAATTTTTGGCAGTCCCCTGAATAGTGATACATTAATATTCGACTCTGTATTGTGTATTTCAGCTTGGAAAGGGTTGGGATTGTTTGCATAATTTAGCTAATTAAACTGCCATACAGTATTTTTACCCACTTGTGTGTGTGTAACCCATAATGGGTTTCTTCTAATTAATGCCCAAGCACATCTAAAAACCTATTATTGTCAACACTCTGTCACAGGATGTCAGATTTGTACCACATTCTATTGCTTTATGTACAGTGTGGAGTCTTCTGTGGTTGAATTTGCTATCTATACTGAAACTTATTCACAGTGTTTCAGGTTTCCAATACATATTTTGGAGTCAACAAATCTAAATATATTTCAATTGGCTGTTTTTTTTTACTCACACACACACACTCTCTCATATACTCCCACTCATGCACCTACTCCCACTTGTTCATTCTCTTACCCCCCCCATCAATCACTCCACCCCCTTTTCTTACTCCCTCTCTTCCTTTTTCATTTCCTAACCTCCTCCCTTTCTCACACCCTCTCTCAGGCTTATAGCCTATTTCACTCTCTCACACTCCTCCTCACTTCCACCCCCTCACTCCCTCCCCCTCTCACATCCCGCTTTCCCTCTCGACTCTCAAGACCTTAATGTTAAGAGCTGCCCAAATCTCTTCACTCCTCCCTCTCTCTATGTCCCCAATTCTCACTCAATTTCCCCTCCTTTTCCCATCCCTCCCTTTCCCATCCCTCCCTTTCCCATCCCTCCATTTCCCATCCCTCCCTTTCCCATCCCTCCCCTTTCCCATCCCTCCCTTTCCCATCCCTCCCTTTCCCATCCCTCTCTTCCCCCTCTCTCTCCCCTTTCCCTATCTCACTCCTTTCCCTCCTCATTTCCCCCTACACCCCTCTTCATTCTCTCAGACCCTCTCACCCACTCCATTTTTTCTCACCCCCTGCTCTCCTCTTTCACTACTCTTTCACACTCCCACTCTCATACCCCTTCCCCACTCTCATATCCCCTCCCCCACTCTCGCCTTCTCCCCCACAGACACTCCCTCACTCCCCTTTACAGCTCCCCTCCCTCTCATCCTTTATTGCTCCCATCTCACTCCCTTTTCGCTTGATCCCATTCCGACCCTCTCATGCTCTCTCCCCCACCCTCTCTTGCTCCCTCCCCCACTCTCTTGCTCCCTCTCTCTCTCATCTTGTATCTACACACATGCAGCAATATTTCCAATAGGCATTTGTACATTAGTCTTCAGGTTCACAGACAGGTTATAAACATTTTGGTATGCAGTTTGCCATATTGTGAGTAAACTGTGCTATGTTTTGAGTGGCACAATTAGCTTTGGTTTGTTTGCTATGTGGCGGCAGGTTTCCTCTACAGCTGGAGAATGGGCAGACAGTGGAGTGCACGGTGGCCAAGTACTTCCTGGACAAGTACAAGATGAAGCTGCGATATCCTCACCTGCCGTGCCTGCAGGTGGGGCAGGAGCACAAACACACGTACCTGCCTCTCGAGGTGAGGTCCTGCTACCAAGCTGCCCACAGCTAAGTATCGCTCTTCATGCTGCAGTCGTTCAACACTCAACACATTCATTTAAATCTACAGGTTTTTCCAAGTGAATATAGAAAAACAATTAAACTGAAATCAAAAATAATAATCCATTACTGTCAAGCTCTTATGCCTTACATTAGCATGTTTTAGTGTGGTGTAAGACATAGCAGTAAGGAAATGTATCCTTCTGACAAAATATTTGCTCACAAAGTATGCAGAAATTGTTATTGATGATTGCTCTTTCTTAAATTTTAATGTGTGTGTGTGCGCACGCGCGCACACACACACACACCTCCAGAAACCTGTCAACTTTAGTTAACATGTTCAGTTTTCAATTAATTGTATACCATGCTCTCACAAGGAGAATCCTTTATAAAAAAAATTTTCGGAGTCATGACGGTGTCTGTTGATGAGAGCCATGTCACCTGCCATATTGAATTTTTTATTTATTTCTTCCTGATTCAAATTTTGGATGATTTACTTAAAAATGTGACAATAGATGTTTAGCTAAATGCTTTACCCATTATTCCAGACATAATATATTAACTAGTAATGTATATTTATGCAATTACTGTATTAAGTTGATACTAAGTTGCATACATTAATTTGTTCTCAACTTTTAATGACAACCTGGGAACACCTATTAACAATCTGGTACAAACAGTTACACAGAACTATGAAATGTAATGGTTCTATAGTGAAACATTTTCAGTAATGACTTGACTCTTCTGTTATGACAGTAAAACTAACAGTTTCTGTATAAGAGGTGATCCAGCCTCTACACACCTACCCACAGTAGAACTCCTTTTTTTTTTACCCCCCCCCCCCCCCCCCCCCCCCCCAATTTTATTCATTTCTGGATTTTGCACCACTTATATCAGTCTCATTTGGTAGTTTTATGCTATAAATGTCCCTAATTTTTACACTTTCTACATTTTGCAAATTTTTTCCCTTATCCCTTGAAAAAAAAAGTTTCACTGTATGTACCGTGATTAGAAACAAAGACTCAGCTTTTAATGGGAATTTTTGCATGCACTTTACAGGTTTGCAACATAGTGGCCGGCCAAAGGTGTATCAAGAAACTGACAGATATGCAAACATCGACAATGATAAAAGCAACTGCAAGGTCAGCCCCGGACCGAGAGAGAGAAATAAACAATTTGATACGTAGGGCTGACTTCAACAACGATGCGTACGTGCAGGAGTTTGGCCTGACGATAAGCAACAGCATGATGGAGGTCCGAGGCCGCGTGCTACCCCCGCCCAAACTGCAATATGGTGGCCGTGTTAGTTCGCTAAGCGGACAGGTCTGTCAGTCTTTCATTACCTATTTATCTTATATTTGGCTGGCTTTTATTAAGCGCTCTTGCAAGCTACCTTTGGAAATTTCCCCCGGCACATACTGTGTTTAGCTGTTTACTACTATAGGCACATTATGTATACTACAAGGTAAAATTGGTAGCTCTATCTATAAGAGAAGTTTCTTTGTCTGAAATTTTGATTTAAAGTGTAACTTTTAAATTTGTAGACACAAGTATTTATTTTGGCTTCTGTCTGTTCTGTGTTAGGAATAATGTTAACAATAACAATAATTGCCATGTTAGTAACATACCTACATTTCTAATAGTTTCACACTTCTCATGCACGTGGTAGAAGTAGACCATCAGCAGGACTTTCAAAAGTGCTCAATTTACTGGATTAAAAAAATACATTGCACATTATGCAAAAGCCATGTAGAGTGTTTGACATAGCACAGTTTTATCAAAATTACATGTACATTACATAAGCGTGACAACATGCCTTCTGACAGAATGACGCAAGCCGCTTATACCAATTTACTACAAACGGTTATGACTCATCTCACTGGAACACTAGTGTACTACTTCTACACACGTGAGTTTCAAACCCCGCACCATTCCGTACACGGAAGTAGCTGTCTGCCATAATCCTGGAGGGTGGCCGGACACGTGGATACGAGAGGTTACAAAGGACAGTGGCACGTCACCCCCCCCCCCCCCCTCAACCTCCACGCTGAGAGCCTACAAGTCATCAGCCGCCTCAGGCCATGCACAAGCGCCACTGAGGATATGCGCAAGCTGAGAGATGACCAGAGGGTGCTACCCCCACTTTGGCCTCCCCTGTGGCTGCCACAGACAGCCATCCTGTTCTCCAACCACGAGAGTAGACCTAGACCGGTACCAAGTCGCATTACCATAAGATCACTGCCCTCCACGCTACACAACTACGCGGACAAAGTCGCAGAGCGACCTGACATAGCTCCCAACTGCTCCGAAGTGTCATGGCGGAGCCTGCGAGACAGCGAAGGCCACCAGGCACCCCGACGGTCCAGTCACATCAGCAAAATGTCATAAACACCATCGGTGAGGAGGATAGGACCACCCAGGACATCTGCCTCCACACATAGTTTAACTCCACAGCTCGAGATCAAGGCCATTCCACTTCGACGAAGGTGATCTCAAGCTCCTACGGGGAAGTGCCTGTCCACGCCACTAGACTACCCGACCACAAACTCATCAAGAGCTTGCAACCCATCGGCGCCATTGAGGACGAGAGACCCCTGTCTGACTCTCGTTCACTCGGCCACCAATATAGAAGGCAAAGATATCATTGATGCCTCCGACAACCCGACACATGGTGCAACTCCCACAATTGAGGTCGAGATCCCTTCCCCTCACACTGCCTCGTCGCGAGACCTAGACATTGAGAACATTGTTGCATCCAAATACCTGACCCCATGACGGGATGCTCACGTCGGCGAGGTGGAGAGCTGTCTCCTACCGCCACTCCCTTGCGCTACAACGGCTGAGAAGTGTCCTACTTTACGGGTAGGAACCCGTGCAGTGGGGGTGGAGGAACTGGGATCACTCCCCCGCACTTCCACTACGTCCCTAGTAGCTGTGCCCTCACCCTCTATTTCGGCTGAAGCAGACGCCACGACATCACGTGCCAAGCCTCGACACCTGATGCCTACTCGTGCTGCGAAGGCCGACTCTACGCCTAGTCAATATCAAGAATCACAGTGACAACCCACGTCGATGTACACGTGACCATACCCGCTACTTGCCGAACTACGCCCAAGAGGAAGGCCAGCTAAACCCGCACCCACAGAAACCAAGTAAGTGAAAGTGCGATGAAAAACAGTGTACACACGTAGTCGTAAACTACTACATAACACAGAACAGGACTTGTTACAGACCTGCGAAGTGTAATTTAAACTAGCAGCCAGTCAAAGACAGTGAAACCGAGGAATATTCACAAACTAGGCTAGATATAAATTAAGTGTGTATCAGCGTAAGTGCTTACCCAAGCTGTCATTAAGGAGGGAAAGAAAAGGAGCCGGTGAGGGAGAATAAATAAATAGTTATTCGACACTCGACTAGGTGTGAACAGGACTTGTAAAACAGCAGTAATTACGCTCTCAGTGATAAAAACAGAACAGTATTAAATAGACGTTTTTCTCCTTGCCAGTGATAAAGGCTCCGAATAATTATTGGCCGACAGCCCATGTAATTACGTAGAATTACACACACACTCACCATAATGCTGGTAATTTCTACGAACGTATCACGTATAGACACTCACCACAGTGTGCGTGATAGAAGACAGACTCTTCCATAACTAACAAGTTAGATTTAGCCTTCGTTCCCACGACTCCTAGGTAATTTTAGATATTTATAACAATTAATGTGGTATACAACTAGATGATTTCATACGTTTTCAAGGGTTATATGTGAAGATGCAACTGCAAGAAGAATGCAGTTATTCGTTGCTAGAGTTTATGTTTGTTTGCAATACCTGTGCACCACCAAAGATTCAAACCTGACCTCTGAGCCACAGAGCTTCCAAGTATTCACTACGGTGATACCAGGCGCCAGGAATATTAAATTCAGTTTATCAAATGGTTTTATGTATGTGTTTAGCGTGATCTCCATACGCCAATTGCCACAATTTAATGCATGTAATTGAAGCGTACTCGCATTGTGTCGCCTAGCTCGCTAACCCAGGTGCTGGAAGGCCTGAGGTTGGCTAACTTGACCTGTCACACCTAACTGTTCAGCTTGCTGTAAGACCCACAGGTGCTCCCGAAAGATTTTCCTTTTCTTTCATAACTATACAGCAAGTTCCAGGATAATTAAAGGTGTTTTTCCCCGCCTTCAGCGAGTAAGGCTTGTTCATACTGTAATATTATCCCTCGTTTTAAGTGTTTTCTCTTTCAAGTTGTATGTGTATAGTTCTCTTATAAATAACCAAAACTATATGTTGATTTTTGTGGTGACATGCAATAAATGAAGTAGGTCGTTGGGACACCCACCGCTTCACTCCAGACACTAATCCTCTCCACAGGGGGGGGGAACACCCATTAGCACCGTGCAGCACTCTGCTTCGCCAGGGCAAGGGAAAGAGAGAGGAAGCCCGCCCGAAGAGAGAGACAGAACTACCGGCCGGCGTGCCACGCGCCTGGCGTTTTCCAACCGCCCCAGTCAGTAGCAGGACGTTCAGTTTTCCTCCCTGCCTTTTCAGACTGGGAAGGAGAAGTAGATTGTATGGTCTAACCAACCAAAGTGTAGATTTGTATACCTACAGTGATCCGCTCCCAAAGAACTGCTTATTTGGCTGGCCTCGGTTTGCCGTTCTATTGGTATGTGTATTTTGCCTTTGTGGCATTGGTGAAATAAGCATGAACCAAAAGTTCTCTATACCAATTAATTTATATTTCTGTAAATGACAAAAGCGAAAACACACAGTAAAATAATTTACTCTCAAAATGAATGGTAAAAATAATTACCTTTTTATTTATTGTTTTAAGAAATGCAAGATAAGTCCATACTTACTCTAAATGCAATAAAACTATGTTAAGATGTTTCTGAAGGGACTGAAGAACAATGCTTATTAAGCAGGAAAACCTCTAAAGTGGGAACTTCTTAACAGGGTTTCACTGTATATCTCAAAGTAAAATATATTTAAAAATGAAGGAAGCTTAGTCCTATATGAATATTCGGGTGAAGGCATCTTGAGCAAAATTAATTAATTAAAATTAGAATATTGTAATATGCAATTTAATGAACACTGATTTAACTGGGAGTGCTCTAAAGGAGCCTGAAATTTTACTAATACTTTGCGACCTGTTCCCAAGCGAAATTTAATGTGAAAGGAAAAATAGTTAAAAGGAGGGTGAGGTGGAGAGAAATGTATTCTGTATGAAGCAGCGCGACCTTGGAGGCATCTTCGGGGCTCACAAACTGCAGGTATGTACAGAACTGGGCTGGTAGCAGTGTAATCTTTCGTTGGCGGCCTCCTGCCGGGTTTGGTATACCTGGACGACATATCTGGCTATTTGATGGATCGACAATGGGTGCATGAGCAGTGTGTGTGGGGATGATACAGTGCTGAACTGGAGGGCGTGATGCAGGTCTCAGTACGATGGAACAAGGTATGCGATGGCCTCTGTGGGTGGCTGCTCCAGTTGGGCAAAGTATTCACAGGTAGAGATATCAGAGCTGACTCGTTCGGGCTCAGCAAACAGGTTCTTCGGTACTTCAGACTCCACTGGGTCTGGCAGGTGTTGTAAGATGGGCTCGTTCTCTAGGGTTTAGCTTAACTAGCGAGGCAATGAAGTCTCTGATTAACTCCTGCAGACGTGCAGAGGCCAGTAGAATTGCTTTTACCCTCTCCTTCAGGCCATGGCGCTTAGAGTAGGTCATAGGAAATGGATAGACACTCATTACATCCGTAAGGTAAGGTAGGTGTCCTTGTGATTACAGTGTGTCGAACCACTTGTGGGCCGGTGACAAAGTGGTCACCCTATTCCAATACCTGGCATGGAAGCGCAGTGCGTGTTGCAAGTCGGGCCCTGCTGTTGAGGGTCACTGCGTGGGTGTATGTCCCGGCCGAGTCTTCCCAGTTCAGGGTACACTTCCCTTTCTTGGCACCAAGGTGCAGTGGAAAAGAACGTGAGCACCAAACCAACAAGCTGGTCTGAGACCAGTGTACCTATGTGGACTCTACTGTTCTAACTACGGGGTAGTTAGAATGGGTGGCCGAGCTAAGCATGTGTGGGTGGCAACAATGTGTTTTGGCTCGTTTGAGTAACTCACAGGGATCACCTGCATTGATCTTACATCCGCAAAGTCAACTGGAATGGTGCAAGTCTACAGGAAATGTAGTACTCAGGATTGTATCAAAAACACGCGTTTATTTCCTTGTGAGGGAAGTGCACGTGATGACGTACTACCTCCTAACATCAGCAAGAGTAACGGCTGGGAAGCTAGTTACGTTCAGAACTGCTAGTAGAGGCGACCGGTACTGATTAACAATAGGGGCGTGTAACCTAGTGCCATGAAAATTACTTGAACTAAACATGCTGAATCCTGTTGTTGCCCATAGGGGCCTCTGTGTGTAGAGTATTGGTGATGGGACGCAGTTTCCTGGCACAATGCTAGGGTGAATTAAGCAAGATGTGTCAGGGAAAGTCCAGAACAGGGCTCTAGGAGCTTGGAATATCCTTGTTGTGGTCCTTCCGGAAGGGAGAGGTCACACACTCAAAAGGGGGATATTCGTAGCTCAGGCTAACTGACTGTACTCGCCCAACAGTCACTCTTATTTCTTTAATGGCAACTTCTGTTAAGGGTCGTAACACTGAAGTTGAAGTCAGAATAAAGACCTAGTTGTGTCCAATCTCCTTATGCACTTTAGCCAATATACACATAACACAACTTATACAAATTATCACAATCTCGGGGGAGTTAAATAATATATTTAATTAGCCATTAAATAAAGCCACTGATATGAGATGCTATTTAGTCTCTGACTGGAACGTGGTCACCTGAATGTAGCCGAAGACTGCTGTACACAAGTCTCGAGTTGGCGGCAACGGAATACCCTCTTGCGGTCAGCTTTAATTAGTTATTAAATTTTTATTAACCACGCGTCTGTAATCTCAGTTTGCAGCGATGCTTGTAGATCCTGTAGGCATATGATTTAATATAATAATTTGCTGCAGATTTTCCCAAATGAGTGTAGGATGCTCGATGATGGGGTGAAGTCTCAAATAGAGTAGAAGCTAACTGCACAGGAATGCATCATGCATCACCACAAAGGGAGTGAAACGTGGCAGATGGGAAGTAACTAGGGCAATCAAACATTTTCATCTCTCCCAGCGACTTGAAAGATTATTGTTGACTCACCATACAGCATGTGGCATGTCAACTCAACATCAGCAGTGGGGAGCATTTGGACTCTTGTGTACGGTAGATGTCGGACAATGTTATTGGAGGAACAAAAGAGTCTCTGAATGGGCCTTTCACTTGTGCAGCATCACCAGGGCCCCTCACAATCTTGATGAGGTTAGTGGCAGGTCATGGATCTCATTTTGAACCCGAAACGAATTGATTGAGCAATACTGGAATATCCGCTCTACAGTCTGGACTGGTTCCCTGCTAAGTGTATGGCACCTTCAAAGAGCATTTGAAAGTATGGAGGTTTCCCTCATATACTGAAATGAAAGACAAGTGAAGGATTGGTTGCTCTTACAGCCCACGCAAGAACTTTTTTGAAAAAGTCGTACACCGGCTTGCAACATGATGAGATCTCTAGCTTCAAGTCTAATGCACTTGCTTCTAATTGGTGCCTGTATTTGTTAGGAACTGATCATCTTTCAGTTTGACCAAACTTCTTATTACTTATTCATATTTTTTTTATTTCTAGCATATGTATTTTAATTTTTATCCATCATGTTAACGTATATGAATAATGTTATTTCAGGTAAAAGGCATAGTATAGAATGTTTTTTGACTGATTGCATCAGTTCAGACTTTGGTAGTGAGGACGTAGTACAATTTTTTGTTTACAGTAGAATCCCTTTTATACATAAACTGATTTTCCATTCTCATACAATATACATATATTTTCTTAGGTCCTGTGTAATGCTCAGACAGCATAAATTTCCCTAATAGTATTAAGTCTTGATTCCAGTCAGGGGACAAAAGAGAATAATGAATGTTTTGGCCTTTGCAGTCTCTCAACCATGGGAACTGCTTGTACTCTCTGTCTCCTGTAACTTGGCAATATTTTGATAGTTTGACGAAAGTAGCACCAATGTTTACTTTTCATTTATGTATCCTTTTGCCATTAGCTGGTACGTCAAGTAGCAGCTCTATATTTTATCAACACGCTGTCAGCTAATCCACTTAACAATGTGATGTCAAACTAATTTTACGGAATTTATAGACTTACATCTTTCTAAAAGACTGTTATGTTATAAAAGTAAAAATAGAAAACCTTGCAAAAAGTTTAATATTTCGTAACTCATTTTTAATGTATTAAATACAGTGAATTTGGGTTAACATTTGTGAGATGGTAATTGTAGTGCTTATCACACTTTGGTTGTTACAGCTAATGTGTTAAGACTGGAGATAAAAGTAATTCAGAAAGTTGCATTACAACGCACTTTCATCTGCCAACAAGTCACAGATGACTTCAAAGCAGTTATTCTGCTCCCCTATCACTGTGACTAAACAGCTCAAGTTGGAAACATGTGTCGTGGCATAACGTAAGAATTGCTTTTAAACTACCCACATGCATCCCACTTCCTTAGTTTTTTTAATACAATATAGTAACAACAGAGAGATGGGTTTGCGGGAAGAGAAGAACATGTCGTGTAATGGACATAGGCATACAATTACAGCCCAGTAGAAATTACTTTTAATCAAAATTGCTGTACATGGTAATACATACCTATGTTACTTTAAAAGTTATACAGAGCTCGTGGAAAAATAAAACAATTGGTATCCGTTTGTAAATTTGTTATTTTACACAAGAAAGCTATTTTTTCCTGACTGGCTGTGTTTCGGGAGTTGGCTAACAGATGGCATGGTGTAGCAGTGCATGGTGTGGCAGGGAGTGTTGTGAGTTGAGCGTGTTCCTCAACAGTTAGCAGCACGTTGGCCTATCTCTTGATCCCCAGGTTTTTTTCAATTACTAGCTCGAAACGACACAAGTTTAAAATATATTGTGTTAAATTATTTGAAAAGTAATTTATCAATACCCTACAATGTTTCTGTAGACTTTTGGAATTAATATAATGTATGGTTGGCAGAGTGAACCCTACCACCTTCAAGTAATAGCTCAGAACTCAGGCGCTGGGAATTAGCTCACCAATTTTGAACAAAATCCAGGCAGTTGCCAGTTCTCAACATAAGATAATCTTAGCTCCTAACCACACTCATCAGCTATACCTGCAATTTTTCAATTTTCCTGCCCCACCCTAGTTGGCCACCCAGCCGCTAGGTTTACTACTGCAGTGTCCTACAACTTGCTGTCTGATGAAGTTGGACGTCGTGATCGTACAACTGCAAGGAAATTGTCATTCTTCTTTGTGTCTGTCGACCAATACTACACTGTGAGTACTTGAATTCCTGCCCTTTTTAATATTTTTGTTAGCTGGTGGCCTAGTTCTATCCGTAAATGAAATATATTTATTGACCATTATTCTAAATGAGAGTGCGTCAAAAAGTGCTTACTTTATCATGATTAGCATGTAATTGAATGATAAATAGCCAGTGTAGAGCCTTCTATGATAAATAAATAAAGAAATGCTGGGACCTTGCTTTGTCCTCATGCTAGTGGCAGTAAATGTTAACTCATGCTAGACATTGTACATTTCCCCTCCCTGTGGCCTGCCTGCCCGCCCATCACTCCACAACACCAATGGCCTGTTCAGTACAGTTATCTCCACAGCAAGATATTTTCTGTCTATGTACTGGGCAGGTTGACAGTTGGCTGAGTGTGTTTATGTAAACTCATCTGTGCTGTGTGGGAGAGACCCCACAGTAACTATAGAAACAGCTGTAAGTAGGACTGCCTTGAGGATTGTCAAAAGTGCACTTGTTCCCGAGACAGGCTATAGTGTGTGGAATGTGTTTGTATTCACCAGAACCAGAATGAAGATTAAGTTGTTGTGTACCATGTTTGTGGCATATTGCTGTAGTTAGATAAGTATTGTGTGAGAGAGTCATAATTTGTGGTGGGTCTGTCTGTGTACGCAATCAGACGAAGCAACAGGCCCTGCCTAACCAGGGTGTGTGGGACATGAGAGGCAAACAGTTCTTCACAGGGGTCGAGATACGTGTGTGGGCAATTGCCTGCTTCGCCCCTCAGAGGACGGTGCGAGAAGATGCTTTGCGGTGAGTCACTTCTGTAAATGCTGTTCACTGTAAAGTGAGCTCTTTCGGAATCAACCATATATAATTTCATAACCCATAACTACATATCTGCTACAGAACACTCGTATTCCTAGTTAACAACAAATTAATGAAAATAGTGTTAATTATTGGCATATTGAGTATGTGTTATATAAATATATAGCTACTGACGTCGGTATTTATAGTTTCTGTATATACACGTACCAGTAATACAGTCCATCCACAGTTACTTTCAACTTCATTGAAGCCCTGCTAAAGATCTACTTCCAGTACATTCCTCCGCCTCATACAAGCAAAGCTTAACCAAGTTGAGTAAATTACACACAAGGCACAACGTATCGCACTCGGTGCAAAAATATTGTACATAATGTCTTATTTCTCACGACGCATTACTAACACACCTTTATCCTCTCTGTTTCTGTTCATATTACTTATAAATGAATTATTATAATTTGTAGACAAAATGTAAGTCAAAACTCTATTTAATAAAAAAATAAGATACTCGTTTGTTAACACAAGTGTAAAAGACTTAAGAGCTGTGACACATTTAGGAAACAGACAAAGCATCATACATGGGGTGATTTTTCAAATTTTTGATTCAAAAAGTGTGAAGATACAGCACATAGACTATAGCACAGGTTTCCACGTTAACACATTTTACTGCCTATAAATTTCACATTTTCCACTTGGATGACGCATGAATGAAGTATGAAGGGCGCATGCCAACATTTAACTTGCACGTAGCAGAAAAATACAAAATGGGAAGAAAATGAGACATTAACGGAGCTTTAGAAAGTGTTCAATTGACGGTGAACAGCAAAATTAGCATTTGTGTTAAAACAGTTTTTATGCAAATCTTCACATTTTTAAGTGAATACACCTGGAATTTAAGTTTAAGGAAATACATTACCAAAAAGCTCGAAGATTCGTAACATACTTTTGAACCGTGGGTTCACTAGCAAGTATTCATTGCAATCTTGCCCAACTAATTTCCTAAACTTTTATTATCTGCAGCAAAAAAAAAGTGTTATCTTATCAAAATTTTACTATAGTTAACCACTTTCAACCCACTTGCACTGAAAATTAAATTAACAAAAATAAGTAGGTCCAGATTTTTCTAAGTAACGAATCTTTACATTTTGTCCATTCATCTTTGGTGTTTGTAAAGCACTATTTTCCATTATTAAATTATTAATTAATGAGGTTATGAAGCTAATTTTGAGTGGTGTTATTCTAAGTAAATATTGTAACCTGCCTAAGCCTACAGTAACTGCACAGCACAGTATGTTTATGTACATTCAAACCTATTTTTAACGTGATTTGGAAACTAACAATGCCATTTTTACGAAAAATAGCACCAATTTTTCAGGACTATAACCTTGAATTTTGTATAAAGGTTGACTCAAAAAGTGCATGCCCCTACGTACATTATGATTACCTTAATCACCACCACAGTTTTAGTACATAGTGGTCTTACATATTGCCAACTTAACTGCTTTATTGAACTCACAGTGAACAGTGACTTGACCTCTGAAATGACAAAATGGTCATGTTCTTTGTTTTTCAGGAACTTCACGCAGCAGCTGCAGAAAATAAGCAACGATGCTGGTATGCCTATTATTGGACAGCCATGTTTCTGTAAGTGCTCAGTTTGTCTTCCTTTATGCGTATTCTCTATGTGTACTGAATGTGGTAACTTGTTACATCTTATTGTAGCTCTTATATTATTTTTTGCTGTGTTTTGCGGTGGTATAGTGGTTAGACTACTTGCCTTCCACTTTGGCGAAACCAGGTTTCGTTCCCAGCAGTGTCGCTCCCTGATTTTTGCATGTAGGAATTGCCCCGCTGGATGATGGGTTTTCTCGGATCTCCCGTTTCCACCACCCCTTAATTCCGGCGCTACCCCATATTCACCTCAATTACTCTCATTGGCTCTCAAGACCTTACTATTGAGAGCTGCCCATATATCAATACTATAATAGTTGAGAGAAACACAAGTGCCCTGGGAAAACCTATTTCCCCGACATCAATATCACCATCTGTCATGTTTCCCACGTATGAGATTGAAAGCAACCTCAGGAGCCATATTCTGTAACTTTAGCTTGCTTAAATATACTCATTGTGATTATCTTATGATAATGACAGCAAGGATGATAGTGAAGCTAGGCAGAAAAGCATACATTGTGTTGAAATAGTAAATTCCGGTTTCATTAGTGACAATGTAAACAGTATTGATTTTAAATTATCTTCTACATTGGGTGTTGAGCGGATAATCATGTGCAGATAAATTTTCTTTGCTAGTACTTTGGTTTTCTTATTAATACTTTCTTTTTTTTTGTCACATTGGCTTTCTCCTATTTTTTAATTTATTTTTTGGTTAAAAAAATTATTATATGCGTGTTAAGAACTTTCAAAGAAACTTTGTTAAATGTAGTATATGTGAATGTCAGTGTAAACAGTTACGTGACATAATTTGTGTATCTTCTCGGACAGGTAAATATGCAACAGGCCCAGACCAAGTTGAGCCCATGTTCCGGTACCTGAAATCATCGTTTGCCGCGTTGCAGTTGGTCGTCGTGGTACTTCCTGGCAAGACACCGGTTTACGGTAAGCAGCTCACAGTTTTGGGTTTCTGCGTGCCTGCAGCTATTGTCCTTATTCAATGCCTCGAAGTAAATGAGCTGTACAGCCAACTCTTGTTCACTTATCACTTGTCTTCGTTGCCTCTGCGCAGTACTTAGCAGATAAAATTTAAACTGGAAAGAAAAATTGCTTTAGCCATTTTCACGTCTAAAGAAATGCAGTAAAACTCTGTGGATACATTTTTGAAGGGACTGAAAAAATAATACTTATTAATTGAAATGGGTCAAGTCCAGTTTTTCTCGATTCCAATACCTTTTCTTTGGTCGGTTCTCGATTCCAATCCCGATTCTGATTCTCTTATATAAAATTTATTTTACAGTATTGTTTATGTTGTTTTTAAGCAAAGCGTAATATTAAAGGAAGTAGCGATGGTTCAATTCCTGATAAATATTTTTATAACATACTTTTTGCAGTGTAGGTAAATCAACTAAAAATGTCTAAATCTAGAGCTTACCTTTAATATAAAAAAAACCTCCATTTTGAAATTTTCATAAATTGTTAATACTATTACAAAAGAATACACGTGTCATGTTATTAAATTGAATTTTGCACATTAAATTATATCTAGTGTAAAATAATACAAATGAAAATGCATATATACATTTAAGACAAAACATTTGAATAGTAGGCCTAAGATGTTTAGCTTCTTGAAGATCTTTCGTTGTTTCTTTCAGTAACGAACCTCATTGATATATTACTTGTTACTTTTTCAATCATAAGAGCGCCTAAATTTGCAGTTGGCAGAGATGCTCAAATTCAGTTTGATTGGGGCGGACGCTGCTGAAAATTCTCTCTATTGAAGAATTACTAGGTTGGCATTTCAACAGGTTTTATTTTTGTAATTGCCAAGTTAACTTTGTTGGGATTCTGTTTATTTTATTTTGAAGGGGAAGAAAGGAAACAGTGACTTGTTGGGTGCTTTAGTTTTACGTCTTTCGTGAGACGGCAATGTTTTGATGTTCTTACAAGTGTTTGTGTGTCATTTTGAGTTCCATATTGTTTTAATGGAGCAGTGGAAAATTTTGTTCGTATGGAAATAACATTTAAATTATTGTAACTCAGAAGAATTTAACTTCAATGAAAAAACAAAATACGATACATATGTTGCTGTTCGATTTTGTACAGATACAGCAATTCATACACACACTCTGACCGCAGTTAACCTTACACTCTTTGAATTTGCGTTATAGACAAAAATAAATATTATTCACGTGCCACAAGTGTGTTGAAAAGTGTAGTTTTTTCAGGCCATGTGCAGTCTATTAATTATAGTAACGGTTTACAAATACTGTATATTATTTTAAAAAAACACGCAGCCTTACTGTTTGTAAAATTCACGACCTTGAAAGTTTGCTTCACTAAAATCACGTCTGTTCGTCACTAGAATTAAATAGTTTATTTGCAGATTCATTCAGTACAATTAACACTGTATGTTTACTGAAACCAACAAACTTAAAATACATAATACACGATGACTACAGATTAAATACACAATGGCGGCACTGCATCTCTACTGACAACAGTGCTTTTTTCTCTTTCCAGTGTTGCCACGATTTTTGCTGCTCTAGATACCGAATTTACAGCGCGGTTTGCAAACAATACCGAAATTGTCGGCTGGCATGCAAGCTTCTGGTAAAAGTACAATATTTACTGTACGGCAGACAATACATCGTACTGTATATATGTATCACACTGTGTGCAAACAATATCGAAATTGCCGGCTGGCATGCAAGCTTCTGGTAAAAGTACAATATTTACTGTACGGCAGACAATACATCATACTGTATATATGTATCGCGCTGTGTGCAAAGAATATTGAAATTGTCAACTTGCATGCAAGTTTCTGATAAGAGTAGGATATTTGCCGTACTTCAGACAATACATTGTACTGTAAATATATACGAACTAAAATTAATACAAAAAAATTCAGACGCATTGTCAAGGCTATCAATTTCCATAATAAACAAGCAAACCTCGGTAATTCCCGTAACTGGATGTTAAAATCAGTAATAATTACCAAAAATCCATAATACTTGGCAGCTATTAATTCACAGAGTCATATTTTCCAGCAGTT
The DNA here is from genome assembly GCA_029891345.1 of Dryococelus australis. Lineage (NCBI taxonomy): Eukaryota > Metazoa > Arthropoda > Insecta > Phasmatodea > Phasmatidae > Dryococelus > Dryococelus australis. The sequence continues at coordinate 59,492,052 of CM057008.1, forward strand.
AAAACAAAACATCTTTTATAGAAGCATAGACTATAGGAATCGATAATCGATTCCGAGTGTAATGTAGGAATCAATGGTATCTATAGATAGAAGAATTGACTCGACCTATCCGTACTTGTTAATAAAGATGGGACAATTACTGTTTTTTTGTCGATTATCGATTCTCAATTATTACTTTTAAGAAGCTCAAATTCTCAAATATTCGATTCTCGATTATCTTAGTTCCAAGAAAAATTGTACAATTCCAAATAGCACAACAATAAAAACAAATGATAATGAAAAAGAGCCGGACCTCTGCAGTTCTAATGTAATACTCAACATTTCTTGCTATTCCTTGAAAATTGAATAATTTTTGTTTTTTCTTGCCAAGAAGTCTTTTAAAATCATTTAGTCACAATGACTGTAATAGGTAATTTTCTTTTTACATCACAAATACTGGTTTTTGAAATAAATTAAATGGGAATTGTATCTAAAATGTTTAAATACTTCCCAGTACGTACACTGAAAAACGTACAAGCACAAATTGTATTTATGTAGTCCTTTTCATGGAAGAAGTGTTTTGTACTGCAAACATTATTGAATACTTTACAAAAATGGACTGCAAATACTTTACCTACTGGGAATATGAATACCGTATTTACCAGAAAGGAAGACGACCCCTTCCTAAAAAATACTTTTGAAGGAAAAATATTTCAACCTGAATTCAACACTACTCCTGTGAAGTGCTGAATCAAATTATTTTGGTGCAAGTATTTTTGCATGAATTTATGATAAACCCTTCAAGAAGAAATGCTATTAGGGTATATGAATAATGATATATTTTATTTACTTTTAAAGAAAAGTTAATCACAATGAAATAGGTGTGTCTAACCTGGCTGTATGGTAGCAGCATTTTCCTTAAAGTGTAAAACTTTTGTGGGTGTTATATACCTATTGGTGACTTCGGCCATTTTGCTTCCCAGCAAAGCACTTCCTCTTTACAGCTGGGGTGACATCAGATAAGGGGATCCTTGCGAAAGTTGCCAGGTACAGTCTCAGCACTACAAAAATACTGTAGAACTCTGCTAAGATGTTTTTCATATAACTGGATGCTAAAAAATTCTTACCAGGGAAATTTTCTTAAGAGGGAAAAGAGATTTTAAATTTTAAAAAAAGTGCAGAATCTACAAAAAAAATAATACCCCAGTTACTTATAATCTAAGCATTTCATACAGGCGCTGTTCATTTAAACATCACACTTACATCTACTGTGTTTTAATTACTGCACTTACATGCGAAACTATAGTTGTGTGCGGAAATGGAATTTTGCCACCGGGAATAATTTGGGCAGGAAACTTAAATTTTCCACGGGAAAAATCGGGACAAATATTTTAGGTTATAATGAAGTTTGTGACATAAAGAACGACACTCTACTATGACTTATTCCATTAAAAGATATAAACATAGAATAATTACTCTGTGTTAAAAATTAGATTCGAGCTAGAAAAGTCATATCGTTTTATACTTTTATACACTAGTTGTTGCACTACGAATTAATCCTCTCGGCAGTTCTTAAATATACTTGCTTCAATTTTAATTTAATAGGAAAATCCCTTATAATAAATAAATTGGCTTATGGAATGATAAAGCATGTAACATTAAATTTGTTTAAAAACATTGCCTTGATGTTTTCAGTGGAAATTAATTAATTTTCAGTGGAAGTCCGTAAACACGCACGCTTCAAATCACATGCTAGTAAGATCACATCACAGCCAAGGCGCATCGCATCGGCAAGGTTATGAATGCAACATACCGCATCTGTATGCTAACAAAGCTAATTCCTCTATTAATAGCAAAGTGAAGAGTGGCTAATTAAATCAGTCTCATAGCAAATTTGCTGCATTTGGAGTTTGTCAACTCTGGGCAACGAGATGATGACAATAAAAACCTCGTTCCAAACGAAAAACAGACAATTTACTGGCGTGTTAGGAATAGTTTCATTTGTTTGTTTTATTGAATCCATAACCCATATTTAAAATATTTTAAATAACACTTTAACATCTTAAATAATAAAGTTATTTTTAATACCATGTGATTTGTAACGCTATCTTTTAACTAAAACAAACGCCAACATAAACATTGGGCACGTGCCAATGAATGATAGCCAGCGGTTCGTCTGATTACATCACATTTCTAAACCTTTTTGAAATATTTTAATCCATACGTGTGTAACTGTGAAAATTGTCTGTCAAATAATTAATAGTAATATAAGACACCAAACACCCTTAAGACTACAGCATTTGTTATATGTCTACAAATTTTGCGCCAAAAATAATACATATTATTTGCGCTAGCGCCTGCAAGCGAAGTGAACCGCCAGATTATTGGATCAGCTTGCAGATTGCTGTTCAGATTTCACAAGATGGCCGTCACAATATTGGGGCTCTGGCATTCAGTACAACAGCGACACTGGATCAATACGAGTGCAAGCAGATGATTGGTTGAACACACGCTGTACTTTCAGTGGCGTGTGGTTTTGGTTTCATCAAAACTTCCTTGGGCCCTGCGAGGCGTGCGGCTCAGGTTTCGTTATCGCTAAAAGTGTATAAATTATTTGTAATGTCTTTTCGAACAATGCGTATTGAAAAATTTTATTTATATATATATATATATATATATATATAAATCTCCCCCCGAACGTTATAGGCAGGTTAACTTTCTTCAACAAAAACCTTTTCAGTGGGATTTTTTAACATAGAGCTAGATGGAAAAGATCTAGGGGGAAAAAAAACATTGTCCTATTAAGCAGGAAAATGTATTATGAGGGAATGTCTTGAGTAAGTTTTACTGTACGTACAACCATAGGACACACTGTATTTAAGCCTGTCAAAAAACCTCGTCTTCTTTTCCGGTAAATACCGTATGTGATATTCTTTTGCGTCCAAAACTACTGTTTCTAAATATCAACATTCACACTTCGAAAAAATAGAATATTCGAAAATTTGAAAGTATTTATATTCAGCATTGACTCTAATATGAATATTTAATTATTCGAAACGGTATTCAAAAAACTGAATATTCGCACAGGCCTAATTATTAAACTATATACTTATATTTTGCAATAATAATCAAAATAATCTAAAATTAATAAATTCATACTTCCTCTCTATTCTCAATTATGTCGATTACAGCAAAAATCGAGGTAATCAAGGAATCGAGAAATTGAATTTTCCGCCCCTAATTCTTAACAAGGAAAACTTCTTAAAAGAGTTAAATTACACATTGTTTTTATATTTCTATAATGTGCATTTTAGTGTGTACATACAGTATTTACAGTTGGGGATCAATTTTAAGGCTATTTAGTGCCAGTTTGGCAGTGAGGTTCGTATTTCCTCATTCATGCCTGACTGAAACACAGCCTGCCTGGCTAAAATATAGTAAAGATGCTACAAAAATGTTTTAATGACTTGAGCATTTTTCTTTACGTTGTTGTCACATTGTAAATTAATGTACAGAAAATTGGCATTGGAAATTTGCTGGATCTTATTCAGTTTCTTTTTTCTTCTTACTCATCACTGTCTCTCTCATTGGCCAAGCATTTGTTTTCTATTTAGTCTTTACATATGGTGCTTGTAATGAACTGCATTTACCTTTATTGCAGATACATATATTCCACATAATTGTAAGTTAAGATTGCAAATAGGCCTCTAGGCTACCAAAAATACAGTGGAACCTCTATTATTCGTTTCTCATTGTACCAGCAAGTAAAAAATAACCATACAGGAAAACAAAGAATGTGTTAGACTTGAGTAATATTGTACATAACCTTGAAATGCATTTTTATTTAAACCAATAAGCTAAAGATGTTATTAAAAAATAACTAATTCAAGTCAATTTTATTTATGATAAAATTTTCACTTTAAATTTATGCATTTGGCTCTGAAGCTGGTGGAGGAGCATCACATCAAAAGGGTTTTTGGTAGTGGCTTGTTCAGGCGTACTCGGTGGCAGGGGGTTCTGGTTTGATTCAGTCTTTACGTGGTACTGGCTCATGTCCAGTGTAAAGTACTGTCCTGGTAGCTTAACGGCAGGACACAAAAGTCAGGTTCCATGCAAGTGATATTATGTTTCAGCGGATTGTCTCTAGGCGGTATACCTGAGCAACGCGTAACCTGAGGAGGCATCTTAACCTCTGTCAACTCCACCTAGCATAAGTGTAGCTTAATGTGCAGTGGCTCAAAGGTTGGGTCGGTCGTGCGAGTCGGTTCTGCTGGCTCAAATCCCCCGAAGTACACGTTGGCGAATCCCAAGTTCTGATACTGTCCACTCAGATATACTACTAAGACGGGATGTGTTTCCTTGCTCAGATGTATAGGGTCCTAGAAGAAGTCCTGGGGATTCTCGGGTGTGACAGGAATCTGCAGGTGGCGCAATGCAATGCCTGGACTTGATCGCTCTGTGAGAGTTTCACAAGTGTAGTCAGGAGGACGGGACTAAATTCCTGCAAATGCCCGGAGGTAGTAAGCACCTCTTTCACACCACTCAAGCGGGAGTAGGGCGTCTGGACTAAATCACACTCTCACGTCCGTGAAGTAGCTGCAGGTGACATGTTGCCCTACCCTGGTGTAGAGCCATGTGCATGTAGTGTCTGCCAACTGTAGGCGGTATAGCTTCCCTACCCCAGCACTCGGTGTGGGAATGCGGTGAGCACTGAGAGTCAGGTCTCGCTGGTTTACAGTCCCTACACGTGGGTGAGTGAGTGTCTCAGTAGGGAACAGTCTCCTCCAACTCAGAGGACACTAACTCCGACACCGTAGGCACAGTGGAGAGAGTAGCCGCTGAGCAGGTAAGCTCGCCTCGAGACACTGAGTTCCTAGTGTCAGAGCTGTAGTGCATAGAAAGGGTGGCCGTCCAATGTGAGTGCGGGTATTCTTTATGGCGGCATGAGGTCCACTGGAAGAGGAATTGTAACTACCAGAATAATACCCTTTAGTTAGTAAAAACATCTGTTTATTCCTTTGTTATGGGAATTAAACAGAGTGGTGTCGCACTACCTCCTAACGTTGGCAAGAGCTTACAGAAACTTAACCTATGCTGAGCCAGTTGAATGCGACATGGGCCTAAGCTAACTATGGCAGGGTAGATGGGTGTTATGCAACTATCTTAAGCTCATACTATTACTACTACTAGTGTCCCAGGAGGGGCCACAGTGTCTGGGTGTGTAGACGATGTTGGATCTTCAGCAGGATAGAAGAATGGCTCCGTCAATGAGTTGCGGTGGAGACCAAGGAGCGGAGCTTCCTTCAGCACAAATGCGGTGAAGGAAGGCCAGGTAGAGATAGGAAGCTAGCAGGCTGATCAGTTCTCCAGCTGAGCCTGCTGTGGAGAAATGAAGACTGGTCACGAGCGGGCGAGCGTCCTACTATTTATACTCTGGCTGGTCATTCCCCTTCTGTCAACTGGACAGGGGGTAACTGTAGCATAGCCTCCTCAAGGTGTGACGTGACCGGCCAGCTTAGAGAATCAAGATATGGTGGAACGTACTGGTGGAGCCATCTGACAGCGTGTTGTGGTACTGAAGTGCCTTGAATGCATAGAGCTGGAACGTCCTTTCTTGCCGTTGTGGACAGTAAAATCTTACGTCTCGTGATCCGTGACAACAATAAAAACTCTGTTGGAATTAGACTGCAAAGCTTGCTCACTGAGGAGGCGAAATCCTAAAATCATTGTTGACTTGCCACCAACCTAAGCGTGCAGTACACACACAAGCTGAATAAGATTTTGAGATGGTTTATCTTAGTCCCCAACCTACGAATGCAGTGTAAAAATGTAGAAAGAAGAAAAGCTGTTACGGAATGTAAACTATAGTACCAATAACACCAGTTGTCTATTATCCGTGTTGTTACGCATTCACATAGTGTTTAAAAACTAATGATAAACGCAGTCTTGGTGAATATACCGATGAGAAATACTGTAAACATAAATTACTGTAATGAATCATCAAAAATTCACAGTATTTTCATACCTAAACGATTGTTCCAAATATATTTTGGCTTTCGGGCAGAATACGTAATTGTTGGATACTGGAAAAATTATGTTTTAAGAGTGGTAGCATGCTGTTTTTTTGTAATATTGTTTACATAGGATAGTTGTCTGGACCATCCAAAAAAAAAGATTGATACGGGAAAACGGAGTAAACAGGATCGCAACAACAAGGTTTCACGATATAACAGGACAGAAATTCAAGTGCTCACAATGTAGTACTTGTCGACAGGCACGCGCACACACACACACCAAAGATAGACAACGCATTTTCCATGTAGTTGCGTAATCACAACGTTTCGCTGGCTAAAACATAATTGTAATATTCACAGTGAAAATTCACTACGTAAAACAGTAATGAATCATTTAATAATGGGTAAATGGAACAACAAATTCATGTCCATGGATACCATACCTGATAGCCAGTGGCTTGTGAGGGGTTGGATCTGCAATTGCTTTGTTTGCTTGAGCCGTGAAGTATGACTGAAGACAGGAGTGAGTAGGAGAAGGTGTGTTGTGCCACGGGTTACATGGGGCTGTGTCCCAAAACTGTTTACAGTCATTATAACACGTAGCCTGCATGAGTATTGTAGTGTTGTGTGTGTAAACTAGGCAAGGTTTACTTTCAACACACTGCTGGTGTTAAATCACAAAGGACAGCAGGAAGTATTTATTGTAACCCACGTGAAAGGCAAGTGATCTCCCAGTAGATACGCACTGGATCATTAGCTGAAACTATGCTTAGTATACAAAAATAATTATGGTATCTAGTACTATTGACATTTTTATTACATGTCCAATCAGCCAGTGAAAATCGTTCACCTCTCTGGACTGATTTCTATCCATTTTAGAGAGGCGGACAGGCATTAAACTGAAATGTTGAAAGAGAATTACAGAAGCTTTCTGAATGCCAGAGAGGAGTTAAGTACAAATGCCTGGATTTTCCATTGACATCTGTAAGGAAGTCTGTGTGTGTATTTCAGCGGAGGTTAAGCGAGTGGGCGACACTGTGCTTGGGATGGCGACGCAGTGTGTTCAAGCGAAAAATGTGAACAAGACATCCCCACAAACACTGTCTAACCTCTGCCTTAAAATAAATGTCAAGCTTGGAGGCATCAACAGTATATTGGTTCCCAGCATAAGGCCGAAGGTAAGTGCATTTTACCTAAATTATTATGCATTTACATTAAATCAAGCTATAGGCTGTTCACTGTTAAATGAGCACTTTTGAAAGTCCTGCTTAAGATTTATTTGTGTACAGGGAAATGTCAAGAAATTTTTGTGTGATAGAAATGTCATAAAATTTTCACCTAGGTCAGGGAAAATGTAAATAATTGCTACTGGGTACAGAAATTAGAGCTGTGCCGATACTGATACCCGGTATAGATATTAAGTGAAATACGATCAAATGTTTTGTAAATGCCGCTCGCGTGATTTATGTATTAATAACGGACATGGATATTCATTTTGAAGATAAAAATGTCACAGTTCTGAACATACTATTTGGATAAATGGAGGTAAACATGCAGTAGTTTTACTGCTCTTTTAAGTGTTTTGGGTGAGATTTGTTTACATTTCTTTGTACTGTATAGTTTTGTTGTATGTAATAATCTTTTAGAGAGATTTTACACACTATGTAAGCATTAAATATTGGCTGTCAAGAATACAACATAGTCGAGATATAAAAGATTGCTAGAAATTATTTTGTACATCAGTGGTATATATTAGAATTAGGTATTTCACAGATATTTTCTTAGAGTTAAAAATCAGTTAAAAAGGTAGGCCTGGATAAGATACTTCTTAGAAAACGGGGTGAAATTCGGTGAATTCCAAAATGTAATTAATTTTAGATAACACCCTGTTTTTTAGCTCTCCAGCATATAATTCGCATAGCCATGGACGTAATGATTTTATTCATGTGCCACTCAAATGAAGATGTGAATTTGCTCTGACCCTAAATGTGTTGATAATACATGTGCCAGTTCATACTCTATTGTGTTTAAAGGAAAAACAAACAAACTTGATTTGCCATAACTTTAAACATTACAGCTGCAGTACGACATCAAGGCTTGGATCTGATACTCTTGCGGACGTACATGGTAACATCTATACAGTTAACGGACAGTGACTATTTTTCAAGGGTTGTTTTTAGATGTGCTTGTTTTACTGTGAATAGCCAATACAAACAGCAGCATGGACTTCCACCTAAGAAAAGAGGATGAGATGTGTGTATGTGTGTCACAGGTGTTCAACGAGCCAGTAATATTCCTGGGTGCAGACGTGACCCACCCGCCGGCGGGAGACAACAAGAAGCCGTCGATAGCGGCGGTGGTGGGCTCGATGGACGCCCACCCATCACGGTACGCAGCGACTGTTCGCGTGCAGCAACACAGGCAGGAGATCATCCAGGAGCTGAGCAGCATGGTCAGGTATGCCGACCGTCGAGACACAGAGCTCTGTGTAAGCCTTGCTTATAGAATTGTGTGAATATTTGGTTTACTGTAGAGATGGGTCGAAGTTCGAAAACTCGAGCAGAACCGAGTCAATCTTTTACTATTCGACTCTGCTTGAAACTCAAGCCAACATTACCGTCTCGTCGAACTTCAGCTCAATAGTTAAGCCACTTTTAATGTGGCTGTTCACGACTAGAAAGTACTGTATTTACTCGTGTATAGCACACCCTATTTTTCCCCAAAATAAAGGGAAAAAATTCTAGAGTGGACTCTATACACGAAAAAAAGAAGAGGAATGGGGAGTGAGTGGAGTGGCGGGACTGTTTGTTGTCTCATCACTCCTCTCCCTTCTCTCTCAGCGACCCTTCACTTGCGTGTAGGTCGCAACCCCGCTCCCCCCCCCCCCCCCTTCAATCTACTGGCATCCTGTCACACCACGAACCAGAGCTGCCACGTGTTTACGCCTCCCCCCCTCCCCGTTTCATAATACCTAGATTTTGCCGGTTGATAATTCCACCAAGGCCGCTTTGTTTCCGTGGCAGGGGCTAGCGAACTGTGTATCTTGTTTATTTTCATTATTTTATAATTAACATGACATAAAATGGAAATTTAATTGATGCCAATATCCTCAATGTGGAAGAATGAAGGAGTACAGACACAGAGTCTCCTTAACAGGGATTTTAAGGGGGTCATATGAACCAACTTGGTTACACCATGGTGGCATCTGGCCCTGGCTCACCACAGCTCGTAGCTGGTCACTGAGGGTTATGCTATCCCTTTAATGACTGCCCTGTGATTGGGCATTTAGGAATAGCTGCTGTGATTCCCGAGCAGTCTAGGGCTGAGCACAAACACTCGATAAGAAGTATATTAAGTCAATTTAACACATTTAATAAAATCAAACACTGAAACTTCTACACTTGCAATAATACATCTACTTACTTGACAATAGCGGAAGTTGACTTGACACATGTTTTTATAAAACATAATGAAATTACGACTGGAAGCAAAAACATATCAGAGCCATGGTGATGAAGGAGTCTGAGTATCAGCGCAGCTCAGGCGAGTAGTCCCAGGCAGCGATGTGCAGTCTCTGGCGTCCTTTGCTGAAGTCCTTCGTCTCCAGATTGTGCATGGCATAATAAAGCAACATGAATGTAGTGGGGAGAAGTCAGGACATGGAGAGTCACCAACCAATGATAGGGCAAGGTTAGAGCATCAGCCAATGAACTGAAACTTTGCACATGGCCCCACAGTGTGATATTGAAATCATGTGACGGGAAAATAACGCATGATACAGCGCGTGATTTAGGAGTTGTGGGACTGAAATATCATTAAAAACAGGATGTTTTTCCCGTCAAAAGTGGTTTGAAATTGCAGTCACACGGTGCTGAAATCACAGCAGGCTGTATCAGGATGGATACAACTTCCTGCTGCAGGCACCGCAAAGCTTAATAGTTGCAAAAAATACTTCATTAAAAATGTTCTCTCTCTGAACTGGAAAACTGGTAGAGTGCGTGCGGCACTACTGCAAATACACACTTGTGCACTGTCAGTGATGTTGCATTAAGTTCAGAGGATAAAAACCAAAGAAGAATAGGGAATTAATATTTAGAGGATGTAGTGGGTGTCCTGTAGGCACGGGCATGACCATAAATAAAGTTAGAAATTATGTAGCAGTGCGGAGGGATGACAGGTTTTGACACGGTCCATCCAGGAAGGAATCTACTCTTCCTGGGGCGGATGCCTTGGGGTGAACTCCTGCCAGAGTTCTACCGATCGATCGGCGCCGCAGAGTGCGCTTCATGATGGACTGTGCTTGGGTGTATAGGGACTTGAGGAGAAGGCCCCCTGTTTCCCCTCGGTAAGAAGTTGAGTGAGTGGTGTGACCAGCCACAGACCTCAACTGCCGCTCTGGATTCACAGCGTTCCCCACGTAAGGACCCTACGGTTCTTAGTAAGCAGCGTGACCAACTTGTAGTTGGAGAGTCGTAGTGACTTGAAGTGAAGTGTTTGTTCTCCTCACGCCTCAGGAGCCTCAGAGAAAGGTTCTCTCTCCCCTTGCCTCAGTGGCACTAGAGAGTGGTGTGACCAGCTAGCACTGGACACCAAACATTGACAAGAGGTGGGTACACCCTTCAGTGGAGAATGTGATTCGAAACTCTATCGTGGTGATTGTGCGTGTACCAAGAAGTTGGATATGCACACAGAAGGCAGAGCGGGTAAGGGAGGTGAAAGCAAAAGATAATGATTGAACGAAAAAGAGTTTAACTCGTAGATATATTTTTTATTCCGTCAACAGGTGTATACAAGACACATATCTCCGACGTGTGTCCACTAACATCTGTTAGACAAGGGACCAAGTTTGCTTTGCCAAGCTGTTTGCCGCAGGGTGGCAACAAGATATTGATCGAAGTTCAGGGTGAAAGTGACCCCGGTTCAAATACTCCCGGGGAGAACACTTGAAGTAAGGAGAAGGGGAGTTTCTCTCTAGTGTGTTGAGAAACACAAGTTCTGACAATAGTAACATTATACGCTAAGTCTAACTGCTACTGCTGAAGACAAGCGGTATGACAGGGGTGCCAAGATAGCGAGAGTTGCAGATGATGTGCCGAAGAGAACTGCTTGCAACTGCCCTGCCTGGAGGGTGTGCCAAGGAATAAATACCCTCGAGAGAGGTGGTGAGCAAGGGGTGGCTGGAGGAGGTCTTATGGAGGGGGAAACCTCCCCTGATGCATGGCGAGCATGCACGTTCTGTGCTCGCCGACCAGGGCAAGGCAAGCGAGGGGTGGGTCCATCCACTCAGACTAGAGCGTGGCATCGTGGGGATTGCCGGCCTCTCAGGCGGCAAGAGGTTGACTCGTTTGTGAATAGGAACATTACAGACGTGCAAAATGAGTGGCAGCATTTGTTGCTACATTACACTAGGGGGAGCTCTAGAGGCTGAGGCGTGGATTGTATCCGACAACACTCGTGGCACATCATAATATAGGGAAGAACTCCAGTGGTAAGTACTCCATATCTTTTTTCTTTATTCAAAAAAATTATTTTAATGAATAACTTGCTAAAATGCTATGAAACTCATTAATCTTTCGTTAAGACTAGCTGTTATGAATTTATTTTTTCATATTTGTATCAGTTTCACAAAAGTTTATAACTATTGTTTGTTTTCGTTTTGTGAGAAAAAATCTCACCCATACAATTGTACTTGCTTAGCCACATGCAAGCAAATACATTTTATCCCAACGCTGGATACTTTGCGTATGTAATTTGATAATGTAACTCCACATGTGAATCTTGCTTGAGGTAAGATCACGTATGTATGAGAAGAAGCTGGTGTTAGCCGGAGCCGGCTGCCCTGCTTAGACAGACCTGTTGCTCCTGCCAGCCCAAAGAATGGAGGACTTGAAATGAGATAGGGATGAAATAGAGGTAGTGCAGAAGGAAAACAGTGGATTAAACCCCAACACTGCTGCAGATGCTGCCACTCTCCCCACATGAAACATCCCTACCCAGTTTAAAAATTCTCTGTCAAGACCCTGGAATTAAACTGGGCACCTAGGTGGTGGCATTCAATTCTGACTATTTTGATTAGAATCGAGCAAAGTCTTTCAATTTGAACCTCCGCGAGTGTGGTTCCATTCTAGAGATTTTTCCCATCACGTACCTTATGCATACCCTATTTCCACTTCCAAATTCTAGGGGGAAATATTTCATAGTGTGTCCTATTCATACAGGAGTTTCAGCGTGAGATGAGACAAGGGGGCAAGGCATGTTTTCAGGTAGCTATCGTCATTCACTGAAAACAGTGTTAATGTTTTTGTCTTTAGTGCACCATTGCCAAACAATCATTTGTTTGGCAGAGAGGCTGGCTCTCTTGCCCTCCCCCCTCCTCTATAATGCTTTCTCACTCACATTCTCTGTTGCTTGTTCTCTCTCATGCTTTCTTGCTCATGCTCTCTCTCGCTCTCTCTCTCTCTCATTCTTGCTTCCAATTGCTCTTACTCTCTTTCACTTGCTCTCTATCTTGCCCACGCCTTCTCTCTTACACACTCATTTTCATATGCTTTCTCTCGTGTTCTTTTGATGTGTGTGTGTGTGTGTGTGTGTGTGTCTCTCTCTCTCTCTCTCTCTCTCTCTCTCTCTCTCTCTCTCTCTCTCTCTCTCTCTCTCACACACACACACACACACACACACACACACATTGTGCTTGTGCCTTTCACTTTCATCAGCGGGCTGTGTAATTGTTATCCTTGCCTTCTTTCAGGGAACTACTGATCATGTTCTACAAGAGCACCAGCGGCTACAAGCCCCACAGGATCATCCTATACAGGGACGGTGTCTCTGAAGGCCAATTCCTTCATGTGAGTACCACAGACTAGCTAACTTTAGCTGTGCACAGTGGCAAAACTACGTCTGCAATTTGAGAGGGCATGTCTGTAGGCATTTTAAGAAATTTTATTTCTGTTATAAATTTCATTTTGATGCTGTCAAAACCTAAATTACTTTCTGCATTAAAGATAGAGAAAAATCTACCGTATTTTGGTGTGTGTACAGCATACATTTTTACAAAATATTTGACTACTAAAGTGAGGTGCGGATTATTTACTGAATATTGACCCTAAAAAATCACCCACCCCCTTTCCACCAAAAAAACATGTTTAGAAATTTGTCAACATGCAGTACATTTTAATGTTATAACTTTGTTTCTAAGGAAGGAAAAAATAAACAAATGAATAGCTTTTCACTTGTGCAATAATTTGTTCACTCACGTTCATAAACAAAATAACCTTCATCCCACATGCATAAAATATGAACATGTTGGAGCTAGGCCATAGATGCCGTACATGAGAAAATTATTTTGTTGCCATATAAGAGAAAGATATCTTGCATATTTCGCACGTGCACCAACACGCCACAATTGCACATTGATGAGACATAATTTTGTGTTACATGTTCCCGTGATTTTGCTTTCTCAACGTTACCATCTGTGGAATAGTAATTGTGTGATGTATATTTGTAAACATTGCAATTAATAGAAATTAATACAGAATTATGACTTAACAATATTTAGACGAATAGAAAATTTCAATGCGGCCTCTACTTGAAATATTAGTATTCCATAATTATTTGTCAAAAACTTCTGGTGCATCCTATACATACCAAAATGTGGTATAACCCAGAAGCGATGCTGTATGTATGTATCAGAAATACATTATTTAGTGTATACAATAAATCAATGGATGGATCTTGGTGAACAAAATTAGTTTGAGTGCTCATATACTCGCATTCTGCTGCCCTTTTTTCCCTTTTTATTTTATGAACAGAAATATTTCAATCATGCATGAAAAAAGCACACACACCTAACATCTAACATCTGAAATTTTTTTGGGACAGAGTAAACCTTGCCGTAGATGAGATGTTGAGCCCTACCTATGCTACATGGACAGTATGGAATTTAGTTTATAGAACTTTCTAAGATACATAACATTTTGTATAATATTTTAATTACACATTGGCAGACCATTTTATACTTATTAATGTTAATGCTGATTTTGTATCTATATTTCATTTGAGAATTATTTGTTGTCTGTATTATAAATATATAGGTGTTCTTGTGAACCTGAGTGGAGCTTTTCTGTACAAGCCTTTATGTAATACATTGATGCACCCTGTGTCGGTGGTGGTAGGAGGTACCTGGCGTATACCTTGATACTTCCGACCGGCACTTAGTCTCTCACCCCGTTACGGGGGCGCCTCACTGGAGGTGCACCTATTATTGGGATGGATCCTTAGGAGTGCTGATTTCCCTCCGGGTGGTTATAAGGTGACCCTTCAGTGTCGTATATGTTCTAACGAGTGTTCCTTTGCCTGGCGATCGGGGTTGGTCCCATGTTGGGGTCCTTACGAGGATACTGCCTAGTAGAAGGGTTGCGTTTGAAGGGAAGGGAATCAAACTCCAGGGTGAACTTCATTAAAAATGACTTCCTCACAGGGAGCACGGCCTTGCTCACTGTGAAGGTTGCCAAAATACGAGATGCCAGCTGTTCAAAAGAATGAATTACCGCGAGTTGGGTTGGAGATGATAACGGAATGGGAATGAGCCTGGCTTTCCTCTTATAGTTCCTACTCTGAGTCTCATTCACTTCCGGGCCGTCTGAAAGGAACCGGCATCGTAGGCTTACGAGAAGGAACAAAGGTATGCAGAGGGGAAACTATCTGGAATTTTGGTGTATTTTTTGGAGGTATGGGGAGTTTAATGGTGTGTATTTCTGTGCGGCTGTGACGTCACTGGGTGCAGGGGTGCTGCAATCGTGTGGTGACTCTTTCAACTTCCTTATTGGTGTCGGCTGGTCAGTGGCTCATCGGGTAAAATAATCTCTGGTCGAGGGAGGGAGAGGTGACTGCATGTCGAATTCTAGACGGGCAGTAAAATTTCCATAACTAAACACGTTAATTATTTTCCGTGTTTGTAGTTGTCCATTGCATGGAATCCACACCCTGTAGCCACTAGAATAAATGTACGTCGCTTTAGACTTGCCCCAAGGCTCTCAGCGCTCGCTGATGGGACAAAGTCGCGCAGCAGTGTGGCATGCGTCAACCTGTAGAATGCATGTGACAGTAAAAATTGACGCATGCCGCTTTCCAATTTATTTACTAAACAATTACGACTCATCAGCCTCACGTATTTCTACATAACCCGAAGAAGGGTCAAACCCAACAACATTCTTCACGAGTGTCCTTAGTTCCTCAGTACCTTGGAGGACGATTCTAAACATGTGAATATAAGGTTGTGAAAGCCGTCGATAAACACACACCGCTCACTCCCCAACCAGTGCTGAGAGCCAACTAACTGTCACCTGCCTCAGAGTAAACTGACCGCACCCGAGAATGCACGAAGACAAGTGCCAGGCAGAATGTAACTACTCCCACCCCGACCTCGCACAAGAGGGACGTCATGAGGCGAGGTCACACCACGCACCCCGGCTCAATGTGCACCTGTCCAGCGGACTATATAAGGCCGAGCACGCCCGGACTCTGGAGATATTTCCTTCTCCAGTAGCTCGCCTCAACACTTATGTCACAAAGTCTTCAGCAGCCACCAGTGGCTGTCAACGCTAGCTACCAGAAGCTCCATTGTCGTCTACCAGAGGCTTCTGCAGCCTCTGCCACTAGCTACCAGAAACTCCATTGACATCTACCATCATCAGCATCTTCCAGATGCTCTCCCTCAGCAAAGCCTGCAGACACTGTCACACCTTCCTCTGCTGTTCCTCCTGGTTCAGCAGCTGCCTCAACTTGCTGGTAGAGACAACTACACCCACTGTCCTTAGAAGTAGTTGTCCCCTTTTTGTATAATCTCTTCTAGACGCCCCTTCGTTGTTAAGAGTACCTTCGACCGAGTTATTTTCATAGCCGTCAAAGCCATTCGCCATCTTTGTAAATCTAGGAGCAGGTCGCCTGTAGGTTACTTCCATATCACACACTGCTTGATTAGGTGGTAGCATGCGTTGCTGTATTTATTATTCCTAATAAATAAATCTTGTTCCTTTCACTGAAGATTTCTATTCTAGAGGTATTTCTTACAACCACTAGAAATTATATTTACCTTAAGACGTCAACCGATACCAGGTCTTGCTACAGAAGTACGAACCATAGAGCAGGACAGCAGATTCCCTTCAGGAGTCTGTACGTCAGACACACATACCATTCAATGGTTACCCTTTCTAGACACTTCAATGGATAGAATGGTAGAGCCCTAACCACTAGTAATTCATCCAAGAGAGGCGAGACAAGTCGCCT
This sequence comes from Dryococelus australis, assembly GCA_029891345.1. Lineage (NCBI taxonomy): Eukaryota > Metazoa > Arthropoda > Insecta > Phasmatodea > Phasmatidae > Dryococelus > Dryococelus australis. The sequence goes on from CM057008.1 coordinate 59,508,329, forward strand.
CAGGTTGTACTGCTACCGGAGCACTTATGGTGCTGGAAAGAGTATTTGCCTGGGACTGAAGGCCTAATCCCATTGCGACCTCACCTAATAGTGATGGGAAGATAGCCCACACGGCTCACCGCTCTAGGTTTACGTGCCAGTGGCTGGGAACTGATTAGAGCATCGAGCTTGTGCCTTCAACCATTATTGGATGTACACATATCTAGGGATCTGTATTTAGTTCACATCGATCGGAGAGTGTTAAGTGTCTACCAGACCTCTCTGTCTTTTGGAAAAAGGCACAGCTTACAGAGGAGCAAAAGGTGGCCTATATCCCCACCAAGCGAGTGTGCATATCAGACTCCTCTGCACTTAGCAGACAAGCAGAGCGGGAGAGCGCTCGGACCGCACGTCAACTGGAGAGGCCTTCCTCTCCAGTATTTACTTTCATGTATTTCCCTGCACACATTTGCCTAGCCCAAGACTACCACTCCGTGGTATGTGCTCTGCTCATGGGCAGAGAGGTTAGTTACGGGGCGCGTAACCCCTTGTTCAAGAGCAGTGGAGTGGAACCGACGGTACTGTTTGTCAACACAGTACCAGTGCACATCACCCTTCTCCAGTCACCAGTTCCAGCCAGCCAGCCAACCAGCAACAGCTTCAGCTGCAGTGACCAAGGCTGTCCCTGGTAAGACAGGTACCCCAAAGGGAGCCTCTGTCCCAGTCAGATTCACCATAGTCCCAGCAGTGTTTAACTTTGTACATCAGTCGCCAACCGACACAAAGTCAAGTCAAAATCTAACTCAAAAGCATCACTGCAGTTCTAGGCCGAGCATGACTGATCTAGCACACATAAGGCCGCAGTGACCTTGTCTGTATTCTCTAGATCAGCATGCGTCAAAGTAAACAAATCATATACAGTACATATTGCAGTATGTGGGTTAATGTTGATTTCAGGTTCTGCAGCATGAATTGACAGCCATCAGAGAAGCGTGTATCAAACTTGAAGGTGACTACAAGCCAGGCATAACCTTCATTGTGGTTCAGAAGAGACACCATACAAGGTATAATTTGCATTGACACCAAATTGTCTCTCCAACAGCTGCATAATAATGTTGGGTTTTTCCCGAGGAATGTTTTCAGCTTTTTTGACCGTCTTCACTTTCCTCTTCCTAGGGCTACTTCTATGAAACTTTGAGTTTATAGTGAACAAACAAGGTATTTTCAGTCATTTATATTGGCACTGTGTTCGCAGTTGAGCAGTTACAGTACATTGTAACCTTCCTAAACATCTGCCACAACTACATTTTATAATACGCACTTCAAAAATGTTTGGCACTATCTGGATTACTGAGTTAATTGGTTTCTCACTACCGAAGAGAAAATATGGGATGAAAATACTCAGTCTGTGCAGAATACTATGTCTGCCATTCCGATGTGTCTTTATAATGAACATACTGTCCCAATCAACAGCCTTCACGAGCAACCAAATTACACGTGGTGCAAAACTTTCTATTGCTTGTTGGTGAAAAGCTAATGAACTTATAGTATATTCTTATTATCACAATCATCCATTAATAAAAGAATATTAAATGGAAGATTTTAAGCAAATGCAAGTAAATTGGTTATTGTGATTAAAAAAAACTGTGATATTGGCATATGGTATCAACATTCACAATTGTCTTACGGATATTGTATTGATATTGATTGACGCATTAAGCTATCTGTTCATTTATGTAGCCACTCTGCTTGCGACTCTGTCCCATCTTGGAACGCAATTATCCTTATGGGCCAGTCTGCAACTCCTGATGGAAAAAGAAACGGAGACGGGACGCATGTTTGCACTAGAGTCTTGGGAAACTGCCCCCTTATTAAGTCTCAAACACGTTCTCCCACGAGCGAAGCTACAGTTTGTGCATCAACGCCGTTACCCTTCTGCTCCAGTTGGAATTGCCCGTTACTCCAGGACGGCAGCGGTATTTTACAGTCCTGCCGCTGAAGAGCCAAGCGCCTCCCGCTGGAGCATTTACAGCCTCAAAGATGCCCGGGCTGGCCAGAGCACATCGTCACCTCACTACCTCGCAGCGAGCGCCGCAGAGGTAAATCCAGTCACCTATACGTGATGTCACAAGTCCAACCCCCAAGAGGGTGGAGCTTGCTTCCCCCTCACCCTTCAGAGCACCACCGAGCTGATTTGATTAGTATAAATGTGGCAGCAGGATCTGGCCTGAGGGCAGTCTGCTGCACCAACCACCGCTGTAAAAGGCCACTGGAGGCATTAGCCCCGCGAGGGTAAGCACTAACCCCTGTCTCCTCCTGTAAGAGGCCACGATGCAGAATTATGAGGGGTTTAGCTGTTCGAATCTTCTGCCCCGTGTCGGTAGCCTCAAGGCTTGTGAGGCTCTTCACTAAGGGCATGCCAGAGGGGCTTATACACAGCTCAAGAATTCACTTCTCTGAAAAACCATTAACCAAAACCTTTTATGCAGAACACGTAAAACTAAATATTTCTGCCATAGAACATAAAACACACATGAATTCCTTGGCTTTATATATATATATATATATATATATATATATATATATATATATATATACAGATGAATATATATATATATATATATATATATATATATATATATATATATATATATATATATATATATATATATATATATATATATATATATATATATATATATATATATACAGATGAATATTATTTGTTTTCCAGTTCAAACATGAAATAATTAAGATACATATTTTAAATGTCACATATTCAGTAACATTTATAAAGGCAATATCCTTTTCCCAAATCATCAAGAATAATACTGATAGGGTAATAATTGACTGGACGTATAAAAATTAACGTGGTACCATTAAAAATATATGAATACAAACGCCCATTAAAAATCTGATCTACCATTAACCTCAATTCTGATACAGTAGAATCCCTTATTTACATATTTTAAGGGACCAAAACAGTAAAATCTAACAAGCGGGAATCTGTAAAAAGTGGGAAATAGTGAAAAAAAATTCTCTTATCTTGTAGAAGGACAACATTAAAGATGATCTGTTTAGGTTAAATACATACTTAACTAAGTAAGAAGTAACAAAATCTAATCAATTGTAAATTGTGTGTTTTTTATGACACCTGGGTTCTTGTTTGGTGTGTTTGATTAATTTAATAAAAATTGTTTAGTTGACACTTTTTTATTTGTGGTACAGAAATTGTTTTGTGGTACGTTCGTTACGTGTTGATCAATCAGCTTAATTCATTTTAATTGATTTGTCTCGTGACGTTTTTTTCATTTACCACTTTGTATTATTTCATATTTGCAGTGTGTCACGTGCTTTTTCTATAGTGTAACGTCACTTTTAAGGTTTCATATTTATTTCATTAGCTTCGCTGGAATATTTATTTCTCCTGTATCTAATTAGTCACGAGTGCTCATTCCTCCACAGACATTCAAACTGAACAGACTTGTATCACACTCCTGACCTCAATACACACAGACTCTTTCCAAACAAATTTTTTAAAAAATCTTATCCCACTCTTGAACCATCCTCATGTCTTATATACCCAATACACTACACCTCTCCGCTCAGTCGGCTGCCGGACTTCAGAGAGTAAACATCGCTCCTCAATTACACATACCACCCCCAAAATACAAACTTTTTTTAAAAAAATCCTGAAATTTCGGAAAATTTGCCAAAAACGGATTAAGACGTAATCGGATTACGCAATATGCAAAATAATTGGGTAGGATTAACCAATTAATCGGATTAGCCATTTATCCATCGATTAATCTGCTACATCACATTTAATTTGCCTTGTGTCCCAGAACCGGCAGGCTCCTACTACTACAATCGATCGTCGAACATAACTTCAACTTTTTTTCCGAAGCTTCTTAGGATAAAATGCATAAAATACTGCAATGATTACGTACGTACACTGCGGGAAATACATCTGCAAAAAGCGAGTTAGTAGTGCATTCATAATATAGGTTATATAATGGTTCAAATATAAATATATGCACATTGTGAGAATTTGTCAAAAATGGGTACATGAAAACGAGGATCTACTTTATTTCCAGATGAAATTCTTATCATTATTGACCATACTAGAAAAGTGTTCATTTCTCTTGTGATTTCAATCTAAGTTTTGTCTCACATTTCATTTGTTTAACTAGAAACTTGTTCTGGTAAGAAACTACATTTATATTCTGATCATGGGAAAATTTGATAACTTTAAAATATTTCTCAACTCAGAAATGTACGTGTCGTATGCACTTTCTAAAACATTATGTTTTGCCATGTTAAAAACATATTTTCTTTGCCTTTAAAAGAAACCCATATGGCTAAAAGAATAATACACAAAATGGTATGTCACTTTAAAGACTTTCTGACTTGGCAAAATATTTAACTTTGCTAAAATCAGGTATTTTTCCATTCCTAATTTAAGGTGATGAAACATGTCACTTCTTTTGAAATATCCAACATTTTAAGTATAAAATACTTAAATTTTGTTTCCTCCATTTTTATGACTAAGAAATTTGGCTGTCACAAAAATAGTAGTTTGAAATATTTAATCAGCCATCTGGACTGTAGTTGATTCATGATAAGTTCTGCCTTTTCTGAAGCCTTGCCAAATTTCTACTTTTGGTTACTGATTATGTATCCTTCCGCTACACGTAAACCTAAACACTGCCATGTGACTTCTACTTTTATAACTGTCAAATGTGTTGGTTGCTGTTTACAGCTGTTCAAAGAACTATGTCATTTTGCAGAAACTATTTCCTATGAATTTTCACAATTTAAGCCTATAACAACATTTAGGTCAGCTTTACAACTATTTGTTACATGCGATATAGCACGTTACACATAATATACATTAATATTTTGCCACGACGGTCTTTGTTACGACTGTGGCGGAAACAACAATAGTATTTAACCTGTTGTTATTAATGTGTTTGGAATAAAAATTAAAACGAAGGGACAACCAGTCCAACGAAACTACACAGTACATGCAAGCACGCAACTCGTGTCGCTTATTTAATGTGCATCGACAAACGGAAAAGATAGTGGAGAACATGCAAACACGTAGGCTTACCATAACATTTATTCCACTAATATTTACATGCATTGGTACTTACTAGTTTGTAGGTTTATTTTATTATTTATTTTATCTGGGCGGGCTTAGTATTTCGTTGTGATTGTTGCAGACATTCAAATCACAGAAACGTAAGCTCGTTACACAACTGTTTTCCAAACACCTAGCGCAAAGGTACAATGTTGTGATAAACAGACGTGAATGTAAATAATTAATTTCGTCATAACATCAGTTCATGGTTAAAACGTATAAATTTTGCACATATTTGAAATCAACTCACACACACACCCACCTGGCCTGCGTAATGATTATAACGCAGCCACCACACCCTTTCATACGCAACGATCGCAACACATTTCACTCTACCATGGAAACACATATTTATTACAACATTGTAACTTCCGTAGAATGTTTCGAAAACACGAGTACGAACTTGATGCTTCATTCAGAAACACGCCGTGTCATTGTGTGTCGCCACACCATTGTCAGTCGTAATGCACTGGGTAAAATCGCCCGCCGCCGCCATATTGGGAACACTTTCCACACCACGTCTGCCAACCTGCTGAATTTGTAAGTGTCGCGTAACGTGCTGCGTTGCGCCATCGCATCTAAAATATGTAGTTGCATCTAAATAACATGCAATAGGTATTTAAACAATAAAATCTCGTTCAGTTGTAAATTACAATCTCAGACATCATTACTGTTACTGTAATTAGTACGAGATGTGCTGAAATTAGAAATAACAAAATGTATACATTTCGTACACAGGTGGTGCGATCTTCCCAAGCGAGAGACACATGACTTGCTTCGCGTATTGAACCTTTATTCCGGACAGAAAAAAAACACCAGCCTATACACATGAATTCGCGCGGGTATTTTTAACTGCAGCAATAAAATGTGTTTCCATCAGTGCTACCTAACAATAAACATATATCAATTGGCAATGTTTAACTTACAAATAGTATATATAAAACGAGGTTAAAAAATATTGTAACTGTGAACTATTTCTTACCAGCCGTTGCCAACACGTCGCTACTCTCGCTATTAATACAAATTTAATACATAATATATATTACAAGTTATATAAGGTACTAAGGTAAAGTTTAATTTATTCAATAATACAGTACTCTAAAGTTAATCACAGTGTTAAATATTTGTGGAATACAAGTTATTGGAAAACAGGTTGACATAATACGCCTAGGGTGATTTTTCAAAGGTTTGATTCCAAAAGGCCGAAGTAAGCGTGAATGGACTATACCGTATGTTTTGGTTTGTGTTAATTAGTGTACGTACTTGGATTCAAATTCGAACTTGGCGCCAACTGTTGCAAGTGCCATGGCTGGTGGCCATCTTGACTTGTGGTGCTATCTATGAATGAAAGTAGTTAGTTACTGCTACTCCGTGTTGCTGGACGTCACACAGTTGGAATGTGTTACAAATTATATTGTGTGGAAACACCGTATTTCCACAAATTTTTGCCGCACCTTTTATTTCAGTAAACCAAATTTGGGGGAAAAAATTTTATACCACATTTTTATTTTTATTTTTTTGGCAATTCATGCTATTGTTTATTTCTTTGTTTTATTGCACTCAATACATATCTGTACAAAGATATTGGACAAGTAAAATTACAGTATACAATATGTTTATACACCGTATGTAGTAAACACACATGTATATGTCAGATTTAAAATAAAACTTAGTTAATGTTAGAGGTTTGCTGTCTTTTACATTGGCTGCAGCATCTTCCATAATTTATGAGACTTGAAAACAGTCAGTTAATTTAATTATTAATAGACCAAACTTGAGCATGCCAAATTATTTGCAGTATTGTAGTAATTTAATTTTTGTTCTATATTTAATAGCACCAAAATACATTCCAATTATTATTTCAATATTGTTCAATAATTTTAATACTGTGTGCTTGTTTGTTATGTTGTTAATGTACGGAGAGAATGCGCATGCTCTATCGATATTATTTACTAGTATCCACAGACACTGTATTGCACAACTTGAGTGTTCGTGAAAATAATTTTTAATTGTGGAAACATTGATGTCAGCTGTCTGGTATATTGTAATTGATCAGCAACATTCACACTGAAAAGCTTATCTTGTTAAGCCCTACTTTAATGTTGCAGTCATGGAAATCACAGCTTGATTTACTCACTGCAGAAGAATGAGGCTTAAATAAAAGACGCCATAATAAAAATAATACTATGTAGTCCCTTGGGTGTGCCAGGGCAGCGAGCTAATATTTTCGTGTACGCTACCAACTTGTGTTGACACTAAGAGTCAGGGGTTCGACACCCCAAGCAGCCATTCATAAACTTTCTGTACTCCAGCCTCAACGTAGCCGATACCACACGACCTAGCCAGCATACCATACCAACACGACTGCCTTGGGACTCGGCTCTGACCTTAGTTAGTTTGTGCATTTTTGGACATAGATTGTGTGTATGGTTTGGAGCAGCTACATTGTATGGTTTAAGTATGTATTTTTGGGTAACTGGCCCTAGTGTTAAACGTCCTTATCATTTGTATGTGAAGCCCTGTTAAGACATTTCAGAGAAACACTGAAAAATGTGTGCTTATTAAGCAGGAAATCTTTTTAGAAAGGGTAAAATGATGTAATTGTAATAGACAAAGTGCAAACATTTTAAAGGTTATCAAGCAGGAAAACTTGTTAATAGGGTGTTACTTACTTGCATTGTGGCCATGCCGGTAGGTTATTCTGCGCAGACAAGAAGGAGCAGTCTGGAAAGTCGGGGAACATACCTGCCGGTACAACCGTAGATGTTGGCATCACACATCCCACCGAGTTCGACTTCTACCTGTGCAGCCATCAGGGCATCCAGGTACGTCAAGTCCTTGGCCGCGAAGTTGCAGTGTGACTCGCCTCTTGTACTGTAGCCGTATATCAGTCCTCCTATTCAGAGTGTGATGATGCAGTGAATTGTGAGACTGGAGACAGTTGGAAGGCAGTGAGGGACAAAGGTGACGGTTTTTTGTTTTGTGTGGAACTAAACGTGTGTCCTTGATCTGGCAAAACAAAAAGAAAGTAATTACAGTTGACTCTCGATCTTTTGTTATTCAGGGGACTGCTAAAAAATGACCATACATGCGGGATTTCAGTAGATGAGCTTTCTGACATGTAGATCAATAAAGTACAACTTCTAATCTCGTGGAACTTTGTTGAGTATAGTAAAAGCTGTACATTATCTGTGAATAATGTTTAGCTGATGGGAAATTTTAGAAAAAGTATTATTGTAAATAATACATTAAAAAACATTTCACCTAAACTTGTTTAAATAAAGAAAATGTCTTAAAATATTGTATATAATTGATTTTAATTTATCACCAAATGCAAGCTGATCTAATACTTTCAAACCCTCTGAGAATGAAAATAATATGAATTTTGAATGTCCCGCACGCACTTGTTCATCTAAGAGTGCACGGAGAAGTTATCGATCGCTGGCAGCAAGTTCACGGCGACTGGTGAAGGAGGGGTGGCGGCAGGAGGATTACCCCTCCATTTTGCTACTTGTTGCCGAATGCCGACACCTTGCTCCCGTGGCAAATGTCTGTCTTTTAAAGTAAGTAATTATTAAGGATGGGTCGAATATCAAGAAATTTCGGTTCCGGTACCAATTCTACATTTAAATATCAGTTCCAGTATTCGGTTCTACTATTTGGATGACATTTTATTAATTTCAGACTTAAATAACTTAAAAACAGTCAAACATTATTCACGTATGACGTCCAAAAGCTCTCACAAAATACATGCACATACTCTACTCCGTTTGTTTAAGTAATTTTTTCTCTCATATAATGCCATAGAATGCCGTATTTAGAAGACGTATACATGTAACAATTAGAACAATTCATACCTAAAAATCTGTACATAAATATCAGCTATTTTGTTTCACTCTATGCTTAGAGTAGTATCTTCTCTGTAAATATTTATCTATGGCATTGCCACCACAAGACAGTTTACGTTTTGTCTCGTTTAACTGACAGAATATAAACCAAATACTGTATTTGATGAAAAGTCTCTCCTTGAAAACTATTTTTGTGATCATTGGGACCAAATAAATTAATATTTATATGCTTTCAGTGGCAATAGTAATTCGCTGTAAGGAATTATTGCTGCCAAGAAAAAAATGCTTGTTACTGATGAATTACAATATTGTTTTGGCGGCAACTGTAATCTTTGTTTGTTTAGATAAGTTTCTCGTTACAGTTATTTTTGTAATGACAGAGTTTTGCAGTAACTAGATTAATTCGTAGTGTTTCGTACTAAGTATATCATCTGAAAATACTACTAAATTTATTGCTGTTTTGAAATGAGAACAGAGTAGTCATTGTTAACCTAAAACCGGTTCCGAGTCAAACCTTAAGAACCGGTATAAATTGAAACCAAAGAACCAAACTGACCCATCCGTAGTAATTATATTTTACTGTAAAGAAAACTTGTAATTTAGAGAGAGAAATTAAATAAGCCGATTATAATTGATTTCTTCACTGCTTTTAATAATTAATCATTCAAAACCATGTCCTCTGATTTTCCCTGTCGTGAGTTACACTGCACTCGGCTCGGTGCTTACTTACGCATTATTACACGGAAAAAGGTGTCAAATAGGCCCTTACAAGTTATCAGTTTATTTAAAGAACGCTTCTATTAAAATAAATTAATACAAATCCTCAGTTTTCCCCACAAGAATACTGAAAATGATCTTTACACTTGTAATACAAGTCGCTCAATGTTCAAACAATTTTTGGATACGTTTAAGCTTGGATATTTATTTAGACAATCACCTAGGTGCTCGTACGCGCTACCAATAAGTCTGTGCTGCGGAAGTACTTAACCTACGCATTAACAGGTGAAGTTGACCCTCTCCTAGGCTACTGAGGTACAAGGGAAAATAATTACCTTACTGTCACAACCGGCACTAACTGGGTTTGCCTAGAAGAGACCTACTTTAACTGATGAGCCACTACCAATAAGGAGTGGCAACTGGAGAACCAGGAGGTCACAACAACTTCGAGTTTAAGTCGTGTTCAATGTCTTCAGGTAGATGAAGCTTCTGGTGACGTCAAAGCCAAGAGGTGATAGAAGCCTCTGGTTGATGGTTGCTGCAGACACTGATGAACTGGAAGTTCTTGGAGAGGACCATGAGGGCCTAGTAGTCAGTAGAGAGCCCCAGCACAAGAAGTGTTGAGACAAGCTACTGGAGATGAACTCCCGACCTTGGCCATGCACTTCGTTATATACTGTTCCTCTGGAGTGCGCGGCGAGCCCGGAGTGGTAGGTGTGATGTCCCCCTGTGATGCCTGCCTAGAGTGCGCGGTTGGGAGAACTACCCTCTCATGCTCGTGGTATCACCTCAGCTGCGCTCTGCTACCTTCGGCGGTGTGCCAGACACTGTCTGCCGGGTGCGTCAGGGGAACTTGCGCATTGTGCTGCCGCTTAAAATTAAAATATCTGTTGTATTGTAATTCCAAAGTGCGTTTGAGTTGAACCCACTCGCTACACCTTCATAGCATGCCGTGCTTAGTTTGCTCCTATACTTGTGTAAACAATCTTAGTAGATGGAGAAGGGCAGTTCAGGAACAGTCTGGGAAACCAAGTATCTTCCATGTCTCTGGCGAGAACACTTCCTGTTAGACATCTGATAGTTAGTTCCTGTGTTTTGTAGCTGCACGTTGATGAGCTGTAGTAGTTTATAATATAATGGTGTAAGCGGCACGCGTCATACTAGACGTTTGCTTAAACAACCGGCTTAGGAAATCTTAGGTTAAGGGACCCGAAATATACTTTGATCGACACACCATGCGATAAACAATACAAGCAGTTTGTGTTAATATTATTTAAATAGGAATTTCGCCAAGACCAAAAAAAAAAAATTTCGGTGGATGTGTTTTATCCATACATACTATAACTCCACATCGAGTTAACTGTAGTGTTTACAAACACATTAAAATGCCTCTTTTTATATACTCTTCTCACGGGATCAAGAAAAAGTATTGCAAATTGCAGAAAAGTGTAATAGGAAGGAAATTTATGCTGTAAAATCATTCAATGGGACCTTGAAAGGGAGACGTGTAAAATCTAGGTGTTTCCTCTTTTTATCATAGGAGTTGTTGTTTTTGTTGTTGTTTTTTTTTTTTAAGTAGCGTAAATTGTCCCCTTTTCTCTCAGTTTCTTGACCTAATAATATCATTTTTTTTTTCAACTTTCATGACCTGAGATAATATGTAAAATTTTCTAAAGAATCTTTACAAATAAAGATTTACTTAGTTATGTATTTTTTTTTATGTATTTAAAATTAAAATCGAACTGACCAAATTGTTTGATGTCACCATTGACAAACCTTGTAACACATTGATCTGTATTCCAGGGAACCAGCCGTCCAAGCCACTACCACGTCTTGTGGGATGACAACCACTTTGACTCGGACGAGCTGCAATGCCTGACGTACCAGCTGTGCCATACGTATGTGCGCTGCACGCGCTCCGTCTCCATACCCGCGCCCGCCTACTACGCCCACCTGGTCGCGTTTAGAGCACGCTACCATCTTGTTGAGAAGGAGCACGATAGGTAACTCATACTGTTTCCAGGCTGTTGGCTGACACTGAAACTATTAGACACAACATGGAAATGTCAACGAAATCAGGGAAAACCTGGAGTTTTTGGCAGCTGTGTCCTATGAATGGCTGAATTGATCTGTTGCAGTGGAGAAGGATCACACCAATCTGCTTGCAGTGAAGATAGGACGCCTGGTGCAATGGCACGTGCCATTACCGTCCATGCTGACACAAAGAAAGTCATGTACTTTGCATGAGTGTGTAAGTATTACCTTCATCTGCTTCTCTACCTGTTTTTGTATACAAGTTTTCTGCTTGTGTTATTATTTATCCAAAAATGTTTTTTGACTGTGCGCTTTTTTAAACTAAGCCGCCACGTTTCTGTCACTCCATTTTCGCTTCATCTCAATTACTTGAACCACCAGTTGTTTATAGTTCTGAAGCCGCTGCAGTGACTGGAACTGCTGATGCAGGTCTTGACTGGGCTGGTGTTTCGGTTTCCCTGGAACTAGGGCCAGGCAATGCCAAGCGGGGCCTACTCTCCTCGGCAGACTGCGACTACGACGGGATGAGGTGTCCCAGGCATCTTCTTTGGGGCTGGGCTGTAAACAGAGAGGGGGAGGGAGCTGGGAGGTAGGCCTCTCCAGCTGACTGGTGGCATGAGCTCGGTTCGTGGGTTTTTGTGGTAGAATTCCTTAGTGGTTGAGATTCATCTTCAAGTAGATTTTAGGTGGCCGCAGCCTTTCTCTCCTGCAAATCCTTCCCACACCGTTTGGTGTAAGGCATGGGAGGGAAGCTGCTACCGACCTCGCAAAAGGGGATCCCTATCTATAGAGACCTGAAAACTTAGGTGTTTTTTTTTTTTTTCTTCAAAAATAAGTGTTTTTTTTTTTTTTAACAAAAGGTGTTATTTTTGGCAAAATGCTACAAAAATGCAGGTTTCTGGATAAGAATTGCTCCAGTTTTTATTAATGTGCTCTGTATAAAGACATACCTAATTTGAGAAATGTCACTATTCGTAAAACCTGAAATTGGCTGTGTTATTCCTATTGATAAGTGGTGTTTGTAACAATTGATATTTCCTTTCAAAAATTGCTGACTCCCAGAGAATAATACAGTTACGGTTTTAAGACAAAAACACTAGTTTCCTCTATCAACAGACATCATCATTGAAAACAATTTCAGATTTTTTTTAAGATTTAATATTCTGCATTACCCGTGGAACAACATGCGTTTGCAATGCACTGGCAAGGGCATAGTAATTCATGAAAGGAATAATGTAAACAATTTATATACAACTATACAAGCACTGTTTAAAATAAATAATAAAAGTGTGTTGTACAAAGATTTACAAAAAAAAATTAAAGAAATTTGCCTGTAAGTTTTTGAACCATCGAAACTTCTGACAACAGATTTTTTCGTTAGGCACACGCTGACAAAACTTTTGTTTCTTCAAAATGTGTTACTTTTTACCACATATATTTACAGAGAATGTGTATGGTGAAAATACCGTTAACTGGATGAATACGTGATAAATTGATTTACAAATATACTCTATGTAAATATAAACACATTTTTACCGCTGCGACGCTCACTTTGTAAAACATAAAGAATTGTTGGTTAAAACGTGACGATACTATGTATGTAAACATGGCGTGAATTCCATATATAACATGGTGCTTGGTGGACGTGAACACTACAACTGTGCGTTTTCCTAATAAACAAAAAAACTTTTGCGGGGTTGTGCAGTAGAATTTTCACTAAAAGTGTCGTATCATATATTGCGATCATGTTATCGATGGTCATAAATACATGTGACTGGAAAGTAAACATGTTTTCGTTTAAGGTGATAAATCAAAGAAATCTACTGGCCAACTTATGCATGCATTCGTATATGCATATCCAAAAACACATAAAATGCATCTTAAGAAGCAAGTATGTGGCATAAAACAATAATAATTCACAAAAATACTACAGAATTTTGTACAATTCGTGAATTACAGCTGAAATTCTCAAAAATCACAATGTTTTGTTCGTATGTGAAAATTCACGTTATTTTTTGCTTTATCGTGTTTACTAATTTTTCAGGTCTCTACCTATCTAGATGTTTTCGGCCGCAGCTGAGCTGACACAAAGCTGTACCGTTTCCCCAACCGGCGACACAAATAGCGTGATGGTTGGAGGAGCAGATTTTCTTTGAGTCGTCCGCCAACAACTGCGTGTGTGGGTCCAAAGGCGCTCAGGCCTCAGAACCTATCAAATATTCCCTCCGGCAACACAACAGTGTGGTGGACAGAATAAAAATTGACTCGGTGACTTACCTCCTTATGGGTTGTCTTTCTAGTGGTTACAGCTCTGCCTTTCAGTACACCTAGGTGCATCGAACGGTTGCCCAACGAGTTTGTGCGTTTTTCGACATACGATTCTGTAAGAGGGAGCTCGCAGTCGTACACTAAATGCGGTAAAATATGTTTGGCAAAACCCGGTCTCGTGCTCCACTGTGGTGGACATGGTGTTTACTGGGAAATCAGCACAGTCACCTAAGGAAAGGAAAATCAAAGTAAGAGAGAACTCTGTGTTTTATTCTTGCAAGGAATACACAAGGTGACCTGTACTACTTACATTGAGCTGACCGGAAGTGTAAACTATACAGGATACCAGATGAAGGGGATGTGGCTCTAGACAGTTTGTTAGACTCCTCCTCACTGCTATCACTTTCCGTTTCTTCGACATACGTTACATCTTTATCACTGTCCTCATCATCTAATATGTATTGTACATTGTCTTCCCAAGTTGCACGTGAAACCAGATATGTTCTTGATTTACATTTCCTTTTGGTGGTAGTAGTTCGTCGGCAACTTCATTAGTTCAGGATTCAATCCAGGAGAAGGGGATGACGGCGATGGATCAATGTCACCTAAAAGAAAAACGTAACTCTTTTTGTTTGTTTACTTATGAAAATAAGCACTGTTATTATACATTACCACTGAAAATCAAACAGCAAGTAACTTAGTGTAACAAGACATGTAATCTTCAATAAATGCCTCCAAACAAATAAATGAGTAGCAGTTGAATATTGCAATAAAACGTTCTGTACTTATATTACATGTACATTAGTTGCAACTGATTAATTATTATAAAGTTGTCTTAATTAAAAAACAGCTGTCACGATTTGTTGAACTTGTTTCATTTTTTTAACACAGAGAACATTATGTAGTTCTAGATTTGTTCATGGCGTACTGATTATTTTATTTGTTACAAATTCCATTACTAATACAAGTTCGCCATAAAACTGCTTTCATCTATTGTATCATGCCTTGCCTGCTCGTATTACAATAGGCATATATAATTCCGTGGTGTATTGTCAGTATTCAAGTTAATTGCCTATATTATGAGATTTTTTTAACATTTGTCTCGTTACTTGTATTATTTCTATTATGATGGTAAATAATACTTTTATTCTTATTTTAAATTACATAAGTTGTCCGATTAGCAAGAAATGTTTATTTCCTATATATTTATTTATTTTTATTTTCGTCAAGTAACTTACATGCTTTTAACATTTAAAGTTTTTTTTTTTTTTTATTATTGTTTATAATAAAAGTTTCATTTCAATACTGTTCAAGTTGTACTTCCAAAGTTTCGTTTTAATAGTCGTTAGCGGCATCTAGAACCGTATTTCAGTCCTTGTTTTCCTTTTTCACCCCGGACGTTCTGTGGAACTTACCACATTCCTTTGTCTCACCGTCCGTAGCTCTCTTCCATTTCCTTTTTTTTATGGCATAGCTCCTTCAGCAGTTTATTTCTGTAATCATGCAGTCAGCTCGTGATTTCATATAAAAACTCAGTATTTACCTGTGCTCTCAAACATCGACACAGCGCTCTACCTCCTTTTGTACAACCTATGCCATCTAGCTGCGATTGTGGTACTACACTTTTCTCGGGTCTTCCAGCTCCACCGTCCTTTCCTCTACACATTTGACTTTAAGGCTTGCTGCTGTCATGTCGCAGCCGTGAACGTATTTTCTGGGACTTGAAGTCCTTTAGGTGTGTTTTCTATACACTCCTAACATCACGTAGTAGGGCCGAAAATGTAGTTTTTGTGGTGTGATTATTATTATTATTATGGTGGTTCTGAATTCTTCTCTCACCATGTTGTTATATTTTGGTTACCCTCGTTGAGAGGGTCCCATTGTTCCAAGGTTCCATTTCATTCTACCCCATGCCATAGCATGGCTAATAACATGCTGCATTTCAGTTCTGCATTGTTTTCTACGGCTAAGATTCTACATTCTGTACTCCGGTATAACTTTTCAATTAATGCAGATCGCTACTTCTCGCATCATGCAGAGCATCCACTTCTCGCCTATTTCTGCAAGATCTACTTTCCTCAACTCTTCGTTTGCCAGCTAAGTCTAGGAAAAGATATTTTAATGAACTTTTAGTGTCATACAAACGTTTAAAAAATAATAATTAACTTCCCTAAACTATGACAAAGTTGTACGAGACAATTATATTCTTATTATAAGTATTATATCATAATATTTTTTTGTTGGTCATATGTAACTATCATTCTATCGGCTGGATGCATCCGTAAGCCAAGTATTATCCACTGCATATTTAAAGATTGTAATGGCCTATTGATTTATGTGAAATACGTCCTTTATACAAATGCCTCCATATGGCACTCTAATGTATATACATCAATGTATAACAGTTTTATACATGAACTTTCTTGTCTGGGTACAAACATTCTGGATTCTCTTTACTAACAAAATAATGTTAATAATTTTTTATTGTTGTGGTAAACCTAAAGATATATTATATTGGGACTATTCTGAGATTCCCAATCATGTTTATTTAAAATTATTGCTACCCCAAAGTATAAGAACATTCATATTAATTTTTTTTTTTCTGTGTTGATATTATTAGGTCAACAGTGATATTAATAATACTATTTATTCCGATTCATATACTCATGTCCTACTATGTTATGGTAAAAAAATAATTTACAAAGAATGAATTCAATAAATACACAAAAAAGGTATTTATAGCACACCACCACAGTTAACTTTTTTTACTCATAATCAAGTTGATTTACCTCTGGACCTAGATTGTTTACCATTTGACAAGCAAGTATTATGTCTTGCCTATTTTTTTTACGAAATTTTCATCCTTTTGTGCCATGTACGATTCCCAGCATCACTAATTTGTTTCTTATGCCACTTCTATTTATATATGTATATGTTATTTCTCAGTCCCTCTATTATGCTTCTGTAGCCACTTATGCAATGTTATGTGGTGATAATCTTTCTGAGGGCTGATTTTCTTTCTTTTGAAGTGGAACTACTCCCCCCCCCCCCCCCCCCTATAATCGTATACCGGCACACATGGCTTGCCAATTTTGGAGGATTAACTGCTACCTGAGTAAAAAATTATAAGCCCATAGTAATGTTGTGCATGTAACACAAACTTAAATACTGAACAAACAGTGTCACATATTTATGGTCCTAGGTTTTGAATTGAAGAAGACCCCGAATTGTAGAGGACCCCTTATTTTTTCTATTCCTTTTCTGACAAAAAAACCTTGTCTTCCTTTCGGGTAAATAAGGTACATGGTATAAAACTATAATTTTTTTTTGCAAACCGGTGTAAAACATTTCTTTTTTATCTGCCTTTTACCTATCGTGTAAAATGTATGTACTAGTTATTAAATTTATTTAAAAAAATATAATTGGTGCAATGTATACTTGTCAACAAAACACTTTCAATTAATATTCAATTTGAATTTGCGAATATTTTAACAAATTTGCTTTGAAATGAAATATCCAGCTTCACCCACCCTTGCAACTAAGGGTAATGCACCGGTATTTATACTAGTCTGCGTGCCCTTGTCTGGGGGTGCGACGCAACATACTCTGGGCATGTGACATCAGCGGCCTGCCGGCCGGCTTTTCAGCTGAGGCGGCACGAGTCAGCACTTCTCCCTGTGTTGCAATCCCTTGGCTTGAGCATTTCACTGGTCTAGTGATCAGCTCATTTAAGCCTGTAATGATGAGTGTGTTGTTTTACCTTGGGGTGAACAGTACAAATATTCGTGTGTACTGTTTTCTGGGCCCCGCTGGTAGTGATATTTAGGTTTGCACAGATGAGGCAAAGTCGTATTGGTAGTTGAAAAAAGATGTCACGTGTCAACAGTTACTCAAAAACGAGTCTTTATAGAAACATTGTTGCTTTGAATAGGTTTAATATAGAAAGATTCTAGTGTATCTGTTCTCACCAGGTTACTGTGGATCTGCTATGGTACACTGCATTGCTTTTAGAATTTATTTCTGTAGTAAATGTGTAGCTATAGCCTATACTTCATCAAGTTTCATTCAATTTTATTACAGTAAGGGCATTATTACGTGCAGTGATAGATGTGGGACCAAAAGAGAAATGTTTAACCTTGCAACATTACAATTTGGGTATTTCATGTAACTATGCAAATCAAGGAAATTTCTGAACCAACAAATTAAAGAAAGTTTCACTGTAGCAAAAATAGAAGTTAACATCGAGTTCATGCATAGTTTTCCAGGGGCGACTGCATGTGTGTGCATGCTAACTGCATGTATGTACAATAGTTGTTCCAGAGGCAACTGTGTGCATATGGTTGTTCCAGGGGTGTCTGCATGTGTGTAGGTGGTTGTTCCAGGGTGACTGCATTTGTGTACATGGTTGTTTCAGGGGCGACTATGAGTGTGCACATAGTTGTGTGGTGGTTCCAGAGGTGACTGCAATTGTGCACATAGTTCCAGGGGTTACTGCAATTGTACATGTAGTTGTTCCAGGGGTGACTGCATGTGTGCACGTGGTTTTATGAGCGACTGCTTGTGTGCATGTGGTTTTAGGAGTGACTGCTTGTGTGCATGTGGTTTTAGGAGCGACTACTTTTGTGCATGTGTTTTTTCCAGGAGTGACTACATATGTACACGTGTTTGTTCCAAGGGCAATAACATTGGTGCACATTGTTTTCCAGGAGCGACTGCTTCTGTGCACGTGGTTGCTTCAGAGGTGACTACATGTGTGCAGATTGTTTTCCAGAGCAAGTACATGTGTGCATGTGGTTGTTTCAGGTGTGACTGACTGTATGAACATGGTTGTTCCAGGTGCAACTACATGTGTGTGTGTGATATTTCCAGGTGCAACTGCAATTGTGCACATGGTTCTTCCAGGAGTGACTGCTTGTGTGCACGTGGTTGTTCTAGGTGTGACCTTGTGTGCACGTGGTTGTTCCAGGTGCGACATTGTGTGCACGTGATTGTTCCAGGTGCGACCGTGTGTGCACATGATTGTTCCTGGTGCATTTGCTTGTGTACATGTCGTTCTTCCAGGTGCAACTGCTTGTGTGCACATGGTTGTTCCATGGGAGACTCCGTGTGTGCATGTAGTTGTTCCAGGAGTGACTCCATGTGTGTACGTCGTGCATGCATGCTGTTGTTCCAGGGACGACTGCATGTGGGCACACGGTTGTTCCAGGGGCGACTGCTTGTGTGCACATGATAATTCCAGGTGCGACTGCAGTATATGTGTGGTTGTTCCAGGTGCAACTGCATTTGTGCACGTTTGTTCTGGGGGCTACTGCATGTGTGCATGTTTGTTCCAGGGGCGACCACATGTGTGCACATTGTTTTCCAGGGGCTATTGCATGTGTGCATGTGGTTGTTCCAGGGGCG
Organism: Dryococelus australis; assembly: GCA_029891345.1. Lineage (NCBI taxonomy): Eukaryota > Metazoa > Arthropoda > Insecta > Phasmatodea > Phasmatidae > Dryococelus > Dryococelus australis. Next base: position 59,527,721 of record CM057008.1, read on the forward strand.
ACTGCATATGTGCGTGTGGTTGATCCAGGGATAACTGCATGGTGGTGTCACATCACAGACACTTTCACTGCAGTTGGTGAGTTGATGTGCCAGTACCTGTCTGTGCAAGTCACAGTATCTGGTACACCATGTGAGGTGACTGGTGCAGCAAGTATGGTGTGGGTGACATGGCGGCTTGAAGGACCGCCGAGATGCCGCAGAACGTCTAGTGCCACCCTCTGTTTCTACAGATTGTAGCTAGAGCAATGTTGTATATCCTAATAACTTGGTTTTTGTAAAGTGTTTCCGCTCATCACCCACGCTGTTGATCGTTAGTGCTGATTGTGTTTTTGGGTTGTGGACAAAACTAATTGGAATTCTGGATGTGATGTGATTTGTGTTCTGTCACCATTGACAATAATCGTACATTTTTACTTGTATGTCCATAAGGAAGTATTCAAGCAATTCTTGAATTATTATGTTGCAGAAATCAATTGAAGCTTTAAATTCAATATTTAACTCCTTCAACAGTTGAAGCATGTGTTTTTATAAAATGATGTATTTTGTATTCTAGCCTTATTTTATTATTGTAAGTTATTTAAAAACTGACATGCTCTCAAGTATATCATTTATATAAAAGGGTGCCTACAGGTATTGTAAATAGACATGAAATTGAAGTTTGATTATGAAATTCACAAAATCATTTCAAAATATGTCGGCAGCAATTATTTAGATAAGTATTTCCATTTTTTTGTGGGAAGTTTATATTTTTTAATATGAGGTACACCATAATTGAATCTTTCTGTGTTGGTAACTTAGCATTATATTGTGGTAGTGTTTATGTACAACAATATTATTGTTTATGTTAATTTGCTTTCTGCAATAGTATTATGAAGGGGACTTCATCAGAAACATTGGTTACGTTGATGTAACTGTTAATGAATTTATTACCGTACAATATTTATATTACGTGAATGCAGCTTTGATTCAGTAATAAAAAAATGCTTGTAAGTGACATTATAATGTCTTAAATATGGTATAACAGAAAAAGAATATTTGATAGTTACGCGAGGATAACGTGCGGATGATCTATTGTGCTGTAAGCATTTTTAAGCACTAGGGTTGTGCTTGCAAAGGGGCAAATCTCCAAGATTCAGACACGCATTTGTGTAGGAACTGAAATGAATGCTCTTAATTTTTTACTGTGTTGTGTCTTCTGAGACTTTCTCATTACATTGATCTGTAGGTAATTGTATCATTTGTGGATATGATTAATGTTGCTGGTTGGTATTCAACAAGACATATCTTTTGAACAGTACATGGAAGTCTGCCATTCCTTATGCTGCGTATTTGTCAGAGCTCGTAATTTTTGCTGCACGACAGAGGTGTATCCTATAGCACGGTGGTCACGTGACAATTAGAGCACATCAGTATCTGTGATAATTGCAAATGCCATGACTGCCAACACTACATCATGACAACCTTTTTGTGCTATGCTATCAAAACTAGTTTTTGTGACAACATCCACCAGCATGAGGGAGACAGGCCAACTTTTGATGCTTTCAATGTGTATCCCAGCATACAGCATATTTATAGAGGGTTCCTTTACAGTTAAAGCTTTAAACTGTTTTGATTTTTATAATTTTTATCTTTGTCCATTATGATACGGTGTTGTAAATTATGTTCTGCAGAGATTAGTACTTTGCAGGAAGGAATTACTGTATTATTAATTATCGATGAACAAAATATTCACTGTTGGTAGCAATTACCTTGTGTTCATTGCAGGAGTTGTAATTAAATTTTCTTTCCTTTACTGCATGATCAGGGTGATCTGGTTGTCACAAAGTTGTCCTGCAAACTTTCTTGCTGCATATTTAAATTAATTTTACACAAAAGCTATCACTGTGTCCACTGGCATAGACTTTCGTTCATTGACTGTTTGCCAGCAAATTGATAATGTGCAATTGCATACAGACTATTCCATGATGATGTGCGCTTTCATCTGAACATTGTATCTAGTTTTTTAGGATGCTCAAAACTTGTGCTCGTTAATGGGATCTTGTAAGTATATGCATAAAATGGTTTAACATGTGAATAATGTGTGTTTTCAAATGTGGTGGGTAACTTTGAGTTGCACAATAACTCGTAGCAGCGTGGGTTGCCCACAGACATCACAGAGAGAACTGTGTGTGAAGAAATCAGGTGGCACTTGATGCAATAATATCCAGACTAACATTGTGTTGCATATTTGAAGCGGTGGACTTAGTAATCTGCTTGCGTTTAAATCAGCTATGTTATTCCATGTCCGTTCAATTTTCTGCAGGCATACAGACTGTGACTGTTATTTCATGAACAATTCACACATCCTTATCTAGGAATGCATTAAGTGCATTGAAATGAAAATACATTAAATATTTTATTACAACAATAATTTTACATCACAACTGGTGTTTGTATGTCGTTCTCCCTTGCATACAAAAGTTTAGGCATAAAAAAGAGACTCTTTAAAGAAACATATTTTATTGTACAGGGTTCATTTTATCATTCGTCTACCTACTTTTCCCTTGGTTAGCTCCATTGGGATTGGACCTAAGGCTTGGGATCACTATTTCAAGCCTGCCATACTGTGCCAATTACCATTTTGATCCTGGCTAACTCACGCATTAAGTTTACAGTCGTTTTTGCTCACCCGCCCAATACTTTTCACTCGGAAAGCAGTTACATTACGAATCAACTCGAACCTCCTTTTTGCTCTTTGTAATTAGTAAAACTTCTTGTGTTTCTTTGCATCGCTGTTGTAATATGTGAGTCTGTGTGTCTTCCCAGCATCTCCTCCCCCAATCATGCCATTTTTCTTTGTTACTCTAAGAAGTTTTCAGCTTCCTTTGTGTCTGGAACTGCCCGTATTCTTCCCTCGCACTTCACTTGACGTGCTGTTCGGTCGGAGTAGTAAAGGGCACCTGTTTTGGATTTGGCCCACACGCACTCTGGGAATACACTTAGTGCCCCGAGACATGTGTCGTGTTTGTACATTTGTATGATTGCAGTGGGAAATGTACTATTTGCTACATAAATGAGCCGCACCTGAATATAAGCAGTGGGGAGAAAAAAATCTTAACAATTGCATGTAACTTTTGTTAGATGAAAGAGTCCTACTATTTTTAAATAAATCACTTTGGGCATATTAGATAGACATACAGAATAAAGCAGTGTTTCACACAGAATTTTTAGAATGCAAACAGGGTGCGAGACACTGACATAAATACATACACTATACCTACCACCAGGCATAAATTATGTATAAAAATTGCCAAAAATTATTTTTCACCTGAAAAGAAATTATGTAATTTTTTTAGTGTGATGATTTACCACAGGATGTGTTTCATTTAGAAACTAACTGTTAAAAAAATATATATTCATAAATGTGCAATAATAAAATTAAGGCAAATGTTATGCCTCAAGAAATTTTAACGTGTAGATAATGTTAGGAAAAAATGTGGTAATTTTTATACCCATATATTTTAAGTGGCACAGAAGGAATTCTGTTATAAACATTTATATTTATGCAGCAATAAAAACTAGCAAATATAAATTTTTTTTGCAATGTTTATTTTGAGTCAGCCTGTTGCAATTATAATTGTGACAACAATTTCAGCGGTTTTTCCCCTTCAGTCTCACTCAATTCTCATGCTGTGAAATAGAAAAATGTTGTACATGTTGCTCTTCATTTTGCAGCATCTTGTCTTGGCATTACAAAATGTCTGTAGTTTGTGCAAGTAGTACCAATGTAATATAGCATTTGTTGGTTCTTGGCCTTAGTTTTCCTTTTGAATCATATTGAGTTGAGGGTTTTTCTGCACTGATTCAGGGATATCTGTTTCTTTGCCATGCGTAATCGTGGTGGTAACAACAGGCAAGCAGATTGCTCTGAGTGGATGTTGCATCACATTGATGAGCTTTTTACCAACAGTGCCGTATGCTTAGCTTTGTACGATGGTGCTAACTTTGAAATTGAGAGTACATGGGCACGGGAGCAATACAAACAACAACTAACACACGTGCCTAATTCTCCTTCACGTCTACACGCAAGTTTACCATGTATCCATTGGTTAGATCTGTAACAGTGGGACTTTAATTACATGCGATGAAAGCCTACAGATAAAACTACATTCGTATAGTTATACTTTCTCGTACCGCTTTAGAAAACTTTGTAGGCAAGCTGTAAAAAATGGGATTTTGTACAATTCTCGCTAATTTTTTTATCTTGGAATATACTTAGTATTATAGGGGCCGCGGTGGCTGAGCGATTAACCTGCTTGCTTCCCACCAAGGCAAACTGGGTTTAATCCCCGGCCGGGCCACTCCAGGATTTTCGCATGTGGGAATCGTTCTGGACAAGCCGCTGGTCGGTGAGTTTTCTTGGGGATCTCCCATTTCCCCTACCCTTTAATTCCAGCGCTGCTGTATACTCAAATCAATCACCCTCATTGGCTCTTAAGAGCCGTCCAAATCTCTTCACTCACTCACTTAATATAATGAAAGCAAAAAAAGTATATGGCCTTAGATAATTGATTTTTACCTTTTCTGACAAAAAGTTGTATGCCCAGGATATTTATGTACTGATACGTGCATAACCGTGCAAACAATGAAAGGGGAAATTCAATTTTAGTACTACTAACTCTTGATAATGCAGTGAATTTCTCCTAATTATTTACAAAAAATATATTACGATATTATAAGCGTAGAATTGTAAAGATAAAATCCATGACTGATATTGTATTAACCCCAATACCACCTTGAAAATGATCTCTAAATTTTTACTTTTGTCTACAGAAAAAATTAATTCCTCCATAAATTACTTTTATGAAATTTAGCAGAATTATTTAATGTTAATAAATGTTCACGTGAATAAATTCTTTGTATTTATTAATACTGTATGCACCTCCAATGCATTAAAACATAGGTAAGTAACACTTTCTTTGTCAGTCCCCACATATTTTAATTACTAAGCTGTCTGGTTGTGATTTTAAGATTTTAGGTTACATGTTTGGTAATGAAACACGTTCAAAGTCGAAAATCATTGACCATCCTTTATTACTACCGAAGCAAACTCATTGACTTCAGAATTGGGAATGAAACATTGCCTAAAGTTCAGTGATTGTGCTAAGTAGAGTGTAATTGTGCAGGTTCGTTACTGGGAACACAAGCCTAAATTTAGTGGTTAGTAGGAAGCAGGAACATAATCGTGAGTTTTACTCAGTATCTGTTTTACACTTGCATGGAGGTTAGTGTGGTGTTGATCATTGTCATATTTCGAGCTCCACCATAATGCAATCTTACACTGTGCGTTTCACACTTGGAACATATTTGTGCTCTGTGCAGCTCTCAGGGTAAACATTACATTTTGTTTCTCAGCTGCGTGTGTTTTCATTTTAGGCTTCACATTTTTCAAAAATTTTATGAAATTGCAAAAGACTGTTTGTTTTTTAATTAACAGTAGAACTCTTTTGTAACATTTTTAAGGGGATCAGTAAAATAAATTTTTATATTCAGGAAATTGTATTACACCATTAGAGGCACATCATACAACACAAAATTCTAATGTAATAATTTATCTACATAAATTTTGTAAAATACGCTACCTGCAAAACTTACGTAAACCATATTGCAATCATTAAATATAGGAGTAAACGCCTTAAAAATTATCGCTTTCTAAAAAAAACTGCAGATTTTTTATTTTTCTCTTGTCTCTTGCTGACACCTCTAAATAGTTACTTAAGCCTTACGGAGAAATAGTGAGACCATGAAATAATAATGTTACTGTACATGCAGGTAAGTGTTGTATGCAGGAATTTTATAAAACTATATTTACAAAACTGTAGATAACTTACCGGTAAGTTCAGCTTACTTACGTTGATGAAGGCTTACTTGTGTTGACGGTCAGGATGCGGGTTTAGATAGTTTTCAATCACATGATATATAAAGTTTTTTTTAGGGACAAACATCTATTTTGAAAGCTATCATTGGTGATGTTTAGAAAATATGATATTCAAATGCACTAAAATCTGTAGACACCCTGTTATATACATCAACCATTTTGCAAGAGAATTGAACATAGTATGTATTCGGCAGTCCCTCAGCACCTTAGGAATACTGTATTAGCTATCACTGGAAAATTGTTGTGTGTAATAATATTTATATTGTTTATTACCTAAATAATCTAAGTAAAATACATGTGTATGTTTGTTTATGTGCATGTTTTTTGTATAGATTCATTATAATTACTGTTTGCCGAAGATAATTGTGTTCATGATTTTTACTGGTGTTGGTTGAAGCTGCAATATTGAAACCTGAATTGGCCGTCACGTGTGATTGAAGACTTGTTAGAGAAATTTAGAATTGTGAATTAATTTCTAGCTGTAATTTAAAATTTTTTAACCTCACGACTGTGGTCAGTTGGCATTGTGTGTGTGTGTTTTTTTTTTTTTTTTTCATGAGTAGCAAGTGGAATTTAGTTTTCATTGTGTGGTGCAATGTTAGTGAGACCCCAATTGTGTTCATTGCCGGAGATATGCATTCCTGGTGTATTATACTAAGAATAATCAAGAAGTACTAAAACCTCTATAGCAAACACCTTGCGTAAACAACTTCTTTGTTGCAGAAGCTTTGATGAGATAGTGTGTGGTTTAGTTCTGCCAAAGTTTTACTTTATTCAAGCCAATGTAAACAAAGTTATGAGAACGTGGGTGCAAAATTATGTGCAGCAAAATCACCAAAATCTTAATGTAATAATCATTTCCCCTCAAAATCTTTCCGAAATGATATTACTTCATAGTAGAGAATATTGTTGCAATTGGTGGATGATTAACTTTTATCATAGTGCTTATAAATATAATTTTATCAATTACATCATATTTAGAATGATCCTTGATCAGAATGATTGAACTGTAAATGAAAGCTATTTATTGCAGACTCGTACATACTTGTGGTGTGCAGGAGTGCTTATCAAATGAATCTTACTCCAACTACCAAGTTTCTATAGTCGTAGTCATAGAAATTGCATGCACAGGATGACTGTGAAATTGTACAATGGTTCTTATTTCATTTGCTGCACCATGTTGTCAGATATTTTTGATGGTCACCGGATCAGGAACTTTTCCACTAACTACTCAACTGTTCCATCTCAGTATGTTACTCACCCCAGACATTTTTCTGAGTGGGTTTTTCCTCCCTCTCCAGTTGCTCATGACCAAGTGTAAATAATGATATTATTTAATAGAGGTTTTATGTACTATTAACTGTGTGGAAGAAACAGTGCACTTAAAGCGATTCTCGTTGTCCTCGTGTTGCACGTCAGGTTTGGTCACTTGGTAAATGTATTAAATTATTCCAAATAGGGTTGTGCGAATATTCTGTGGAAAACAAAAAATCATAACTCATTTTCACTGGCTGCCAAAACATTTTAAAGTTCAACAAATATTTTGAGTGCTTACAAAATTTTTGTTTGAGTTTGTTTGATAGTGTGCCTCAATATGTTTAATAATACAATGTTGAAAACTTATTAAACTTTTGAAATTTACTTGCAACATATTTTTTGTTCCTTGCAAAATGTCACATTCACGCAACCCTATGCCAAGTGGTGTATTTTTGCCTTGTCTCATGCCTGGCTATTTTTTTAATGCTTGTTCGAGATCTTGAATATATCAGTGTGTTTGACAAATTGTGCCAACTGCAGTTTGTATATTTTTAAGTTGACGTAAATTGTGATGAAATTCAGCCATGTGACCATTTTAACTACACAGAACCATAGTTTCTCCTTGTGGAGAGGGGAAAGGTTTAATATTGTTAGTTATAGGATAATAAGGGATCAATAGGACATTCATGTAAACTGCTAAGCGTACATGTTCATAATTTCCCACCCTTCACAGAGAGCTGTAGTCGTGTGGTCCCAAAACACCTTGCTTCACCCAGTGGTTTGTAACGCTGTAATTCTCAACCTTTGTCATTCATGGCATGCTGTGCACATTTACTACAAGTTGCCAAACAAATGGGAACACAGTATTCAGTGTCGCCAACATTAACTGGTTCAGTTAATTTCATGAAACATTTTAAAGTCATGTTTGGACTGTTTTTACTGCACATATTTTAAGTGAACGTATTAACACAGTTAGCAGTCCTGCTGCCATCCAGTACTTTTTCCATAATTTTTGGTTGTTTGTCAAACTTGGCAGCCATAGAGTTGTGGTTTCTGGCTTTATGCATGAATACACTCGATGACTTTGTTGTGTGTTTATAACCAAATAACAGTAATGACGCGCAGTTGAAAACTGTTGCAAAACTGCATTCTGCATCGTGGTTCCCAGGAAAAGGATTGTTGTTTTGAAGGGGTCCCTATTCTGTTTTCTTAGAAACGAGAGTTGATTAGACGAAAATGTTTCGGAAAAATAGCCAGTATGTGCCATCTACGACTGCAGAAACAGTTACCTACCCAGCAGCAATTAGCAGTTTCCCCAAGAAAAATTGATGGTAGGAACCAATAATAAACTAAACTATGCAAAATGTTAGTAGTATGGAAAATTGTTGCAACGTGCATTTGGCAGCACAAGTGTCTTGACAAAGTGCATTTCATCAGTCAGCACATAAAAAGTGGTTTGAAAAAGGATTGTGCCTTAACGAAGCAATTAATATCACGTGATGTGAAAATATTCACCCTCTTATTCATTACGGAGTAAATGCACAGCACTTAATTTTCTGTTGGCGTATGCAAGAACTGGAACCACAAACTCAGATTCTCAATCCAAATTTGAACCAAACTGGCCAAAAAACAAAAAATAATCACACAGGTCTAATACAGACAGTGTAAAATTAATTAAACTATGCATTAAGCGCACACATAGTTTTTGGTGGGAAACATCCTAAGAGTGTTTCACTGTGTGTGGAATTGTGTGCAGCAATTAATGAAGTGCAACAAATTATTCTAAATTAGTTCATTGCGAACCAAATCTGCAGTGCAATTTTTTTTTTTATAGGTTAGAAGTATTTTACCTACTGCCTGAATGGGATGGCTTCTGTAATTATAGTACCTATAACAAAATTAATTGTTATGAAGCATTTCCTGTAGCGTTAATACTGTATGTGAGAGAAAATTGCAATTGAATTTTTGCCAAATTGAGTGTGTGTCCAGTATGTAATATGATGGAAAGAGGAAAATTATTATAAATTACTAACGTGTAATTACCTTGTTATATAGAATTTATCTAGCAGGCATGCAAGTAAGCTCCTTCATCTTTGTTTCAGGCTGTAGATTGTAAACTGAGCACTTCTGTAAGCCCTGCTTGATATCTACTTGTATGCACATTGTGTAAAATTAACATTGCTGCTGGTCTTGTAACTTTATTCATGAGTCAATCAATTGAAACTGTAAAATTATTAGGAAAATAAATATTTTTACGAATTTTCTCATCCTTGCACTTATATGTGGTACACAAAAGACAGAAAGAAAAATAAACAATTTGAGTATTTACGAACGTCCACCTAACACTTTTAATTCAGCGTTAAAAGACACGGAACTATATTCCTTCTGTTGTCACCAACTTCACCGGGTGTACTTCAGTTAGTGCGCCCGTTAAACTGCATACAGGTAGGAGCCGTGACATTTTTCAAATGTTCATTTCAAAAGTGCTCTATTATCGGTAAACAGCCCATTGAAATTGGCTGTTTACCTAAATGTGTAATGTGCTTTGACTCGATAATTTGGTCAGCATTAGTGCAGATGCCAGAAATGTGATTGCATTATGTTTAATGTATTTATCTGAATATAAAGACAGCCTCGTAAATAGGACAGTCCCAACATTTTTCTGTTGGTTTCTAGGAAAAATTAATTTCCCCACAGATTATTTGGAAATGCTAATTATGACAATTTATTTTTGAATTGATGTAAAGATTTTTAACATGTGTGTCCATTTATCCCCAAAACAAATAAAAGAACTAAATACAGCAAACTCCTGATTATTAGTTTTTCGGGTTATTCGTGCATTACCTACAAGTGAACATTAAAAAATTTACGTAGTGAGGCATGCCATGCTCGGTGTGGTTCTACACGTTAGGCTTGTTAGCTCTAGGTTTGAACCAATGATTGGCGAAGTTAAATACAATTCCTAACTTGGTAAAATAAATTGTAATAAAAGTAGTTTTTAGTAGAGGTTTCATATTGTGATGCCAGTATCGCGAGAAACATGGGTGAGACAGGGACCTTAATGTCTCGCGAGTGCCCGTCCGATATACAAGACTGGCCTGGTGGGCTGGTTTGTTGGAACAAAGTCCACAGCTACTGTTACAACCCTTCTCACAGACTGACCTTTTACCTTTGGATGGCTGGGAGGCGGAAGATTCCTCCTTGGTGGCTCGCTCAGTGGGCGGTTCTGGAAAACTCGCAGGCTGTTGAGATCTCGGGATCTTTTGAGAGCTGTTAGTGGTGGTTAGGGGAAGATCGGATTGTACAACCACGGATTAGCTATGCGTATAGGTGATTCCTCTCCTCACAGGAATGGCTCTAAAATAGGATGAGGAGGACCTTTCTGGGAGTATGGCATGAGGAGAACGATCTGTACAGTCTGGCAGAAGATAAGCTGGTGACTCCTTCTCTACTTTGTACGTCTGATTATTCAGTCTTGCAACGAGAACGAGCGGTACCCAGTTGTTCCTTTCGCTCGGCCCCAAAAGAAGCTGTGGTGGATAATGGAACAACTTAGCCTGCCAATTCACCTGCTGGACGAGTACCTAGTGTTTCGGGCTCCGATGAACTCTACTAGTTCGGCAGAGCTCGAGTGGCCTCTTAGAGTGTGGGTATGTAGCTTTGTGCTCTAGTCTTTCGGCTTGACCCCTGCCTGGTTGATTTACGTAAGACTTCCAGTACTTCCAAGAAAATCAGACTAAATAGAATATGTAGATTGAATTCATGTGTTATTATTATTGAAAGTAATATTAACACAGCGGCTCCGTACTACCTCTGAAGTTAATACGGCTTGCAACGGAAGTTTTAAACTCAACATAATAACCAGATGAAGGCAACATAGGAAAAAGCTAGTGAATGTAAAGGTGATTATTCATGGTGATAAGAAAAGTTACTGGTTTGACAATGTCTAACTACTGGGGGCGTTCTAAAGGAACGCTAGGGGTGTACGTCTATCAGAAGGGTATTGACATGAATTGCCAATAGTACCATCCGGTGTGATGGAGCAGGTCCAAAAGGGACTTCAACATGACCTTACCATGATCTGGGGTAGCCAGCAGGGATGGGGGGTTGGTAAAGAACGAAGCAAAGTCTTCTGGAGCCTCCCAGAAGCCGTTGGAGGAATCTGCAGCGGCGACAGATGGTGGTTCAGCGACTACTGTAGAAGTGTTGAGCGTCTGGTCGGAGAGTCCTTCCTACTGGTTGGTATTCCGACCCCAAGAGAGGTGGTGGATCTCCGGCGGTACCAGTGGTTGCGCACCTCGATGGCTACTTACAGCCCTAAAGAGAGTGGTGGAGGTGCAGACTGAAGAGCGTTGCCCATGCCAGCCCTTTTATACTAATCTCTCAAGGGTGTTTGGAGGTGAGGGCTGCAGGGTATGATAACCTCTGACACAGTAGTTGAGAATTCTAAGATGCTGAAGGGGCTCGATTATCCCTTATCTCAACCACAGGCGCTGGTAAAATAGGTGCTGCCCTCCAGTGGCGTGCTTTCTCATTAGCGTGACCTTTGCTGGAGGGAGCCAGCAGCTTGGTCAACAGTACGGTCTTGCGGCAGGGGGGTGTTAGCATGATGGCTTCTTCGTGAGTCTGGGTGAACAGTACACACTGGGATCACGTGTCTATAGTATCTTTTGATGGCGCCAATGTACCCTGTAGGCAAGTGTCCAGTCTCTTCAGTACTGTTTAGTGCACATGACCTGCTCCATTATGAACAGTGTGCTCAAAGATAGGGCAAAGTCATAAAGTAGTGTGCGCATCCTAAATGCGTAGGAATGTGTCACGCCTCAGTAGTCATGATTTCACACAACAAAAATTTGTGCTACTCTTTTTTCGTTTGATATTCTTCACTTCTATATGTTTAACCAACAGCCTAAAAATTACATCCAAACCAACTTATTTAATTTGTGGTAAAATATTAACATAAAATAAAAAACTTCAATTCTTTAAATTGAGCAAAATTTATTTAAATTTTTTTGTCCAGTGTTCTTCCGTCGGCCAAACCATGATCAATCTCACAGTTTAAATTTTCACAACGTATTTATTTGCAACAAGTTTTACCAACCATTACTTGACGAGTCATTTGCAAACCATAACTGCCCAAACCAGCAACCAGTAGTTTCCGATAACAGTCATGCCCATCAGAATTCAGTCACATCTGTAGCCTCGTACTGAATCCGTTCAAAATATCAAAATCATAGATTGTTCGATACAATGCCAGGGATTGTTTGATTTGTTCTTATTGTCGCCAACCTATGAGTGCAGTAAACGGATAAGAATAAGAGATGTCCATAGAACCCAAAAAAAACTGTTGCAGGATGTAAACAATCGTATCAATAGCACCAGTTGTTAATTATCCACATTGTTTTTCATTCACATAGTGTTAAGAAAAATTGATGTACACAATCTTTGGCGACTGTACCATCTGGTTAGAATGGCCGTTACGGAAAGAAAAAAAAGTGCAGCGATTGTTGAATGTGAACAGCAAGTAGCATTGTTTAAATGAGAATTTTGATGGGACAAAAATTAATACATGGGGAAATAAGGTAAAATGTAAGTAACAAACAAATCATCGAAAATTTGCTGTACCTAAACATATGTATGATAAAATGTGATAACTTATTTTCTTTTAGTCTGCTGTATTGCTCATGTTCCTCACTTAAAAAATATTTTTCTAGCTAACAATGTAATTTTGATAATTTAACTGGCAGGTATGTTGGGAAAAAATTTAAAGTCATAATTTGGATTATTCGGGTTTTCAGCCATAGTGTGATTATTTGGACGTTCTGCAGTCCCAATTAACACAAATAATTGGGAGTTTACTGTATTTCACAATGAAATTGAAATTAACAGCATTTGTGGCAAAAATGTTTTCTGTTAATTATGGATGGTTATAACAATATTAATAAATTCAAATGCATTTAAACTTAGTTAAAAATCAGTTTATTTGTCCATCTTATTTCTATGTATAAAACACATTCTGGCAATTTTTTTAATGATTTGGTTAAGTGTCCATACTTTAAATCTTGTCTTGTCAGAAAATACGTATGTACTGATCTTCACTTAACCTCAAGTACTCTAGCAAGAAGAACTACCTCGAAATTTGTAGTATGTCAAAATAAAAGGCCCTAAATTCTTTTGGATTAAAAATTGCAATAGAGCAACTTATGTTGTGATAAATACAGTATGTCTGCTGGGAAAATTAATTTAGTTTCGAGGTGAAAATGATAATCTGCGTGGGTAACTTCTAAATAAGCCTGGGAAATCTTCTGTTTATTTTGGATGTATTTATATGCATTGTAAATCTCCGTAAAGCAAGTAGCTAACTTTTTCTGTGTGCATTTTATAATTAATCTGTGTGTTCATGTTTGTGAGTTTGTACCCATGTTCTTCCACTCAAATACTCGGATGAATTTGTTTACTTTTTTTTTTGTTATTTCATTGTGTGATATTCTTAAGTTTTTTTGTATTTACTTAAGCTTGGTAGAAACCATTTTTTATTGCGAGCATAAATAGTGTAAAATCAGAAACTAAAAGTTTTTAAATTTTTCAAAACAATTTTAGTTCCTTCCTAAATGTGCCAGTACTTAAGTCTTTCATGCTATGGTTATTGTATACTGTGATTTTTGAAGAAGTGTATATGGTTATCCAATCAAGTTTGGCATACATATATTGTTTGTGAATTTTAAATTTCATAATTGTAAAGCAGCAAACAATGTTGTTAAAATGTATCTTATACACAGTCAAAAATGTTTAAAGTAGCTTCGGTGCCATCTTGTGATGACTCAGGGTATTTTTTTTTTACATTTTAACCTTTGACAGTGTATGTATAGCAGCCTATTAGCTATTACTGTTTATCGTAAATAAAAGCACCTCGTAAATAAAAAAGTAGAGTAGTTTGTTTCTTCAAATATTCTTTACAACTTTGCAAGCCCAGTTTCCATTTTCTGGCGTACTCCCTAAAATAAATCTCTTAAATTGCTACCACATCTCATCATACAAAAATATACCGCATTTTGGCGTGTGTAGGTCTCACATTTTTACAAAAAATGACTATAAAAAGTGGGGTGCAGCTTATTTATGAGATATTACATTTTAAAAAAATTTTCACCCTGAAAATTCATATTAAGTGCGATTATTTATAACCATATACAGTAGAAACTCAAAGTATTTAACTCTGTTTGATCAAAAGTCCGTGTCCACAGAGCATGTTCTGTGGTCCTGTCAAAATTCCTACTAAAACAAAGTCTGTTTTTGCCAAACTCAAAATTTAATTTTTACCGCATCGATCAAACAAAAATTTTTTTTTAGAATCGCTGAAAATGATATGCTCTGATCATTAAACAACGAAGTATTAACCAAAAAGTATAAATATTAACTGTACTCACAATGGCATATGAAGTCGGTATTCAGTACATTATGTACACATGCAATAGTAATACTAATAGGTAACAAAAATAAAATTAATTTTTAACATACATTATTTTCGCTTACATCTCACTGCCTTTATTTAGTTCTATTTATGTAATTTACAACTTCCGAAATAACCTGTTGTTAATTTAATCGCAATGTTGCAATTAACTCTTACTTTGTAACAGAAAAAATTACACTAGATGTCTCGTGCTACACATTGGGTATTTAGAGAGCACAAAATACGAAAACTGAAAAAATGTGAACACAGTACATATTTTTTCATATCTGCCATGTTTATTTTAGTGTTGGGTATTGTAAAAACAAGGCTTAAGACTGGTTAAAATAAGGATAACATAATACTTATTTTATGCTCTTGTTAAAAGTTATTTTTAATCTTTATCCAACAAGAACATCATGTGCATTTCATTCATTCGCCATGTTCCATGTCACAGCTTTGATATTGTAGTATAATTATTCAGAGATAAGTAATGTTAAAATGAAACATGATAAAATATGTCACCCACCTGGGTGTATCTGGACTTAGTGTAGAAAATGAAGCCACTGCATCTGTGGGCCTAAATAACTAGAAAATGTCCGGAAAAGGAATCTTGTATTACTAAAGTGACGTTGACGATGGGTTGAAGGGGACATTTTGGTACCTGTAGTGTAATATATTGTTGTGCTCAATGTACTATACTGCTTTTCTTTTTTTTGTATTGATAACCATACCGTCATTTAGAAAATAAGATAAGTTTGTGTGAATTATTTCCATTCCCTGCATTGTTGCACCTAACTTCAACATCGCTTCAGTGATACAAGATTGCTTTTCTGGACATTATGTTGCTCGTGCGTGTGCGTGTGTTTTGCACCCCCCCCCCCCCCCCCTAGATGCTATGGCTTCATTTTCTGCACAAAGTTCAGAATAACTCTTCAGTTGTGCCTGGTAAATACAATAGTGATACATATTAACATAGCTGCTGATCCTCATTTCTCTGGTTTAAATAAAAGTGCTAGAGAATTCCAAGTATTATTGGTAGAGAAGGAACTATGATGCGTAAGTTGCGTGCGTGCGTGCCAAGTAGAAAGGTTGAAAGTACCAGTGTTGTTTAGTTTGAGACAAAGTGTACATTTTGTTACAACCGTTCATTGTAATTGCAAAGTAATTTTTTTTAAAGGAAAGGTGTTGATCTGGTGAAATGAAATACCATGTGTGTACGTCTGTACATGATTGTCTTGTACTTGTGTTCTATTCAACACATGCAATATCAGTCTAATAATTAAAAACCTAAATAAATAAACAGTATTGTGTTCTGTAATCTTGCCTGTTTGCAAATTTATTGTACTATAACTTTATATTTTGTAACTGGGTGTTGATTTTGTGAATTTGTGACACTTAAAAGTTTTACGCTAAAATTATGTTAAAAACATTTATAATTGTGTTTACCACTCATTATAAAAAATCTACTTAGTTTACAAAAACAATTTTTTTTAATTATGTACTAGCAAACCTTATTCTTTTTCCTTTCAGTAGCCAAATCTGCTCTTGTATTAATTAGTGTATTTGAAATACAAGTTTTATTTTATGGCAAATATTTATTGTATGTTTGTTTTATATTAAAGTATAAAATGTGTGTGATGAAAAGCTTGAAAATGCTGCCATTTATGTCTGTTGTGTAGCGTATGAAAGTAGCTGGAAACATTGTTTGCTGAATTGTTTAAGCAGATATTATTTTGAAATGTTACCATATTTGGCGACAGAGTAAGGAACACGACGACAGTGTTTAGCTGTGAAGCGATCAAGCGAGGAAACGCGTGGAAATTTCAAAACCACCGGAGACAAGCAGTAAAGCTTTCAGCCTCATGTTTAAAAAACACAGTGAAAAGTTGGCAATGTATCGTGGGTTTGGGCGCCTGCCCAAATTAATATTCTAATAGAAATGTTCTGTATGGTACATGGATTTTTGTGAAGACACATTGAGGTTGTGTGAGCGGGTGCCAGATGCCATTGCAAATATACATTCAGCTATTTTCATTTTTGTAACATTTTATGTATGGTCGTTTGAATATTTGGTATACTGAAACGAAAACAAAAAAATAGCTTTCATTTTTGTTTCTGTAAGAAATTTTGATGTCGAAAGTTGTAATGAAACAAAAATATTCAGGTGTTCCATGAAAGTTAATTTAGTGCACCAGCAAAGGAAGTTATTGTTTGTTTTCATTATTTTGTAACTAAAGTAAGAATGTGAAATCGAAATGTAGGCAAGAACCCCATTGGTAAATAATCCAAATTCTATATTTTATGGTTTGGTTTTCCAAGGAATTGTTTATAATAAATAACGTCCTGAAATGTTCAAAACATTTTTTTCGTTTTTGTTCCATGAGAAATAAAGTTCTGTTCGCACAACCTTAATTTTATCAAAATTGTCTCATTTGTCTACATGTATGGCAGCATTTGATATTTATATACCTATATTTTTTGTAATAATTTATACTTAATCATTAATGCTTATTGGTGGGTGTTGTGCACCATGTCCGGTGAGTAGCATGCACGCCCAGCCATTGCAGATTGGTGCTAGGGTGCTGGTAAGTGATAAATTGTCGTTTGCCATTGAGGCAGCTTTCATGTTGTGTTGGTTCTGTTTGCAGCATTGCCAGTGTGTTGGTAGTCTGTAACATTTGTATACCGTGTTTCAGATAACTGCTCACTTTTTGCAACTATGAAAGCTAAACTTAATATTGTATGTACATTTGCTGCTGCTGACACAAGCATTTGACAACAGGCAGGTATTGCCTCCTGAACCCAGCACAGCTGACCCTGGTCTTCAGCATTGTATTATAATTCAGTGTTAAGCAATTACTGAAAACAAATTCACAAGTTCGATTCAAGGGTGATTCGAGGGTCGAAAAGACTTACAGTAAATGTGTTAATCCTTCCACTTCAGCTGCTGTTGATCCGTGGTTGCCATATTTAAAATGTTTAATTTAAATTTACAAACCTGATCTGTGTTGCTGTTCAGGCAAAATAGTAGACATGAAACTGTGTTTACATTTACCTTATCAGTAAATTGTAAGCTGGTACTTTTAGGTAATGGTGGTGATTGTTTGCCGAAGGGGCCAAGTCAGTGTACGCTAATTAATATTATTTGGATATATTGCAGAAGTAAACTGTACTGAAATCTGCGAATTAGTTCAAATTTTTCCGCTTGAAAATGCACAAATGTATAGTTTCAAAACAGATGTATTGGTGTGGCCAAGATCTTTTTTTAATAACTGCAAGGGAAGTAAAAGCAAACTGCATTTACGATTACAGCAGTGTGCAGTACTGTTGTGTAAGTTGCAGGCTGGATACACACACACATACAGAACAAAATGATGAGAGAGGTGTGAGATTCAAAAATTGAAGAGTAATGGCATATGATGTGTATGATTGTGGTTCAGAAATTGCGTGTTATAATGGAATGCTTGAAACATTTGTCTTAAGGCTATACGAGTTTCCCAATGTGTTGCTTCACTTACATATTTTTTCCACATCTTGAAAGTACCAACACTTGCCTTTTCATTCCTTATTTCACTTCAGGTATTTCTTTTTTTCTTTTGAATTAGGTGTTCAATTTTCATATTTTTATAATCTCACTATGTCCTAGTAAATTTGCATTTAGCTTATTAAGATAAATGTTCTAGCCTAACTCTAGCAAATACGCTTGTCTTTGGTACAATTGAAATTACTATTTTACTCGAAGCCATTTCAATGGGAAATGATAGCCCCGTTTACAAGTTCCATGATATTGAAAATAAACTTAAATATGTATTATATGTTGAGTAGGTCAAAATTGTGTACTTAAACATAAGTAGTTAATTATGGAGGTTAAATAATGTTGCCTAACATGAGTACTATTCTTAAATTTGTGCATTGCATAGTATGAGTGAGATGTTTCAATGTCAGCAGAAGATTTTAGATAAGATGTTAAGAGTGTAGTTTTGTTGAAATTTAAGCTTTTATTGTATGGACTTACAGTTCTGTGTTAATCTTGAGGTGTCCTAGAAAAAAGTAAGTCGCACGAGTTCAGTAGTCTCGTTGACATTCTGCCAACTTTAGAATGCTGCGGTGAAGTTAGTGTTGTAGCTAACTATAAACTATTCTTCCTGTATTATTTATTTATAACTAGCTGTTTGTTACCCGCGTGCAAAATTCAAACCTCTAATTATAATGACAAAGTGCTCTAACCTAATGGTTGGTGGCATATTTTATATATTCCCTAAGAAACTGTTCATTTTCCCAGGTTAAACAGAGTACCATATGTGCTAGCCCAGAATATAATCTACCTGTGTACCAAATTTCATCCAAATCAGTTACAACGTGATTGAATAACAAACTTACAAACTTTCACATATATAATATCACTAGGATAATTGCCTAAATTATCTTATTAATGCATAAAACAAATTTTAATTTGTAAAAAATTCCAATGTAGACAAGGTGTGTTGACCCTTTGGGTTTCATAAATTTTTCTGCAGAACTTCATAATAAGAGAGGGGGCAAGTAGAATACACAACATAACGCAGTTAACTTTTCATGTATTCTGTGAACAATGTTAATTTTCCGTGTACTAAAGAGTGCTAAGGAGTGATTCTTGTTTATCTTTTGTCTTGTGTTTGGTCCAACACATATAAAGTCGACCACACGTACAAAAAGAGAGTCGTCGTGCGACCACTTCTGTGGTGCTGGGCTGAATCACCTGATGTAATAAGTGCATGTAGTATAGCTGTAATGATTTTGTAAACCCATATTCGAATGTGAATGGAGAAATATTGTGGTACTTTATATAGATGCAGTAGAGGTTTAGTGTGCATGACATTGTTTATGTCCATAGTTAATAGAATGTGGAGATTTTTTTTCTAACAGTGCTTGAAATCAAACTAATGCCCTAAGTTGTGAAGTGAACAATTTTGTCATGTTCAACAGGAGATATTTCCATCAACGTAAAAATGTCCCTGCTTTGGATTGACAATAATGTAACGTTCACTTGAAATAGCCTTGTTAGAATTGGCTAATCCAAAACAAATTAAATACACTGAACATTTCTCAGCTTCGTAAAAAAGTATGTGCAGTTCTCTGAAACAGGGAATACAAGCTATGTGCATTGTTGATGAAGTGAGTTTCACGTAACGTAGCATTGGATGAGAGATCCAGATTACATTTATAGGTTGAGGATAGCCTGTGACCTTTTTTTAATGATCTTAGCGATGGATGTAACTGTATGTAATGAAATGGGGGGGGGGGGGGAATGTTTTATGGTTGTATGCCATTACTGAGGTATGTTATTAAAATACCCAGAATATAACAAAACAGTCAGACATAAAATGGTAAGTACAGTTAGTGCAAATATGACCAACTCAAAATATTCAATAAAAATGGTATTTTTAATGAAATAACGTTACTGATGTTTCTCTATAGAAAACAGTGCTTGTTGTTGGGTCATCTTGAATGATTTGCGTACATCTTATACTTTCTGTCGTCATTCACGTGATAGCTTGTTGCTACCGACTTCATTCCATCTGTAAAGTTATCTTTGTTTTTGGTTATATTCAACATCATTTACCCTTGTCCCCTTTCAGACAAAGTGTTTTTTGAATTTGGACCCTCAAGTTCATTTCCACCTCATTTTATGTGGAAGTAGCAAGTGTTCCCTGTGGTGGGAAGTTATAGAACACCAACAAATGAAATACTTCAAATAGAGCATCCAAATCCAACGAGGGGTTTGAGGAGGCTGAATCAGACATTCCAGAGTTGCAAACAAGATACACTTTTGAAGTGCGCAAAGACAGGTAAGGGCGTATTTTCATTTTTTTTTTTTGTTTTTCATGTTGTGACCTGTGTATTCGTGATAACTTACCTCTGTAGTGGTGTACATGCACAAAAATAATTGTCTTCTCAGTTTCAATGTTAGAGGATTAGTTGTTATTGTTACTATTCAGTTGTGATTGTACACCATATCCCATGAAGCCCTTTCACTAGCACAAATGAGCACATTTACTTCACACATTGCGATGTAAGTGTTACAAAAGGTAAACTTGTTTGCTTTAATGCTTCTGTAGTATCTTAACGCTTGAGTTATTTGTTGTGGTGTCCAGCCCTAATCTTATTGTACGTCGTTTGATTTTTCACCATCCATATATATATACTACAAGCATCATGACATGTGCATTCACAAGTTACTTATAGCTATTATTATGTAAATTTTTTTACAAACTTTTTCATGATACTTGGTTGCCAAATGGGGAAAATAGAATCATGTAAAACATAGAATTATTTAGTGCAACTTCTTTTGGAACTCTGAAATTATAACAACTCAAGTCTTTGAGTGTGAATGTAGACTGTGTTCTAGCCAATGTGTGTTGCAGAGTGTATCGTCAATTGGCGATGTGTTTGTGAATCTTTCAAAAAGGTGAATATCATTGATAACAGAATCCAGTGCTGAGGATGCATTGTCGACAAGCAGAAAAACTTAGTTGCTTAAAACTTGAGCATTTGCCTTTTTAGTTTTTATTAAGCTAAGGGGCACATTATCTGCTCACTTAATTAGATTTTAGACCTTGTGTTGATTTTTGTCTGTTCTGAAAGGTACTCACATTAGTCCATATTGGGAACAATTGAGAAGAGTTTGCAACGGTCATGTCAAAAATTGTGATGTTTTAATTTTTTCCTTATAAATGATGTGTGCCGGGAGCGAAACCCTCGTACGTTGCCGATTTACGTTCTCTCACAACCCTATTGGCTGTTTTCCATCTTCGTGACAGCAAATACCTGCGGTAAATTCTTGCAACAGACAAGTAATGACCAACATTAGCTGTGAAAGTACGTATAGCTGTGCAGTTCACAACTCCCATTGAAACCGCATGTGTGATGTGCCTTTACTGCCATTGGAAATTCTGTGTACAAAACTGGAAGTTTATGTAGTTCGTAGTTGATAAACATTTTAGATGCAGTTTCCTACAAGGATGTTGGTAGAAATTCACAAGTACACAAAGTGATTTGTTTGATTTTAGAGTTCTGTTAACACTTTTTAAATGTTCTATGTGCAGATAGGAATACTGTACTGTTTGTAAACCACCATGTGTTTTATTGAGTGCGGCTTGTTGTAGTTTTGAGGATGAATGCTTTAATATCTTACACTTGTATTTTTTATGTTAAAAGTTATGTATGTGTGTATGTGATTTAATGTATGAACAGTCGTAGGTGTAAGTGTTTACATATGTACATTTATGTATTTACGGGCAGTCTTCCCTGTCTGTGCAATCACGGCAATTACATGACATGTTAATTTATGACTGTGAGAAACAATCTGTAGCAGCATTTAACGTGCAGGAAAGTGAAAACGGTTTTGCATATAAGCCAGCTAGTCTTTCATTTATAACTTATTATTTTGTCAATGACAAGTATTTCTTAATTTATAGGCGTGTTTATGTAATATAGACATTATGTACTGTATTTGGGTAGATATGGTTTGGTTCTTGTGCTGCCATCATTCAGATCAACTTTTATTTGGTCTGTCATAATTTTAGTGCTCATTGAATCAACATATAATTATTATAACATAAATATTCATAAAGAAAAGTGTCTCTCTTTTGTTGTTTTCTTATCATTGTCTTGATAAAAGTGGAACGTCCGGGTCCTTCAGCAAACGTGTAACTCCACACTTTCGTTGATGTTTGTTTCAATGTACTATCTACTCTATGTGCGTTTCCTTTCCCTTCGTGCAACACGTACTACTTGTAACAGATGATCGGTTGTACTCTTAGAAGATGAAACATAGTATGTGCAGAGTTCTATTAAACATCACTCAGAAATGTTAACAACTTACTGGTTACTCTCCAGATTGGGTTGAAACTAACCCCAGTTATGCTTAATTGCAGTACGTACCTGCTAGAGACGGCTACACGAGAATTTTGCATTGCATTGCATTTGGAGAATGAATGACGTATAGCATTTTACTCTCTTTCATCATACACAGTTTGCTGTCTGCATTTGTGTTGTCTGTCTGTTACATAACACTGAGGCAGTTTGATAAAGT
Source organism: Dryococelus australis (assembly GCA_029891345.1). Classification (NCBI taxonomy): domain Eukaryota; kingdom Metazoa; phylum Arthropoda; class Insecta; order Phasmatodea; family Phasmatidae; genus Dryococelus; species Dryococelus australis. Next base: position 59,550,416 of record CM057008.1, read on the forward strand.
TGTATTTTCTTCTTGTGTGAAATAATTGAGCATGTATGAAATTATTTTTTCACTTTAATACTATTTTTTGGTTAACTTTTTGGTCCACAAAGGCAAGTATATATTTTCAGTTGTCTTACCTAACTGTATTGGTGTTTAATGGCTATAGGACTTTCGTGTGCAGTGAATGTTTGATTGCATTGTGAAATTGGGATGTCATATTTACTCTTCTTCATTTCTGCTAATTACCCAGCTGTTTCGAAGTAAGTAATGTTATTGCAGCTATCATGATGCTTTGGCTGGTCAAAATCTGTGACTGGCATCTAATACCTAGTAGACAAACCATCAGGAGAGGGGATTTAGCCACCACAACAGAAGTGATGGATTGGTGAACATGTTACACTATCGTGTCCTGGCAGGCCTGCTCCCAGATTTTGGCTTGTGGGAATCTTGCTTGAGGATCTCCCGTTTCACTGCTGCTTCATACACACCTCGGTTCACCCTCATTGGCTCTCAAATCTATTCACTCATTCTATCATGACGTACACTATTACTTGATAGCGATCCACAATTATTTGATGATTCGTTCACCTAGCTGAGTGTAAGGTCTTAAGCCACCTTTTCTTGGAAGGTGAATTTCCCAAACACTACATCAAAGTTGGTGGCTGCTGAAAATCTAAAAACCTGAAAATCTAAAAGACCTGGTAAGCAGTACAGAGCCCCAGCAGAGAAGTGTTGAGAAGAGCTACTGGAGAACAACTGGTGTCTTCGGCCATGCATGGCCTTATGTAGTGCGCTCGGCCAGCCCACGCCTGGGCTGGAGTGGGAGCTGTGATGTCTGCCTGGAGCGAGCATGGTGGGAGAATCTACCATTGTGCTCTGCTATATGGCCTTGGGTGCTCGGCCCTCTACGGTAAGCTTTGCCAGGTGCATCGGGGAGGCTGACGTGTTATTGCGGCCGCTTGGAAACTTTGCTTATTTCACGTGTTAGAACCGCCCACTAGGCTAGGAGCGATTCCATTGTGTTCTTGAATAACGTTTTGCATTTGACTCTTCCTTGGCATACATAGATACTACGTGAGTAGTGTGAGAAAGTTGGGTCTGGAACATCAGGAAATACCACGTGTGTCTAACTGTCCCTCAATGGGAAACAATCCTGTAGCCATCTATGATTGTGGTTCCTGGTATTGTATAACATGTTAGGATGAGTCACAGTTTTTTGGTATAATTCATTTAAGTGGCACGCGTCGCCTTTTAGGGAGAAACATTTTTTTGCCCATAGGAGGAGGTGACATACCTAGTTTTACAGTTGCAAGATTATGATACATATTATATACATGTTAGTACTGACTGTAACAATGCAATTAAGCATGTTATGCTTATGTTTGAATTTCACACACAAACAATATAATGTTATGGTAGCACATATGCTAGTGTGTAATGTGATACTCTTATTTTCAGCAGTGACATTGATACCTGATAGCCATGCTATCAGAAGTGTGTTTACAAATGCCCTGTTTTTCCATAAAGTTACATTCTGTATGTGTAGTTACCTTTATGATGTCGTTGCAAGCACGACAGTCCATAAAGACTAGCAATGTGATTAACTGTGTTCAATATCAGTGTCATTTGTGTAAACAATCATGTGTGACGTGCTTAAATAAAGGACTACATATTGGAGCCATCTCTGATTTTAGCAGATTACAAAGCAGATTGGGCATAGCCGTCGTACATAATGCTATGGTAAGTTACTTTCAGTTCCGAAAGACATTGTTTGTAGCAGCATTGGACTCCATGAATCATTTACCAGTGCTTACGTTTAAGTGCACCGTGGTTTTCCTTATAAGTCCTCAAACATGCGATACTGTTCACACTGGAAATAAAGGCTCACTTATACAGTGTGTTCTTCCTTTGAGTGGAGCGGTTAAAGGTGTGGAATTATGGGAGTACAGTGGCACGGCTATGTGACCTTCATGTCAGCGTGCTGTAACTGGTGTGTAAATGTGCATCTGCAGAGTAGATTACGTTTGTGTCCTTATGTTAGAGTTATTTAGTTCATACTTACTTATGCGGGAGAAGCTCTCTGTTTTTTTTTTTTTTTTTTGCCCTGTATATTATATATAATTTTGGTCTTTTTTAATCATGTAACTAATTACTCTCATTACTTAGCTTTACATAAATGCAAAATCACACATTAAGTTTAAAGTGATGCATCTACCAAGAACCAAACCATTTCACTCCATCCCTATTGTGTATTGCATTATGTACCTAGTTTTAAATGTTCACGTCTTGTTTTAAACATTCCTCATCTGCTGAAAAGTTTGATTGAGATTTTGTTTCGCTTGATATAGTGAGGATACATATCTGCTACTTTTGTATTACTGTATGTGTTTCATTCACTCCATTGACACTTTGAGTGTTGTATAAAATGTTTACATGCCACCCGTGTTATCAAAATCTCAAGAATTTACTTGCAAATTTCTTTTTTGTTCATTTTTGTTTTTCTTTGTACAATAAAATGGTTATTTGATATTGTGTGTATGTTCATGAGTTGAGAAATACATGTATTCACAGCGTACCCAACATTGGTAATGGGGGATATGTATTGCCTGTTCACGGTAAAGTGAGCACTTTCAAGGCCCTAGTTACTTTTTACCTATCAGCCATTTTTATCATTCCATCACTATATCACCATGTAGTAATAAACATAATGTATGTATTTCACCGGACTCAAAAGTTGTTTAAGGCCACAATCAAATATGTTTATTGACTATTATTCCAATTGAGAGGGTTTCAAAAAGTGCTTACTTCACCTTGAATAGCCTATAGCTAACAGATCTTACATTCTTGTCACTCCTTGAAGCAATGCAAGCACCTACTTTGATAGGGGCGAAGGTATCCAGATGATATCCTTGCGAGCTGGATTTCCTTCGGTGAATAAAATAAGTTTACTTAATCCCACTTCCTATTTTCTTTATGATCTGTACTACAGAATGATAATATGCTATGGAAGATTGGTTACAGATCTTAATGGTTGAATAACAGCACAGAATACTAGAGATGGGTTGAATCCAAATCCATGTTAACAAAACATTGGCTGCCTGAGGGTAAGTAGCTGCCAGCTTCTGCCATCTCTGCTGGCTCACCACTGCCGCGCTCTCTTCAATATCTCTCTACTGCAAACTCCGCACTCCCCTCACTGCCTACAAATAGGGCATGCAGTCCTCAGTTTGAGACTATCTTGCGTCAGTCATTTGCAGAAGGTCGCTCTGTCCGAGCACATGCTGAAAAGCTGTCTTTCATCAGTCTAGTTGCAGAACGTCACACTGTCCGAGCACCTTCTGAGGCCACAACCACCTTTGCAGAACATCCTCTACCCACAGTTGAAGTAGTCTGTTAAGTTGACGCACTTACGGCTTTTGGCTGTGAGAGGTAGCCGCGGTCCATCAAAGTTTTTGTCGTGCAGGTCAGAAGCAAGTCCGAGCTGACTTTGACCTTACTGCCGACTGGTAGGGAAGCGACCAGTATACAAATTTGGGCACGTGGCCTGGCGGCAAGGTATGTAGACAGTGGAAGTTGCGACTGTCCAGCAGACGAGTCGGCAAACTGCCACTGGTTTACCTGTGTATGTTAGGGCGAGTGTTAGCTCCTTGTTCTGCTGCTGAGGTGGCAGCTGGTGACTGGAACTTGGTGGAGCCCATGGAGGGCTGCTGGCCCGGTTGCACTGGAACCAGGAGTTGGCGAGTCTCAGTGATACTTCTCGCGGATGTCGGTCACTGGGTGAGGTCGGGCGGCTGTCTTGATGGGTGGCTGGAAAAGTGGGGGTGAGGCCTTTCCAGCTGTTGGTGGGCAGCTTGTTCTCGTGGGGTCTTGCCACCTGGTACAACTTTGGTGGGTGTATGGCATAAGGTAGTTACAACGGACAACCTCATGAGAGGAGAGCAGGTCACTAAGTTCCCTAGCTATGTGTAAAACCAAAGCCATAGCTGAACAGACCAGAGTCGTACTCGATGCTCCACTAACCGGCGACATGAGGCACAGTGGTTATAGAGAAAGGGTGTCCTCTGGGTGCTAGATGATGAACAGTGAGTGTGGGTCCAAGTGTAGTTAAGATCTCCAGACCAGTAAGTCACTCCCTCCGGCAACAATTCAGCTTGGTAGATGGAGTGAGTCAACTGGCTTAGGGATCTGATGACTCTTGGATTGAGTTACTAGTGGTTGGGGCTCTACCTTACTGCACAGTATGAGTGGCCATCGAATATGTGGGTTGTCGACGTACTTTCACCCCATGAAGGGAGCCTGCGGTCATACTCTAGTTTTGATAAATAGAAGTAAAAGTGCGCTGTCTCATGCTTTGCTCTGGTTGGACGTCGTCTACTTTGGAAGGAACACCCACTGTAGAAAATAGTACGCAGAGGTTTAAAAGAAGTTTGTATTTATTCCGTCCAGAATAAGCATAATGGCCCGTACTACATCCTAACTAACTGGTGCTGAATGGAAGTTAGACTACGTGAATCCATGTGAAGACGACCTGGTCCTAAACTGATCAAGGCGATCCGGCTAGGTAGCTATGAAAATAACAGGTCCTAACTAATTCTAACCATTGTCCAGAGGGACCATTGAGAGCCACTATCAGAGGTGGTGATGGTGATGCAATTGCCGTTATCAGCAGATAAGGCAAGAGTGTTGATGGTGTCTTCGGGAGATGCTGGAGCAGTGATGGGACATCTGGAAAGTCACTGGTGCAGTTGCTGAAGAGTTTCTGTTAGGTCGCTAGTATGTTGAGGTCGGCAGAGAACTCCAGCACAAGTAGTGGACCGAACTGCTTGGCTCTGAAGAGAGCCGGCAACACCTGGAATCTTCGGACTGTCCACGGAACATATATTCTCTTTGTCCACAGGCCCTCCGAGACGCTGGGTTACAGAGGGTGAGGAGCGCCACCTTCTGTGTGAAGCTGTCTGCTAGCGCCCGCCACTAGCTTTATCCCTTGGTCTGCCGTAGAAGTATGTGACCTTGGGAGTTGGTCTCGGCCGCTCGGCTGATAGTACAATCACACTTCAGGGAGGTTGATGTGTCATCTGACTTCAAGTGAACAGTACAAGATGACACATCTATAATTAAAAAAAAAAAAAAAAAAAACCCGCAACAAGGGGCGTATCCTGTAGTCACTTCAGTAGCCTCCAGTACTGTTCTAACCCCGTCTGGGGGGAAGTGAAACATCATTCAGACAAGGAGATAGAGTGAAGAGATTTGGATGGCTCTTAACATGATGCCGTCGTATGAGAGACGAGACGAACAGTGACACAAATTACTTACTGATGATGTGGGTGCCAGCAGTGCTTCCCAATCACCACACTGTTGAAACTCAGGGTTCTCAGGGATGCTGTGTGTTCTGTGTCCGACTCACCCGAGCGTACTTACAATACACGTTTTCAATACTAAACATTTTTAATACTTGAAAACCACCTGTGGTTTTCATGGACAATGTCACTACAAAATATAAGAATGAGTCACTGTGAGACTTGCTTTATTTATACCGTGCGTACAAATAACATGCCATGAAATTTAGTGATACAACTGTTGTGTTTAGCTAACTCCACTTGGGTGCTCCCCAGCCTGCAATTACTCTAGCACACGCCTAGGTGAATGATCTCACCGTGGTGTATGAAAAAACAATCTTCACAAGGGAAGAGAGTCGACAGCCGCTAGGGTGGACTGACGATTTTTCCCTGAAGACAGAACAGGGTGAATTAAACAATGAACCAACTGATGATACATAAATACATGTGACTACTTGGCATCACTAGCGCAAACTCGTCGGGGCTCACCTTCCAATCCGTGGGTAGTGTGGTGATGTCCTATGCACATAGCCGGCTAGGACGGAAGTAATATCACCATACACAAATACAAAATTACATAAATGCCCTTAGAAAATGATGGGGCATGGACAATAAACTTGCACGTGCGTGAAAACACGTTTAGATGTTGTGGATGCCGCTGGATAAAGTTCGCAATTGACCACGTGGTGCAGGTGGAATTGCAATATTTCTTCCTGGAAACGGCAAATTAAACTCTGACATATTGTTATTCTTGTTGAGAAAATTATCCTCTTTACGATTAAAGCAGTTATAGGCTTGTAGCAGGCCTGATGGCGGCAAAAGCAAACATTGAAGTGACCGCATGGTCAAACACAAAAGCATCAATTTACGTGAAAATTGCAAAGAACCCTGAATGACAATACATAGACCATGACTGCTTACGGGGTTCACATAAGCGGAAGTGCTATGCACATAGAGTAAAACTTTTATATATTGAAAATGAAATTGGCACAAATAATTTAAATATTGTTTTACATTTTAGAATTTTCTTGTTAATTTTCTGTATTATTTTAGTGTCTCTTTATGATGGCGTTCACGCCAGAATATTAGTGTTCTTAATCTCTGTGCAGTGTGTACTTTGAATTCATAACCAAACCCTGAAATTACGATAAGACACTTTTTACACTGCTAAAATAATATTCCGTCAGAAAAGTTCAGATTTGAGCCTCTTTGCACATGTGCATGTACACGTGACACATGCGTGGTGAGTGGCTTAATGGGCTCTAGGGCCTCTGGCTATTAGCCGAAATCAAACATAGAGGTCTTGAGACCCTATGAGGGTGATTTATACGAGTACGGAGCAGCACCGGAATGAAAGGGTGCGGGAAACAGGAGGTCCCAGAGAAAACCCGCCGACCAACTGCATCGTCCGGCCCCACCATGAGGTTCTTTCTGGTGTCCGATCATATGGTTCGACTCGTGCTGGTAGTGGTTGACTTCGTATGCTAGAGGAGGTCTGGAGAGATTCCCACTTTCTTTGACAGGCCGGGCGGTGAGCGGCAACATGCTCCAGTTGTGCCCTGGAAAGGTACTAGGGATATGGATAGAACTCCGGCCAGACCACCCGCTTGGTTTCTGGGGGCGAGGATCTCCTCAGAACCGCTGTTGTAGAGGTGGGCTTAGTATCTCGCCAACAGTCGCATTAATCTTCACCTCCTTGCATTGAGAGGACGTGATTCCTCTCTCCCGCCTATTGGGGGGCCGAAACGCTGTAAAGCCACAAGGCTAAGAGCGCTGTGTTAAAATACAAGATCGAGAGGTCCGCTGCACCTACCCTGTAATTATTAAACTAATAATACTTATTAATGACGTTTAGACAGAATAATTAAAAAACATGAGACCCTTCAAAATATATACGAAATGCTACTTATTTAAATATTAATTGTGAGATTTCTTTCTTTGAGAATGTGTGTGTTTATAACTCGCACAAGCCGGTACTTTTCTGTTTACCTTATGTGAAGTCTCTTTTTCACTGGTTCTTGTTTACAGTTTAGATGTTCAATGCATCTGGTATATCCCTTACCTGTCTTTTCTTCTTTGCAGTGTGTGTTTAGTACCACGAAACTTCACGTCTTGGTCTATATATGTAGCACTATGTCACTGGCTACTACAGTTGTTTAATGATGTAATTACGTAGTCTGTTTTTAATTTCACTGGTTTGACTGTTAACAGCTGTCTAACTAGCATAGTACACTGTTTTGGTGAACACTCGTGCAGCGGGTTCACTGACTGTGATGAGTTTTGAGTCATTGGTTTTCTTGGAGGACCCAGCTTCCTGAGGGTTGCATTCTGGGGTTAAGGCCACATGAAGAGGGATGTAGGTCGCCAAGGGGACTTTCCATAGCGACCAGGTTGAGAGGCGCTGAACCAGGCGTGGGCGGGCATCTCTGGTGGCTTGGCAGCTTGGTCCTTGTTTCACGTCCCCGGCAGTGCCCAGCTCGGGGCCACTATCTTTCTCGGGTGGCTGTCAGTGGCAGAGGCCCTTGGGCACTTCTGTCTTCTTGGCGTGGCGGTTGGCCTTATCCTTGCGAACAGGCAGATGCGTCCGTGTGTTGTCATTAGTGTGCTCCAATGTAATGGCCCGAGGTGTGGACCACATGGTCCTGACCTGGAGTGGTCTGGTTGGTTGACTGAGCCAGAGGTTCTTTGAAGTCCTGTGCCTTGTCGGCTTGGTGTAGCTCACCTAGCTCGGAGATGGAGCCAGGGAAGATACCTCTGATCCCATGGAGGTCATCTGGTTCACATCCTCCGAATGAAGTTGCTTGGCGCCGAGGGCAGTGTCCAAACGGACATGACTTTTCTATACGCCTGTTGAGGTTTGACCCTGGTGAGTGCAGGTTGGTAACTTCCCTGTCCAGGATGTGGCTGAGATTCAGGCTCCCTTGGCTTGAGCGGCTCGACCTCTTGGGCCGTGTGCAGAGGAGGGTCGTCCTTCCTATCTTCTTCTTTAGAGTCATAGTCCTGGGCTCCACCGAGACACAAGTGCATCTGCCCTCTGGTTGATTTCAGTGTGTGACCTCGTCTTTAGGCAGAGGTGGTTCGGGGCAGCATCAGGGTTTCTTCGCCCGTTCTTACCCTTGTGTGCCGCTGTTATTGGTTCACCTAGGTCCAGTGCACCTGTAACTGTTGCAGCCGTACAGGTTATTATGTTTTACGTGGTGGGGCTGTGTGCTGAGAAGTCACAGCTGCACTCCTAGTGGATCGTCAAGTGTTTCTTCCCCCCAATGTGCACACAACGTTGCTCGCAATCCCAATGGCGGCTGGTGACTTTTGAAACTGGGAGGGCTGTAGCGATCCTAACTCATATTATTACAAATATTTTGTAAATAGGCACAGTGATGAATATATTGCATACGTAAGTGTAGCTTATGTAGCTAAATACAAAAAATAAGTGTGGTGGTTAGAAGAAAAATGTATCATCGCCTGATTTGTAATGGTCAACATACTGTGGCCGCTGGTTCAAGTCTAATCATACTACAGGTATGTATTTGTTTTAAGTTTGTTTAGATTATATGCCTTCCATCCAGTACCTACATGGTGTGGTACATTACACGAAACGACGAGAGATAACATAATAATACCAATTCTACCATACTAATGATAATTGAAATATACTAAAACAAATGTTTTTAAAACCAAATACTAAATTACGTAGCTTACAGTACATACAAAATGCATGTCAAATTTAAATTAGAGGATGAAAGTGGCATACCTTAATATATTTGTAAAAAAAAAAAAAAAAAATCAATTTGTCAACCTGCACGCGCTATCTAACAGGCAATGTATATTCACCATACCAAGCAATGACAATTTATGGCATTTTTTTATATGTTGCGAACATAATTTAGCTCTTAACTTCGTCTCCCAAATGTTTGAAATCTTTTACCCCATTGACAGTCCACGCAATATCAATAGGTTTCCATGGCAAAAAAAAAAAAAAAAAAAAACGTTTAACAAAACAACACAACACATTTCCAACTTCACACCTGCATAGCCAGTCCGCGAAATTGAATGTACTGTCGAATTTTCTCGTATACGAACCATTTACTACCTTGGCTTTGTTGTTTAATTATATTTAACTGTGGCCTTGCTACTTCCAGATTCTGTAGCTCTAGTTTATTCATATTTTAAAATCTTAGTCGTAATAAGGTTTAAAATGTTACTAGCCGAATTAACAATTATTTACAAGTTTACACAACACGGCATTAGCAACTACCTCAGCTGCAGCCACTGCTCAATCCACAGTGCACTTTTGCTGCTGGAACCAGGGCTGTCCCAAAATAAGGGTCTCCCCTATTTTGGGTTCCACCAAGAACTCCACGTGGGTTGTTTTCTTGTTGATGTGGATGGCCAATTTTATCCTCCTTTCCACCCGAAGGAGGCGGTCAGTCTGAGCCATCTGCACTTTCCTGTCATGAGGTGTCAGGTGGGTTCTTTGACGAGGAGTGAGTAGGTCACTTCAAACAAAAGTTTCCGGTGGCTGCCGTGTCTATCACGGCAGTGGTAACTTGCCGGTACACCCTCACTTTAATACGAGGAGTATACGAGAGGGCACGGTCCCTCTATCAGCGTTTGCAATGTGATGCCAGACTTGTTCCTGTCGCAGTAGATGATATCCCACCAAAACAAAGCAAGAGACTGCTCTAGTGCCTACAGGTTACGCCCCTTGTCGCGGGGTTTTACTAGACACATCAGCTTTTACTGTTCACCCGAAGTCAGACAGGCGAACCTCCCCGAAGGGTGATTCTATACTATCGGCCGAGACCGCCTTCCAAGGCCACGTAGTCCTACGACGGACCAAGGGATGACGCTAGCGGTGCTAGACAGCTGCACTTGCCATCCCGCTGCACTCCACCCGAATCTCTGAGGGCCCACGGACAAGGAGAATATCAGTTCGCTCAACCACTTGTACAGAAACATGAAATGCAATGCGTCTATAATAAAACATAATCAGCAATGACCCTGACACTTATGTTACGACAGTAAAACGAGAGAGGCGTTGAGAGGCAAGTCATATGCCAAAGTTTGCAATTGTGTAAAGGCCTTCGATCGCCAGACGCGAGAACAAGACGGATGCGAGGTTGGCCTACTTCCTAGCGCATTCCCATAGTTTGCTGTCCCCTGTGTGCATTACATACATACTAGATGTGGCGCCCTTGCGAGAGGCTATTCGCATACTTCCTGCCTGCCTTCTGAACCACTGTGTTTCTACAATGCCCGCGAATCACGGACGGTTAGTATCGGAGAAACGTCGTCCTGATTGGCTCACTCGTGTGACAGACACACAGACAAGCAATTTCCGAAAGAGAAATGAAGACTGCAAGTGTGCTCACAGGGTATTGGAGTCTACCCTAGGAATGAAACACCGTTCTCACTCGACCTTTTCCATACTGCGGTAATGAATTGAGTATGTTTACTCGTCCCTTTTATCGAACGGGTCATTGGGTTGTGCCACTCGCCAGATCAAAAGCTAAAGCTGGAAATTTACCCATAAAATAATATAAATGTGTTTATCAACTTCCCTCGAATTAACAGTTCGTATCTGCTAGGGACGATTATTCGTGCAGCTTGTTTGGAGGATTCTGTAAGTGTGAAAGAAGTTCGTCCTACTAATTACGTGATAGCGGGCTTACAACAAATTAAAATGAAGCGGAATTGATGTAATGATGAGCTGGAAATGCCACAGCTCTGCTGGGAAAGTTTAATGCCGGAGTTCCGGAATCCTGAGTGGTTCAGTCTAATGAGGAGACGACACGAGAAGTCAGTGGAGGTCGTGTGACAACAGCACATGCCCTGTGTGACACTGTAGTCTATTGTGGGCTCAGGTTTCTTCGCAAAAATTCACTGGTCCTACACATGTGGGAATCGTGTCGGACGATTCCGCTGGTCGGCGGGTTTTCTCGGGGGTTTCCCGTTTCCCCCGCCCTTCTGTTCCGGCGCTGTTCAATACTCACCTCGCTTCACCCTCATCGGCTCTCAAGACCTAGGCGTTAGGATCCGCCCGAATCTCTTCACTCACTCACGAGCTATGTTAGTTTATTCGCAGTTTCTTCACACTTTTCGAACCAAACCTTTGAAAATGTTTGCTGTGTGTAGTTTTTTATTAAAAATTTCGTGTATCGAATATTTTAAAATTCTGTTAACATGAATGTATCAAATCTTTGTTTAAATTTAGCTTTTACTTATATATTTTATTTATAAATTATAATTATTATGTTGGTAATTAATATGAATAAAAAAGGGAGGAAGTGCGTGTGTTGGTAATGTCAAATAAGGAAAAATTCTTATGCAAAATATTATTAAATTGAGTGCGCACGAATTCCGTGCATTATTTATTTAGTGTAATTTTCCTCGACTTGATTAACCGTTGTTTACATGAAGCAGATGAATATCCTCGAAGTAGAATTTTAGCAGAAGTTAGGAAAGTTAGTAGTACCTAACCGTGTATGAACTATACCAAGACCAATTCTAGTCGTCTGTGCATGTATATATCCAACACTGAACAACCCCAAAGCAATACAACTGTCAAAGTCAAATGGGCAACATTGATGAACGAGTTTATTTACATAGTAACTAAAAAAAAAACACTTTCATATGAATAAAATGCTTTTATCAATTTTAATTTCATATAATTGTTTGGAAAATTAGTTCGAGTAATTATAGAAACATCTCAAATGACTTGTTTTCATTAAAAGTGTGCCAATCTCAAATACGATTCACGTGGGTTATGATACGTAGTAGTCGTACTGGGCAGTTCAGTTCCGTTTGGGACAGGGCGAGTAGTTGTGTGCAGCTAGTATCGTCACAGTACGCAAGAGGCGATCCCAGGTATACAAGAGAGCAAGGAATAGCATCGCACCTTGAAGGTAGGCGCAAACGGAACATACCATAGGCTATATATAAGTAAGCTGGTAATATAACAAACTGGCGTTGCGAAGTGTTTGAGATACACGCTTGTGTACGAAACTAAAGGCTGTTCACGATAAAGTGAGCACTATTGAAATCAACTTTAGAAAAAAAAAAAAGTCACTCCTCCTTCCTGCATATATATATCAACGGACATACTGAGTGACATGCGCCTAGCAAAGTTGGTAACGATGGTTGGAAAGTAGTGCCACATCTTAAAGTCGAACAAAAAGTGTTCGGTAACCATTTGCGATGTCTTAAATTATTTCTTTCGCTGTGTTTTATTTTATTTTATTTTTTAATGCACGGAAGTGGAAAAATTACCAGTTTTGTATAATAACGATTTTTATTATAATTGCACAGTTTCACTTAACCGACGCATGACTAAAGTGATGAACTCCATGACAATTATAATTTTACGTAAGGCGGAAGAATACACAACACGCATATAAGTAGATCATAAGCAGGGCCTTCAAAAGTGCTCATTTAACCGTGAACAGCTTATATCAAACGTGTGTCCAATGTGGTGATCCAAGAGAAATACGCACATTTCAGACGAGGGCAGTTCAGTACTTACAACCAACCTGTCTCGCACATTAGCAATAACATTCCAGAGCACTCCGGGATTGCTAAAAACATATTTTTCAAAGCGGGTGCATCTCAAAACATAGGCCTGACTTAGGGTTAGATACGTACAAAAGTACCTCACAAGGTACTAGAAAAGTACCTTGTGCGTAGAGGCGACGGCGTACTTCATGTGCGTGGCAGTGTCGCCCTTATCGCTCCCGCGCCTCTCGGGCCTCAAAAGCGAAAAATAAAACAGTTATAAACTGCCCACAAAAATATTATTTTAATAAAAATACGTGGGGTCGTCATAATTCCATTTGGGGGGTGGGGGTGGTCCGAACTCCCACAATCCCCATGGCGAAATATTTCAGCGAAAAATCACCTCCCCCATTCACAGGATGATTATAAAAACCACGCATTTCTAGAGTATTTCCGGAAAAGGTCGACCTATTGTGGCGCAGTCGGTTGGTGCTACGCCGGTCTGGAATGCGGGAGGTTCTGGGTTCGAGTCCCGAATAAGTAGAGAGAATTGAAAATCGCGAAAAAAAATTTGAGCCAACATATCTTCTATAATATTCCAACTAGTTTATTCTTTCATGATTGGCTGAACAAGGTTTTGACTCGGCTAAAATGTTTGCAGGCCAATCACAAACTTTGTGCTTTATAGTATCAGAATCCTCATAGGCCAAATGAAATTGGGTAGTAGCTTCATGCTTGCATGACAGCCAATAAGGAAAGAAATCTTTCGGATATGTGTACAGTACGTTAAATCCTAGCAGGTCAACTTTTCCCGAGATAAATCATATCTACCAATAAGGTATGGGAGTTAGTTTAAGTTAGTTTGTGAGCCGTCCCCCTAATAAGCCTCCAGGCATAACACTGGGGGGACGTTAATAAGCCCTACACAATACAATACATGTCCTGAAAAAGCCATGGTTTAGGAGCTGTGAGGCATGTTCCATGGCCATTACGCTCACCAGATCTCACTTCGAGTATAAAGGGCGTGGTGTATGAGACTCCTCTTGTGCCGTCACAGAAGTACCTTGCCGCAATATTGAGCATACAACCACGCAGTGGCGTATCCAGAATGGGGGGGGGGGGGTACTGATGAGTGTTATAGTATTGACACTAGTATTAAGTTCACAAGTCACAGTGGAAGGATAGAAACTGCGTGTGCCATGTGGGTAATAACAAATATATAAATATAATGATTGACATTTTGATAATAGGGTTTAAAAGAATGTGTGTCATTTCGGGGCCCTCAGCCCGGATACGCCCCTGCAACCACTTACGCGTCAATTTCCGTCGATGTGGGTCTTGTGATCAAGTAGGGGTGGCGGCGTGTGGTGAACAGTTGCAAGGTAAGCTGTGTTCTGCTCTGTGCTGTATCTAATCATCTGCTAGTTTACACATCGTCCATTGAACCCTTTGCTAGTTTACACATCGTCCATTGAACCCTTTGGGACGGCATAGATTCACTGGCACTGAGGGCAAGTAAGATATAGGTTGTTCACGGTAAAATGAGCATTTTGAAAACTTCAGATCTTCTTGAATGCACGTTATGTATTCCTCCGCCTTGTGTAAAATTAACATTGCCACGGGCCTCATCACTTTATTCGTGCGTCGGTCAGGTGGGGCTGTGAAATTATTACCCAAGTAAATATTTTACAAATCTGCTCATTTTCACACTTCGATGCATAAAAAAAAAAACAGAAAGCGAAATAAATAATTTAAAAATGTCACAAATGGTTACCTAGCACTTTTAATTCGACGTTAAGATATGGAAATTTCCCCATCCGTCGTTACCAACTTTACTGGGCAAATGTCACTCAGTGCGCCCATTAAAATATATGCAGGTAGGGGCAGTGACTTTTTTTTAAGGTTCATTTCAAAAGTGCTCACTTTATCGTGAACAGCATTTACCTATATTCTTCACTGCAGCAATATCAGTTGTATTGGTCTCGGTATTTCCGCATTGTCCTATTGGCCCTGTCTGCACCGGACACGCCTACTATGCTCTGCAACATGAATATGTGAGTCTTGTCAGCAATAGCAAAGAAATTGCCCTACACACGTAGCTTCGAGAATACACGTGCTTACTACTCAAAGGGTTAAACGTAGTAGTGCAGTTGAGGCCACAGCACGTGTGTAATGGGTGCCTCGCCGCTCTCTCGTGAGTGGCCGCAGTACATCCACTTTCTCCACGGCTCCACTCTGCATGGCTACTGGCGCCTTCTGTGTGGGCCGAGTGTGTACAGCACCGAGCAAGCACCCAGCTTGCCTTGCAACACTTCACCACATGCCACTGAGTGAGGAGGTCGACAACTTGAAACCGTTTGTAATTCGCTGCGCGATGTGATGATCGTGTTGGGTTGGTGGCGCGATGTACAGCGTACACACATCATCATATCACATCACATCACATCACATCACATCACTAGCGGCACCTGTTTTTCGCCAAAATATACAGGACAAGTTGTGTTCCAAAACACTTCAAATGATCCAGTCATCAAAAAGGTTCTGAAATGAACAGTTATGCGTCTTATCTGTCTGCCCGTGAATCACGGACGGCCAGTATTGGAGATACGTAATTCTGATTGGCTGACTCATGTAACAGACTGTCTTCACACAAAGACAAGTGGCTAATAGCCAAACGAAGACTGCAACTGTGCACACAGGATATTGAAGTGTAGCCTTCACGGAAATATTTTCGCGAAAATAAGGTGGCGCTACACATCGCCATATCCGAAGTGTTGTCGAACTATGACGGCCCATAGCGCCCAAGCCATGTTTTTCTTTCTGACATGGGTCCCCTATTGAATCGATTTGAGTGAGTGAAAAGATTTAGACGGCTCTTAAAATCGAGGTCTTGAGAGCTGATGAGGGTGATTGAGGTGAGTATGGAGCATCGCCGGAATGAAAGGGCGAGGGAAACGGGAGATCCCCGGGAAAACCCGCCGACCAACGGCATCATCCGGCACGATTCCCACATGCAAAAATCCGGCATTTTTTTTTTTTTTTTTTGTCGTCGCACACAACCTACTATGCGTTGTCGGAGTCGTTTTGAACCATTCTATAGTTATATACCAAATTAAGCGGTTTTTTTTTTCTCCCCAAAAGGGAGGGTTTGTTTGAAGACTTCGGCCGCGGTTACGCGAGATGCAGAACTACCTCACTATAAACAAGTTCAGATATTGAAGACGCCATGTTACCTTCGTACGAATTCCGATCGCAGTTGTTTCTCCTTCTAAGTGAACAGTTTTCATAAGTAGTTTCCAACGACTTCTCTTCTCTGCTGCTGTGATAAATGTTGGGAGGCTATTATAATTAAATATCATACATTTTAAGTTCCATGTTTGTTGAGGTTAGAATTTCCATTGATTTCATTCTGCTTCGGGCGTGTAACCGCGAAAACACGTTCTGTTTTTAAACTTGTTCAGACATGGCTACCGAATGTATTTAACGTTACTTGTGTAATCACGACCTAAATGTAAACAAACGGAATATAATAGTTTGAACACTTAAATTGAAGACGGTAGCAACTGACGAGACATTACTGAGAAGATGCATAGGAGACGGATATCATTTGACTTGTCATCTTGAGTGTACGGTATTCTCGCTCCGTATTGTTCCCCTGACGAGAAGCTCTACACAATGGCAGTCACACACATTGTGTAGAGCGTCTCGAGGAGATAACTAGGCGCTGTTACATACATCTTCGTCATTGTGGCGGCGTCTGGCGTCACTCTCTTCTAACAGTACAACATCTCGTGGGAAAACTACACTCCCCAGGCTCGCCATATTTACCACGAACTTCCCGATACTTCCTCTTGAAGTTTATTTTGTGACACACGCATTCTGCAATCAACTCTTATACATTCTTGAAATGCGTGTTTCGCGGAAGTAGTTTCCAAACCTCTACACTCTGAATTCCAATCGGTGGCAAACCATTTATTCGCAGTGAAATTCAGCTACTTTAATCAGTGGAAATGTCTTGACTTAGAATCAGTGGAAAAAACACTGATTGTTTCAGTTAAAAAATTTCGCTGATTGAATAAGTGACGGCCTACTGCAGAGGCGAATGAAATATTGCTTTTATTGAATGTAGGGAAATAATTGCGTGAAATAAACATAATTACGATAGCTTACTATTTATATTTTGCAATTTGCCGTAATAAAAAAAGTAAAATAAATAAATCCACCGGTTACACTGGGATTGACTCGTATAGTTTGAAATATGTTTGCTCACACATTTCGTTTTTGGTTTGATTTGTACCTTTGGAATTGTTAAAGGGAATATTATATATGAATGCACTCTCTTCACCACATTAAATGCAGTTTCTACCTTCAGACAGAGCGCTGTGACGATTACATGGAACCGAAAGACGTACAATCGGAATGGAAGACTGAATGTTCATGTTATCTTGTAAAATGGCGTTTTGAAAGACGAAACTCAGTTTAGAAAGTATTTTGTTTTGGTTTTATTCGTTTATTCGTTGTTACTTCACTTGATACGCTTTTTTAACGTTCGTTTTTAAACTATGTTCGACGGCCATTGTTACACGGAGTTTCACTAATACATCAGTCAAAAATAATTAGAGACGAAGCAAGTTGCTCAGATGTTTCACTGGTCCATCAGTCAAAAAATAAACCACTGAGAAAACAATGGAAAAAATGTCACTGAATCAATCAGTGAAGGAAATATGGAATTTTTTTCCACTCTTTCAAGAGTTAAATTCACTGAAGTGACTGTTGTGTCAGTCAGATACGTTTGACTAATTGGAACAGAAAATTATCATTGATTTAGATTTAGTGTGTATGGTTTCATAATACTTTTGCAAATGGATGACGCTGTAGTAGCTGAACTATTTCCGCAGTAATTTTGTACGTGGATTGCTACATACGTTGGCTGCGCCATGAGAGAGTGTGTAAATAGTCATGTGAACGCCAGACATAAAGCATATATTCGCACTGAAATATTACCACCTTTTACCTTAGGTAGAACATCTTGTAGACACTGGAACTCTGCAATGCTTAGGAAAGGCAAACTCGTGCATATAAACACTGCGGTAATGTAATTAAATGAAAACAAACCACTGGGATAAACTGTTTTTAATTAGAGAAGGATTGAACGGGAAAATAATCATCAATTATTCCTATGAACTTGTATGAAAATACTTCAATGAACAAAAAAAATTGTTTCTCTGTCAAAATAAAAAGTTAAGTGTGATAAAATCAATTAAGTAGTGTGTAAGCAAGTAGGAACTGAGTATCAGATTTTATACCTCCATCCTTACAAGGATGAGAAATTACTGAAACTTGAAATACTTAAGATTAATTTGAAGCAGAGTATTTCAATCTGCCGCAAAATAAAATAACTTTAAATTATTGTTTCCCAGAAGTAGATATCATTTAGTTCTTTCTTTCGTAACACGAGTTTAAAGAGTTCCATATTAGTTCAATTAAAAAATTACTACACAAGTCTCGTAGTCGCTGTAGCTTTAAACTGACTCTTCATGAACGCATTTCATTTCAAATAAAAGTTAATACTGTAGAAAATTCACTATTCTTATCGCTTATTGGGTTCTTCAAATCATTGATTACTTTTCTTTGCTCCGGTGCGAAACTCTTCGGTAGAACAGGACTACTGGGTACAACGTCCCAATAAATCATGAGTCCCAAACGAACAAGTCTGTAGATAATTCTTAACGAAAGTTAATTTAGTCTCTGTAGGATACCTCAATATGTAATCAAATAAATAGTAGACGTCAGAAATAATGAAGCGTCACCTGGACGTAGGCCAAACCTCAAGTCCTCGGCGTCTCTTGTTAGGTCTAACTCACTTATAAATGTAGCTGACTATTACAAGAGGCCCAGCCCGCTTCTTTACATGGCTGACTCTTAAATACCTACTGGAACCTCTAGGTAATAACATCTCGTAATATACCCTTGTGCAGATGCTGGGGATTCTCCTATTGAAAATCCCAGTGAAATATTGCGCTGCTGGACCTTCAAAGGTCCCGCCCAGAAGCAAATCCTTCCGGTAACTTCCGTAACACGTGATGTGATTGGAGGAGAGCTTAACTACTTCATGTAACCAAACGAAGAAGATAATTAAATCTTAAATTGCTTTCAAAACAACGAGAAAAAGAAATATGTTTCAAAATTAAAGAAAATAATCATGCACACAAGTAAATTAATCAGTAAATAGAAATTAACATATACAAATTATAACCTCTTACCTCAGAATACATGTACACATGTCATAGAATAACACAAATAATAATAGTAATATAAGCAAAATTTGGAATAAAAATAATATTGTGTGTGTGAAATTATAAATATTCATAAGCCTATGAGGGTTAAAGAAATATATTCTTATTCAAAACAGCATGTAAATATGCGTATGATAGTGTCCAAAACATATAGGCATATAATTACCATAACTGTCAAACATAAACATGGGTGTAACTTGAAACCCTGATAGCACATTCTCGCGTGCCTCAAGTGTCTGTCCGCGAATCATGGACGCTCAGTATCGGAGTACTTTATTACGATTGGTCCAGTCGAATAGGAACATATCTTCTTACGTAGACACGCGGCCAATTACAAAAGGAAATTGTAGCTGTGGACATAGCATGTTGAAGTATAGCATGAAAACAAATATTTTCGCGGAAAACACCTGTACTTAATCATAACGTTGGCCTATACGCAGGGACACCTGATTTTCTCGACCAGTTGTATTTCATAACACTTTACCTCAGATCCAGTTTCGTGATTGGTTGGTGGTCCTTATTACGTGTCTGTGCATGCGCGCGAATTACATACGACGTATGGTATTGGAGGTGCCTTAATTCTGATTGGTCACTTAAGTTGGAAAATGGCTTCTGGTAAAGACACGCTGACAGTAAGCTAAATTTAAGTGTCGATACGCCCGTAGGATGTCGCAATCCAGATTGCGCGGAAATGTTTTCGCGAAATTCGCGAGTCCCTACCTATACGTTTATGTCACACTTACAATTGCCCCAAGATCTACTTGGTCCCTGCATGACAGCTCTCTGCCAATCATACAACCTGCGACACAATACAAAGCCAATGAGACGTGGCGGCCGGGAGCCAATAGGCAGTCGGGATGTGCTTCAGCGTGCAAACAAGTGAGGATTTTCGCTCCAGAGGTTGTTGAACTCGCGCGAAATTTTCAAATGTATCGATCGACCCGTGCGTGGCTCGCACGTGCACGCAAGCAGATGGGGGACTCGAGTTTACTAGGAACGTGCGGAATACGCGTTATTTTCTGGCAGCGGATTCCTAAATCCCTGCTCAAGTTCTACTTTCAGGATATTCCTCCGCCTCGTGCAAACAAACTTTAACCAAAGTCAAAGGAGAATTACACCGAATCTGTGTGCACACTGTTTATTAATATTTTGCATGAGAAATATTCATACTAGGCATTACCAACACGCCACCTATATTCTCTCTATTTATTAATTATAAATGAAATATTACAATTTATGAAGACATTATAAGTAAAAGTAAAATTTAACCAATAATAACATACTTTTATGTTAACTCATTCAAACCCAGCGTACACACATGTGTAAGTAATTATTCGTATGTACTGCACACTGCGGAGCTCAATTACCCGTGATCTTACAGGCTATTCCCGGTCAAGTGAGCACTTTTTGAAGCCCTCATATTTTGTATCATAGTCAATAAATATATTATATTGTAGCCTTAGGCGTTAACTTCCGAGTGTGGTGGGACATACTGTGTTCATTACTTACATGGCAATATTTATTCTCAAAAGTAGCTCACTTCACCGTGAACAGCCTATACCTGTGGGTACATGATTCGCACGCCGTCTTGCTGTTCTTAGGTCATAATTGGTTCATATAACTGTAGCCGAACATATAGCCTACAGCTGATTGGCTGTGACAACGAAGCAAGTGTTGTGTAAATCAAAGTGGGTCTGAAAGAGTAAACACAAGTACAAGACTGTTGTGATATACAACCAAACATGCCACACATGGAGTGAATGTTGAAAGATTTCATTCACAACTTGTGTGGTATGACACGAAGTACTTTTTCATTCAATAATTAAAGTTCAACAGTAATGTATCTCACTCTAGACTGCAGTGGCGAGCTAATCAAACAAATTAAATGGTGCCACAGTGGCTAATGCACCCACCTCCCACCAAGGCGAAATGGGTTCGATTCCCTACGGGATCGCTCCCGGATGTTCGCACGAGGGAATCGTGCCGGACGATGCCGCTGGTCGGCGGGTTTTCTCGGGGGTCTCCTACTTTCCTCGCCCTTGCACGTTCCGGCGCTGCTCCATACTCACCTCGCTTCACCCTCATCGGCTCTCAAGACCTCGATATTAGTGTGTTTTAACCCAGTCCCCCTCCCCCTCCTGTCTTGTCCATCATGCTCCATCCCCTTTCCCCCCTTACTCAACCAACGTGTCTACGTCTCTGACAATAGCCGACAAATAGAGCCCCCAGTATTTCGCGAATTCATCCTGTGGCGAGGTACATTGTAAACACATGTTCTTTTCTCCTGTCACTGCGATTGGGCGACAGTTTAAAGCTGAAGTCATAATACCCCGACGACCACGATACGACAACCCCGACGCGACGAAATTTGAGTAGCAGCCAATAAAAAGCAAGGTCACTGTGACGTCTGTCCGATCAAATCGTAGCCCCGACAGCCCGAGAAAAGTACATTCTATTTCTAATTTCCATCGTGTAGAATTCATCGAGGCGCGCAAAAAATCTATATACAACATTAGAAAACAAAATTTCGCGCGTATTTACTAACTGTGGTAAATAATAAACTAACTTGCCGCCAAAATAATGTTCCGGTTTGTTTCTTAATACTTTTTATCTCTCGTATAAATTCAAATATCCCCAAAAGAATATATTCATTTCACTCTATCGCGAGTTCTAAAGAGTAAAAATGGGATATTATAAGAATAACTTGCCGTTTTAGAATTTCCCAATAGCCAACTAACATACATGTAGCGCAGATTTCGTCGGGGTATTGTGAACACTGAATAAGTTTTAATATGAACTTCCGTCGAGTTGTGACGTTATATCCGTCTGTCGCGTTGTGTTCGTCGGGTTGTGACTCCAGCTTAACTGTGATCTAGTAGTAGTGGGAGTGAACTTCGAACAGTCCTGCGTGAAGGTCTCACTTGATCTCAGCAACCAATAAGGAAACGGTAGTGTCTTATACACGACTGTGTAGTCTAGCCTGCTGCCAAATCAATCCGCGAAATACTCGAGTGTGTCTACCAGTGAAATGTCACTCTGGGTATGGCGCAAATACACGTTGGTCACTGCATTGTTTCGCCAAGTTTTACAACTGCTAAAGGTCGTTGAACTGGCGAAAATGTTCGATGCGTATCCACGATCTCTGGTGATGTGTCTTGTTGGAGAGTGATGCAGGGGGTGGAAACTAGGGGGAGTGGTGAGCTGGGAAAGGGGGGGGGGGGACGGCGGCGCGTGGCTGAGAACGAACTTGGCCCGCAGGTCGTTCACCTCTCCTGGCCGCCATTGCCAGTGGCGTGTGCCGACGTCTGCTAGGGGGGGAACTTCTCCCGTCGCGACCTCACGGTACGCTAGCGGGAGAGAAACTGTATTCCTAACACTGAGTGCGCCACATTCCCGCGGACAACTAAAGGCCCGTCTACAATCGCGTTGACGCTACAATAACGCGTTACAATAAGTCATGAATCCCTGAATCGTATACGGTCCGGCTACAACAGACGTTATACGTTGCCATGACGCTAGACGTAAGAGACAACGCGGTAGAAGTCGACCAACTTTCAAGTCTTTGCGTTTTACGTCAGCCAATCAGAATTCAAGACGTCACAAACAAGTGAAAACAAATGTCACAGACGATTGGCAATATATAGCACCACTATCGCCGTATGTATTTTATTTGTTAATGTTATACGAAATCAATATACAAATAACGCAAAATGCAATAAAAAATAATTTAATGTAACTATAAAGTCTGCGGAATCCTCTTTTTTTTTTTTTTTTTTTTTTTTCCGAACACAAACAAAAATATTTGTAAATATACACTTACTTTTTTTTATTCCTGTTAACGTTGATTGTACACATGCCTGTTTTCTTATGGCGACGTTTAGCGTTCAACGTTTTGTGTCAACGCGATTGTAGACGGGCCTTAAGACAAGCTACAAGTGAGGTGCATATACTTAAAAGTATTATTGATATCGATTTCAAGAAAATTACCTAAGTATCAGTATTATGGCAGAATTAACATTATTGATGCCTAGTTGTCATTTACAAAAAAAAAAAAATTATGATTAGAAATAAAACGTAAAACTCTTGAGATGTAGCTGTTTCATCCACAAAACAGAGGGGGGAATATTTCCATAGAACTGAACACCCTTGAGAGATGTCAGTGAATGATTGATGACGCTGGCAACGAACTAATTACTGATTGGCGCATTTGTCGGCACAACTTTCCTGGCCAATTAGATTTTGAGCGAGCCACGCCCAGTACATGTGTGCCGAAACTACAGCAAGAGCGCCTCGTCTATAACTCTCTTCACATATCGCCCTATCACTCTTACTTCACACTTTCCTCAAGCCATGCTGAAGTTCTACTTCCAGCATATTCCTCCGCCTCGTGCAAACAAAGATTTACCAAGTATAGAAAAATACAATGCGCCGCATTCCTGCACACTCAGTGTAATAATATTTTGCATGAGAACTATTTCATACCTATGCGGTAGCAACACACATATTTTCTCCCTGTTTATATTCATGTTAATTATAAATGAATTGTTATAATTACAGACCTGCAAAATTCGTGGTTTCAGTTTGGAACAAGCTAGAATTCAAAACCTCGTACGTTTGTATTATTTAGTCTATTGGTGCACACGTTAGTTTACACTTCCTGGACAACTCTGAGACAATAATAGACACAATAAAATGCAGACCCAATCACCGTCTTCCGCTGATACAACAAACAGCCAATGAACAGTGATATTTGCATGATTTTACATATGACGTTGGAGTATAGCCTGCGGGTGATTGAACTCGCTAATTTTTCAAGTCTCTAGTTATAATTTATGAATAAAATTTAAGTTAAAGTTCTATTTTATAAAAAAAAAAAATAGGGATTATTGTGTCAACATTAGTATAAAAAGCTTGTGATACACGCAAATATATTTAGGAAACAACCAAACACGTCATACATGCGGTGATTTCTCCAAGGTTTGATTTAAAAAGTGTGCAGAAATCGCGAATAGACTACATACATATATTGTGTCCACACGTGCGGCTAGATGCCCGGGTACAGTGTCTGGCAGTTATCTCGGCGCGCGTGCTAGATGCCCGGGTACAGTGTCTGGCAGATTATCTCGCGCGCGGCTAGATGCCCGGGTTACAGTCTCTGGCAGATATCCGGCCGCGCGTGCTAGAATGCCCGGTACAGTTCTGACATTATCTCGGCGCGCGTGAACTAGATGCCGGTACAGTGTCTGAAGTTATCCGGCGCCGGCTAATGCCCGGTACAGTGTCTGGCAGTTATCTCGCGTGCGCGTAGCTAGATGCCCGGGTTATTCAGTTATCATCGGCGCGCGGCTAGATGCCCGGGTACAGTGTCTGGCAGTTATCTCGGCCGGTGCTAATGCCGGTACAGTGTCCTGGCATATCTCGGCGCGTAGCTAGATGCCCGGGTACAGTTTCCGGCAGTATCAACGGCGGCGTGATCTGATCCCGGTACATGTGTCTGGCAGTATCTCGGCGCGTGCGGCTAGATGTCCCGGTTACATGTCTGCAAGTTATACTCGGCCGCGTGCTAGATGCCCGGGTACAGTGTCTGGCAGTTATCTCGGCGCGTGCTAGATCCCGGGTACAGTGTCTGCAGTATCATCGGCGCCGGGCTAGATGCCCGGGTACAGTGTCTGGCAGTTATCTCGGCGCGCGGCTAGATGCCCGGGTACAGTGTCTGCAGTTATCTCGGCGCGCGTGCTAGATGCCCGGGTACAGTGTCGGAGTTATCTCGGCGCGCGGGCTAGATGCCCGGGTACAGTGTCGGCAGTTATCTCGGCGCGCGGCTAGATGCCCGGGTACAATTCGGCAGATGCGCGGCTAGATGCCCGGTACAGTGTCTGGCAGTTATCTCGGCGCGCGTGCTAGATGCCCGGGTACAGTGTCCGGCAGTTATTCGCGCGCGGGCTAGATGCCCGGGTACAGTGTCGGCAGTTATCTCGGCGCGCGGGCTAGATGCCCGGGTACAGTGTCTGGCAGTTATCTCGGCGCGCGGCTAGATGCCCGGGTACAGTGTCCGGCAGTTATCTCGGCGCGCGTGCTAGATGCCCGTACAGTGTACGCAGTTATCTCGGCGCGCGGGCTAGATGCCCGGGTACAGTGTCTGGAGTTATCTCGGCGCGCGGCTAGATGCCCGGGTACAGTGTCTGGCAGTTATCTCGGCGCGCGTGCTAGATGCCCGGGTACAGTGTCTGGCAGTTATCTCGGCGCGCGGCTAGATGCCCGGGTACAGTGTCTGGCAGTTATCTCGGCGCGCGTGCTAGATGCCGGGTTATCTCGGCGCGCGGGCTAGATGCCCGGGTACAGTGTCTGGCATTATCTCGGCGCGCGTGCTAGATGCCCGGGTACAGTGTCGGCAGTTATCTCGGCGCGCGTGGCTAGATGCCCGGGTACAGTGTCCGGCAGTTATCTCGGCGCGCGTGCTAGATGCCCGGGTACAGTGTCTGGCAGTTATCTCGGCGCGCGTGCTAGATGCCCGGGTACAGTGTCTGGCAGTTATCTCGGCGCGCGTGCTAGATGCCCGGGTACAGTGTCTGGCAGTTATCTCGGCGCGCGGGCTAGATGCCCGGGTACAGTGTCGGCAGTTATCTCGGCGCGCGTGCTAGATGCCCGGGTACAGTGTCTGGCAGTTATCTCGGCGCGCGTGCTAGATGCCCGGGTACAGTGTCTGGCAGTTATCTCGGCGCGCGTGCTAGATGCCCGGGTACAGTGTCGGCAGTTATCTCGGCGCGCGTGCTAGATGCCCGGGTACAGTGTCGGCAGTTATCTCGGCGCGCGTGCTAGATGCCCGGGTACAGTGTCTGGCAGTTATCTCGGCGCGCGTGCTAGATGCCCGGGTACAGTGTCGGCAGTTATCTCGGCGCGGCTGATGCCGGTACGGTCTGGCAGTTATCTCGGCGCGCGTGTAGATGCCGGGTACAGTGTCTGGCAGTTATCTCGGCGCGCGGCTAGATGCCCGGGTACAGTGTCTGGCAGTTATCTCGGCGCGCGGCTAGATGCCCGGGTACAGTGTCGGCAGTTATCTCGGCGCGGGGCTAGATGCCCGGGTACAGTGTCTGGCAGTATCCGGGCGCTGTAGATGCCGGGTACAGTGTCGGCAGTTATCTCGGCGCGCGTGCTAGATGCCCGGGTACAGTGTCTGGCAGTTATCTCGGCGCGTGGGCTAGATGCCCGGGACAGTGTCCGGCAGTTATCTCGGCGCGCGTGCTAGATGCCCGGGTACAGTGTCCGGCAGTTATCTCGGCGCGCGTGCTAGATGCCCGGGTACAGTGTCTGGCAGTTATCTCGGCGCGCGGCTAGATGCCCGGGTACAGTGTCTGGCAGTTATCTCGGCGCGCGGGCTAGATGCCCGGGTACAGTGTCGCAGTTATCTCGGCGCGCGGCTAGATGCCCGGGTACAGTGTCTGGCAGTTATCTCGGCGCGCGTGCTAGATGCCCGGGTACAGTGTCTGGCAGTTATCTCGGCGCGCGTGCTAGATGATGTAGTATCGGCCGTAGATGGCATGTGGCATTCCGGCCTTAGATGCGGTAATGTGGCGTATTCGGCGCCGTAATCCTCATTCGGCATATCCTGCCCTCTAGATGCGGTCATTCCGCATATCTCGCCGGCACGTACGTTCTGGCGTTTCCCCGGTAATGCCGTACAGTGCCGCATTTCCCGTAATCAGTAAGTGTCTCAGTATCTCGGCGGGGTAGATCCCGTACGTTTGTTATTGTCTAGTGCCGGTACATTCGGCAACTCGGCTAATGCCCTAATCGCAATCCGTCGCGCAAGCCGCGTTCAATTCGGGCGCGCTAATGCCGTAATAGTTCAGATTTCTGCGGCGCTATTCCGTAATGCGGATTTCTGGGGCAATCGGAATGTCCAGTTTCCCCGGGTGATGCCGGTAAGTGTCTGGCAATCTCGCGCGCGTGCTAGATGCCCGGTTTCCATTGGCGCGGGCAGATCCGGGTTCAATCTCGGCGCGCGGCTAGATGCCCGGGTACAGTGTCGGCAGTTATCTCGGCGCGGGGCTAGATGCCCGGGTACAGTGTCCGCGTTATCTCGCGCGCGGCTAGATGCCCGGGTACAGTGTCTGGCAGTATCTCGGCGCGCGGTAGATGCCGGGTACAGTGTCGGCAGTTATTCGGCGGGCTAGATGCCGGGTACATGTCGGCAGTTATCTCGGCGCGCGGCTAGATGCCGGTACAGTGTCCGGCAGTTATCTCGCGCGCGGCTAGATGCCGGGTACAGTGTCGGCAGTTATCTCGCGCGCGGGCTAGATGCCCGGGTACAGTGTCTGGCAGTTATCTCGCGCGCGGCTAGATGCCGGTACAGTGTCGCAGTTATCTCGGCGCGGGCTAGATGCCGGGTACAGTGTCGGCTTATTCGGCGCGTGGCTAGTGCCGGGTACAGTGTCGGCAGTTATCTGCGCGGGGCAACCCGGGTACAGTGTCTGGCAGTTATCTCGCGCGCGGTAGATGCCGGTACAATCTCGGCGCGCGGCTAGATGCCCGGTACATCTCGGCGCGCGGCTAATGCCCGGGTACGTGTCGGCGTTACTCGCGCGCGGCTAGATGCCCGGGTACAGTGTCCGGCAGTTATCTCGGCGCGCGGCTAGATCCGGTACAGTGTCTGGCAGTTATCTCGCGCGCGGCTAGATGCGGGTACAGTGTGGCAGTTATCTCGGCGCGGCTGATGCCGGGTACAGTGTTGGCAGTTATCTCGCGCGCGTAGATGCCGGGTACATCCCCGCGCTTCCGGTACAGTTCTGGCGTTCTCGGGCCGGTACGGTACAGTGCTATCGCGCGGGTAGATCCGGTATGGCAGTTATTCGCGGGGCTAGCGTAGTGTCGGCAGT
Source organism: Dryococelus australis (assembly GCA_029891345.1). Taxonomy (NCBI): domain Eukaryota; kingdom Metazoa; phylum Arthropoda; class Insecta; order Phasmatodea; family Phasmatidae; genus Dryococelus; species Dryococelus australis. Next base: position 59,578,397 of record CM057008.1, read on the forward strand.
TATCTCGGCGCGAGATCGGTACTTCGCAGTTATCTCGCGCGGTAGATCCGGTACGTGCTTATTCGCCGGCTAGATCGGTACAGTGTGCTTATTCGGGCGGTAGATGCCGACAGTGTCTGAAGTTATCCGCCGGTGCTATGCGGGTACAATTCGGCGCGCGCTGAGCCGTACGTGTGGGTTCTCGCGCGCGGCATGCCGGACTTCGCATTCTCGCGCGGCTATGCCGTACATGTCGAGTATTCGCCGCGGCTAACCGGGTACAGTGTCGGCGTTATCTCGCGCTAGTGCGGTATTCTCGCGCGGTAGTGCGGTACAGGTCGGCAGTTCTCGCGGCGTGCTAGATGCCGGGTCAGTGTCTGGCAGTTATCGGCGCGCGGGCTAGATGCCGGGTACAGTCTGGCAGTTATCTCGGCGCGTGCTAGATGCCCGGGTACAGTGTCTGAAGTTATCTCGGCGCGCGAGCTAGATGCCGGGTACAGTGTCTGGCAGTTATCTCGCGCGCGGCTAGATGCCCGGGTACAGTGTCTGGCAGTTATCTCGGCGCGCGTGCTAGATGCCCGGGTACAATCTCGGCGCGCGGGCTAGATGCCCAGGTACAGTGTCTGGAGTTATCTCGGCGCGCGGCTAGATGCCCGGGTACAGTGTCGGCAGTATCTCGGCGCGGTGCTAGATGCCCGGGTCAGTGTCCGGCAGTTATCTCGGCGCGGGCTAGATGCCCGGGTACAGTGTCGGCAGTTATCTCGGCGCGCGTGCTAGATGCCCGGGTACAGTGTCGGCAGTTATCTCGGCGCGCGGCTAGATGCCCGGTACAGGGCGGGTAATGCCGGTCAGTGTCTGGAAGTTCCGGCGCGCGTGCTAGATGCCCGGGTACAGTGTCCGGCAGTTATCTCGGCGCGCGTGCTAGATGCCGGGTACAGTGTCGCAGTTATCTCGGCGCGCGGGCTAGATGCCGGGTACAGTGTCTGGCAGTTATCTCGCGGCGTGCTAGATGCCCGGGTATAATCTCGGCGCGCGGGCTAGATGCCCGGGTACAGTGTGGCAATTATCTCGGCGCGCTCGATGCCGGGTACATGTCGGCAGTTATCTCGGCGCGTTAATGCCCGGGTACAGGTCCGGGTATCTCGGCCGCAGTAGATGCCCGGGAAAGTGTCTGGCAGTTATCTCGGCGCGCGTGCTAGATGCCGGTACGTGTCGGCATATTCGGCGCGCGGCTAGATGCCCGGGTACAGTGTCTGGCAGTTATCTCGCGCGCGCGGCTAGTGCCCGGGTACGGTCCGGCAGTTACTGCGCGCGTGTAGATGCCCGGTAAGTGTCGGCAGTTATCTGGCGGCGTCTAGGCCCGGGTACATGTCTGGCAGTTCTCGGCGCGTGCTAGATGCCCGGTACAGTGCTGGCAGTTATCTCGGCGCGCGGGCTAGATGCCCGGTACAGTGTCCGGCAGTTATCTCGGCGCGCGTGCTAGATGCCGGGTACAGTGTCTGGCAGTTATCTCGGCGCGCGTGCTAGATGCCGGGTACGTGTCTGCAGATCTCGGGCGCGTGCTAGTGCCGGGTACAGTGTCTGCAGTTATCTCGGCGCGCGTGCTAGATGCCCGGGTCAGTTCGAAGTTATCTCGGCGCGCGGCTGATGCCCGGTACAGTGTCTGGCAGTTATCTCGGCGCGCGTGCTAGATGCCCGGGTACAGTGTCGGCAGTTATCTCGGCGCGCGGGCTAGATGCCCGGTACAGTGTCTGGCAGTTATCTCGGCGCGCGGCTAATGCCCGGGTACAGTGTCTGGCAGTTATCTCGGCGCGCGTGCTAGATGCCGGTACAGTGTCTGGCAGTTATCTCGGCGCGGGGCTAGATGCCCGGGACAGTGTCCGGCAGTTATCTCGGCGCGCGTGCTAGATGCCGGGTACAGTGTCCGGCAGTTATCTCGGCGCGCGGGCTAGATGCCCGGGTACAGTGTCTGGCAGTTATCTCGGCGCGCGGCTAGATGCCCGGGACAGTGTCTGGCAGTTATCTCGGCGGGGCTAGATGCCCGGGTACAGTGTCCGCAGTTATCTCGGCGCGCGGGCTAGATGCCCGGGTCAGTGTCTGGCAGTTATCTCGGCGCGCGTGCGATGCCCGGGTACAGGTCCGGCAGTATCCGGCGCTGGGCTAATCCGGGTACAGTTCGGCAGTTATCTCGGCGGTGGGCTATCCCGGGACGTGTCTGCAGTTATTCGGCGCGTGGGCTAGATGCCCGGGTACAGTTCGGCAGTTATCTCGGCGCGTGGGCTAGATGCCCGGGTACAGTGTCGGCAGTTATCTCGGCGCGTGGGCTAGATGCCCGGGTACAGTGTCGGCAGTTATCTCGGCGCGCGGGCTAGATGCCCGGGTACAGTGTCGGCAGTTATCTCGGCGCGTGGGCTAGATGCCCGGGTACAGTGTACGGCGTATCTGACCGCGGCTAGATGCCCGGTACAGTGTGGCAGTTATTCGCGCGCGAGTAGATGCCGGGTAAGTGTCTGGCAGTTATCTCGGCGCGCGTCTAGATGCCCGGGTACAGTGTCTGACAGTATCTCGGCGCGCGTGTAGATGCCCGGGTACAGTGTCTGGCAGTTATCTCGGCGCGGGGCTAGATGCCCGGGTACAGTGTCGGCAGTTTCTCGGCGCGCGGTAGATGCCCGGGTACAGTGTCTGGCAGTTATCTCGGGCGTGCTAGATGCCGGGTACAGTGTCGGCAGTTATCTCGGCGCGCGTGCTAGATGCCCGGCGGCAGTTATCTCGGCGCGCGAGCTAGATGCCCGGGTACAGTGTCTGGCAGTTATCTCGGCGCGTGGGCTAGATGCCCGGGTACAGTGTCTGGCAGTTATCTCGGCGCGTGGCTAGATGCCCGGGTACAGTGTCCGGCAGTTATCTCGGCGTGTGGCTAGATGCCCTGGGTACAGTGTCTGGCAGTTATCTCGGCGCGTGGGCTAGATGCCCGGGTACAGTGTCCGGCAGTTATCTCGGCGCGCGTGCTAGATGCCCGGGTACAGTGTCCGGCAGTTATCTCGGCGCGCGAGCTAGATGCCCGGGTACAGTGTCCGGCAGTTATCTCGGCGCGCGGGCTAAATGCCCGGGTACAGTGTCCGGCAGTTATCTCGGCGCGTGGGCTAGATGCCCGGGTACAGTGTCTGGCAGTTATCTCGGCGCGTGGGCTAGATGCCCGGGTACAGTGTCTGGCAGTTATCTCGGCGCGCGTGCTAGATGCCCGGGTACAGTGTCCGGCAGTTATCTCGGCGCGTGGCTAGATGCCCGGGTACAGTGTCTGGCAGTTATCTCGGCGCGTGGGCTAGATGCCCGGGTACAGTGTACGGCAGTTATCTGGGCTCGCGGGCTAGATGCCCGGGTACAGTGTCCGGCAGTTATCTCGGCGCGCGAGCTAGATGCCCGGGTACAGTGTCCGGCAGTTATCTCGGCGCGCGGGCTAGATGCCCGGGTACAGTGTCCGGCAGTTATCTCGGCGCGCGGGCTAGATGCCCAGGTACAGTGTCTGGCAGTTATCTGGGCTCGCGGGCTAGATGCCCGGGTACAGTGACCGGCAGTTATCTCGGCGCGCGAGCTAGATGCCCGGGTACAGTGTCCGGCAGTTATCTCGGCACGCGGCTAGATGCCGGTACAGTGTCCTACAGTTATCTCGGCGCGTGGGCTAGATGCCCGGGTACAGTGTCTGGCAGTTATCTCGGCGCGTGGGCTAGATGCCCGGGTACAGTGTCTGGCAGTTATCTCGGCGCGTGTGGCTAGATGCCCGGGTACAGTGTACGGCAGTTATCTGGGCTCGCGGGCTAGATGCCCGGGTACAGTGTCCGGCAGTTATCTCGGCGCGCGAGCTAGATGCCCGGGTACAGTGTCTGGCAGTTATCTCGGCGCGCGTGCTAGATGCCCGGGTACAATCTCGGCGCGCGGGCTAGATGCCCGGTACAGTATCCGGCAGTTATCTCGGCGCGTGGGCTAGATGCCCGGGTACGGTATCCGGCGGTTATCTGGGCTCACGAGACCCATAGTCCAGTCTTGTAGGGTGTCCAGTGCAGACAAATGTCGTGCGCAGGCCGTATACCAGCAGGTCAGAAAACATTCGCTACACAGCCCAGGACACAAAGTTTGAACATTTCACATTATAACAATAACGTGTGTTCTTACGTACACAAATAATGGACCGTACAGCAACATAGGTAACAATAAAGCACACGGACTTACAAAAAAAATCACAAGAAATATTAAGTAAATTTTGCACATATACTCGTGAGATGGGATAAAAAAAAAGTATTTATTCAGCATTTTGTATTCTCTTTTTTAGTCTATAACAAGTGTATACGTGCGCGTTAACAATATACTGAGATAATGAATGTAATGAATATCCATAAAGTATGTAATAAACTATAAGTAGAGCCACGAGTATTTCGGAAATTCATTTGGAGGCGAGATAGACTCCAAACACTTGTTATTTCCCCTAATGTTGTGATTTTACTACAGTTGTTTATAGACGCCCCGTTTGACTGCGAGCCAGTAATAAGCTGTAGTGTGAGTGAGTGTTTAAGAGGCCTGTACAGAGGATTCACTCGATCACAGCAACCAATAAGCAAACGATAATGTCTCGAGTGTATATAGGGCTGTCCAGACTAGCAAGCTGCCAACTCAATACGCGAAATACTCGGGGCTGTAATTATAAGGTGTGCAGTAAAATAAATATGATTTCCAGCTCAACAACATTACCAAATTATATGTAAACGTAAATATATAAATATTATGAATCATGACAAATGGCATTAGATATAATAATATTGTATACTATACCAAGTTGATAGCATATTTACAACGTAGTGCTGTCGACTGAATATATTTTACAATTATCCAAACAGATGGCTTTGACGTCTGTCCATCATTGCGCACTGGTTTTGTACACACTTGCTCATCCCCCATAAGTTTTGTCTAGCGCAATGAACAAGGTCAAGAAGCGAGGGAGCGATACGGGCGACACTAACACACACTTCTAGCGCCTCATCGCTCCTACGCGCAAGGCGTGCAGTGTTTCCGTCCTAACGCTGTACTGTGCAACGTGTGCAGTGTTTCCGTCTTAACGCTGTACTGTGCAAGTTACATCTGTAACACATACGGTTTTATTACACCCGATGAAAGTACACAGATTAAACTACGCCCGTATCTTTGTACTTTTCTCTTGCCTTTCAATGAAACCGCATTGGCAAGCTTTAAAAATGCCTTATTTGATCATCTTCACGATTTTTTTTCTCCAAGAATATACTAAATATGACAAAGGTATAAGTAATAAGGACGTAGATAGTTTTTTTAATTTTTTGTAACAAAAAGTCAAATTTGCAGAACGTTTATTAACCGAGAAACGCGTATTCGCGCAAACTACTATTTCACAAAAATACGTGCAGGTCCATATAACACTTAATAACAAAACCTTCTACCTACAAGCACTTCGTAATGGAAAGGCGAATATAAACGTATAGATTAAAAATCAGTAGGCCTAATATCTTCTACATACACTGTCTCGACTTGATAATAATGCTTGTGTGTAAACATGTTCCGTATGCAAATGTCTAAGCCGTTCCTAACAATAAATAGATTTTCAGCAGCATTATATTTCAATTCCCAAAAAAAAAAAATATATATTCTCTGCTTATAATGGCTCTACTAATGGCAAACCATGGCCAACATCATCAGAATCGGGGTCTTTATTATTTCCCGTTCTCTGCCATCAATGACTTTGCTGTATCTCTACGAGTTGCCATTTCCTTCAATCTTCAGTCAATTACATTATCTGCTACCGACGTTTTTCGAATAGCCAGTACACGGCTGCTCGCGCATCTCAACCCCCCCCCCCCCCCCCCCCTCTATTTTATTCCCTTCCTTTGTATGTAATTCCCGCTTCTCTATTCCCTCATGATGAGAATTGGCTAAAGAATGTTCACGATAAAGCGAGCATTTTATAAATCAACCTTAGAAAGAAGTCACTGCCCCTACCTGCAAATAATTTAACGGGCGCGCTGAGTGACATGCACTCAGTTAAGTTGGTAACGATGGAGGCAAAGTAGTTCCATATTCTAACGTTGAATAAAATGTGTCAGGTAACCATTTATAACTACTTAAATTAATTCATTTGCTTTCTGTTTATTTTTCTAATGCTTCGAAGTGTAAAAATGAGCAGATTTGAGAAATTTTCCTTTTCTAATAATTTCACAGTTTCACTTGACCGACGCATGAATAAAGTGATGAGGCCCATGGCAACGTTAATTTTACATAAGGCGGAAGAATACACAATGTGTATACAAGTAGATCTTGAGCGGGGCTTTCGAAAGTGCTCATTTCACCGTGAACAGCCTATAGATATCTGCTGGTCACTTTTTTTGTAGAGGTCCAGCTGGCGTGGGAGGTGGCGCTCGTTGATAACTCGTGGCTGGCGATAACCAAGTCTGTGAAGCTGATAACTGCCATCGCTATGAAGCTGCTGACTGAGTTCATCTCCACGCATTCCTGCCGCAGTGTTGCCTACTTCACGGATTTACCCACAAGATTTGGTATATTTCAACCAGTTCCTAAGAGAACTAAATTCTGTGCATAGTGGTGGTCTAATGGTCAGACTACTCGCCTTTCACCAAGGCGAACCGGGTTCTATTCCCGGCGGGGTCGTCCTCGGATTTTCTCGGGGGTCTCCCGTTTCCCCGCCCTTGCATTCCGGCGCTCCACGCTCACCTTGCGTGGCCCACATCGGCTCTCTAGACCTCAATGTTAGGAGCCGTCCAAATCTCTTCACTGACTCTGTGCATCTGAGGTAAAGTTTACAAATCTGTGGTTTTCACATTGTCTTATTGCATTTTTTTTGTAATCTTTTCCGGGATGCAAAGCACAATCAAATTATAGGCTATTCACGGTAAAGTGAGCACCTCTGAAAACCTTCTCATTTAGAATTATATTCAAAAAATATATTTCATCGTACCCCTAGACGTTAACTTTCGAGTCTGGCGAAATGTATAGACTGTGTTTACTAGACTGTGTGGCGAGATTCTGCAAAGTTACATATTTGTGATAATAGTGGCCTTTACCTCCGATGCACGAGATATTTACCCAAGTGATCAGTGGGTAATATAGTTCACTTGTTTTATATTGTAAGTGGAATTTTCCGAACAGTTTTCTGGAAGGAAAATTATGAATTATTAACAAGAGCATCCAAACCTTAAATAAAAAATACGTACATGGTAACGTGACAAATATTTCTACCATACTACTAACCATGATTTGGTTGCATAGGTTTGAACACACACCAAAATGTTCAACAAAATTTGGCAACAGGAAAACATAACATAATTCTTAGAGATGAAGAAGAGCAAGTTGAAGATGCTGCTCGGGTTCTTAATATGGGATCATTTTTGACATACACGCTTAACAGTTAGTTAGGTATTCACTTTCATTTGCAAAAAAAAAAAAAAAGGGGGAATTTATAACGTTTACTGTCTTTACGTTTGTAATAAATTAAACGTATTACAATTGGAAAATAACTGAAAATAGATTACGGAAACATAATATTTACTGTAGTTATAGACCGTCTCACTCTTAGATTGCAGTGTGCGATGTAATAGACATTCACTCTCTCTTTCCAATGCATGGTTTCTGTCGTTAACGCTGTCCTTGTTCCTACGGGAGGGCGCTGCTGCCTGATAAGTTTTTTTTTTTTCGAAGTTGAAAAAAAGAAAACTATCTACGTTGCATGTGCGCCTTCCAATCACAATGATAGGGTATCGCACAGGCTTCAGTTTCAAAGGAGCCGCTTAGCTTTGATTTGCAGGATTGGATTCCTTTACGAGTTGGCAGGGAGGTAAACAGATAAAAATTATCTTAATAGGGCCGTTTCCTTCACCTTCCATTTGTTTCTCAGCACGTCACAAAGCCGAAGCAATCTGGCAACAGTGAGCGCCATAAGCCCTATACTGCAATCTAAACGTGAGACGGACTATAGATACTTAACATGTGCTTTTATGAAACATATAAATTTGTTAAATTATTATTATGGTATTATTGTCGTTATTCGAAGGATGATCATGTAAGTTTTCATAATCTGTTGGTTTATCACTTCCAGTCTAGTGTAATCCTGGGTTTACAACACTTCCGCCCAGTTCACAGTTCACTGACACAGAGTATGCGACCACACAGAAGCGGAGTGGTTAAGCGGTTCCTTTGATATGAGTAGATGGATTTGGTAGGTTCTAGGACAATGGCTGCTGGTTGTGGATTGGTGGATTCGACCGCGATCTTATATTCGGCGTACCATTACGGCGACCGTCTTGGCAGTTTCTTTGGCCTATGCTGATGTCACGATGTCAATTTGGCTCGAAATTTCTCGAAGTTACTGATTTCTCTCGAAATTCCCCATTTCCCCCTCAAACATTGCACAAATTTACCGTAAATTTATTTTTATCTCTTTAGTCAGTCCATCCGTACTGACAGATCGTGCTCATACAATGTTGAGGTGCTAAATTTGTAGTGAAAAAACCTTCAAAATTACCCGATGCCTCAGAAGTGGCAAAAACCCCCTCCCAAGCAGTGAAACGAAGGTGCCTGGTGTCAGAACCATCCGCCAGATTGTGTTGTAATATAATATCACAAATGTGGTTTTTTGGACAATCATAACGATATGCATGTAAGTTATTTATTTTATTTGTTATGTTTTACTTGACTTTCGAAATTTACAGACAAAAGTTTATCCGGCGATTTGTATTGTCTGGAGATTTGTATTTCCAATGAGAAGTCGTTCGTGACGTCAGAACAAGCGATTACATACCTGCAACCTATATTGGATGTAAATATGCATTAAAGATTTTTAAAAGGTAATTATTAGCCGCATCGCTGTATCGATATTCGCTGTGAGAAACATGGACGACATTATTACTATTACTCTACCTCATGCAAACAAACCTTGACCAAGTACAGAAATTTGCACCAAGGGGACAACGCTCCTCTTTCGTGGGCTCTCAGTTTATTATTATTTTGTATGAGCACTATTTCTTACTAGGCAATACCACACACGTATTTTCTCTCTTATTTTATTCATATTAGTCTTAGGTGAAATATTATAATTATAGATAGTACATAAGTATAAAGGCTGTTCACGATAAAGTGAGCACTTTTGAAATCAACCTTAGAAAAAATTCACTGCTCCTGCCTGCGTATATTTTAACAGGCGCACTGAGTGACATGCGCCCTGTAAAGTTGGTAACGTTGGATGGAAAGTAGTTCATATCTTAACGTCGAATAAAAAGTTTTACTTAACCGTTTCTGATAACTTAAATTATTTCTTTCGCTTTCTGTTTAATTTAATTCATTTCAGTGTAAAAAAAAAAACCAGATTTGTAACATATTTACTTTTCTAAGTATTCCACATTTTCATCTGACCGAAGCATGAACAAAGTGATGAGGCCCATGGCAAGGTTAATTTTGCATAAGGCGGAATATTACACAACGTGTATACAAGTAGATCTTGAGCAGTGCTTTCAAGAGTGCTCATTTTACCGTGAACCGCATATAAAAGATCAATTTAACCAAAGGTAGGGTAAATACATGTTAACAGAATTACAAAACTCTTGTGATAGATGGTAAGTTTAGGGAACCATAACCCAACATTTCATACATGGTGTGATTTTTCTAATGTTTTTTCTAAGACTAAATGCCACTTCATTCACACGATATTTTTGTAAAGCCCACTTTTGGTTTCTCTACCCACTGAGCTACTGCGGTCCCACTATTGGGTTCTCTCTGCCCACTGAGCTACTGCGGCCCCACTATTGGGTTCTCTAGCCACTGAGCTACTGTGGCTTCATTATTGGGTGCTCTAGTCACTGGGCTACTGCGGCCCCACTATTGGGTTCTCTCTGCCCACTGAGCTACTGCGGCCCCACTATTGGGTTCTCTAGCCACTGAGCTACTGCGGCTTCATTATTCTGAGCTCTAGTCACTGGGCTACTGCGGCCCCACTATTGGGTTCTCTCTGCCCACTGAGCTACTGCGGCCCCACTATTGGGTTCTCTAGCCACTGAGCTACTGCGGCTTCATTATTCTGAGCTCTAGTCACTGGGCTACTGCGGCCCCACTATTGGGTTCTCTACCCACCAAGTTTCTGCGTTCCCACTTAATATATATCTATCCACTGGATCACTACAGCGTTTTGGAAGGAAATTTTTACAGCCCATAGACAAAAAAGAAAGGAGAAATGACGAATTTTTTTTAAGAAAGCTATTTTTATGCAGTAATCAATCCTAAGAAAAGCTTAATCCAGTACCTATTTACAATAAGAATTTTCCTGAAGGAATGAGATATTTTCCTGAAATAATAAATAGCCTATAGCACTCTCCGACCCTCCAACTATATCTGTGCAAAAAATCACGTCGATCCCTTGCTCAGTTTTGACGTGAAAGGACAAACAAACCCACTTTCTCATCCATATAGTAGTAAGGATAGTTCGAGTGGACTGTGGGGTGGAGGTGGAGGGGATGCTGTGTGTATCACTGTACCTCCAGTCCGGCAGGCACGAGGGCGCCACCAGATCAATACTGCTGATATCGCGGCCTGACCCAGTCTCCCAGCCACGCCGCACTCTACCACCCCCCCCCCCCCCTTTTTCCTCATCACACCTTATTTACTGTTCACGGTGATACGAGCGCTTATGAAAGCCCTGCTTAGCACTTTGAAGACTTTGTCCGAGCCTCACTCGGACAAAGCAAATCTGTAAATATCTGTATCCCTGAAGGTAAGAACATTTCCTCTCACTAACAGGCAATGTTGTGAATACAATATTATATTTCTGTATGGTTACGGAAATGAACACGGTGGACTGTGTATAATGATATATGTAAAACTAACTTTTTATTGGAACACTGTCAACTCAGCACTCCATTAGCAGATACCGGACCAATAACAAACGTCAAGTAGTGCACAAAGACTGCGCAATGTAGTTTGGACCAATAGTATAGTGGGGTGCAGTGGTGGAAATACGTGGCTGGCTTCTAGCTTGTCTCGAATGTCTCCAAATGTGTCCGGACTTCAGAGTGCTAAGATTGGGATGGTCCTGCACGTTTTTTGTGAAATAGTTGTTTGTGCGAATATGCGTAGTATATCGGTGAATAAGTGTTCTGCAAATACAACCTTTTGTCAGGAAATATATATTTAAAAAAACAATTATCCATGCCCATATTATTTACTTTTGTCATGTTAAGTGTATTCTTGGAGAGAAAAAATCCGTGAATATATGATATTCAAACTTTTTTTACAATAAATGAATGTGATGTGTTGTAGTGGTTTCCGAAACCTTTCACACAGCAGAACATTACTAATATATATTGAATACACACACAGCAATATTAGTTTTGAGTGTTTGCATACACAATGAATACTTACAATGTTTTGCACACACAAAATTAGATAGATTCTTTGCCTTTATATTTAATTTTACAAACACTTACAAATTTTGCATAATAAATGTTGTTAATTACAGTGTTTTGCACACACAAAGTTGGTTAGTGTGTTCACATATATATATAGATTTTAAAAAAAAATTTTTTTTAATAATACTTAATGTTTTTGCAAATGCACAAAAATTACAATATTCTAGTTGTCGCTTCAGACATATTGTCAAGCACATTGTATTCATGGATAGCTTGTCTAATTTCTTCAATTTTGCGTATAATACAGTCCCTTCTAATAAGGAGTTGGTAAGCAATAATTTCATTCATTAAGGCTGGTGTTCCAAGTGGCCAAATGTCACACAGTAAATATGAGATAATGACCTTGTCTTCCCTCATGTCTTACGGTAGGAATTTTAAAGCATATTTCATTTCATGGCATGCGAAGTAAATTATAAACTCTTTGGGTAAAAATGCCAGCAGTTCAATCTCAATGTCAAATGTCCCTAGAGATTTCGTTCTCCTGTAGGCTAAAACCGCAAAATACACACGAGAACACTTCACGGTACAGATTTCACAACATTGGGTGTGATTCATTTTTTTATATTGAAAGTGAAAGCAAAGGTCGCAGCTCTCGGTTCTGGGAGGGTTAACCCCAGGTCCCCCGCTATGTCGTGAAGGGTAGTTAGTGGCCATGAACTTATGAAGCTACACACAGTCCCCTTGACCTGCTGTCGGCCAGCCTCGCTCTCTTGGCTCGTGAAGCTGCATGTCCATCCCTTTGACCTGAAGAGTGCAGATCCGTTGTAGTGCTGCAGCATGGTGCGCAGGTTCGATGTACGCAGATGCGTCACTTGATACACTTACAAAGTATTAACATTGAATAACATAGTTTACCTTAATGTCATTCAGCTATATGCAGGATGCATCACACTGACTACGCAGCTCTCACTATCTGAAGCCGACTGCTTCCAAACTTATACTAAAAATTTTTTAAAATAAATGTCCTCCTTATATAGTAACACAAACCAATATGGCGGTTAACCCCATCGAATTTTCCGTATAGTAAGAGCGTTTGCAACCCCAAGTGGCGAATTATGCTCAGTCGGCCGGCAAGAGCAGTTGAAATAGCATGTGCACGCTGGGTCGGCGGGCGGGGTCTAAACCATTGATACTGGAGATTGGAGCTCAGTTGTGCGTGGACATGCTAGGGAGAAGATGTGTACTTAGTCTCTCATGCATAATAAATAATTGTGCGATTGCTAATCATGCAAATGCATACTTATTATTCACTGTGCAATTAGAACAATCAAATTATTCATTACATGAATACATGTATTTACCCTTGTTGGGAGTCGAATCAACCACCTCACCCCTTACAACCTCGCCAGTTGTGGTTCTGCAACAATCAAGTAGTTTATATTTTTACGTGGTGCTTTCACTCAGTTTGGCCACCCCGTCGCCACGACCGCCCAATCGGTGGGGGAGAAAAATCATGCCCTCTCATTGCAGGCATCCCAGATTTTCACCTGCATTGACCAGAGCCAGAGCCCCAACCAGATTCACAGGTACATCAGAGAACACTACCATAATGTTCTGAGACCCTCGCACTCAGATACCAAGTGTATAGTCTGACCAGGGTTCTATCCGTACACCTAGTGCCTGTCCAGGGCACAACCGGAGCGGGTTTCCTCTCACCGCCTGGTCTTTCTTTGAGAGGGGGACTCTCTCCAGGCCTCCAGCATACGGAGTTAATCACTGCCAGAATGAGTCCAGCCTCTAGTGATCGGCACACCAAAGAAAACCTCTGGTGGAGCCAAGCCGATCAGCCCATGCTCCCACTTATTCTCCGTGACACGAGTGGGTTTTCAGTGACCAACCGCTCCACCAGTAGTGGGCATCCGGCGACCAGAGGCAACCATTTCCACTGTCGTGGTTGTGGTTCGGGACATTTGAAGCCTCACCGGGCATAATCCTTACACCTATTACAGGTCAGTTTCTCACCTTATTCCAGCCCAGAACCCACCACTGGAAGATAGGGGTGTTTGGCAAACAACCTGACGTGGCATACTCCCCCGGTGTCGTGGTTCACCTGGAAAAGCAGCCCTCGCTCTGAAGTGGAAGATTTCCATCATTATCAAATCCCACAGGTCTAGTTCGTGCCAGAGTTCTGGTGGATGGACGTAGGTCCATCCACCAGCACTGCGCCCAGATGGAGGAGCCCTCGTCAGCCACTGACCTTTACCATACTTCAGCATTTCTTCACAGTATTGGGTCCCAATGGTCTGAGTGCCAAGTGGTCCAACCCCCCGCCAAGTGATCGGGCCTAGGTACCAAGTCATCATGGCAAATACCAGTTACGTGTAAACCGTTTCCCGTAGGGCTATGGACGGCATTTATCCCAATTTACGTTACTCAGGGGTGGCACGAGGAGCCTTGGATCGCCATGAGTGGAGAGAGCCTCTAAGAGATGCATCATCCACCCTTTCTAGGGTCAAATGCGGAAACTGGGTTCGGCTGCTATAACTTGGTACTGCCACGCCACCTAAAGCGCCCAGAAACCTTCCTCCCATGGGAGTCACAGACCCATAACCCCCAGTCGTGGTTCGGCAGCTGAAGGGTGAACATGTATACTCGTGGCTGCTCCACACCGCTCGCTAGATATCCCAATCGGCCGGCAGTTCAGCCCACGACATGCCGGCAAACGAGATTCTCAGACCATCGGAACTCCCACAAATGTCCCTTGTGCCGGTTTTGCTAAACTAGTACCCCCCTCAACCAACAGCACACCTCACAAGGGGGGGGAGGGTGGACGGTGGTTCATCTGAAGGAACGCCGACAAACTGGGTCCTTCCTGAGTAAGGGGGGAGGGTGGGTCATCAATCACCAGGGAAAGGGGGGAGGGAGGTGAGTTGGTCATAAATCACCAGGGGGAGGTGGGGAGGGGTGTGGGTGGGTCATCAATTACCAAGGGAGAGGTGGGGAGGGGCTGGTCGCCATTTTGAATAAATTCGCAGTAATTTGATCGCCGGAACCTTACACAGCCTCTACTCGGGGTTACTTTCAGAAACTAGCCGGACGGAAAGGAGGGTTACAGCAAACCCCCCCGTCTACCCCGTCTACCCGTCTACCCAACAGTTCTGAAGCCATGCCAACGTTGAACCACCTTCGGTATATTCCACCGCCTCGCACTGACAAAGCTCAACTATGTCTGGAAAATCGAACCAAAAGACAATGCGCTGCAGTCGTGCGCAAGCAACTGTAATAGCAGATATAGCTACCCATTGCCAACACACCCGTGTTATATTTGTTTTATTCATATTAATCAAAAGTGAAATATAATTAGTAAACAAAATATAAGTAAAAGTTCAGTTGAACAAAAACCATAATACTGTACTTTCATGTCAACAGAAGTGTAAAACACTGGCACATTTAAGAAGGAACCAAATAGAGCACACATCGGGTGTTTTTTTTGTCAAATGTTTGATTGTAAAAGGCCCGTTCTACAGTGATACGGATGTGTATACGGATGACGTAAGCGGAGCACGTAACACAGTCTGGTATCAATCTACAATAGGACACGTGCGGACGCGTATAACGTACGGAATCACGTAAGAAACCTCGGAATCTCCCGACTCTTCCGTTTCCGTGAATACGTGTAGCCAATAGAAACCGAGTAAGTGGTTTGCTGATATTCCTTTTCGAGGCCATTGTGGTAAACACGGCAAAATGCTTGGATTATCCGTGGCTATTAACATTTTTGTTTTAATAAATACGTGCACATAGCTTGGCAGTAGTTTTCCCGTAGCATTGAACACTATAAAAAATATACAGAATGAGATGTGCACATTATAAAACACATATCAGAAATTTGCAAAAGCTGAGTAATTTCGATTCAGTAAGTTGCAAGACTGTATGTTTCTTCGTGTTGTAGAATAGTTAAAATTCGTCTTAAGTCGTCCGCTTGCTTGTTTCGGTTTCCGTTTTCTTGCGTATCCGTGCATTGCAGAACAGGACTGAAGGTCCTTGCACAATACAAAACTTGAGCATTTTTCTTTACCATTTCCTTTCC
The DNA here is from genome assembly GCA_029891345.1 of Dryococelus australis. Classification (NCBI taxonomy): domain Eukaryota; kingdom Metazoa; phylum Arthropoda; class Insecta; order Phasmatodea; family Phasmatidae; genus Dryococelus; species Dryococelus australis. The sequence goes on from CM057008.1 coordinate 59,593,889, forward strand.
TTTGACGAAACCCCCAAAACATAATACAATTGTTAAGTCAAATTTCAGATAATTAAAAATCGGTTCTGCGATCTTTGTATAAATGTATATATTTTTAGGTAAACAACTATCATATTGTCCAGAAATGCATTTTACGTATCTTTTAAAAAATATATGTATGCTTAAAAATTATATTAAAAGTTCATTTGAAAACAAAAAAAAAAATCAATTATTTACTTTATTCAAAAATATAAATTCCTATATTTCCTCTTCACATTATATTTATGTGAAATTTATTTAATTAAGACGAGTTTGGTTCGATATACCGAGATGAAAATCGCCCTACAGTAAATTAAAGCTCGTTTCACATAACCTCTGTTAGATTTTTTGCAAAATGGGCGCTTGACTTTAAATTTCAACTTTTCTAAATCGTCAAGTCAAAGAGTGCTAGACTTTGCCTCAGACAGTTCCAGTGTGTCAAGCTCCATAAGAAACAACATGTCGGAAAGCAAAAGTAAAGTCAAATGTTTAAGTTTTCAATTGTGTTAAGGCCCGTCTACAATCGCGTTGACGCTACAATAACGCGTTACAATAAGTCATGAATCCCTGAATCGTATACGCTCAGGCTACAACAGACGTTATACGTAGCCATAACGCTAGACGTAAGAGACAACGCGGTAGAAGTCGACCAACTTTCAAGTCTTTGCGTTTTACGCCGGCCAATCAGAATTCAAGACGTCACAAACAAGTGAAAACAAATGTCACAGACGATTGGCAATATATAGCACCACTATCGCCGTATGTATTTTATTTGTTAATGTTATACGAAATCAATATACAAATAACGCAAAATGCATTTAAAAATAATTTAACGTAACTATTAAGTCTGCGGAATCTCTTTTTTTTTTTTTACGAAAGATTCTTTTTTAAATTTCAATTTCAAACAAAAATATTTGTACATATACACCTACATTATTTTTATTCCTGTTAACGTCGAGTGTAGATGTGCGAGTTTTCTTATGGCGACGTTTAGAGTTTAACGTTTTGTGTCAACGCGATTGTAGAAGGGGCTTAAAGGTGTGTTTACGATTGACTTAACAGAATAAGTTCGCCGTGTGCTCAAGATATGATTCAGTGCGTTCACGGTTATTAGTTTATGTCTGTCATTTGCGGGTCTTGACTAGTCGTGTGCGATCTTGGCTTGACTAAAGAGATCGTTGTAAAAGTCAAGACAAAGTAGCCAATCAGAGCACAGCGACAGTTGTTGGCGAGGAAACTGTATTTACAACTTGTATTTAGATTATATCGTATTGTGAAATCAAGCAAGTAATTATTTTAATCGAGAGACAGTATCCTCTTAGAATAGTTCATGGTCATGTTTTCTTTCGTGGAAGAGGTTATTGAATTCGCTTTAATTAAATGCCTAATGTTGGCATCGTCTTCCCTTTCTATAAGATATCACGAGTTTTTTTTTTTAAACAATTACACAAGCAGTAATCACAGATAATTAAATATATGTCAATTGTCCATTTTTCCAGGTCATTCGGTTCCTTACATCCACGATTTTGATTGGCTAGACTTAACAGTTGCTGATTCAATCATAAACTGCAAATTTTCTTATTGCATATTTTCCGTGTGCTTATCGAGTCATGAAGTACAATTCTTAATTATTCAGTCTTTAGTCGCAAACCCATCTGAAGTGTGTTAACGCGCCGAAAGTACGGTACGGTGTGCGGATAGCGAGGCAACAAGTACGGTACGGCGGGCTGCGGAGCGCCACGTGCTGCCATGTCGGGAAGTAGGTCGCCGCTCAAGGACTGGTTTCGCACTCGGCTCTCGCTAAAGTAGGGCAACACTCGCCCATTGCGTCACGTCATCTCTCTCCACGTACACCACCACACTCTCGCCCAGCCCTTCCTCCTCCAACATTCCTCGGCCAAACACAAACCACACTTAAACACTGTTCACGATCAAGTGAGCACTTTATAAACTAACCTTTCAAAAACCTCGCTGCCCCTGCATGCATTTATTTTTGTGGGCGCACTGACTGACGTTCGCTCTGTAAAGTTGGTAACTGTGGATGGAAAGTAATTCCATATCTTAACGTTGAATAGAAAAGTGTTAGGTAACAATTTGTAATAACTTATCTTTGACATCCTGTTTTTTTTTTTTAAAGCATCGAAGTGTAAAAATGAGCAGATTAGTAAAGTATTTAATGTCTTAATAATTTCACAGTTTCATTTAACCGACGCACGAATAAAGCTATGAGACCAGTGACAACGTTAATTTTACATAAGCCGGAGAAATACGCAACGTGTATACAAAGTAGGGCTTTCAAATGTGCTCATTGTACCGTGAACAGCGTATACCGCGCTTACTTATCTTATCGGGGCCGCGGTGGCTGAGCGGTCAGCCTGCTCGCCTCCCACCGAGGCGAGCCGCTGCTCGGGTCACTCCTGGATCTCCGCGTGTGGGAATCGTGCCGGACGATGCCGTTGGTCGGTGGGTTTTCTCGGGTATCTCCCGTTTCCTCCTCACCCTCGTTCCGGCGCTGCTCCGTATTCACTTCAATCACCCTCATCGGCTCTCAAGACCTCGCTGTTAAGAGCCACCCAAATCTCTCCCTCCCCCTCTAGACTTTTTTCTCTCTGTTTTGGAAAAAACATACTTCGCGTCACCTAGCCGCCATAAACAGGAAGGAGTTCACAGTTAGAAAGACCAAAAATGAAAGTGAGTGAGTGAGTGAAGAGATGAGAGGTCTTGAGAGCCGATAAGGGTGAAGTGAGGTGAGTATGGAGCGGCGCCGGAATGAAGGGGCCGGGGGAACGGGAGATACCCGAGAAAACCCGCCGATCAGCGGCATCGTCCGGCACGATTCCCACTTGCGAAAGTCCGGTGACTCAGCCGGGGATTGAACCCGGTTCGCTTTGGAGTGAGGCAAGCAGGCTAACCGCTCAGCCACCGCGGCCCCTCAGAATGACAGTAATTTATGCAGCAAATGCAGAGTGGTGAGTTTTCCATAGGCGTACGCATGTGGTGCATTCAGGGGTTGAGTTGCACCCCAATTGCATCGTGTCATTAGGAAATTAGAAAAAAATAACCTTGCTAATTTCGTATTTCAGTCAACAGGCTGCGTGTTTGAAAATATTACAAAGTTTAAAATAGCTTTACTATATGTAGTGGAATTATTTGTGATACGTATTTCAAAATATATGTTTTATTTGTATTTTTATTTACTAAAATTACATATTCGTTTTGCGATTTGCATCCCCACCCCCTTCCCCCGCTATTTAAACATGTGCACGCACACCGATGGAGATTACTCTAGTCAAGTGAAGCAACAATTTTTTTTTCCTGTTTAATTAGAAGGCATGGTATCGATACGGTACATGCCCTTGTATGCACGTTTATAAATAAAATATAATTAGAATTAAAATTAAGTATAATTAAAATTGTAATTTAAGTAAAAATAAGGTAGTTATATATCAAGAAAGGTATAAAACGCTAGGTGATGTATTTAAGAAACTACCACACACGTCATAGCCTACATGGGGCGATTTTTCCAGGGTTCGATTCAAAAAGTGTGAAGAAATCGACAATATACCAAAGCCATCATCCAATGCAGTATTTTATTTCGATCTCTCGTTTCGCAATGCATATGGCGTACAGCTCCGTAGATATATACGCCGCTTTTTGCTTCTAATGGTTCACCATTTGAATTGTAAATTGCGCTCCAATTTTAACGCCATCTCCCGGGCGACAGCGCGTATCTGCTATGAAAATGTCAAAAATTTGCGTGATTGGAACGTAAGCAACTAAGTCAGCCATATTTAAACCTATGATTTTTCACTCTTAAGCGGGTTTCCCAATATCGCGTCGCGTCGCATCGCGTCGCGTCCGACGCTGCCAGCGACGAGCGTAATTCACGTCTTCACAATAAGAGCGGTGTTCTGATGTCGGCCGCCGGCGACACAGGCTGTGCTGCCATCTGGTATCCTACAAGGAAGCTTGCAATTAAACGCTAAAAACTAACTAAATGCAGTGAAGTTTCTTGCCATTTAGTTAGTAAAATTGTTATTTTTAAGTGATATACACACTCCTTTATTAAAAGTATTATATAAAAATTCAAAACGATGTTGTAGAACACTAACGACTCTCCAGGCACCAGAAAACATACTTTGGTTTTCCTAAAGGTAGGTAAAATTGATATAAATTTGGACTCCAATTAGTATATCTGGAAACCGTTTAAGCTTATCTAAGTTTCCCGTTGTTCATCTCAGCTTCTCGCTAGTTACGTCATCAAATATTTTAAACCTACAGTTCTTCTTCTTCTTTTCCGTCGTCGCCCGACGCCGACTGTTCGCTGCTTCACTCTGGCTGAAGCTCGACGCGCCGCGCTTTTGGGAAACCCGCTTTACCAAAAACTTGTCTTCGCAAGGGTGACGTGTAATGGGGGAATCTCTTTTGATACGGCCTTCGACAGCCATGCGCACAAAGTAACACTTTTTTTAGTAATTTGGTGCCGCCGTGGTTTAGTGGTCAGACCACTCGCCTCCCACCAGGGCGAACCGGGCTCAATTCCCGGCCGGGACACCCCTGAATTTTCGCTAGTGGGAATCGTCCCGGACAATACCGCTGGTCGGCGGGTTTTCTCGGGGATCTCCCGTTTCCCTTACCCTTGCATTCCGACGCTGCTCCATTCTCACTTCATTTCACCTTCATCGGTTCTCAAGACCTCGTTGTTATGGCCATGATCTTCCATTTCAACAACTTTTGCGAGAATTGATTTTTTAAACCCAAACGTGAGCCGACATGGTAAAATCCCCTGGCAATGTTGTTACAAATTGTTTTTATTGTGTAGTATAATTTTCAAACTCAGAAAGAACGGTATAATTGTATTTGATTAATTATCCAACGGAAATTTTGTATATTTAATAATTATAGGCTGTTTGCGGTAAAGTGAGCACTTTTGAAAGCCCACTCATTTGGAATAATCGTCAATAAATATATTTTATTTTAGCCGTAGACTTTAACTTCCAAGTGCGGTGAACTATACACGCTGTGTTTATTACTTAGATGGAAATATTTAATTAAAAATGTGGTTAACTCTCCAGCAGTCGCGTGGTTGACATGTCATCCACTACCTCTACGCTTCCAATAACTAGTTAATGGGAGGGGTTCGAACTCGGAGCCTCTCAGTACCTCTCTGCGGGTCTTGCTGGTAATGGCCGCTGCAGTTAGTCTCCTCGTCTTCTTTAATGCAATCCTGCAGTTTCCTTTGTAAGTGGTGTGTTTGACGTATGTCCCCCATTCGACCATCCATGTAACTCTTCTAAGGTGAGATATTTCTTTAAAACCTCTCTTTTAAACCATGTATTGTCAGTAATTTTATATATATATACATACATAAATAAAATAATAATGTGATTTTACATATGGAAGGATATTTTTTTGCTGTGCAAAATTTTGACTTCTTAGCTTACCATCTTTTTATCTGGAAATTTTTCAATGCAATCTAATCAATTTATTGTTAATGTAGTGCCTCCTCTTATTGTTATTACAACTACTGTTTTTCAGGTCGGTATGGCGGGACCAAAAAGAAGAAGGATGGAGGATTCCTCTGATCCGGATGTGTGGATGAAGTGGCTGAATGGAGTTGATGAAGATGGCAAGATCGTCGGTGAATCGGATTCGGATTCGGATGAATGTGATCATATGTGCGAGAGTGATCGCAATTGTGATACCGAACAGTCTGGTGATGAGGACAGCTATGCTGACGGCACGGAACAAAATTATGAAAAACTTTTATAGAAAAAGATGGAAAAACAAAATGGATCAGTAATTTACCTTCTAAAAAAAAAATGTCAGAGCTCGTAGAGAAAATATAATTGCGCACCTACCAGGAGCAAAAGGTACGGCCTCACAGCTTATTTCTCCAGGGAAAATATTAGATCTTTTTACGGACGAGCACGTTTACAGAATTATTGTTGAATGTACAAATATTTACATGGATTTTGTAAAATGCAAGTATGAAAACGAACGCGATGCAAGAAACACAAACGAAGTGGAAATTAAGGCCTAATTTGAACTTCTTGTTTTGATAGGTAGTTATAAATGCTCAAGGATAAATATTGCTAAATTACGGGATAAATCTAACGGCAATGGCTTAGAATCTTGCTACCTGACAATGAGTGAACTGAGGTTTTTCTCAGGTGCCTTCGTTTAGATGGCATTCGAGATAGGGCGACTCGAAGAGAATTTGACAAGTTTGCTCCCATAAGAAATATATTTGAGGTTGTAAACAACAATTTTTCAAAATATTTTATTCCTAGTGAATATCTCACTGTCGATGAACAGCTGCTTGTATTTCATGGCAAATGCCCATTCCGGCAGCATTTGCCAAAGAAACCGGCAAAATATGGAATAAAGATATTTGCTCTAATTGATGGGAAAATGACATGCACAGTGAATGTAGAGTCTTACCTAGGCATCCAACCTGAAGGGCCTTTCAGGAAAAGTAACCCGCCAACAGATATTGTTACGAGTCTGAGCGAACTCATCAGCGGTTCACACATAGTAGTGTAATCACCGATAATTGGTTTAGCAGTTATCCTTTGGCTAAAAACCTTTTACCAAAAGGACATACATTCGTCGGCACTCTCCAAAAAAAGAAGGCAGAAGTCCCGAAAGAATTTTTACCAAATAAACAGCGTGAATCTAATTCTTCACGTTTCGGGTTCCAAAAAGATGTTTCATTGGTCCCATATTGCTCTAAGAAAATCAAGCAATTTTGGTTTTATCAACTTTACATCGCGACAACAAAATATATGAGGAAACCGGAGACTTCCGAAAACCGGAAATAATTAAATTCTACAACAAGACGAAAATCGGAGGTGATTTACTCGATCAACTTATTGAAAAAATATGACGTGGCAAGAACTACACGTAGGTAGCCAATGGTCGTTTTTTCCCGACCTAGTGAACATCTCAGCTCTCAATGCATTGGTAATTCTGAGGCTTAATTTGGGTAATCAAATAACCCGAAGTGAATTCCTAGAAGATTTGGCTTGGGAATTGATAAAGCTGTAGATCCAGCATCGCTCAACATTGCCGCGAATTCCTGTTGAACTGAGGCGGCGGGCGCACATTCTACTAGGACAATCAGTAGCTGATCCAAATACCTCAAGAGGACGCGAAGGTGTTAGGGGCCGTTGTTTGCTCTGTGGGCGTCACAGGGACACGACGACACGAAAATGGTGTGCAAAATGTGAAAAATGGATGTGTATCGAACATTAAAAAAAATGTATGTGTAGGATGAATGCATAAAAAGAATGTGAAGATGCTAGACAGCTTTGTTGTTTTGCAAGTGGAAAAGACAACATGAAAAAGGTGTACAAAATACAGAAAATGTATGTGAAATGAACATTTACATATACAAATTCAAAATGTGTAAATATGTAACTGAGGCCATGAAGGAACTAGACAGCGTTGTTTTTGTTGTGAATGTCATAGGGACAGGACGACACTAATGTATGTCAAATGTGTACATATGTAAGAAGATGTGAAGGTTCTAGGTGGTGTTGTTATGCTTATGGACACCATAGGGACAAGAAAACACGAAAATGTCATGAAATATGCAGAAAATGTATGTGCAACAGACATTTTAAAAAAAATGTATGTGCAGAATGTTTGTAAATTTGTTACTTCAAATTTAATTACTTTTCTTAAATATACTCTAATCAAAAAACATTTAATCCGTAGTTTTGTTCACTTTATATACACCCTAACATTTACAGAAATAATTACTTTACTGATGGCATGGTTATATTAGGGTATTAGATCAATATGAAAATGGTTGACACCTGTCCCCCACGCGACTTTTAGTGTTAGAGCACATGACGCGACTACTGGAGGGTTTTGAAGGATAAACAGAGGCTGAAAGAAAAAATTAACTAGGGCCTCAAAAGTGCTCACTTTACCGTGAACAGCTTATAGTTTAAACTATGCCGTTTTTGTGTTGGAAAAATTTGACTACATAATAAAACCCGTTTGGGTTCGAAAATTGAACTCTCGCAAAAGCTGTATAAATGGGAGTTCGTGGCCGTAACAGCCGACCTAATCCTAATGTCTCTCAACTTTACGTAGATTGGCCGAATGAGACACGAGCCTGTGTAGGTACCTGGCGACTGTTCTGGCCAGTAGGCACACAAGAGGCGAGGCTGCTATAAGGGCGACACCTACCTGCGTTGTCTATGGCGACTGCGCCGTTTATACCGCTGCAGCAGGTTTTTTACAGCACACGAGTAGTGCTGAAGGCTGTTCACGACAAATTGAGCACTTTCGGAATCAACCTTAGAAAAAAGTCACTACTCCTACCTGCATATATTTTAACGGGCGCCCTGAGTCACATGCGTCCAGTTAAGTTGGTAACGATGGATAGGAAAGTAGTTCCGTGTCTTAAGGGGAATGGTGCACGCAAACTGTATATTTAGATCATTTTTGTCATAACTTGTAATACAGTGGATTTTTCAAAATGTTTGACTCGACAAGACGTAAATAACAATTTGAGCACTTTCTTACATCGTTACAAATTCACTGTGTTCGTTATTCTCGGAACACTGATTGCAGATAGGAAACAAAAATTCATTTTTTCTTCCACGACAGCTCCGAGAATAATGACGGTAACAAGGTAAAAATGTGTTGAAAATTATTATTTGCATCTTGTCGAGCCAGAAATTTCGATAAACCCTTTGGAAAATGACTTGTATAGAAAATCGGGTAAATTTACTGCTTTGATGCACCATTCCCCTTAACTTCGAATAAAAAGCGTTAGGTAACCATTTCTGCTAACTTAAATTAATTATTTCGCTTCGGGTTTCTTTTTTTTTTTAATGAATCGAAGTGTAAAAAGGAGCAGATTTGTTAAATATTTAACAAATCTGCTCCTTTTTACACTTATTTTTAAATATTTAAGTTTTTCTAATAATTCCACAGTTTCACTTGACCGACGTATGAATAAAGTGATGACGCACATGACAATGTTTATCTTACATAAGGCGGAAGAATATACAACATTCATACAAGTACATCTTAAGCAGATATTTCAAAAGTGCTCATTGTGTCGTGAACAGCCTATATCTGGGGGTCCTACGATCACAGGGAGTAATGTAATACCGGGCCAAGTATCACTTGATTAACCCCTTGGAAGGGGTCTCCCCCAGTGGGATACTAATTGGAGGCTCCCTTTAACCTGGGGAAACAGATCTCCCCCCTCCCCCCCTTTTACCAAGAAAGTTTGTTGTGATTGGCTGACTTGTTTTCCCATCCCTTGTGAAGTGTGCTCTGATTGGCTGTTGCCTATTTGGGGGGGGGGGTACCCTTTCTTGTAGTACGCAGAGCATCCAAAACACTAGAGCTCAGATCCATTTTCCTGATTGGATGATTTTTAACTGTAACGCTTTGCAAGTGTCTGCACGCGAATCACACACGTTCAGTGTCGGAGTTACCTAATTCTGATTGGCCTGTTGCCAGTAACCAAAGGAAAACTCAAGTATGCCATAGGTCATTGGAGTCTGGCCTTCGCGTGAATATTTCCGCGAAAAACAGGTCAGGTCGCCCTAATAATGTATAATGTACCTCTAACAACTTTTGTGTTGCCATTTATCTAGTAACATTTTCCTTCCCCAGCCTTCATAACTGACGACAACACCTGCCTGTGGACTAGGTCTGGTCCATGTATAGAGTGGAGACGCCGTTCTGGTCAAGTATGGCCTCTTGCATTGGAAAGGGTCACGTGGTCCATGTAGAGTTCGCGCCCCTGCTGATCACAGAACTGTCAAGTCCTTGTGCGGAATTGGTCTGTGTGTTATCCCGTGTTCACACAAGCCGTTCTTGCACTGCTAGTCTTGTCTGATATTATATCGTTTGAAGTATGATAGGTTGGGGGAAGGGTTTTTCGCCAAAAGATTTCAAAACCAGCAGTACTCCAAAAAAAAAAAAAATAGTTAATATCCAGTTTCGTGGTTGGATGATTTTAAATGTCATGTGTCTCAAGTGTCTTGCCTGCTAATCACGGGCGTTCAGTATCGTAGTACTTCATTCTGATTGGCCCAGTCAAACAAGAGCATGTCTTCTCGCGTGGACGCGCGGGTAATAACTAACGGAAGTTGTGGTTCTAGAAGTAGGATTATTGAAGTATATCAAGAGCATAAATCGTTTCGCGAAAAATGCATGGCCCTAGTGATAGGTAGGGACACGAGGGCTGTGCCCTGGTGTCCCTACCGTGACGAGCCAAGGGTCCTTATCTGGCTTGGTGTCCCAGAAAAATGGATCGAGGCTGTAACGTCACATTGTCACTGTCGGAATTCGTGCGTTAGGGCAAACATGCACCCTTAAATGTCTCCTTCATCCAAGGAGACACTATACATGCCTAGAGATGATGTAAAATCGCGAAAATTTTTAAGCCCGCATACCTTACTCTAACTAGTTTATTATTTCATGATTTGATGAACAAGTTTTGACTCGGCTAAGTTGTTTGCAGACCAATCACTAACGTTCTGCCTTATAGTATCAGAATCCTCATTGGCCCAGTGAACTAGGGTAGTAACTTCATACAAGTATGACAGCCAATAAGGAAAGAAAACTGTCGGACATGTGTACAGTACGTTGAATCCTAGCGAATAGTAGACTTTTCCCGCGATAAACCATCATCTCTGCACCTGCCCTTCCTCGAACCCTTGTTTGTGCGAGGTTTAACCCTTTCAATCCCTGTGTCCAAGCACTACAGTGGGCAAGTTGCAGCTGAAGTGAGCATATGACAAACACTATACACTGAAAGAGGATCTCGAATGTTCTCATAAAATTCGCTCAGTTCCAGCGAAATGTAGAAAAAAATATAGTTTTTTTTTTTTTTTTTTTTTTTTTTTTTTTTTTTTTTTTTTTTTTTTTCCCGCCAAATTGAGCGGACGGTCCGCTAAGTTGACAACACTGCTGAGCCTTGCAGAGTACAGCACCGGTCAAATGTAACCTCCGCGTGCAACACGAGTGAAAACCCAGTGTTACCAAGCACAGCGCGCCGCGCGCCGGCGAGAACACTACGCTTAGGGGCGACGAGGCGCTGGGCTAGCGCGTTATTATCGCCTCTGTGCCTTGAATGCACAACACGGCTTCAGGTAGACACGCAGGGGCCGTAAGGGCGAGACTGGACGCTGTCTGCGGCTAAGAGTAGACGGGCTCGCCGGCCGGAGCTATAAGCAGCAGTTGTTTGCAAGAGCATATCATAACAGCCGGGCAGTAACACAGAGCAGGCCTTCTCCAACCTGCAACAACACGAACACAGAGTAAGAAAGTATATAGTGGCAGTTCCTTTACCTTATGTCCGGTTGCACCATCGTGGTTCGAAACTCGATCCGAGATCGGATCTAAGATCGACACAGAAAACTGTTGCACCATTAGAGTTCAGAGCTGGACTAGAGATCGAGATGAAGTTCATTTCGGACCGCCGTAATTGGCGGTTCGTAATCTCGATCCAAAATTTGCAGCCATCGTCGACAAATGTAGTTTGAAAATATGCCAACAGGTAGAACTACGTTCGATTGTTTTCTTGAGAAATTAAAACAACATTATACGCACTAGAATATTATTCAGTAAAATTCGTACAACAATAATTCACTTAAAATAGATCAAACATCGCACATCTAGTTCTATCTATAGTGATAAATACGCCTACTTCCATGACGTCATAATATTACGAACCAATAGTAAAATTTGTTTCATACTTAATCTCGATCTCTATCTTTGGAACGAAGATCGACGAATCGGAGATGCAGAATCATGAAATTTCTTTGGTGCAACACTTTTACATTGGAACCAAGATCAAGCTGGATCCTGGTTCTGAACTACGATCATTCGATCTCGGATCGGGGAAGATGTTGTTGCAACCGGGCATTAGACATAGCCAGTCGCTGATTGGTGCAGCGGGATCCCTGCTAACGGGTCATGTGTCGTCTCATTTGCTGTTGCGTGTTGCGCGAGTTTCCTATTGGCTGAGTTTGCCGGCTGGTGAGTAAGATACCGGGCTCTGATTGGCGAACACGCCTCCCGACATGCTGCTGGTCAGTGACGCCATCTCGCTGGCACGTGCATCTTGTTACACGCAAGTATTTCCGCCTCTGTAAACTTGCCTACTCTGTGGCCTGTTAACGGTTTTCCTGGATATTTTCGTAATTGATCGTGCGAAATATTCGGTGGAAGGTTCCCTACAAGGTTAAAATTTTAGCCAATCACAGAGAGGGCGGTAGAGTCATTTTGTTAATTTTGTTATGAGAGAGAACGTGAAATTATTGTTACAATTTCTCAGCGTCAGTTGACTGAACCAGGTTCGTTAAGATCTGGAGGTCTTAATTAAATGAGTTAATTATAATTTCCTAATTTTATTTACAATAACTACAAACAAAATTCTCTCTCGACCCAAATTCTCACAGTAAATTGATATCACTTGTTTACAATTAGTGAATTCAATCAATAAAATTTACTAATGCCATTAAATATCTAAAATCTGTCCTAACAGACAGTGTATCAAAACCTATTGAATTACTTTGTAAATTATACGTCCATATTTGACAGTTCCAATATTTACAATACAGCATGGATGGAGAGTGAGGATACGACACGAAAAGATCTAAGGGTTGAAGTTGCGTTTATTTGAATATGGATCGTTTTGTTGTGCATTTCATTTTGAACACCTATACATTACTACTTTAGTACAAAGTTTAGTTTTCAGCACTTACAACCGCTGTTTTGTCACCACGTCAAATAAAATGTGTTAATTAATCTAGGAACTCTTTATTACTGCGTATTTTCTGCTTGTTTGATGTGCGTCGCCAGTGCACTCAGAGTAGCCAACTTAATATTAACTTCTGTTCGTTCGTGCATCAGTTGATACAGGATTTTTTAAACGGCACTTTGTTTCGGTTCCGTCAAGTTGCCCCTCACTGACTGTCATTTTATTGCCAGGTTATATGAGACAGAGAGTAGTTCAGTCCATGTCCCGCCAGTCCACAGTGTTGTGGAGTTCTCCGAGCGCCCGAGCGCACAGTAGCCTTCACTCGTCCAGTTTCACGACCTCTCGTCCATTCACACCACCAACACCCTAGTCCGCCGTCGTCTCGCGATCTCCCTTTGTCATCGTCCTCTTCACCGATGTCTGTCGCTGCACCACGCTTCGCTCGAGTACCGCACTCAGCTACAGAATGACTGCCGACCCTCGGCACGCTGCGATATTTATAGAGTCGTAGGCCATCGCCCAGAAATTTCTCTAAATGCCGCGTTGTGCCGAAGGTTCTTGTTCCCAGAATATTGTTGCGCATCCTCTAAACTCGCCGGATTCTCCAGCAGGCGGGTCTGCCTGGGAGGGAGGGGAGGATCGAGGTTGGTGTCTCTCCTCCCCCTCCCCCATCAAAGAACCAGAGTTCGCGCCTCGTGTGTCATCGGCGCGTAACACTATTAACCCTATGAGGAGTATTCACATATATACTAGGGGCTACGTTTATATGGAGATTTGTATACTCTTGAAGACAAAGCTCACACTTTTACAGTGTTACTAGTTCGCTATATTTTGTCGGAATCTAAGTAAAAAATGACAACTAGTGAACATTTCCGTTTGTAAGAATAAAACTGTCCTTTTAAATAATTTTTCGAACGAACACGATGGATTGTAAAACTTGTTACTTCTGTCGCGATACATTAATTGGTACACAGCCAACGCGTGACTTCATTGGTCGACGGCCAACCAATAATAAACGTTGCAGAGTACAGCAGGCGTGTCCTGTGTAGCAAGGGCCAATAGGACAATGGTAAGTGGAAATACAGAGACCAACCAAAATGATATTGCTGTAGTGTGGAATATAGGCGATTCACTTCAAATTTGTCCTCGGTGATAGTTCGGGACACCCGAATTTCGCGAAAAGATTTCCGCACGTGCTATATTTCAATACTCTACGGGCGTACCAGCAGTTTCCTTTAGCTTATTGGCGGCGTTGTTTTTGTGAGAAGACATTTTCTAACTTAACTGGCCAATCAGAATTAGGTAACTCCGATACTGTACGTCTGTGATTCGCGAAGAAGAGTTAAAATCTAGATTATCCAGTCAAGAAAGTGGATCTGAGCTAACTTGTTATAAAATGCAACTGGTCGTGAAATTATTTCGCGAAATTCGGGTGTCCCTAGTGATAGTAAATTTGTTCTGTCCTCAAAGGCTTAAACTATTCAGGCCCAGTGTACACAAATGTATACATTACGCACGAGTAGATAATTATTTGTGTGCACTGCACACTGCGAGGCTCAATGACCAGTAATCTTACATGTGGGCAAATGATTCGTAAAGCGTCTTCCTGACATAGGTCATAACTGGGTCATATAACTGTAGTCGAACATACAGCCTACATCTCATTGGCTGTGACGACGAAACAAAGCCTTGTGTTGTCTTGAGTACAGCACGCGTCATAGTATTTTTTTGTTTGCAACACCTGAAAGAGTTAAATAGGAATAAACAGTAAATAAAGATACCTGAAAATGTTTCCCAGTTCTAAAATAGCACTGTGTGAAAATTATGGTAAACATTCGTGTTTATTTAACAAAAAGATCCAGTTATAACAAATCATGCTCTGTGCTTGAACTCATAACCACGGTTGCAGGATTAAAATAATAAAAACTACACCTTTCTCTACTTGTGCAGTAACGAGTATCGTTGGATTGGTTATTCCAAAGGACCCTCCATGACAGCTAGCATGCAGGCAAGCTCTCGTATCAGGTCTCGCGGAAGCTGTTAATCGTGCCATACAGGCCTTATCCATACTTGCCGTCTTGAACAATGGTTCTTCTCTTCAAAGGGCACAAAGTGCTTTTTTATTTGAAAGTGATATCGTGTAAGGTAGCGAAGACACGCCTAGAATAATTTCACATATAAAAGCCATGTATTTTCGCACTAGTCAGGGGCCTTAACAGCCGTGTTGTTTACATTTCAGCAACGGAATGGTTCTGATACGAGATTGGATATGATACAAAGTGAGAGTTTGTAGCAGTGGCGTTTATTCCATAGAATCAAGGTAAGCATTACTCACCCTATACATATTAGAAATGTTTGACTCTTTATAGTTTTCGCCGTTACTTTAAACATATTTAAATCTGAGTTTCCCGTTTCCGATTCGAGAAACAGAGTTTGCGTAACTCCCGTACTATACCCGCATAGTGCTGCTATCTACTATTTATTTTCACAAACGGGAATGACTAACGATTAATCGAACTCGCAAGCAATGCTCGCTCGACCACGTTCCTTCGACAGGGTAAGCAGTCGTTCTGTTTGCGTCCTCCAGTCCTACATTCCCCCTGTTCACAGTAAAATGAGCACTTTTGAATGCCCTGCTTAAGATCTACTTGTATGCACGTTGTGTATTCTTCCGCCTCATGTAAAATTAATATTGCCATGGGTCTCATCACTTTATTCATGCGTCGGACAAGTGAAAGTGTAAAATTATTAGAAAAGTAAATATTTTACAAATATGCTCATTCTTGCACTTCGATGCTTAAAAAATAGATAAGTTATCATAAATAGTTAAGTTACCTAACACTTTTTATTCTACGTTAACATATAGAACTACTTCCTATACATCGTTGCCAACTTTACTGGGCGCATGTTACTCAGGGCGCCCGTTAAATTTATGCAGGTTGGGGCAGTGACTTTTTTCTATGGTTGATTTCAACAGTGCTCACTTTATCGTGAACAGCCTTTACACGCCACTGGTTTGTAGAGAATATTTAACGACGTTCTGGTCGTTGGAGTAACTTTCTTCGGCTCGGAACAGCGTGTTCTGCACAGTTTCCAGCGCTGAACCAGCAGTTTCCTGCCCGCGTCAGCGACACTCTCGGCGCAAAGTGCGGTGGGCGAGTCTACTGCAATCACCAGGTGGGTGGGCGACAGCAAGGAGGCGGCAAATTTGACCTTTTGAGGAGTATGCATGTACATACTCGGGGCTACGTTTATATGGAGATTTGTTTTCTCTTGAAGACAAAATTCACACTTTTATAGTTTTACTATTTCGTTAGACTTTATCGGAATCTAAATAAAATATGACAACTAGTCAACATTCGGCAATTCGAGCAAAACCTGAACATTCAATTTTTATAAATTCCTCAGGAAAGACACCCATAGTCCTCACTTAACTGATGTAGGCAATTCACGGTAAAATGAGCACTTTTGAAAGCCCTGCTTAAGATCTACTTATATTCACGTTGTGTATTCCTCCGCCTTATGTAAAATTAACATTGCCACGGACCTCATCACTTTATTCAGGCATATGTCAAGTGAAACTGTAAAATTATTAGAAAAGGAAATACTTTACAATGCTGCCAATTTTTACACTTCTGTGCATAAAAAAAAACAGAAAGCGAAAGAAATAATTTTGAATTGTCACAAATGGTTACGTAACACTTTTTATTCAGCGTTAAGATATGGAACTACTTTACATCCATCGTTGCCAACTTTACTGGGCGCATGTCACTTAGTGCGCCCGTTGAAGTATATGCAGGCAGGGCCAGTGACTTTTTTCTAAGGTTGGTTTCAAAAGTGCTCACTTTATCGTGAACAGCCTTTACTTCTATCGCGATGCATTAATTGGAACACATCCAACGCGTGACTTCATTGGTCGACGGCCAGCCAATTATAAACGTTGCAGAGTACAGTAGGCGTGTCCACTGTAGCCAGGGCCAATAGGACAATGGTAAGTGGATATACAGAGGCCAACAAAAATGATATTGCTGTAGTGTAGAATATATAGGCAGCTCACTTCAAACTTGTCCTCAGTGCTAATATATTTGTGCCGTCCTCAAAGGGTTGAGTGGAACCTTCTCCTGCCGCCATGTTGGATTCTAGGTTTTATTCTAGCTTATTTGTTTTAGAAATATTCCTTTAGTAGCCCCATATCCAAATATAGTTTATTCACGGTTATTTCCTACTTTTTTTTGAAGCCCTGCTAAAGTTCTACTTCCAGTAGATTCCTCCGCCTCATGCACACAAAGCTTGGAAAATTACACCAAAAGGAGCAACTCGCCGTATTCGTCAGCACTCAATGTAATCATATTTTACATAAGAACTGTTTCTTACCGGTAGGGATTGGAATATTTCGCGAGTTCAATGACAGCATTAGCTGCGTGTTCATTGGCTGTTGCCCCACACCTGGCAGTTATGGGATTCGCAAGGTGTTTCCTTGCAAAGCTGCTATTGGCTCAGAGGCATGCAGGGCGGGTCTAATCAATTGTGACCTAACTGCTAAGGTGACTTCTCTATATATGTTTTGTGTGACGTTTATCTTGTCCCGAAATGAATTCCCGAAATTCTCCTATCACTACCTATCAGGTATTACCAATCCACCCATATTCTTCCTGTTTTTATTCTTATTATATGAATTAAATATTTTAATTTATAGATAAAATATTAGAGTAAAGTTTAATTTAAATAAATATAAGGTACTTTTACGTTAACACAAGTATAAAACGCTTGTGATATAGGCCTACGACATAATATGGAAACAACCCATCATGTAATATATGGTGTTTTTTTTTTAGGTTTGACTCGAAAAGTGTGTAGAAACCGCCAATAGACTATAGCAATAGAATTCACCTTCACAGCAGTACAAATAAAACGTCTCAACTACGAACTGGTATTTATGTTACATTATTGATTTTTCGAATTGTTGGCACAATCAATACTGCGATGTAATTACGAATTCATAGTTCTCTTGTCTTGTCTGTACTGCCGTGTATATACTGTTCACGGCAAAGAGAGCACTTTTGAAGCCCTAGTTACTTTTTTCCATTCAGCCATTTTTTATCCTTTAACCAACTTTTTAAATAAATATTGCCAGGTAAGTAATAAGCGCAATGTGTACATTCACAGCACACGGAAGTTAACGCCCAAGGCATCAATAAAATATTTTATTTACTATTATTCCAAATAAGAGAGCTTTCAAAAGTGCTAACTTTACAGTGACCACCAGCCTATAAGGTCAATAGCAAACTGGGTATACGGGTACTTTCGGATTGGAATGTTGTTTTATTAGCTAGAATAAAAATGGCGCGTGAACTGTGTTACAGAGAGCTCGAGAAGCACGTTCTACCACGTAACTATTAGATCTGTGTATTGCTAACTTTAGTCACACACACCAGCAAAATGGCGGAACACCGTGCACCAATCAGCTCCTGAAGACTAACTTACCAGACTGTAGGGAGTATTACATAACGTGCAACAGCCAATCAGATACAATGCCCGTTTCCGCAGCTACACGCGGCCAATCAGCAACTGAGTTCACTTATACATAAGGAGTTGAGTGGAGTAGAGAGATTTGGGCTACTCTTAACGTCGAGGTCTTGAGAGCCGATGATGATGAAGCGAGGTGAGTATGGAGCAGCACCAGAACGCAAGGGCGTGGTGGAAACGGGAGATCCCCGAGAAAACCCGCCGACCAGCGGCATCGTCTCTCACAATTCCCACTAGCGAGAAATCCATGAGTGGCCCGGCCGGGGATTGAAACCGGTTCGCCTTGGTGGGAGGAGAGCAGGCTAACCGCTCAGCCCCTGCTGCAAGCCACAAGCATTTTTCTTGTCCGGTTATCTGTGCCGCTGTTTGCACTCCATTACTGCACGCTATGTGTTGCTTGGTAAAGTGTGTCCGCTGTATTCACACTTTTTGAAACAAACATTTGAAAATCGAGCCTATGTATGACATTCTTGGGTTGTCTCCTAAATGTGCCTGCATGCACCACAAACTTATTGTATTAACACTGACGTTTTGTAATAAATTTGAATAAAAAAGAAAGAAAATGTGTGTGTGTGTGTTGGTAATGCCTAATATGAAAGAGTTGTTACGCAGAAGTAATATTAAATTGAGTGCTCTCAAATTCGATGCGTTGTTTCTTTGGTGTAATTCTCTAGACTTTGTTTTCATGAGGCGGAGGAATATCTTGGAAAGAGAACTTAAGCAGGCGGTGCTTCAGAAAAGTTGGAAGTAACCGTGAATGGAGTATATAGGATGATTCGTAATTGGACCGACAAACTTCGGGAGGTGATTCTTCATGAAAAAGTAAAAGGAAAACATACGTGACACTTTATATCTACGCCGAATATTAAGGGAGATACGAGCCCTTAAAAAACGAGGTTTTAAACCGTATTCGTGCAAAATATCGGTAACGAAGTAAAATACATTGACAACTCTCGGAACATTATTGTATATTATCGGGACCTTCAACGTAAGAGCAGATATTTTGCACAAATACGGTTTCAAACCTCGTTTTTTTAAAGGCCCATACCTCCCCTAATATTCGGTTTAGGTATAAAGTATCACATATGTTTTTCTTTTACTTTTTCATGAAGAATCACCTCCCGAAGTTTGTCGGTCAAGTTGAGAATTATCCCGTATAAGAATTTTTCTTAGGAATGTCATAATATTAGAGGCGCCTGAGAAATAATCCAGTTTAGAATTAATGAGTATTGAGTATACGGAGAGAGTGAGTTACACATCTGTAACAAACTTGGAAACGTGGCAGGGGCCGCGGTGGTGTAGTGGACAGACTGCTCGCCTCCCACCCAGGCGTACCGGGGCTCGATTCCCGGCCGGATCGCTTTCGGCTTTCGCATGTGGGAATCGTGCCGGACGATGCCGCTGTTAGGCGGGTTTTCTCGGGGATCTCCCGTTCCACCCCACCCCTGCATTCCGACGCTGATCCCAAACACTCTTCTGGCCAGTGACGCCATTTTGCTGGTTAGTACATCTGTATTTCGCTATATTAAGCTGTTGTTTTGCCTCTGTATTTCAAAGTACTCTACCGAGAGTTGAAATGCTGCGAGCAGGTAGCTAAGTTAAAGATCTGTGTTCTGCTGTCACTTCCCTCTGTCCAAATCATAGACTACAGATGAGGCAGACATGCAGATCTCGATGGCTGCGTACAACCAATCTCCGTGTCCTAACATTGATCTGCTTTTCTGCCTACACGTCTAGCAAAAACGGCGTGGTTTGGGTTTTAGGTTAGAAAACTGATTTGTAAACAAATGCTTTGAGATGAATGTATACTTCCTCTAACTAATTTGTAATGCAGTTTGATTCAATTTAAAATGGTAAAAATATGTTATTAATATAATAGTGCTCGTCATTTAAAAATTAAGATATAAACATGTTCATCACTATTGACCATGTGACTTTGATAGTAGGTGAATGTTGGTTACATGCGCAGAAGACAAATACGCGGTCTACCTCATCTCTAGTCTATGGTCCGAAGAGCAGCTCAGCTTCGTGGAGGCTGTGCCGACCTCTGGACCACGTCGCCGTGAAGAGTCCAGGATGGCGAAACTCTTCCTTCTCGGCTCCGAGCCAGCATTTCTCAAACTGCGCGCTCGCTTGTCACCCCGAGGGGCTAAAAATACTCTCCGTTGACCCCCCCCCCCCTCCTCCCTTCATCCTTCTTCAATATACACTTTGAAGTCTTTGAGAATGGTCACTGGTATTGTGTTCGTATCACCGACCGTTCGACTGGCCGCTGGAGCGGTCACGAAACTACACTGTAAAAAATAATGGGAAAATTACCTGCCAAGTGTAAGGTAATATTCGCAGACTTGTGGGGGAAACATAGTTTTCCTTACAGGTAAAGTAAAATTACCGCATCCTGGAGTAAAATTCACAAAGCCTACATGGTAATGGAAAATCCCATACATGGATGGGAAAATTACCTTACGACGCGTGCATCTCCACCCACGCGTGCTGGCCACCCACCAGCAAGTGTCGAGGATTTTAGTGCTGAGGTTTCGGTTATTATTCATCAGAGAATATGGGTAGTAAAATAATTAACGGTACCAATATTCCGGGATATTTTAATATATTATTTTATAATACAAAGTAGTTAATTTTCCCTTGCTTGTATGGGACCCCCCCCCCCCCCAATTAGGAAATAGTACTTTACTTGTTATGTAAATTTACTCTACAATTTCACCTAACATGTAGAGGGGATAATGGCTCCCCTTACATGTAAGGGAATTTTACCTGAAATGTTTTTACAGTGTAGTCTCCAACTTACACAGAGGGCCTTAAAATGCGTTCCTAAGTGCTTGAAGCACACGTTCTCCCACCTACCTATTAAACATGCACCCAATGTGCTCATCTATGAAGAGAACTGCAGACTTCAGATGAGAGCTGGTGAGTGCATATTACAAACACCATTTCCCAGTACTCAGAAGCACTGTATCTCAAAACATACGCAATAGATACATACAGAACTACTGAAGGACACTGCACTGAATCTTCCTACAGACTTGCCACCAATCAAATAATAGGGTCGCCGCTGAAGTGTCATAGATATGCGCAGTGCGACGAGGAAACTGCATCACAGTTGAGAGCCTCGCGCTTAGCGGCGATGGCTCACTTGACGTGCGTAGCAGTGTCGCCCTTATCGCTCCCTCGCTGCAGGTAGGCGGGGCACTTAACTTCACCTGTCGCGGCAAAGTGACTATAGCCTGTTTACGGTAAAATGAGCACTTTTGAAAGCCCTGCTTAAGATCTACTTGCATGCTCAATGTGTATTCTTCAACCATATGTAAAATTAACATTGCCATGGGTCTCATAACTTTATTCATGTGTCTGTCAAATGAAAACACTGAAATTATTATAAAAGTAAATATATCACAAATCTGCTCATTTCTACACTTCGATGCATTAAAATAACAGAAAGCGAAATAAATAATTTAAGTTATCACAAATGGTTACGTAGCACTTTTTACTCGACGTTAGGATATGGAACTACTTTCTCTCCGTCGTTGCCAACTTTACTGAGCGCATGTCACTCAGTGCGCCTGTGTAAGTAGGTGCAGTGACGTATTTCTAAGGGAGATTTCAATACAAAAGTGCTCACTTTATCGTGAACAGCCTTTACTTGGCTGACGACGTGTTAGCGGTGTACTGTAGAGTGACTGCCCGCTACGCGTTGGTGTTATAACGGAGCCAGACATTGCCTCACGTCCATTTTCAACAGCGGTCGGGCTCTTTCTATGTAATGGATGTTCACGATAGAGTGAGTACTTTGGAAAACTGCGTTAGAACAAATTCACTCCACCTGCATGCATATATTTTAGTGGGCGGACTGAGTGACATTCGCCCAGTAAAGTTGGTTACGATATATGAAAAGTTGTTCCATATCTTAACGTCGAATCAAAATTGCTGGGTAAACATATGTTGTGACTTAAATTATTTCTTTCCCTTTCTGCTTTTTTAATGCATAGAAGTGTAATAATTAGGAGATGTTTAAAATATTTACTTTCCTAATAATTTTACAGTTTCACTTGGCCGATGCATGAATAAAGTGCTGAGGTCCGCGGCAATGCTAATTTTACATAAGGTGGAAGAATACACAACGTACATACAAGTAGATCTTAAGCAGGGCTTTCAAAAGTTCTCATTTTATCGTGAACAGCCTACACCTACAAACACTGTTGCTATAGAACATCCACGATTACTGCACACTGTTTGAACCAAGCCTATAAATAAAAACAGTGACAAAATAGTCCTGTTGGCAATGCCTTGTAAGAACTAGTTCTTACACTAAATATTATTACACTGAGTGCGCACAAATTCGGGACACTGCCCCTTTTGGTGTAATTTATAGACTCGGAGGTGGATGAAAATTCCTGGAAGTAGAACTTCAGCAGGACTTCAGGAATGTTATAACTAACCGTGAATGTGCCCTAGCACGACCACACACTTGACGTCTCTCTTCACTCTGAAACAGTTTTCGGAAATCGACCACGCCACCGAATAGGCCTACTTGAAAATCACTGGTGGTAAAGTTTATATGTATTTCCATCGGTCAGGGGCCGCGGTGGTATAGTGGGCAGACAACTCGCCTCTCGCCAAGGCGAACCGGGTTCGATTCACGACGGGGTCGCTCCCGGATTTTCGCGTGTGGGAATCGCGCCGGACGATGCCGCTGGTCGGCGGGTTTTCTCGGGTATCTCCCGTTTCCCCCGCCTTTGTATTCTGGCGCTGCTCCGTACTCACCTCATTTTACCCTCACCGGCACTCAAGACGGACCTGCCTACCAAGCCAGTAGTCGCGAACTTTAAATGGGGAATCAATGTTAAACAAAATTCGTTCTCATTACGTCAATTTTAAGGATAACTATTTAAGAAAAAAATTCGTTGACGCGATTTCCTCAGAGAATGTTGCTACATAATTTAAAAAATATGTATATATTTATTCATCTTTTATTTTGTTATATGTAAATTTCAATATTTAAATTTTATAAAAACATATTAAACAAAAAAATTGGCAAAATATTTTAACTTAGTATCATTCCGTAAGAAATTTCCCGTAGAATAATTTTTGTTAGGAGTAGTTATCTTTCAAATTGACGCAATGAGAAGGAATTTCGTTTAACATTGATTCTTCATTAGAAGTTCGCGGCTGCCGGCTTGGTAGGCCGGCCGGTTAACCTCTCAACTCGATTACAGCACGTGGCACATGCCGCTCTATGAACCTCCGTGCAGTGTGGTCGGGAGATTCCTCGGCTGGTCCAGGAGCGATGCTGTGTGGAGAGAGATGACGACCAGAGCAGGCAGCACTTGTGCAACGGCTCTGCCAGTGGAGAGACACGTGTCTGTCGCTTGACCTACTTGGACAGCGTACTGCTCAAGGATGTTACGAAACTGCTAACCTTATCTCCAACACACGCCCCTCCTTAACACGCGCATCCGAACATATTCCACCACGGACTTGCCTCTGACAGGAAGCGGCCTTGCCATACTCAATACGGCAGTTCGAAATATCGATATATCGATAATCATCGATATTAAAAATAATTACTCGAACTATATTTAACTTTTTAAAATATCGGTATATCGATGTTTCGATATTATCGGAGTTATATGTACTATCGAATTGTTCGGTAGTAACGATAATTTCGGTATTACCTATTAACTATTCAGGAAAATATCGATATTAAATTTTTATGATATTGAACAGAGCTAATGATCAACCTTTCCAGACACATTTTAATTTAGAGTTTAAGGTGTCGAAAAAAAAAAAAAAACACATTTTATGATGCGTGCAGCGAGGTTTTGAAAGCCGATGAGGGTGAAGTGACGTGAATATGGAGCAGTACCGGAGTGAAAGTTCGGGACGAACGGGAGATCCCTGAGGTAACCCGCCCAGCAGCGGCATCGTCCGGCACGATTCCCACGTGTGAAAATCCGTTAGTGACCCCGCCAGGAATCGAATCCGGTTCGCCTAGGTGAGAGGCGAGTAGTCTGCCCACTAAAGAACAAAATAGAATAGTACAGATAGGGAGATGTTCGTGGGCGGGGCCATTCGACCGTTGGGTGCCATGGCGGACCGGTTGAAAGGCTAGTTAGCTGTGTGTGGGCCTGACGGCGTCTGGTCGCGCGGGCGGATTCTTGGGAATCCCGGTCCCTGGTCTGTTCCGGCGGAGGCGGCCGAAAGGATACCAGTCGGGGAGATGTCTCGGTCGGGGCAGAATAGCTCACCATCTTCCTAGGAAGTGTGAATGATGCTTTTGAATAGAAATACAATTTGTAACTTAAATTACGGGCGCCCAGACGAACAGCCGCCCTCCCAAAAAAAAAGTGAATTTATATATCTAATATACTGTTTGTTAAATTGTAGTAGTCGTTATAGAATTGAACACCCTGGATGGCTGTACTGCTAAGTTGGGTTAATGAAATAAAAGATCAAATAAGTCTGCCCACTAAATCACCGCGGCCCCCGTAAGAGAAAGGAGTAAAGTAAAAAGCGGCCTCTGTAGTTTATTTCATTAACTTTCATCGCGTGTAATACCATCCTACGCTCACAAAAATAATTTGCGATTAATTCATAGCTACCTGAGAATACACAGCTACCCGAGAATGCATAGTTACCCGAGAATTCGTCGTTTTCTTGTCATATTTTTATTTTCAGAGGTATTATTGAAAATGTTTTATTGTAGAACATTTACAATTTACTAGTTGCTTAATACATTCGTATCTAATTTCCACTGTATGTTGTATCCTGCTTGCAAAAGGCAGTAACTTATTAACAAGATTTAAATATGTTCCTGACTTTTTGCAAGTAGCAGACAACACATGATGTACACTAAGCCAAAAAAAAAATTAAACTAGTAAATTTTCTGTAATCGTGCATTGGCCAACTCCAACATTATGACATGAGAACGAAGTATTTGTGCGGAAGAGGTGCAGGCGATCTTTATCAGTGAGCTTGCCATAATTCCTCGACAATCGGTTATGAATACTGGTATAGGCTGTTCACGGTCAAGTGAGCACTCTTTAAGGCCCTTATAATTTTTCCTTCTCGCCATTTTTATATACAACTACTTTTTAATTTCAACATTGCCATGTGACTAGTAAATACAGTGTATACTTTCACCACGCTCAAAAGTTAATGTCTGAGGTTGCGATAAAACGTATTTATTAGTTGTTAATGCCTGATGGGAGGCCCTTAAAAAGTGCTCACTTTACCTTGAATAGCCTATGTATTAGAGTACATGCTGTTCCAGCGTATATTTATCTGCCACGTGTCGTCTTGCGAAAAGTGTGTTAACATCATGACTGATGGACTTTGTCCTGGATCAAGTCCGCTATCTAGACTTCCAGACGAAAGTTGGCATTATCTTATCAGTCACTCTTCAACTGGCAGAACTGTCGACCGATATTTGTGTTTCAAGACATCCGGTCACACTATATACCGAAACATACATCGCCTCTCAGAATGACAGAACATTGCACGCAAAGTTCCGCTACTCTGAAATGCTGGGGGAAAAAAAAAAGGGGGGGGGGGGGTTATGCCATTATTGGGGGCATCTGCGTCAGTTTTACGTGAAGAGGTCTGCGTTTGAGAGTATCCTTTGGCATATAGGAATGAAATTTAAATAACGATCTATACAGGAATAAAACTTGCACCGCAAATATTTCGGAACTGAATGGTGGTATTGATGTGCTGGTTTCACAGAACTGGAGTTCAATCAAGGCTCAGACACAGATTTTAATGCATCTTATATGAATGTGTATTTCTTGAACACGGTTACATTTATTCAAGTGGAACCATGCGTATTCACATAAAACTAGAGGAAGTTAGAATGTCAATGGTGATTTAGTCAGGATTCTAGAGCACGTAGTTTACGTGCTATCGTAATATGACACCGGCGGTTGTCTTCCATTTAACTGCTTAATTATTAGGCTTCGATGTTCCTACATGTGTCTAGATTCTGTTCCCTTTACACTGATTGCCTTGGGAGTTCCTTGTCAGTACTTTGTGATGGTTCATACTGTAGGAGGCTGTTCACGGTAAACTGAGCACTTCTGAGAGCCCTGCGAAAGATCTACTTGTATGCACGTTGTGTATTCTTCCACCTTATGTAAAATTAACATTGTCATGGGTCTCATCACTTTATTCATGAGTTGGTCAAGTGAAATTGCAAAATTACTACAAAAGTAAATATTCTTATAAATCTGGTGGTTTTTACACTTCAATTAATTTTAAAAAAAACACACATAAGGCGAAATCAATATTTTACAATATTACAAATGGTTACGTTAATACTTTTTATTCCACGTTAAGATATGGAACTATTTTCCCTCCCCCGTTACCAACTTTACTGGACGCATGTCACTCAGTGCGCCTGTTAAAATATATGCAGGTAGGAGCAGTGACTTCTTCTAAGGCTGATTTCAAAAGTGCTCACTTTATCGTTAACAGCCCTTACTGCCTAAACTTACTTTAGTTAATTTTTTCTTCATGATTCACAGAATACGTTTATTGTTTTCGTGTTTCTTAAGAGAGTACTGATACATTGTACAGTTAAATGGAGCAGACAAATGTAATTATTTTATATTGTCATATTACGATAGCACGTAAACTACATGCTCTAGAATCCTGACTAAATCACCATTAACATTCTAATTTCCTTTAGTTTTATTTTTTCGATATGAATAGAAATTGCTCTTTTGGAAACAAAATGTAACTCTGCTTACGAAATACACATTCTAATAGGTATTAATATCAGTGTACGGGCTGTGCTTATGAGCTCGTCTAAAAATGAATGGCAAACGAATGCAATGTGAAGAGGAAATATATGAATTCATACTGTTACATGGACACCTAAAGGGCGTATCTGAGTTCGTGAGGGATGGAGGTCTTAATAAAAATAAAATTACTAAATTTGATTTCTGATTTATTCACACAGCTATTATTTACAGCAACAAATTATGTCTCCACTATTACTCTTTTCATTTAACAGTGAGAGCAATATTTGTCTATTTCAACTCTAATTAACGTTCTCCTTAATGTGTGTTTTTCTCTCTCTCTCCCTCCCTCTCTATCTCTCTTTCTCTCTGCTTGGTTACAGTCAGTTAACTCATATTCATCACTAACACGTGTTCAGTCTATCTGTTGACATCATTTGTAATGTCATTCACTCACGCATATAGCCTGCCAGCCGCACTCTTCACTGTTTCATACTCGCAGTCGCAGATTTCCTTTCCACTGGTCACTTCTCTCGCCGCTCGTCTTCTATCGCTCGGGACTCGGCTACTCATTCGCTCATCAACTACTCAGCTCGGATACCTGTCACACTTATAGGCCTATAGTGTTCGCCCTGACCATCTGGAAGGTTCAAAGCACCCCGAGTCGCGCTGAGAGAACGAGGTCGATAGTACAGATCATTCTTCAGATAAACGCAGAAATCAATATAACAAGGTTCAGCAGTGTGCATTGTAAAAGAGAATAGTGTGTCGGCTCGCTTTCTGTAACAGATACGCTGTTCGCTCGCCTTCCATTCAAAACATTCAATTTACTCGCCGCCCGGCTACCATCACTACTCTGTCCTTCTCTACCACCCGCTCGCGGAGGGCGGGCCAAGATCAGCGGCGCAGACCAGTGACATGTAACAATACATATGTATAAAGTAAACTAACGATTTTTTTTGTTGTAAAATAAAAATGTTGTTTAAATGCTTAAGCGTATTTTAAAGAGTAACGTAAACTATTCCTGGGTAATATACAGGATGTGTCTCAATTCCCATTACACATTGTAAGGGTTTGTAGTGGAGACCAAGACGATTGCGTTTTGCATAGGAATTTATGTGCGGAAATGTACCGTTTCCCCGCGACAAACAAAACACCATCACATCTCATGTTGACCTCTCCCAAGTCTGCAACATACTGTACGTTGTTTTTCTTCTGGGTTTACTTACAAGAAGTGCTCGATGTGACGACCAACGAGGTCTTACACAAACACGGTACCTACGTACCATGTTCTGGTACACACGATCACCAATACCTGGACGTCCAAGATTCGCCGCAGCCATAACCCGAGCCATAGGTTCTTCCTCTGATTCCACAGAGGTTTGTTAAATCAAACCCTCCATGTAGCCCCACAGGAAGTAGTCTAGCGGAGTCGTTTTGGCCAACAGTGGATAGGTCGAGGTGGCCCGATTGCTTGGCCTGCACGTTCACCCGACTTGATTCCGGCAGACTACTTCCTGTGAGGTCACATGAAGGGCTTGATTTACCAGACCTCTGTGGAATCAGAGGAAGAACTGCTGGCGCGGGTTATGGCTGCGGCGGATCTTGGACGTCCAGGTATTGGTGTTCGTTAATATCAGAACATGGTACATAGGTACCGTGTTTGTGTAGACGTCGCTGGTCGTCACATCTAGCCCTTCTTGTAGGTGGACCAAGAAGATAAACAACGTACAGTATGTTGCAGGCGTGGGAGAGGTCAACATGTGATGTGTATTGTTTGTCGCAGGGAAACGGTACGTTTCCGTACATAAGTTCCTATGCAAAATGCAATCGTCTTGGTCCCCATTACAAGCCCTTACAATGTGTAATGGGAATTTAGACACATCATGTATAATGATTTAAATAACAAGGTGTACATTTTTACAAAGACTGCAGAACCGATTTTCAACAATTTTCTGAACTTTGACATTACGATTATATTTTGTGTAGGTGGTTTCGTTAACTCTTTCAGACCATCTTTAAATTATTGTTTAAGGTGTAGCAAACAAAAAAAGTATGATGCGTGCTGTACTTAAGTGTACACACTTGTTTCGTTGTCACAGCCAATGAGCTCTAGACTATATGTTCGGCTATACATGAACCAATAATTACTTAGACCAGTAAGACGGTTTGCGAATCATTTACCCACAGGTAAGATCATTGGTTGATTCAATGATTGGAAAGCCCGCTGTTATGCCTGGAGGTTTATCAGGGGACGGCTTACAAGCTAACTTATGATCTAACTTAAATTAACACCCCTACCTTACTTAGGATTCGAACCCAGAACCTCTCGCACCATAGATCGGTGGCACACCAACCGACTGCGCCACGGGAGGTCGGCAAATTCCCGGTTGCACCATCGTGATTCGAAACTCGATCCGAGATCGGATCTTAGATCGACACTGAAAACTGTCGCACCATTAGAGTTTAGAGCTGGACTGGAGATCGAGATGAAGTTCATTTCGAACCACTGAAATTGGCGGTTCGAAATATCGATCCGAGATCAGCAGCCATCGTCGACAAATGTAGTTTGAAAAAAACGCCAACAGATATAACTACTTTCGATTGTTTTCTTGGGAAATTAAAACAACATTATACATACTTGAATATTATTCAGTGAAATTCCTACAACAATAATGCACTTAAAACAGACAAAACATCGCACATCTAGTTCTATCTATAGTGAAAAATACGCCTACTTCCATGACGAACCAATAACAAAATTTGTTTCATACTTAATCTCGATCTCTGACATTGATCGATGAATCGGAGATCGAGAATCATGAAATTTCGTTGGTGCAACATTTTTACATTGGAACCAAGATCAAACTGGATCCTGGTTCGGAACTAGGATTATTCTATCTCGGATTGGGGAACATGTTGGTGCAACCGGGCATAAGACCATTGATCATTGAGCTTTGCAGTTACTTACACGTGCGTAATATACACAATTGTGTGCACTGAATCTGAATAGGATAAAAGGAAGTTCCAAGTAAGGACATGTGAAGTGAAGTGCTGAAGTTTTCTGTTGTGTAAGGACCCTGCGAGCGAGCTGCTTCGACTTGGAGGTGTTATCTCAAGGAGTTGCAGGTTACGTTATCCACCACGTAGTGTTATCAAGGAGCGGGCTGTGTTCACTGGAGTCTCCTATACACACACTCCAACACGTCGCCTTATCTCGCCAAATTGTTCTGTAAACACCGGCTTACTTGGCCGGCAAGGTTGCCAAAACCTTCCCACGTTTCCACCTCATTTTTCAATGGCTTCGGTGCCTATCTTGGCGGCTGAGATACAAAGTTTTGAAAAAGTACTTTTTAGCTGCGCTATGTGAACAAAAGTATCCACTCTGAAAACGAAGTACAAGTTCTGAGTCGCGCTCCTTTGGGAGGTGATGCTGTTTTAGACTACTCGCCTCCTCCCACCTGGCGAACCGGGTTCAATTCCCAGCGGGGTACGTGGGAATCGTGGCGTGCTGGTCGGCGGGTTTGCCTGGGGGATTCCCGATTCCCCCGCCCTTTCATTTCGGCCCTGTTCCATAATCACCTCGCTCATTACTCACCTCGCTCCATACCTCACTCTATCCTCACCTCGCTCCATACTCACCTCATTCCGTACTCACCTCACTCCAAACTCACCTCGCTCCATACTCACCTCACTCCATACTCACCTCACTCCATACTCACCTCACTCCAAACTCACCTCACTCCATACCTCACTCCATACTCACCTCGCTCCATACTCACCTCGCTCCTTACTCATCTAGCTCCATACTCATATCGCTTCACCCTTACACTGAGAAAACATTTTAGTGGTAGCCACAAAATATTTTGTGAATATTGACATCACTAAAATATTTTGTGGCTAACACAAAATGTGTGCTCTCTACTATAGTTTCGTGGTGTCTACAAATATGTTTTGCTGATTCTATTACAGGTGAGCGTTGACTACAAAATATGTTTGGATGACTCTACTACACTTTTTAGTTGACTACAAATTATTCTGTGTTCACCACAAAATACTTTGGTGGGGTCAGTATTGACAAAATATTTCGTGGCTACCAAGAAACTGTTTTTTTCAGTGCAAGACCTTGATCTACAGAGCCGCCAGTCCACCCACTCACTCCGTCAGGTACACTGAGAGTCACTCCAGTGTTGACCGACCCTTAGCACTGACGACAGACAACCTGCACTCTCGTGGTCATACACTCAGAGTAAAACCATGACGCCAAGAATTGCGACAAATTATTGCAGCAACCACCGGGCGAGGCCGATTGCAATAACCTCCTCCCCACCTCCAGCCAGCGATCGGGAACATGGACGCCTAAACGACACACCGATATAGACCACTGTAAGGCAGGGTTTCCACATCCGACCAGCAGCCGGGGAAGATCACGACATGGGTATGTCCGACCGCCGTCAACCTATCAGCTGGATATAGCGTCCGGCGTCAAGAATAAGGTGGGAACTGACCGTAGTAGATAACTTATAAACCAGGCGTGTCAACATACTTGTAACTTAAATGAATATCGATTATTGTAGCTCTTCAAGTGTTCAGTCATTCAATGTGATGCAAACTGTAAATGCTTTGTTGTTATACTTGTTCCTCAAGCCATAATAAACCCCCTGAGTTACCATAAAAGCCCTACCATTAACTATCATTTCAGTTATGCCCCTAAACCCTTTTTTTGCGGATATCACCTTAAGTCATATACGTAACACAACGTAAACTTGTGCATTGGAAGTACTACATAAAGCGACAAGGGGGCCAAGCCCCTCCAGGACCACACACTGTAACCACACCACTACGGTCGGCATTGTACAGGTTGGTAGATGCTGTTCACGAGGCATTGTACAGGTTGGTAGATGCTGTTCACCAGGCATTGTACAGGTTGGTAGATGCTGTTTACCAGGCATTGTACAGGTTGGTAGATGCTGTTCACCAGGCATTGTACAGGTTGGTAGATGCTGTTCACGAGGCATTGTACAGGTTGGTAGATGCTGTTCACCAGGCATTGTACAGGTTGGTAGATGCTGTTCACCAGGCATTGTACAGGTTGGTAGATGCTGTTCACGAGGCATTGTACAGGTTGGTAGATGCTGTTCACCAGGCATTGTACAGGTTGGTAGATGCTGTTCACCAGGCATTGTACAGGTTGGTAGATGCTGTTCACCAGGCATTGTACGGGTTGGTAGATGCTGTTCACCAGGCATTGTACAGGTTGGTAGATGCTGTTCACCAGACATTCGCCTCATCCTTCCATCGGATCGGTACACTCTAAAACCCGAATCAGTGATCCTATCAGTTAAATAACATTAATTGAAAGTCAGTTGGTAAGCTACTTCCGACTGGCGGATCAAGCAAATTAACTGGTAACAAGCAGCGCGATTCTTGGCATTCAGTTTTAATAACTGTTTCTAGTTTAGAGTGTACTACAGATGGGGAGTATTTTCAATACCTGTTATCAGCAACAGGTATTGGGCGAGATACCTGTTTCCATCCTCCCTGCATGTTACTGAAGCAGTTCCTCCAGTCATATCACACGTACTCGCTTGTTACTCGACACTCGTACGATATCATTTCGTCGTACTTGTTTCTATCGTCTAATATTAGTATCCAGTACTGCATCCCTATTATATTTACGGACGAGAATATTACATATAAATTTCTTAACTTCATTTTGAACTTATTTAGCAACGACATTCACACAGTACCCATTTTGCATCTGATTTTTTTTCGACGACGAAAAAAAAGTTCAAAGTTTTGTTTCAAGTTAATTAATTTTTCCTTCTCAATACGTCTCTAACTATTCTTTTACACTCCTACGCTGTCACAGTAACAAACTGCAGGGAAATTGCTGTTGTCACTGTCCTACCAGAAGAACTTGAGACGCGAGGAGATATACCTCCTTATACCTAACCTCCTCGTGTGTAATGTTCCCCTGGTAGGGCAATCGTAATGCCCACACACCTTGCTCAATGTAACAGGTGTCAACAACAGGTATCGACTGGCAACAGGAACAGGTACGAGGTGTTCCTGAGAAATACTGGTTTAGCTCATCTACGTTGTATACAGTAATTCATGATCCCACACGATCGATTTCCACTGTTCTATCGTCCAGTTTTGATGCTCCTTACACCATGCGAGGGGGCGTTTGGCATTTGCCTCGGTGATGTGTGGGCAGTTGCTTGGCCATGGAAACCAAGTTTCGGCGCGAGCATTTAAGGTGCCTGGAGTAGATCCTTATGCAGATTGGAATTCCTGTGAGATGGTGACGATGCATAACTGACGATTACTTGTACGACCCTCTTCCACACTCGACGGTCTCTCTGGCGATTTACATGGGAGGTCGGGCTGCACGCTTTTGGGTTGCACATGTTCCTTCACGTTCCCACTTCAATAAAAAATAATACTTAAAATTTTGGATGGGGTTAAGTATATATTACAATTCGAGCCAAACACGAACTTTTACACACAAATAAATAGGGTTTCTACAGTATGTCAGAATGCATGACTATCTGATGTTTCTCGTCTTTTCTTCCAGCCCTCAAGACGTTTTATGCATAGGGATACCTCTATATCAATGTAATGTATTGCAACAAGTGTAATCCTGTAATTGAAGATAATCCTGAACGCCTAAAGCAAAATATTTGCATGTATTTGTATCATGTTGTGAGTATGAGAAGCAATGGTCTCAAGAATGGAAAATTTCTCCCTAAACTACGTTTGCTCACTCTGACAGCGTCGTGACCTGGGTCGCTTGGCTGAAGTATGCCTCAATGTCCAACAAATCTTCACAGCTCGATACAAATTCCCTGCAAAATCTACGTGATGTGCCTTAAAATTCTACGCGGATGGGTGTTGAAGGATTCTCCCTGCCTTAATCTGCTACAACTGGAAGTTCTGCGTGGGAACTTTGTTCACGGACAGAAGTTGTCGATCGGCGTGGTTGGATCAGCTGGCCGCCACCACGACGTCGACGCCTAGGACACGCCTTCCTCAAGCCGTGTCCGACATAGCAAATTTGGGGAATTAGGGTTTAGGAATTTCGGGTGGATGGTTTCGAACGGCTTGTAATAGCGCGACATGTGACAAAGGTGAAAACTACAGTCTTGTGGAATTTCAACGTTATTTTGTTTGTCACCCTATCAATATATAAAATAAATCAACTTTCTCCCAAGCACTTTCACTTAACCCCGTTATCTTGTGAATAACTGATCGTATTTCTTTCTATAGAGCGTGGGCGGTGTAATGGACATTCGCTCTCTCTTTCCAATGGACAATTTCTGTCGTTAACTCTGTCCTTGTTCCTACGGGAGGGCGCTGTTGCCTGATAAGTTATTTTTTTGCAACTTCGAAAAATATAACTATCTACGTTGCATGTGCGCCTTCCAATCACAATGATAGGGTATCGCACAGGCTTCAGTTTCAAAGGAGCCGCTTAGCTTTGCGTCTCAGGATTGGATTCCTTTACGAGTTGGCAGGGAGGTAAACAGATAAAAATGATCTTAATCAGGCCGTTTCCTTCACCTGCCATTTGTTTCTCAGCTTGCCAGTTACGTCACAAAGCTGAGGCAATCTGGCAACAGTGAACGCCATAAGCCCTTTACTGCAATCTAAGCAAGGTCGTTGTGTATTATTCCGCCTTATGTAAGATTTGCATTGTCATACGCCTCATCACTTTATTCATGCGTGGATGAAGTGAAACTGCAAAATTATTATAAAAGGAAACATTTAACAAATCTGCTCATTTTTTACTTTGATGCATTAAAAAAGAAACAGAAAACGAAATCATTTAAGTTATCAGAAATGGTTAACTAACACTTTTTATCCGACGTTAAGATACGGAACTACTTCCCATCCATCGTCACCAACTTTACTGTGCGAATGTCACTCAGGGCGCCCGTTAAAACGTATGCATGTAAGATCCGTTACTTTTTACATAGGTTAATTTCAAAAGTGCTCACTTTGTTGTGCACAGCCTTTATAAATATGACTTCTTTGTAATAGCAACGCACCTAGCGGCGGAATTTTTTTTTTTCCTATGCCAAACTCTCTCATAGTAAATGTCATTTTGTTGCCGGGGGCCGCGGTGGCTGAGCGATTAGCACGCTCACCTCCCACCAAGGCGAACCGGGCCCAATCCCCAGCCGGGTCACCGGATATCCGCAAGTGGGAATCATGCCGGACGATGCCGTTGGTCGGCGGATCTTCTCGGGGATCTCCCGTTTCCCAACCACCCTCATCACGGCGCCGCTCCATAAACACTTAAATCACCCTCATCGGCTCTCAATACCTCGCTGTTACGAGCCGCCTAAATATCTTCACTCAGTCTTTTTGTTGCCAACCTGAGTAGAATCAATGTCAGCCAGGGCCCACGGTTACCGCGCTCGTATACCTCGACGTAGTTCCGTGATTGCCGCTAGGTGGTGCTGATATCGACATGACAGCGTCTTCACGCGCGTGCGTCGCGACTCTCGTTGCCTACCGGCCGAGTTTCACTGCTTATGTAAGGCTCGGAAATTGTTCTATAGTACAGGCTGTTCTCGGTAAAGTGAGCACTTTTGAAAGACCTACCATTTGGAATAATAGTCAGTAAATGTATTTTATATTAGCCACAGACGTTAAAATTCTAGTGCGGTGGAAAATGCACACTTTGTTTATTACTTAAATGGCAATATTTATTTTAAAATGATGGTTGAAGTATGCAAAATGACTGAAAGGAAAAAGTAACGAGAATGTCAGAAGTGCTCACTTTACCGTGAACAACCTATACATAGGTATTTCTATAGTTTTTCTCCTCAACGCTGATGTATTTTCAGCCAAATGATTCATAAATTTACACTAAACGACAAATGAGCGTTTTATTTCCGGTTCGGGAATATGATTTTTTGTTTCCCCCATTTTAGTACAAAAGGGGACGCTGGGGCCGTGGTGGTCTAGTGGTCAGACTATTAGCCTCCCACCAAAGCGATCTGGGCTCGATTCCCGGTGGGGCCGCCCCCTGATATTATCGCATATGGGAATCATGCCATTGGCGGGTTTTCTCGGGGCTCTCCAGTTTCCCCCCGCCTTGTTGCACTCTCATCGGCACGATGTAAAGAGCCATCCAAATATCTTCACTCACTCACGTAATACAAAAAAATTCCATGAACAGCAGTTCATTTTTGTAACCGTGTAATTTGAAACCGTACATTGTATCTCTTTCCCTCTACATAATATCAAGCTGTTCACGGTAATTTGAGGACTTTTGGAACCCCTACGAGTGTGAACATTGTGTATCCTTCCGCAATATGTCGTGGGCTTGATGACTTCATTCATGCGTCGGTCAAGTAAAATTGCGAAACTAAAATCAAAATAGGTAATTTACAAATCTGCTAAATCATAGACATAGATGCAGTAAAATTACTTCAAAGAAAAATTAATTATTTCACTTTAGTTCCCTCAATTCTCAACTCGCTAATCTATTGTTGCTGCAAATTACCTGTGTGAATTACAATGGTGTTACCCACGGGTTTAGTACCTGTACAGGTCTGCAGAGACATTGCTTCTCACAGTGAGATTCTTCTTTCTTGGAAAAGAGGGATCCGGTCCGGGTTGTTTCGTCGACCTCAAAAATAACAACTTGTCGGAGCGTTTAATTACATCCTCAGCTCACACGGTTATGGATCTATGCGGCAATAATTGTTTAACATATTCTGCCCTAGGAGCAGAGCTGTCCTATGCCCTCGGAGCAGAGCTGTCTGTTGCCCACGAAGCAGAGCTGTCCTATGCCCTCGGAGCAGAGCTGTCCGTTGCCCTCGGAGCAGAGGTATCCTATGCCCTCGGAGCAGAGCTGTCCGTTGCCCACGGAGCAGAGCTGCCCTATGCCCTAGGAGCAGAGGTATCCGTTGCCCACGGAGCAGAGCTGCCCTATGCCCTCGGAGCAGAGCTGTCCGTTGCCCACGGAGCAGAGCTGTCCTATGCCCTCGGAGCAGAGCTGTCCGTTGCCCACGGAGCAGAGCTGTCCTATGCCCTAGGAGCAGAGCTGTCCTATGCCCTAGGAGCAGAGGTATCCGTTGCCCACGGAGCAGAGTTGTCGTATGCCCTCGGAGCAGAGCTGTCCGTTGCCCACGGAGCAGAGCTGTCGTATGCCCTCGGAGCAGAGCTGTCCGTTGCCCACGGAGCAGAGCTGTCTTATGCCCTCGGAGCAGAGGTATCCTATGCCCTCGGAGCAGAGCTGTCCGTTGCCCACGGAGCAGAGCTGTCCTATGCCCTAGGAGCAGAGCTGTCCTATGCCCTAGGAGCAGAGGTATCCGTTGCCCACGGAGCAGAGTTGTCGTATGCTCTCTGAGCAGAGCTGTCCGTTGCCCACGGAGCAGAGCTGTCCTATGCCCTCGGAGCAGAGCTGTCCGTTGCCCACGGAGCAGAGCTGTCCTATGCCCTCGGAGCAGAGCTGTCCTATGCCCTCGGAGCAGAGGTGTCCCTTGTCCGTAACCGTCAGTCCGTGTTGGCGTTTAGCGGTGAGTTGAAGCACGACCTCGAGCATAAATTTGGGTTTACAATAAAATTATGCGTTGATAATAGGCCAATAGAGGCATTTGTTTCCTGCGAAAATGTAATCATAAGAAGAAAAGGAAGAAGATGCTACACCATCTGAAGAAGTATCTGAAGAATTGCAAACCCTGCCCAATCCCAGAAGCACTATAAGAAAACATCGTGTTTTTTTTTACAGGAGAACTCCCTTTTGTCCCCCCCCCCCCACACACAAAAAAATTTTAATAAATGTGAAGAGATAAAGCCCGAAGTAAATAAATAAATGAACCTTATTAACTTAGTAATAATCTACCTCAAACCAATATAAAACAATTATAAACATTGTTACCAAACCACCAACATAAACAGCAAATATTCAAAATTAAAATTAAAAATAACAGGAACACAGAACAATATAGAAGTCCAGTAAACAGGTAAACTGTAATAGGAATGGCTAACATAATAATAATATTATTAGAAAATAAAGATTCCAGAACAAGTCGTGTGTTCCAAAACACTTTATTTCAGAACCATTTGGGTGATTGGATCATTTGAATTATTACGCGTCTTAACTGTCTGCCTGCGAATCACGGACGGTCAGTATCGGAGAAACTTAACTCCCATTGGCTAACTCATGTAACAGACTGTCTTCACACATACAAAGACAAGCGGTCAACAGCCAAAGAAAGACTGCAAGTGCGCACATAGGATATTGAAGTCTAGCCCTCACGTAAATCTCTTCGCGAAAAACAGGCGGCCCTAGTTAAAAATTACGCTGCAGTGACAGAGGTTTTCGCATTAGGTACTACGTGTTCTGTATTTACAATTCGCCTGAATTCTTAATTTCAGCCAGTGAAAACATGCGAAAAGCCTGTCCTGTTTCCTTTTGTTGATAACTAAACCTCGAATAACGCGACCAAAGAATATTACACTTTAAAGCCGACATTAGAGAAGCTTATTTTTGTGAACAAATTTAATCGTAAACATGCGCACACACGCGCTTTTTCAATATTTTTCAATGCTTACATTACTGTAAGACCGCGGTTACACGAGATGCAGAACTACTTCACTATAAACAAGTTCAGATATTGAAGACGCCATGTTACCTTCGTACGAGTTCCGATCGCAGTTGTTTCTCCTTCAAAGTGAATAGTTTTCATAAGTAGTTTCCAACGACTTCTCTTCTCTGCTGCGTTCCTATTGGCTGCTTCCAAGTAAACAAGCAGTGTAATAAATATTGCTGAATTTGGCGGGAATTGCTGCACTTAGGTTTAAGGTTGAATGTACTAATGCCCACCCACTATGCCATTATAGTAAAATTGTAGGTTTCATAACAATAAAAAAGATCGATAGTGATAAATGTTGGGAGGCTATTATAATTAAATATCATACATTTTAAGTTCCATGTTTGTTGAGGTTAGAATTGACCATCGATTTCATTCTGCTTCGGGGGTGTAACCGCGAAAACACGTTCTGTTTTTAAACTTGTTCAGACATGGCTACCGAATGTAATTATATGAATGTGTTTAGCAGCGCTCGTGTAACCACGGCCTTAATAACAGTTCCCGCCAACTACACTGACTGCTCTGTTCTGGTTGGTCGCCGCCGTACAAGTTTCACTTAAGGTATAAAATATAACTATAGGCTATTTACGGTAAAGTGAGCACTTTAGAAAGCCATCTCAATTGGAGTAATAGTCAATAAATATTTTTTTATTTTAGCCTCAGGCGTAAACTTGCGAGTGCGGTGGAATAATATACACACTGTGTTTATTGCTTGCAAGGCAATATTTATTTAAAAAGGTGGTTAAAGGATAAAGAAATGGCTGAGAGTGAAAAGTAACTACGGCCTCCAAAGTGCTCACTTTGCCGTGAACAGCCTATATAATTGGCGAAGTGGGGTCTCCCAGACCCCAGTTAAGTTTCCCCCCCCCCCCCCCGCCCCCCTTCCTTCATACCTTCAAACATTCAATGATTTCAGCTTTCCAATTTTAGGCTATGCAACGTATACTCGTTAAGAATTACCAAATTGTATAATTATGAATATTATAAGACAATCGGGGATCTCCCGTTTCCCCCGCCTTCATCGGCTCTCAAGACCTCGCTGTTAAGAGCCGCCCAAATCTCTTCACTCACTCTTCACAATTAAAAACGTTGCGAAGAAACATCGAATACACTATACAAGTAGCAATTCCTAGCATCTGCCTGTCAAGTCATATTTTGTTGGTTTCTTTGGCATGTCAAATTGATTTTTACATTTGCCGCGGTATGGTACTAACATTTCGTCCACACATGCGTATTGGCCAATACAGTACACACAAGCGTATTGACCAATACAGTACACACGCTGGGAAACCTCTATGAAATGTGGCCATTGTTCTTTTATTGCAACTATTGGATTTTCCATTTTACGTTCTTCTCGAGTGTTGGATCATTAGACCGAATGTAGACAATCCGGGGAAAAAAAAAAAATTTGAATGACATTGTGCACCTGAAACATCTCGTGCATGTCTGTGAACTCATATGTTCCCGACCAGACTTGAATGCCCGGTTGCACGATCTTAGTTCGAAACTCGATCCGAGATCGGATCTAAGATCGACACAGAAAACTGTTGCATAATTCGAGTTCAGAGCTGGACAGGAGATCGAGATGAAGTTCATTTCGAATCACCGAAATTGGTGGTTCGAAATCTCGATCCGAGATCAGCAGCTATCGTCGACAAATGTGGTTTGAAAATACGCCACAGATGGAACAACGTTCGATTGTTTTCTTGTGAAATTAAAACAACATTATACGCACTTGAATATTATTCAGTAGAATTCGTACAATAATAATTCACTTAAAACTGATAAAACATCGCACATCTACTTAGTTCTATCTACAGTGAGAAATATGCCTACTTCCATGACTTATATTATGAACCAATAGCAAATTTTGTTTCATACTTAATCCCGATCTCTCCCTATAGAACTAAGATCGACGAATCGGAGATCCAGAATAGTGAAATTTCGTTGGTGCAACACTTTTACAGTGTAACCAAGATCAAACTGGATCCTGGTTCGGAACTAGGATCATTCGATCTCGGATCGGGGAAGATGTTGGTGCAACCGGGCAATACTAAGTTTTCATTTCCGTGAAAGTCCTCCATTCATACAAGTGTTCGAATACAAAATATCCTATTCCTTCCCTGGAAATAATCGATAATGTCCATCACTGTACAGTCTAAGCTCGAACCAGTGGATATCGATTACTGAAATATCATTCCCTGAAAGTCAGTTGATAAACTACTGCCAATTTGCAAATCAAAGCAACTGAACTGAGGATAAGCGACTTATGGCAGACGGAATTCTTGACATTCAGTGAGAATCACAAATAAATCAGTGAAATTAAGCCATCATATTGATTAGTTATCTGGCACTGATTATCATCCGCGCTTTTTTCATTGGTTTTAACATAATAGCTCAATTCTCGCTGTCTCAGGTTTGAAAAATATGACATATGGTTGTTTTTATTTTTAGGTTTGAGAATACATATACGACGAAAGTCACTCACATTCATGAGCTCGTATATCTTACTGTGGTTCCTCGTGTGGGTAACAATCTGGGAAGAGTTTTATGTTAGGAATTATTATAGGAAATATAACAAATAAAATTACATCTGCAGGACATATGACTCTGAATATACAGAAATCAACACTTCCAACCAGATAATTCCACAAAACATCAACCCTTCATTTTAATAGACCCTAATTAATATTTTACGACTACCAAAGAAAAGAACAAAGTAATTATGTTAATTTAATGAAATTTAAGAAGGAGATAGAACATGCGAATGAACGAGAACAAGAGAAATTAAGATGCTGCTCACTTTGGATTGCTATCAGAATTTAAAAGATGAATATTAAATACTCTCTGCATCCTTCCTTACAATATGTGATTAGAAAAATATATAAGTATTTAAATTATTTCATATTTGGAAAACAGTTTATAAATATTTGGCGTTAGTTTTTGTTGTTAAAATTTAAAAGCAGCTGTTTCCACTGTTAAGGAAATGTTTAAAATTTGCCAGCTTGTCCATAATTATACGAACTCTCAAAATGGGGCTTCTGGGACACAGAACCTGAGTAGGATATAAACTTTCTTACAGTTCCGCTGAAGAAATATAAACGGGTGGAGTTCACCTTATAAGTCTGCATCGAAGAGAGCTGGAACAGAAGATGCCAAACGAAGTTCACACTGCATATTGGTCATCTCGCCATGGACTCTAAACTCGAGTAGATAGCTCCGGATCAAATTCCACAGTTGCAGAATCACTTCAGCAGTCCATCTAGACACATCATTTTACCACACTCTTCTTATAATTCAAAATAATCTCTTCGAAATGCTGGATAACGCTATTAACATTCAGCATGAAATACTGTAAAACATTTTATCTACACGCAGCGAAAATTATTCCAGACTTTCTAAAATTCCCTTTTTCTAGATTATTATATTTGACTTTCAGATTTTTTTTTCAATGTTTCCCTAGGTAACGCAGACAGAAGTAGCATAACTCCAAAGATAATTTTTGAATAATATTAAACTGAATGGAAGGATGATCTAACTTAACATAGTTTCCACATATATATATATATATATATATATATATATATATATATATATATATATATATATATATATATATATATATATATATATATATATATATATATATATATATATATATATATATATATATATGCACATAACATTCGATTGAAGTGCAAACAAAAATAATTTTAAATTTAAATGCTAACGTATTAATCATAAGGAAATTCTTTGCGTCCTGTAATATTCTGAAATATTACACATGTGTAGCGAGTAAATCGCGGGGTATAGGACGTTCACGGTAAAATGAGCACTTTTGAAAACCCTGCTTAAAATTGACGCCCTTGCTTAGCCCTTCAGGTGAGTACCAAGCAAGGACACTTTCTGCAAAGACACATCAACTAAAAAGTTGATAACAAACAGACATATAAATATTCCCTAAGGGCTAATGGCTTAACAAGGTGAAACAACCTAACTACCAGGTAAACACACACGAGTTCAGAGAAATTATATATTGAATCATTTCATCACATAGTCCTACAAACTTCATATACAAAATACTTACATTTCAAACCCAAAAGAGGCATACAATAAATACGAAAGATCTATATAAAATTCCCAACATTTGACCATCTTATAACAAGCTAAAAATGAGAGTATAAAATATCTGCAAACACAATACCTGAATATTTTGTAAGCTTTTAAAAACAACCCCACTATAACAGTCAAAATTTATTTTGGGTATTCACATTGTATGTTATTTCAACTGGGAATAACTTTCCCTTAGTAAAAAATTCTCATCTCGATATTTAATACTGACAAGGGGATCTTTATGCATTGCAATTCCACAAAAACTTAAAGAAGTTCTGTAAATTAAGAAATGATTAGGAAAAAAATCAAATATTTTACTAATTTTTTAATACATATTTTCAGCAAAATACTACATAGATGAGTAAATATTTTCAACTTAATTTACTCGAAACTTTAAACATTAATGCATGAACACGATGTTTTAGCTTAATTTCTTTTCCTTGATACAGAACTATTTTAATTTTCTGATAACAAAATGTTATCTTGGATTTTACATTGAGTAATTTGTTATGTTCTTAAATAACTTAGATGTGACCAGGAAATTTCAAAATGTATACCAAATTTTCAGGGTTCCAACACCCATTTCTACAGAACTCTGGCCATATGGCCTTAAAGTTTGTTACTTTTCTATTATTTGCAGTGCTGACTGATCACCCCCAATGGTCAGGTGTGTGTGTGTGTGTCTCTCTCTCTCTCTCTCTCTCTCTCTCTCTCTCTCTCTCTCTCTCTCTCTCTCTGCCCGATCAGCCCGCTGGAGGGACTGTTTATAGTCAAAACATTAACAGTGGAAAACGTCCCCACCAAATTTCTTATTGGCTTAACCTGTCCTCCAATTGAAAATAATTTTCGGCGAAACTAGCGCCACCTTTATCAACAATTCCACTCAAGACTTGTCCTTACAAGTACAGAATCTTCTGGTAATCACATGGTTTCTGGCACACTAGCGATCTCTTTACGGCTGTTGCACACAGCTGCCGGTCGTCCAGCGCTCCTAGCGCCCCAAACGGGCAGGTCAGTAAACACACAGGCAAAGAGTACTGGCCATTTTCAGTCCTGCACGGGTGCGCGAGTCAAGTGGTCGTATGACTGTGCATCGGGAAATGTCACTGCAGCAACACGTATTTTTTTTCATGTTCGGTGTCAACACACACAATTTCTTCAAAAGGTAGAGTGTCTTAAAGTATAATTAATTAATTAACATGTCATATTAGTAAGTATTAAGTATAGAAACATGCGTAATACTGATGAACAAAGCTGAGCTGACAATCAGCTCATCAAACAGGCAAAAATCGTAGTGGGCAGGAGAGTTGACGTTAAAATTGGAGTGGCGATAATTTTCAATCATGAGACTCCTTGTCTCAAGATCTACTTATATACATGTTGTGTATTTCTCCTCCTTATGTAAAATGGGCATTGTTATGAGCCTCGTCACGTTACTCATGCGTCGGTCGAATGGAATTGTGAAATTATTAAGAAAGGAAATACTTTACAGATCTGCTTATTTTACACTTCGGTGTGTAAAAAGAAAAACAGAAAACGAAAGAAATGAATTCAAGTTATTACAGATGGTTACCAACCACCTTTTGTACGACGTTAAGATATGGAACTACTTTCCATCCATCGTTACCAACTTCACTGGGCGAATTTCACTCAGTGCGCCCATTAAAATATATGCATACGGGGGCAGTGAGTTTTTTTTCCTAAGGTTCGTTTGTAAAGTGCTCAATTTATCGTG
This sequence comes from Dryococelus australis, assembly GCA_029891345.1. NCBI lineage: Eukaryota > Metazoa > Arthropoda > Insecta > Phasmatodea > Phasmatidae > Dryococelus > Dryococelus australis. The sequence goes on from CM057008.1 coordinate 59,638,394, forward strand.
TACAGCCTTTAAATGTGGGACTCACTGCGACAAGAGCACTATCGGGGCAGTTGGAAGCGAAGGCCTGTCTGCTAAAGGTCGTTCACGATAAAGTGAGCACTTTTGAAACCAACCGCAGAAAAAAGTCACTGCCCCATGTCTGAATATAATGTAACGGGCGCCCAGAGTGAAATGCGCCCAGTAAAGTTGGTAACGATGGATGGCAAGTAGTTCCGTATCTTAACACCCACCAAAAAGTGTTAGTGTACCATTTCTGATCATTTAAATTATTTTTTTCGTTTTCCGTTTTTTTTTTTATGCATCGAAGGACAAAAATGAGCAGATTTATAATAATATTTACTTTTCTAATAATTTCATAGTTTCACTTGACAAATGCATGAATAAAGTGATGAGGCCCATGCCAATGCTAATTTTACATAAGGCGGAAGAACACACAACGTATATACAAGTAGATCTTAAACAGGACTTCCAAAAGTGCTCATTTTACTGTGAACAACATATACTTCCTGTGCTTTTTGCATTGGCGTCAGTTAACACTTCCCCCCGCCCCCCTCAAACTCCAGGACTGGTGTTCAGTGCCCTGTGGTCTGGCCACGTGCCCTCTCTCTGCCACCGCAAATAACTCACATTATTTTATTTACTCCGTGGGGTCGTGCACCGTCCAGAGGAGGAGGAGGGTTGGTACATGTGCTATTTCCGAGTGGCCGTCGTCGTCCCGGGCCTTCTACCCGAGACGGACGCAGGTCCGGAAGCGAACAGCGTACTCGGAAACTCAAGTGCAGAGGGGCGTCGGACATTGCCCCTTACCTACCTCCCCCTCCACCCTCCCCCAATTAAGTCGCACTAGGAAACACCAAAGACTAAGGGCCATATGCACAGACTCGCCTAGAAATGAAGCACCACTACCACTTCCTGTAGTGGAGATTCCAAGCCTTTACTAGATTTCGTATGCTCAGGCAGTTCAGTCGTGTGTAGTGAGTTTTTTTTTTTTTTTTACAGGGTAAGCAACGCAATAGCCCCGCATATTTGAGTGTTTTATGTTTTAGATAACATTTACTGCTGCTGGGCTGTGGTTCCATTTTCAATTTTTACTAACAAACGCAATTTCCAACTTTGCTTATCCTCAAAATGTATCTACAGTTTTATAATACCTAACATTAGTTATAAAACGGAAACGAAATGAATGTAATAATATTTTAACTGAATATTATGTAGAGAGTATATTACAAATTATAAGAAAACTCCCGTTTTCCCGAACACTTTCAACCACTTTCCACAGGAAAAATGTACGACTGGAGGACGCAAACAGAACGACTGCTTACCCTTCCGAAGGAACGCGGCAGGGTAACTCGCTTGCGAGTTCGATTCATCGCTAGTCGCTCCCGTTTGTGGATATAATTACTAGATAGCAGCACTATGCGTTTACAGTACGGGAGTTGCGAAAACGGTTTCTCGAATCGGAATCGGGAAACTCAGATTTACATATGTTTAGATTTCAAGTTAAGGCGAAAACTATAAAGGATCAAACATATTTCCAATATGTATACAGTAAGCATTACTTAGCTTGCGTCTGTGGAATAAATGCCACTTAGTCAAATGTCTGTCTCTCACATGCAGTCCCACCAGCCTGTCAGCTTCTCTCTCTCTCTCTCTCTCTCTCTCTCTCTCTCTCTCTCTCTCTCTCTCTCTCTCTCTCTCTCTCTCTCTCTACTCCCTATGCTATAGAGCATCTCACTCTTAGATTGCAGTGTGCGATGTAATGGACATTCACTCTCTCTTTCCAATGCACAATTCCTGTCGTTAACTCTGTCCTTGTTCCTACGGGAGGGCGCTGTTGCCTGATAAGTTATTTTCTTTGCAACTTCAAAAAGAAAACCATCTATGTTGCATGTGCGCCGTCCAATCACAATGATAGGGTTTCTCACAGGCTTCAGTTTCAAAGGAGCCGCTTAGCTTTGCGTCGCAGGATTGGATTCCTTTACGAGTTGGCAGGGAGCTAAATAGATAAAAATTATCTTGATCAGGCCGTTTCCTTCACCGGTCATATGTTTCTCAGCTTGCCAGTTACGTCACAAAGCTGAAGCAATCTGGCAACAGTGAGCGCCATAAGCCCTGCATTGCAATCTAAGCATGAGACGGACTATAGTAGACTATACTCTCTCGTCACTGTTGTCACTTGTAGTTCCAATGTTGCCACATACCTGGCGCTCACCGCCGTACAAGACTCCAGACTCTCGACACAGCCATACACACACAGTGTCGTATATAGCTCAGTTGGCCTGGCCCAGAAGATACTTTGCAACGCGAGTTGCGCTGAGGAGGAAGGTGTGACCCGAAAAATTCGCACGGTAACTATTCCAAGACATTCAATCTTCCAAGAATGGGAGCGACACACTTTATGCGGCACGCATCAGTGTCACACGACAGTTCGTTTGTAACTAGGCCATCGCTTCTCCGGTTACCGGTGATTACCTTGAAGTACTGCGCTTCGCACGTCCTGGGTGGATTTGGGGGGGGGGGGCAAATATAAAGATGCGGAGCGGCTGCATGTGTGCCCCTTCCTCAATTTTCTTCATCCCGAACACTTTCTTCAACATGTGGACCATCGTAAAGGACCATCGTAAAGTGCCAGTCATTTGATGTGGACCTTAGGCTTCACTCGAGAGCCTTGACGAAAAATCCGGAAGACCACATCATTGATCTACTTCAGAATCCTGTACAGTCCGTCCCAACATATCTGCAGTTTTGGGCAGTACCATTTTCTCCACGCCAGTTGTCCTTAAAATACCTCGCCCGACATTCTCCTGTCATACCATATCTTCATCCTGTCACTATTTACTCTGAGGTGATTTCGAACAAAATCATGACTGCCGACTAGTCTGTGATGTAGTTGGCTGGCATAATCAGGGGCTGCAGCTTCTTCTTCTGTCGGTCAGTCAAACAGCAGGTCGCTAAGAAGCCATTGCTCTCTTACAGAAAACACCCTTGATGTTGTTACCCTTGTGGACTCGTAAACTGCTGAGTGGTAAGGAAGAAGAAACAGTGACACATTTCAATCTCAGTCATTTTGGTTGTCTGTCACAAAGATTGACAGGTACTGCTCAAGAGTGCAGTTAGGCCTCTCGACCATTCTATCCGACTGAGGGTGTAAGTACGTAGTCCTACAGAGTCTTTTTCATCCCCAGGATCTTTATTGCATCATTGAACACAGAAGCTTCAACATTTCGTCCCTGACCCGAATGGAATTCTAGTGTCACTCCAAACCTCGAGTAGATATACTGCACAATTACATCGGCCACAGTACGAGATTCTTGGTTTGGGAGAGGAATAGCCACCAGTGGATACCGATTACCTCTCTCCATGAGAGACAAGGGACACAGATTGTCTTTTGCCATCCTCTTGAATGGGGCACCAACATTGTATTTCTGGAGGTGACCTAGTCCCCTGGTCTTTGGGCACTTCCTCGCAGTGCAGATGTCGCACATTCGACACCACTTCTCAATATTCTCCCGACAATGAAGTCAGCAGAATCTCAGTCAGACTTGGTCGAGGGTCTTACTAACACCAAAGCGACCACTGACTCCCGTATTATGCAATTCCTTTAAAACTTAGGGGACCCTGCATTCTGGAAGGACCGACTCTTAACGTGTGTTTTTTTCCATAATTACTTTCCCAGTTCCTGTAAAGTGCGCCACACTCTTCCACGTGTTCAACCTGACCTTACGTTCCAACAACGCCTTCCTGTTTCTGAACTTCATAATCTTGTTCATCATACATTCTGGACAGGCAATCCACAACGGTGTTATCTCTGCCCTTTACGTGCGCGATCTTGAAACAGAAACGATTCAGCCGTGCAATCCAACGACCTATCTTTCCGACCTGCTTGGGGTGCGTATACAACCATGGTAAAGCTTGGTTATCACTCATCTAATCAAACTCCTGATGTCCAAGATACCCCACACCCACGCCAATGCTTCATTTTCATAAGCACTTATATTCCTTTCATTGCTTGAAAGCATTCGACTGGCAAACGCTATCGCTTTCTGTCCTTCTCCTTGGTCTTGAAGTAGAACTGCACCTAACGCGACGGAGGAGGCATCAACTTGTGATACGAAATGTTTATTGAAGTCGGGAAAGGCGAGCACGGGAGGATGCGTAATAGCAAATTTCTGGTCGTTGAACGCCTTCTCCTGTTGCGCTCCCCACACAAAGGGGACATTTTCCCTACATAAATTATCCAGGAGTACGCCCATTTCGACGTAATTATCAATGAAATGTGCAAAGTACCCTAACGTGCCCATAAGCCTTATTATCCCCTTAATATTCTTGGGTATCGGAAAATTTACCATCGGGGTGATTTTCTCCGGGTCCATAATTAAATTTCCCCCAGACGGTATAAAACCCAAAAATTTAATTTGAGGTTTCACCCAAGACACTTCGTCGGGGTTCACTGAAAAGCCTAGCTCTCTGAGCTTTCCTAATACTTCCCTTATATGGTCCAAATACTCGTCAACATTCTTGGAAAAAATACAAATGTCATCCAAAAATAATGTTACAAACTTGAAATGACATTCCTGCAGGGCTTTAAGTAGGATACGTGACAAACATTGCCCCCAAAGTTTACTCCAAAGGGCACTCGGTTCCATTCGAAATGCCCCCATGGGGTGACAAAAGTAGTATTTTTTTTTTACTATTTTCCTCTAAAGTACGCTGATGGAAAGTTGCATTTAAATCAATTACGATGACACACTTTGGCTGCCCCAAAATACTGCAACACTGTCTCAATACTCGGCATTGGAAAAGGATCACACACACTTTCTTATTAATTAATCGATAGTCCACCATCCACCTATATTGACCAGGTTTTTTCTTAGACACCAGAAAGCCGGAGAAGCGTGGGGAGAATTTGATGGCCGCACGATATTTTTATCAAGTAATTCAGACACAATTTCTCTAAGAACTTTCATCTTTGGTGGAGCACGTTGATGACGTTTCTTTCGTACCCGTTCTTCATCAGTGACCTTGATATGATAAAGCATTGATCCGCAGCATCCTAACTGCTTGGTAATAACGTCAGAAAATTCAGCAAGTGTTTCATTCAATTTCTTACATTGATTCACACTCAGATTATCCCCTGTATTTTCTAGGTTAGAAGAGGTGGCCGTTCTACGCTTTTCACTTACTAACTTAATGCCAGGAGCTTGGGACTGAAACCCAAAATTTAACGTATTAGTTTGAAACTTTATATTTGACTTTGTCTCAGTAAGGAAAGAGAGCCCGAAAATCATAGAAGTAATTAAACCAGGCACAATTTAAATCTCCTTCGTCCACGAGTAGCCTGCAATTTTAAAACGGAGCCGTAATTTTGATTCAACATTACATTTCCCGTTTGCCAAAAACAGCTGGAAGCCATCGCAAGTACATAATTGACCTTTTAGTTCAGGGTATTTTTTAGCTAACAAACTTTTGTTATAACTATTCTCATGCTTCCTTTTTACCGCTACTTCCTCGGCCTGTTGTTTATCCTTATTCGCATTTTGAGCAGTTTTGAAATCCCTGGCACAATGTCCCTTTTTTTGAAAAGAAAGAAAAAAAAACCGTAATCACTTTTGTCCTGCTTTTACATTGGCGGGCTATATGCCCTTCTCTCCCGCATTTCCAGCAACACCTATTGCTAAACGAATTTGCTTACCCACTTATCCAGCTACTTCCCGTAAAGGATACTGCATTGTCTTTTACCGTTTCCTGTACATTTTCCTTCTCGTACAACTTTACCATTTAGATTTTATTTTTAACCTCAGCCGGCAATTTGCGTAACTCATTTAACGTGATCGGCGTATCTAGCCCTACACTACACTATCTTGCCCTACACTACACTGTCTGACTTTGGGAGAAAGATTTTCCATAGTTACTTTTACTATTTCTGTCTCCTTAATGATTTCGTTCAGGGCGCCTGTACACTCTATCACGGACTGCAAAAATTCTAATACTTTCTCATTCGATTTTTGAAAACGGTATACATGTGTTTTGAGTAAATCAGCTTTAGCCCTACGAGGGCATAAATCGTCCCAAATTCTAACGTTAACACTCTGCCACTCTTCTCCGTCTGCAATACTCGTTAGTATCATCATCATCATTTGTGTTCTGCCCAGAGGCAGGTTTTCACGTGATATCTCTCCATACTCTCCTGTCTTCTGCCAACCTCTTCAGGTTCATATACTTCCCGCTTCCCTTGATGCCATCTATCAACTTGTATCTTCTCCTTCCTTTCAATCTTCTTCCACAAACAATTCCTTCCATAGCGTCTGTTAGCAAGTACTCCGTCTCAACGAGTGTCCCATTCAGTTCTTCTTCCTTTCTCTTATGACTCTCAGCAGTTCTGTCCTCTCATCAAGTATTTCCAGCACTTCTTCATTACTCATTCTTTCCGCCCAGCTTATCCTCTCCATTCTCATCCACATCTCAAACACTCTAGCCTTTTTTTCGTCCTCACGTCTGAGTGTCCACGTCTCTGCCCCATAGAGTGCCACACTCCATACTAAACACTTGCCAAGTCTTTTTCTCAGTGCTTCATCTAGTTTTCCGCATAGCAATCTCCGCATTACGAGTCTTCACCTCCTGATGACATTTCAAGTCCTCAGTTATCGTACTTCCTAGATACTCGAATGCTCTTACTTGGCTGACATTAACTTGTCCTATCTTAATATTTGCCGGTTTCCTTTCTTTACTGAATACCATACTCCTTGTTTTTGATTTATTCATTCTCATTACATACTCCTCACAAGTTTCATTCAGATTTTTTAGCATTTTAGTTATAGTTCTTTCACTTTCTGCTAATAAAACCATATCATCGGCAAATCTTATACATTCTATTCTCTTCCCGCCAATACGCACTCCTCTTCTTCCATCTAAGTATTTCACATTTACTCGTTAACAATATTTGCAGAACCAAACCCGTACATTTTCCTGTTAAATATTGCATCTGATGTGAAGGTTTTCATCTCACGTAATTTATCAACTTGCATGCAAAACTGCAAGATGTTTTCAGGTTCACAGTCACGTAACATATTTACCGTACTCAGGGAAGAGATGGTAAACGAATTTTCGCAACCTCCTAAAACAATTTGTTGCTTCATCTGATCTGTTTGCGATACGTCGCTCTGCCCACTCGCTTCACCTGTCTTGGTCAACACGACCATTTTATTTTGCAACGTATCGATTCCTTCAGTCTCCTCCACCGGGAAATTCGCGGCCGCCAAGTTGGCGAGCAGCGAAGCCTTGTCCAAACGGTACATCCAGGCCGCTACCACGTGTGGCATAGCTGGCGACGCGCGCGCACTCAGCTGGCTTTCTACAGCACTCACTAACAATACATAAACCCTGTAACATTACTAACTAAACTCTAAAATATTACACAATGCTAAAATAGAAATATTAAATATAAGTATAATTCAAAACATATTAAGAATGGCTGGCCGGCCTAACCATATACTTAATAACATATTAACCACTGGTAAGCGAGCGCCCAATTCAAAATCACCCACCGCTGCATACCTTTCTTAAGTGACGACTCACTCGTTACAGTTTACGTTGACTGCTGTACTCAGGTTAGATTTCTCTCCTAGTTTTAGCCGACATCCAACTTCTTTCCATTCTAGTAATGGCTGTAAACTGGTATCATTCAGTTGATCCTTCCTAATACCCTCTTCACTCAAGATAGGTGACCCATCACAAGATACAGAAACTTGAATTCTTGTCCTCCATACCTTCAGCAATTCGCCATTCTTTTCTTCTTGGAGTTCACAATGACGACAGAATGGTCCACATAGCCTCCTACAAAGGGTATCTACATTACTTTGATGGTGTCCAGATCTCTGCTATATTTCGAAGTCGTTTTCTTTAAGATGCTGTGTCCACGCGGCCATTTGACCTTCGGGGTTCTTCAAATGTAGTATCCATCATAATGAAGCATGTTCAATTCTTAGAAAAAATGTCTGCCAAGTGTGAAGTTGCCTTCATCATAGTAAAAAGCCTCCTGCGTGTAACACTGTGATTTCTCTTAGGCTTGTACACACTACCCTACTAAATTATTCTAATGGATTGTACTTCCCATTCTGAATCTGAGATAACACATCGGTTTAGGTGTTCATATACAGTTTTAAATGTTTTCCAGGGCTTATACTATTGAAGAGTTTCAGGCCTAAAGCTTTTTTCAGAGTGATTTGTATCTTGAGACAAAATCACAACCCATTTTTTAAACAACTTCTTGCAAGATGTATTGGTGTAGACTATGAATGGACCATTCGCCATAGGCAAGAAATAATTACTCCGGCGAAACCAAATGACTGATAAAAGATTGCATATACACATCAGAGTGTTCTAGGGATGAAAAAATCAAGTCAACGTGCATTTCAAAAGAGGCTGGAGGTTCTTACTACACTTATGTTGCATATATTCATGTATCTTACTATATCGTGTGTGTGTGTGTGTATGGAACTACGCAGTGTGCATGTATTCATTATCTCGCAAGTAGTCCGGCAAACATGCCCAGGAGGAGCAGTGAGTACCAAGATGGCGACGCAGTAAGTTCGTGTGTGATGAGTGTCCATCAGTATCCTTCTCTCGCAAGAGGGAATCGTGCCGGACGATGCCGCTGGTCGGCGGGATTTTCTCTGGGGTTTCCCGTTTCACCCCCCCCCCCCCGCCCTTGCATTCCGGCGCTGCTCCATACTCACCTCACTCCACCTTCATCGGCTCTCAAGACCTCGATTTAACAGTTGCCCAATTATCTTCACTCACTCGCTCTTAAATCGAACAACTACTACTTCCATGTAATGTTTCGTTTATAATTAACTATCTGTCACCGATGACTCCACCTGTGTGTAAAACTCAAACCTTAATTATAATGACCAACTGCTTGCTTTATCTTAATATATATTCCTTATAAAACCATTCGTTTTTTCCGGGATGGAAAGTACTCTATGTGCTATTCCAAAATATAATCTACCCCTTTATCAAATTGCATCCAAATCCATTGAGCCGTTACGACGTGTTTTAGTAACTAACAAACATACAAACTTTCGCATTTATAATATTATTAAGATACGAATAAAACAATGAGAAAATCGTAAACTAAAGATGAGGTAGATGGATCTCGTTGGCTGCGCACGACCAATCTCCTTGTCCCAACATTGAACTAGTAATACAGCTTACAAAAATGCCGTGGATTGGGTTTGAGGTTAGAACACTGTTCAGTAAACAAGTGCTTTTGAGATGTTTTTATACTTCCTCAAACCAGTTTGTAATACTTTTTGTGTACTGGTAAAAGTATTTTATTAATATAATAGTGCTTGTCATTTTTAAATTAGTATGTAAACAAACACGTTCATTACTGTTGGCCATGTGACTTTGTCAGTTGTGTTCCTTTGAGGTAGGTCACGGTTGGGTGCATGCGCAGAAGATGAATAAGCGGTGTACAAAATCTTCAGTCTATGGAAAAAAAATAGGTGTAGGCCTATTGGTAACACCTATAAAAATAGTTCTTTTGCAAAGTGATATTACACTAAGTGCGCATGAATGCAGTGCGCTGCAGTACCTCTGGTGTAATGTTCTAGACTCGGCTAAGTTTTATTTGCACGAGGCGTAGAAATATCCGCGAATAAACTATAAAATAATTTGTTGTTTGAACCAGCTATGTTTAAATTTGGCGCATCGAGAAGGGATTTATTTGACTTTGATTCGCCACTTAAACTGCGTGACTACAAACCTGCTAGACATCGTCGTCGACATTTTTTTTTGTAGATGTAAAACATTTGATGTAATTTTGATAATTGTTGAGGCTCACTGCTTTATTACAATAAACAACAGATAATACAATTATTTGACAGCATTGTCGTGTAGACTGTGACCTGTTTGGAACAGACGTTTAATTATGTTGGTTGCCTAACTGGCGCATGAAAACCGTTGCGATCTTTTTAAAATGTGTTTCTCTACAAATTGAAAACCTTCTTCACGGTAATTTTACAAGAAATATACCGATTCCGGAAATATATATATATATATATATAGCCGTAAAGCAGCTGTGATAGTAATTTAAAGAAAAATGTATCAATGACGTCAAACGTCACGAGAAACGTGTTATTATTATTATTATTATTGTTATTTGAAGAGAACGTGAGACATAATTTAACAGTAAACCTACAACTGAAGTGGGCATGTTTTTGTAAGAAGCACATGTAACCCACGAAGAGAAAATACTAGGTAACTTTTACTGCCAACTTTATAAACAAATATTAGTTAGAGCGAACAACGCCTGCAGAGCTGTTTGTCATGCACGCCAACCTTTACATTTAACTGCGATACGTGACGAGTTGCTACGCCGTGACAGTGTGTGAGGGGCAAAGACCTCGGACAGACTCGAGTGAATATAATAATATACGTGAGCACTGCCTCTTGCTAAAATATCGCACGAGAGCCTGTGTTGGCGACATTCAGCAAGGATGTGCTAACTTCAATAAAACACGGCTCGCCACGTCTTCAAGGCCACTCATCAGCGCTTGCGAGTCCGTTCACGCTGACTTCCAACTTTGATGAAGCCTCGCCTGCCAAAATTCTATTTCCACTATATTCCTCCGCCTCATGCGAACAAAACTTAGCCAGGTATAGAAAATTACACCAAAGAGAGATCGCGCCACGTTCGTGTGAAGTCAGCGTAATAGTATTTTTCGTAAGAACTATTTGTTATAGGCTATTCAGGGTAAAATGAGCACTTTTGAAAGTCCTGCTTAAGATCTACTTGTATACATGTTGTGTGTTATTCTGCCTTATGCGAAATTAACATTGCCATGGGCCTCATCACTTTATTCATGCGTCGGTCAAGTGAAACTGTGAAATTATTAGAAAAGTAAATATAGTACAAATCTACTCATTTTTTTACTTCGATGCATTAAAAAATACAGAAAGCAAGAGAAATAATTTAAGTTATCACAAATGGTTACCTAACACTTTTGTTCGACGTTAATATATGGAACTACTTTCCCCTTCATCGTTACCAACGTTACTAGGCACATGTCACTCAGTGCGCTCGTTAAAATATATGCAGGTAGAGGGAGTGACTTTTTTCTGAGGTTGATTACAAAAGTGCTCACTTTATCGTGAACAATGTATACTAGACATTACTAACGCACCAATTTTTCACTGTTCTAATTCATATAAATTGTTAATCTAGAAACATAATTTATATAGGCCTATAGAATATAAACAGATGTTCAATTTAATCAAAAATTAGGTGCTTTTATGTTAAAACAAGTATAAAAACACTTTTGACACATTGCATTTTCGTGAAAGAACTAAAACGTCGTAAATAGGGCGATTTTTCAAAGGTTTTATTTCAAAAAGTGGTTACAAACCGCGAATAGACTAAAGGCCTACTATGCCGTTGCCATGGAAACAGCAATATACGGGACAATTTTCAGAACTGTCAAAAAAAAAAATACTCTCGTTTGTGAAACAAATTACACCAAATTACAAGTTGTATCATTTTTATAGCGCTACAAAATATGGCAATTCGAGCAAAACTTGAATATTCAATTTTTATAAATTCCTCAGGAAAGACACCCATATCTTAACTGATTTAGGCAATTCACGGTAAAATGAGCACTTTTGAAAGTCCTGCTTAAGATCTACTTATATTCACGTTGTGTATTCCTCCGCCTTATGTAAAATTAACATTGCCACGGACCTCATCACTTTATTCAGGCATCTGTCAAGTGAAACTGTAAAATTATTAGAAAAGGAAATACTTTACAATGCTGCCAATTTTTACACTTCTGTGCATAAAAAAAAAAACAGAAAGCGAAAGAAATAATTTTGAGTTGTCACAAATGGTTACGTAACACTTTTTATTCAGCGTTAAGATATGGAACTACTTTACATCCATCGTTGCCAACTTTACTGGGCGCATGTCACTTAGTGCGCCCGTTGAAGTATATGCAGGTACACTGTTAAAAATTTCATATATTTACGGAATTTTTTACGGAAATGTACAGGGTATATACGGAAAGGGATTCCGTAATGACGAAAAACGGAGTTAAGTCCGTAAATACAAAATACGGAAAGTCTCCGTATTCCCTTTGGCTTCGAGTTACGGGGACGAACAATGTCGATTCTACACAAAGATTTCTTCGCCACTGTAACAAGAAAATTATCGTTTCTGCAGCAGTTAAGGTTATCCACGCGACTATGACATATCTTTCAAACATTAAAAAATAGCATGAGGCGTCTGTAACATTTAGCAACACTAAAAATACACTAAATTTAATAGAAACTGAACTATTGCTTTTGTGTATTGTCTACAAATATAAAAGTTATACCATAATTTTCAAGTGTGAGTTGTAGGTGAGACGCGGCAGATTTCCAGCTCGTTTGTCGCACTGGGACTCTGTCAGCAGGACTGCCTCGCTAGAGCTTCGTCAATATCAAATATCACGACAATGTCAAATGAAGGGAAAAAAAATTGTTAGAGTTGTGGACTGGTAATTGTTTGACTCGGGTTCAAACCTCGCTTAAGTACGAAATTTTTCACTTTTTTAATATAATTTCTTATACACGGTAGAACACCCACATAATGAAAATTAAAGACATTTTCATTATCTCTTTTTATTTTAAACGGCAATTACAGAAAACTAACTCGGAAATTAACGGAGAAGTTCCGTGCAATTTACGGAAAGTCAGTTTCTGAAAATCAGTGTATCCGTAATTTTACGGAGAGTTTACGAGACACTTCTGGATAAATTTTTATCAGCATTTTCCCGTAAAAAAAAAAAAAAAAAAAATTTATACAGTGTAGGGGGCAGTGAATTTTTCCTAAGGTTGATTTCAAAAGTGCTCACTTTATCGTGAACAGCCTTTAGTCGGATACTGACGATATAGTCAGTGTTACCAGTGTTTTTAGTTTCAAAATCCCAAGCTGAGATTTGAAATGTCCCATTTAACTGCAAAATGTCCCATAGTTAAAAATATTACATTTATGACTTCCTTTGAGACGGGTTCTTCAACATAGTAAAATATATATATATATATATATATATACTTTTTTTCTTGATCGTTTTTGTCGCGTCAATATTTACCACAATGTGTGCAATGTATTTTTTTACTGAGTCCAACTATCGGCTGAACAAATTCTTATTAAACCAGTGGCCAGTGTTAGAACATGTTGGAAGTCTTTCCTGTTGTGCACTGCAGGACATGAAACACATAATATGAAAACCGAATACAGACTATTCCTCCAAGAACATAATGATATAGCGTCACATTTGCCTGAAAGCTCTACAACCCCTGGTTCTTACTAATGGACATAGGCCTAATGGGAAACTAAAAACTTTTTCACTGAAGAAGTTCTCAATGAACCATGTTCTTATATGCATAAGATTAAAGCTCTTACATCAGAAAAAAAAAGTGTTAAAATGTATAATTTTGATTGTGAATAAACTTTAATGAAAATGTCCCATATCATAAGTATTTAAAGGGAAAAAATCAATTTATCCAATACAAAATGTTTCATCACACAAATGCCATGAGCTGGCAACAGTACGCCAGCTGCTAGGAACCTCCGGCTGCTGCTTGCCTTATCCGAGGACGTGCTGCGGGGAAATGTTTGTACAGGGGAAAGCGGGGAAGGAAATTCAACTGACCTGGCAACACTGTCGGAGGTTGTCGCTTAGCAGCCTTGAAAAACCCGCCTAGGACCAGTCTCTCCCCTCCGCAGTAACCATCCCCGAAAAAAAAAGAAAAAAAAAAAACTTTACAGCGTAGCGCCAACTGTCATTCAACAACTTACAAGCGTTTTTGAATGTGCTTTACGCGCGAACAACACACAAGCAACCAATAGGATGTCGCTGTCGCACAGTACACAATACGTTAAAGGCTGTTCACGATAAAGAGCGCACTTTTGAGTTGAACCTTAGAAAAAAGTCACTGCCCCTGCCTGCATATATTTTAACGGGCGTACTGAGTGGCATGCGTCCAGTCAAGTTGGTAACACAATATGGAAAGTAGTTTCGGATCTTGACGTCGAATAAAAAGTGTTTGATAACTTAAATAATTTCTTTCTCTTACTGTTGTTTTTTTTATGCATCGTCCAGTAAAAGTGAGCAGATTTGAAAAATATTTACTTTTCTAGTAATTTCAGAGTTTCACTTGGCCGAAAGTGATGAGGCCCATGGCTGTGTTAAGTTTACATACGGCGAATGAACACACAACGTGAATACAAGTAGATCTTAAGCAGGGCTTTCGAAAGTGCTCATTTTACCGTGAATAGCCAGTACCTACTCATATTTTCCTGTTGTATCACACGTTAATCTCCGAGTTCAAGTGTTGCTATCACATAATTTTTTTAATATGCTCTGTACTTGTGCTCAATACTTGTGGTGTATAAGCAGCCGAGTGCTGAATGATGCTGTTCAACACTTTGCACCTCTCATGGGGCCGCGGTGGCTGAGCGGATAGACTGCTCGCCTCCCACCGTGGCTAACATGGTTCAATCCCCCGCTGGGTCACTCCTGGATATTCGCACGCAGGAATCGCCGCTCGTCAGCGGGTTTTCTCGGGGATCTCCCGTTTCTCCCGCCCTTGCATTCCGGCGCTGATCCATACTCGCCTCGCTTCACCCTCATCAGCTCTCAAGACCTCGCTGTTAAGAGCCGTCCACATCTCTCAACTCAAATATTACTACCAAACAGACTGAAGTTTATTATTGGTTGATTAGTCAGCCAATGAAGTGTCAAATTGACACAGTCTCTCAACCATATATACGCAAAACAATCTACAGGATACTGTTCATTCCTGCTGTTATAAAACTACTATTCTCTCTGCACACGATTATTAGTTTTAATGTGATGTAAAGTTGTTTTAATAAACTGGCAAGCGTTGGCAAAACATGAAAACTACACCGATGTGAATTATGTTCTCAGTGGCAGAGAATGATGATTTGAGAACCGTCTGCCTGCGACGGAGAAGAATAAGAAGAAGTAGAATAAGTGTTTGTTTACAAGGTAAATAAATACATATATTTTTTTTACTATTTGAAAACGACGATCGCGTTTACGTCGACTTTTTCGTATTCGTATTATTATTATTGCTATTTGGATGTGCAAAATAGAAGACTAGGCCTATATAATGGGCAAAGTCATAACATTCGTTTATCAACATCAAAATAATTATCCTTCGTCTTATGTCTCGTTCCCGCTGGTTTCCTTCACACATCGCGTTTATACTACCCTGTTTTTATCTTCTGCCACTTACAACGTATAGTTTAAACTTTTTTTACGCGTGTGTTTTGTTACATTCGTGAGATGTGGAAATGTAATTTCCACTCTTAAACTAGATAGCAGCACCATCTCAGACAGCGTATGTAGCCGACAGATCATCTCTTAGTTGAGAAACAGCGAGTAGCTATAGCCCGCCGCAGCCCAACGCATCGCAAAAGGCTGTTCACGGTAAAATGAGCGGATGTTTATTCAAATGAGCTGCCGGCCATATTGTTTCCAGCCGCCATTTTTGTAGCCCGTACGCCGGCATCTTGGGGAAACCATCTTGGTAGCCAGTACGTCATTTTTTCCTGTTCTATCATTCCGTCCATATTTTCCCTTTTAAATATATTGCTTTTCCTCGAATTTCTCGTTTTTTTTTAAATCGAAACGTCTAGAATTTATTCTCTATAGTAGTAGAAGTTTCTCGTAAATTAATTTGTTGCTTTCCCGCCATTAGAGTTGCGTATCCTCCATATTGACACCCCCCCCCCCCAAAAAAAAACATCATTATGATGTTGAGCTGCTATATTAATAGCTAAAATTAAAAGTGCTCCTGAATTTGCCTCAGTGACTCCATTTTTCGGCCGAGGAGACACAGGAGTCATTTTTTAATCGATGTGCTATAACAAATTTAATGCGTAAATAATATTTTTTAATTTAACTATAAAATTTACAAATATGAGTGTATCGTGCAACGTGTCTAAGAAGTCGTATTTTCAACAAGAGTTATATCATGACGTCACAGCCATAGATTTAGCAAATGATAATTTTTTAAATAAAAGTTATGTTTTTCATTTGATATATAGTTATTTAACTTTTATTAACAAGTGTGTCGTGCAATGTGTCTACGAACTCGTATTTTCGAGAAGAATTATATTATGATGTCCCAACGATCGGTTTGGTAAATCTTAATTTTATAAAATAAAAGGTATGTATTTCATTTTTATATATTTTTATTTAACTTTTATAAACGAATGTAACATGCGTCATGTCTACGAACTCGAATTTTTTAAACATATAATATGTCGACAGAATATATGATTATGTGACTATGACCAGCGCCATATTGGATCTTATAAGTATGTAAATATATTAGTAAATATACCATGTATATATTTTTCCGGACTTATTTTTTAAAATCTAATTCTAAACTAACATTATGAACATTGATTATTCGCACTTTTATTGATTAGTCAGATGTGCTCCACTGCCATATTGAATTTTGTAGGCATAGGAGCGATTAAAAAAAAATTAATTATGCTACCAGTCCAAGTATCACATATAACATAGTGGTTACCTACCGCACGTCATGTTTTAGGTGCAATATGTCTATATCTGACATCCACGAACTTATAAGCATAGTTGACCATTATTTCCAAACCATTGAAGTTATATCCATCTTCCACAATGGCAAATCAGGGTGGTAGGACCAAGTATAACCTAAGTCTACTTATAAGCATAGTTGACCATTATTTCCAAACCATTGAAGTTATATCCATCTTCCACAATGGCAATCAGGGTGGTAGGACCAAGTATAACCTAAGTCTACTTATAAACATAGTTGGCTGTAATATCCAACGTGGACACACGTAGCCGCCGATCTCATGGGACCATACCCAAGGAGCACCAAGGGAAACAGCTACCTCCTAGTCGTCACAGATCAGTTCTCCAGGTGGGAAGAAACCTTCCCGCTGCCCAGCCAGGAAACAGCCCCCCATAGTGCGCAAAATGGAAGCCGAGATTTTCGCACGTTGGGGAGACCCGAAGGCAGTCAGTATGCCGGGGATGGGGATTCGAAACACGGACGACACCACCCTGCCACTCCCAGGTCAACCTCACTGAACAGAGGAACCAAGAGATAAATAAATGCCTCCGTATCAGTGTGGGAAACGACCACCGACATTGGGACAAACATATTCCCACCATCTTGCTTGCCCTACGTCGTCGAACTAACGAGGCCGTGGACACCAGTCCAACCACCCTCCTCCTAGGACAGACCCTCCGCTGACCGGGTGAATAGCAATGGGGCAGTGAACCACCACCATGCCGCAACCCAGGGACGTACGACTAGCCACGTTAGCCCGCACAACCGCTGCCCAAAGAGCCCAGAAAGAGTACATGCCACCCAGCTACACAGAGAAAGACGCAGCATGACGCGACAAAGCTCCCAGCTGCTCCGAAGTGTCATGGCGGAGCCCACGGGACCGAGAATGCCGCCAGACACCCCGACGGTCTAGTCGCATTAGCGGAAGATCGGAAGCCTCTTCGTTGAGGAGGATAGAACCACCCAGGACATCTACTCCCACACCTATTATAACTCCACAGCTCGAGATCAATGCCATTCCACCTTCTACGAAGGTGATCTCGAGCCCCGACGGGGAAGTGCCTATCGATGTCTCCGACACCCCGACACATGGTGCAACTCCCGCAGTTGAGGCCGAGGTCCCTCTTCCTCGCGCTGCCTCGCCACAGGACCTGGATGTTGAGACCGTCGATGCCTCCAACTACCCGGCCCCATGACGGGATGCTCACGTCAGCAAGGTGGAGAGCGGTCTCCCACCGCCACTCCCTTGCACTACAACGGCTGAGAAGTGTCCTACCTTACAGGTAGGAACCCGTGCAGTCGGGGTGGAGGACCTGGGATCACTCCCCCGCACTTCCACTACGTCCCTAGTAGCTGTGCCCTCACCCTCTGTCCCAGCTGAAGCAGACGCCACAATGCCACGTGCCGAGCCTCGACACCTGACGCCACCTCATGCTGCGAAGGCCGACTCTACGTCTGGCCGGCATCGAGCGACATTGTGGCGACCCACGTCAAGGTACACATGGCTGTACCCGCTGCACACCAAGATACACCCAAGAGGAAGGCCAGCTAAACCCGCACCCACAGAAACCAAGTAAGTGAAAGTGCGATGAAAAACAGTGTACACACGTAGTCGTAAACTACAACATAACACAGAGCAGGACTTGTTACAGACCTGCGAAGTGTAATTTAAACTAGCAGCCAGCAAAGACAGTGAAACCGAGGAATATTCACAAACTAGGCTAGATATAAATTAAGTGTGTATCAGCGTAAGTGCTTACCCAAGCTGTCATTAAGGAGGGAAAGAAAAGGAGCCGGTGAGGGAGAATAAATAAATAGTTATTCGACACTCGACTAGGTGTGAACAGGACTTGTAAAACAGCAGTAATTACGCTCTCAGTGATAAAAACAGAACAGTATTAAATAGACGTTTTTCTCCTTGCCAGTGATAAAGGCTCCGAATAATTATTGGCCGACAGCCCATGTAATTACGTAGAATTACACACACACTCACCATAATGCTGGTAATTTCTACGAACGTATCACGTATAGACACTCACCACAGTGTGCGTGATAGAAGACAGACTCTTCCATAACTAACAAGTTAGATTTAGCCTTCGTTCCCACGACTCCTAGGTAATTTTAGATATTTATAACAATTAATGTGGTATACAACTAGATGATTTCATACGTTTTCAAGGGTTATATGTGAAGATGCAACTGCAAGAAGAATGCAGTTATTCGTTGCTAGTGTTTATGTTTGTTTGCAATACCTGTGCACCACCAAAGATTCAAACCTGACCTCTGAGCCACAGAGCTTCCAAGTATTCACTACGGTGATACCAGGCGCCAGGAATATTAAATTCAGTTTATCAAATGGTTTTATGTATGTGTTTAGCGTGATCTCCGTGCGCCAATTGCCACAATTTAATGCATGTAATTGAAGCGTACTCGCATTGTGTCGCCTAGCTCGCTAACCCAGGTGCTGGAAGGCCTGAGGTTGGCTAACTTGACCTGTCACACCTAACTGTTCAGCTTGCTGTAAGACCCACAGGTGCTCCCGAAAGATTTTCCTTTTCTTTCATAACTATACAGCAAGTTCCAGGATAATTAAAGGCTTTTTTCCCCGCCTTCCGCGACTAAGGCTTAATCATACTGTAATATTATCCCTCGTTTTTAGTGTTTTCTCTTTCAGATTGTATGTGTATAATTCTCTTGTAAATAACCACAACTATATGTTGGTCATCATTTCCGAACCGTTTAAGTTATAGTAACCAAATTCGGACCATAGGCATAGCTTGTAGCATTAATCCATGTGATACATCTCAATATGCCTTAAGCCCTTTTATAAGCATAGTACGTCATTGCAATATTTTTTAAAGATATGAAACTAATTATATTGTAGGCATTAGAGGTGAAATTAATAAAAAATTAATAATACCATTTATTCACAAAATTAAAATTAAAATCACTTCTTGCAGACGTAGTTTAACTCATCCAGATTTACAGGAATTATGTTCTCTACCGGAACGAGTATCGAGCCCTGACTAAAGCTTCCATATCACATGTTATTCCAGCGTCAGTCAACGTATTATTTCGAGTGAAATAGCGAGATTTGAGCTGTTCTCAACATTGAGCAGGCAAGAACAGTAAGGCGGAATTGTATGGCGATTGTTTTAATGTGAGCAAACTTATTCCGGGCACTTCACTTCATGTTTATATGTTTTAATATACACTATGTACCAAAAAGTAATAATAATATTGTTCGTAATAAAAGAGCGTGTAGGCTTTTAAAACTATCGATTCTACTATTACATATTTTGGGAATCGATTATATATATATATATTTTTTAAGAATGATGAAAATATATAGGCTTGACGTAAATTTAAAAAGATGTAATAATTTTTTTTTTAATTATTAAAATCTATACGTATTTGAACAAATGCTGTAAGTTCGACATTTCCTGTTTTTTTTTCTAGTATATTTCCCCTTTCCTGCCAGCTACTGGAATTTCCCGCCATCTGGCAACACTGCGTGACTGAAAAGGTTAAGGTGAACGGAACGGAAGTCTCGTGAGCCAATAGGAAAAGTTCGTCAACCCGTAAAAAAAACCGCTGTTAAGAGAGAGGGATTGGGTAGTCACGCCATCCGGTACGGAGCGTTGCCGGCAGATTTGGATTGTTTTTTTGTTGAACGTACAATGTCGAAGAAACAGCGAGTCATTTCTTACTGTTGTCAGCTTCTGTCATTTCTTACTGCTGTCAGCTTCTGTCATTTCTTACTGCTGTCAGCTTCTGTCATTTTTTTTCCTCGTATTCAAAAACTTGCCTTTCGAAACCTCCACTTAACAACTGACTTCTGTGAAGCAGGTAAGCCTTCAGTTTCAAGCATGCATCTTTGGTGCTGCGAAGAAAACGTTTTTGTTTTGGACTGTACCGGTGTAACCTATTCGCGCTATTTCAACACTTTTTGAATCAAAACATTTGAAAAATCTCCCTATGTAATACGTGTTTGGTTGTTTGCTAAATTAGACATGTATCACAAGCGTGTTATACAACTGTTAATATGACATTATCTTATTCTTTGTTAAATTGAACTTTTATTTATGTTTCATATGTAAAGTTCAATATTTCATTTATAATTAATATCAACAAAAACAGAGAGAAAATAGGTACATTGGCAATGCCTAGTAAGAAATAATTCTTATGCAAAATAATGTTAAACTGAGTGCGCACGAATGCGGTACGCTATCCCTTTGGTTTGCACGAAGCGGAGGAATACCTGAAAGTATAATTGTAAGTAGGGCGCGAGAAAAGTAGGAAGTTAACAGGACTGGGCTACAAGAGCGTATCGCTATCTTATAATGCGGATTTTTAAGAAATTAATTAATTACTAGTCTGTAAAAGGAACGGCACTATCAAAACATATGTTGTACCTCCCTCATCAGACGCTTTGATATTTTTCTACGACATTATTGTATACGTGTACCGTCACGGCACGGTAAGTACCATGCATTTGTTCTACGACATTATTGTATACGTGTACCGTCACGGCACGGTAAGTACTATGCATTTGTTCTACGACATTATTGTATACGTGTACCGTCACGGCACGGTAAGTACCATCCATTTGTTCTACGACATTATTGTATACGTGTACCGTCACGGCACGGTAAGTACCATCCATTTGTTCTACGACATTATTGTATACGTGTACCGTCACGGCACGGTAAGTACCATCCATTTGTTCTACGACATTATTGTATACGTGTACCGTCACGGCACGGTAAGTACCATCCATTTGTTCTACGACATTATTGTATACGTGTACCGTCACGGCACGGTAAGTACTATCCATTTGTTCTACGACATTATTGTATACGTGTACTGTCACGGCACGGTAAGTACCATCCATTTGTTTAAATAATAATAATAATAATAATATGCGTTATATGAACTGTAACAGCATTGTATAGTCCATTCACGGTTAATTCCGACATTTCTGAAGCCCTGCTGAAGATCTACTTCCAGGATATTCCTCCGCCATATACAAACAAAGCTTAAATTAACGATTATTATTTAGCCTATATCTTAAATATATGTAAAGTTTTATTTTATCAAAAAATAAAATACCTTCAACATATTACATGAGGAAATTTTTCGAAGGTTTAATTCAAAAAGTGCAATGAAACCACGAACAGATTATACATTTACATACTGCTGTATGGTAAATATTCCCATGACATGTATGAGTTGACAACTTTTGTTAGTGTTTGGAAAGTTTACTGGAATAAAAGATCCCCGGCCAGAACATTGACCCTGTTCCTGTTCTATTTCCAATCTATTTGACCATCTAACATACATTAATCACTTATCGCAGTGTTAAGTACGAAAAGTTGGAGAAAAACGAATATTGTAAATAATGTAAAAATGACACGACGTTATTGTATAAATCACGCTAAACTGATAGCCAATGTAACATCCGCTTTAACAGGTGATAAAAGTCCTTGGCAGGCAGATTCTAACACTTCCGGCTGGACAATAGCACAGAATGTATATACATACAGAGTCGAAACAGCTGTGTGTGTTGTCAAGTGCGTTCTCAAAATGAGAAAAACGTCTTAAGTAATTAAATTCCGTGTTTATAACCCTTCAATACACCTAATACAGAGACAAAATTATATGAATAGTTTATAGTTATAGTTTGTAATGTTAGTAGTCTTATGGGCAGTATTTTGTCGTGGTTCATACTGTCTATGATTCTACTTACGTGTGTTTACTATATTGGTTTCTTAAATATGTACATAACTTAAATACTATTGGCTATGTATAAAATATATTATATATACATAACCAATCTTACATCATTTTTGTCTAGGTATATAAATTCATCTTTTCTACCCCGGTGAAGATAGTTAACTAAAGGCTGTTCACGATTAAGTGAGCACTTTTGAAATCAACCTTAGAAAAAAGTCACTGCCCCTACCTGCATATATTTCAACGGGCGCCCTAAGTGATATACGTCCAGTAAAGTTGGTAACGATGGGTGGGAAGTAGTTCCGTATCTTAACGTCGAATAAAACATGTTTGGTAACCATTTGCGATAACTCGAACTTTTTCTACCGCTTTCTGTTTTTTAATGTTTTAAAGTGTAAAAAAATTGAGCAGACATAAAAAAATATTTGCTTTCCTAATAATTCCATGATATCACTTGACCGACGCATGAATAAAGTGATGAGTCCCATGGCAAAGTTAATTTTACATAAGGCGGAAGAATACACGACGTACATACAAGTAGATCTTAAGCAGGGCTTTCAAAAGTGCTCATTTTATCGTGAATAGCCTCTACATGTATGCACATATTCTTCCACCATATATAAAATTAACATTGTCATGGGTCTTATCACTTTATTCATGCGTCGATCACTTGAAACTGTGAAATTATTAGAAAAGTCGATATTTTACAAATGTCCAAATTCTTACACTTAAGTGCATTAAAAAAACGGAAAGCGAAAGAAATGCCTTCAGTATTCACAAATGTTCACCTAACGGCTTTAATAAAATGTGAAGACATGGAACTAGTTCATCTGCATCGCTACCAACGTTACAGTGCGTGCACGTGTACGCGCTTTGAGAACGGCACAAACTTATTGACACTAGGGACAAGTTTCAAGTGAACTGCCTGTATTCTCCATTACACCAACATCAGTTGTGTTGTTCTCTGTATTTACACTAATCCCAATGGTTCTGGGTACATCGGACACGCCTACCTTGAGAACGGCACAAACTTATTGACACTAGGGACAAGTTTCAAGTGAACTGCCTGTAGTCTCCATTACACCAACATCAGTTGTGTTGTTCTCTGTATTTACACTAATCCCAATGGTTCTGGGTACATCGGACACGCCTACTTCGCAACGTTTATAATTGCCTGAGCGCTGGGCAATGAAATCGCGCGTATCTGAGTACTATAGGCTGTTCACGGTAAAGTGAACTTTTTTGAAGCCCTAGTTACTTTTTTCTTTCAGTCATTTTTATCTATTAACCACCTTTTTAAATAAATATTGCTATTTAAGCTACAAATACAGTAGTTAGATATATGGACGTCTGGAACAGAGGCTCGGGGCTCAGGACACAGGGACACACGCCGCCATTTTGGATTTCGTGCCAAAACCGTGTTTTTTCGCACAGAATATGGCCAAAAACCGGCTAAACTTCCCGAAATAATGTTTTTCGCACTTTTGCGGAATGTGGATGCAAATTTCTCAATGATTACTTTGACTGATGTAGGGATTTCGTATAGAGAAAGACGTTCTCGAACCGAAGACCATTCTCTTCTTGCAACAGGCTCAGTAGGGCGCATGTTTTCCCACACTTTGATGATCCTGCGATGATGCACCTCCCTGTATATGGAAATAGGCTTCCATGACGTGATTCGTGGGAAATATCTTCATCTTCGGCATGAATGCGTATGGGTAGAGTAATATCTTGCTTGATAATATGTATGCTAATCGCCACTATGTTGCACCGTTGATTGTGGTGCTGATTGTGGTGGTGCGTGCGATGATGATTGTAGTGGCAGAGAACCAGTGCTACACGATTTAGAATGTCTCTTCAAAATATCACTCCGTGTAAACTGCCTCTGACAGATATCGTACTGAAATTAAATTATATTATTGACGTTTTCAACCTGCCGGTCGATATTTCATGTCGCCGCACGTTGCACATAGCTGTGAATGCTTTACCGCAGAAGCGACAAAGCAGATGCATCATTGGTAATTTTATGTCTGTACTGTTCCAATTCTAGAATGATACTGAAACGAAACAGTAAACAGGAGTGTATTTATTTGGTGAAGACTTGATCGTAGAATCGGCACTGGAGACAACTGGTTAGCGGTGCTAAATGCGGTGCTAACTGTGGTGCGTGCAGTGCTAACTGTAGTGCTAACTGCGGTGTTAACTCTGGAGCTAACTGTGGTGCTAACTGCGGTGCTAACTGTGGTACATACAGTGCTAACTGTGGTGCATGCAGTGCTAACTGTGGTGCATGCAGTGCTAACTGTGGTGCTAACTGTGGTACATGCAGTGCTAACTGTGGTGCGTGCAGTACTAACTGTGGTGCATGCAGTGCTAACTGCGGTGCTAACTGCAGTGCTAACTGCGGTGCTAACTGTGGTGCATGCAGTACTAACTGTGGTGCTAGCTGTGGTGCATGCAGTGCTAACTGTGGTACATGCAGTGCTAACTGTGGTGCATGCAGTGCTAACTGTGGTGCTAACAGTGGTGCATGCAGTACTAACTGTGGTGCATGCAGTGCTAACTGTGGTGCTAACAGTGGTGCGTGCAGTACTAACTGTGGTGCATGCAGTGCTAACTGCAGTGCTAACTGCGGTGCTAACTGTGGTGCGTGCCTGGCCGCCAGTTAGTGCGATTTCCAAGATGACCGACCGAAGTTCTCTGGCGACTGGCCGACGCCCACCGCCGGTCGGGTGTGGTTTCGTCTTAGGGAGACAGCCTACAGTAGGCTGGGGCTCCGTCTTAGGGACACATGTCGCCGAGTGGGTCTCCGTCATAGGGACATAGCCACCATTCAGCGGGGGGCTCCATCTTAGGGAGCCACGCTGCCAGGAGTGGCTCCATCTTAGGGAGACAGCCACCACTCAGCTGGGGCTTCGTCATAGGGACACCTACTCTATTTTGCCAGTCAACGGCTTTGGCAGAACAGACAGGAATGGAAAGCTTCCAGACGTTTCCCTGTCGTACAAGCCAGCAACATAGCCGTCCGCCACCGTCATGGCCGACATGGTAGAATAGACAGAAATGATAGAGTGGAAAGCTTCCAGATGTTTTCCCATTGTACTAGCCAGATACATGGCCGCCCACCACCATCATGGCCGCCATCTAGTGCGACTTCCAAGATGGCGGACCAGATCAGGAAGTTCTCGTCCAGGACATTTCCCCGTTGTTGGTGTACTGGCCGCCATATTGTCAGTCAGTGCATGATAGCCGGTCGGAGCAGGAAGTTCTCCACCCGTTGCGACTGACATGGCTGCCGCCATCTTGCCAGTCAGTGACCCACCGGATTAAAGGGACATGGGGACACCAAGCTGACAAAGGGACACAAGCTGGGTGGCGCTGTCATAGAGAGACAGCCAGTGGGTGGCATTTCTATAGGGAACAGCCGCCATATTGCCAGCCAGCATAGAATGGCGCCTCTGTAAGGAGACAGCTGCCACAGGGTGGCGCCGATATAGGGACCGCCATCTTGTTAGCCAGTACAGGACCAGCGGGAAGCTTCCAGTCCTGACGCCTGCTAGCCAGTGCCGACTGAGGGAACCTCTGCACTGGAATGACAGAGCAGGAGATTCTGGTGGCCGCCGGGAGTGGTTTCACAATTTATTCTGCAAACTTGCAGCCGCCATCTTGCTAGCCAGTGATATGATTGATAGAACAGGAAACTATGATCCAAGATGGCCGCACATCCCACATGAGTCAAAAACCACAATGTTGAGTCATTGAGAAATTTGCATCCACATTCCGCAAATGTGCGAAAAACGTAACATTTTCGCGAAGTTTTGCCGGTTTAGACCATTTTCTGTGCGAAAACATGTTTTTTTGCACAAAATCCAATATGGTGGCGTGTGTCCCCGTTTCCTGAGCCCCGAGCCTCTGTCCCAGACTTCCGTATATCTGACTACTTACCGCACTCGAATGCACACGTCTAAGCATAAAATAAAATATATTTATTGACTATTATTCCGAACGAAAGTGATTTCAAAAGTGTTCACTTTACCGTGAACGGCCTATACCAATTACCGTGTCGCGACAGAGGTAACAAGTTTCACAATCCATCGCCTGCAATTGAGAAATTATTACAAAGGAAATTTTCAATCTTACGAATTGAAATGTTGGCTGGTTGTAATTTTTTACTTTGTCTCCAATAAACTGCAGTGTAACAGAAAAACTATAAAAGCGTGAATTTGGTCTTGAAGGGCAAAGAAATTTCCGCATAAAATGTATCCCCAGTTATATAGGCTGCTCACAGTATAATAGGCACTTTTGAAAGCCCTGCTCAAAATCTACTTGTATACACGGCGTGTATTCCTCCGCCTTATGTAAAATTAACATTGGCATGGGCATCATCACTGTTCGTGCGATGGTCAAGTGAAATTGTGCAATTATTAGAAAAGGAAATACTTTACGAAACTGCTAATTTTTATACTCCTGCGCATAAAAAAAAAGAGCGAAAGAAATAATTTTATGTTATTACAAATGGTAATCTAACACTTTTTATTCAACATTAAGATATAGAATTACTTTTCATCCATCGTTACCAACTTTACTGGACGAATTTCACTCAGTGCGCCCATTAAGATATAGAATTACTTTTCATCCATCGTTACCAACTTTACTGGGCGAATTTCACTCAGTGCGCCCATTAAAATATATGCATGCAGGGGCATAGACTTTTTTCTAAGGCTCATTTCTCAAGTGCTCACTTTATCGTGAACAGCCATATAAGTGCGTACACTTTGAATGCGTTCAAATATGTGCAGGCAAGCAGTGTGAGATGTCACAGAGATTCGTTTCAAAACTGCTTAATTAACTCAGCTATACTCGTCCATCGCGGTAGTATTTTTGTCGCGGCCTTCTGCTCTTACTCCTACTTTATTGACGTGGCTGTAATGGCATTTGCTCGCAGCTGACAGATAGCTAGCCGAGAAAGGCAACATCACTAAAACGTAAAGCAATAACATCCTCGAGAAGAAACTCCTTTACGACTTCCTACCTGCGTCGTTGTCGGTCATGCCAATTCACCGGCTCCAACAACACCAGGAACTGTTGGTTACTATGTACCTGCGCGTCGCGTCCAAGGTCAAGAAGCGAGGGAGCGATACGGGCGACACTAACACGCACGCCTAGCGCCTCATCGCTCCTACGCGCAAGGCGTGCAGTGTTTCCGTCCTAACGCTCTACTGTGTAAACTAGATCTGTAACTGTGGAGTTTTATTACACGCCCTAAATTAAACTACGCCCTTATATTTGTACTTTTCTCTTGCCGCTTAAGGAAACAGCTTTCACGAATTTTTTTTCTTAAGGAACATACTCAATATGACAAAAGTAAAAAACGAGGGCCATAGATTTTTTTTTTCTTTTCTGACAAAAAGTCATATTTATGCTGTATATGAAAAGAGAATGTATATATTTTGCCCTTGCATTCCGGCGCCGCTCCATTCTCACCTCTTTTCACCCTCATCAGCTCTCAAGACCTCGCTATTAACAGCCGCTAAAATATCTATACTTAATTAAGCTCTGATTATTTTACAGTTTCGCTTGACCGACGCATGAATAAAATGGTTAGGCTCACGGCAATGTTTATTTTACAAATGGCGGAGGAATACATAGTGTGCATTCAAGTAGATCTAAAACAGGGCTTTTAACGACCTAGCATATTATCACCAGTATACTCGTTGATGTTTGGATGTTGCAGAATACGTGAAATAATGGTCACTACTGTAAAATTGCAGAAGGTAGCACCAAAGCTATATGCTGTTCACGGTAAACTGAACACTTTTAAGGCCCTAGCTACTGTTTATTTTCTTTCAACCATTTTATATTCTTTAACCACTTTTTAAAAATAAAGATTGCCATGTAATTAATAAACACAATGTGTATTTTCCACCGCATTATGAAGTTAACGTGTAATGCGAAAATAAAATATATTTATTGACTATTATTCCAAATGAGAGGGATTTCAATAGTGTACACTTTACCGTGAATAGCCTATAGCCAGGATTGTACCATGGATCTATTGAAAGCCATTCTACTGATTCTAAAGTGCCACGTATTGTAAGGAATTTGTAAGTACTTCTCACACCAAGAATTTCTTCTTTTGGAACACCAGAAACGAAAAATTAACACGTACGTACGTTGAGGCGTTAAAAGTGCTCATTTTACCCGCGAACAGCATACAAGGAGAATGTTATCGCGGCATGCAAGCTTTAGTGTAAGCCGTGGGTCGTCCGCTAGTGCTGAGGATGATGGTTGGGCCTGGTGACCTTGAAGACGTCGAGCCGCGCTTGACCTTGCACAACGGCCGTTTACTTTCCCGCGCTTTTCACGCGCTCGCCGACCTTGAACACACACACACACACAGCAGCGACACGCAGGCAAGCTACCACACTCCCGCACATCTTACATCTCTCTCCTGCGTGATCACCAGGCGACGTTCCACAGCATCACTCTCAGAGTCAACTTCCCTCTCTGCCTGCCTGCCCCAAGACTAGCCATGGGTAAGAACGTTCACTAATGCACCGACATCTTCCCCGATCCGAGATCGAATGATCACAGTTCCGAAACAGTATCCAGTTTGATATCCGCTCCAATGTAAGTGTTCCACCAAAGAAATTTCATGATTTCGGATCTCCGATTCGTCGATTTGTTCCAAAGTGAAAGATCGATATTAAGTATGAGACAAATTTTTGCTATTGGTTCGTAATATATGACGTCATGGAAGTAGGCGTAATTTTCACTATAGATAGAACTAGATGTGCGATGTTTTATCTGTTTTAAGTGAATTATTGTTGTACGAATTTGACTGAATAATATTCATGTACGTATAATGTTGTATTAGTTTCCCAAGAAAACAATCGAACGTAGTTCTATCTGTTGGCGTATTTTCAAACTATAGTTGTCGACGATGGCTGCTTATCTCGGATCGAAATTTGGAACCGCCAATTTCGGCGGTTCCAAATGAACTTCATCTCGATCTCCAGTCCAGCTCTGATCTCGAATGGTGCAACAGTTTTCTCTGTCGATCTCAGATGCGACATAAAACAACATTTTTGGGACATCTACGGGATTTATAAACAATTTGTACTTAAAGTATAGGAGTACTTTAAATTTATAATAAAATATTTTTTATATTAACGATCTTACATGTTGTAATTTGAAAGCACGATACTTAGAGATAATGGAAAATTGCAAAAATGTTTTGAGTCAACATACCTTCTACAACACTCTAACTAGTTTATTCTTTCATGATTTGATGAACAATGTTTCGACTCGGCCAAGTAGTTAGCAGACCAATCACGAACGTTCTACCTTATAGTATCAGAATCCTCATTGGCCCAGTGAACTGTGGTAGTAACTTCATATATGCATTACAGCCAATAAGGAAAGAAAGCTGTCGGACATGTGTACAGTACGTTGAATCCTAGCAGACAGTCACCTTTCCTGCGATAAACCATAATATCTAACGATACTGTGTCTCGAAACCAGAAATAAAATCTCCCGAATTGAACAAACACGGCCACTAAAGTTAAATATCATAAAATTATACTGTGAGGTTGGAAACAATATAAAATAACGTAACACATTAATCTATGTTAGAAATGGCACAAAAATGCATGAATGGATATGCACGAATCTCTTGGACCCCTTTTTCCGTGAACCGGCTCTCGTGAGCTCTGCTGTGCGAGTCGGTTCATCCGAGCTGTTCGCGAACCATTCGCCCATCTCTACCCAAGACACTTCCGAGTAAATGTTTTACTCTCTCTCGACAGTGTCCCAAAACTGCAGAGTAATTTCCCTCAGCATCCTGCCAGAGTACAACTTTTAACAAGCACCATTTCAGCGAGTAACGAAGGTGAAACTGGAAATGGCGGAAAATTTAGTTGAACTAAACAAACTGAAATGAAATGTGGACATTCTGTTTACAGACACACATGGGAAAATTACAAATTACGAGTGATAAAATCCGCTTCTTTATTTAAAAGTTAACTATATTTTTAGACATAATGTTTGTGATTAATTTATCTGAAGTAAAGCTGTTCATGTATAAATCTAATATTTTGGAAAAGGAAGAATTTGGGGATAGGGATCAATATCTTTCGGAATTTAAACACAGCGTGCTATTTACATCATGCTCGTTCCAAAACTACCTTCATTTTTGCTTTCCTAAACTGTTACTAGGGACGCAGTGGCTGAGCGATTAGCACGCTCACCTCCCACCAAGACGAGCCGGGTTTTCTCAAGTGGGAATAGTGCCGGACGA
The DNA here is from genome assembly GCA_029891345.1 of Dryococelus australis. Lineage (NCBI taxonomy): Eukaryota > Metazoa > Arthropoda > Insecta > Phasmatodea > Phasmatidae > Dryococelus > Dryococelus australis. The sequence goes on from CM057008.1 coordinate 59,669,061, forward strand.
TGCCGTTGGTCGGCGGGTTTTCTCGGGGATCTCCCGTTCCCCCCACCCCTTCATTCCGACGCCGCTCCATATTCACTCCGATCACCTTCATCGGCTCTCAAGACCTCGCTGAAGAGCCGCCCACTCACTCAACTGTTACTCTCTGTTTCTTTACTATCGGAGTAACTTATTGGACCACCTATCGTCCGTAGTTGCCGCGCACTGCCGTACACACCCACCCGGGACACTTTGGACATCTGAACAAAGTCTGTAATGGCCATATGAGTGCTCGTACCACACCGAACAAGATTATTTCTGTTTTGCAACATGGGACACGCGAACGAGTATACTCGTGATAATATGTTAAACGGTTAAATGTACACCCTATAGATATTTGGCTGATCCTGAAATTCGCGAGATTTTCATCCAGTGTCATTTGGTGAAGAGTAGTAGGAGTGTTACGTTCTGGATACAGTGCCCAAAGGGTTAAATTGGTGTTCAGAGGGACAAGTTTCGAAAGGGTTAATTAGGAAAGGGGTTAGTTAGGCAATTGTGTAACTAGGAAAAGGGTTAATTGTTTGATTGTAATTAGTAAAAGGGTTAATTTTTTGACAATTGGTGCTGAATAAAATAAAATTATACTTAGCACACTCTTGCACCAAGGCCAATACATGTATACTGCCCACACACCCTCCCTCACTTCAGTCGATTGCCAGACGTGCAAGAGTGGACATCGATTCTGCTCCCCCAATATCACCCTTATGACACTTAACACTTTCAACACCAATCACCAAAAATTAACCCTTTTACTAATTACAACTAAACAATTAACCCTTTCCCTAATTACACAATTACCTAATGAACCATTTTCCTAGTTAACCCTTTCGGCACTTAACCCGGTCGATCAATTTAACCCTTTGGGCACTGTATCCAGAACGTACACGCTCCTACTACTAATGGGGTGTTGCAACGTTGCTTGCTCAGCACTGTACACTGTGTATGCACGCAGCGGGAACCAATAACCAGAGTGTGCTACCGCTCATAACGGAGATTCAAGAGTTACGAATTTAGACCTTGAGTACGGTGGCCTAAACTAAACGAGCTCGTCCGCGAATAATATTTACATCAATGTAATGAGTATTTCTTACTATCGGAAGTATCTGCGGAATCCTCAGGCCTCTGGCAATCACCCATCTCTCCTATAGATAGATTAGAGGCCCGAAAAGCTCTGGGAATTTAGCTGACGGCCAGGATAGACTTGACAGTCGCATACACACCCCAGGCATTGTCTGCCTGCTGACAAATGCCAGTGCCTGGGATGTGCACATGTGTCAAGACACCGTTCGCCTATCAGCGCCAGTATACTGTGTATAGGCTGTTCACGGTAAAATGAGCACTTTTGAAAGCCCTGCGTAAGATCTACTTGTATGTACGTTGTGTATTATTCCACCTTATGTGAAATTAACATTGCCATAGACCTCGTTACTTTATTCATGCGCCGGTTAAGTGAAATTGTGAAATTTTCAGAAAAGTAAACATTTTATCAATCCGCTAATTTTTACACATTGGGACTTAAAAAAAAAAACAGAAAACGTAAGAAATAATTTAAAGTACCACAAATGGCTACCTAACAGTTTTTATTTGACGTTAACATATGGAAATACTTTCCATCATTGGTTACCAACTTTACTGTGCGCATGTTACTCTGTGCGCCCGTTAACACTTTTGAGGTCGGCATTCTTTTACCAGCTTTAAAGTCAAGCTAGACGTTAGTCACCTATATCCATACCGCTGCAGGGACACCGTGTTATATTGGTCCTTATTGTCTCTTGACGCCAATCTACTGGTCAAAACGAAACTAGTCTTTCCGTATTGGCTAACTGCCAACCAATGGAGAGTCGAGTTTACCGTTTTCCAACCAAATGTTCTTTCGTATGTAACAGGATGTACATCCCATCATGTTAATTTCCGTAACTGTACAAGAATTTGTCGTTTATTTACGAAGTTCGTTGTTAATGTTGTATTAGCTCGTAAATAAAATCCTTATGAAATAGGGAATTGATGTAAGTTAACCCGGACCAGTTTTGTTTTTTATGTGGGATGAAATATTGAAACAAGTTTTACCCGAACGACACTCGAGTGTCCTTGGAGTGTTAAAATACATGCAGGTAGGGGCAGTGACATTTTCCTAAGGTTGATTTCAAAAGTGTTTTTTATCGTGAACAGCCTTTACCAGGTTGTACGTGATTGGCTCGGTCTCCTGCTACGCGTTGGACTCGCAACCAATCGTAAACCATCAGAACTCTGGCAGCTCCACTCCGCATGGCCGGGCGCTACAGGAGAGTGAGTTCTGTCTGTGGCGGCAGACAATGAATGCACACGTGACTTATGCTCGAGTATGTATGTTTAGTTGAGTTGAGAGATTTGGGCGGCCGCGACATGGCACAGGAGCGAGCGAAGCTAAGGGCGACACTGGCACGCACATCAATTGCCGCATCGCCATTATGCGCGAAGCACTAAACTAGCGCGCAAGCTTTTCGTCGAAACGTTTTTTTTTTCTACGGGACTTTAAGCGGCGACCATATTATTTTTACTGATGGAAAGTGTGTTGCATAGTTCAATGCAGGATTGTATCTGAGTTTCACGTAGATCCGGTCAGCACATTTTGACATACGGCAGTCTGAAGAGGCTGTTTTCAGCCTTGTTGTAGGACTTGTAAATAGTGGTTCTAATACGCGTAGTGTCTTGAAAGCGACATTCCGTCATCGCCTGAAGTTTGTTTTCTTTTAGTAAATTAGCACATTGGACACACGTGGAATAGTTTCGATAAAAAAAAGGGATTTCCCAACACACTTCAACACATTTCTAGCGCCCAGTAGGCAGTCTCCTTAACAACGAGCATTTGACAGCCGATGAGGGTGAAATGAGGTGAGAATGGAGCAGAGCCGGAATGCAAGGGCGGGGGAAACCCGTCGACATGCGGCATCGTCTGGCACGATTCTCCTTGGTGGGAGGCGAGCAGTCTAACCGCTCAGCCACCGTAGCCCCCTGCGTCCTACTCTATAGTTCTGTATTGTTAAGGCCACGATCCTTCATTTCTACAGCTTTTGCTAGAATTAATTTTTTGTGCGCAAATGGGAGCCGATATTGTAAAATCCCCTTACAGTTTTGTTAGAAATTATTTTCATTATGTAGTCCTAATTTTTTTAAACACAAAAATCGGTATCATTTTAACTAATCATTAAATAAACAAAATTTTCGTTAATTAATTATTTGGATAAAATATACATTTTTTTGTGTTGTAAAAATTAGATTTTCACAATAAAAACAATTTGTAACAAAATTGTATGAGGATTTTAACAATATCGGTTCCCGTTTGGTTACAAAAAAAGTAATTCTCGCAAAAGCTGTATAAATGAAGGACCGACCGATACGTGCTGGGCAGCGGCTGGTGATTGGTCGAGGGGTAGACAAGGCAAGGAAAGAAGGAAGCTTCTCGTACAAGCTTACAGAAGGTCGGTGAAGTTCCTCCGAGGGTGTTGTCAGAGAGGGGGAAAGATATCAAGTGGTTGGCGCGCTGTGGTGTCACTGCCCTGTGCGCCGTTGCCAAGTCTCACGCACCACCTGGCAACATCGCCCCAACGCCCCTGCTGTCTCCCGCCTTTTTTATATTCCTTTTCCCTCTTCCTGACTCCCGGTCTTTATATACAGCGTGTTCCCGACCGGAAGAAACTTTTCTGAAGCCCTGCTAAGATTTCTACTTGTTTTGGTTACTGATTACGTATCCTTCCGCCACACCTAAACACAAACACTGCCATGTGACTTCTACTTTTACAACTGTCAAATGCGTTGTTTAGCCTACTGTTACAGCTGTTCAGAGGATTCTGTCACAACTGTGGCGGAAAGAACAGTAATATTTGACCTCTTGTTATTGATGCGTGTTGGATTATAGACAGTAAATTCAATCACGCAACTGGTGTCGCTAACTTTTTTTGTACTTAGCAGCGATAATTTTTGTACGTAGCAACGATAAACTTTAAAGATAGTGAGTGAACATGCACACAAATACTTACCGTATATTTACTCTACTCAATTTTTTTTTCACAGGTATTTAGTTTTTGTTAGGTTTAATTAATTAATTTACAATTTCTAGCTGGGCGTAGTAATTTGTTGGGATTGTGGCAAACATTCAGATCACAGAAAAGTAATCATGTTACACAATTGTGTTTCAAACACCTAGGGCGAAGTTACAAAGCAGCCACACCCTTTCGCACGTAAAGGCTGTTCACGATAAAGTGAGCACTTTTGAAATAAACCTTAGAAAAAGGCACTGCTCCTAGATGCAAATATTTTAACGGGCGCAATGAGTGACATGTGTCCAGTAAAGTTGGTAACGACGGAGGAAAAGTAGCTAATGTCTTAACGTCGAATAAATAGTGTTAGGTAACCATTTATAACTTAAATTATTTATTTCGCTTTCTGTTTTTTTTTTTTTTTATGCTTCGAAGTGTAAGAATGAGCAGATTTGTTAAATATTTACTTTTCTAATAATTGCATTTGACCGACGCATGAATAAAGTGATGAGGCCCATGCCAATGTTAATTTTACATATGGCGGAATAATACACAACGTGCATAGCTGCAAGTAGATCCTTAAGCAGGGTGTTCCAAGTGCTCATTTGAGCGTAAACAGCCTATAGCGGTTAACACACATACGGCAACAGTATATTTATTCCTGCCGTGGAAACACAGATTTATCACATCGTAACCTGCCTAGGTAGGTTTGAAAAACACAACATGAACACACTTGTTACGGTAATTTGAAGTATTTTTCGGAGCAAGCGAAATTAACGCTTTGTGCAACAAAACGCCATCATGTCACGTATAGCCACTCGCCACGTCTGCCAACCTTAGACTTGCAACTATCCCATCATCACATCAAAGTAAGTATTCAAACATTTAAACCTCGTTGCAGTTGTAAATTACAAATTCAAAAATCATTATATTGCTGTGATAAGTATGAAATATGCTGAAATTGAAAACGTATAATTTTCCTGCTTCTACCAGCGGTGCGAAACTTCCTGAATACTAGAAAGAGAGAGAGAGAGAGAGGGAGAGAGAGAGAGAGAGATAGATAGAGAGAGAGAGAGAAGGTGACAAGCTCCGCCCAGCCGACAGTTGCTTCTTCCATAAAACAAACACCGTCTCACTAGAGCCTACGCACATCTTGCGCTGTTAATTTAAACTGTAGCAATGAAATATGTTGCCGTCGGGGCTACCTAAATATTTAAGTATTTCAATAGGTAACGTTTAATTTACGAATAGCATACCAAAAAAATAGGTTAAAATATTGCTTGAACTATTTCTTACTAGCCATTGCCAATACATCGCTGCTCTCACTGTTTTTAATTCGTATTTAATACGAGATTAATATTACAAGTTATAGACGATAACAAAATTACAGTTTCATTTATTCAAGAATACAGTAGGCCTACTTTAAAGTCAGTCATAGTGTTATATATTTGTGGAATACAAGTTATTGAAAAAAAAAAAAAAAAAGGTTGTCATGTTACATCTGGGGTGTTATTTCAAAAATTGATTTTCAAAAGTCTCTTCCAGTTGTGAATGGACTATAATATATTCGCGGTTTCTTCGCATTTTCTGAATAAAAACAGAAGAATCTCCCCACGTATGACGTGATCAGTTATTTCCTAAACATCCCCTGTATCACAAGCGTTTTATATTTCTGTTAACATTAATGGAAATTATTTTTCGTTAAAAAAAAAAACGTTTTACCAATATTTTATTTGTAAATTATAATAGTACATTTATAATAAATATGAATAAAAAGAGTGAATAAACGTGTGTGTTGGTAAGACTGCCTAGTAAGAAATAGTTGTCATGCAAAGGATTACAACTGAGTGCATACGAATTCGGTGCGTTTTCCTTTGGCGTAATTTTCTAGTATTAGTTTTTCGCAGTTGGGACTCGTGCCGGACGATGCCGTTGGTCGGCGGGTTTTCTCGGAGATATCTACTTTCCCCCGCTCCTTCATTCCGGCGGCGCAGCTCCATACTCACTTCACCTACATCGGCTCTCAAGACCTCGCTGTTAAGAGCCGCCCAGATCTCTTCTCTCACTCACTCTAGTATTAGTCAAACTTTGTTTGCACGAGGCGAAGGAATATCCTGGAAGTAGAACTTCAGCAGGGCTTCAGGAAAATGTGAAGTAACCGCGAATGGATTATATAGAGAATATGGCCATTTAACCAGTCACTGCCATCTTGGATCCAGCCCACTGTGCGGCGCACCGCTACAAGTGGAGGACTGAACGCAACTCGACATTCATCTCGCTCCAGGGGGCGACGCTAGATAGCGCTTACAATCGCTTTATTTAAAGTAAGTGCCTGTGGAAACACCAACATAGATATTTTACCACTAGAATGAATGATTCTATGGAACAGATAGGTTTTGAGTCAAAACTATGAGTGTTTGGTATCTCAAAAGTACTGATTTAACCTACATATATTTCAGGTGCTGATTTAATAACTTACTAAAACGGAATCCGTTTTATGCACTGCTTGTGCAAGATATATTCTATTCTGAGGGTCACATCTGGAGGTAACATAAATATTTAAAAGAAACCGCACAGGTATATATTTAATTATTCCCTAAAACAGCATTCAACAACTAAATGGTGTTAGTCAAGTAGGTTCTAATTAAGCAATGGTAGAATTTCGTTCTAGAACCTCTCAAGAATAATGCAAGCAGTAAACATAATGTAATGCTACCCTACTAGGTAATTATTTTCGTAGCGCGTGTCTGCTGTTGGTATTAATCCAGGAACCTACCACCCACCCACCCCTGGAAAATACTTTAAAATAAGATCATTACAACATGGAAGTGTCGGCTTTTGTCTCCTTACTTGTTCTGTGTCTCACTCCTTCTCGAGTCTTATTGTTAGAAATATAACAAATTTCTCCACTAGTCCTACACACCGTGGATATTGCTATGGAATTGGCATGTTCCATCCACGCGTTACGGTTGACCTGTAAAAAAATTAAGATGTCACAACTAATTTTTACCGGAAAACCTGCTGCAACATGGAATGTCAAAAACTACCCTAAAATCGTGAGTTTCGCGGGAAATTCGATAAAGTGAGCGCTCTTCAAATCAACCTTAGAAAAAAATCACTGCTCCTAACTTCGTATATTTTAAAGGGCGCACTGAGTCAGATGTGCCCAGTAAAGTTGGTAACGATGGAGGGAAAGTAATTCCGTATCTTAATGTCGAATATATAGTGTTCAGTAACCATTTGTGATAACTTATTATTTCCGTCATTTTCTGTTTTGTTTGTTTTGGTTTTTTTCCCCCACATCAAAATGCAAAAATTTGCAGATTTGTAAAATATTTACTTTCCTAATATAATAATGTGATAGTTTCACTTGACCGACGTATGAATAAATTGATGAGGCCCATGGCAATGTTAATTGTATGTACTGCACGTACATAAGGCTGAAGAATAATACGCAACGTGCGTACAAGTAGATCTTAAGCACGGCTTTCAAAAGTGCTCATTTTACCCTGACAAGCCTTATATATATATATATATATATATATATATATATAATATATATATATATATATATATATACATGCCTCGTCTATCTGAAGACGACCGGACCGTGCGACGTTCGGAAATGAGCGAAGTTCTAGTAGAGACAAGACTCGTTTTTTAATTATCTGTTGCGAAACTTACGTTTACTATCATAGATTTTAAATTTTGTGCCATATACAAGTAGTTTCAATACATTTCAAATTATGTACGAACTCTCTCGCACAAAGCACCCTTGTTCAAAGGTTGATTGCACTTGTTTGAGCAGGGTTGCCACCTTTCTATAAAAGGGAAAATTCCCTCATATTCCCTGATTTCCAGATAAATTATATAATCTTTTTTTCCCTGACATGTTGCTAACTTTTTTCTGTAACCATTGATGTAATAAAATCATAGTAATAATGTATTATATCAATTTTATAATTAACTTTATTTACGTCAGTTTCGGCCATAAATGTTTGTGACAAAATGGAAACATAAAAATTATTATAAGAATTATTTCCTACGCTAATTACAATTTCCTTACACAAAATCATAGTAAACATTATGACAATATTCCATGATGAAGATTTTCGTGTAAATTATGATTCCTGAAGCATCCAAATGCAAATATGCTTAGAAATTTGTTTAAAATATGAACTATTTTAGTCGATTAGTTTTTTACATTTAAAAAGTATATTTCAGTAAAATATTTTATAATATTGCAAAATATATACATTCTTTTTTCATACACAGCATAAATCGCACTTTTATGACAATTTCTATAGTGTCTGTACTACTTACTTTAGTGAGTTCTTCACGTAGTACAGTCTGGTGCAGTGCTCCATAGGCAGTTGTTTTACTTCAACGTAAAGTGTCGGCCAGCCAATCACGGACGTTCAGTGTCAGGGTAACTTTATTTTGATTGGCCCAGTGGAGTAGAGAGTGTCTTCTCAAGCAAACACGCGGCCAATAGCCGAAGGAAACGTAGAAGTTGGAAGTCTAGCCTTGGGGGGGGGGGGGGGAAGGAAAGAGACTATTCGTGGAAACCAGTTGGCGCTAGTCATATGTTATGAATACATATATTATTGTAACCAAGCCTTGTAGGAGGGTACAAACTTACTGGCTCTAAAGACAGTGTTGAAGTGAGCTGCCTATATTCCGTTTTCGCGACACAGGTAGCAAGTTTTACAGTCAATTGCATTCATTATATTAGAGATATTGTTAAAAAGAGCAGTTTTATTCGTACGGAGTGGAATGTTCTACAGTTGTAATGTTTTACTTAGAATCCTGTAAAACCATGTCTTCAATAGCAAATTAATTCCCATGTGTACCTAGTGCCAAGTACATACCTGAATAGCCGAGTACATACGTGAATAGCCGAGTACATACGTGAATAGCCGAGTACATACGTGAATACTACTCTAAGGGTTGATGACTGAGGACAAGAAAATGCCGCGTTTTAAACAATCTGCCAGTTAGACTCCACGGACGTGTTTCAAGTTTAGCTCGTACTAAAATGAATCCCCGAAAATTTCCACTCCCTATTGACTCATGTTAAAGTGAAAAATTATAATAATCCGAAAAAAAAAGTGTTATTTTATATTAGTGTGAAATGATGTAAGTTTTACAACTTGTAGATGCCATTACTTGCGAGTATTAAGTTATATCCTCTTGTACAAATATTTTAGACGGCATATTTTTTACGCAATGACTTGTTAAAATCCCAATTTTAGTGTATTTTTCGGACGTACAAATAGGCCCTAACAAACACCAACTCACTCATCGAAACAAGATAATTTTTCGTAAAATAAGTTATGGTAAACATTTACCTTAAAATTAATGAAGACATATGATCTCTTTCAGCCGTCCTTGTTAAAGTTTTTAGGCCATAGAAACCATAGGTATAGGCTGTTCACAGTAAAGTGAGTTCTGCTTAAGATCTGTCTGTATGCACGTTGTGTATTCTTGCGCCTTATGTAAAATTAACATTCCCATGGGCCTCATAACTTTGTTCATGCGTCGGTCAAGTGAAACTGAAATTATTAGAAAAGTCAACATGTTATAAATCTGCTAATTTTTACACACTGATGCATAAAAAAAAAAACAGAAAGCGAAATAAATAATTGAAATTATCACAAAAGGTTACCTAACACTTTAAATTTGATGTTAAGATATGGAACTACTTTCCATGTATCGTTACCAACTTTACTGGGTCCATTTCACTCAGTGCGCCCGTTAAAATTCATGCAGGCAGGGGCAGTGACTTTTTTCTAAGGTTGATTTCAAAAGTGCTCACTTTATCGTGAACAGCCTTTACTAGAATTGTGATTTTGGCATGCCGTTATACAAAAAATATGCAAGGCGCTGTGAATGTTTCGCACAAGTATAAAATAATGCATTTGTTTTGGAGACTAGCGCCCTTAGGACTCGTTTTGACCAGTTTTGCACAAATTCTTCATTTTCGTGTCATAATTCCAGTTACAGAGGAAGTAATGGAGATGTTTAGATAACAGACATTTTACGATTTACTAGTTGTTTAATACCTTTGTATCTAACTTGCACTGTGTTATTTCTTGCTTCCAAAATGGGAGGATCTTATTGAAAATTTTTTAATATGTTTCTGACTTTTTACAACAAGCAGATAACTCACAGTGAAGAATGCGTACAAATATATTAAACAGCTTGTACTATGGTGCATTGCCAGTGATTACTCTGTATCCGAAATGACACGCGAACTAAGAATGTCTGCAAAAGACGTGAAGTCTAGCCTCAGAGCTGCTGCATGGGGTAGTTCATGGTAGGACAGTGCGCAGGTCAGGCCGTGATGATCAATACGCGAGCAAGGAGGAGAGCTATGGGAGGGGGAGAGGGGTGGAAACTGTATGTGAGGCCGTGTCGGAAATGACTCATTCGTTATTTTGTCGTTTGTCATTTCGTAAGTTTCAATTAAGACGTTATCGACAGTCACTTGTTCAGCACTCGCGGCAACATTAGTACTGAGAAAATATTCTTATCTTAATTGAATGCTTAAAACGGACGTGATGTCTCTACAATCATAACTTGAATACTGCGATTATACTATAACGACTTCAAAAAAATTATTTTTGTTTGCGACCTATAGATTAAACAAAGCACAACACTTAGGGCCTACTTTCTTTTTAAAAGTTCCTAGTGTTTTAAGAAACGTTTTAATTATGCATTCGCATATGTGTTTTGCATGTCAAAACCAACACGGCGTTGATTTTGTAATTTTGTGTTTATGCTAACATCCACTAGATACAAAATGCCAAATTACCAAATACGTCACCATTTTTGTATACAAAATTGGGTCACGTGATCATTTCGTGAACGAAACCGGCCATTTCGTACACGGCCTGTGTGTTCCTGTAATGTGCTCTTTTTATTTACACATCACCTTCAAATGAAATTATAGACCTATTCAGCCCTTCTACAAACAAACTGTTTGGAACACATAAAACAACTCCTAACAGCAGGTAGGCCTACTAAAGAATACGGTAGGCCTAATGATGCCAACATTTCTCGGCTTCATTTAATGTCAGGCTGAAGTTCATACAACTCCACAATTAAGCGGGCTTTGTCATCGGACAGACATTTATGGGACACGCCCTGGAGGACAGTCAGCCAATAACAGACAGCTTGGGAGTAGAGCGAAAGAATCACGTACTGACAGTATAAGGCCTGTTCTATATGGCACTTATACGGATACGGATCACGTAAGCGGAACACGTAACGCATTCGGTGTTCAGAGACGTGTGCGAACACGTATAACGTGCAGATATACGCAAGAAAGCTCTGCCACGTACGCAAATTCGAGAAGCCAATATGAACAGCGTAGGCTATTTGCTTTGTTGATATTCGTATTTGTGGCCATTGTGGTATACAAGGCAACAAGTGCATGAATTTGCTGTGGCTACTGTATGGCTTTTGTTCCAGTAAATACATGCCCGTGGTTTGGCAGTAGTATTTACGTAATGTCAAAACACTGTCAAAGCATGTTGATTGCAAAACATATCAGTGATTTGCAACAGCTGATCTAAGCATATTCGAATACATAAGATGTATGATCTTACGTTTCTGTGTATTGTAAATTAGTTCAAAGTCATCCCAATTTATAGCTCGTTGCGTTTACGTAACCAGTGCCCCTTTTATTAAAGGCTGAACTGTCTGTGACAACTTACATCATTTCTTTCGCTATCTGTATTCTGTATTTTTAATGCATTGAAGTTTTAAATTAAGCAGATTTGTAAAATATTTACTTTTCTAAAGATTTTACAGTCGCCCTTGACCGAAGCATGAAGCCCATGGCAATGATAATTTTACATAAGGCGGAAGAATACACAACGTGCATATTGTCCATTTCGTATAAGTGGGGTAAAATCTGACAGACAATGCGACCAACCTACACACTACGTAAACAGTAAATACTCTCGTTCGTACAGTATTGTATCAGCTGATGAACTGTACGGGATCCGTGTTGTTAGCTTGGCTATTTTGATGATTACTTTGAAAGAAAATAGTACTCGGAACTAAAAGTTGTAATTTAAAAACTTAATTATACTTACAACATTTATGGTTTAAATCATGTTTTTAAAGCAATATTGAATTTTCTTGGCTATTAGTAACTGGACTTTAAAAACACGTTTAGCATTTATGACAGTGTATGTCGACACATACGAACAGTAAACGTTTCCAGCCAATGGCTAGCCATGTTTATGTTTCCAGTCCGGTGAAGGTCGTTATGCGTGTGTTTTTATTTCTCATCGTGTTTATTATACGAATATCTTATTGGTGTTGTCGGGATATTTAATCGGTAGTTAATTATTTTTTATTATCTTTTTCCTAACATAGTTGGTTGTAGGTACCGTTGTAGTGCGTTTTGTTGAGTGAAATGTAATATTAATCGGCACGTCATTAAAACTGCTCGTTCCGCCATTTTCCTAACCGCCTTCCACAATAAAGTGACACGAATATAATTTACGTGTTTAAGTTTAAGTTTGTTTGTATCAAGAAACGTGCGCAGTGTTGATTTTACTGAATGATTTTGCAAATAAATTATTTAATGCTAGTGACGAACAAACGTGATTTTAGTGAAGTAAACTCGCAAGGATTGCCATAGAAAAACACGTGTTCAAGAAGTTACATGAGTGAGTTGCGTGTTTTGTAAATGTATTTGTAAACCGTTAATGTAATTATTTAAATGCACGTAGCCTGAAAAATGCCGCACTTTCCACAATTTTGTAGCGAGTGAATAATATTTATTTGTCTACATCGTAAATTCGAGTGTAAGGTTAACTTCGGTTAAAGTGTGTGCGTGTGTATATTTCTGATTATAAACAGCGACGTATGTATCGCGTTTTGTGTTTTTATTAAAGTTATTATTTTCAAAGTTAAATAATTAGAATGTTATGCGAGTAAAATTTTCCACTGATCCATCAAAACAATATGCAACTCAAAATGCCACGCACTCATAAGAACATCAAAATAATGCCGTCTCACGAAATACTTTAATCTAAAGGCCCCCCCCCCCTTTTTTTTTTTCCAGCAAACTCATCACTTCCTTTTCCCCTCGAAATAAAATTAACAGAACCCCAACAAATTTAACTCTGTAATTAAAAAATAAAACAGGTTGGAATGTCAACCTAGCTACAATATCCTACATTAATTACTGGACGGAAGTTAGCTAACGTTAGTCTTTCAGTGCCTGCCATGACAGGAAACACGAGGAAGGAGGAAAGTGCAAGTGTGTATTGGACTCAAACATTTGTTTACAAATGTTTTGTTCTTCAGTGACAAAACAGCTGCGGTGGAAGGATACACTGTGGCCGTGCTACTTTTCTAGAACTGTCAAACTTTACCCCACTTACATGATATGGACAGTACAAGTAGATCTTAAGCAGGGCTTTCAAAAGTGCTCATTTTACCGTGAACAGCCTATAATAAACTGCCAACACGACCTCGCTGTCGGAAATCTTCCTCACGGCAGGCCATCACCTCAAGTCGTTTACAATTATTTACTATGGAGGAGAACGTTTTCTTGGCGGTAGTATTGAAGTTATTTTTTTATTTTTATGACGCTACTTTGCCGCCATGTCGGTTGTCGATGGGACAGTGTAGAACGCAAATTCGTAACGGAGAGTGGCAGCCGGAGGGGGGAACGTGGCTCGGCACGGCCCGGCGCTGGTTTGTTGGAGGAGGGGAGGTGGATTACGTCACCGCCGGCTGATAACGCCTTCCCCAACAGCGGTGCCGTTGAGACAGGCCGCGCCATTGGCTGGCGCGCGCCGTGACGTCATTGCGGGCGCATCCAGGAGCTCGCTCGCGCCCCCCTTCTCCTTCCCCTGTTTGTTTCCCCCTCCAGAACCTCCTGAGAGATCCGCCTCTACCAGAGCCACGACCGACGCTACACGAAAATGGCTCTACAACGAACTTCGCCGTCGCCCATCTCAGACACGTAACTCGATACCCGTGGGCCACTAAATTTTAGGGTAGAATGACTTCGCCAACTGTTGAAAAAATGAAAATAATGCTCATTAACAAAGAAAGCTGCATATTTTATAAACAATATAATTTTATTTTTAAGTATACTCAAGTCAGAAGCAAATTAAGTTTAATTATTCTTATCATAATTCATAAAAAGTATAATTTTGATGTCGGCATGCACTGTCAGCGCCTGAGCGTGGGGTAGTTTTGTTTCCGTTATGTTCGTTGCTGGAGGGAGAAGGAGTTGTTTGCAATCAATGCAGGAATTGGAATTGAGCTTTATTGAATTTTCAAATGCTGATTTCCTAAGAATAAATGGTACAAAAGAGTTGTTGATATCAGCGACAATGCCTTTTAAAAGAAAGAAATATGTATAATTAGCATTTGAACAAACAATTGTGCAGTTAACAGAGTAGCCAACCTATGTATTCTCTACAATCATTGTTTAACACACATTTAGTTCCATATTACCATTTGTAAATACAGCATTTAATTACAACATTTTAACCAAATTGTTATTAGCAGTAACTAAAAAGGTCTGTCTGAAAATTGAAATTATTATGTTTAGGAGTTGTATAGTTGGCAGCAAATGCTACCTAATATCTCCAAACATATAGGAAAATAACGACCCACCAAATTAGCACTGAGTTTCGTCTCTTTATCTCACTTGCTTTGTGTTCGATACGTATAGTCCACGCGCGTATACGTCCAATGGTGAAGCCAGAAAAGGGAGGGGGGGGGGAATATCTGGACACCCCCCCCCCCAACAAAATGAAAATAAAATATTTAAAAAATACGACAGTTATTTTTTTAATACAAGAAATGTGTGGTCCCTCTTGAACATGAATAAATGTTTATAGCATTTTGTAGTTCTATATGTGCAGACGTAACCAGCAGTTTCCTTTTCTTATTGGCGGCGTGTGTTTGTGAGAAGGCACTTTCCTGCTGTTGACTGGCCAATCAGAGTAAGATAACTCCAATATCTACTGTGATTCGCGCGTAGACACCTAAAACGCATAACACGGGAACCATCCAATCACGAACGTGGATCTGAGCTCAAGTGTTATCAAAAATACAACTGGTTATTAAATCTTTCTTGGGAAAATCAGGTGTCCCTACATATAGGCTATACCTATGTATATCAGTCAATTCATTATAAATAAAATTTTTAACTAAACGTTTTTTCTTTTCTTTTTTAAATGTGAGAAGTTTACTTTCCCCTTGAACATGAAGTAGGGGACACCCAATTTTCGAGAATAGATTTCCCGACCAATTCTACTCCGCTCCACTTTCCTGATTGGATGGTATATATTGTTAAGCCTGGTTCACATGTACGCCGAACAGACGGAGCGGAAAACTAGAACAGCCAATCAGAAGTCGTCCTCGGTTTCTGCGCGACTCGCTTCTGATTGGCTGTTCTAGTTTTCCGCTCCGTCTGTCCGGCGAGAACGGCGTAGACTACATGTGAACGAGGCTTTACTCGTCTTGGGGTGTCTGCGCGCGAATCACAGAGATAATTAATTATGATTGGTCACTCAAGTTGGAAAATGACTTCTGTCAAAGACTCACTGCCGATAAGCTAAAGGAAACTGCTGGCACGTCCGTAGGGTATTGCAGTCTAGCCTGTGCGGAAATATTTTCGCGAAATTCGGGTGTCGCTACGAACAAGGTTTAGCTTATAGCATTGGTTGTAAATAATGTTTTGAACTACATGCTATTTACGGTAATAATTACGAGCACTTTTGAAAGCCCTACTTAAGATCTACTTGTATGCACATTTTATGTTCTTCCGCCATATGTAAAATTAACATTGTCATGGGCCTCATAACTTTATTCATGCGTCGGTCAAGTGAAACGAAGAAATTATTAGAAAAGTAAATAAGTACATATTTAACAAATCTGCTAATTTTTACACTTAGATTAATTAAAAAGAAAAAAAACAGAAAGCGAAATAAATATATTAAGTTACCACAGATGGTTTCCAAACACATTTTATCCGACGTTAAGATACAAAACTACTTCCCCTCCATCGATACCAGCTTGACTGGGTGTGTGTCACTCAGTGCTCTGAAGTGCTCACTTTATCGTCAACAGTCGTTAATATTTTTACGAAAAATAGAAATATTGAAATTCCCTTTCCCCCCCCCCCCCCTTCTGAATACAAGTATAAACTTCTTGTGATACACGACATATGTAGGAAACGATCAAACACGACAGGTTAGTTTGAAAACATGCGCCCGCGAGCAGACTTCTATAGCTATATTCTGCGGCAGTGATACCTTGTATGAACTGATCAGCCAGTATCGTGGCTAACAATATTTATCTCCACTGTCATCTAGGAATGGATCAAATATAGCGGTGCAGAACTCGAAAATGGCCAACCACAATTTGTGGTTTTTACCTCAGACCGCAGAACAGTATTAATAAGTACTATTTATTGAGGTCATATTTTACCCCCCATTCTCCTTCTGGAATTTACCCGCCCCTCCCCTTTTATTTATATTCTTTCTCTTTCCACTTTTTCTGTTTTTATGCTCCTGGTGTTTTCGTTTAGCTCGTTTTATCGCAGTACCCTTTCAGGGTCTATCTGATCTGTAGAAGGTGCTACAGGCAAATAAGACATTTCTTCGTGTGAATTGTTCTTTAAGCCGTTAAAACACTTGTTTCTTTATCACGACCGATCGTAGAGTACAGTCCATCCAAGGTTAGGTTACTTCCAACTTTTCTGAAGCCCCGCCTGCTAAAGGTCTACTTCCAGGATATTCCTCCGTCTCATGTAAATAAACATTAACCTAGCCTAGAAAAGTACACCGAACGGGACAGCACGCCGCATTAGTGCGCGCTCTTTGTAATGATAATTTACTTAAGAACTATTTCTTACGAGACATTGTCAACAAGCCAATTTTATCCCTGTTCTCATTATTATTAATTATAGATGAAATAATACGATTTATAGACAAGACATAAGTAAAAGTTTTATTTAATAACTAATTGGGTACTTTTATGTTAACAGAAGTATCGAATGCTCGTGATAAATTGGCGTATTTAAGAGATTCCAAGCACGTCATACATCTGGATACAAATATGGAATGTTTAGCGTCTCTACTATACAAAGTTGGGAACCTCGCTGTGCAATTGACTGTTTCCTGGGCAAATGTAGTAACGCTATAATGAATGTGTGGGGAATAGCTTGGCCATACGCGGGTTTCTCACTCTACGCAAAAGTTACACTCGTTTCTAAATATGCAAATAATTTCTGTTCGTTAAGCTTTGTTAGCATGAGGCGGAGGAATGGCGTGGAAGTAGAACTGGAGCGTGACTTGAGACTAAAGGCTGTTCACGATAAAGGGAGCACTTTTGAAATCAACCTTAGAAAAAAGTCACTGACCCTGAGTGCATTTATTTTAACGGGCGCACTAAGTGACATGCACCCAGTAAAGGTGATAACAATGAGTGGGAAATAGTTCCATATTTTAACGTGGAGTAAATGTGTTAGGTACCTATTTATGATAACTTTTCAAGTTATCACAAATAGGTACCTAATACTATTTCTTTCCCTTTCGGTTTTTTTTTTTTAATGCGTCGGTGTATGAAAATGGCTAGATTTGTAACGTATATAAATTTCTGATTATTCCAAATTTTTACCTGACCAACGCATGAATGAAGTGATGAGGTCCATGCCAATTTTAATTTTACATAAGGTGGAGGAATACACAATGTTTATAAAAGTAGATCTAAAGCAGGCCTTTCAGAAGTGCTTATTTTACCGTGAACAGCGTATAGTTGGCAGTTAACGGTGAACGGAATATAAAGAATTGTTGTAGATGTCCAGCTGGTGTAACAAAGTTGTAACGCCGGGCCCCAGGGAGGTGCAGTGTGTGGGACATTCTGTATATGATGGGAGTGGCCAGCAGGTCACGGACATGGCTGCCTGCCTGCCGGGCGGCTGTGTCCTTGAGAACTCCCAACTCCGGTCCCCGCGGGAGAGAACTCAGCTTCTCTGCGCCATCCCACACTACACCGTGGCAGCTGCTCCATCCATCACTAAACAGCTGCCCCCTGCTTCATCCACCACTACACTGTGGCCCCCTGGTCCATCCACCACTACACTGCGGCTCCCTGCTCCATCCACCTCTACATTGTGGCCTCCTGGTCCAGTCACCACTACACTGTGGCCCCCTGGTCCATCCACCACTACACTGTGGCCCCCTGGTGAATCAACCACTACACCGTGGCCCCCTGCTCCATCCACCACTACACCGTGGCCCCCTACTCCATCCACCACTACACCGTGGCCCCCTACTCCATCCACCACTACACTGTGGCCCCCTGGTCCATCCACCACTACACTGTGCTCCCCTGGTCCATCCACCACTACACTGTGGCCCCCTGCTCCATCCACCACTACACCGTGGCCCCCTGCTCCATCCACCACTACACTGTGGCCCCCTACTCCATCCACAACTACACTGTGGCCCCCTACTCCATCCACCACTACACTATGGCCCCCTGGTCCATCCACCACTACACTGAGGCACCCTGGTCCAGCCACCACTACACTGTGGCCCCCTGCTCTATCCACCACTAAACCGTGGCCCCCTGCTCCATCCACCACTACACTGTGGCCCCCTACTCCATCCACCACTAAACCGTGGCCCCCTGGTCCATCCACCACTACACTGTGGCACCCTGGTCCAGCCACCACTACACTGTGGCCCCCTGGTCCATCCACCACTACACTGTGGCCCCCTGGTCCATCCACCACTACACTGTGGCCCCCTGGTGAATCAACCACTACACCGTGGCCCCCTGCTCCATCCACCACTACACCGTGGCCCCCTACTCCATCCACCACTACACCGTGGCCCCCTACTCCATCCACCACTACACTGTGGCCCCCTGGTCCATCCACCACTACACTGTGCTCCCCTGGTCCATCCACCACTACACTGTGGCCCCCTGCTCCATCCACCACTACACCGTGGCCCCCTGCTCCATCCACCACTACACTGTGGCCCCCTACTCCATCCACAACTACACTGTGGCCCCCTACTCCATCCACCACTACACTATGGCCCCCTGGTCCATCCACCACTACACTGAGGCACCCTGGTCCAGCCACCACTACACTGTGGCCCCCTGCTCTATCCACCACTAAACCGTGGCCCCCTGCTCCATCCACCACTACACTGTGGCCCCCTACTCCATCCACCACTAAACCGTGGCCCCCTGGTCCATCCACCACTACACTGTGGCACCCTGGTCCAGCCACCACTACACTGTGGCCCCCTGGTCCATCCACCACTACACTGTGGTCCCCTGGTCCATCCACCACTACACTATGGCCCCCTGCTCCATCCACCACTACACCGTGGCCCCCTACTCCATCCACCACTACACTGTGGCCCCCTGGTCCAGCCACCACTACACTGTGGCCCCCTGCTCTATCCACCACTAAACCGTGGCCCCCTGCTCCATCCACCACTACACTGTGGCCTCCTGGTCCAGTCACCACCACACCGCGGCCTCCTAGTTGTACCTACCTGTAAGCAGTTGTATATCTATAATATTTATTTAAGAAAACTGTGTAATATTAAAAGGTATTGTCTATTCGCCGTTTATTCACACTTTTCTAATCAGACCTTCGAAAAGTCCCACTATGTATGATGTGTTACGTAGTTTTCTCAATTTCCCAAATATCACAAGAGTTTTGTAAATTCGTAAATTTACAGAATGTTGCAATTTTTTATGTCGCTTCTTCGGGGAAACATTCCTCACATCGGGAGGAAGATAAAAGGTTATATGAAGATAGGTCCCCAAACGCTTCGTTTCTTCACTACAGCCCGTAATACATAACGGGCCATACATACACTGTACGTTATGTATTACGGGCTGTAGTGAAGAAACTAAGCGTTTGCCGACCTCTGTTCATATAACAGTTTTTCATCCTCCAGATGTGAGGAATGTTCCCAGGAAATGTTGACTTGCAATACTGCATCACTCTGTAGTTATCTAATATTCTTATTTTTGGTTAAATCGAAAATTTATTAATTTTTATATGTAAAATTTAATAATGTATTTATAATTAATATGAATATAAACAGTGTGAAAATATTGGGTGTGTTGGTAATTGCTATGTAAAATATTATTCCAGCGAGTGCACACGAATACGAGGCGTTGTCCCTCTGGTATAATTTTCTAGAATCGATTAATATTTGTAGTCTTTCTTCAGGACAGAAACGATAGTTGACGTGTTGTTTGTCCATTCACATACCTACACTTGGTTGTTGACATACACACGTGTTCGCTAGAAAATGCCGCCAAAATCCGTGAACTTCACTGTAAGTAGCCCACCACCTCTGTTCACGACATTTATTTTCCTGTAAATCAGTGTTGTAAACTAAAGTGCAGTGTAAAAAAAAATGGAGGAAAAATTCCCTTATACGTAAGGGAAGCTAATTATTTCTACGTATGAAAAGTAAAATTACCTCTTAAATTTAGAGTAAATTTACATAACAAATTAACAAGTAATGTACTATTCCCTAATCGTACTTAATTTAGAAATTTCTCGTCCTTATTCCATGACATATCTCTCTCTTTCTCTCTCTCTCTCTCTCTCTCTCTCTCTTTTCTGTGATATTAATTTCCTTTGCCCTCTGGACTATGATACTATCTCGGGCATTTCCTCTTGGCCTCATATTCGACACATATTTGTTTCATAGTTTACGTTTGTTATTTTCGGAAATAAGTGGGTTTGTATCGCATCAGAACCTTCGGTCAAAGAAGTCAAAACAAAATTGCAGACATTTTTTAAAAGCTTTGGCTTTGGAAGACATGTGAGTCCCGACCACACATAAGACCCACTGGAATCACCGTAACCCCCTATGGACCTCCTTAAATTATTCTTAAACTGGAGTTCCTCGTTTACTGTAAATTTCCTATCATGTCTTAAAATAGCAGATAAGTTGACTTTATACTTTTGTTTGTACGTCAATGTGGAACGTATTTTAAGGTAAGCATTCGGTGCTAAGCGGGCGTCATTAGCGCACGATATGAGGCCGAGCATACTTGCTATGGAAAACTTTCAACAAACTCACGAGTAATTGTGGGTTGATTTGAAAACTGCTCACTTTATCGTGAACAGCCTTTACCTACATGTAGCATGTGGGTATAAAACACGTTTTGGTAAAAGAAAAGTGTGATTTATCATGAAACTACTAGTCTTTCGCTCAACACATTTTATCATTGCAATAAAAAAAAAAAAATTAAATATGCATACACATGTTCGGATTATCCAGATATTCGGATTATCGAGACATTACTGTATTTGGTTAAGTAGTTAACTAGTCCGGGTTTTTTTTATTTTACAACACTTTCTAAAAACAAGTTTACAAAAGAAATTTAGTCATAATGGAACTATTTTAAGAGTTCAACACGTGGGGTAAGCTGGCAATAAATTATTGCTAACTTCCTAAGGCTAACTGTAGGCGTAAACAAAATAGATACCAGTATCTAACATTTAATATATTTAGGAGCCAATACAAGATTATATTCTTTGCCTGAAGGGAAAAATCTGGAAAAGCTGATAATTAAATATAAGCTTCGCCACCAGACCTCCCCATGCTTCGTAATTGGCGAGGTGTAGAAAGTAGAAGCATTAGTGGCGAGCTAGGAGGGAGGGGGGGAATGTTAACTATAGGCTACGTCTGTTCTATATCCCCCCCCCCCCACCTATGCTTTCTATGACCTTGGATTCAAGCGGAGCAGTTCACACACACACACGTGCAGTCAAAGTTGGAGCAATTTCGACTGTTTCTGCTTTAGAGCGAACATTATTGCTGTGTACGTTAGACCAATGGCGAGGCAAATATTGCCCCTAGGTGAGGTGGTGAACATTTCATTCCAAGGTCTAAAACTGGTTAGGCCCATATTTAATCCATCATATTTAGAGGGTTTATGCAAAAGCCAGAAACTTCCAATTTTTTCAAGCTAAAGTATCAAAGCGTTTGAAGTTTCTCATCAAATTGCAAAGTGAAGTAGGCTTACCGCAGTCTATTCGCTGTTTCTTCACACATTTCAAATATAACGTTAGAAAAAAATGCACCATGTAAGACGTGTTTGATCGCTTCTTAAATATCTTATGTATTACAAGCGTTTTATACTTGTGTCAGGATTAAATTACCTTGTTTTTGGTTAACTTGATCTTTTACTTAGCCTATATTTTATTGATAAATTATAATGATCCATACCTATATGAGGTAGGAGTGTTAGTAATGCGTAGTAAGAATTAGTTCTTATGCAAAATATTATTACACTGAGTGCGCACGAATACGATGCGTTGGTCGTATGGTGTAATTTTCTAGCCTTCGTTTACATGGGGCGGAGGAATATCCTGGAAGTAGAACTTTGGCAGGTGGGGCTTCAGAAAAGTTTGAAGTAACGGTGAATGAATTAAACATATAAATATTTCCGGTCCAGCTCATGAATAACGCGCACATATACCTACGAATGACATTTCTGCATCTTCCAGGAGCATTTCATTCTAGAAATTATGGCCGTCTACCTGATTCCAAAGTTCGAAAGAATCACGAACGCTGGTCTGCAATATTTTGTTGGCCGCGTGAGAGTTAGCTGTAATACAGTGGTTTTACAACTTATCAATCTGAAACGCAACAAAATATTTTACGACATTTTTAAATTTTGTGAACATAACTAAAAATTTCTTGCAATAATACAAATGCTAGTAATTTTACGTAATTACTCGCGCTGCGTTACTTGTGCAAAAACAATATTTGTAGAACTACAGCAAAATTGTTACAGTAATATATGTTTTACTGACACTTGTAAAATGAAGAAGTATTAACTTGTAATTGTACGAAAAACCTTTTTGGCAACTCCAGAAGTTTCCAAAAACATTTTTTTTTTTTGTAAAATTACAAAACAAAAGTGTGTGTACACAAACAAGTTCACGTGCTTATGTGATGAATCATGATATCGCACTTGGTAAGGACCAGGTTTTTGCGTTCACGCGGAAGTAATGCTCCTCTGTGATTGGCTAAACTTACAGGCTCGAGAATTTCCCGATTCTCCTCTTGTGAAACATAATGACTAGGAAGATGTAACGTCATTGTGTAGCCTATACTGTAGGTCTACATATATACGAGCCTAGGCGATGTTGTGTGGAACCATCAAGTACATTAGAACGTCGTGTAGTATGTCTACATGAATGTACAGAAACAGTTATTTTCTAACTCGTCTAGCTATTTTTTTTTTCCTGTGGCCGCGGTCGTCGTACCAGTTTATTTTCGACTGCTAAAAATAAACTGGATTCTTTCTAAAGCTGACTTGAATGTAGGTATTGTTTCACTTGGTACAAACACGGGCGTCAATTATTAATACACTGCAACTGCACTGAGTAAACTGACCCACTGCTTAGTCGCTAAATCGATCTGTCATGCTATTTACATTGCCGACATTAATCTGCCAGCTTAACGGTCATCACTCACGCTTAGCTCTTGGCTTTCACAAAAAAAAAAAAAAAAACAAAGTTTTAAATTAAGGTTCCTACAGGTATTGTAATCACTAAATATTTTTGAGTTCACTCAAAAACCTTATTTGTTATTTACATGAGAAGGATTACATCAATAAGCGACCTATTTTTTTTGCTGACGCACTGAATGTAATTTGTAAAACTTTGAAGTCCATGCCTTATTGTTAGAGGTAGCGAAATTTCGCGAAAAGATTTCAAGACCAGTTATACTAACTCAAAACACTGTAGGGTCGTTTACCTGTCTTGATTGGCTGAATTACCTCTAGACACGTGCTAGGGCCTAACTTTCTGTACACGAATTACGCAGGAGCCGTGTGTCGATGTTGCCGAATTGTTAGTGGCCCGGTGAAATACAGGAAACACCTTCCCAAGCAGACAGCAACCAATGGCAATAGACAAACTGCTGTTGGGTGCTTATAGTATTGAAGTCTACCGTGTACTCATATTTTCCCGCGAAGAATCGCGAGCTCTACTTATTGTAGACCACTCTCGCATGTGGTAGTTGTTGAAGGCGGTACACACATTCGTTGAACGTTGGCGGTCGCATGAAAATTATTATAACCGTTGAAATAGTGCAAGCAAAGAAATAACTTCGAGAGTGGAAGTATTTGAGCGGGGGAAACTGGAGATAGCTGAGGAAACCCGCGGGTACAGCGACGATTTCCACATGCGACCCCGTAGGGACTCGAACCCGGTGCGCCCAGGTGAGAGTAGAGCAACTGTGGGGCCATTTGTCTGATTGTTACTCACTTGGCTCTATTACCTACGACTGTTCCTGGTTTAGAAGGTAGGCCTAAAGCACAACATGCGTGCAGAACTAAGTTCAGCAAACGTGTCGTTATAATCTGTTCGCCGCAGTTTCTTCACACTTTTTGTTTCCTAACCCTTCCAAACCAGCTTCAATTTCCGGTTTCAAGTATTGCGAAGAAAAAAATATGACAAGAGTGGGATGGACCCCCGCGTCCAAGGTCAAGAAGCGAGGGAGCGATACGGGCGACACTAACACGCACGCCCTAGCGCCTCATCGCTCCTACGTGCAAGGCGTGCAGTGTTTCCGTCCTAACGCTTTACTGTGTAAACTAGATCTGTAACTGTGGGGTTTTATTAC
The DNA here is from genome assembly GCA_029891345.1 of Dryococelus australis. NCBI lineage: Eukaryota > Metazoa > Arthropoda > Insecta > Phasmatodea > Phasmatidae > Dryococelus > Dryococelus australis. Next base: position 59,693,794 of record CM057008.1, read on the forward strand.
ACGCGATGTAAGTACACAGATTAAACTACACCTGTATCTTTGTACTTTTCTCTTACCGCATAAGGAAACTGCATAGACAAGCTGTAATAATGCCTTCCTCCAAGAATACATTTAATATTTGGGGTGGGGGGAGGGACTTGGGTAATTGTTTTTTTTTTTTTTTCTGACAAAAAGTCGTATTTGTGAAACATTTATTTACCGAGATACGAGTATTCGCGCAAACTCACAAAAATACGTGCAGGGACCCATCCCACTCTTAAGTGGACACAACACTTGTCTCGTTGTCACAGCCAATGGGCTGTCGACTGTACGTTCAGCTACAACTAATATGAACCAATTATGGCCTAGACCTGTACGTCGGTTTGCGAGTCATTTACCCACACGTAAGATCATTGGTCATTGAGCTTCGCAATGTGCAGTATCACACCAAAAATTACCTACACGTGCGTAATTTACACAAAACTCTACATTGGGTCTGAGTTAGTTAAATTCGTCATGTATTACAATGTGTAAATATATAAGAAGTACCTTAATTTTAGTTACAATGAACTTTTACTTACATATTGTTTATGTATTTTAGTACTACATTTCTAATCAATATGAATATAACCGGAGCTCAAGTAGGTGCCAATAAGAAATAGTCCCTCTGGTGTAATTTTCTAGACTCGGTTAAGCTTTGTTTGCATGAGACGGAGGAATATGCTGGAAGTACAAGATTATCAGGGCTTCGGAAAAGTTGTAAGTAACTGTGCATGGACTATACATACTAGTTCTGATGACTTTACATGTGTGGGTTTTATATGCGCGCAGCAAAAGAAAGTTCATGTTCACGGTTAAGTGAGCACTTTTGAGACCTTTGCTACTTATTCCTTTCAGTCATTATTTTAACTTTAGCCAACTTTTAAAATAAGTTTGGCCATGTAGGTGATAAACACAGCGTGTATATGTGCCACCGCACTCGGATGTTAACGTATAAGGCTAAAATAACGCGTATTTCTTGACTATTATTCCAAATGAGAGGGTTTTCAAAAGTGTTCACTCTCCCGTGAACAGCCAATAGCTACGTGTATTACACACCAAAGCAAATGTTTCCGCCATGTTTGTATTTCCGGGACTGTGATGGGTTCAGAGAGAGAGAGAGAGAGAGAGATAGAGAGAGCGCGCTCTACAGTCAGCCAGCGGTCTGGGCTGCACGTGTGCCAGGTCGACGACCCGTGTGGGTGCGTGTGTGCGCGCGCGCGTGCTTGTATTGCGTCTATGCGTCTCATCGCTTCCTGCCTGGACGTCTCTACGCCCAGAGCTTCTTACACAATAGAACACTTTAGCATTTCACATTAAGACGAAACAACCAATACACAACACAGTTCAGACTATTGAACATAGGTTCTGCGAGCTTCGTAAAAATGTCTATCTTGTTATGTAAATTATTATGATATTATCCAGGAATGCATATTACGTAAATTTTTTTAAATATGCTTAAGATTTATATTAAAAATTTATTTCAGATAATAAAAAAATTCATTTGTTTACTTTATTAAAATATTAAAATATGTAAATTCATATACTTATTTCCTCTTCACATTTGTTTGCCATTTATTATATTTCAGACCAGCTTTGTTTAATATACCGAGATTAAAATCTTCCTACAATAAAATAACGCACTTTCCACATAACCTCTGTTAGATTTTCTGCTAAATGGCTGCTCGACTTTGACTTTAAATATCAACTTTTCAAATCCGTAAAGTCAAGAGTGCTTGACTTTGCCTTAGACAGCTCCATTGTGTCAAGCTCCATGAGAAACAACATGTCGGAAAGCAAACGTAAAGTCAAATGTTAAAGTTTTCAATTGTGTAAGCACATCTCTCCTCTCGCTAGTTATTTAGCTTCCTGCTACAAAACAGACTCCAGAGGCGACACAAGCAAGTGATTTCGCAGTACAAATCATTCACGCAAATCAATTGTTTAAAAACTGATAGTCACACATTATACTCCAGTCACTGTTGCTTACAACTTTTTGGAATCTACGCTAAAGTTCTACTTCAAGGATATTCCTCCGCCTCATGCAAACAAAGCTCAACCGAGTCTAGAAAATTACACCAGAGAGACAGCGCACTGCATTCGTGCGCGCTCAGTTTAATAACATTTTGTATAATAACTATTTATTACTAGGTATTGCCAACACACCTATTTTCTCTCTGTTTTAATTCACAATAATTAAATACTTGTGATATATATATATATGGTCTAAAATAGTTTAAGTGTCTAAAATAAGTTTTCTTCGTTTTTAGTATATTACATATTTTGACGTTGTGATATGAAACTAAGTAACTTAGTAGGAAAATTACTTTTCATAAAATCAAGCAAGTTCGTTTCCTAATTGTTTTGTTAACTAAATATATTATTTTGTACGTAGTCTTATACAAGGTTTGACATATATACATATCGAGGTAACAGCATTAATATACCTAAGCTTTGTGAGCGTCATCACTGTGTTGATGTATGTCGGTCGAGTGAAACTGCCTAATTATTAGCAACCCAACGTCTTACATAGGTATTTGCTTCTTCTTACACTCGTACGTGCATTCAAATACAAAAAGTAACATCAATTATTTTTATTAACAATCCACTTATTTTTACCTCACACTTTCAGTTGAACGCCAGCACATGAAACTACATTCTTTCAGTCATTACGAACTGTGCTAAGTGATTTTCAATGACAATTTAATTTCACTCCAGACTGAAATTAAGAAGGAAAAACAATGGGAAAATCACCTGACAAGTGTAAGGCAATATTCGCAAACTTGTAGGGGGAAACATAGTTTTCCTCACAGATAAGGTATAATTACCGCATCCTGAAGTAAAATTCACGTACATGGTAGTGGAAAATCCCATACATGGATGGGAAAATTACCTTACGACGCGTGCATCTCTTCAGCATTGTCTCAACAGCTCAACCAAGGGTTGGGGGGGGGGGGGGGAAACAATACTGTAACACGCTAACATTCACTTATGCTGTCAAATTGTCGTCGTGGTTTAGTGTGTAATGGATAGCGCATCGGCCTATCGAGATATAGTACCATGGCTCGCGCCCAGCCACCAGCAAGTGTCGAGGATTTTATTTAGTGTTGAGGTTTCGTTTACTGTTCGTCAGGGGATATCGGTAATATAAAACATTAACAGTACAAATACTCAGAGATATTTTTTAATAGTATAATATAATTGTATTAGGAGCCTATACAATATAGTTACTAATATTCCCTTACTTGTATGGGATTCCCCCCCCCCCCCCCTTTTGTTGGTACTTTTTCCGTACGATTATGGAATAGTACTTTACTGGTCGTGTAATTTTACTCTACATTTAACAGGTAATTTTACCTTACATACATGTAGAGGTAATTAGCTTCCCTTACATGTAAGGGAATTTTACCTCCACTTTTTTTTACAGTGGGACTGTTACAATATTTGCTGTGCCAAAATAAATAGGATATACACAAAAACAATTATAGTAATTTTGCAAAAAAAAAAAAAAAAAAAAAAATTGACAGCTAGTTGGCGAAAAAGTTTTTAGTAACATTACAAGTTAAAACTTGTAAATTTCACAATTGTCAGTACCTAATGAAAGAATTTTTCTGTAGGCTATAGTTATACAAATCCTTTTTTTGCACAAGTACAAATGCAACAGGTTTACAAACAATATTATTTTTTGTAAAACAGGTAGGCTACTAACATTTGCATTAGGACAAAAAATTTTCAGTTCGGTTTACAATTTTTTTTCCTGTGTATAAAAATCGTGAAGAAATAATTTAAAAAAAATGGTTTTGTAGAATTTAAAAAAATTAGTGTAGCGAAAACATTTCCGGCTACAGCTGCGTAGTAAAAAGAAATAACACAACTATCCTGAGATCCAAGGTAGTAGCCACGAGTTGATAGTTGCCCTTTTATTGCTAGGGAATAAAACATTGGTCTGGGCTGTGTTTCACTACAGTCCATTCCCACCGTCTACTTCCAATCCTGCTATAGGCTGTTCATGGTAAAGTGAGCACTTTTTCAAGGCCTTCCAAACAGGCTTTAGTCACTAATAAATATATCTTACTGCAGCATCAGGCATTACATTCTGAGAGTGGTGAAATATATACACTGTGTTTATTCTCCACATTGCAACTTTCATGAAAGGAAAAATTTTGAAGGGCCTTAAAATGTGCTCACTTTAGCGTGAACAGCCTTAAAGTTCTTCTTCCAGTTTATTCCTTCATCTGATGCAAACCAATACTAATCAACTCTATAGATAATTATACCAAAGAGAGAACGCACTGCATTTGTGCGTACTTATTTTGCATGAGAACTATTTTTTTAATAGGCATTTCTAACACAATTATTACCTCTCAGATTTTATTAGTTTTAATTATAAATGAAATATTATAATGCAGCTATCGGTAAAATATAAGTAAAAGTGAAAGTTAACGGAACATTCCTATTAAGTTATCGAAAAGGTTGTGATACATGGCATAGGCCTAATTAGTAAACAACTAAGCACGTGCTATTGGGGGATTTTTTTTTCAAAGGTTTGATTAGAGAGAAGAATGAAGAAACTGCGGAAAGACATATATCTAAAGCCGAGAGCAATAGTGAGTGGATAGGCATGCGTGTTACATGACGTCACTTACTTGTGTAATTACGTAATAGGATATAGCGCGGTTACTCTGTTGTTATTGGCTCAGGTGTGGCCTGTTGAGGACGCGCCTTACGCTGCGCTCGGGAAAACAAATCAAAACAGAAGTGACAATAAACCGTTGTGTAATCTGGTTTCATGGTATGTGTTCGGCCACAGTTTGCTACAGATAGATCTGTTCAAACTAAGTACTGTGTGAACAATGCAACTATTACACCAGTTGTTATACTAACTGATGTAAAAGCTGTTCACGATACAGTGAGCACTTTCGAAATTAACCTTAGAAAAAAGTCACTGCCCCTGCCTGCATATATTTTAACTGGCGTTCTGAGTGACTTGCGCCAAGTCAAGTTGGTAACGATGAATGGGAAGTAGTTCCGTATCTTAACGTCCAATAAAAAGTGTTAGGCGACCATGTATGATAACTTACAATATTTCTTTCGCTTTCTGTGTTTTGTAATGCATCGAAGTGTAAAAATGAGCAGATTTGTGAAATATTTAGTTATCTAATAATTTCACAGTTTCACTTGACCGACACATGAATAAAGTGACGAGGTTCATGACAATGTTAATCTTACATAAGGCGGAATAATACACAACGTTCATACAAGTAGATCTTAAGCAGGACTTTCAAAAGTGCTCATTTGACCGTGAATAGCCTATAACTGTTGTGTAGGACGAACAGAATGCTCTGACCTACGAACTATACCTATTCCTAGTAGCAGATATAATCACATGCAGTTCTGTTGCAGTCACTATCTACTATGACAATACTAATATGGTGCCAACAGCCAGTCTGATTACTGTCACGATGTAGGGCTATATCCACAGTCTAAATTTGTTATGAGTACAGAAATTTGATTCCGACAACCATCTTTTTTTTTTTTATCTCACTATGATATTCGACAAATGCCAGAGGTCAGTTGGACATTTATAAAAACTTGGTAGTTGATTCTGCAGCCATGAAGCGAATTTTGCAAGTCTTTACACCATCGCGCGAACAATTAAAAATATTTGTGAATCTGTTGTGTTGAAGCGTAGGCCTGTATGAATAACTTATCCACAGGCGCCGACTTACGTAAATTATTATGGTCAGTCGGTGGGTTGGGGGATTGGGGGGGGGAGGGGGTTGTGTTAGGTTGAGGTTCATTTGTTTCGATTTAATAACAATTACGAAAGAGAGAGAGCAAGTACAGTAATTACTGGAACTATTAACCAGATCGTTTGTACCTGATAATGAGTGACAAAATATGTTCGAATAAACAAAATGTCTACGTCGGGCCAAAAATAAATTAGACTGTCAACTAAATATTTAGTTGAATCAACTGTGTGTATTAGTTTAGCCACTCATTTGACTGCCTTCGTTCGAAAATACAGCTCGAGAGTTTGTTTGTATTTTGTGTGACAATTAGGATAGTAACCGTGTTTGTTTTCATAAAAACATTAATAGAAGACTGAAACAAGAAACTGACAAGTAAAGCTTGAAATACGTGTTTGCACACGTGGTCCAATATTTGCAGTATATATAAATATATATATATAAAGTTTCCCAGTTTCATAGGTTGTCACATAAGCTGAGATTACTAAGGCGTAGCGCTCAGACGCTGGTGATTTAGAGTATAAACTCGGTCGAACTTGTGTAAAACTTCTTTATGTCGGCCCAAACTGTTTAATGTACGTGTAAAACCAACCAAACCGTATAGTTCGGGGCAACCAAATGAGAACAACAAAATGATTTTATTCCAGCAACAAAGTATTTCGCTGCCCCTGCTGGCCTACAAACAAATCTCGTTTGATTCAACAAAACCTTTTTCTCGGTGTATATCTAGGCATTATTAATATTTATATGGTACAGTATACCAGTAAAACTATCCTCCGACTGCTGTACTTATGTTAGTATTTGGTTATACAGGCTTACAGTCTTTCACACTCTATGAATACCGTCACCTTTGGCTTACATGCTCATTCCCGCGACAGTTAAAGAAAACATTTAAATGAAAATGTATGCTGATAAGTGAATTTAAAAAAAAAATTGCAGAATTCAAGTAGAGTAACAATATAGGCACTGCGAAAAGAAAGACCGTGTGGCCCACAGACAATTAATTTTTCACTTTCGACAGAAACTTGACATGCTCGGGCGGGTAATTATAAGGATTCTTTGCAGCAGAACACAGTTCTCTACGTCGCACTGAAATGCAAACTTTAATATAAAAAATTTTAAATAGTTAAAATAAAAAATAATTATACAAGCAATAATTATACTACTCAATAGAATCAATGTCCTACTTTACGTTACTTAGGCTACGTAGAACTAACACAACGTAAAAATAATTGCACGAGCTTGCGTGTTAAGAAGAAAATTATCGCGGGCAAATATATACACTATAAATATTATTCGACGGAAGCAATTAACGACCTATGATATTAAAAACAAGTTTGTAATTCATTGCTTCTGGGCTACAAAAGTGGTTTTTATTTCTTACCCAGAAATTATAAGAATTTTAAGTAGAGTATATGTGCTCGAAGAAAATTTTCCCTTATGCGCACAGAACTTTAGAACCTAAAAATCGTTCTGCGATATTTTCGCAGTACATCTTTGTCTACAAACATTACAAATATAGGCCTACATTTTAATTTATTGTCAAGAAATTTTACCAGAGAGTAAAGCTGGGTTTACATTAAAAAATTAAGCGTTAACTTATGCGCATTGGCCTGTATAGAACTGAAAATGTTTTTTCTCACGTGTCGGTTTCCATTTGAACTAAGCAAGAGTCGATTAACTTGTGTAGCGGCGACCAATCAGTACTGAGCAGTCGTTGTTGCTGCCTGGGAAACTGTTATTTTCAGTAATGTGAGCATAAAAAATATTAAAAATACATGTACATTCACATATTTCCGATTACATTCGTTCACAAAAATAAGCTTCTCTGATAGAACGCGTGTGCTTTGAAGTATGATCTGTTTATAATATAGTTGTCTCATACGAGGTTAGGTTAGGAACAAACATAAACATGACGGGCTTGCCGCAAGGTTGCATTAATGCCTGGTTGCACCATTGTGATTAGAAACTCGATCCGAGATAGCTGGACTGGAGATAGAGATCAAGTTCATATCGAACCACCGAAATTGGCTGTTCGGAATCTCGATCCGAGATCAGCAACTATCGTCGACAAATGTAGTTTGAAAATACACCAACAGATACAACATTATACGCACGTGAATATTATTCAGTAAAATTAGTACAATAAATCACTTAAAATTCTGTCTATAGTGAAAAATACGCCTACTTCCATGACGTCATATACTACGAACAAATAGCAAAATTTGTCCCATACTAATATCGATCTTTCACTTTGGAACCAAGATCGACGAATCGGAGATCCAGAATCATGACTTTTCGTTGGTGCAACACTTTAACATTGGAACCAAGATTAAACTGGATCCTGGTTCGGAACTAGGATCATTCGATCTCGGATCGGGGAATATGTTGGTGCAACCGGGCATAAGTGCAGCAGTTCCGCATGCGAGAACAGCGGTTACTGAATTTCTCTATTGTAAACGCAGCTTAAGAAAATGTTCACACGCCAACAGGGAAAAGAAAAGCTAGAGCAGTGGACAACACAGGCTAGCGTTTACTTGTTTTTTTTTTTTTAACGGACGTGAGCAATGACGTAAAGCAAGCTACCTGCGTGAGTTTATACGTTGCGCTTACGTTCCCTACCCCCGTCACATGCCACGGAGGAGGGCTGGCCTGGCTCGAGTGTAGTGTAGTGTAGTGTAAGGCTTACTAGAGCGTCAATAAGTAAGGGAAGTGCGTGTGCGTGATGCAGGCACGCTATTGGGCGGCAACCCCGTCCGACCACGCCCCTGGACAAGATGGCTACTCAGGCACAAGCAAGGGAACGTTAGCCCAGCTCGGGCTCCTACAGCAAGTGTTTCGTTGGGTCGGGGCGGCGGACGGAGGGGAAGGTAGGTCATGGCGGGGAAGGCGCGTGAGGGGAAGGAAGAGAGGGACGCTACACGCGCCATAGACACGCAACCACGAAATGTCGCAGTGTTGGCACTATAACATTCTATCCGCTGTGATCGTCTCACGATCCCACTCAAACCTTAGCAAAATCTCCGCCCCCATGTGTCACGTGCTCGGTTGTTTCCCATGTGTGTTTCATAACTGTCAGTTTTATACTTCTTTTTACGGTGTCAGGTGTTGCAAACAGATAGTTTTATTATGCGTACTGTACTTGAGTCAGCGCAACACTTGTTTTGTTGCCACAGCCAATGAGCTGTAGGCTATTTATTCCGCTACAGTAATAAGAATCAATTATTACCTACACCATTAATAAGGTTTGCGAATCATTTACCCACAAGTAATATCATTGGTCACAGCTTCGCAGTGACCAGTACAGACAAACAATTACCTAAATCGGAATGGGTTATCATAAAAGTATCTTATTTTTGATTAAATTGAACTGCTGCTTACAGTTTATCTATAATTGATTACATCTAATTTATAATCAATGTGAATTAAACAGAAGAAAGTGTGAGTTGGTAATGCCTAGTAAGTAATGCCAATTTCTCATGATTGCATTCTAGTCGGAGAAAAAGACAAGAAGTATAAATTAACCTATTCAAACCCAGTATATACAACTGTGCACATTAGCAGACCATATAGCCTGCAGCTCATTGGCTGTGACAACGAAACAAGTGTTGTGTCGACTTGAGTAGGCCTACAGTACGCATCATAAATTTTTTTTGTTTGTAACACCTGAAACGTAAATTAAAGTGGGTCTGAAAGGGTTAAGCAGGACTTCAGAAAAGTTGGAAGTAGCATAATTGACTTACTGTCTTATAGCTGCTAAGGCCGTGTTTCTCAGTTTAGTACTTAGTTTTTTGTACGTAACGAAACTCACAAAATACTGATTTACATAAACCCAAATTTCCACTGTATTCGATTATAGACTACGGTAAAGAAAACTGCATATAGGTCTATTGCTTCGTTCATAGGCCTGCGTAGCCTATTAAGTATAAGTATTTTTTTTTTTTTTTTTAATCAGTTCACGTGATTGAATGAATAAATAGGCATATATATATATATATATATATATATATATATATATATATATATATATATATATATATGCAAGCTAATGACTATCCGTGTTTATAAATCCAATGCCACGTCGTAGAATGTAATAATTTAGCATTTGAATTTAAACGTAACCAAAAATATATTGTATAGACTATAGACCTATGCGTTAGCCTAATAGTCTTGTGAATTGCCGTTTTAAACAGCGTGCGTCATACGGCGCAAGGTTGCAGACGACAACTTTGGCCGACAGAGAGCACGACCGCGCTGTAAACAAGTGACTAACGATATACTAATACCGAATGAATACGGTGAAAATGCAACTGCTAAATAAATAAATAAATTCATCTATTAAAAGAGAGGCCCGAGGATTGAATATTTTCGGTGGCTTAATCGATTTCAAGTTTGACTACTCATTTTTTAAATATGTTAAACCCATGTCACGCTGTCAAATTTTCCTGTCAAACTGCTACCAATAAGTTTGGTCAAATAAAAGTTGGACAGTTATGACGTCATCGAAACGTCATGAACGCCGCCATATTTGTCTGAGAAAAGATTGAAGCCTTCAGTTTCCATCAAACATTTGAAAATTGGACCGGTTCTAAAATTTATTTGATGTGTGACGGCCTCAGTCAATCAGAATCGTGCACGACAAATATGTACGTCAAAAACTTTAAAATAATAAACAACTGCTGAAAACGAAGTAGGTTATAAAGATAATTAATATATGTAGAAGTTGAGTAGGCATGAATGATATTATAAGTGAATATTGCACATAATATTAGGAACTCAGAGGCATTAAGTTTCAGTGTGCAGGAGACACCTCTGATAAATAAAATTTTAATTTAGTAAATCAGCGAAAATAAATTACAATATTCCTTACATTTCTTCCTGTAATTAACTGAATGGAAAAACAAAAGCAATATCTCACTATAAAAATAGTTTTTAAATAATAATTCAAATTTGAGTATCCTAGTAAAAAAATTTGACAGTGTGGCACATTTTCAAACACATTCAAAATTATTTCATAAAATTTGTTTGAAGGAAAAATTTGGTGGCCGTATTTTGTCATCAAATGCTATCGTCAAATATATTTGAAGGCGAAAATTTGACAGTGTGACAGGGGCACGATGATCTTTAGAATCTCCCTATCTGGTTGAGAGCCACGTCTATTTAGCTTATTTTCGCGGGATTGTGAGTTGGCAACTCTGAATAGGCGAGGCTACACTCTGCCTTTCCTGATAATTCAACACCGATAAGAGGTCCCCCCCCCTTCCCTAATGGAAGAGCTTTGGTCGAGATAAGACCGGAGGGGAAGATGAAAATTCATACCGCATTTTTTTTTTTTTTTTTTTTTTTTTTTTTCGCAGAACTACCGCACCGGTCATTGCGTACACGCTACTCCCCCCCCCCCCCCTCCTGTCTCTTCTTCCACGACGGCGGTTGGTAAAACGGTTGGAAGGACCTTGAATTTGAATTTTTATTTTCGGCAGCTCCCTTAGCCTTCGCGAGACACAGGAGAAATGGAAAATGCCGATACTTAACAGACATTTAGTTCTACAGAGGGGCAAACTAGTTTGTCGCCCTCATACAGCAAGCAGGTCACACATTCATATGCTAAAAGACGTTTCGCTTTGTATTTCATTTGCGAACGACTGTCCGTTAACCGTCACGGGTGATATATGAACTAATGGAATGGCTAATGTGTAGAACAACAGCCGACACAATATAGTTATAAGCCTTAAGAAATATTGATACGCGGAGGGAAAAAAAATTAGCGCAATGTATGTTTTAAGAATACTGACATGTTTCTGACAGGATGAAGAAATTTAATGGTTTCGCTGTATACGGATAAATCGAAGACTTTGACTATAAACCTATGTGGTATATTGTGTATATACCTTCATATGTATCACAATATTAATCAGACTTTACTTAAGATGTGAGATAATGAGAACTAGTAACCGCCTAAGTTAAAAATGAATAAACATTAACATTAATACAAATATTTATAACCTATATTTACAATTTTAGTTACATAATTTATAAGATAAATTATTACGTATAAATAAAGGCTGTTCACGATAAAGTGAACACTTCAGAAATGAACCCTAGAAAAAAGTCACTGCCCCTGAATGCATATATTTAATAGGCGCACTGAGTGGCATTCGCCCAGTAAAGTTGGTAACGATGGATGGAAAGTAGTTCCATAGGCCTATCTTAACGTCGAATAAAAAGAGTTAGGAAACCATTTGTGATAGCTTAAAATTAATTCATTCACTTTCTTTTTTTTTTATGCATCTAAGTGTAAAAATTAGCAAGTTTTTAAATTCTTAATAATTTCACATTTTCATTTGACCGATGTATGAATAAAGTAACGAGGCCCATGGAAATGTTAGTTTTTACATAAGGTGTACACAACATGTATATAAGTAGATCTTAAGCAGGGCTTTCAAAAGTGCTCATTTTACCGTGAATAGCCTATAACTTAAACTTTTGACACTGTACGTATATGCTGATATGGTAAATTTACAAATAATTGCTTAGAGTGATTGGTTTTCGCCGTTTCTTTACACTTTTTGAATCAAACGTTGGAAAAATCTCGCCATGTATGGCCTGTTTACTTGTTTCCTACATAGGTCCTACACCATGTATAACTTATCACAAGCATTATATACCTGTACCGATATAGACACATCTTATTTTTGGTTAGATTAAAACTTTATTCTTATGTTATGTATAAATAACAGTATTTCATTTATATTTTTATATAAATTAAAACAGAGAGAAAATATGTGTTTTGGTAATGCCTAATAAGTAATAAGTAGAGACCTGCAAAATTTGTGTTAGTATTCGGCGTCAGGCTAAACTTCACAGTACTGTATATATACTACTGCAGCCGGCGTCGTTTCTCCATTGGCTGCTGCACAACTGTGAAGTCACTCACTTTCTGACTGACATGCACGTGATTGGACTACACAATTGTGAAGTGTTCATTTACTGGCGCAGAGCTAGCCAGGGCGTGCTGAATAAAGTATGATCCAATGACAAATGTATTGCAAAGGTAAGTGCGTTCGAAGTTTAAAATGTCCTCACCGGAAATAATAACGCGAATTTCTCATGTCTCTACTAATAAGAAATAGTTCTTATGTAAAATATTATTAAACCGCGTGTGCACGAATACGATTCGTTGTCCCTTTAGTGTAATTTTCTAGACTCGGTTAAGCTTTGTTTGCGTGAGGCGGAGGAATATGCTGGAAATAGAACATCAGGGCTTCGGAGTAATTGTAGGTAAGCAGGAATGCACAAGGGCGAACACACGAACTGCAACTCATGGCTGTGACAGCAAGAATATTCCCTGTCACAGAGCACTTGACAATACAGAGGTGCAATGTTGTGGCGTGTATTGCCAACTCCATCCACACACACACACACGCACACACACGCCAGCAAGATGGCAGAACGTCCTTCACCAATCAGCTCCTGGAGACTATAGGTTGTTCACGGTAAAATGAGCACTTTTGAAAGCCCTGCTTAAGATGTACTTGTATGCACGTTGCATATTCTCCCGCCTTATGTAAAATTAACATTGTCATGGGCCTCGTCACTTTATTTATACGCTGGTCAAATGAAAGTCTGAAATTATTAAGAAAGTAAATAGTCTACTTTTAAATTCTGCTAATTTTTACTCTTCGATGCATAAAAAAAAAAAACAGGAAGCGAAAGAAATAATTTTAAGTTATCACAAATGGTTACCTAACACTTTTTATTCGACGTTAGGATACGGAACTACTTTTCATCCATCGTTATCAACTTCACTGGGCGAGTGTTACTCAGTGCGCCCATTGAAATATTTCCATGCAGAGGCAGTGACTTCTGTCTTAAGGTTCATTTCTAAAGTGCTCACTTTATCGTGAACAGCATTTAACTTGCCAGGCTGTAGCCCGGCCAATAGAGAGTAGGTATTACATACCGTGCAACAGCCAATCAGCCACAAGGGCCGTTTCCACAGCTTCGCGTTGCCAATGAGCGAATGTATATGCTTGTCTATTCCGTGTCTGTGCGTCGACTAACGCACTGCACGCGACATATGATTTATCGTAGAAATCTTACTTTGAAATGGTTCTCAAACTGCAAACTAAGATCCGCCTTCGTGACAGTTGGGCCGTACATGGCCCAGATGTCCGCGCGCCAATTACAAACGCTGAGAATCGCAATCAATCGCAATGAAACACGCCCTGTAACCTTATAGATAGGGAAATTTCGCGGGTTCAGCGGCCTGTATGCGCCTGAATCTACGCCCATTGGAGACGTTATCGCCTGCCCACGCTGGGAAAACAATTGTTTCATAGGTCTATACACCAAATATATATATTTTTTTGCGTGGCGTTGGTTTCAACTAAACGATATTTCGGGTACAACCAAGCCTCAGTTGAACCAATTGAACTGAATTTGTTTACCAAGCAAAACAATTTATTTAAAACAATTTTAACTGTACTACTTTTACAAACAAATATTTAGTTGTTTCAGTAGTACGTTAAACAAATATTTAGTGTAAGCAAACATGTCGTTACAATTTGTCGACAAAATGATATGTTAGGTTAAGTGCGATATATTTTCCACGAAGAATTTGTTTGCAGAGACCAAATATTTTGTTGGCGACGTTAATCCATTTGGTTGATTTTCGTCTGCTCGCCTCCCAACCAAGGCGAACCGGGTTCAATCCCCTGCCGGATCACTCCCGGATTCTCGCAAGTGGGAGGAGGGTTTTCTCGGGGATCCCCCGTTTCCCCCCGCCTTTGCACTCCGGTACTGCTCCATACCTCACTTCATTTAGCTCTCATCGGCTCTCAACACCTCGTTGTTCAGAGTCGCTCAAATCTCTCAAGAAGGGGGGGGGGGGATATATATAGTGTAGGCGATTGAAGGGGACGCCGCGAATTTGGACAGTGGCAATATGACGTCACAATCCTTGATGCAACAAGCCAGGTAAGGACCTTGCTAGTGAATTTGTATTCAGTCTAAGTGGAAGGAGAGCATATGCTACTGTAACTTGATTCAGCACCTGTTCTATTGCTGCCATATTACTGACTTCAAGAGCCTCCTGCAAGAGTGGCATATTTCCCACTCTGTGTGTACGGTGTACGGACACTCGATTTTCGCGACCAGTTGTATTTCATAACACTTTATCTCAGAACCACTTTCTTGATTGGATGGTTTCCCTGTTAACACGTCCTAGGTGTCTGCGCGCGAATCACAGGCGTAGAAATGTGTCGGTACGCGCGTGGGGTATTGCAGTCTAGCCAGTGCGGAGATTTTTATTCGCGAAATTCGGCTGTCAGACATAAGCTCTGCTATGATGCCAAACATGGGTACAAACTGACACGTGTTTATAGTGTAGCTTGTGTCGAGATGAATCTACCAATGCAGAGCTACGAAAAGGGAAGAGATTTAGGTGGCTCCGAGGCCTTGAGAGCCGATGAGGGTGAAGCGAGGCGAGGTATGGAGCGGACAGCGGAATGCAAGGGCGGGGGATACCCCCGAGAAAACCGCGTGACCACGTCCCCTTTAACCCTTTGAGAACGGCAAAAATATATTAGCACTGAGGACAAGTTTAAAGTGAGCTGCCTATATATTCTACACTACAGCAATATTATTTTGGTTGGTCTCTGTATTTCCACTTACCATCGTACTATTGGTCCTGGCTACACCGGACAAGCCTACTGTACTCTGCAAACGTTTATTATTGGCTGGCCGTCGACCAATGAAGTCACGCGTTGGATGTGTATCAATCAATGCATCTCGATGGAAGTAACAATTTTGCAATCCATCGGATTCGATCGAAACATTATTAAAATTATAGTTTCATTCTTACAAACTGAAATGCTGACTAGTTGTAATTTTTTACTTACATTCCGATAAAGTCTAGCGAAATAGTGCAACTACAAAAGTGTGATCTTTGTCTTCCAGAGCAAATAAGTTTCCATATAAACGTAGCCCGGAGTATGTACGTGCATACTCCTCGAAAAGTTAACTCCGAAATTAGTGTGTGAGGGAACGGGTTAAATTGTCGATGCGGACAACAGCGGAACGTGAGAGAGCGAAGCTCGTGGCAGCGGGTGAATGGAAGTGAGCAGGCAGGCAGTCCTGTGGCTGGGGGCAGAGCACGTGGAATTTTCCGTTGGTGACGTCAGTCGCCGAGACTGCCTCGCGCGGGAACCTACCAGCGCAAGAGAAGTGAAGCACGGTCGATACAGGAGGGGGGGAGGGGTAGGGGCAGCTTGTCCTGACACAATCCGCGGGCAGCGTTGGCGGCCATGACAGCTAGCTTTGCTCCTTGCCCCAGCGACGTTGCTCACTGCTGCCAACTGCGTCCCGCCGATTACGACATTCTTCCCGCCCGCCCTCCTTGCCATTTAACCAACAATCGACGCAAAGACAACACTATTGTGGCGAGCTCACGCATTAATATGACTATGTAACACTTATATAGCCTTTTCGAGTTTCCCTCGCACTTTTTTTTTTTTTTTTTAGCACCCTTCCAGAGAGTAGACTTACTTTACTTAACGGTTCAGGCGTGGCGAACAAAAAAGAATATGCGTGCTGTACCTAAGGCATACACCGCGTATTCGTAGAGATCTGCAAAACTCGCGTTTTTTTCCCTTTTTTTTCGGTTACAGGGTAGACTCCACTGCCTTATAAACAAATGGTCACAGTTCGTGGTTTCGTTGGCCACTGCACTGTGATCTACGTCACGTATCTGCTTGGTCTCCTTATAAGAGATTGGCAACTCCACCGCTGAACCTATATTATTGGCTCAGGAGTTCTCCGAGGCGTGCCAGACATATTTTTGGCCAATGGCTGAAGTCGGGAGTTCAGTCTGTCCTTAAATAATAACGCGAATTTTGCAGGTCTCTACTTGTTCGTCTTTTTTTTCTAAACTACCTTATTCTAAGTGTTATGTGAAATGAAGGCCCGAAGGTAGGGCGGGATTTTAATGCATCTCAGGGCTAGAGCCCTGACGCCTACAAGGAAGGGAAATAATGCAAGGAGACATGCATCGCGGCAAAGACGGATTGGCCAGCCATGGCCTGCACTTTGGGGCAATGACTACCTCCCTAAGTGTACTTGGAGCTAGCCTTAACTATGAAGAGCAAGGGGAAAAAAGTCAAGAGACGTAAAAACCCTTGCGACAGAGAAGAAAAGTCAAGAATATTCATGCATTAAATTTAATAGAATGCTACAGGAGACAGAGTGTTTGGACTTATTCGTCTTCTGCGCATATACCTACGCAACATTGACCTACCCCAATCCTACACAACTGTCAAAGTCACATGGTCAACAGTGATGAACGTGTTTGTTTACATATTAATTTTTAAATGACAAGCGATATTATATTAACAAAATACCTTTACCAGCTTGAATTTTATCAAAAAGCGTTACAAACTGGTTAGAGGAAGTATAAAAACATTTCAGAAGCACTTGTTTACTGAACAGTGTTCTAACCTCAAACCCAATCCACGGCATTTTTTCTAGCCGTATTAGCACATAAGCAGTTCAGTGTTGGAACACGAGATTAGTTGTACGCAGCCAACGTGATCTATCTACCTCATCTTTAGTCTATGATTTAAGTCGACATAACACTTATTTCGCTTCCACAGCCAATGAGCTGTAGGCTGTATGTTCGGCTACAGTTATATGTAGCGGCACCTGTTGTCCGCGAAAATATTTCACGACAAGTTGTGTTCCAAAACACTTCATTTCGGTGATTGGATCATTTGATTATTTACGCATATTATTTGTCTTCCCGCGATTCTCGGACGGTCAGTATTGGAGATACTTAATTCTGATTGGTTGACTCGTGTAACAGACTGTCTTCACACAAAGACAAGCAACCAATAGCCAAAAGAAGACTGCAAGTGTGCTCACAGGATATTGCAGTCTAGCCTCCGCTTAAATGTTTCGCGAAAATAAGGTGGCGCTCGTTATATGAACCAATTACGACCTTGACGAGTAAGGCTGTTTGTATTTACAGGACATATCATTGGTCAATGCGCCTCTCAGTGAGCAGTATACAACCAAAATTACCTGAACGTGAGTGATGTACACAATTATGCACACTGGATCTGAATGGGTTAAAACTTTTACCTACATTTTATCTGTTAATTCTTATATTTAATTTACAATTTATACGATTTATAACAGAGACAAAATATGTATGTTGGTAATGCCTTTTAAAAAACCATTCTTATGCAAAATATTATTAGACAGAGTGTGCACGAATCAGGCGAACTGTACCTTTGATGTGGTTTTCTCCACTTGGCTACGCTTTGTTTGCCTGAGGCGGTGGAAGAATATGCCTAAAGGCTATTCACGGTAAAGTGAGCACGTTTGAAAGCCCTCTCATTTAGAATAATAGTCAATAAATATTTTTTATTTTAGCCTAAGACGTTAACTTCTGGGTGCGGTGGAATATATACACTGTGTTCATTACATAAATGGCAGTATTTATGTAAAAAGATAGATAGAGGATAAAATATGGCTGAGGGGAAAAAGTAACTAGGGTGTCCAAAGTGCTCACTTTACCGTGAACACCTATATTCAGGAAGTAGATATTTAGCATGAGTTCGAAGAAACCGTGCATGGACTATATCAAACTATTAATACTTTCAACATAAAGCTCGTACATCATACGGCAAAGATTTATTTAAATGGTCTCAGTTTTAACAACGCAAACAACTGCCGACTAAATTGTATTATTTAGTTTGATAATCAAGTTGCATAAAATAAACTATAGGCTTCACCACACAGTCCATCACTGCTGACAAGGCCGCACCGTACAACGTGTGTGGGGTAGAGTGAGTGTAACAGCTGCCGCACTCAACATCTGTCCATATGCCTTTTTGTTACTGCTTATACGGCTGTGTGAACCACGTGAATGGAATCAAGGTTAGCGCACTCTTGTGTTAATAGCCTTTTTTTGAAGTGCGTTAGTGTATGTAGTGCCTCTGACGCAGCCGTAATACTTCAAGTGGAGGCACTTGTGCGGATCTTAACATCGAGGTCTTGAGAGCCGATGAGGGTGAAGCGAGGTTATTATGGAGTAGAGCCGGAATGAAAGGGTGAAGAGGGGTAAACAGGAGATCCCTGAGAAAACCCGGCACGATTCACACATGCGAAAAACTGGGAGCGGGGAATCGAACCAGGTTCGCACCGGTGGGAGGCGAGCAGTCTAACCACTACACCGCGGCCCCCATCACACTCTGAGACGTGCACACATACCGTCAACACTGTGCCAGTATGCCACACTGGTATTCATTTGTTTACATTCCCTCCCCCCCCCCATGTATTTAAGTGCATAGTTGTTTCCTGTGTGTGCCATATATACCTCAATCGTTTTATACATCTGTTAACATAAAAATATTGTATGTTTTTTTTTTATAAATTTATATATTATTTATAGGCTTATTATATATAATTGTAATATTTCCTTCTTTAATAATTGAATAAAATATTTAGAAAATTGGCGAGAAAAGAGGAGTTTTGATATCGTGTAGTCAGAAATAGTTCTCGTAAGCTCTGTTTGCATGAGGCGGAAGAATTATCCTGAAAGTAGAACTTCAGCAGGGCTTCAGAAAATTTGCATGTAATCAAGAATGAACTATGGGCTATTCACGTTTATATTCACTCTAAGAAAAATTTCATTTGCTTACCCCATCTTTGTACAATGACATACCACAAGTCTGGTATAGCAGTATACGTAATATCTCCACCGTACAGTAGTGTAAAGGCTGTTCATGATAAAGTGAGCCCTTTTGAAATCAACCTTAGAAAAAAGTCACTACCCCTACCTGAATATATTTTAAAGGGTGTACTGAGTGACATGAGCCCTATTAAGTTGGTAACGATGGATGGGAAATAGTTCCATATCTCAACGTCGAATACAAAGTGTTAGGTAACCATTTGTGGTAACTTAAATTATTTCTATCCCTTTCTGCTTTTTTAATGCACAGAGGGGTAAAAATTAGCAGCTTTTTAAAATATTTATTTACTTTGCCAATAATTTTACAGTTTCACTTGGCCGACGCATGAATAAAGTGTTGAGGGCGGCGGCAATGTTAATTTCACATAAGGCACAATAATACGCAATGTTTATACAATACAAGTAGATCTTAAGCAGGGATGTCAAAAGTTCTCATTTTACCGTGAACAGCCTGTAAGTGCTTGGACTGAACTCACTCCAGTAAGTCCAAAGTAGTAGGGGCGATACGCCCTTTCATTTCTCGTATCTCTGTACGGTGGAGATATTACGTATACGTATACTGCTATACCAGACTTGTGGTATGTCATTGTACAAAGATGGGGTAAGCAAATGAAATTTTTCTTAGAGTGTATATAAACGTGAATAGTCCATAGTTCATTCTTGGTTACATGCAAATTTTCTGAAGCCCTGCTGAAGTTCTACTTTCAGGATAATTCTTCCGCCTCATGCAAACAGAGCTTACGAGAACTGAAATGGCGTGTTTTTATTTCACCTGGGATTAATTGATGGATTATCGATTTGATTGAAAGGGTTAATCTTTAATCCGATCTTAATCCGATAAAAAATATAATGGTTCAATTTATTGAAATAATTAAATTTAATAAAATGGTTACATTTATTGAAAGGGTTAAATAAATTGAAAGGGTTAGTTTTTTCTAGATATAGTAATTCTTTCTTTCTTTTTTGGGAGGGGGTAGCAGGAACTTTGTACGATGTTGACGCTGTGGTGTTCTAGAGGCGACTGACCAGAATGGTAGGCTGCAATGTGTTATATAGGTGTTGAGTTGAGTGCAAAAGTGTGCTAAGGGCAATTTTTAATTTTTTTTTTTTAATTTTGATGTGTTTGTAGGGATATTGGTGGTAGCTAGGCGATTTTTTTGAATATATTTAACACACAAGAGAATTTCAAAGTGTTTAAACGATTTCTTAGAATGGCCTAAGTGTAAATTTGATGTTTTTTGGGGGATATTGCTCGTAGATGGTGGTGGGAGATAGGCAACTTTGAAAGATGTGATTTACATTTAGTAATGACAAATGGTTGATGACTGTTTCCGAATGCAATTAAACGTTAGAGAATTTCCGAGTATTGTACGTATGAATAAATTACATGCATCGAATCGCATATTTCAAACAACTACATGATTAATGAGTGCAATTATGCCAGTATGAAATGAATTGTAACATGAGTCTCGAGCATAGAAATATAATTTACACGAGAGAGAAGTATAACATAATTACATGAATATGAAAATAATTCTCTACAACAAAATTTCCCTATAAATTAAATGAACAAGATATATATGACGCTTCTCACACATACCTTACACGTCTGCCTGCCTGTGAGACTGACGAGGAGGAATGTAATCTACACGTAAAAATTAATTAATTGATAAACATGCATAGTAAAATTGCACCTGTCCCAAAACATATCTGTCCGACTACGAGCTCAGTGAAGCATTGTTTGATTATAGAATTCAACTGTGAAATTTTAAACAAAACAAATGTGTCCAAATAAAACACACAATGAAATGGCAGCAGGAGCTCCCCGACAACACATCCATCCACCTCGGAGGTCACTCGATGAATGATTGTATCGTGTGGGGTTTGCCTGCTTATATACGTGTAGTGCGGCTGATAGGAAACTGAGTAGAAATTTACGACTGCCAGATAATCTACCAAGCTACTATTAACTATTTTATTCGTCTACAAGTACATGAATGTATAAAAGTGAATTATTTAAAAATAATGTACATACTACAAATTTTTTTCTGTCAAGTCTGGTAAATAGAGCCCACTTGTTACCACAAAAGCGAGTTGAAAATCATACCAAGTTTCGTCAACCGAATACAAAAACGGCATTCACATGATAAACACACTATCACAAGAAAATGTATATTTTTTCCCAATAAAATAGTTTTATATTAAAATGCGTATATTATAAAACGTTAATCATGGCTACCACACTCTCAAGTCGAGAGATCCAGTGTTGCGTCTATGCAGCATGAGGATTGGCGAAGTACTAAGATGGTGGAAGCCCTTGAGAAACCACCGCATTGCTCTGCCCAAGATCAACCACTCCAAATCTCCCTACACCCCTCGCCATAGTGTGTTTGAGGAGAAATGCTCAGTTCACCCACCTCAGCCTTTGTCAATGACCATGTCTTCGGCTATCTCTCCCCTGCCCTCCACCCTCCAATGCAGAATTTGTTTCCAAAACTCCGGGACATGCACCCTTGTATCGATCCAATACTGCAAGAACCTGTTTAGCGGCAAACACCCTCTCTGCCCACACTGCCCATGAACAGTCCCTTCCAACTTCCAACGCGGTGCTTATACCCGCCCTCCTCAAGGTCAGAAAGCATTTTTTTGGTTGACTGCCCCTGTCCACGGAGGGTGCTACCCTATCCTCTTACAGCACTCTCGGGAACTGGCCGTTCCCCCTCCCATCACCACCAGAGTGCTGCCTCGGCCATGAACGGAAGTTTGCTTCAAAGTCAAAGCCATGGTTTCCTTAGGGAGGCAGTAGCAGATTTGGAACTGACCTGCGCTATTTCCCCTCCTCCCTAAAAACTATTCTTTCACTCGGACACTGAATCTTGCTCCTATATTTCGAGACGCAAGAAGTTGATGTATTCCCAGCGAATTAAACATTTTTACAACTCCCACTGCTAATTATATACCTCACCACTACGAAATATATTCCAAATGTTTTTAACACACAATAAATTCGATTAAATAATATAAACCATTTTGCACCAAACATTAGTCCCATTTTCAGCAATCTTACAAGACAATTTAAACATTATTCCTGTTTTCCAACAACTTTTAACTTAAACAATAGCGTACATCTATTCTGGTGATTTAAATATATAACAATTTGCAAGAAAGTAATTAACAATAGAAAAATCTTACCCCAAATGATTTGTTTCAAAATAATCAACTTGCATCGAACCATATGTCAGACTCTTGCAAGTAGAAGAATTTATGTTTGTGACAGAGTTGAATTATATATTTTTTATTTAAGAAACAATTTCAATATATTAATATTTGTGTTTGTTTTCTTTGCCAAACATTATTGTGTTGGATCTTGAAGAGCTGTAATCTATGTGTAAATAAAATGAAATATTTTTTATATTTAAAATGTTTGCTGGATTCTATTCGATGCAGACATAAAAGTTTTAGCTGGAAAAACTTTCTTGTAGGCAAGGACAGTCAGAGGTCTTTTTGTACCTGCCTCTGTAAAGGTATTCGTGAATCGCTTTCAATATGTTCCCCTGGGATGTCACAAAAGTTGGCCAGCAGGGCATTGTGTCTCCTAAACCAACACTGAATTTAAGTAGTCTGAGTAAATTGAGGTTTTAACCTGCTGCCCCATTTCTTTGCAAAAACATATTCATTCCAGTGAAGTTTCTTTCATGACATATAATTATTCTGTTACAATAAAAGTTTAGTTATGATTGAAAATAGTTAGTGACATGATATATAAAAAAAATAACAAGAAACACGCTATTCATTTTTAAAAAATTTCCAAAAATCATCCCTATATAATTATTCTGTTACCATCAAAGCTTAGTTATTATTGAAAAAAGTTAGGGACATGAGATATTCAAAAAATAACAAGACACACACTATTCATTTTTAACAATTTTATTTGGTTTTCCAAAAATAACCCTTATAAGGTAAATATTTACAATGTCACACAAAAGTATTCAATTTACAATAAAGATTTGTTCAATCACAAATATTGTTTTACCAAATGAAAGACTTTAGGGTAAAAAACAAGATTACTTTACAAAAATCATTATTTTCTGACATTATGAAACAAAACAGGTCATTACTTACTAAAAGCATTTTTCAAAGAGAATTTAGTTTATTTATAAATCAAGTTAATACTTACATACACTAAAACACAATTTTACAGATTTAATATAAAAAAACAATTATTTACAACAAAAAAAAAGATTCACATTTATTTTTTCAAAAAAGTCTTTAACTTCTTTACAAATCAAGTTAATATTTACATACACTAATATACAATTTAAGAGATTTATATACAAAAAACAGACAAATCAACAAACAATCTTTTAAATTATAAAAAAATAAGTGTACAAACTATATCGATGTGGAGGTCGTCTCGTTTCTAACTATATACAATATTTACAATCTCTTGACGAGCTTATGAAGATGCACACTGAAGGCATTCTTTTAAGGTGTCAAATTCGGGAATATATTTGCAGACACTCACACATGCCAAATGACAGCTTACAACACACTCACACACACACACACGTATATTCTAAATTTCAATGATAAAGACACTCATTTCTTCTTCCTATTTGTAAAATGGCAAGGGAAATTAGATCGAAGACAGTTGTATCAAGAGAATTTATACTGAAGTTATGCCATGCCTTACAGTTAGGCAACAGGCATAAGCAGCGTTGATGGTTATGTAATGAGTGTGAAACATGAGGTGCGTATGGTGGCGGCAGATGGACGTCATTGGCGCTGTGGTGCTGGGAGGTCTATAAATTTATTGTGGTGCTGAAACTATTATATGGAGGGAAAAAAATATTTAGGTATTCTATAGTGCCACCAAGGTAAGGTTGAGAATTCCATCTGCCTCAATATACTGCTTATCATCCATACCTGACAACACTACCTTTGTTACACGTTCGGTATAGACTTGATGAGCACATAAATGGAACTGATATTGGGTCCCCAGAACCCTTTCTGCAATTTTCGAGGCAATCTCGATAATCCTCATACCTGAGTGATTGCAACATGTTGGGTTTTACACCCTTTGCCTTGCATATGCAATACTCATTCACAACAATGCATGCATAAAGCTTAGGATGTAAACCCACAAAGTGTGTGATCGTGTGCTCAGCACATTCATCTTTTATCACCCCTGTACAGCCTTTGTTCTCATAAGGGAATTCTTGCGGATTATCGAGCGCATAGTTGAATGTAACAAACTATGCCTTTAAATCTAGGGTAATTAGTTTATAGAATAGATAAGGGAATTGGTGTCACAATAGAGGAAGTGTAAAGCCAGCAGAAGAAATTTTGTACATGTGTACTGATAGTGGAATTCATATAGGGTTAATTTTGAAAGCTCGAGAATGGCAACATCACTGCAGAAAGGTTTGTTGTATCAGCTCTGTAGCCCTGTAGATCGTGTCATACCTCGAAAAACTCTGATGTCCCTTTCCCAGTAGACATTCTGCAAGGTTTTTCTATAAAATGAATTATTCATTAACTGGAAAAACGATATTTCGAATGTGTTCGCAACCTGGGCACATTTCTCAATGTTAAACTCGATGTACAGAGCCATCGAACCTTTCTGCTCAAAGCGTAAAACACGATGAACAGAGTCTAGTTTGGCCCCATACATCACGTAATGCCTCAGTGTTTCCCTATGTGTAAAATATTTCTTCAAATAGTTTATCATGACACTCCTCAAGAATATACAGATCAACTTAAGCAAGTGGCACCATTATTCACAGTGTTTGCAAAATCCCATGAAGAGAACACATCAACCTCAATCCACTCGAAATTACCAAATGGAAGCTTGGACCGTATTGTATGACTGTACAGCCCATTGACATCGAAATAACATATAAATCTCGATGCCACACTGGGATCATAGTCCTCACCCATGTAAAGATTGTTGACTTCCGTACGTCTTTTGAAAGCTTGGGTAATGCTGCCCCTAACCCCGCGTTCTACGAAAAGATACATGTTTGGGTCAGTCAACAGCTTTAGCCACGCACATGTCATTGACAATAAAGTGTCCCATGAAAGAGACGGAGCTGTGACATACATGGCGGGGTCAATACCGTAATGAGCCAAGCATACAGTCCTGAAATTCTCAAAATTATCAGCCAGCAAACAAGTTTCCAAAAATAAGTAATGAATGGCATACTGCAGCAAGTTTATGCAGTTGAATGCATCCCATGCATCTTGGGCATTAGCACAATACTCATCGCTAATGCCTTCACCTCTCAACACATTATGAAATGCATCGTTTGGTGGGAGTGGTTTGCACATCAGACTGTCTGGCAACTTGACAAAGTCATAAGAAAAAACTCCCTTCTGTTTGCCAATTCGAATTGGGTGTTATCTGGAAACATCGAGTGGGTGATACTCAATTACACAGGTAGAAAATTACCTGCCAAAGTTTCCAGAGAGGCGCTCATGAATTGGAATGAATCAATAAATCTTAACATGAAATATTGTGCCTTTTCATTGCAATTAATCCCATTGAGAATCTGTTTTGTGATACATTTGTATTTCTCTGGGGTCATTCCAATCACTTGAATTTTACCCAGGTTTTCGATTACCATGGTTCCGTCGGGTTGTGGTGTGTGACATTCAGCCAAAGGCTTTATAAGAAAGTGAGCATCATAGTTATGGCTGGTTATGAAAAACAGAGACAAGTTGTCTTTTGGGCAGTCTGAAATTCAAGTTGCACTTATTATGTGCGTGGCCTCTGATTTTGCCCATCAGATAATCATGGTCAACCACAATTTCATCTGTACTGAGCTTTTCTTTACAAATATGACAACTTTTCTGAGCTGCCAACCTAACTTCATCAGCAGGGGTTTTTGGCTTCATTGGAACAATGGTGCTGTAAATTCCTGCAACCCACTTTGTAAGTTCAACTAATTTATCAACTAATTGGTACATACAATCATAAACTCGAAATACTAAGATCAACTGGATTGTATGAGCAGACCAACAAAATACTACAGGCATACGGAATATGTTGGTATTTTGTAGTTGTATTACTTGTTTCATCATTTGGCGAGCAAGTGGACATAGGTTTCAGGCAACTTTCAACATTGCAATAGGCGACAGAACCCAATCTCTGCTGTTTGCTGTAATCTTTAAATTCCAAATACTTGTCATTCCCAGTGGGGAAAGTACTGCGAACAGCCTTTTGCTCCTCACTAACAAAGTATTGGAGACAATGCTCACAAACAAATTTCTTATGAACATGTTTACTCAGCTGACTACAAACCAGCTGTGACAAATTTATAATATAGACAAAATGCAACTAAGCAGCATTTCCACTCGCACGAATCGCCATTATATTCACATGTTTGTCATGGCATACAGGAGAAACACACATGGGCACTACAACACCACCATTTTCGCAAGTTTCGTCAATTATATTGCTAACTTTGTTCACCACTCAGTAGAAGTGGATAGAAATGGAATTATTCTCCTAGAACTTACGAATATCCTGTATGACTATAGGTGTCAACAGAAATTCAATATTCAAAACCTTGTTAGTGAGATAAGGAAAAATATCATCATAGATTAAACCCACATCGAATGAATGGAGGATAGGGAGTGCTTTTCTCTGAAAATAAAGTCTCTGTAGTGCCTTCCTCCACCCTGAGGGATTTCAAGCACTTACCTGCTACAGAAATGGATAATATAATTGACTGGGGTGATGCCATTAATAAGATTAATAAAGGAACTTTACACCTCTGGAAAAAAAAACCGAAAAATTGGCATCAGACTCCAATTGATCATTACATTTTCATGCTCATTTAGTCTTCCTGCGAACGCCATAGTCAATAGCTGCTACATCAGGTCAGGCAAAGCTTCCACTGAGGCTTGGGAATTGGAAAAGGAATTGTTTGCTGGCTCCCTTGGTGAAATATCTCTAACTGACTCGATAGTTGGTTGAGAAATGGTTGGTGCACTCTCCGAATCACAAGAATATTCAGAGTCTGATAGAAATAATTCGTCATTTAAAAGATCAACTTTCTCATGTTTGGAGGAAGCAGACATGTTTTGACCTTTGGTTTTAAACAATCTCTCTTTAAGTGAATCCAAGCTCGAATCACTTAAGTAGAGATCATCCTCCAAAAGATTAACTCATGTTTGCTTAGGTGAAGGGACACTGTATTTGTCTATCCGTCTGTGATTCAAAATTTGAATCTCTTACATAAAGATCTTCAAATAAGATGTCAATACTTGATTGCTTACGCCCACCCATTTTAACTAAGTAAATTTTTCTTTTGTTTCCCCGATATAAAACTTACATCACAATAATTTAATATATGTTGGTATCTTGTGCTTCTGAAAAAAAGAAAACACTCTTAATAACACACACATGTATAACTGAAAACATAATTTTATTATTAATAAAATCCTAGACAAAAGGGTAAAATGTTTTTTCTTAATTTAAAATTTAAAGTTTGTTGGGAAAAGACAGGAGCGAGAGCTGTGACTAAAAAGGTAGCAAGTTCAAAATACTTAAAATGGTGAGGGTGAGCAGTGTAAGACACGAGCATGGAACTTTATGTACAACAATTACACCTTGCTCCGAAATAACTACAAGGTAACAAAACATTTAAAACTGGCAAAGTAAATACATTTTTTAAATTAAAAAACAAATATTTTTTATAAATTGTTTTCAACTTCAGTGAACAAAGTTTTTTCATACATTAAAAAAAAATTGGATACAGAATCCCTTCTTGGTCTCAGCTTTAAGGCATGAGCATTTCTTATGCCGTGGTTCTAATCTGTCTGTTTACACACAAACATCTTTACAAATAGGGTCATGTATAACAATGCTTTCAACCAAATCAGGATATGATTCAATATAATAATTGCGGGTACACATATTCAATACTAGATGGAAGAGGTGTGTTTGCAGTCATATGAAACACTGTACATTTATTATTGTCACTGCACTGTATGAGTTCGTGACTCTTTTAGTCTCCTAGAGGAAAATAAAATACTTTAGAATAAAAATATTGTCACAAGTCTCCATAAATTCTCACAAAATCCTGTTGCATCATAGGGCGTAAGTCATATTATACTTTCCTTGTTTGACACTGATGTAATGATTTGCAGGATGAAGATATGCCTAGTTGCTGCTATGACATCCAACACAGACTGAGGAGATTTAGCAAGGTACAATAAATGTATATTGATAGATTCATTCTCTAAATTTGCGAGTTAAAATGTGTTTTAGGGCTGAATTTTATATTTTTGCTAATTTTATTGCTTGATGTATGTAGCATTTTGATGAATCACACCCAGTATGAGATGTGTAACAAAACCTGTTTTTGCTATAATGATATAGAGTATGAAGATTATTATCACATTCTTCGAAATACTGATAGGGCAAACAGTGTCCGTATTATAAACAAAATGTTTTAAACATTTTTCTTCCTCACAATATGAAGTTACAATGTGTTAGCCCTTAAGCTTATGCTTACGATCTACTCTGTGTGGTCTGTACTGGTTTACAAGACATTCAGTACTGTTGCAGTT
Source organism: Dryococelus australis (assembly GCA_029891345.1). Taxonomy (NCBI): domain Eukaryota; kingdom Metazoa; phylum Arthropoda; class Insecta; order Phasmatodea; family Phasmatidae; genus Dryococelus; species Dryococelus australis. Next base: position 59,722,891 of record CM057008.1, read on the forward strand.
AGTTAAAGTGGCATCATAAGTATTTGGTTTACTATATGCTGTAAAAGCTTGAGAGAAAAATTTACATTTGAAATGAATGTCTGACTCACACATTTCCTTTACAATATAATGTGAATATAATAAGCTGTCTGTTACAAATGAAAACCTTTAGTAAATATCACATACTTGTATTTCATTGGGAATAGTGAGAACATTGGTATCATTATTCTGATGAATTAGCCACTTCACACACACATAAATTTCACATTGATGGAAAAACTAATCCTCTTTGTTCGAAAATAAAGTTGTGGATGTCCCTGTCACAGGTTTCTTTCCAACAAACTGTGTTTCCCTGTTGAGGTCTGGTGAGTTGGTAGTCGATTACTCTGTATCCTTGCTCCTCTTCAATCTCCTCACTAAGACTGGCAATCATCACATCTTCTAATGTTGTTGGCAAGTCACTGTGGGGCAAAGATATCTCACAGCACAATGTTGCTTGCTATTCCAAAGCAAATGCCAAGACTGTTGTCGAAAGTGTAGCACCAATGTTCTATATCATTGCAAACGTATTATACCATCATACAGTTTAAAGAAAACTCTTCTATATCCAATTTGTAGGACCTTGTATACATCTGTAGGGTTGAATATTATAGCCATCACTGACAATTTTATACTGAATGCTCTCCTTTATATAGTCTGCCAGATGTTCTTACTTTGAAAAACGTTACATTGCCACATACCTCAGGGAGAAGTTAATTCTTGGTCACCCATGTATGTATAATGTTGCTTGTTGTTGCATTGTCCTGGCCAAACTGTAGTAAGAGAACAGCATCTACACTACTTCTGCATAATGTATATGATTTTATTGTAGGACTTGCATTTGGCTATGTATCCACTGTGTGCTCTAAATTTTAGTTTACCTTAGTTACAAGGTAGTTTGCTGTCAGAATGTTAATTATATAAAGGACAATAAGTTCGCCCATTTCATACATCGAAAACTTAAAAGTTTCTGTTGGACTGATTAACAAGAAATGTCAATGTTTATCTTCATTGCACATCTGTATCTGTAGTGGACTAATTTCATTTTCAATTCAAAACAACACTTGCTTGAAGTGTACTGAAGTGATAAGTCGAATGTCTCCATTGTAACTAAAGCTCTGATGTACAACTCCCACTCTATATATAAACAGATGTTCTTCCACTTTGTGGTAAAATTAGATATTCAAAGACAATGTTGTTAGATCAAATTTACATACACAAACAATGCTGTTCCAAACCTCACAGTCCCACATTCCACACGGTGCTCGAAGAAGTGCGGTACTACATTTTATTTACATGATGTGTTCCTTATTATTACATGTTTCAGTTCATATGTTGGTGGTGGTATCGTAAAATTCTCTAATCAATTTATATTTGATTTGATGAAAACCTGGTTCTTTGGTTATTTCTGTACTGCGATTTTTAAAACATAGGTCCCAAGAAGAAAACGGGGAAGTTTACTGTCATATCTCATATTAAAAACAGGACAGTCTTATTCTTCATCACACAGCACTTGTTCTGTATACAGACTTTCCAATGCTCATCTCAGTTACACATCTGTGTTTGAAAGAATATGCTGCCTAGAGACTGGAATGATACTTTCTTATGCCCTCAAAAAATAGTGGAATATATCTTCTCTGGTCGAATTTCTCCATTTTTTCGAAATCTTACACTACCTGGAACATAGGTAGGATGTTGATATAAGTATTCTCTTAAAGCTATGCTTTTACATTGTGAGCAGAATGTTTTTTCCTTACATTGATTTGTATTAGTGCATTTGACTATTGAATTAACATTCGAATAGTTGTGATATCTTCTCATATTTATTACTTCTGCATTTATTAAAGTTTTTAAAATCTCCTTCTGAGTTTTCCAAGCACGTATATTGGATAGTCTTCAAGTAATGCATCATTTACATGTTGAAAACATTTTTTGTAAGCTAAGTCACCAGAGTCCCATTTCAGGTTGTGTCTCTTGTAAGTCTGTTCCCGAAACATAATTTTAACTTCAGGTTTTAAACTGTACCAAGGTCTGGGAGATGTGAAGATCTGTTGCCAGTTGTTATCTTGCCTCAGTGGCCAAAATATTGACAATTGGTGGCAGAGGGGTGGTTAAACCCAGGACATGTCACTCTGGCAAGGGTTGGAGGCGGGTGTGCAGGGATGTTTGTAGTGGTTGACCTTGGACAGAGCGACATCGAGGTTTCTCAAGGGCTTCTGCCATCTTAATTCTTTGCCAATCCTCATGCTGCGTAGACGCAACACTGGATCTCTCGATTTTGGAGAGTGGTAGCCCCTATTAACGTTTTATAAAATATGTGTTTTAATATAAAAAAATTTTATCAGGGAAAAATATAAACTTTCGTGTGTTAGTGTGTTTATAATGTAAGCCCCATTTCGGTGTTCGGTAGACAAAACTTGGTATGAGTTTCATCTCGAGTTTGTGTTAACAAGTGCATTCTATTTACCAGACTTTGCGGGAAAAAATTGGTAGTATGTAGATTATTTTTCAAATCATTTGGTTTATACATTTACATACTTGTAGCATGAATCAAATTGTTAATAGTAGCTTGGTAGATTTTCTGGTAGTTGTAAATTTATACTCAGTTGCCTATCAGCCGAGCTACACATATATAAGCATGCGCACCCCTTATGATACACTCATTCATAGAGTGACTTCCGAGGTTGACAGATTTGTTGTCGGGAAGTTCCTGCTGCTATTTCAATACTTGTTTTATTCGGATACGTTCCTTTTGTTAGAATTTCTAGAGTTGAAATCTATAATCAAACAGTGCTTCACTGATCTCGCAGTTGGACAAATATGTTTTGGGAGAGGTGCAATTTTACTATGTGTATTAATCAATAAATTTCTTTTTATGTGTGGATTACATTCCTCCTCGTCAGTCTCACAGGCAGGCAGACATGTAAGGTATGTACGAGAAGCGTCATATATATCTTATTTGTTTAATTTATAGGGACATTTTGTTGTAGATCATTAATTCCATACTCATGTAATTGTGTTATACTTCTCTCTCATGTAAATTATGTTTCAAAGCTCGAGACTCATGTTACATTTAATTTCATACTGGCATAATTTCACTCATTCATGTAGTCATTTGAAATGTGCGATTCGATGAATGCAATGTATTCATACGTACAACACTCGTAAATTCTCTAATGTTTAGTAGCATTCGGAAACAGTCATCAATCATCTGTCGTTACTAGCAAGTAAATCACATCGTTCAAAGTCGCCTATCTCCCACCACCGTCTATGAGCAATATCCAACAAAAAACATAAAATTTACACGTAGGCCATTCTTAGAAATCGTTTTAACACTCTTAAATTTTCTCGTACGTTAAATATATTCGTAAAAATCGCCTATCTGCCACCAATATCCCTACTAACACATCAAAAATTTCAAAAAATATAAAAAATTACCATTAGCACACTCTTGCACTCAACTCAACACCCATATAACACATTGCAACCTACCACTCTGGTCATCATCTCCAGACACCAGAGCATCAACATCGTACAAAGCTCTTGCTACCTCCTCCCGAAAAGAAAGAAAGAAAGAAGTTCTATATCAAGAAAAACACACTAACCCTTTCAATACATTTAACCCTTTCAATAAATTTAACCTTTTCAATAAATTTAAACCCCTCAATAAATTTAATCCTTTTGATTGTTGATTGGGTTAATATCGGATTAAGATCGAATTAAGGATCAACCCTTTCAATCGAATCGATTATCCATCAATTAATTCCAATTAATCCCAGGTGAAATGAAACTGGCACGCCCCTACTACTTTACACAACTATTACATATTCCAGCAGGAGTACGCAGCACCGTCTCATCGACTCAACTTGTCCATAGTTGGCTGGAAGAGCATCCTGGAAAGTTTCCAAGACAGTTGTGGCCACCTCAGATATGGACCACATCGTGCACACGCAGCCAAGATCCTGCACCTAGAGATAGCAAGGGGCTGTGAACACAGTTTTACAGACGGAGTGGTTCTACATCTCTCATCAGGTGTTTCATACTTGTGGAAGCGAATTCGCAACCAGTAGCTGCACTTCTACATAAAACTAGATCCCTATCTCATGACTTGGCTTGTCGCTGTACAGGCGTATTGAGTTAGATCTCTTAGGCCCAGTTCACAAAATAAAATATTATTTACAAAAACCCCAATATAGTACTTATAATAGAGGTTACTTCCAAAAAAACACGTATCCTTTCGCCACGAGCAAGGAAAACATATACAAATTTGTAATAAAATGGCCATGAGTAGGCAACTGGATGGTTAGTCAGTAATACATACGAGGGTAAGTCAAGAACCACGTTTGTAGGTGGATGGGTACAGATCCGCCAAGATACACTACACCCTTTTACTTCTGCACCATTCCTTTATTTTTCAACATTATCACTAAATTTGTTATGCATTTGTCACAGCGTAAAGATAGGATTTCCATTCCCTGGCGATAAAAAGCCGCGCCCTGCTCGTTAAGCCATTTTACCACTTCGTTTTTACTTCGCCTTTGCTGGGAAATCGTGTGCCTCAAAGAAGATTCCTGACCTTGCAGAGCAGAGGAAAGTCGCAAGGTGCACTGTAAATAATAATGGCAAAATCACCTGACAAGTGTAAGGTAATATTCGCAAATTTGTGTGGGAAACATAGTTTTCCTTACATGTAAGGTAACATTTCCGCACTCTGGAGTAAAATTCACGTACATGGTAGTGGAAAATCTCGTACATGGATGGAAAAATTACCTTACGACACGTGCATTTCTTCATTATTGTCTCAACAGCTAAGTGGCGGGACGGGTGGAAGAAACAATACTTTAACAAACTAATATTCACTCGTACTGCCATGTTGTCGTCATGGTGTAATGGATAGCGCATCGACCTATCGTGACCAGCAAGTATCGAGGATTTTAGTGTTGAAGTTTCGCTCACTCTTCGTCAGAGGATATAGGTAATAAAAATATTAACAATGCCAATACCCCGTGTAATTTGAAATATAAACTTATTATACAATATATTTAATATTACCTTACTTGTTATGTAAATTTACTCCACATTTGACAGGTAATTTTACCTTACATACATATATTACCTCAATTTTTTTTTCAGTGTGCTAATTGCGGTCTGTAAGGTGGCTGAGGTAGGCCTACACGTCGCCAGTGCCAGGTGCAACAGGAGTAAACAGAACGCTTATTTTATTTCCGATTCGATTTTGTTTCATTGCCCAGTGCAATATCGGCAATATAAAAGCGGAACATTTTTTTGAATTTATTTATATAATGTAAATAAACTGCTTATCGTTTTATGAATATTCTCCAAAGGAATTGAAAATAAAAATATACTTTTACTGATTTAATTGTAGAGACTGAAGTGCAATGATTGATATAAATCCACATTTCTTTTTAGTATGTTGGTGGTGATGCGTGAGTCTCATATCGTATGGCCGTGCATTGTCGATGATGTGAGCTAGTTAAGTATTTTAGCAACGATTTGGCGTCGTGTACCGACACTTGACAGTTCACAGTGGCCGTTTATTTTTGGTTGTAATTCTACATATTTTAAATGTGAATATTGAACACATTTTCATTCGAATGAGTGGGATCAGACGATTGAAATGCTATACAGAAAATTGTTCATGTGAAGTAGTGCCAACCCGTGGCAACATTTTTTTTTTTTTTTGTTTTGACATTGGCACATTTGTACTGGGCAAACAAATAAGTGCACCACTGCTTTGCCTTGAGTGGCGTCTCTGGTACTCGTATGCTCGTTGGCCAGGTGTGTAGTGAGACTAGCGCGGTGCAAGCCACGAGGATTGCGAGCGACATTATCGTGCAGTCAGTTGTCAGCGACTCACCTGCGAGGCTGACGATGTTCCAGAAACGACGCCGCCATCTTCTATCGTCAGGGAATGCCAAACCTCGATTGAAGCTATCACGAATGCTTACATAAATTTGGTGATTACGTCGCTAAATAAAGGAATGGAGCCGAAATTTAAATGTGTTTTGTACCTCGACCTGTCTTTGTACTTTCACCTACAAAAAAAAAGTGGAAACTGACTTCCTGACCTACCCTCGTATTTTTACATGTAACAATAAATTATTTTCCTTAACTGCATTTCTGAAAACCTAAATATGTCGATACGAAAAATGTATGCTTATAAATAACGTAAAAAAAAAAACTTTATTTAACTATGTTAAACATAACAAATATAATTTAGGACTACTAGCGATTACCAACATACGTCTCTTCTATTCGTTTTAGTTCATATTGAATTGTGAAACAATAATTGTTATTATGATGAAGAAAAAAAAAGTGATAATTTCATTTAATCAAATAAGTGAAGTGAAGAGATTTGGGCGGCTCTTAACATAGAGGTCTTCAGAGCCGATGAGGGTGATTGAGGTGAGTATGGAGCAGCGCCGGAATGCAAGGGCGGGGGAAACGGGAGTTACCCGAGAAAACGCGCCGACCAACGGCATCGTCCGGCACGATTCCCACATGCGAAAATCCGGAGTGACCCGGCCGGGGATTGAACCCGGATCGCCGTGGTGGGAGTTAACCAAAAAATGAAGGTACGTTTATATCAGCAGAAATGTAAAAACGTTTATGCTGCGTGTTTATTAGAAAACAACAGAACATATTGTACGTGGAAAGATAATAGTTGTAAAGTTCGTATTAAGAAAGTTTTAAATGGTAGAGAGAACGGACAGGTAGGAAGAAAATGCTCGGCGCAGTCGTAACACAGGATCCGTTGCGGCGTTCGTAAATACGAAGACGGTATTGATCGACGTAGGAAGGCCGGCCTTATCGACCCAGCACACACACGCCATGCTGACGTAGCCGACTGGTTCAAGGATGTAGAGTGCCGAGCATAACAAATGACGCGACACGCAACAGCCAAGTATACAGAAGCGAAATGCTCGTGGCGGTTCACTGTAACTAGCTCGCTGATTGGCTGCTACGAGGACCTGAGAACGAACTTGTGTGTGACTGGCTAATACGCACGCAGCGACAGACCCCCTGTACACTGTAAAAAAAGCTGAGTTAAAATTCCCTTAGATGTAAGGGAAGCTAATTAACTCTTCGTGTAAGGTAAATGTGGAGTAAATTTACATAACAAGTAAGGTACTATTTCCTAAACGTACGGAAAAAGTACCTGACAAAGGTGGGGGAGGGGGGGGGGAATCGCACACAAGTAAGTTAATATTAACTATATTATCTAATAAATTAGTATTAAAAATTACACGGGGTATTATTAGACATACTGTTAATTTTTACGATAGGCCGATGCGCTATCCATTGCACCACGACAACGTGACACGGTCAATAAATATTAGCATGTTAAACGATTGTTTCTTCCGCCCAGAACCCCCCCCCCCCACCACCCCAACTTAGTTGTTGAGACAATGCTGAAGAGATGCGCGAGTCGTAAGGTAATTTTCCCATCCATGTATGGGATTGTCCACTTGTTAAGCCCCTTTGGAACGCAAGGATCAGGGAAAGGCAGAGAAGGGCACACAAACCTACGTTCAACACCAGACACAACATTCAGAAAAATTCCCATATATTAAACATATACAATTATACAAAATGAATTATTATTTTGTATATAATACTGCTTGATGCTGCCAAACTGGGGGAAGGCAGCAAAATATACTGCAACATACAGCAAAATGAAGGTCTTACTGTGTCCCAACAAAATGAAGGTCTTACTGTGTCCCAACAAAATCACAGCAAAGATAATACGCTTCTTTCAAAATGAGCCATGAAAGACAAAAGTAAAAAAGCAACACCTAAAATAGACAACCATGGAATAGAATGTACATTAAAAAATCACTATGATTGACTCTATTGACAGATAACAGAAATTTGAGGTAGCTAGCTATCACTCTTCAAAAAATACCAACCTTAAAAAGGTATTTCCACTTAAAAACACCTTCAATAGAGCACACATGATTCATTGCCAAGAAAAAGCACCTCTTACAAAATATATTGGAAACAGCAATTTATAATAATTATAATATTGATGGCGAAGAATCACTTCCCAGAATATCTAAGAGACGCCAGAAAACTAGAACTGACCATTAAGTAAAGACATACACTTCCAAACGCAGGGAAGACAAAAGATTTATACCGTTCCACACAACTATGTAATTAATCTACTAATTACCAGGGCAACGTACTAAAAACAACACAAAAAAAATTGCTTAGCCTTTCAACTTTCAAAATTGCCGCGCCTAGCGACATGAAGCCTAACTGCGGATGCGATCTCGACGTCATCCCCTCGCCAGCCAGCCCGCATCAATCGTACAGGAAGACTGCGCCATTATTCAGGCTGCTTATTTATACACCCGATAATGGGGCTCAAAATATCAAGGAGGGGCGAGAGAATACGAGGAGTGTATGGAATATGCCAGACGTAGGCGTAGGTAGTTCCGAGTGCTGCCACGAGGGGCGTGTGCCGGTCGGGTCTCGCCTGGTTGAGGTTAGACGTGTGTGGTCTGTCTGCTTGGAGGCGGACGAGTCAGCTTGAGGAAACTCCTGCAAGGTATTTTCCCGCAGCGCTGTAGTGTTAAGTGTGCACTAACATTAGGCCCTAGTTCTAGTAACATTTCTTTAATGATCTACAAACAGTGTTCCAAAAATGCAGGCTACTATTTCCTCGTTTCTTGACTATAACTTACTTTATTTTGAACGCAACGTCTTTTCACATGCGTAGTTTTATACAAACATCGTGCAGGGAAGTAACGGCCAAATTCAATCTTAACAACTTTGGCTATATTGCAGGCGCAATTTAGGAGAAGTTTATTTTTCACCACAGTGTTCAATATCTACTCGCTCGGCCCCATTCACTAGGCGTAGTGCGTCGTTCATAGCAGTCTACATTGCGAGTATTATTATTTTTAAGCAGTTCAAAGATATTTCACGTAATAATTACAATACATATTGACGTATATTTCCACAGTTTGTAGCTCCATAAACGGGGACAGGAAATAAGTTCTTCGGGCTGGCAGGACAGTTTATTTGGCAGGAAAGTGGAATACACACACAATTTCTTGAAGCAGACGAGTTGACACGCATGTTAAATGTAAAGCAAGGCTTCACACTACCATGTACGTGAATTTTACTCCAGAATGGGATAATTTTACTTTACCTGTAAGGAAAACTGTGTTTCCTTTTAACATCTATAACACTTAGGCTTACTTTGATGGAGGCCCACGTTTGTGTATTTACGGCTCGTAGTAGCGTAAATACCGCACAAATTAATGCTTCTTGGTTGGACTGGCACCGGACGCGTCACAGTCCCCGAAAGTCAGTGGCCATACTGGCGAGCGCTGTTCACCTGGCTGCCACTAGAGTTCAGTAGTGTTCCTTCCCCGAAGTGCAATGGAAAGGACGTGCCTAGCCCGCGCAATTATGAATGGCCAGTTCTAATGTATCGGATATGACGTCACAGATAATGCACTGTTTGTGAATTATGATTATTGGGATAATGAATTTTGCGACAGTGGCTCTCTATTAGTGGATGATTGTAGCTACCCCTATAGCGAGGCAATGCTCGATTTTTGTATATAATCAATGGTAAAACCTAACATCGGGGTGAGACGCTTGGCTGCGAGAGAAGTCTCCCCTAGATGACAGGTCAGGTATTTCAGTTTGATTATTGGTTATAAAGAAATTTAAAACCCTTCAGGAAATGCAGGAAAGTCATTTTGACGCTCAAATTTTTCATTTACAGTCAGGATATTTTTGGATAACATGAGCTGGAATCGCTTCCATTTTTATAATAAGATATTTATTAGTAAATATGAGAGGAGGGACCTTTAATTTTTCTTGTCAAAAATAATTTAAATTTTCCTGAAGATGATACTCTGTAGGTTGTCAGTTCTCTGCCGTTTCTGGGTGGATGGAATAACTTCAGTAATGGTCGTGTTTCGCCCACCGTTTTGGAAACGGGCTGTTCGAGAATGGCCTCTGCCAGGGCTTAGAAGCCAGAGATTTTTCTTAGATTTAATTTGAAAATAATGGTGGATTTACATTTTTGAATGATTAATTGTGTAACTGAAGTAAGAAAAATTAACCCTAAAAATACCTGTTAATGGCCATGGAAAACCTTAGGTGGCCAGGTTTGGGAGACACAAATTTTTGCGTTTGTTGTAAAAAGCCAGAGATAAAATTTTAAGTGACTGTCAATGTTATGGCTAGGGAAAAATTATGAATGGAACGACAGGATGTCATAATTTACCCATTTTAATTAATTTTCGTGAGTTTAAATTTTGAATCCCTTTTTGGCTCAACACTTGGGTTTTATTGTAGGGGTAATATTGGTGAATGTTTTAATCCATTTCGGTGAGAAAAACCAAAGAAAAAATATATTTAAAGAGTCCTTGTGGGACCATATTTTTATAGACATATATCTGTTTCTCTGAAATATTATTGTAAACTATCCATTTTCTTAACAATTTGTGAATTGGATATTGTTATGACCATTTTGGGGTTTTGTAATTTTTTTCCCAGAAGAAAAGAAAATACTTATGCTATATTAAATTAATATGAAACTTACTCATGTTTATATTTGGTAGTGTGGATTAACCTTTGCAATGCAGTTTTGGTAGTATATATTCTGCTTCATTGACCACGTTTATGCATACTCTATGCCTCTTTCCTTATATCAGCTTTTTTTTAAACATACTTGGTTTTTTAAAGTAATTTTGAAATTGTATATTTGAGGTGTCCTGGGTTTCCCTGGGTCTCAATTTTTTACAGTGCTGGTATGGAATCATATCTGAATACAAGGTTCGGAAAAATCAAGAGAACAAATAAATTAAAATATCTTGGTGAATGAATCCAAAGGAATGGGCTCGATGAAGAAGCTAACTAAGTTCGAGCCAGAAAGATGCAACTAGCATATAGATTAGTATACAGAATAGCTGTAACAAGAAAGCGATCGCCAGAGTGCACAAATTAGACACTGCATCGCAGTTATAAGGCCAGAAGGACTTTGTAGCTCAGAACGTCTGATACTGGAGTATATACCTTGAACTTCTTTAAACTGCAGTACAAATATTATTATAATAAAACATACCGTTCAATATCGTTAGGAAATTTGAACACTTGTGGACCACCTCCAACAGTGGAATAAAATGTTTTATGGGCGGGATTAAAAGATTACGATGTTCTGCCAAGAATCTGTGAGAATGCATAAATTTTTTTAAAATATATAAAATTCTTAAGCTCCCGCAGTGTAACAACTATGGAACAAGTTGTAATTACATTAATGGGTATCAAAATATTTCACTATATAATGAGGGTATGCGTGGAGAGGGCCTGAAAAATATGCTACCTGTTGTTCCCTACCCTGCGAACGCCCCCTGGAACAGACTAGTGTTACATGTCGCTAGTCGGCGCCGGACGGGAGAGCGAAGAGGAGGGTAGAGAGTCGTTATGTGATAGCGGCGGCCAAGTGTCAGTTACATACAAAGCTAGCCGACACGGTTGATTATCTTTTGCGGCGCAATGCTGCTGATCTTGATTGTATATATTTCTGCGTTTTTCTGAAGAATGCTCTGGATTACTAACCTCGTTCTCTCAGCGCGACTCGGGGTGCGTTGAACCTTCCAGATGGTAGGGCAAATACTATAAACATTGCGGTAGGCATCCGGACCGCGAGTTGAGTTGGGGAAGATGAATGAACGAGTGGCTGAGTTCCGAACGATTGAAGAACGAGCGGTCAGGGAAGTGACCAGAGGAACGGAAGTCTGCTACTGCGAGTATCATGCAGTGAAGGGTGCGGCTGGCAGGCTGCACTATTGGAATAGATGCATGAGTGAAATACATTACAAATGATGGCAACAGATAGACTGAAAATGTGTTAATGATGAGTATGATTTGACTAATAATAACCAAACAGGGACATAAAGAAGGACGTTAATTTGAGTTGAAATAGACATTAAATATTGCGGCCACTATTAAATAAAAAGAGTGAAAGTGGAGACAGATAATGTAATGCTGCAAAAGTGTAAATAATAGTGGAGTGAATAGAGTCAAAATCAAATTTAGTTCTTTTATTTTTATTAATACCTCCATCCCTCACGAATTCAGATACGCCTCTGAGGCGTTCCCATGTATCACTGTAAACACTCTTTCCAGAGATTGATTCCAGCAGGGTTGGCTTGATCGCGAGCGACCCAGATCCATTAGCGCCCATGCAGACTTGAGGCCGCCGTAACAGCATGCAGAGTTACTTATCTTGTTTCGTCCATTAAACAACCTTGCAGTATTACGTACTAAGTGCTTGTAAAAACTTCAAGTGCTGTCCACACTCGAGTGCCTTCACTTCGCCTCTGGTTCATTTCTACACGAGCGCCTATGACAGGAAGGGTTTCGCTTGTCTGCTGTTGTCTCCTATTAACGTGGTCGAGTACACGTTTGAGGAATACACAGACATGATCCTCGTGTATGGCACAGCTGAAGGTCATGGAAGAGCAGCTAGTCGGCTATATCAAGAGCGTTATCCACAACGTGGGACATCATCGCACACCCTTGCTGCCACAGTTACACAACGGCTCCGAGAACAAGGTACCTCCACCATCTACAGGAACGACTGTGGTGCTCCAAAGAGACGCAGCACTCCCGAACTGGAAGAGGCTGTACTGCATCACGTTGAACAGAGTCCGTCAGCGAGTACGCGAACAAATACGCGTGCTATGGGGCTCGAGGCAGGTTAGACGTCACGTGCCATCAGGTGATTGTCTGAAGTAATGTACTGCCAACCCGGTTGCATACCAACACAGGCACATCCGAGACTTTGCTCTTTCCCTCAACGGAAGTGAACGAGTGATACAACTGATTTGAAATGGTTGTAGCACGGAAACTGTACGTTTCCGGACATTGGTTCCTTTTCAAAAGATTGTCTTACTCAGTCCCCTCTACAAGTCCTAGGAGTTTGTGAGGGGAAATTCCGAGCATTCTGTATACTATACCTAGCCAATTTTTTATGCGATTGGAGTAAATTCAAACTGGCAAAAGTGTTTTGTTCATATATAGGCTAAGTGATTGTCTTTTGAAAATTTATATATAAACAAACACGTTTTACTATTTTAGGCCACTCGACATGTACAGTTGTGTTTCTTTGGGGTAGGTCAGTGTTGGGTACACATACAGAAAACGAAGAATCGGCTTGCCTCAGCTTTAGTCACACAAAATTAATCCAGTCAAAACAAATTAAGAGGTGATAAAGAACTGTTAGCAAATAACTGTAAGCATTATACATAACCTAACAATAATCATGACTGGTGTAACGAGGACCAATAGGAATCTGGTAAGTGTAAATGCACAGAGAAGCAGAGCTGGTGTTCATGACGTGGACTTAATACCTAGACGATCTGCATCTTGTGACTGTCAGTAAATATGCTCACGCCTCAAAATGTTTAGCAAGCTAAGGCTGCAGATTGGAGCACCATAGATCGGAAGTTGAAGAGATGTCAGCACGACAGAGAGTGGATGGTTGGCCGGCGTATAACCCAGCGGTAGTCAATCGCACACAGTCTCCAACACCCACCCACGCCTGCCCCCCTCTCTCTCTTTCCCACTCATCAGATTGTTCTTGGCTCGTGATGCTAACATGTCACTGAACACCGAGCACTTTTGTGCTAAATAAACCTGTGTTCGTATTCATGACCAGGGGAAGGGAAGTCTGCGACTGCGATTATCAAACAGTGAAGGTGCGGCTGGCAGGCTGGACTATTGGACTGGATGCGTGAGTGAAAGACATTACAAATTATGGCAACAGATAGAATGGACACGTATTAATGATGAATATTATTTCATTGACTGTAACCAAACAGCGACATTAAGAAAGACGTTAGTTGTAGTTGAAATAAACATTAAATATGCGCTCACTAAGAAATTAAAAAGAGTAAGCGTGGGGATAGATGATTGAATGATGTAAATAATGGCTGTGTGAATAAATTAGAAATAAAATTTAGTTCTTTTATAATTTCATGAAGACCTCCATCCCTCACGAACTCAGATACGCCCCTCAGGCGTCCATGTAACAGTATTCTAGTGGGAAGCAGAAAATGGTCACGGGATAGGGAACAACAGGTCGCTTATTTTTTCAGGCCCTCTCCACGCATACCAACATTATAGTGAAATATTATGATACCCATTAGAGCAATTACAACTTATTTCCTAGTTGTTTCACTGCGGGAGCTCAAATATTTTTATACATTGAAAAAAAAATTATGCATTCTCACAAATTTATGCCAAAAAAATTTTCCTCTTAATTTTTATTACGTTGCCTGGCCATATTGTTGTTGACGATAGCGTAACGCTAGGGTAAGTTTGAATTTCTGAAATACGTTACAATTCTTGGCAGAACACCGTAACCTTCAGATACCACCCATAACTAATTTTATTCCACTGTTGAAGGTGGTCCACGAGTGTTCAAATTTCCTAAAGATATTGAACGGTATGTGTGATTATAATAATATTTGTAGTGCAGTTTTAATAAGTTCAATGTATATCCGCCAGAAGCACTGTAAGTACTCAGTAGCTCCAACTTCGTAGTTCGAATTAATGCATTAGTTGTGCCGTCTAAGTTGGTATGCGTGGAAAGGGCCAAAAAAATTAGCGTCCGGCCAGTAACATTGCTGTTGCCACTCTGGTATACACCTTATTTACTCTATGTTGGAAAGTCGCGCCATAAGTGCAGCGAAGGAAACAAAGAGTGTTGGTCGGAGAAGCGTTATCGCTCACGAGAGTCCAGGCTAAAAGAAACCCGGATGTGGGAGATGGCTGAAGAATGGAAAGCCAACCGCCACTTGACGTAACAACTGCCGTGGTGTATATGTTGTACTGACACAATCCACATACGCACTTACAAGCTTGGCTTTACCTCTCCACCATAAATTCTTCGTTTTCGCGTCATAATTTCGGATCCATAGGAATTACTGACTATGTACTATTACAAAAATTTTTTATTTTACAAGTAGTTTAATATTTTACGCGTAATTTTAATCGTGCGTTGTACTTTCTTGTCTCTGTATCTACCGTGAGTGGGGCCGCGATGGCTGAGCTGTTAGCACGCTCGCATCCCACCAAGGAGAACCGGGTTCAATCCCCGGCCGGGTCACCGGATTCTCGCAAGTGGGAATCGTGCCGGACGATGCCGTTGGTCGGCGGGTCTTCTCGGGGATCTCCCGTTCCTCGCGCCCCTTCATTCCGGCGCTGCTCCATATTCACCTCAACCACCCTCATTGGCTCTCAAGACCTCGCTGTTAAGAGTCGCCCAATTCTCTTCACTCACTCTACCGTAAGTTTGTTGCTATTTCTGCTTTCCGAAAGAAAGCGATATTATTTATAAGCAGCGTAGTAGCAGAAATAGCAGTTGCTCTCGGCGGAATGACACGAACGACTGACAGCAAACATATAGTACGCCGGAAATACATAAATACATTTTATTAGGAAACTTGAGGTAATTATTGTTACGCGCTCTGAGGCTGCAATAAAAATATATTTATTAGGGGTTAATGCATTTTGAAAGAGCCTTAAAAAGTGCTCACTTTACCGTGAATGGCCTATAAGAGCATATCCCTGTGCACTTCTTACAGGATTGCCAAACTTCTTCTCATCACTAACATGCACTTGCCGCTGTCGCCCTTCACAACACTTCCATGTTTGTAGTTTTAATTTGGCGGTCCTTTTCTTGGTCTTGCTCGTTCTGCTATTTCTCACGTACATCGGCAAGAAAAAAGCAACTTTTTACAGCAAAAATAGCAACTGCTGCTGCCACCCGAACACACCTCCTGTTTCTGCACGTGATTCTCCATCCTTATGTTATATAATTTCCCCCATGAGTTATGAATGGCATTGTCTCCAGGATGACCGCAAGCCGCAGAGGTTGACAAACACGCTCTATGACGTGCTGTCATCCTACCTTGGCCTGCCAGGTCACCAGACCTCTCACCGACAGAGCATGCATGGAACCGGCTTCGACACTGGAGTCCACAGTAGCGGCGCCCGTGACCTACGACAACTGCCGAACCCCCATTCGTAATAGTGGCAAGGAGGCCGCGGTGGTCTAGTGGTCAGACTACTCCACTCCCCTCTACGGGAACCGGTTTTCGATTCTCGTGGGGTCGCTCCCGGATTTCCGCATGTGGGAATCGTGCCGACGATGCCGCTGGTCACCGGGTTTTCTCGGGGTTCTCCCGTTCCCCCCGCCCTTGCATTCCGGCGATGCTCTTCTCGCTCGCTTCGCCCACGTCGGTTATCAAGACCTCGATGTTAAGAGCCGCCCAAATCCCTCCACTCTTCCACTATCTCCATTCCTTGATGAGACTGTATTCCGTACACTCGTCAACAAATGTTACAAATATGTCAAACACACACACGCGCACGTTTCTACTGGACTCGATGTGTGACCGAGTGTTATGTTAAATCTCGTACAGTTCTGAACAAAAAAATTGTTCATTGCAACATTTAAAATTGCTTATGTGTTTTTGCCTGAAATAGTTAACACACCATGCCCATTGGACGCAAATGTCTAATTACATGTTGCACAGGATTGTTATATTTGGCGTATACATTGTGAGGCATATGCCCGGTTGCACCAACATCTTCCCCAATCCGAGAAGATCGTATGATCCTAGTTCCGAACCAGGATCCAGTTTGATCTTGGCTTCAATGTAAAAGTGCTGCACCAACGAAATTTCATGATTCTGGATCTCCGATTCGTCGATATTGGTTCCAAAGTGAGAGATCGAGATTAATTATGAGGAAAATTTTACTATTTGTTCGTAATATATGACGTCATAGAAGTAGGCGTATTTTTCACTATAGATAGAACTAGATGTGCGGTGTTTTACCTGTTTCAAGTGAATTATTGTTGTAGGAATTTTACTGAATAATATTCAAGTGCGTATAATGTTGTTTTATTTTCCCAAAAAAGCAATCGAACGTTGTTCTATATGTCGGCGTATTTTCAAACTACATTTGTCCACGATGGCTGCTGATCTCGGATCGAGATTTCAAACCACCAATTTTGGCGGTTCGAAATGATCTTCACCTCGATCTCCAATCCAGTTCTGAACTCGAATGGTGCAATAGTTTTCGGTGTCGATCTTAGATCCGATCTCGGATCGAGTATCGGACCACGATGGTGCAACCGGGCATTAGTGAGAAACTTATAAGTAATCCGTGATACTGCTCTACGTTATGATTGGTTCATATCACCAAATACAAAGACTAGGTCTGTACATAACAACAGCTCGAGTACAGCGCCGCAGTCAATGAAGCACAACCAGTGTACATTATAGAGGGCGTGTTGTACTTGAAGGCTATCTGCGGTTTGAGCTGTACACGACGAGGAACCAGCGGTCCGGTTCTTGGGTTTCTCCCGTGTAAGAAATTTGATTTGTCGAAGATTCTGCACCTCTCATGTGAGAATGGTTAAGCCCCTGCATACTGTCCCGAGTGCACTCGTCACTTCTGACATGTTGCAGGACATGTGACACTATGGTCGTTGCAGTACAAGTCCTGAAGTTAGCAGGAGCTGCTAGGCAATGCTACTGGCTGCTATTTCACATTTGATAGTTTCTTGTGCCGCTTTGGATCCACTGAACACCTTTCCATACTTTCCAAAGTGTTTTCCTGTTATTAGAAATACCTAAGTATGGTCGTACATTTGAAGAAGGAAAAAGCATGTAAGACGTGGCTTGGTTACTTGTTAATAGGGCCACGTGTTTTCCGCGAAACGAAAAGATTTCAGGACTACCTGAACTCCGAAACACTTTCCTTATTGGATGATTTTTACCTGTCGTGCTTTGCAAGTGTCTGCCCGCGAATCACACACACCCAGTGTCGGAGTTACCTCATTCTGATTGGCCCAGTCAGTTAAGTAACTGTCTCCCGACAAAGACGCATTTCCAATAACAAAAGGAAAATTGCAAGTATGCCATAGGACGTTGGAGTCTAGCCTTCGCGTGAATATTTCCGCGAAAAACAGGTCAGGTCGCCCTACATATTAACTCGTTCGATCACTGTGTCCACGATCGTGGACACGTTGAAAATGAATGATACTTATGGCGAGTGCTGTACAAATCAGAGCATCAGCGCCGAACACTCTCAGAGTGGACATTGTCGCTGATCCGATTTGTGACACCTCTTTGACATGAATAGTTCGTGCTCATATCATTGAGCAAGTTGATCTATAAGCATCAATACCTCATTTACAACTAATATTAATATATATAGAGAGAGAGAGAGAGACAGAGAGATAACAGGTGTGTAGGTAATGCCTAGTAATAAATAGTTTTTATGCCAAATGTTACTACACTGAGTGCGCATGAGTGCACTTCGGTGGTATTTCCCTTGACTTGGTTAACAAATTGAGACGTAATGTACCCAATTGTGTACATTACGCACGTGTAAGGAATGTTTGATCTGCACTGCTCACTGCAAAGTCGAATGACCAATGATCTTACCTGTGGGTAAAGGATTCGCAAACCGTCTTACTTTTCTAGGTCATCATTGGTTCATATTACTGTAGCCGAACATATAGCCTACAGCTCATTGACTGTTACAACGAAACAAGTGTAGTGTACAGTAATCAACATAAAATGTTATGTTTGCAATACCAGAAACAGTAAATTAAAGTGGGTCTGAAAGGGTTAAGCTTTGTTTGCATTAGGAATAACCAGGGCTTCGAAATAGTTGAAAGTGATCGTGAATGGACCTTCCGTTTCACTCCTATATTTTTATTTTGCAACAACTGAAACGAAGAATTCATATGTTCGTCAAGGAGTTAATGCTGACATCAGCTAATATGCAGTAGTTCCACACAAGTACAGCGAACAGAGCTCGCATATGTATTTTGGGTTTAATAGGGTTAACAACTATCTGCAGACGAAAGATTCTCCGCGGAAAAAAAAATATTTTGGTGGCTACAAAGTAAGTATTTTTGAGTTCAGGCCTTCGGTGTTGAGCAACAGAATTCTGCGCGGTTTAGCAAAACAGGAGAATATTTTCAACCACAAAGGACGGTCAGTAGCGAGTGAAAATATTCAGACACGTAATACACAAAACTTTGGAAGTTAGCCAGTAATCGACTTTTCCCTCTATAGCTCGCCGTCTCCAGATATTAGAGAAACGCTTCAGTTTACATTTCTTTGAGTTACAGACCCTGTTGTCTGTGGAGCTGACAAAAGCTACGATGGGTAAAATAGTTATGAACTTCGTGCGAGGGACAATACACGTCAGAGTGAATAACTCGCGAAACAGCAGCGAGATTAATCTTTCTTCTACTGACAAGTGCTCTCATATTCCTGGCGTTCCATCAAGTTTTTGTTTATCGTGAACACGGCACACGGAATTGAAAGTGTTTCTTAGCCCCCCCTTCCCCCCATCCTCCCCTCCAAGACCGAACAGTCACGCAAACATTCCTGTTTTTCCCCTTTGTGATCCAAGAATGGAGGTAACCCCGCGTAGTCTAAAGCCGAGGTAGATTGATGATCTTCATCTTCCGAGCATGTTCTCAATATTAGCTCACGAATTACCATAACTACTCTCAAAATCACGTGTCCAGATATTGACGTGCCGATTGATAAACCCTTTCAAACTCATTGTACACAATTGTTTACATGTTGCAGAGGAAGGTGTTGAATATCGCGACTCTCAGGATCAAATTATCGACTCTGTGCGTAAATTATTCGCAAACCGTCTTACTGGTTAGGTCATACATGGTTCATAGTAGTAAGGGCGTAGGGGTCCTGGATTACCTGGGGAAGAAGTTCCTATGAACCACATTTGCAAAAATGCGAATTTGCAAAAATTGGCAAACAAATCAAAATATAATAAATGAATTATAAAGTGGGATTTGCTAATTTTAAAATCGGTTTTAGAAAAAGTTTGGTAAAATTTTATTTTTATTTATATTTATCGCGCCCCCCCCCCCCCCAACGAGGACGAACGCATTAGAAACTCGAGCAGAAGAATTTTCTGTAAAAGAGTGGAAGGCAAATCATACACGGATATAGCATGCATGAAAACTAACAGTAAATCAGACACAAAAAGTGCACGAGTTAGGATGAGGTCTCGTGTCAGACGAATAAAGTAACTCACATAGAAATCGCGGCAATAACCCCGAATCAAAAATTTTTTCCAGAGAAACAAAGAAGGAAACACAGTCCAGTCAACATAAGTTTAGAAACAAAGTCAACACATATCATAGTGAGGTGAAAGTAAAAAATAATGCAACCATTTGTTGACATGCATAGTAGCAAAGTGGTACAAATGCCAACACAAAAAAACGTTTGCACATAACAACTCGCGCAATGAGGTAGGTCAGTTTATCGGGCCATGTAATGAGCCTCATAATATGTGTGCTCTTTGTTTTTACTTGGAACATAAGGAAAAACACTGCGATCTCTTTCCGAATCAGGATATTAAATTCCAGATCGATATTGCAGCACGCTTCAGGAATTTCAAAAACAAATTTGATATAGGTCACATCAAATTACGTGTCAGCAAGGACGATGCAGCCTTCAGAAACACAAACAACACGGAGCCGGTGATTTCCAATGATGACACCGGCAATTCGAACAGAGCCGACCAAAATTTCGCAAACATGACATGGTCAAGAGCTACAATGTCAACAGGCCATTATTTGCACTGCAATGCCGTACATTCGAGTTAAGATACGAGGGAAACAATATTACACATTATTAACATGGGCTGCTCTAGGAGCTGCGTAGCAAGTATTCTAATTTCAAATCAAAACTTAGTACCAATAATGGAGCAAATTTCGCTTGTAGGGCCGACACAGGAGATAAAAGCACCTAAATTCAAAACAAACATAAAGCTGAGTTTATCGGGACACATTTTCCCTCAAGACTTTTTGACTATCGATAATCTTAAAATGGATATTATACTTGGGGTAGACTTCATTAAGAAATATGATGCTATACCTTCCCTGAAGCATAATATACTGTTTATTAATGGAAACAATTCCAATAGGGTTCTGCAAGTACCAATATATAGTTCAATAATAGATAACAAAAATGTTGAGATACTCCAATACTGCATCAATAGGATTGAAACAATAGAAAATAAGCAGGAAGACACAGGCATACCCAAGAATAAATAAAAAGTTGGAGAACTATCAAAAGCATGCTATTAATAAATTTATTCAAGAATATAATGATAGATTTGTGCACAGCATACTAGAACTAACAAAACCAATAAAATATCAAATCAAGTTTGAGCTAGATGGAGATAAAGTAATTGTAACTAGGCTGTACCCTATCTGTCCAAAAATTAGGGAGGAATTGTTACAACAAATTAAAGACATGCAAAAGGTACAAATTATCGAGCAGTCCAACTCAGTATATTCGGCACAGAGCCTTACAATATGTAAAAAGAATGGGAGAATAAGATTTCTTACCGATTATA
This sequence comes from Dryococelus australis, assembly GCA_029891345.1. Classification (NCBI taxonomy): domain Eukaryota; kingdom Metazoa; phylum Arthropoda; class Insecta; order Phasmatodea; family Phasmatidae; genus Dryococelus; species Dryococelus australis. Next base: position 59,744,386 of record CM057008.1, read on the forward strand.
GAAAAAGCCATCCACATTTAAAAAGAGTTCAATATCCATTTCCGAAAACGGAAGACATTTTAAACACACTGCAAATTTCTAAATATATTACCTCTCTTGATCTATTCTCCAGGTTCTATTCAATTCCAGTAAGAAAGGAAATCGCCACAAGTTAACATTTATGATCGACGGCATAGGATTATTCCAATATTGCAGAATGCCTAATGGACTAAGCACATTGCCACAATACTTCCAGCAATTCATTGATATATTATTTGGCCCACTCAGGTGGAACACAGCTATTGCTACATAGACAATATTTTCATAATTGGTAACACTTTAGGAGAACATTTAGACAACATTAAAAATGTTTTTCAGAGGTCAAAACAGTTTCACATCAAAGTAAATGCCAAAAAGTGTAGCTTTGCAGAAAAAGAGATCTAAATTTTAGGGCATTATGTTACACCCGAAGGTACTGTTACTAATCCAGAAAAAGTGAAAAGTATGGAACAAATGTCACCGCCCGCCAACATAAAAAAATTACAGACATTTCTAGGCATGACGTCTTATTTAGGATGATACATCCCAAACTACGCTAGTAAGGCAGCACCCCTGATTGAATTAACAAAGGAGAACATTATTTATAAATGGGAAGAACAGCAACAGAAAGCTTTTTCAGAACTTTAAAAGTCTATTTTAAAAAGTTTTGACGAAAACAATAAGACCATTTTAGCTTGCAATGCTTCACAAACTGCAATCGGTGCAGAATTAATTCAGGAAAACCCTACTGACAAAACTAGAAATATTATAGCATTCGCGTCTAAGAAACTTTCAATTAACGAATCCAGATGGAGTGCTACAGAGCGTGAATTATGTGCCATTAAATGATTCTGCAACTATTTCCGACAATATTATATGCTAGACATTTTGTGATAGAAACAGACCACGCTTGCCTTAAGGCATTTAAAAACCATGGTCGAACATAACCTAAGAATACAAAAAATTGCTATAGCGCTTGTAGAATACAATTTTAAAGCAAATATTGTTAAAGGTAAACTAAATATACTCGCAGGAGCAATGAGCCGCATACCGGGTAGAGGGCAAGCCAACACATACAGTATATTTAGAAGACTATTGCAGATATTAGTGCAACTCAATAATTTAACTAAAATTCATGCAAATTTCTCATTTTCAAGCAAAAATTTTTCAATCTCTTCTGAAAATACGATTTATCTCTTCAATTTACCCCCAAAATTAAGATAATTTGATCCAAATCTGCGTTCTCAATCAAGCACACTTTTTAAAAACATGCTTTGTTCACCTCGTTGATCAGTAGTCCATTTTCAGGGTGAATGCAGGTAAAATCATGTCAAAAAGGCAAATATTTACTTGAAAATAAAAAAAAATATCACAAGAAGAGTATGAAAATTCTTGGAAGTTCACCAAAAATATGATGATATAGCTCGAAAATTTGTCTTTAAAGAACCACACACAGAGAGTGAACACAAGTTGAAAACTGATTTTGATTTTGATTTGCACTTTGAAAAATTTGATGGGGAATTAGAAATTTGTTTGAATTTAGCATGAAATTTGTTGAATTTCAGTTTAATTTTTCAGTTGTGCCAATATCTGTGAAAGATTTGATGTGGGGATTAGAAATTTGTTTGAATTTACCGTAAAATTGGTTGAATTTTAGTTAAATTACTGAGTTGTGCCAAGATCTGCTATAGTCTTTTACTAGTATAAAAGTGAACAATATTAAATACAAAGTAAAACAAGACATACTGCATTGTCGGTCAATATATAGGACACTAGCAGAAAGTTTTTATCAAAATGCAGAGATAGAATTAGAGATTCAAAAATTAGTATCTAGATACCATAGATAGTAAATAACTGGTCCACAATTAAAAATTATGTGAAACACTAGCTGCATATAGTTGACAAATCAATTATGAGAAAAGCTATTTTGAATGGGGAATATATTCCGGCACATGCAATTGCAAAATTCATAACTGATATATTCCAAGTCACCATAGAAATTATAATTTAAAATTGTGCAAATAAAATTAAAACATGTATTGAACCTGTATTAAATTGTCAGATTCTCTTAACCCCAAAGCAAAGCGTAATTTATTTCTTACCAGTATATAATCACGAGCAGGAATATGTAACAATTGAGAATGACAACCAATCACTCATGTGTCCCATCGACGACCACACATCACCATTTATACGAGAGTACTAAAACAATCCGCACATTCAAAAACTGAAAACAGCTCTGACAGAATCGGACAAAGCCAATCCTGAATACAAGAAGTTAGTTAGGTGCTATGGGATACCTTGTAATGGGGGAATATATCTAAAGATAAATACACTCGTAGGCGAGAAGTTCACACTAGTTCCGTCATACTACATACAAGAAATAATAGCAGCGCATCATGATGCACTGTTAGACGGAGGACATTTTGCACTTTTAAAACATTACAAAAGATAAAAAATAGTCACTACTAAGATACCATGAACACTGACATCAAAGATATATGTCAAAAATTGAATATTATTCCAAAAGGTTAAAGCAACAAACCAGAAGTCAGTAGGCGAGTTACGACCTATTACACCCCCACCCTTATTGAAATCATGGTCTCTAGATGTGAAAGGACCCTTAATGGATGTCAAAAAATTTCTATCTTGTCAAATTATTGGTAATCAGCTAACTGCTTGTGCACATGAAGATCCCACCAGCTGAGACATGTGTATTGATTTTATAGTTTTGAATTACAATACTTCAGTCAATGCAAGCACAAAATTTACACAATTTTATTTGTTACAAGGTGTAGAGGCCACCCAACCCACGCATTCAATAGCGAATAATTACTCAGAGAGAGAAGGGATCAATGGTGTTAAAACTAATTGAGGACCAAAACCAAGCCAAATTAAATTTAATAGAAGCTCAGAATCAGCAGGAAATTTGTTTTGATAGGAATGTCAGACGTAACATTATCCAGATAGGAGACTGGGTGTGGGTAAGTAACAGAGTGCATAGCAAATCTCTCATGTTCAAATAAAAGGGGCAGTTTAAGGTTATTGATGTACTCGGGCCCTCTAAATTACATATCCAACTAAACAAAACTGAGGAGCCCCAATATGACACCATTAACATGTGTAACACAAAACTATTAGTGGTAATATGTATTATATTACAGATAAGAACATGAAGCAACTGCAACTTGTTAAAAGGGTCTAACTTAACATTAAATTTTTTTAAAAGTGTACAATGGCATGCCAGTAACTATGAAAATGGCACATGTTCGCAGCTCGACAACGCGAAGGACACCAGTGGTAGCTACTACAAGAAGCAGCAGCCACGGTCCAGCCAACATAAACTTCAGGGGAGAAAAAGGCCACATCAGGGAGAAGAGCAACTGACAAGGCGATGCATCATGATATACTCCACGGCGTGTGAATTGTTCAGAACGCATGCGCGGATATCGCTACTGCGCAATTAATTTACAAAATGGAATAAAAGTAAATTGTCTTATAAACCTACCTTTTGAGCAGAAGACAACAGGCATGTGGATGCAGTAAAAGACACGTGCGGCAAAGGTAAATATAGTGTATCCAAACATAGGGTGCCGCCATGTTAATGGCGTCGAGGACGATGCCACACAGCTATCAGACAGTTGAACACCGCGTGCTAGATACGTAATGCCAATTAACATTAAAAAAGTAGTAGGATCAAAGTGTCTCAAAATAAAATAACACTTTAGTAATATTCTGAAATACAGTTCAAGTGCCAAATATTGTAAATCACGCCCGATGGCGAATAACGTGTAACATATGGCACACTAGACAAGCATGACAGAGTAGACATTATGGAACATAATGCAGAGAAATATAACATGCAGTAGAAAGTTGTATTAAGGCACACACTGTAACAGCACTGTCTCCGTAAAACACGTATTGGGAAGTATAAGTTAAGCCACGAGGCACAGGCTTATGCCATATGGTAATCAGTCACGCGATAGGAAGGCGAGAAAGCCTTTACGAGCAATAAATTTTAGCTAACGCTAAGTTCACTGTTTAATATTACACACAATATTGTTCCAAGTAACGTCACAGTATTAAGAACTGCACGAGATGGTACTGACTTTCAGCCAGATGACATGCTCAGGTTCTAAGTACTAGCGAGGCACAGTTCACTTATTGCACAGTGAAAGTATACATAGAGTACTACGGTAACAACGTTAAATTGATCACGTTAATAACATCCTACTCATGCAGAAGTAGGCTAATTATATGGTGAAAAAGATAATGCATCAGCGCCAGTCACGTTTGAAGCATCACCTACAACACATAACAGGCAGACGGCGGATGTGGGGTAGAGTGCTGACTCCATCTTTTTCGTCCAGACTTGCAAGTGACACCGACAGAGAGCACTGCTAGAGTGGCTTCAGTGTTACCAATTGTACAAATTTTCTATTATAGCCCTGGGGCGCATGTATATAGATATGAGCCACATCTATATGCATGTATCAACCATGTATGTATTATGTATTTAAGAAAGGTAATCTATATTATAGTGTAATAGACTAGCAACAGTAACTCTGTTGAGATGAACTATTGTGTCATATTATACACAATATAGACCAGTAATATACTCTAGCAGACTGTATCTGTTGGTAGGAAATTCATGTAGCACATGCAACACCGACTCAAATTAATAGTCTTTATATCAGGGTTCATATTAAATGTATAAGTTAGTGTTAGAGTATTTCAAATGATTGTAACAAAATACAGACAAAAACAAAAACCAAACATGGAAACATGTGCCTTGGCAGTGCAGGTAATATGGTTGCATCGGTGAACACTCTACAAAATATACCACAGAGTTAACCAAACACCACCATTGTGGTGTGTCCAACCACAGCGTGCAAAATTCCTTCCTAACACACTCCAGTGATGGCGCCTTGAAGGGTTACAATTATCATAGACACAAAATGTGGGGCCGAACACCACCCTATCCTTTGTGCGACACAAAACAATGGGTGACTTATAATGCGTTGTTGCAAATTACATGGGTATCCAAACAAAAATTTTTTCTAAGTTTCTTAAATGATTGTGATATGATTTAATTTTTGTAAGAACACGGGGTAAAAGGAATGTTTTTAATGGTGCAAAACATAATATGTTGTTCATTGACGACTAGCCATCGTGGTGCACAAATGGCTTCAAAAGTAAGTCAGGGTTCCTAAGGGATTGTAACACTTCTACCACGGCCAAACAGACTATCCTGGCCTATTTTGCATCCATTAGAGGTCGCAACAAATAAGTGCACTAAGGACACTTAATGGGACTCTCTAGAAAACATACCACTGCACCCTAACTTGCGTCTACCGCGACTTGAGAGGAAGAGAGGCTCCTCCGAGACCGCACTGCATTGATGCACCTCACCTCCAAGGCCGCGGGTTCCCCAGAGCAAGACGTCACCCCTACATATCGCTCCTCACTGTGCTCCACTCGACTTCCTCAGCAGCTGGGGATGTCTGCTTTTCCGGAGAGAGGGGGTATTGCTACGGTCCCGCCCTCAGGGTCGAATGAGAGCCACACGGACTCGGGAATCGCCGTTGTAGCAGCCAGACAAGGCACGAGGAAGCGGGGGTGATACGAAGAGGGGGAACCCAGAGCAGTACTATAATGGTGGGTGCGAGACACGTCTACTCTACCGCACTTTGCCACCATCCAATACGTTTTTGCACTAAAGATTGCACGAGGGCGTCACGACGTCGAGAGACGCTGAGCCAAGGGCATCATGACACCGAGGTTATGGATTGCGGGAGCTGGCGCAGCGCACTAAATCACCTCAAATTTGAGTAAATTTAACACAAAATCAAGTACATTTTTTAGTTTTCAAGCAACTTCTAGGAACTTAATTTTACACCAATTTTCGATTCTCAAAAACAAGCAAATTGAAACTAAAATCAAGCAAAATCAAGGAAAGTTTTAAATTTTTCCAAAAATCTCATATAGTTTTCTTGCCAGTTTTAAAAAAACAGCAAATTTAACTAAAATTCAAGTAAGTTTCTCATTTAGAAGCAGTTTTTCCATGTTTTCTAAAAATGCCAATTTAGCAAGCGAGCAAGCAAAGCCAAAATCAAATCAAGTAAAGTTAAGTCAAAATAAAAAAAATTTAAACCAAAATCAATATTGCTCCCACTTTCAGAACAATGAATTCTAAAACCTGTTAACAAAATGACATTTTATTCGATGAAACGAACCAACTATGTACTAAAAAATTGTAAATATTTTAAAATATTAAACAATTTAACTCATTAAAAAATTATAAAGAACTGAAGTGTACATTTACACTAAGAAAATTCAATATAATATATAGTTTTTCCATTTTTCGTTTCCTTTAAGCTGTATATGTTATAAAAACTTCTTTCTCATATATTAATTTCAAACTATTTTTATCAAATATATTTACATATCGATGTGGTAAAGTAATTTTATATTTACCATCTAGAACACAATTGAATTTTTTCCACAAATTTAGGTTCATACAATTGAAATTTGGTAGCAACTTTTTTAACTTGTTGAGAAGCGATTCCATTTCCATATTATTTATAAAGAAAAAAATTAATAGGAGAAAAATAAAAATAAAAAATAATAATAAAAATAAAAGAAATTAAACTTTTGAAATTTATTTCTTATTACATTTCTTTCTTTATAAATAATACAAAATTGAATCACTGATTAGTTATGAAATGTAAAATAATAAAATATGTGAAACGTGTAATGAGTTATTAAACATAATAAGTTTTTACTCACATAAAAACTCAAAAGATAAGCTTTTTAGCACCTGTAAAACATGTTCCATTGAATATGGTAAAAATCATTACGAGAAAAATAAAGAGAAAGGGCTATGCAGCTGTGGAAAATATGTTTATAATCTACATCTCAAAAAGCATATAAATACTAAATCACACAATACAACAGCAGATATTGTAAATAAAATTCAAAATGGTAATTATTAAAAAAAACACGCAGAGCATGTAAAAAGAGAATATATGTATAAAATTATTTTCGCCTCATAAAATTACTAAGGGCAATCATGCATTAATATGTAAAAAATATTTCATTGAGAACTATCGTAAGAAGTTGAAATTATCGTAAGAAGTTAAATAGTTAAAACGAATTATTCAATCATTTAAACACGTTTTAAATTTAATTTACTTTATTTATATTATGTTTTCTTCATAGTTTTAATATTTTTTGTTGACTTTGTATTTCTTGCAAACTTTATAAATTTTTCTTATAAATAAAATTAGCATGTCGTCAATAAGCAAGCATAACAAGTGAGCTTAGTGAAATAATAGTGGAAGAGTTACTACCTATAGCTAAAAGTTTAGAAATATAAAATTTATATAAACTAAGAAAATACGATTAAAAGTATTATAACACAAAGCCTTCAAACAGGAGAATACCAAATTTTAAAGTCTACTGAAAATCTATATGATTTAAAAGTTGGGGAATTAAGAGCTAAAGCTAAATGCTTTAAATAAAAAAATATACAGAGACAAAGAAAAATTATTGAATTACAACTTATATATTTTATTTTAAATGAAGAAACAAAGAATAGTTTTACAAATTTACCTTTTCCAAGATGTAAATTAATATACTGTATAATAAAGCTAAAGAAGAATTAAAAGAGATATTTCCTCTTTCTAATAATGTATTTGTAAAACCCAGAAATAAATGTAATCGAGTGACAAAATGGACGTAAAAAATTTACCTTTTCCAAAATTTAAAATAATATACAACAAAGCTAAAAAGGAATTAAAAGAAATATTCCCCTTTTCTAATAACGTATATGTAAACAAAAGAAATATAAGAACCATTAAAATTTACGCAATTGAAAAAGCTTTTAAATGTATGATATCAACATATAACATTGAAAATAATTTTAAAATTTAATAAAGCCAAAACATTTTTTATTTCAGTAAAACCTAAGGTTTTTAAGAGAACACGCGATCATCCTAGGAATCTTATAAGGTTGAAAACTCACATTAAATTTGTTGTCTATCTTCGCAGCCGTAAAACTGGTGAAATACGTTTATTGGTGACATTCAATCATACACACAAACAATATTAAACGAAGGAGAAATTAAAAAATTTACAAAATCATAAAAAAAGATTTACGTAGACAAATAGAAAATATTAAAAAAAAGCGCCTTCAGGTTGGGCTTTGTACAAAATCTTGGAATAAAGTTATCCATAAATAAGTATAATCCATTAAATGGAGCATCATATATTGATTACCAGAATATATTAAGAATATAAAAGGGTTCAGTCCATACTCTCTAGCCACTGAGCTACTAAGCCCCACTATTGGGTGCTCTAGCCACTGAGCTACGGTGGCCCCACTATTGTGTGCAGTGGCGTGGCGTGGGTGTCAGCCGCCCGGGGCGGAAGAAAATTTTGCCGCCCTCTTATTTAGGTATTTCAATTTAAAAGACTATAATATACAGTAATTCTAAAGAACTTTTCGGCAAGAACAGTCATCATTATTGTGTATTGTACAGGTTACAAATAAAAAAGTCATATATATATATATATTTTTACAATATAATAATCACATTTATTACAAAAATTCTTACACGTATGCCACTTACATTGATATAACAGGTATAGAACACTTATGATTATACCTTAACGATCGACAAAATTAAGTTATTAGCGAATTGAATATAAAACGCAAATCGACTTCCAATTAGAACAAGAACGATACTGTTAATATTTATATTTTTATTGAAAAATAATATACTTGTTAGAATTAAAAACAAAACTTCTGTCTTTAACTAAAACTTTATTAGTCTACTTTTTTTAAGAGCAAAGTCTTTAATTGCACTATCAGTGTCTATAGCATCACACACCTCTTGCTCAATAGACAAGATAGCCAGATTCGTTAGCCTTTTAAAGTACTCATTGTTGATCTTAAATAATTTTTGATCAATTTCAATTTTGAAAAACTTCTCTCACAGCTGGCATTGCTTATGGCAATTGTGAAGAATATTCGGAGCATTATTATAATATTGGGCAGAGTATCTTCCAGCTTGGATTTCACAATAAATTTGAATAATTCAAGTGAGTCCGCATTAATTAATTAATTTTCGTTGCCTGTGGCAGCAATGAAAGTCCGCAGTCGAAGTCGTTCCAACTTGAAGTCCTGCTCGTCAATTTCGGCAGATGCGTAGTCTAGATTACATTTAGTGTCGTCCTAATCTAGTAACATAGCCGGCGTTAGAACTTATCCGCCAAATTCTGTAGCTGCTGAAAACGCTCACGAATTTCTACAATGATTCTATCTAACGAAGAAAACAGGTTCCGCCTCAACTCATTTTCACAAGACAAGTTAGCATCTCTTGTTCCGTCATCTAAAATGTTCCTTCTTGTTATGCGCCTCTGAAGTTCCATGGAAATGCCAAGTTCTTCACACATATTTTTTGCATAACTTACAGCGCCATCTGCCCATTCTTCTCGTTTCTCTATCAGTACCATCTGCAAAGCATTTACTTTCTGAGAGCACAGTCTTATGTCAAGTCCCTTTGCTTGTAAATATTTTTGTGCATCATTCACTTCATGTAGCACCGGTTGCCAGAGGCCCAAGAAACAAAGAAAGGAAAATGACTGCATCGTAACTAGCAAAGTTCCTGCATCTGTTCTTGTGTTTAAGCTTTCACCTGTCTCTGTCAGTTTTTCCAAAGTGACGAGAATGTCTTTGTAATGATGCCATGTCATTTTTACGGCATCGCCTCTTGCACTCCACCGCGTGTCTTGAACCCTTTGTAAACTTTTGCCTGTAGCTGCTATCAGAACTTCCCAACGATGTGTGGACATGGAAAAAAATGAATAGCAACGTTCTAATGTGCCGAAAAAAGTTACTGAACTCGCCTCAGGTGAGGCTGAGTGTAAACAAACCAGGTTTAACGAATGATTTGAGCAAGGTACGAATTCAACTTTGGGATTTATTTCTTTAATTCTTTGCTGAACTCCTGGATGCCTTCCAGCCATAACAGCAGCATTATCATATGCTTGGCCTCTGAAGTTGCTTATATCGAGGCCATCAGCTTCAAGCTTGCTCAAAATCATCTTTGAAATTCCTTCAGCAGTTTTATCTTTTGTTTCAATGAAATCTATAAAAGATTCCACTACTTGTACTTCCTGATTTTCAATCATTACGTATCTTAATGCCTGGCTTATTTGATCTTTATGAGAAATGTCTGGAGTGCTGTAGAATATAATCGAATAATACTTAGCCTTTTTTATTTGTCCGATGATATGTTGGCGAACTTTATTTCCCAAAATTGCAATAAATTCGTTTTGGATTTCTGGTGACATATACGTGATTGAAATTTTGCCACACATTTGAGATCTTACAAGATGTTCACGAAGTACAGGATCGTACTTTGCAATTAAATGCACCAATTCTAAAAAGTTTCCTCTATTAATACTGGTGTCGTTTTCTGTATGGCCACGTAAAGCCAAATTTTGTTTGGCAAGGAATTTTATAATACCAAACATTCTGATAAGAATTTCTTGCCATTTTTTTGTTTCCTTTGCCACTAAGTTTTGCTCTTTCTTGTCAATAGTCTGTCCTTTTTGAAGTCTGCTCTCCAACTCCTTCCATTTGCAATAATTTTGGTTGTGTAGTGCACTTGATTCGTGACTTGAAACCTTAGGATTTAATTTCCACCAAGTATTAAATCCATCAGATGAGTAATACTTTGATCCTTTCGGTGTGTTTACGTTCTCAAATAAACGACAGCAAAAGCAAAATAATGATGCTTTGGAAGGAGAATAAGCCATCCAAGTACGTAAAACTTTTTCGCCGTTAGTCAATGTGCGGTAAAACCATTTCTGGGTAAGCCATCTTGTCTCTCCTTTTGATGTTAAAGAGCACGAATCTGAACGTGTTACTGTTGACGCTTCGGCGAAGTTAGTATTGATATGCTGAACAACTTCCTGGCCTTGCTGAATGAGATGCAATCGCATATTTTCATCTATGTGTTCAGGCCATTTACCAATATCGTCCAAGTTTTGGTATTGAATAGCAGACAATGCCGATGCTGTATCAGTCTCTGTTTCTAAACTATCGAAATCCATGTCTAGACATACAGATGCAGACGCTAATTGAGTAGATGTTGGAATTTGATCTTCAGGAACAATGTCAACATTTCTAACAGGTACCATATCAACAGTGTGAAGTTCTTGTATTTTTTTTTTTTAGCTTGTTCTGGGTTTGAAGGCCCAGTTGTCTTTGATGAATTTAACGTGGAACCTGACGTCTCAGGAACAGGACTTTTCACGTATTTAAGTAAAGCCCCTTCATTTTTTATAATATTTTCCAACTTAGCTCTTCTTTTATTACGGTAAGATGCCCCACTTTCTTTTATTCTTTTCATTTTTGATGCTAAAACAAAAAACTAAATTAAACTAAACGAAACTATCGTACAACATTTAAAAAAAATTGCTAATAAATTTAAAAAAATATAACTTACTTTACTGAAATTTACTTGTTCTGATTTTTTTTATTTTAATAAATTAAAGCTCAAACAACATAGCAGATAGTCAGACATACAATTACATAAATAAAAAAGGTAAATAAAATATTTAATACTCACATAGTTGAATGTATACGTACACGAACAATACAATTTTTCAAAAAAAAATTTCAATAATTTAACAATCACAACACGTACTTATGATCACTGAAATCACAGTTTGGAAAGCGTATACATATATACGATACGATTAACTTAATGCGAATTGGACAACTGACGATCCATCAATCAAACTTTCTTTGAATTGTCAAAGCATCACTCACGGACTTCCCTGAAGGGACTTACTAGTACTGTAACATAATTTACAGATATTATTATACAATATTGAACACTATTCTTTATATGATAGTAGTCATTCTCGCTGAATATTAGTCATAAACAATCCAAGCACAAAATAAAATACGGGGAATCCCTGCAAGTCAGTACAGACGGTGTTGCCAATCGCTACAATGAGCAAGATGTCATTATTATACATTCTTTTAAAGAAAGGGGATTCCCCAATTTCGTCACAGAATAAGTATTGAAAAATTCCGTGCTCATTTCAATCGGTCCGAATCGAAGGTGCGACAAAAATATGAAATGGTTCAAATATTATCAAGATATTATTATTATTATTATTTAGTGTGAAATGTTGCCGCCCCCTAAAGGTACCGCCCGGGGCCGGCCGCCCCTACCCGCCCCCACTCCGCTACTCTACTGATTGTGTGTTCTAGCCACTGAGCTACCGACACCCCATTATTGGGCGCTCTACCCACTCAGTTACTGCTCCCCCATTATTGTGTGCTCTAGCCACTGAGCTACTGCGGCCCCACTATTGTGTGTTCTACCCACTGGGTTACTGGGCCTCCATTATGGGGTTCTCTAGCCACTGAGCTACCGCGACCCCATTATTGGGCGCTTTACCCACTCAGTTACTGCGCCCCCATTATTGTGTGCTCTGTCCACTGAGCTACTGCGGCCCCACTATTGTGTGTTCTACCCACTGAGTTACTGGGCCCCCACTATGGGGTTCTCTAGCCACTGAGCTACCGCGACCCCATTATTGGGCTCTCTACCCACTCAGTTACTGCACCCCCATTATTGTGTGCTCTAGCCACTGAGCTACTGCGGCCCCACTATTGTGTGTTCTACCCACTGAGTTACTGGGCCTCCATTATGGGGTTCTCTAGCCACTGAGCTACCGCGACCCCATTATTGGGCGCTCTACCCACTCAGTTACTGCGCCCCCATTATTGTGTACTCTAGCCACTGAGCTACTGCGGCCCCACTATTGTGTGTTCTACCCACTGAGTTACTGGGCCTCCACTATGGGGTTCTCTAGCCACTGAGCTACCGCGACCCCATTATTGGGCGCCTCTACCCACTCAGTTACTGCGCCCCCATTATTGTGTACTCTAGCCACTGAGCTACTGCGGCCCCACTATTGTGTGTTCTACCCACTGAGTTACTGGGCCTCCACTATGGGGTTCTCTAGCCACTGAGCTACCGCGACCCCATTATTGGGCTCTCTACCCACTCAGTTACTGCACCCCCATTATTGTGTGCTCTAGCCACTGAGCTACTGCGGCCCCACTATTGTGTGTTCTACCCACTGAGTTACTGGGCCTCCACTATGGGGTTCTCTAGCCACTGAGCTACCGCGACCCCATTATTGGACGCTCTAATCACTTAGTTACTGCGCCCCCATTATTGTGTGCTCTAGCCACTGAGCTACTGCGGCCCCACTATTGTGTGTTCTACCCACTGAGTTACTGGGCCCCACTATGGGGTTCTTTAGCCACTGAGCTACCGCGACCCCATTATTGGGCGCTCTACCCACTCAGTTACTGCGCCGCCATTATTGTGTACTCTAGCCACTGAGCTACTGCGGCCCCACTATTGTGTGTTCTACCCACTGAGTTACTGGGCCCCCACTATGGGGTTCTCTAGCCACTGAGCTACCGCGACCCCATTATTGGGCGCTCTACCCACTCAGTTACTGCGCCCCCATTATTGTGTACTCTAGCCACTGAGCTACTGCGGCCCCACTATTGTGTGTTCTACCCACTGAGTTACTGGGCCTCCACTATGGGGTTCTCTAGCCACTGAGCTACCGCGACCCCATTATTGGGCGCTCTACCCACTCAGTTACTGCGCCCCCATTATTGTGTACTCTAGCCACTGAGCTACTGCGGATCCACTATTGTGTGTTCTACCCACTGAGCTACTGGGCCCCCACTATGGGGTTCTCTAGCCACTGAGCTACCGCGACCCCATTATTGGGCTCTCTACCCACTCAGTTACTGCGCCCCCATTATTGTGTACTCTAGCCACTGAGCTACTGCGGCCCCACTATTGTGTGTTCTACCCACTGAGTTACTGGGCCCCCACTATGGGGTTCTCTAGCCACTGAGCTACCGCGACCCCATTATTGGGCGCTCTACCCACTCAGTTACTGCACCCCCATTATTGTGTGGTCTGTCCACTGAGCTACTGCGGCCCCACTATTGTGTGTTTCTACCCACTGAGTTACTGGGCCCCCACTATGGGGTTCTCTAGCCACTGAGCTACCGCGACCCCATTATTGGGAGCTCTACCCACTCAGTTACTGCGCCCCCATTATTGTGTGCTCTGTCCACTGAGCTACTGCGGCCCCACTATTGTGTGTTCTACCCACTGAGTTACTGGGCCCCCACAATGGGGTTCTCTAGCCACTGAGCTACCGCGACCCCATTATTGGGCTCTCTACCCACTCAGTTACTGCGCCCCCATTATTGTGTGCTCTGTCCACTGAGCTACTGCGGCCCCACTATTGTGTGTTCTACCCACTGAGTTACTGGGCCTCCACTATGGGGTTCTCTAGCCACTGAGCTACCGCGACCCCATTATTGGGCTCTCTACCCACTCAGTTACTGCACCCCCATTATTGTGTACTCTAGCCACTGAGCTACTGCGGCCCCACTATTGTGTGTTCTACCCACTGAGTTACTGGGCCCCCACTATGGGGTTCTCTAGCCACTGAGCTACCGCGACCCCATTATTGGACGCTCTAATCACTTAGTTACTGCGCCCCCATTATTGTGTACTCTAGCCACTGAGCTACTGCGGCCCCACTATTGTGTGTTCTACCCACTGAGCTACTGGGCCTCCACTATGGGGTTCTCTAGCCACTGAGCTACCGCGACCCCATTATTGGGCGCTCTACCCACTCAGTTACTGCGCCCCCATTATTGTGTACTCTAGCCACTGAGCTACTGCGGCCCCACTATTGTGTGTTCTACCCACTGAGTTACTGGGCCTCCACTATGGGGTTCTCTAGCCACTGAGCTACCTCGACCCCATTATTGGGCGCTCTACCCACTCAGTTACTGCGCCCCCATTATTGTGTACTCTAGCCACTGAGCTACTGCGGCCCCACTATTGTGTGTTCTATCCATTGAGCTACTGTGGCCCCACTATAGTATGCTCTAGCCACTGAGCTACTGCGGCCCCACTATTATGTGCTCTATTCACTGAGGCACCGCGGCCTCACATATCCAATAGAGAAAAAATAATAATTTTTCAATTTACTAAGCCCCTCACCCCCCCCGCCCCCAATTTTTCATAAAAGCGTACTTTATTTTCCCTTTTCATTCATGCGCACGCGCCCACACACAAACACGCTTACTCACGCGCGCACGCACGCACACACGGAGACCCCAACTGAGACCTTTTTTTTCATTGTTCTACTAGGAGAATATTAGGGACAAGGAGGTGAGGTATCAGGAGTTATGTATCAGGAGTTTTCGCTCGTGACTTCTAGGCTCCTGATATGTCACCTCCCTCGTCTTTCATATTCTCCTGGTAGTACAAAATTTTTTCCAGATTTTTCTCTCTATCCTAGCGGGCTAGCGGCTTGCCTACCAAGCCGGCGGCAGGCGCTAACTACATGAGGAATCGCGAAATCCTTTCTTATTGCGCCTATTTAAAAGACAACTATTTCAAACAATCAGTGTTCTATGTGAAATATCTTAAAGAATAATGCTACGTTAAAATATTTTGGCAATATTTTCATATAGTAACAAGAGATGGATATATATGTATATATTCAAAAACAATTTTATTGTCTGAGAAAATCACGTCAGCGTTTAACATTGATTCCCTATTTGAAGTTTGCAGCTTGCAGCTCTGTAGGCAGGTAGGCCCGTGAAGTCGACTTAAAATAGTTCTTAATATTTTCAAAAAAGGCAAGTTGAAAAATGTAGTTAATTGTTCTGTATTTCTGAAATGCCTATTTTAACTCCTTCTTTTATCTTATTTAATACTGTATGTCATTGTGTATGTATTGTATTTTACTATGTATTCATCACAAACTGACATAATGTTGTTATAGGTACTACTTCCCATTTATTAACAGGGTTGTTCGTGGGAAATCGCAACAAATAAATAAATAAAAGTTGAAAAAATCCAACTAACAGGAGGGAATGTCGAGAACAAGGCGAGATCACAGGAAAAAAAAAAAACAATGTGTAGCAGAGCTCTGATTGGCCACTTTTTCTCGGCGTGTACGAGAATGTCAACAAACGCTATTTTATTTATATGTAGAATTGGCTCCAATTCTACTGAAATGTTTCAATTTAGAGTATGTGAAGTGATATGCGTGCGATATTCTTCCGTCTATTCCAAGAGATATGCGACTATGCGAGTGAAAAATCTTAGTGCACATTCTGTGTTATGATCGTGGCCATTGTGCGTTCTTTATTAAAGTTAAGGTACAGCAGGTATTTGTGTGTCTAGCATATAGACATGAGAAAAGCATGGTTTTATATTTGTTAAATGTGTAACGTAAGTACATTAATAAAATGTTAAAAACGATAAGAGACTTGAAGCAAGAAGGTGTCAGTGCAATACAGTGCCTTGTTTTCACCACCTGTGTGTACATCCTCTGCAGTTTACAATAAACTATTCTTTACGTAGATTATTGCATTTTACATGGCATTAATTACAGCCAACACGAATATTTTGTGTTCGTTTTATTGTTATTATTTTTATCTTGTTACTTAGGCCAAAATTACATCGTTAACTATTGAGCCCCCGAGTCTTTTTAGGGGTTAACAACTTACTGAACTAGGGCTATTTCGTCACTATTTGATCTCATTATGAGTTAATACGCTGTTGAAGTCGTCTGCTAGTGCGTTATAAGTGTGCAGTCGTACTGGAGATATACAAGTGTTGTTTACATTGCATACCCATGCGAGTGCTATATGAACTCACTAGTTCGGAATTTTCTCTAGATTTGTGTTACTCTTGCGTTTGTGAAACTTAAAACTTAAAACTACTATCTATTTCTGATTTATTCGGCGACGAAAAAAAATTAATATTCATGTGTAAGTTTGTAAATGAACAATTGCAGTGTATTTAATTTTTGCAAGTTGGGTTGCAATTACTAACCTGCCGTGCATTTAAGGTCTGGCCTGTAAGTTGCGGACTCGTTTGGGGTACAGGCACTTTTATAAAACTGCAGATACGTATTTTTCTAAATTCCGATGTGCTATTTCAGTGTAAGAGTTTATGCAATTCATTTATTAGTAGCTAAGGCTGTGAAAGTTTGTAGATTGAAGATAAACAAAAATGTGAACAACAGATCCAAGCATGTTCCAAACATAGCCTTTAGCTTTCCTCGTGATAAAATAGCTGTTTGTCGGGCATTAATGGCAAATCACATCGTAAATCAATACAAGGCTACACCTTATAAAAAACGTCACTTTTACAATTTTTTTCTCCCCAAGCCAGTCAGCAGAGTTGCAGTGACAAACAAGAAATCAGCTGTTTATCAACACAAGAATATACAACTAAATCAGTTCTCATATTTGAATAGCTATTGAATGTAGCCTTCAGGATGAGCAATTTCCATGGTTAATAGAACTCATTCCATGCAATTTCTGGGGTGACTCATTAATAAAGACAATGACCAATTCCTTCCTCGTATTCCCTTCATTGTGTTCTTGGTGTACCATTCTCTAATGAACCTGCTGTCGAGAAGATGTAAGTTAAATAAATAAAGTTTACCCGTGTGTTTAGACGGTGATGTATTTAATGTCAGGCTGTAATAATTACAGTAGGGCCTAAGTGACAAATCCTTACATTTGATCGTTTTCCAGAGATAGTTAAAATAAAGCCAATATTTCCCTGTAACTAGTAACTACGCCATCTGCAAAATTTAAAAACATCACGTGATTTTCTTTAAACGCTATTTCACCTTTCTGCAGGGTTTTTGAAATTCTAATTTTGAGGGAAACTAATTGGTCATAAGTTTGTTTTAATATTGGTGATGACTCATTGGTATTAAGAATGAAGGGTGCTTCGTAAAACAGCGAGTACTCTAGCCACTACACCACCACGGCCTCTGCCACCTTAAGAAGGGAAGAGTTGAGAGAGGTTAAGGTGGTTTGTAACAACCAAGGTGTTGAGAGTCAATGAGGGTGAAACAATGCAGATATGGAGCAGCACTTAAATGCAAGGGTGGGGAGAAAACAGGAAAACCTCGAGAAAACATGCCTGCCAGCAGCATCAATCAGCACAATTCCTATATGTGAAAATCTGTGAGTAACCTAAGAGGGAAATCAACATGACTTACTTTGGTGGAAGGCAAATGTCCTACTACTACTACTGACACCTCTTGCTGAAAACTCCTCAAGCGAGAAGGATCGATAGGTCGTGCTTTCGCAGTTATTACACATATTGAGTGTCGGGATCAAGCCAGTTTTTGCCCTTTTGCTCCACGCGAGGTTTCTGTCCTCGCTGAGCTGGCCTTACGAAGGGAGGAGAGGAACTTCATTTCTTCAATTATATTTGGGTAAAGTAAATTACACAGTTGAATTTTAAAAAATTATTGTAACAATTAATATAATTCTCTACCAGCTTATCATTGATCTGGTTTCTGAATGGGAGGGACAGTATTTCGCACATCTGCATTTTATTTTTATAATTATACTTAGGTCTACTTGTTTCTTTCGTAGGTACCAATGCATACTGGAAGTTGTAGAATATAATAGATGGGTTGCAATGTACCTACACATGTATACATACAACATTGGGGTTCACAGAAAAGAAAATTATATAGAGTAGTCATGTATTCCTGGAAGTGGCATTTGAAAAATTTCGCAGTAGACCTAGGTACTCAATTTTAAAACATTGACAAGCTGATGTTAATGTTTACAATAGTGGCATAATCATCACCCACAGTTCCAACTGACCACCATGTCTGCAGTAGTGGCATATGAAACCTATAAGGAATTGATTTGTTTATACACTTTTTTGTAGAGATTATGTCGCAGAAAACTAGAATTACACATGCAAACACACAATACCAAAGTGGAATAGTTGTCAATAGGTGCATAAACACACATAATTCTGCAGAAGGAATCTTACAAGAAAACCACTGTGTTTGTTTGTTTTTGTTTGTGTCCATCATTAGTTTTTTGTTTCGCTAATTCGCTGTTTGCTAACTGAATTCCTTCTACAGAGCTCTCTTGTGTTCTTCAAGTAGACCTACCTATCGGCACCTATTCTTGGTTGGTTTTATGTGTCTAAGTTCGCGTGTGTAATTCTTGTTTAATGCGACATGAGCTATGCTGCAAAGGCAAGTGTTCAACACAATTTTTTCATTTAATATATAACATTCAGGTAGGCCTACATGAATTATAAAGTGTAATAAATTTTAGCTCAAGGGAAATCTGTGTGTTTTGTTAAATAATCATAAATCATAGCAACAATTAATGGTAAGAGAAAATGTCGAAACTACGATATCTCGCATGTGTAATAACCCCAACTTTAATAGCTCACACAAGTAGGGAGTGGTTGCCCTTATTTACATCTTGGAAATGTCAGTTACAAACACTGGATTCAACAGCTAGTTTCCCGGACTATTGCAGCGAAAATACATTTCACATGTCAACTGCTAATTTTATTGGTGATGTATGTGTCACGAAAATGAAAGTAAACAAACATGGGTTAAATTAATCGTGGTAAAAACGTGTTTCCAAACACTACATATTTGCAAAGGTGAAAATTAATACTATCAAGTATTGCTTAAATATCTCGCTTCTGTCACATGACAGATTTGTTTATGGAAATGATTTCTACATATAAAATATGACTGCACAAAGCCGTCGGATAAGGCAAACACAGCAGGCTAACGACCGAAATCCACTTAATATGTAGTTGAAAAAAACATATATATTTATTTATTATTTCAAGATATTTATTTATTATTTCATTGTAGTGTAAGAACCTTATACTTCGTGGATTGTGACAGATGATGAATCAAGCAAAATACAAAAGTACGAACCTAACCTAGATGCAAATAATGTGGACAAGTAGTTTTGAAATTTAAAAGTTACTCCTGCGTACAACCCATATAATGTTTAAAGCAGATGTAATAAATATTACAGTTCCACACGACTTTCAGGATTATTCAATTGCTCGTGTACATTCAGTAACTAGTTTGGAGAATGAGAGAACCAAAGGAAGTTTAAATGGCTTGCTTTCTCAGGGCCGGTCTACAATTGACATATATAACATTAACAGTTATAGCGATAAGCACATCCTTCATGTTTTCCATCATTTTAGAGTGAAATAGCATCAACTATTTACTCCTGGAACTTTAATTCACTGAAATTTTCGATATAACTCAAGTGAAGTGAAATACTTTCAACACATGACTAAAGCACGCCCCGAAAAGATGGCGACCAAAAAGTAAACAAACACCAGGGAGTTCTGTGTAAACGCTGCCAAGTCACTTCTGATGTACTGTGTATTCTGTGTTGAGATGGTGGTACAACACGGCCTAGCATACAGTTTACCCATGACAGGTATTCTCAATAACAGGTAGGATGGCCACCCAATTTCTGTTTAAAAATTCCCTCCTGACATTTCCAGGTTTTCCAGAAGAGTGGCCACCCTGAACAGGTATCGACTGGGAACAGGAACAGGTACGGGATGTTCCTGTGAAATACTGGCTCAGCTCATCTTTGCAATGCAAGTTTCCGTGAAGGATGGCTGACGGCTCTCTCCAAGGAGAGAAACTGCCGATTCGCGGCCAACCTAGCCCGCCCTACACGCCTTCTGATGACGCCTATTCACGGGTGGGCCGCGGTGGGGCAGTGGCTACAGCACACGCCTCTCGCCAAGGCGAACCGGGTTCGATTCACGACAGGGTCGCTCCCCGCATTTTCGCGCGTGGGAAACGTGTCGGACGATGCCGCTGGTCGGCGGTTTTTTTCGGGTAACTCCCGTTTCCTTCGCCCTTGCATTCCGGCGCTGCTCCGTGCTCACCTCGCTTCACCCTCATCGGCTCTCAAGACCTCGATGTTAAGAGCCGCACAAATCTCTCCTCTTGCATACAGAGACTGGGCTCGTTTTTGGCTGGGATGGGATCTTCGTCCGTTTGGACACAAAGTACTTAACGCATTCATACCCAGTGTACACAATATGTTATTCACGGTAGAGTGAGCACATTTCAAAACCCTCTCATTTGGAATAATAGACAATAAATATATTTTATTATAGCCTTAGACGTTAACATTCCAGTCCGGTGTAATATATACACTGTTCATTACTCGCACAACAATATTTATTTTAAAAATGGCGGATGAATAAAAATTGTCTAAGAGGAAAAAAGTAACTAGGGCCTCGAAAGTCTTCACTCTACCGTGAACAGCCTATAGGTAATTTTTGGTCTGTACTGCACACTGCGAAGCTCAATGATCTTACCTGTGGGTCAATGATTAGCTAACCGTCTTACTGGCATACGTCATAATTGGTTCATATTACTGTAGCGGAACAAATAGCCTACAGCTCATTGGCTGTGACAACGAAACAAGTGTTGTGTCGACTTAAGTACAGCGCGCATTATAACATTTTTTTGTCTGCAACGCCTGAAACCGTAAATTAAAGTGGATCTGAAAGAGTTAAGAAAACAGAAGTGAAAGAGTCGCAGTCCGCGTGTCTCCTCTTCACTGGGCCAATGAGAGCCGCGGTACGCCATCACTGAACGTTTATCCTTACAGGCTGTTCACAGTAAAGTGAGCACTTTTGAGGCTCGAGTTACTTTTTCCTTTCAGCCATTTTTTATCCTTTAACCACCTTTTTGAATAAATCTTGCCATGTAAGTAATATAGACAGTGTGTATATTCCTCCGCACTCGAAAGATTATGTCTAAGGTTACAATAAAATATGTTTATTGACTATTGTTCTACATGAGAGGGCGTTCAAAAGTGCTCACTTTACCGTGAATTTGCCTACAGTAGGGAAATCGAATTTTTGCGAAAATATTTCATGACCTATTGTACTTCATGACACGTTATCTCAGATCCACTTTCGTGATTGGATTTTTTTCCTTGTTACGCGTCTTAGGTGTCTGCACACGAATCATAGACGTGTGCAGTGTTGGAGTTACCTAGCTCTGATTGGCCAGTCAAGTAAGAAACTGTCTTGTCACAAAGACACGCCGCCAATAAACAAAATAAAACTGTTGGTACGCCTGTAGCATGTGCGTTATTAGTCTACAGAATCAAAGTGAGTCACTTCCAATCATAACTAGAAGTTTGTCGTCTTGTCATTCCTCTACACACTCGAACCACAACTGTCTATACATTGTCTGCTGGGATGTTGAGAGACTGTGTTCATATTCACCTTGGCTACACGTTATACGATCACATTATTTCTCGTTTATTACTGGCTGAAGAGTCACCTACTGAATGTATGGTACAATCATATCAGTGACACTATAATAGACGTACTTCAAGTATAACGTGACACAGATAGAATAAGCGATACTTACGATCACAGAATACTTAACAATACAGAGGTGAAACAGCCGCACATGACAGCAAGATGGCGTCAGCGGTCAGCGACATACTGCACGTTCTTGACATGCAGTCAGCGACTGATAGCAGCTCAGCCAATCACAGCATCAAGTACAGACACAATGATCCGTTCCTAGACCGTCTTGCAACCAATCAGAGAGTGAGAACTCGCATATCAAAGGGACCGCCACGCTATGTCGTATCTATGTACTCACCTACTCTATGGCCAGACGATCTCGCAGAGTACATGCGGTACAGACCCGATATAGCCGCTTGTACCCCGAAGTCGAGTGGCACACGGCAGCAATATGGCGTCACTTGCCAGGAAAATGTTGTAACGTCGTTTGGCAATCAGTTCCTGTGGTTACTTACTCGCCAACCGGCGGCTCATCCAATAGGGAACATTCCGCAGCATGCAGCAGCCAATGATACACAAGGTCCATTCCCAGACCATCGTCCAGCCAATTAGCGAATGGATTCGCCCACTCGAAAGGGACTGTCATGCCATTTACTTCTGTATATATACCTATTATATGACGATGCAGAGTTCTATAACAAGGAGGTTCTCGAGTACTATTGTGCTGTCGCTGTCTCCAGGTAGATGAGTGGAGTGCTGCGAAGCGAGGTGGGTATGGGGCAGCGCCGAAATGCAAAGGCAGGGAAGCGGGACATCCCCGAGAAAACCCCATACGGACCAGCTACATCGTCCGGCACGATTCCTACATGAAATAATCCGGGAGTGACCCCGCAGGTAATCGAGCCCAGTTCTCTTCGGCACGAGACAAGTAGTCTGACCACTGCACCACCTGTCTCTTAGGCGTGCTGTACGTGAGCGTCTGTGACGTCATCGTCTCCGCGAACTGTGCAGGTGGAAACAGCTTTCACTTCGCGAAACTTGATTCTCGTCTTGTTACACGTGGTTCTCGCGTGTTCTTCCGGAATACGCATTCCTCAAGCCCCTGCTGTCGTGCTGGCAGGTTTTCCCCCGGTAAACTGCTTCCGATACATTTGGCCAAAGAAGTGGCAAGGTTGTGATGTCATCTACAAGTCAAGAACTACGCCATATTTATCTGAAAGAATGTCGGATGACGTTTGGCGAATTCAGTCAATCAGAATTGTGCACACCAAAAAATTGTTTATTACGATCCCATAAGACTTTAAAATGGAGACGCATAACTATAAACAAATAAGTTTACGGAGATGATTGATTTGTATAGCAGCAGACAGGACATGAATGTTGTTCCCAGTGGGCATGAAACTAGAACAGTAAATAATCGAAGCCAATTAATTAAATCGCTCAACGAATACGCGAAAGAAATAAATATAAAGAATTACTTTAGATGTTAAAATAAAATCTGCGAAATTCTCTATATTCGTTCCTTTTGCATGGTAACAAGATAGAAATATATCACTTTGAAAGGTATGTTTTAAAAGGTCAGACTAGATCCTTCAAACAGAAAATTTTGAAAGTGGAACAGATTTTCAAACTAACTCAAAAAAGATTATTTCACAAACTTTGTTTGATGGCAAAATTTGGTGTACGTGGCTACCTGGTACAGGACCGGCACGGCTACCTGGTACAGGGCCGGCACGGCTACCTGGTGCAGGGCCGGCACGGCTACCTGGTGCAGGACCGGCACGGCTACCTGGTGCAGGACCGGCACGGCTACCTGGTGCAGGACCGGCACGGCTACCTGGTGCAGGACCGGCACGGCTACCTGGTGCAGGACCGGCACGGCTACCTGGTGCAGGACCGGCACGGCTACCTGGTACAGGGCCGGCACGGCTACCTGGTGCAGGACCGGCACGGCTACCTGGTGCAGGACCGGCACGGCTACCTGGTGCAGGGCCGGCACGGCTACCTGGTGCAGGACCGGCAAGGCTACCTGGTGCAGGACCGGCACGGCTACCTGGTGCAGGACCGGCACGGCTACCTGGTGCAGGACCGGCACGGCTACCTGGTGCAGGACCGGCACGGCTACCTGGTACAGGGCCGGCACGGCTACCTGGTGCAGGACCGGCACGGCTACCTGGTGCAGGACCGGCACGGCTACCTGGTGCAGGACCGGCACGGCTACCTGGTGCAGGACCGGCACGGCTACCTGGTGCAGGACCGGCACGGCTACCTGGTGCAGGACCGGCACGGCTACCTGGTGCAGGACCGGCACGGCTACCTGGTACAGGGCCGGCACGGCTACCTGGTGCAGGACCGGCACGGCTACCTGGTGCAGGGCCGGCACGGCTACCTGGTGCAGGGCCGGCACGGCTACCTGGTGCAGGACCGGCACGGCTACCTGGTGCAGGACCGGCACGGCTACCTGGTGCAGGACCGGCAAGGCTACCTGGTGCAGGACCGGCACGGCTACCTGGTGCAGGACCGGCACGGCTACCTGGTACAGGGCCGGCACGGCTACCTGGTGCAGGACCGGCACGGCTACCTGGTGCAGGGCCGGCACGGCTACCTGGTGCAGGACCGGCACGGCGGAGTGATATGATACAGTTTATTCACGGATCCATCATTCTTTTTGAATAAAACCTTTGATGAAAAATCGCTCCATGTAGGACGTGTTTACCTATTTTCTACACATGTCATGTACCACAAGTCTTTAATGTCTGTTAACACGAATGTATATTATTTTTCGTTATTTCGAAGTTTCACGTGTATTTTATTTATAAATTATAATAATTCATTTATAATAAATGTTAGTAAAAACCAGAGAGAAAACATGTGTGTTGGTGGCTCCTAGTAAGAAAATTGTCCCATACAGAATAACATCACAACTGAGTGCGCACGAATTCAGTGCGTTGTCCTTTGGTGTAATTTTTTCTAGACTTTGGTTGCACGAGGCGGAGGAATATCCTGGAAGTAGAACTTTGGCAGGGCTTCAGGAAATTGTGAAGTAACCATATTTATACCCTGAAAACTATGGGGATATTAAGTTTTGCAGACTCAATTAAAACGCCAGCTCTTATTAATTTACTCGTGCTAGCATGATTATTCTATTAAAATGGCTTAAAGTATTTTTGTTTCGATAGCGATATTGTGCAAGATAGCAGAGACAAGCCTAAAATCATTTACAGGCTGTTCACGGTAAAGTGAGCACTTTCAAGGCCCTAGTTACTTTTTCCTTCGAGTCATCTTTTATCCTTTAACCACCTCGTTAAGTAAATATTGCCGTGTAGGTACAGTAGGCCTACAGTAATTAACACAGATTGTATATTCCACCGTACTAGGAAATTAACGTCTAAAGCTAAAATAAAATTAAGATCTACTTGTATACACGTTGTGTGTTCTTCCGCCTTATGCAAAATTAACATTGTCATGGGCCTCATCACTTATTCATGCGTCGGTCAAGCGAAACTGTGAAATTATTAGAAAAGTAAATACTGTACAAATTTGTTCATTTTTACACTTCGATGCATTGAAAAAAACATATTGCGATATAAATTATCTACGTTATCACAAATGGTTGTCTATCGCTTTTTATTCGACGTTAATATACGGAACTACTTTCCCCTCCATCGTTACCAACTTTACTGGGCACATGTTACTCATTGAACCCTTGAAATATATGCAAGTAGGAGAAGTGACATTTGTCTAAGGTTGATTTTAAAAGTGCTCACTTTACCGTGAATATGCTATATGTGAAACTCTGTCCTCGACTCGGCTCGGACAGTCCCATAGCAGAGAGCGTCCTTAGCCGGGCGAGTATTGTCGAGTGCGGCCGTCAAAGTTAGCCGCGAGCGGTCAGGGGCAGGTAGCATGCTTGTTTCAAAGGTTCCTTTCAAAAGAGCACAATTAACGACGGGCGAGCCACCCACACGGCGACTGACTGCCGCAAGCTAGACGTTGTCCTTGAACACACTGGCAAGCCCTCTTGCCCAAGGCGCCGCCCTTACACTCCACTGTGCGAGCTCCCATTGGCCGCCGCGCCCGCATCTACAGGAGCGGTTCTTCCTTGTCCCTGGAGGGTAGCCCACCCGCAAGACGCCACTCCAGCCGGCACTGCTACACTCACTGACAAAAAAAGTCGAGCTCCTAGCAAGAGTGGCGGAAGTCGACCCTTTCAGTCCCGTATTAATTTGTTGTTTCTGGTGTTGCAAATAAGATACACTCTAAGAAATTATTCGGAAATTTACCATACCAGTGTATATGATTAGTGAGAAAGCAGGAATTGTAATGTTTTCCCCTATACATTCATTGTAGCGTTCCTACAGTTGCTCAGGAAACAGTCAAATGCATTGCTAAATTCCTAACTTTGTATAGTAGCGCTGATAAACATTCTTATATCTGCAGCTTGATGTGTGGTATTATTACCGTACAGTGTATATGTAGGGATAGGAAAATTTCGCGAATTCATTAGAGTACAAGTTAGACGTCAAACACACCTTCGCAATTGGATTACAGCTTATTAGACCCTCCCTGCACGCATCTGAGCCAATAGCAGCCTTGCAAGGAAACACCTTGCTAATCTCGTAACTGCCAGGTGTGGGGCAACAGCCAATGAACACGCAGCTGACGCTCCAGTATGCAGAGGGCTGAGGAGTCTAGCTTACAGTTCATTGAACTCGCGAAATTTTCCTATCCCTATGTATAGGTTAAAAACTTCCATTACAGTTTAGGAAGTTTACCAGGAAATTTTTTACAGTGTATTTTTCTGCTGACACACGACTAGTTTCATCATTACAACCAATAAGCTGTACACATTGTGTTCGGTAAGTAGTTATATGAACCAACCATAATGTAGCGCATTAACATGTTCTACTAATCAGTCGCCCCACAGGGAGGAACATTGGGCACCACGTATCACGGTGTACAGCGCAGATCAAATATAACTTTCCTGTGCATCATGCAGCCAATTTCCCACACTGCGCATGCAAGTGTTAGCATTTTGAGTACTGGCTAAGTGACATTACATCGCCTGAGTTCAATTGCATTGTGTGGAGTTTGTTGCAAATGTCGTACCTCCCGTTTCCTTTGAAGACACTGGTAATGAAATACTAACTTGGTCAGCAGTTTTCATTATGTTATCTACAACATAATATTAAACAAGTAACATTGAAAGTTTGTAAAGAACTCAAATGAACACACTTTGTTGTATACTATTTATCCTACATAAGAAAGGCCATTTAATTGTGCCACTCGGCATTATATATTCAGAAAGTCGGCCAGTAATTAACATTTATACATTATAATAAGCGTGTCCGGTGTTGTTGTGTGAATCAACAGGAGAGTTGTAAATGGGAATATACAGAGAACAACAGAACTGATGATAGTGCAGTCGTGAATACAGACGACTCATTTCTAGTTTGTCTTAATTGTCAGTAAATCTGTACCACACTCAAAGTGAAATTGCGCTTTTTGAAAGGTCATAAGTAAGGACGCCAGAAGGCTAGATTTCAATATCCTATATGCACTCCTGCAGTTGTCCTTTTTGAAAGGTCATAAGTAAGGACGCCAGAAGGCTAGATTTCAATATCCTATATGCACTCCTGCAGTTGTCCTTTTGTTATTGGCCGTGTGTCGTTATGAGAAGACATTTTTTAAAATTGGCTTGACCAATCAGAATCAGGTTACTCTGGAAATTTACGTCTGTGATTTGAAGATAGGCACCTAAGAGGCTGAGAATACGTCAAAAGCAGCCAAGAGTACGTCTTAATTTAAGAAGAGTTATAACCATTAAAAATATCAAACAGAATTAGAAAGTTATACACTGCAGATAAAAATTGTCAATAACGTTTCTAAAAACCTTTATGATATAATGCATCCCATCCAGATGTATTTGTTTCGTATCGATGCACCACTTTATTCCTGTAAAATTATTGGGTGTGTTCCATATTACGAACGCTGTAACTTTTTTTTGTTTTTGCGTACGAAAATCTT
This sequence comes from Dryococelus australis, assembly GCA_029891345.1. NCBI lineage: Eukaryota > Metazoa > Arthropoda > Insecta > Phasmatodea > Phasmatidae > Dryococelus > Dryococelus australis. The sequence continues at coordinate 59,772,696 of CM057008.1, forward strand.
TGATAATTAGGTGCCAAAATAAATTTTTGCAACGCTGCACATAAAATAGGGTAAATATCCAACATGGTGGCCGGGGGTCATCACAACATGGCCGCCTCGACAACCGAGATGGCGGGCGAATCCTAACCCTGAATCGTGAGTCCTGAGCCAGACTTCCCTTTATCGCTATACTACGATAAACTGAGCAGTTTTGAAAACCCTGCTTAAGATCTACTTGTGTGTGCATTGTGTATTATTCCACCACAAACAAAAGTAACACTGCCACGAGCCTGATCACTTTATTCAAGTTTTATAACAATTTTATACGCTTTCTAAAATAATGTGTTGTAGGAATACAATATTTAAACTGTAGAGTTAGAGGAAATTAAAATTCAACATTAGTTTTACACATTCCACACTCAGGTTTCTTACGTCGGCCAAGTGAAACTGTAAATTTATTAAGATAGTATATATTTTACAAATTTGTTAATTGTTACACTAATTTAATATTAATGAACTCGAAAGTAAAATAAATAGTTTCAGCGTATTCTCAAGTGTTGGACCTAACACTTTTAATTGAGCGTTAAGAAACGCAACTACTTAATCCTTCGTCGTTACCAACTTTAATGGGCTCATACCTGCAGCCAGTGTGCCCGTTATGCAGATAGGAACCATAGACTAAAGGTGAGGCAGACATGCAGATCTCGCTGGCTGCGCACAACCAATCCCCGCGTCCCAACATTGAACTGCTTTTCTACCAACACGTCTAGCGAAATTGGCGTGGTTTGGATTTGAGGTTAGAAAACTGATTTGTAAATAAATGCTTAAGAGATGAATGTATACTTCCTCTGACCGATTTGTAATGCAGTTTGATTAAATTCAAACTAATGAAAGTATTTTATTAATATAATAGTGCTTGTCATTTAAAAAAATAAACAAACACGTTCATCACTGTTGACCATGTGACTTTGACAGCTGTTTAGGATTGGGGTAGGTATTATGTTGGGTACATGCGCAGAAGACGATTAAGCGGTCTACCTCATCTTTAGTGTATAGTAGTGGTAGTGACATTTGTACAATTTTGTTTAAAATGTGCTCATTTTACCGTGAACAGCCTATACGAGATTAGCACAAATACGAAATATAAACGCGCTTGGTAACCAGCCGTACTTGGTTACTCCTGATACTCGGAGTTAAGTTGACTTTACGAACTACTCGAGCAGCCACACAGTAAACTACATAAAGCTGATAATAAGCCCAGCTAGCCACCGCTGTGTTAACGCAGGAACGCCAAGTGCTGTGTCAATAACACGAGACGTCTGATGACAACCATCGAGTGGAGCATATATTGGCAGTTCCAGAAAGTTTGCACGGCTCTGCAGTCAACTACTTCCTGTTCTGGAGGCTTCTGCTTGGGTTTCCATTCCTAAACTGACTGCACGCTCTAAGACAGTATTCGCAAATTTACTACGTGAGTGCATACACAGAGTGAGAAAGTGCGAATAGCGAAGTTATTATGCTAACGTTCCTACATTTACTCAGGAAACGGTCAAATTCGTTAGAAACTTCCCGACTTTGTATAGTAGAGATGCTAAACATTCTATAATTGCAGCCATAGTTTCAGTATTATTTCCACACGATGTATGGGTTAAAAACTTCCAATTTAGTTCAGGTAGGTAGGTAGTAGGCTCAACGTCTCGTCTACAGCGAGGTCATTAGAGACGATGCACATTGCACATGGAACAGGAACTGGGGAAGGATTGGGAAGTAATCTGCCATGGCCTTTGTTAGGGACCCATCCATTTCGGAAAACCATGGAAAACTGAAATCAGGAAGGCCGGACCAAGAATCGAACCTGGGTCCTCCCGAATGCGAGTCGAGTGAGTAACCACTTGCGCCACCTCGCTCGGTAATTGGGTTTAGGAAGTTTACCAGAAAACGTTATTTAGCGTGCAGTTTCCGTGCGCTTGAATTGCAATCGCGCCTTCCTACACGAGATAAGTATGACGCGTGGTCGAGAGTGACAGAACGTTGCAATCCGTAGACGGTCTGGCAGAATGCGACGTAACAAACGTGAGAAATACAACTTTCTACTCCCCGAACAAACATTTGATTCTTATGCGTGTAGCATTTTAAGCACTACAGACTTAGTACACATATTCATTACAGTGTTATTTCTGTCTAATAGCTTTATGGTGACTATAATCATATGTAGGCATACTCGTAAAAATGTGCAGTACCACAGATAAAATTTAATTTTTTGTCGTGTTTGACTGAGATAAGATAATTGAAGAAATGCACATCCCCCTGCAATCCAAATAAACCACGTGAAGAATTAGGCACTTCTGCAAGCTAAACAACAACACAACCCAATTTTCAGAATGGCTAGGCCAAACGAAAACTAAGACACACGAGAGAAACAATTGACAACATAAATGTGTTCGAATAATGAATTCGTCTACTAACGTTAGGCAGAGGAGAGTACACGAACGTTGGAGAGGTTTCTTGAAGCCCAGGTATACGCAGAGTTGTCCTGAACTACAGTTACAAAATTTGTGACATAATTCGTTACGGAAAATAATTTGGAAAACTATCGTACGACCTATGAATAGGGGACGTGCAAAATTCGCGTTATTTTATGACACCACGATAGAATTCACCGTCCTATATGTGTTAGAGTCGAAACCATTTGTTTAGTGACTTTCACAGCAGTGATGTTTACTTTTCCTTTTAACTTGGTTGGAAGTGATTGGGCTGGCCTCTTGTTAGTGTTTTCCTATTGGCCGAAAGCGGTCCAGGGCGTGTCCGGGAAAACTGTAGTCCAGTTACAAACGCAGTACAAAAGCACAAGTATTTGAAGTATAGTCTGTCTTGAAATAAGAACGCGAATTATGCGTGTCTCTAAGGCTGTGAACTAACATTTTCATTAAGGAAGACACATAATTGAAAATTTGGAATTGAAGTTATTAGCTGCACAATGTTAAAAAACTAGTGTGTTTTCCCGAGAATTGTTCGTCTCCGAGGAGGCGTTCTGGCTCCGTTAACCCTTTCAGACCCACTTTAATTTATGATTACAAGTGTTGCAAACAAAAAATTTGATGATGCCGTCTGTACTTAAGTCGACACAATACTGGTTTCATTGTCACAGCCAATGAGCTGTGGGCTGTATGTTCGACACAGTAATATGAACCAATCATGACCTAGACCAGTAAGACGGTTTGCGAATCCTTTATCCACAGGTAAGATCATTGGTAAATTTGGCATATTCATTCGATAACAAGCTAGATTCCACAATCCACTGTGCATTCGAGCATCAGTTAGCAGCCCATTGGCTGATGCTCCACTTTAACCCCAGACCAGGTAGCACGCGATTCGGTTCTTATTTTCCTTGCAGGTTCTGTATTGGTCAAAAGTCATTCGGGGCGTGGCTAACAAACTATGGACCAATGGAATAACAAAAAAAAAAAAAAAAAAAAATGTACACGTGAATGCAGTTTAACTTGTCCTCAGACGAATCCGCGAAATTTCCGGGGGTCTAACCATCGGTCCTTGATCTTCGCAGTGTGCAGTACAGACCAAAAATTACCTATAGGCTATTCACGGTAAAGTGAGCACTTTTTAAGGCACTGCTAAATTTTTTCTTTCAATAATTTTCTACCTTTCCGCTACTTTTTAATGTAAACCTTGTAATATGACTAATAAACACATTGTATACATTTCATCACTCTCAGATGTTAACGTCTGAGACTGCAATAAAATATATTTATAAGGGGTTAATGCCTTTTAGGAGGGCCAAGTGCTCACTTTACCATGAACAGCCTGTAACTTCAATACCGCACGTCTGTGACACGTACAGACACCTGAGACGTGTAGCACGGAAACCATCCAATAACGAAAGTGGATCTGAGCTATAGTGTTATGAAATACAACTGGTCGGGTGTCAATAATGGTTGCACCAGACTTCACAAGAGATGCAAAATTAATAGCCAATTGGCAGTAAGGCAACCGGGCACACCGTGTTCAAAAATGAAAATAAAAAATATCTGCAGTGGGGAGAGCCGGGAAACCGCAGGCAGAGGTATGGCGGAAATTCCAGCGGCCACCGGAAGCTGCGTGACAACGTATCACGATGGGGCGTGGCCTGGCACATCTGCCTCCCCATTCGCCGAACTTCTCCTTCAGTCACGCTATTGAGTATTTACCATTTCGCCGAACACTCTTCAAGCTAGAAGCATGGTCCCCGATCTCTTCCAAACCGCAGGAACGCCGGCGTAACGAGTATTCCCTGACGTAGGATGTAATTATAGCAAGATGCAAATTATAGTAGTAGGTAAGTAGGGGTTCGAGTCCACGTTGGTACAGGAATTCCCAACGACCGTTCCACGAATATTTACGCATTAATTTCTTCTTTCATATGTTCCAGAATAAAGTAATAATTTGGTCCGTGCTATACTTACACTGAATTGAAACTTACTTCAATCTTCAAATGAAATGCGCACGTGTTACTTGTGAGGCACTGGCTGGCCTGTATATACAGCCATATAAAGGAAGGGATTCGAGTTTGATATAAAAATTGGGAATTCGAAACATATTTTTAGAGTCTGGGCTTTTTGAAAGTAACTAATTTTCAACGGAAATTCATTAAATATACTTCAACTTAAAATTTCATAATATTTTTTGATGACAAGTACTGAGGTATCATTATGAACATTACATTAACCCCTTTTTCCGTTTCAGGTGTTGCAACCGAGAAAAAATTTTTCTCTGACAAGTGCTTTCGGATTCTTTGCACTAACTTAAAGAATGGAGCCAATGAGAAGATATTAGGTTTATTTATTTGAGACACTGGTGGTGGCCCACCGTCATACAGTAGCAATCACTAATGCCCGGTTGCACAATCGTAGTTCGAAACTCGATCCGGGATCGGATCCAAGGTCGACACAGAAAACTGTTGCACCATTCGAGTTCAGAGCTGGACAGGATATCGAGATGAAGTTCCATTCGAACCGTCGAAATTGGCGGTTCGAAATCTCGATCCGAGATCAACAGCCATCGTCGACAAATGCAGTATGAAAATACGCTAACAGATAGAACTACGTTCGATTGTTTTATTGGGTAATTAAAACAACATTATACGCACTTGAATATTATTCAGTGAAATTCGCACAATAATAATTCACTTAAAACAGAAAAAACATCGCACATCTAGTTCTATCTATAGTGAAAAATAAACCTACTTCCATGACGTCATATATTACGAACCAATAGCAAAATTTGTCGCATACTTAATCTCGATCTCTATCTTTGGAACTAAGATCAACGAATCGGAAATCCAGAATCATGAAATTTCGTTGGTGCAACACTTACATTGGAATCAACATCAAACTGGATCCTGGTTCGGAACTAGGATCATTCGATCCCGGATTGGGGAAGAGGTTGGTGCAACCGGGAATAAGGAAAGGCGTTTGTCTGTATTGCTGCTATCATCTGACCTCGTACAGCACCGACCAAGATTTTACCTATTCTGCAATATGTCTCACGCAAACGAATATACTCGGGATAATATTATAAGGTGTCATGGGGTGCTGGCCGGCCACATAAATATTTATTATTTTATATTTGTACCATCATATGCTGTTCAACTTGGGGATCTGTGACTACTATTCCCTCTGGTGTTTGTTTTTATATCACATGGTTTTTGCAAAATGATTTGTCATAGTAGTTTTTATTGTTTTTGTAATGTACTACAAACAAAATAAACTGAAAGATCTTGTCGTAATACATTGTCAGATATGCCTAGTAAAAGTCATCCTATAAAAGTTCAGGGACAGCCGCAAATACAAGAAAAGTACAATAATTTCCTTATTTCCAGCAATTTTATGAAAGTGCAAAAATTTTTCTTTGTGAGATTTTATAGACGTCTTGGACTAGCTCTTGACATCTTCTTTCAGTGCGAATTATGTATTTTCTGTAAATAACTTAGTTTTCATTATTTGTACATTTCTAAAACAGTACAACTGTGATTCTGATACGCAGTAGAGCCAAAACCACGCACTGAAATTTTTTTTCTTGTGTGGAGAGGGTAAACATTGATAATGTCCAAAAGTGTCCTTAAAAATGTGCTCTTACGCATAAATAATCTATATATTTACATTGTTTGCATTGTTGTACTTACTTATGTTGAGAAATTCGCTAAAAAAAACTGGTAACTAATTGTCTATGCAGTGTATGCATTGAAATATGTGTGGAACACACGCTGGGCCTCCACGTTGTGATAGCCAGTATGAAATATATAGTACTGTGCAAAATTGCCGGTATGCAAATATCCACTGCCACTACATTGTGTGTTCAATATGAAAAATAGTAGGGTAATTAAGTTTCGTACTATACTGACAAATGTTGTATGTGTTTACTTATAGAGAGGCGTATGTCAGTTACCATACGCAGATTAGTTTGTTGGGTTTTATGCATAAATGTTCAACACCTAATATATCCACTGCCACTACATTGTGTGTTCAATATGAAAAATAGTAGGGTAATTAAGTTTCGTACTATACTGACAAATGTTGTATGTGTTTACTTATAGAGAGGCGTATGTCAGTTACCATACGCAGATTAGTTTGTTGGGTTTTATGCATAAATGTTCAACACCTAATATATTAAGCTTGTAAAATAACTGTTTACTTTGATCACGGTTGACTGAATATTTAATTATTTTGAGCTTTGATTAATTCTGTAGGTTTCGTCAACACCAGCCAGGACCAATCGCATGTGGTATTCACGAGTAGTTTTACGTGTAGGTTAGTTTCAGTGTGTGATATCGTTTTGAATATTCTCTACTCTCATGAACACTGCGGTTTACATACACGACAATGAAACAACACTTCTGAACAGTTGACTTGCAGTAACTCAGTGGAAAAGTGTAATGTTGCCGAGGCTGCCTTTGTATAATTGCTCAGTGTAGTCCTGGGCAGCTAGGCGAACAAACTAGCACCATCTAGGAAATAAACATTTGACACGTACGCCATTTGTCTACGTGCGTCACAGCAAGGCAGGCAATTGAAAACTCTAATAAATAAACACATGTTATGCACTGGGTAAGAAACAGGTTAACACTACAGCAGAAAAAACTACACGACACATACGCCCTGTGGATATAATTCATTTAGTGACCTTTTTCCATTTCTCTTGTCTTTGCAAATAATTAGAAATCCTGATGACAATATGAGCAAAGCTAGAAAGACACAACGCTATCTTAACAACGTTCAAAGTGGCCATGTTTAGCCTGCCTGAACCCTCTGACTGTTGCGTATCGTAACTTGCCAGTGTCTGAAAATATTTGTTTCAGAAATTATAGATCAAACTGTGTGCTCCCTCACCAAACAGTCTAGCTCTGCTCTGGTAAAAGTTACTCTTATCTCAAGTTTTGCAGTGGGCGTAAACGTGCTGGAAACTTCCGTACTTATAAAAATCAAGATGGCATCGCTTACGTACTGTCTCTAACGGAAATTGAGCTGATCCAAACTGTGAATAAAATGATATCCAGATGAAAATGTCAGATCGCAGTGTAGGACTTAGTTTTTAATTCACCAACTGGATTGAAGGTAGGATGCTCTCGCAGCAAGTAGCAGGTAGATGGATATACGTGGAGCTCAACTCGGCGTATTCAAACTAGCTATCTCCTGACCACTAAACCTCGCTAATGGGCGACTATTTCCTCAAACTCCATTGCTGGTTAGTAAAATTATTTAAAAGTTGGTTTAGGGCAACGTCTACAAATCCTAAAACTAATTACAAATCGTACCCTCAGTCCACTTCAGGCGGGACTACGTCTCACGTCGTTGGAGGCTGCTAGCGAAGAGAACGTTAGTCTCTGCAGGCTGACGCTAGCGCCAGCCAATCAACAATCAGGGTTTAAACCTGCGGGCCATTGGGGATCAACACTATTTAAAACACCCACATGAATCACTTATAACGGCCTGAAAGCCGAAAAACCAAAGAATACGTGATATCGAAACTGAGATACAATAATAAATAGAAACACTTGCAAAAATGAGATCACACCAAAAATATATATTGATTATATAAAATATATAAAATTAAATACACAATGAAAAATTAACTAGCCTATCCAAGTTAAACATAAAATATTGCCATCATACAGCTAAATTTTAAAAATCCTACGTGTTAAGAAACATAAAATTAGTAGAAATAAATACAATTTACACAAACGGTTGAAATCATATGACTTGTATGCAAATATTACTTAAAATCTGACATGACAATATGTGTAGCGATAAAAACAAGACAATAATATAGTTTAATTTTATCGAAATGAAAACCTATTTTTATGGGTGTTACAGCACTGAGGGTGATTTTCCGTTTTCAATAGATATTTATGACGATACAGCGAAAACGGAAAGTGTTAATACCCTGAATACCCCTCCCTTATATACGATTCTGAGGTAAACCTGGGGTAAACCATTTACAATACAGAGCTGTGTGAACTTTCACTGTACACACTATTAACCAGGCAGAAGATAACGACATCAACACGAAATTGTGGAGTTTTTGGGAAAGTTAATACGTATTATCTACTAAATTGCAAATACGAGCTCTAAATTGTATATGTATTATATGCTGAAAATATTATATATATATAAATTTGATAAAATATTTCACTTTGTTAATGTTCTGAAGTTTATTAAGTATTCTTGCATTTACAACGCATAAACAGATACCTTTGCCGTTACTAAGGATAGTTTTCAAAGCTTTAAAAATGGAAAGTTATTCCCAGTTGTAATATCATATACTTTGAATACCAAAGAGAATTTTATGATATCTTTATAGCGTGTTTTTTATTAGCCTATTAAATATTCTAGGTATTATGTTTGAAGGCTTTTTATAATCATGTTTTTAGACTGTTACAAGATTGTCAATTTGGGGAATTTTAGGGGAAGGTTTCCTATATCGCACCACGGTAGCCGTGATTCTCAAATTATAAACTCGCGATAAGTCAAGTCGTAGAACTATTGCTATAAAATCACTGTTAAGGAGGGTCAATACCCGCCATCTTGGGTTTTTAGAATCACCGCAAAAATCAGCGTTATAGATTTTGTATTGGATTTTACTGAATGACAGGACACAGGACATTCCTTAGTGTGTTTTCTGAAGTTGGTATTGCTATGGTTGGTTTTGGTCGCCTGCCAGGAAAAATTACATACTTCTCCCCGGCAGTGACTAGTTGAAAATTATTAAAGGCAGTGAAAATATAACAACTTGATAACGCTTGAGAAAATATTGCTTATGCAGTGTCGTGCGAAAAGTTTAGTTGAACCAACTTACATGTAAGTTGTGGCGAAAAATGGATAAATGCAAGATGGATGGGACTGATTCCCCTTAACTGAACTGCGGGCCTTCGTGCTGGCACGTGTCGCGTGTTGTGGGTGGGCAGTATTTTATTTCAACGGTTGGTATGTAAAGTCTTCTATTTACCATGAACAATATCTAACACCAAGCACGTTTCACACATGTACAGCCGCACCTAAATATTGCATGAATGCAACACTTCACCTCGTATTGATTTTAATTTTTTGGTATTGCAGTCAAACGCGTAACACGTAGTAAATGATATCAAATCGGGAAAGTGGATCTCAGCTAAAAAGTTACGGAATACAATTGGTTAATTAAAATCATTACATAACCAAACACTTCACTTATGAGCCGGTTTTTCCAAGGTTAAATTGGAAAAGTGTCGTCGCAAGTTGGTCGCCAATGACGCAGTGCGAGCGTAGTGGCAGTTTCGCGGCACACGCACGCAGCTACTGCGCTTCTGTAGTTGCAAGTGTTGTGTGCTAGCGATGAGTCTCGCATCAAGGCGAGTGGAACGCCTGAGCGTCAGGCGGTTCCGCGTAAACAAACATGCGCAGGTCGGCGATGAAAGGCGGCGCCGCTCACGTAGCTTGTGACGTCATCGCCGGGTACCGAGAAAGTCGGTGACGTCATCGAGGAGGTATCGCCTTTCCTTCCGCCCGCCCACACGACGTCAAGGTGACGCGAAGCTAAGAGGCGGATTGTACAGCGTGCTCGCTATTTCTTCACACTTTTCGAATCGAACATTTGAGGAATTACACCATGTAGCGTATGACGTGTCTGGTTGCTATAGGCTGTTCACGGTAAAGTGAGCACTTTTTAAGACCCTTCTAGGTTTTTCCGTTCATAAAATTTCCATCTTCCTGCTGCTTTTTGATATTAACATTGCTATGTGACCAATAAATACAATGAATACATTTCAACGCCCCCATAATTCAATTCTCCAGGCTGCAATATGATATATTTATCAGTGGTTAATGCCTGTGAGGAGAGCCATAAAAAGTGCTCACTTTACCGTGAACAGCCTATACCTAAATATGACATGAGTAGAAGTTAAATGCCGATTCGAGTGCAGTCCATAATTTAAGTTAAAAATCATGGGACTTCATTAATTTTTCATGGTTTCAAGAAATCTCATTTGTACCAATTCTTACATCTCAAAAAACAAGCAAATTTGTCTTCAAATCAAGCATAAATCAAGCAAAGTTGCCACTTTTTTCAAAAATAGCGTGCAGGGCATGGCACAAGCTAAAAACATACAAAATTATGCAAAAATCATGTAAAATTATACAAAATCGTGTACATTTAAGGCAAATTTGCCAACTATATTAAAGCAAAGGGTTGGTCGAAACTAAGCAAATTAAGCTAAAAACAAGTGGAATATTATAAAAGATCATTGAAAGATTCAAAATAATAGAATTTATAAATTATTTTAAAGAAAATTTGATATCATGCATAAATTTACATTTCTTTTAAACCTTTAAACATGATAAAAACTTCTTTCTCATTTATTAATTTTATAAATTCCATCTAGAATAAAATTAATTTTTTTTATCAAACTTGTAAATAAAATCGAAATTGATAATGTTTACATTCGAAGCTCTACTAATCTTTTAAAAACTTCTTCAATTTGCTGTAGATAATCACCCATTCCACGAAGTACATATTTATCGTCAATGTCTTCTAAGATTGTTAATTGTAAACTTTGTAAATTTGAACGAAATTTGTGAAGTAAATTTTTAAGATCTTCAGATGCTTTATCTAATTTATATGAAGGTGGTCGTGCATCACTACCACCCTTTAACATGCTAGTCGAACTGCAAGGAAACACAGAAATTGTTGTTTATAAAGAAAAATTTTAATTAGAATTATGAAAACTATTTTTATTCGATAAAACAACTCAACCAAATATCTAAAAAATTGTATTAAAATATCGAAACATTTTTGTGATTCCTCCATTTAATAAAATTAAAAATTTAAAGATCTTCAGTAATCCTTTCTTTCAAGTAATAATAAGTTATATTTCGTTCACTAACTAGAACAATATTACATATTGTACCAGCTACAACAGCTTTCTTAAAATCAACACTAATTTTTATATTTGTTTTATCTATAACTACTGCTGTTTTTCTATATAGGCAGTAAATAACATATAAAGGTCTTCATCCCCCAAAATGAATAATAATTGATATCGCCATGATAGTTTGTAGGTGGCTTATAATAAATTTCATTATTTCTATATATAGTATCTAATTTCGTTCTAGAATTTCTAAAATCATTAAAAGCGAGAAACATTTTAGGGCGAAGATCATTTTCAATATCTAGATTCCAATTTTCCTTTGGAAGAATTTCATTTCTTCCATTTTCAACATAAATATTTGTCACATTACAGAGATCAAACATAGAAGAATTAACAATTTGGTCGGCTTGATTTTTACTATTAGTTTGAAAGCTAACAATTACAAAATCGGGCATGTGAAATTGTAAATTATTAAACTGATCACTTATTCCAATTGAAGTAAATCCTTTTGGATATCCGTTTATAAGTTTATAACTATAATCAGTCATATAAATTAACCCGAAGGTCTTCGATATATAAAAAAATTATTGAAATTATTTGGTAAAAAATCTGTTATAAAAATGGTTTATTGATTATTTTGTTGTATTTTTACTTTCAGTCCAAACATGTTTATTGTAAAAAAATATACAACTTACTATCAAAAATTAAAAATGTTTTTATATATTCACTTTTGCATAAATCAATTGGTTCATTATCATTATCGTTAAAATTATTTTGTGTAACTGACCCGTAAAAGTTTTCAATATTTTGAATGTCTTCTGAAAGCAATGAAACTGATTATTAAGAATTGGAATCATAATTGCATTTTTTTCGTCTGTATGTTGAAGACCTAATGCATGGGCAATTTCATGAATCAAAACTGCTAGTAAATTAACTTAATTTTCGGGAGCGTTTTTTACACCACCAAACCAATATTGTTGCTAACTGATGTGAATTTCAACATGCGTATTTTTAATTTGGAAAAAAATGTGTGCTAATGCCATACCATATAGATATAAAATACTATAAGAAGGACTACTAGATGGTTTCTGATATTTGTGTTGCCCTTGTTTGTAAGATATAAGTATGTCTGAAAAAACTGCATCATAAATAAATTGCAAATTTGTATGTTTTTGCCAAACACTAAAAGATTCTTCAGCTAACTTTTCATTGCGTTATTTGTAAATGCAAAATTCCATGTTAATTAATTTTTATACCATTTGTTGGTTGATGAAAAGCTAAGTAATATTTTATCTTTAACATCACATCTATGCTTATTGATTAAATTAAGAGTTTCTTTAGTAAGTTTACCATCAACCGAAGAAACGTTATAGTATTCTTGGAATGTTTTCAAAGAATTTTCATACTTTTCTTGATCAATATTTGAAAGTGAATTTGCATTAGCTTCCAAATATCCATATTTATTTAAATAATCGATAACACATTTTGTTTGATTATCTTTTTCGAATATTGCAAAATTTATTTTTATGGTAGCGAGAATAATAATTATATAAAGATTCATTTATAAGAAAAATTTTTATTTTATAAACTTGATAATCTTACTTCTGTATTTCCCATCATTAATATTTTTATTCAAATCTAAAGTTATAAAACCATAATTTTCATTCCAACATTTTACACAAATTTCTTTAAATTTTTCATAAGACATATCACCACCAACAAAATCATTATAAATATGATTTAAATTAGTGTTGTCTTGTCTAAAAATACGCAAAGAATTTGTATTATCTCTTACCAATTGTTTCGGAACTCTCGAATATGTTTGAGATAAATAAAATACATCGATATTTTTATGTCTTCCGTGAGTAAAATATTCGCGAATTGTATTTTAATTTTCTAAAATACCGTAATCAAATATGACAAGCGAGCCATTTTCACATTCATCTAATGGTATCATCTCATCGTTATTATTTTAAAAATACGCCGTCTTTTCATTAATTTTAAGGTTTTTGACATTGCCTCAATATCATTTTGAAACACAGTGTATTTGGTTTGATTTAATTTTTTTGAGGAAACATACAATTTATTAATATTTAGATATCCTAAGTTATAAATCAAATTTATCATCAAATTTGTTTTTTTTTTTTTCGACATTACTAGGTCCAACTATTATTGCTCTAATGTCATCAGGCATTTTTTTTTTATCAAACGTTAACATTTTGTATATTTTTGTAGGTTTTAATCAATTAATTAAAACAATGTTTTAAACTATGATTGTGTATTACATGCTTTTCTTTTATATGAAATGTTTTTTTTTAAATAATTTAGATTGATTTGTTTTTGGAACTATCTTATTTTCGGGACAAAAAGGTAAATCTTTATGTAAATTATGTAGATCTTGTGAATATTCTAAATAAACTTCTAATATATAACCATACTCAGAATCATTCTCCAAATTTAATATTTTTTCACTCCAGTAATCTAAATCATTTAATGAATAATAAACCCAATCGAAACCACCTTATGGAAAATATTGAGACATTGCCCAGCCATACAAAATAATTAGCATCAAGATATATTAAATAATTTGATTTCTTATTAGAGTTAAATCATCTAAATATTTGTTGTTGGATTTAACATATCGTTTACAACATTGTGAAATTCCACCTCTAATACCTTTTTCAATAATTAAAATCATATCATAATTATGTATTAAATCTAATGATTGTTTAATAATTTTTAACATTGAAACCCATGATAAACCGGGTGCTGTAAAATTCCAAGCAGGATCTAAATCATAAGCATTTATACTTGTATTTCTAAAATTTTCTAATATATATTTGCTAACAATAATATGTCAGTTTTTAAAATAAATCATGATATTCGTCAAGATTGTAATATTAAATTGATCCCGCACACATTTTGCATGTTCATAATCGTCGTCAGTTATATCAGATTCGTTAAATTTATTATATAATTCGCTTTTTGGGGGAAGTTGTGTTTCTTCGAATTTATTCTAACTATCCATATAATCATAGGATAGCTAAATTGATAGCTAAATCTACTTGATATTTTGTGTATGTTTCGTTTGATTCTTACTTAAATCAGATGATAATTCACATAAACTAGTGGCCATAAATTTAAATGTGTCGATAAATCTCATTTTTAAATTTTCTGTTTCATTCCAAAAGTGATAAATTGTTCTTTATTATTTGCTATTAAATCTATATTCATATCCTAGCTCTTTAATAAATAAATGTGCATTATATCCAGCTAAATTATGAAAATAAATTGGAACAAAATTTGGTAATTTCAATTTTAGATTACAATTATTACATACTGGATTAATGAATTTTCCACTTATGTGATCACGATGATGTACTTTTTTACTATCCTCCATATATTCACATTCACATAGAGTACATATTTTGATTTCCTATATAATCGTTTTTCTTCTTTTGTTAGTGTATGCATTGGTTCAATTTGTGAATATATTTCACCAATTTCTTCTACGTCTTTTTTTATTAATTGAATAAACTTTTTATGTGCATTTGGACCTCGATATACTTCTGGAGGCTTATAATTACCATAACTAGATACAATATAATAGCAAGAACCAGAAGCTTCGTGTAACTGATATTTCATTGAATATGATTCATCATTCAGCTTTAAATCAATTGTAGTTATTTGTTCATTTGTAAGTTTATATCTTTCTTTAAGTATTTCTTTATAAAAGCCATTATCAGTATCATCTTCTGTTACAACTGGCTATTTTTGAATTATTTAAACTTAGTTATTTCCTTTGGGTTAGGTTCGGTGGTTGATATTTTCTTTTAAATTGATTCAAAATCTGCATATATCACGAAAGGAACCTTCATTGTATGTTTAAAAATTTTGAAAAATATTTTCTCTCATTTTTTGAGGTAATTGAATTTTTCCTGCTTCATTTTTAGAACAGTCTTCTGTATGTTTAATTAATTTTTTTGAGAGTAAAAATTGACGACACATATCACATATATAAGCTTTATGTTGCTTATTATTTTTTGTGTTGAAATTAATCTAGATAAATCTTTTATTCAACAATAATGTGAGTTTTCACCATTTTTTAAAATAATGTAAATGTATGTTTTTCCTTGTTGTAGTGGATATACCACAGATTTCTCACCTTCATCTTCAATGTAGTATACATTTATAGACGTATCAATTTGATTTTCTGTTATGAGTATATGATCAATTTTAATTGTATATTCATAGTTATCTATTATTTTATCGATATTAAGGCCCACATTTTTATATTTAGTAACTCTTTGAGGATATTTTTCTACTGGAAAAATTCAAATTTTATTGCCCGAAGAAAACATTTCTGATCAATCTTGACATAAATACATGCTTGTTTCTTCTTAATAAATTCAGGTAGTTCAATATATGATGCGCCATTTAATAGAATATACATATTTATTGCTAATTGTATTCCAATTATTTTATCTAACGCCCATTCAGAATCTTTTTTGGAAATTCAGATAATTTTGTAAGCAATTCACCCATTATAATGTTACAAATCTTTGTAAATTCTTCTTCATTTAATATTCTATGGTTAAATGACTGAAATGCAAATTCTACTTGATTATTTTCCGACTTGCGACACTTGGTATATAATATACTGGTGGTTTTCAACACTCTAAATATTTTAAGTTTCTTGTATATTATTTCAAAACATTTTTTTTTACTGATTTTAAAAAATGATTAGGCTCTACTAAATTAAAATTATTTTCAATGTTACACGTTGATATCCTACTTTTGAAAGCTTTATTAACTAAGTAATTTTTATTGGTTCTTCTATTTTTTTTTGTTAACAAAATAATTATTATAGAATGGAAATATTTTCTTTAATTTCTTTTTATCTTGTTTATATATATATATTTGAGTTTTGAAAATGATAAATTTTGAAAGTTTCTTTTTCTCTCCTCTTCTAATTTTACAATCTTTTTTTCTCTCCTCTTCTCTATAAGCCACTGCTTAGTAACTGGTATAAGAGCTTGTATAAGAGTTATAATTAAATCGTTTTTCCTCAGTCTGTTTATATATTTTCTTTAAAATATCTAGCAATGCCTCTCAACTCCCTCACTCTTACATCGTTCAAATAAGCTGTTATAAAAGCCTCCATTTTTTATAGTTGTATTTAATAGAAAACAAATTTACGAATATAATGAAAACATATAAAAAATAGAGGTGTAAAAATAATAGAATAAATCGAACAATTGATGAAAAATATTGATAAAAATTATATAGTTTTTAAATGGATAACTTCTTGTTTTGATTAAATTCGTTGTTATTTATAAGAAAACAAATTATGAATAAAATGAAAATGATAAAAAATTAGAGATATAAAAATAATAGAATAAATCGAACAATTTATGAATAATATTAATAATAATATAGTTTTTAGCTGGATAACTTCTTGCTTTGATTATATTCCCTCATATAGATCTTCAAATGTTCATCAATACATTTTTACATTTGGATGCATATTTATCCTTTGTATTTTTACTAGGAGAAAATAGTTTTATCGATTTATTCTCATTACATTCTTTAAATTTTTTTGTTTGATTTTCAATGTTTTGTATTTCATTTAGAATATCCAATGCTATATTGTGTGTCTTACTATTTTTTATGTCTTTTGAGAGTTAAATTACAAACATATTTTCCACAACCACATAGTACTTTCTCCTTTTTTTAAAACTCATATGGGCTTAGTATTTTCGCTTTAGTTCATAACGAGTTCTAGCATATTCAGCTGCACATTTTTTTGCAGGTATTGATATGTTTATCTTTTGTATATTTATGTGTAATACTTCACCACATTTTTTACATTGCTTCGATATGGTATTGTTTTCCATTTCGAGCATTTATTTATTAAGAAAATTAATTTATTAAGAGACTGAAAAATAATTTTCTTTTATTTTTTTTCTTTTATAAATGAACAAAAAATGGCGTCACTTCTCAACAAGTTGAACAATTCGTTTGAATTGACTAAACTACAAGATCTTGAACAAAAGTAATGGTTTGCTGCTACAGGTTTTCAAAATTATGATTCTAATTTTGGAAAAAGAATTAGTTGTATTCTAGATGGGATTTATAAAATTAATTTACCAGATCGTTATGAAAACATGTTTGACAAAAATGCTTTAAAATTAATAAATGAGACAGAAGTTTTTATAATGTATAAAGGTTTAAATGAAATGAAAAATGGTAAATTTATGCATGATATCGAATTTTCTTAAAAATAATTTATAAATTCTATTATTTTGAGTCTTTCAATGATCTTTTATAATATTTCACTTGTTTTTAGCTTAATTTGCTTAGTTTCGACCAACCCTTTGCTTTAATATAGTTGGCAGATTTGCCTTAAATGTACACGATTTTTGTATAATTTTATATGATTTTTGCATAATTTTGCATGTTTTTACTTTGCGCCATGCCCTGCGCGGCCCTTTAAAAAAAAAAAGTGGTAAATTTGCTTGTGTTTTTAGATGTAAGAATTGATAGAACTGAGGTATCTTGAAACCATGAAAAATAGATTACATTGTATGGAAAACATGCTCTTAGTTAATAGGGTTGCAAAACTAGGACAGAGGGGGCGGGAGCTTTGTTTATTCTCAACTTGATGCCGGCAGTAACCAGAGAGGTGTTTGGGCGCCTCTCTCTGGTGTAGAAAAGAAGCAGCGTTGTTCGACTATGCCATTCGCTGCGTGAGTGAGAAGGGGGGAGGCATGTTCCTGGTTGCCGGGCTTTCCCCACAAACTCACTAGACACGTTCACAGCAAGCTAGCACGCTCGCAGTTTGTGGTAGCGCCTAGTCGCCGGCGTGACGTCACGCCACGTCTGGCTGGGCGGTTCTGTGTATGACGTCTTCAACTCCCTCTCCCGACAACGACACGCCCCGCTGTGTGCCGTAGTCTTAAACGTTTCCAGCCAATGGCTAGCCATGTTTATGTTCCCAGTTTCCTGACCGATGAACGGCCGTTGTGTCTGTGCTTTTTCTCATCGTGTTTATTATACGAACACGGAATATTTAATCGCTAGTTAATTATTTTTTAAGTTGCTTTTTTCAAACATAGTTGGTTGTAGATACCGTTGTGCGTTTTCTTGAGTGAAATGTAATATTAATCGTCACGTGTTTACCGCGTCCCTTCCGCCATTTTCCATACCGCCTTCCACAATATAAGTTTAAGTTTGTTTCTATAACGAAAAGTTCGCAGTGTTCATTTTTTCTGAATGATTCTGCAAAGTAAATTATTTAATGCTAATGACGAACAAGCGTGATTTTAGTGAAGTAAACTTGGCGAACATTGACGTAAAAAAACTCGTGTTCAAGAGGTTACCAATTTTACAAACAGTACGTTTTGCGTGTTTTTAAAATGTATTTGTACATTGTTAACACAATTATTTAAATGCACGTGGTCTGGAAAAGCCGCACTTTCCACACTTTTGTAGTGAGTGAATATTATTTGTTTACTTGTCTATATCGCAAATTCAACGATGGTAAGGTTAACTTCGGTCGAAGTGTGTCCGTGTATAAATTGCTGCGTCTGCACGAATACGAACAGCGACGTATGTATCGTATTTTGATTTTTTATTAAAGTTAAAATTTTCGAAGGTAAATAATTAAAAATGTTATTTCCATACGAGATACGAGCAAAATTTTCCGCTGCCCCATCAAAACAATATGCAACTTAAAATGCCACACACTCATAAGAACATCAAAATAATCCCGTCTCACGAAAGACGTTAAACTAAAGCCCCCCCCCCACAAACTCATCACTTCCCTTTTCCCTCGAAATAAAATAAACAGAACCCCAACAAATTTAACTCTGTAATTAAAAAATAAAACAGGCTGGAATGCCAACCTAGCTTTAATATCCTACATTAATTACTGGACGGAAATTAGCTAACGTTAGTCTTTCAGTGCCTGCCATGACAGGAAACACGAGGAAGGAGGAAAATGTAAGTGTGTATTGGACTCAAAAACATTTGTTTACAAATGTTTTGTTCTTCAGTGACAAAACAGCTGCGGTGGAAGGATACATTGTGGCCGTGCTACTTTTCTAGAACTGTCAAACTTTAGCCCACTTACACGATATGGACAGTACTTCCGTTATAGGCTGTTCACGGTAAAGTGAGCACTTTTTAAGGCCCTGCTAAATTTTACCTTTCCTTCACATTTTTGTGTAAACATTACACTAAAATATATTTATTAGGGGTTAATGGTTTGCGAGGGCCTTAAAAAGTGCTCAGCCTACAAACCAGTGTACATTACGCAAGTGTGGGTAATTTTCCTCTACTGCTCACTGCAAAGCTCAATGATCTTACCTGTGGGTCAATGATTAGCAAACCGTCTTACTGGCCTACGTCATAATTGGTTCATATTACTGTAGCGGAACAAATAGCCTACAGCTCATTGGCTGTGACAACGAAACAAGTGTTGTGTCGACTTAAGTACAGCGCGCATTATAACATCTTTGTTTTCAACGCCTGAAACAGTAAATTAATGTGGATCTGAAAAAGGCTATATTACTTCAATGTTGCTTAAATTGAACTTTTACTAACGCAGAGAGAAACTAGGTGTGTTGCTAACGGCTAGTAAGCTCCGCTTTAGAGGATTTTGTACCAAGTATTTTCTGTGCAATAGTCGTTTACACGTATCTCAGAAACTATATTTCTCCGATTACGAATTTTTTTCCTAAAACCCAATACTTCGACATTCCAACACAGTGCCAGAATGTTATATGGGCAACCAATTGTTAGTATCAGTGTAGTTATGAAACCTCGTACAGCCATCTATTTCTCCCCGGCCGGGTCACTCCAGGATTATCTCATGTGGGAATCGCGCAGGACGATGCTGCTGGTCGGCGGGTTTTCTCGGAGTTCTACCATTTTCCCCCGCCGCCCTTGCACTCCAAGGCTGCTCCTTGCTCACCTCAGTCACCTCCATCGGTTCTCAAGACCACGTTGTTAAAAGTCGCCCACAAGAACAGCCTTGCACACGAGTAAGATCTACCCATTTAATTTCAAGGAAACGTAACGGAATAAAATTGTATTTTGCTGAAGTAGATGGTGATATTTAGCTAAAATTGAGATAATTGTTGCTGCACAATTAATTAAAGTACTTAAAGAATACGACACTAAAGTAATTACCTTTGAATGGCGTTGGGGGGATGGAGGGGAGTACAAATGCTATGTCGTACTAAATCTACTCGTAGACGACGTTGAAGAATTGCTGGTCCGGTTACAGCTGCAGAGAAATGTTCAAGAACACTAATGTTCTACCTTGTGACTTGTTATATAAATATTTAGGCTCTTTTTTATTTTTACCACATATGCGTCAACATCATTCGCATTGACTCCTAGAACTTTGGAATGGTATCATCCATGACCTGAATACTGGCAAACTCTTGTCATAACTTATCCAGCGAGGCCAGCTACCCAGGAGATACTAGGGATGAGTGGGCCATGTCAGGAGGGGCGGGTAATCGCCGAACCACGAGACAGTCTGATAAGAGGCGAGGGAAGGAGCAGCAGTCGCCCACGCATACAGCCACACCGTATGACTCGCCAAGAAGGATTGTGATGCTGTCGCGTTCTGAACCCGCGTGCGGCTTGTCTGCTCTCCTGTGACTCACTGTGACGTCACACAGCCTCCCTCACAGCAGAAGAATTGTGATGCTGGCGCGTTCTGAACCCGCGCGCGGCTTGTCTGCTCTCCTGTGACTCACTGTGACGTCACACAGCCTCCCTCACAGCTCCCGGAGGTGTGCAGCAGTGGAGCTGCACGGAGCCCATTCCAATATGGCGGGCAGGTATACCATAAATATATTGGCAATCTCAGCTTAGTCGCGAGCATAGAGTAAATAATTTATATACCAGACTGGCAACAACTATGTTATTGGGCGGTCGCTAGTTTATTTTGGCCCTCTCCACGCGTACCAACTTAGTCGGCACTACAACTACATCACTTCGAACTACAGCGCTTCTGACGGATATACCTTGAACTACTTAAAACTGCAGCACAAATATTATTATAATCAGATGTACACACGTAAATTTGAACACTCGTGGACCACCTTCAACAGTGTAATAAAATGCTTTATGGATGGAATCAGAAGATTACGATGTTCTGTCAAGAATCTGAGAAAATGCATAATTTTTTTAAATGTATAAAATACTTAAGCTCCGACAGTGTAAAAACTATGAAACAAGTTTTAATTACTTTAATGGGTATCACTATAATGAGGGCATACGTGGAGAGGGCCTTGAAAAAATAAGCGACCTGTTGTTCCCTATCCTGTGAACACGCCCTAGTCGCGAGTGGCCAGTGCTTGAGGATGGACGTGTACTTAGTGTTGGCACATGTACTTACTCTCGGTGCATGTACTTAGTGTTTGTACATGTACTTATTCATTGTGCATACGTGCACATTTAGTCATTATGTGCAAATACATTATTTAAAAATCTAAGTAGCCTCATCGGGTGTCGATCCAAGGACTATCTCCTCAACCATATACCCCTGCACCCTAACTTTCCAAACTCCTCACTTGTGATTCGGCAACCGAAGGGTTAACATGTGTAAATACTAATTATGCCTAATTGCACAATTACTCATTATGCAATTATGCTTAATAATCCTCGACAGGTCTCCAATAAAGACTGTCCACACACCCTCAAAAAATTTCCAAGTACTACAAATACTGCTTGGGCATTTTGTCAACGAAAAGGGTACCCCCACAGCCAATCACAGCACATTTCGCAGGGGAGGGGAGGGGGCATAACCCATCATCCAATCACAGCACACCTCACAGCGATGAAGGGGGGAGGGTGAGTCACCCTACCAAATGTCCCTTGAGCCAATTTTGATGTTTTTTGGTCGTAGAATGTCGGCGTACTTACTCACTAGTTCAGTGAATCATATGTAAACGGTGATTCACATCAAAAAATGTTTTTAACCGAAGTTGTAGAAGGTCAAAAGAACTATCAGAACCACAAATAGATATCATAAAATGTGTCCCCACAGTGCAATGCATTATCATGCACAGCACAACATTTGATTGGAAGAGAATATACTGTAATACGGCACATTGCAATTCCTACTCACAAAATTAATTAATTACTTCGTATTATCGCAATGGAAGAACAGTTATGCAGAATATCCCTTTCTGTTATTCATAATGTTAAATAATTCATGATATTGTCACACTTATATTTCTAAAATATGGTTCTCGTACAATATGGGCCATAAAAATGCATACGAATGTGGTGCATGTTTATTTCGTTGTGCATTTCACTATTTATACGATTTTGTGGTTTATATATTCATGGCATCCTACAGTAAATGTAACTGAAAAGGAACTGATGATGATAATAGAATGCAACGTTGCGATAATGTGTCGGATAAATTCAATGGAAAGAATTACGCGGTTCTTCATGTTAAAGACTGTTTATGATAAAGTGAGCACTTTTGAAGTCAACCTTAGAAAATAATCACTGCCTCTACCTGCATATCTTCTAACGGGCGCACTCAGTGACATGTGCCCAGTAAAGTTGGCAACGAAAATAGTTCCATATCTTAACATCGAATAAAAAGTGTTAAGTAACAATGTGTGAAAACGTAAAAAATTATTTCTTTCGCTTTCTGTTTTTTAAAAGGCACCGAAGAGTAAAAATGGCCAGATTTGTAAATAACTTAATTTTCTATTAATTACACAGTTTCACTTGACCGACGCATGAATTAAGGGATGAGGCCCATGGCAATGTTAATTTGACATAATGCAGAAGAATATACAACGTGGATACAAGCAGATATTAAGCAGGTTTACTCGGCTAGGACTATATGGCGGCTGCTGAAGGTCGCTATCATAGACATTGCTATCAATACTTTAATCGGCTAGACTCGTCCCTAGCTGGCGAGGCAACATATAGAGAGCGCAAGAATACCCCAAGGCGACAGTATTTCGAATGTTATGTGGGTTTTTGGAAGAAAATTAATAATGCTAGTACACAATAGCCGACTTATAGAGTATCGTGTTTAAACTAGCTCCACAGAGCAAGTAAGGAGACAAGAGCCGACACTTCCATGTTTTAACGATCTTCTTATTTTAAAGTATTTACCAGGGGTGGTGGGTGGTAGGTGCCTGGATTATCAACAGCAGACACCCGCTACGAAAATAATTACCTAGTAGGGTAGCATTACATTATGTTTACAGCTTGCATTATTCTTCAGAGGTTCTGGAACGAATTTCTACAATTGTTTAATTAGAACCTACTTGACTAACACCATTTAGTTGTTGAATGCTGTTTTAGGGAATAATTAAATATATACCTGTGCTGTTTGGGTTAGCTCTGTATTTTAAATATTTACGTAACCTCCAAATGTGACCAACAGAATAGAATAAATTTTCCACAAGCAGTGCAAAAAACCGATTAAATATGTATAATCGTTTCAGTAAGTTATTAAATTAGCACCTAAAAATATATGTAGTTTAAATCAGCCTGTGTTTGAGACACCAAACACTCATAGTTTCGACTCAAAACCGATGTGTTCCATAAAATCATTAATTCTAGTGGTAAAATGTTTATGTTGGTGTTTCCACAGGCACTTACTTCAAATAACGCGATTGTAAGCGCTATCTAATGTCAGCTCTCTGGCTTGCACCAAATGAATCACCTTACAGTGGAACTCATACGAGAAGGAAATTGAATGATTACTATGGTGAGTTCCTCACTATTATGGAAGTGACCGGGAAAAATGTAGTAACCTTTTTAGGGCGTGTCAACCGGATTGTAACTGATAAATGGTAGTATGCTGAACGAAAAAGAGATGCCACAGAGGAAAGGAAGCGTATAATTCATACTGCAGCAGCAATTATTCGTGAGGACATCAGGTCACGTGTGTGTATAGTTGTGATATGTTTCTCTCACCAGACAGACACGCACTGGAAATTATCTGTTAGTTCAATGGACATTATGTCACATGATCGATGAAATAATAAATCCAACAACAAAGTCATAAAAGCAACACCGAAAGAAGCATCAATGCAAGAAAATAACAATTATGCATGCAGTTCATCGTCTCGCCATCGCAGTTCGGTCTTGATGTTTGCCTCCACAGACAGTTTGGATCGGAACTGCTTATAGATAGACTATGCTACCCAGTATGTACACGTGTGCCCCGTATTGGAGATCCTGTGAACAGTGGGTATGTGCAATTTGTGTACGACAATGCAGACCACAATGCGAGCACTTTTCATGTCATGGGAGGAATCGAATGTATAACTCCTTTTTCATCTTATAATGTTCACATTCCCTTCCCAAGAAACCACAACGTAATAATAAAATGAGCACTTTTGAAAGCCCTGCTTAAGATATACTTACGTACAATTAACATTGCCATGGGCCTCATCACTTTATTCACGCGTCAGTAAAGCGAAACTGTGGAATTAGTAGAAAAGTAAATATTGTACACATTTTCTCATTTTCGCGCTTCGATGGATATAAAAACCCAGAAAGCTAGGGAAATAATTTAAATTACCACCAATGGTTACCTAACACTTTTTATTCGACGTTAATATATGGAACTACTTTCCCATCCATCGTCACAAACATTACTGGGCACATGTCACTCATTGCGCCCGTTAAAATATACGCAGGTAGGAGCAGTGACTTTTTTCTAAGGCTGATTCCAAAAGTGCTCACTTTATCGTGAACAGACTTTATATATATATAATATATAGACGTACACACACACGCACACTTTGAAATACTTCTAGGCTATTTTTTTTTAATTAGCATAGAAACAATTTAGGCTAGTGTGAGAACTAGGGAGAGATGTTTTGTATTGTTCCCTGCAGTGTATGAACAAAGCAGACGTCGCTGTGTGAACAACGATCGTCATGATGACGTGTTAGCGCGTTACAAGGTAACACCAAGGTCGAGGAGCGCGCTGTTTCTAAACCGAGCACGTTCGCAATTCAACCTCACTTCCGCCTCTACGTCCCCGGTGTTCGCACATTCACATTCTCTACGCCGCAAGTACAGCTGCTTTCACAACATACGAGAGCACTTCGGGAAAATAACTTTCGATATGCCACTGCCGCTACACTTTGAACGTGCTACATATTTACTGACAATTAACACAAGCTACAAGTTAAATCCCCTATATTCACGACTGCACTACCACCAGTTATGTCGCTCTCGGTATCTCCATTTACAACTCTCCTATTGATTCACACGACACGGTTACTATACTGTGCAACATTCATGACCACCAAACACTGACAATACGATGCCGAATTGAAAGTGCGCCAATAATATGTTCTGCCCCACGTAGAATAATATACACGCCACCCTGTTCATTTGAGTATTTACACTTGGGAGTGTTGCTCACGCAATATTAGGTGTGGTGGACCCCGTGAAAACTTCTGGGGAAGTAATGTTTCATCTCCCCCGTGTCATCAAGGAATACAGTTGTCAAAATATCACGGCAAACTCCAGTGAATAGCCTATATCAACTTTATCTACTGCGCGCACTAACTCCATACATACCACACAACCCACTTAAATTAAGGCGACGTAATATTACGCTACGTATGCGGCATTCACAGTAGTAGTAGGGGCATGTATGTTCTAACCCACTTTGTGATTCATCGTATTATCGATTTGATATCTAATCGATAATACGATTAATAAAAAGTGGGTTAAAACTACTACTCGCAGTGCTAACCGGCACGCCGACTGGCCCAGTAAAGTTGATATATATATATATATATAGGCTATTCATGCTGAAGTGAGCATTTTTTCACGCCTTGCTATTTTTTCCTTTCAGCCAACTTTTAATATCAACATTTCCATGTGACTAATAAATAGGTTTCGTCCCTATCAAAAATTACCATCTGAAGTTGCATCAAAATATAGCTCACTTTACCGTGGATAGCCTATAACGACGGTGACAAAGTAGCTTCATGTTGCATAGTTGAATTAAAAGTGTCAGGTTAACACTTGTGAATACTGAAATTAATTACCTTGATATATGTTTTTTTGTGTGTGTATGCGTAAGAATTAAAAGTTTTGTAAAATGCACTCATTTGCAAAAAAAAATCAATCATGAACGAATCGCGCGAGTACAACCAAGGTTGCAACACAGTGACATCATAGTCGATGTGTCCCATTTTGTGTTTAATGTAGTATATTTGCGCGGATCTGCCACCAGGGGGCACACATGTCTCTCCATCGTTCATAGCTGCAAGACACTGAATAAGATCTTACTATAGGCTATTCACGGTAAAATGAGCACTTTTTATAACCCTGCTTAAATTCTACTTGTGCGCACGTTGCGTATCCTTCCACCTTATGTAAAATCAACATTGCCATGGGTCTCATCACTTTATTCATGCATCAGCCAGGCGAAACTGTGAAATTATTAGGAAAATAAATATTTTACAAATCTGCTCATTTTTACAATCTGGTTCATTAAAAAAAACAGTAAGCGATATAAATAACTTAAGTTATCACAAATGGTCATTTAACACTTTTTATTCGACGTTAAGATATGGAACTACATTCCCCTCCATCGTTACCAACATTACTGAGCGTATGTCACTCATTGTGCCAGTTAAAGCATATGCACATAGAAGCAGTGATTTTCTCTAAGGTTGAGTTCAAAAGTGTTCACTTTATCGTGAACAGCCTTTAGAAGTGTGACATACACAACCAAGTTCAGTGAGCACGCAGCATGCAAGGCGGCGCACTCGACAAGCCATTGCCCAGCTGGATTAGTTTTGAGAGAGGCCGCATATTCGGCCTCCGAGAGGCAGCTTGGACACTTCAGCACATTGCTTGCCACGTGAACTGTTCTGCCAACATTGTGAGTCGGTGTTGCAAGCAGGGTGGGAACAAGAGGGTACACACTTCTGTAGAGAAGGCTCGGGTTCATTAGGGAACTCTTCATCCAACATGGCAGTAGTAGTCTGTAATGTAATATGCTTGTTGAATTTTAGTCTTTTTTCTAGAGTTTTCGTTTTCAAGGACATGGGGTTACGTTAAGGTCATCTGAATCTAATATGTTTGCTACGATGGCTGACAGCACCAGGATAGCTGACTGGGTATGGAAGAGGGAGGGGAGGGAATGGCGACCTACCGACTAATTTATTTTGGTGATGGGCGTGAGAAAGGAACCTCAGGAATTATTTTTTGGTTAGGTCTTTGGTGTGTTAACATAAGATGTTTCCTCTGAAGGTTTCCAGATGACGACTTACAACATTAAAGTTTTAGAAAAACAATCTTGGAAACAGGTTTTTAAATATTTGTTAGTGAAATGATAGGTTTTTAGACTGTGTACAGTGTACAGGTGAAAAGCTAAGGGACCTCTCTTACGCAGGGCTCCGAACCACATGTTGTACTTGCCGACTGTAATCTCAGAAATGTGCTGGCCAAAGGAGAGATTTCAGGCGTGTTCGTGTGGTTCGCTATCCTATTAGTGTAGCAATATTTCTGTTAGTTGACGTTCGTGTTGCCGGAAGCACTTTTTTGTATGCGGTTTGGGTGACGGTAGTAGTTGCTATTTCTGCTAGGAAAATCAACTATTTCTGCTCTTGCTCGCATAGGTACAGCAGCAACAGCAGAACGAGCAAGACCAAACACAGAACCGCCAACTCAAAATTACAAACATCGAAGTCTTGATAGTGGTGACTGTGAAAAGTAATTTGCTTTTACACAGATTAGTGACAAAAATACGTTTTTGTTTCCTATAAGAAGTGAACAGGAATATGCACTTAGAAATAAAAATAATCAAGATACATTTAGGCATATCATCGAAAGTAAGTTATTCGGAGTAGTCTAAATTTTTGATACTCATAAATTACACAGGGGCAAAAATGTATATCGCCATTTTCCAATAACCTTTTTTATACTTATTTCCGATCTACTAGTTTCCTGCTGTTTATCGTTCGTGTCCCGCTCAGAGAGCAACTGCCTTTTCTGCTACTTCGTGAAAAATACCGCTCCAGTGAGCATAGTGCAGTAGAAAACACTGGACAAAGGCGTAGGAGGTATATGTTTCCAGTTGAAGATGGCGACTGCAATGTCGACCGAAAAGTCTGAATACTGTTCCACTTCGACACAGGTGAATCTCAAAAGCCAAGATTGTTCAGGTTCTTTCTTTTACCACCCTTTGACTTCAATGCTCGACGTATATAATCTATTCCCGGTTTCTTCAGACTTTTTTACTATGTTTGAAAAATCACCCCATGCAATGCATGACATTCTTGGTTGTCTCCTACTGTACGTCACAAGTGTATATCACTATAGGGTTTTATGTGTACTTGTGTTAACATAAAAGTACAATATTTGTGGTTAAATTTAACCTTTACTTATATTCTAACTACCGATTATAATTTCAAATTAATATGAATAAAACCGGGAGAAAATGTGTGTTGGTAATGCCTACTAAGAAATAATTCTAATGCAAAATATTATTAAACTGGGTGCGTATGAATTCGGTGTGTTGAACCTTTGAAGTGATTTTCAAGACTTGGTTGATCTTTGTTTGCATGAGGCAGAGAAATAACCTGAGCAGGGCTTCAAAAAAGTAGGAAGTAACCGTAAATGGATTATACCAATAGAGACCTTGGTAACAAACTTTTATTCCACATTTCATGAAAAATTTTTTTTGGGGTATATAATTTAATGTCATTGATCCACGAAGATTGTTAGAGGCTGTTCACAGTAAACTGCCCACTTTTTGAGTCCTGCTTAAGATCAACTTGTATACACTTTGCGGGTGTATTCTTCCACCTATGTAAAATCAACATTTCCATGGACCTAATTACTTTATTCATTCATTGGTCAAATGAAAATGAAAAATTATTAGAAAAGTGAATATTTGACTAAGTTGCTATTTCTTACACTTCTATTCATTACAGAAAACCGAAAGCAAAAATTAATCGCAGTAACCACGACTGTTAACCAACACTTTTAATTCAATTTTAAAAGTATTGAACTACTTTCGCTTGGTCATTACCTACTTTACTGGGCTCGTGACAGTCAGTGTTCCTGTTTAAATAAAAGCAGAAAGTAGTAGCAGTGATATTTCTCAAAAGCTGATTTCAAACCATGAATCGCATTTACAGTTATTGTTACAACTACTGGTACTTTTACACATACATATAGTTTCTTGGTTCATGGGCACGTTTCACAGGGATGTTTAATTAACGTCTCTCTCTCCCCACTTGTTTAGCACAGACTGACAAAAAAAAACACATGAATACGTGCGTATATTGCCGAACACATCTGTGGGCGAACTTACTGCATCGCCATCTTGAATCACACTGGTATCGGGAACTACTTGTAGCGATGCTATTGCTGTAGAAGAAAGAAGATCGCTGCGTATTCATATTGCACAATACGCAACATACCGCCTGCAGAGACTAGCAGATGATTCCGAGATTCAGTCCAACAAGTTACAACACAATTTTACATGCTACAGATACTATACATATTTACATGACACCCCTGACAGACTTCTTTATGCTTGTGTACTGGCCTACGCAGCTGTCCCTTGATGGTGCACACATCCGCCACTCTGATCACACAGTCTCTTTCAGGTTGAATGTTCACCACTCTAGCTAGGCACCAGTCAATGGGTGGTAAGCGCTCTTCTCCCACAAGAACAAGATCTCCAACTTCGAGTGCTGGCTGCTGGGTTTGCCACTTACCCCTAGGTTGCAGCTGCTGCAGGTATTCCCCATACCATCACTTCCAAAACTGGTTTGCTAATGCATACACAAACTTCCACCTTCTGGATAAACATATGTCACTACCATCAGAGTACTCTGGTACAGCTACCAGAGGTCTACCAATGAGGAAGTGTCCAAGCGTAATCAATTCTTCAAGAGTGAGAATTTGGTTCCCAATTATTGGCCATAGATGATATTTAGCAGTCTCTAGAGTAGCTTCCCATAATTCTACTTGATGATGACTGGCAAGAGGAAAAAAATGGAAGCTAATGTTTGGGCCAAGGTAGAGTTTTCCAGGAGTGGAGATCGGAGGTGTTGGGTTTAAGATTGTCTGAGCTGTTTTGAAGCTCCTATGAAATTGGTTCCGCAGTCTGAATGGAGATGAGCACACAGACCTCTCTACGATACAAACCGGGTAAGGGCTGCAATAAAACTGTCAGCAGTCAAGTCTGTAACACCCTCAATGTGCATGGCTTTCGTCACAAAACAGATGAAAATGGAGAGATAGGCTTTCTGGGTGACCATGCGATGCAGCTTGTTGAGCATTATGGTGATAGGTCCAGCATAGTCCACACCTGTCCGTTCGAGGGTCTTAGCAGATGTGACACGTTCAGAAGGCAAGTTGCCCATTAATGGGGGATTGTTTACAGGCTGACAACGAAAACAACGTACACACTTAAAAAACTCTTACACAAACCAAGGATCTGGCTGAGAGAATCCAGAACCATTGTGACAAAACTGATTGCAACAATCGTGGTGCTACGTGCAAATACTTAGTGTGGTAGTGATTTACCAAGCTTCAACATGGGCTTTAGGTAGTATGATAGGATGTTTTACTGAAAATTTCACGTTGGTATGAGACAAGACCACCCGTCCTGAGCACACCATTTTCATCCCAGAAGGGTGACAAGTGCTGAACTCATGTTGAGCAAGGTTTCCCCTCTTTGAGTAATTTCAAATCTTCTAACAAATGCTCCTGTTAGATACATCTGCACACCAAGCAGCTGCTTCTTCAATTCTACAGGAGACAGGATGCCACTAGTACAAGGCTGTTTCTTAATGTGATTGACGAAACACTTTACATATTCCATGGCAAAAACCAGCTTGGGCCATGGTCATGAGGAGTTCATGAAACAGCATGCCACGGGTGGCATGATCAGAAGGATTGTCTTTGGAAATGACATGTTTCCATAGCTGGGGAGGGACCCAGTCCTGGATTTGTGCAACACAATTTGCAACAAATGTTTTCAATAAGTAGGGCTGGGTCTTTATACAAGTCAGAGAGTAATAATGGAATATGTCCAGGCATGAATAGCAGTGAAATATAAGATCTGTACCAGGAAGGCATAACAATAGAGCACATGTTTGGCCAGTAAATGAGCACCACACAATTCTAATCGAGGAAAAGACACCTGCTTGAGTGGAGCTACCCATGAATTTGCCAGGACTAGATGCACAGACACATTCCCTCTAGTATCCACACTCCTGAGATATACAGCAGCTGCATAGGCATTCTCCAAAGCATCTGAGAAACCATGCAGCTCCACACTGACATCAGGACACATGAAATGCGGTAGACTAATTACTTCTAGTTCTATTAACCCATCAAAGAACTGGTTCCACTTCTCCAAGGCCGGAGATGGAAGAGGGTCATCCCAATCTAAACCCTGAGTCCATGCCCACTGCATTAGCATCTTAGCCCACACAATTATTGGCGACAACCATCTCATAGGATCACATATTTGTGCAGTTTGTGAAAGGACAAAGCGTGTGGTTGCAACCCTGGTGGTGATCCTCAAGTGATAAGAAAATAAGTCCTTTTCTGTGTTCCAGTACAACCCGAGAACATTTACAACAGAGCCAGATGAGAAGTCCAGATCTCTAGGGATTTCCCGATGAGATACAGGAATATCATCGAGGAGCTGAGGCTGATTGCTGGACCACTTCCGGAGTTCAAACCCACCCTGATGCAGAAGTTCAATCAAATGGGATTTCAATGTATGTACTTCCTCCATGGACATTGCTCCTGTAACAATATCGTCAACAAAAATGTGATTGTTAACGAAGAACATTTGCAGCAATAGGATATTAGGCAACTTCATCCAAGACCAGCTGGTGTAGTGTACGAATAGCCAGGAACAGAGAGGGTGAAAGACCATGCATTACCGTATTCAGCTGAAAATTGTGAGTGGAAGGGATGGATCATCACGCCAGAGAACGAGTTGACATGGTCGATCAGCCTGATGGATTAAAATCTGCCAGCACATTTGTTTAGTATCACATGAAAATACTACACTCTACAACCTAAATCTAAAAATCACATCACAGATTTCATTCTAAACTTTGGGTCGTGGAAATAGATCGTAGAGTGAGACCCCGGTGGTGGTCTTGGCACTACCATCATAAACCACCCTCAATTTGGGGGTTGTGTTCGACATTTTTAGAACACTAAGATGTGGAATGAAACATTCTGTGGTCTCCTTAGCATCAGTTGACTTGGCGGAGGGAACATACACCTTCACATGGCCTGACTCAGAATAGTCTGTCATGAAATCTGTGTACATGATCTTCATTTCAGGAGGTAATGATAGTTTTCTTTCTAGAGACCAGAAGCTACGTTCAGCATTCAAATAAGATTCTCCAAGAGGGTGTCTTGAGGTTTGAAAGGAAGACGAACCTTATATCTTCCCATGCCATCCCGCGAATGGGTGTCCTCGAAATGTTTCTCACAATAGTCAGCATCTGGCAGCTTTGCATTAACATATTGTGGTTCTTCCAACTTCCCAAAACTGCTTTAGAGTCAAATCTAATAGATCCTCCGTGCCAATGAACATTGAGACTACGTCTTGATCGGAATTGGTGCATGACTCTGGGTACTCACCCAGCAGTACCCATCCGAACTGAGACTCCAGCACCACAGGCATGTGCTGTTCTAATTCTAACCTGCCACTCAAACACACACGTGCATAAACATCAGCACCTAACATATCAATTGAAGCAGGTTTGTCAAAATGGGGTCTGCCAGAGGAATGGAGCCCAAGTGGATACGAACACGCTGATCTACAGAAGCCTGTGGCAGATTACTACTGATCTTTGACACAACAAAGAGGTAGTGATTTAAGGTACACTATTGCTCCCTGTAAGATTGTATCTTACAACTAATCATTCCTTTCAGATTTACAACACCTTGAAGGAGACCAAACACCCTTTCACATGCCTTATGCAGACACTTCAGATATGAATGATGCCTGAGCTGCATTATCAAGCAGACAGCACATGACATGAGGTTTGTTATCGGCACAATACACTTTGACCAGAGCTGTAGACAGGAAAACAGATTTATGATCATGGGCTGACATACATGCAAATTTACTGCTTGGACCCTCAGTACTGGCAGAACCTTTGTTTTGAGACCCTGAAGTTGCATTAGACTTCCCATCGATGTGGAGCAAAGATGTTTTTGTTTACACCGATAACATGTGTGAGAGGAGATGCAATCAGCTACTGCATGGGATCCACCAAGACAGTTGAAAACAGTTTCCTTTTGAGAACAATTGACTGCCTGTCAGTGCGGGATGCAGTAACTAACTCAGGGCATTTGCAAACAGTGTGAGAGGTGTTCTGACAAACTGGGCAAGGTTTAGGTAATTTAGGTTCAGAATCTGTAATGAGGACCGACCTTGGCCGTGAGGTTGTATGACCTGATTTGGTTAGGGATGTTTTCCAGTGCACTTGACCAGCACTAACCTTGCTCACCACAACTGCACAATCCAATTTTGCAACCCTTGATCACAGAAAATCAATAAGCTCTGAAACAGTGAGAAAGTGTCAGGATTTTCTGTGCGTAAGTTTTCAATCTTTGTTCTGACACCTACATCTAATTTGCGTAACAAAAATGTGGCAAGCACTGGATTATTATGTGTTATGTCACAATCTAACCCATTGAGAGCTTGAGCATTCACACTGAACATGATAAAGCTTTGAATGGATTGGTGGTTTGTGCAGTCGACACCAGGAAAATCAATAATCCTATTAATATATGAATGGACAAGAATGAGGTTATGTTGAATAGGACGTCTGATACCATAGCAAAGAAAAACTAGTGCTTCGAGGTTAGCACATTTTAGTCGTTATCCGGCAGGGGATCAGTTTGTAAAAGCTCGTTGCACATGGAATTTACTTCGGACTCGATGGCATCTAGCTGTGCACCAAATGCATTCACTTCATGAACAGAATTTACCGTGACTTCTGCCTTAACATGAGCTTGCACCCTTTCGTTAATATGTTTCAGCTTGCTCTCCTGAAACTTGAATTTCACCAAAAATATTAGGAATCCCATGTCTAGGAAGTACCAAACAACCACACAACAAACAAAAAAATATATATATAAACACTTCATGCAATACGGGAACACAGCGAAACCGACGCTAAATGCTAGGTTAGGATGTCTTTGCATACCATTTCGGCGATGAAACGCTGCAAACGGAATGGTGCAACAAGAACATTACACAATAACACGGACAACTACATGGTTTCCCTGGAATTTCCACAAAACCGCCACACTTCTCACAAATGTACTGGACAGCGATGACGAAAATACTGGTTCCTTCTTGGGATGTTTCTGTGATGAGTGGATTCAGAGTGGCGGCGATAGTTTATGCACATGCGTGAGATAAAGTTTCAATTATGCAGAACACTTAAAACAACTGAAAAACGAATCACATTCACTGTACGGAATAAACCGGGCACTTATCTGGCCCGGAAGACCAAAATGTTTAGCACAGACTGAAAAAACACATGAATATATGTGTATATTGCCGGATACATCCGTGGGCGAACTTACCACATCGCCAACTTGAATCACACTGGTGTCGGTAAGTACTTGTAGTGACGCCATTGCAGTAGAAAAAAGTAGGTCTCCGCGGAAGGATATACAAGTCTTATTGCACTGTACGCAACACCACTGTATGCAGCAAGAGCCTTCATTTTCAGCGTGCATTCATGTCTCGTCGGTATGCCTTGTGACTATTATGGTGATGATTTCAGGCATTTATAGACTGCAGCGTGTCTCGTGTATATTCAGGAACATTTTATTCCTCACAAACATGTTGGAGAAGTCTATAGCAGCACTGCGCACAGAGATCTTTCAAAATTGGGGAGTCAGGTTCACCCAGCAGTAAGGCATCGACGTGACCTGGCACTTAATATTTGTGAATGCAAAGTAGCAATGGCGAAATACATAAATACTCGTTTTTTGTAAGCTGGTACATTTGTTATGTCAAATGCTACCTTAAACATAGAGCCTGATATTAATACTTATATTAATTGTGTTAATTTAATTTATTTTGTGTTTGTTTTTCAAGTGTGCCAATTCAAGGTTAAACTACCTTCTTCGCCAGAAAGTGTATTTTCGTCCTTGAATCCACACCTCAGTATGGATTACTGCAAGTAACCAAATAAAAGAAGAGCTGACCTCGACGATGCAATGTGAACTGGCTGGTATAAATAATAATTAGAAATCTAGAAGTTTCGTGGATTGATCTGGCAACAAGGCAGACTCCACAATCCCTTGTGCGCTCGCGACAGTGAACAAATACTCTCGACGCATCTTGGCTGGTGGCACGGGCGATCCTCGGGCGGTGTTATATGCCGCTGTGAAGATTGCTGGTGGAGGTCGGCGCCGGAGTGTTTAGATATCGGATTTATAAGCACTGTGCCGCGTCCAGGCGACAGACATGACGTCTGGCGGGTGGACGCGGCATCGACCGTGCATGCGGGGCGCCAGCTGGCGTGCGCCGTCAGTACATGCCGCTTGACGCGGGTCGCAAGCGGGCGCACGCCGCCAGTAGACACAGGTGCCACCGCCACTGTTCTTGCCAACCACAGGGATTTCATCACTAGCTCTAGGGACCATTGAGTGTAA
This sequence comes from Dryococelus australis, assembly GCA_029891345.1. Taxonomy (NCBI): domain Eukaryota; kingdom Metazoa; phylum Arthropoda; class Insecta; order Phasmatodea; family Phasmatidae; genus Dryococelus; species Dryococelus australis. The sequence continues at coordinate 59,808,772 of CM057008.1, forward strand.
CCTGGGGATTTAAAATGTTTAAATTAAAAAATAATGTGATATAGGGATTTATCACTAATTTCTTTACAAAAGAGTAGGGCTTATATGGAATTTAAAAAAAGAGTAATGTCCATCACTGATTATGAAACAAGGACACAATCTTATTTCTTCCAATTATTTAGTTTTAAAAAGACTTGATGTAGATAATTAGGAAATGTGTTCTTTAATGTGTGAAATCCATATATAGCATGAAGTATTTTATAATGAATCTAAAGATACTTTTAACTGAAAAATATCTCCCTCTACAAGAGCAAGGCATTGTAGGAACTTGTAATAAATAAATTTTCGGCTGGTCTAGGGATAAATTGTGCCACAGCGGAGGGATTATCATATATTGGAGGTTGGCAAGAGTGGCGGCCGCCCCGGACGGACTAGTGCGTTGCAAACCCGATATCTACATGGCCAGTGCTGGGACCTCTCTCTCTCTATGTCCGGCCGTCCTTCTTCCTTGTCGCATCTCTCGGAGAGAGGATAGGAGAGAGAAAAAGACTGACTGCTAACACACAGAGCCAGAGTCTGTTCCTCTCTCCCATTCTCTACACCGTTAGGCCAGATGTCATCTACGACCCCACACACCACGCCTGGAACAAATACAACACGACCTCTGAAATTCCATTTTGGAATTCCCTGTTTACCAGCCAGAGTCTTACCATTTTCCCTCACCTGTTTTCAGGACCGTAATCTTCCAAAAACATATTCTTCCGCTGGTGACATAAATAAACATGATATCGGTGAAGTTGAATTAATTACAATGCGACAGACCAAGCCAGCAGATAATTGCTACTGACCTCATATGATTGCCCATTACAAACAAGCAAATAAATACTTTATTTAGTACGTGTAAGCCCTAATTCAACTGGTAAACATGTACTATTTACTGTAGAGTAGCAATTATTTACATTTTCCCTGACGCAAGTGAAAATTCTCTGATATTTCCCTGTCACGTGAAATTCCCTGACTTAAAAACTGCATTATGAAAGTTATTACTACACATAGTTGACGAACAATTGAGCATTCTTAGCACCAACCTTTGGTAAAAAAATATCACTGCCTGTAACAGACGCACTGGCATTCCTCCCAATAAAGTTGACAGAGATTAAGAAAATAATTCCATGTTATGTCAAAATATACGGACACAATGTCGCTCATGTTGTTTTAGAAGTACGAAGTGCATTTCTACTTTCAGGATATTCCTCCGCCTCGCGTGAACAAAGCTTAACCGAGTCTACCAAAGGGACAACGCACCGCATTCGTGCGCACTCAGTTTAATAATATTTTACATAAGAACTATTTCTTACCAGGTATTACCAACACACCTATCTTATCACTGTTTTATTCATATTGATTATTAATGAAATAATGTAATTTATATATAGTAAGTTAGATTTAAAAATGAATTTTTCATCTTGACGCATGTATAACACGCTTGTGATACACTGTGGCAGACATACTGTAAGAAACAAGCTATCACGGCATTCATGGGGTAATTTTTCAAATCTGTGACTAAAAACCATGAATAGGCTATGATGGAAACCCATAGTTTTTTTTATCGCAGATGTGTAGATATTACTGTATACAGGCTAACGAATTTATTCAATTGTTCTGATACGTATAGCTACAGGCCTAAATCTTAGCATCATGGTTACAGATATTTATCTACCTTTTATGCAGCATGTGATTTATGTTTTGATCGCACCAAAACGAAATTTATAACAGAAGCAAAAATGCCTTAAGAGGGTTGCCTAAAGGTGTGCCCTCTTATTTGTAAGTTGGAGACTTTTATCGCCAGCAGATATTTAAGTTACATGACAATTTGAATCGTGTAATCACGATTTGACTGAAAAATGCGATTTAATGTCATCTTGAGGACCCAACAGCGAACATACAATCGACGCAAACACGTGGTAATGCGAGAATACAGTAAATAAAAAAACTGTCAAGTGTGGATATGCGAGTTGCGAAATATGCACTAACCATGCTGTGCCAAACTGAATCATACAGCAATTCGAATGATTAAAGTGGTGTATTGTGTGGCGCTTATAGTGCAAGAGAACAATATGCAGTTAATTATGTGGATTGGAATACAAAGATGCTGCAAACTAATTCAAAATAATAAGCCTTACAGTCAATGTATCACTAATTTGAAAAACGGTGGTTAAGAAAATGTTTAGAAAGTAAGAGTGGCGAACAATTGGACAAATGTTTGTACATACATGAGTATTAATCAGGTTGTTAATATTTACCTTATAGTACGGGCTCCAAAACAACATTACTCAACGACATCATAAAGAAAAGGCCATAGGTTGTTGGAAAGTCATGTGTTCGAGCTCTAAATAAAATTTTATATTTTTAACCACGACATAATTTCATGCAGCAAAATCTGGCATTTTCAATAGCGATGATTGCTAATACGCGGTTACCAATTTAAGTAGAGCGTGATTTCACTCACCTTATCTATAGATAAATTCCTGTTATAACATACTTTTCCACGTAAGCTGGTAAACAATACAATTAAACAGAGTAAATATTTCCTACATTCCAACTGTGCAACTCGATCTGCAAAATAACAAAGAATAAGTGTGCCGATAAAGCTTACGCGTTAAATATTTAGATTGCAACATAAAGTGTTGGCCGTTGTTCGACAATGACCTCGTTCACAACACAATAGGAGATACGTTAAGAAATAAAACGCACATGACTTGGCAGGCATCTCCTTTATACGTCTCAAGTTACGTGTAGATAAAGGAAACACGAGACACATATCTTGTCGAGAGAGAAACAGGACTCACATGGGGGCCGTGGAGGCTGAGCGGTTAGCCTGCTCGCCTCCCACAAAGGCGAACTGGGTAACTCCCGGATATTCGCAAGAGGGAATCATGCAAGACGATGTCGCTGGTCGGCGGGTTTCTCCCGCTCTTGCATTCCGGCGCTGCTCTATTCTCACCTCATTTCACACTCATCGACTCCCAAGACATCGTTAAGAACCGCCCACAAATCTCAACTCGAACAGGAATCACAAGCACAAAGTCTGTTACTGCCAAATTTACTGTGATCGTTTTAAGTCTCGGCTTTAACCATTTTGGTATAATTTTTCGTGTTCGCGTCATAATTTAGAATTCATAGTAATTGCTGACAATGTACGATTAAATATTTTACGAGTCGTTTAATATTTTTTGTGCGTAATTTTAATTGTGTGTTATCGTAAAAAGTCAAGAACGTATAGTTTTCACATATTTTATACCTATACGCCAGATACAAATGTAGTAGCTGAACACAGGAATTAAAAACACTGCGACATAAACGTTTATCATAGTTACAGCGTTCTAAAAGGCTACTTCTATCAATTTTTTTATGGTTATAATCTTTCCGACACGCTCGTATAACTGTTGTGTGAATCGGAACTTAAATTGTTAGTAAAAAAAATATCCATATATAATATTCGGGAAGTATTTGTATTGAAAGCAAGGTAAATTCAGTCCTTAAAGTCTGGTATTTTAGTTTCACAAAGAAATGCTGTGAAATTCAAACTTCAAGTATAGGCACGTCTAACATTCGCCGGTGACAGGAAGGCGAAATGAAATGAAGTCTGCTATTAGTTCAGTCGATCGACGTCTACAGGAGGCGAAACAGAACCACAGCAGTTTGTACTGACTTTCCTCCGCCAACAGAAACTACGATTGCTTTCACCCATCTACCTCGGCATCCGAATACTTTACTAGGTCACCTCAATTAATCGACTAAACGGATGACGCATCTGGTATATTAGTATTTATTTCATATGCAGCATGTAACGAAACTTACTTAATTACTGAAATCGCAATTATTGCTAGACAAGTGACTGTCGACGACGTCTAACTGAACGCTACTAAATACTATCAATTCTAACCTAGCGTATAGGCGGCGAACCAGAATATCATCAGTTTCAACAAATAAAATTAAAATAGTTTTGCCTAAAGCTGACGGAAGTTGTGAATCCACGCTGTTAAAATTTTTTCAGTACAGAAGTTTCCTGAACGGCAATTAACGTTTTTAGACCCACTGGGGCCTATGGAAAATGTCTGAATGCGAATATAGAAATTGTGAGCGTTGTTTCTGATAGCTGGGAACCTCAACACAAATTTAAATCTTTATTAAAGCAACTTATTGCACGTCAGTTAATTTCTTGTAACTTTAGGCCTTCTAACATTCAGATGATGGAAGTACGACGTGAATGAAAAATCCAGATAACGGCATAGACCATCAAGGAAACTATTTTAGCTTACTGTCACTGGAAAAGAAAGACGTTCACTCTTACATGTGACTTTTGTCTGTGCGTGTCATTCTAATTTCTCACTTAACGAATTTTCAGGTTTTCCAACTTTCATCACATGCATTCAGGCATAAAATTAAAAGACGCGTTGTAACTGAATTTAAACCTGTTAAGCCTACACACATTTACCTCAACCAGTTAAGGTTATAAAAAAAATACAAGAAATACATTGAGGTTTTACAAAAAGTATTCATTATTATATAATTTCTCAGTATTAATATAATTTTTCAAACTGCGTGACGAAACTGAGGCTTAGTAAGCCTATATTCCGCGGAGAAGGATAACGGTAACGCATTTAAAACTACATCATTCCAACCAGCAACATTACCCGCAATCTGTGATTTATGTACATATATTCCTCTATAACTTAATTTCGATAATAAATACTTAGGAACCCACGCGCTTGACGAGGTAAACGACACATAATTAAAAGTTAGTTCGAAATCCAACTTATTTTGCTCATTGCCATTCGTTTCGCACCTATACAGGGTGATTCTCAATTAGATCGACAAACTTCGGGAGGTGATTCTTCATGAAAAATTAAAAGGAAAACATATGTGACACTTTATACCTAAACCTAATATTAAGGGAGGTAAGAGCCCTTAAAAAAAAAAACATTTTAAACCGTATTTGTGCTAAATATCGGTTCTTACGTTGAAGGTCCCGATAACATATAATAATGTTCCGAGAGTTTTCATTGTATTTTACTTCGTTACCGATATTTAGCACAAATGCGGTTCAAAACCTCGTTTTTTTTTTTTTTTTTTTTTTTAAAGGGCTCATACCTCCTTTAATATTCGTTTTAGGTATAAAGTGTCACATATGTTTTCCTTTTAATTTTTCATGAAGAATCACCTCCCGAAGTTTGTCTGTCTAATTGCGATTCAACCTGTATAACCGTAATCAAAGGTCCCCTCACTATTTAATAATATCTAACCACATAGGAAAATTTTGACATTACTGAAGCCACTGGAACTCAACTAAATTGTGTTAAATAGAACTTACTCGTATGCCATGTCACGATTTAAAAAAATTCTATTGTACATTGAATCCCTACCGGTTGAGTAAAAAAAATACACAATTTTGTGCTGTAGGTCAGTTCGAACCACAAAAATTCACAGGCTGTCCCCCGAAATAGCTAGGTTAATCCCATATCTTCCACTACAGACAGGCGTATACAATTGATGTTTACGTAGAGGGTATACGAGGGGCGAGATATGGGGTAAGCTAATGCGATTATAGATGAATGAATACTCAAAAAGTATAGATAAAAAAAACTCTGGTTTATCGAGTAGGATAAAACACTAAGGCCGTGTCCGAATTCAGGTATATACTTGCGTACTTGTATACTTCACATACCCTTGACACCAAACTTGATGAATTCGGACAGTCAGTCTAATAGTAACATATATGATATGGTAAAACTATAAATGATGATTTAACTGAGTAGTCTAGGGAGAGGATATGAGTGAGCTGGAACTAAGGGAATTATTGAGTTTGAGTTAGTGTTTGTCTAGTGTTTTATCGTTTAAATTAAATAAAAATTACAAATAACTCTCTCTTTTAGATAAGAAACACAATTTTTCAGCAAATATTAAACATTGAAAAGCTCCAAACACGAAAAAGTTATAAAGAAGAACACAATATCCGAAATGAATGCAAGAAGAATTGAAGGCAATATGGGGAAAAATAGGAGAGCAAGAAGGAGGAAGAGAATAAAAAGAAGAGGAAATAAAATGGGGAGAAGAACAGAGAATGAATGTAGAACAGAAGAGAGAAAAAGAGAAGAAGAAAGACAAGATCCGGAAATGATGAAAGAAGAAAGGAAGGAATTGCGGAGAAGAAAATCTAAATGAGGGAAAGATGTGATTTGTGATAATATGTTGGTTGATGTCTGTGTAAAAAAAAAAAATGTTGGGGGCGCTCGTAGGAGAAACGAAGGCCTGGGAGTCCAGAAGGGGCACTTCGATGTCCTGGAGGATGCTTAGGTTGGAGCAGAATGGTGGGCGAGTGGAAAAAATAAAAATATCAAAATATAATAGTACAGATAGGGAGGGGTTGAAGGGTGGGGACATTCGACCATTGGGTGCCATGGCGGACCGGCCAAAAGGCTAGTTAGATGTATGTGGGCCTGACGGCGTCTGGTCGCGCGGGCGGATTCTTGGGAATTCCGGTCCCTGGTCTGTTCCGGCGGAGGCGGCCGAAAGGATACCAGTCGGGGAGATGTCTCGGTCGGAGCAGAATAGCTCACCATCTTCCTAGGAAGTGTGAATGATGCTTTTGAATAGAAATAGAACTTGTAGCTTAAATTACGGGCGCCCAGACAAACAGCCGCCCTCCCCCAAAAAAATGTGAATTTATATAACTAATATACTGTTTGTTAAATTGTAGTAGCCATTATAGAATTGAACACCCTGGATGGCTTTACTGCTAAGTAGGGTTAATGTAACAAATAAAAAAATTAAAAAGTCAGTTTTGTTGGCTTCGGTGCCAGTTATTAGCCAGCTAACCACTTTAAATGTTCATCTATTCCGACTAAGAATTGGATATTGCCGAAGGTTTTTGGCGTTAAATAAAGTATTAATAATATTTAAATCTGATTTACATTAACATTTAATGTCTTGCATGTATGTAAGTGCAGTTTGGATTGCTTTTTTTACCTTAGGCTCTGTAGGTCAGGAACATAGGCCTAATACGAATTTATTGCTTTAGCCCTTTTTTAAGGTGAAACTTGCGATAATTATTTACTCAGTTCAAAATTCTATGTCTACGAAACTTCGAATCAAATAATTATGTCGGAAATCAATTATAAATAACAAATTGCTTCTCAAAATGACAGCACATATTCGGCAAGTATGCGAGAAGTATACAACTTCGTATACTTGCATACTTCATACCACTTACGTCACTTCTGGGGCAGATAGGCACAACACTATCTCTTAAACGGAAGGCGCATTTACTTTTACAAGCCGTCCAATCTTTCATTTCACGTATAAATAGGTACTTCTGTCTTGCTATTGTCTTCTGCTTGATGGGGCCCACACATTGCTCGGCGTATTTACAACCCCCCCCCCCCCACACTCACACACACGTGACCATCCTATCATAATGCCATAGGATACGTAAAAGCTGTTCGCTGTAAAGTGAGCCTTTGAAAAATGTCACTGCGCCTACCTGCATATATTACAACGCGGGGCGATATCTGGCATGCCCTGGTAAGTTCTACTTCCAGGATATCCCTCCGCCTCGTGCAAACAAAGCATAACCTAGCCGAACAAAATTATACCAAAGGAACAATGCGGTGCGCACTCAGTGTAGTGATACTATTTTCCAATAAGAACTATTTCCTACTGGGCACCGCCAACACACATATTTTCGCTCTGTTTTTATTGATATTAATTATAAAATAAGTATTATAATCTATACAGATAAAACAAAGCAAAATGATTGTTATATATGGCATAGGAGAATTTCGCAAGTTCCCTGAACTGTAGGCTTTCTCTCCACAGTACTGCGTACACTCGAGCCTCCAGGGAGCAAGTACCCAAGTGTTGCTCCACACCTGGCAGTATATGGCACTCGGTGCTTGTTTCTTTGCAAGTCTGCTATTGGCTCGGAGTCGTCCTGGGCATTTCTAATGAGATGTGATGCAATTGTCAAGGCGACTTCAGTGAACACGTATTAAACTTCTATCTTGTCCTGAAATAAATTCCCGAAATTATCCTATCCCTACCTGTATAGGTATGTGAAACAATCAGACAAGCCATACATGGGGTTATTTTTCGAACAGACTAATCCTATACAGTTGGACATAGGCTCGGGGTGATTTTTCAATTTTCCTTTCTTAAAGAATTAACAACGTACTGAATCCAAGGATCTAATAAGTCTGTGGCGGGTAAACGTTTCAACTTAAGCTCACTTAAGTAACAGTTAAGTGGGCAACAGAAAGTAATTTCTGTGCTCGGCGGGGCGTATATCGACAACATATTCACGAGCAGAATGTTAAGTCTCTGATTCACCCGTTTTGCATAAATACTTCTTTCTTGTGTAATAATTTCAGTTTCAGAGTTATTATTGGAAATGTTTCGACTACAGAAAATTTGCAATTTACTAGGTATTTAATACTTTTGTATCTAATTTTCACTGTGTGCTATTTTCTGCTTGCAAAAAAAAAAAAGAGGCAACAACTTATTGAGAAAATGTAAATATTTCCCGACTTTTTTCAACAAGCACGTAAAGTACAAGTCCAATTCAGCACAGAAATATTAAATATTTGTACACTCGAAAAAATTGTTCGTACTTTTACCAGGAAAATTGTTTGAAACCCAGTTGCCAAGACAATCCTTTGTAAAACTACAAAGAGTTTTATTGTAAAATCTGCTAAACATTTCTTCGTGATATTACAAATCGTAGCCTTGTATTACAACTGACACAACTGAGAAGTATCAATAAAATTACTTTTTTTCTTCTTCTAAAAAACTGATGTAAGGAATTATTAACAGAGAACTAAAAAAAATATTCGAAATATAATTTACAAAAAAACTACACCTCGCCAGCACGGGGATTAGAACCCCCCGTATGATTAGACCGCACCTTTATCCACAACATCAACTTGACTTTCAATGTTAACGCTTATTTATACAGTAGAAGTACATACAAAATAATATCTCAAGTTATACGGTTAAGAAGAATAAGTACATTAATTAATTAATTTATTTATAGAATTCAGTTGTTGGGTTACGCCTCTTAACAATGGGATATTACGAGTCGATCTAAGAGTCATGTCTAGCTAGGAAACAATAATTAATAATTAATACGGTCACGTTTTATTGAACTTGTCGTTTTATTGTGATTATTTGAGTTGTTTTAATTGTTTTACGTAATTAAAACTTGCAAATACAGTTCTTTTGTAACCATAGTTTTTGCACAAACAGCTATATACGGTTTTACTTTGTTGACTGTCCGCCATTTTGCTGAAGCTCGTAGATACGGCTCAGTATGGAAAGTATAAACATTTCCTAAGGTCTGTTACAAACACAGACCTTGTAGTTTTACAAAAAAAAAAAAATCTTTGTACTGTTACAAGCATTTGTAAAACTTCAAACAATTTCTCAGTAAACATTACATTTTTTTTAGTGTGTATAATCGTGCATTGTAAGTAATTACTATGGATCGGAAATTATGAGGCGAAAAGGAAGAATTTCTGCTGGAGAGGTGTGGCCTAGCCAGGAGACACGGAAGAAAGGAAGGACGGAATTGAAGCCGGCAAAGTGAGAAGACCTCTCCTTATCGCATTAGCCCTCTGCGAGAGAGAGAAGGCTAATAACTGCCGCCCCAGGGCCGCGAAGGCAGGACTTTGGGGGTAGCTCACAGCTACTTACACAAGGGCCCTCAACATTCGCCAATTAGCATCACACCAATCATGACCGACACACGGCGCTGGCGGGTTTCATCTCATTACGTTCGTGAAGGGTAGGGGGGGTGGCAAATGCTCGTATCCAATCAGAAACGGCATACAATAACGCGGCATGACTGGCATACAACATAGCACAAGGCTTAACGAAGAATTATGAAGCTTAAACTGACCAAGGAGAGTAGATACACGTACAGGGAATTTATATGATTTAAATTAGCCCCCCCCCCCCCCCAACGCCGTGTGTTGGACATTGTCTTGACCAAATCTATTATGGAACAATCCATTCCGCCGCCATTTCAAAACATATATTTCGTAGACAAGAAAGGCGATGCTAAAACAAAACAGAAGCAATTCTTTGTATGCTATTTGCAACTATGGCGGGAAAAATATTTCCCATGATTACGTTAATTTTGACAGTGTTTTTTACACCGAGATATCTCTGACGTCTTGTATTTTGGATGGTTAATGTAAAAAATATACCACGAGAAGGTGAAATATGACAGGAGTTCTAACTTCACGCCATGCGTGAGCCATGCCGTGTGAAGGAGGGCCTATGCGTGTTGATGTCAATATTCTACTTGAATATTAAATCAGCAATAATAATAATATTATTATTGCGCAGTTAAGGCGTTATCGCTTTTTCCTACACTGTACCAGGGATTTGAAACATACAGTAGGTTAATACTGATTTAGTTAGAATAACATGCATAGGGAAAATAAAGAATTGCACACAGCCAAATTTCTGGAGAAATATGAAGGCAAACATATTAAATACTGTACATATTCGAATTAATAAATAGCTATATTTAAATACAGTAGACAAATTAAAACTAATCAATACAACAGACTCTCGAATCACTAAATTTAATGCCTTTAAAATCATGTTTAACTTGGGACAAGAACAAAGCGAATATGTAGGTATAAGGTATGAACACTACCGAATATGTGAAAGGAGACCCCGAACTCTTTTCAATTTTCTATCTCAAGAAACGATATGTTGGAAGTCGGACAGGTATAGCCCTAACGACACGCCGACGATCCAAAAGCTGAAATATGTATTAAGTTTACGTCTAATGAACTTAAATTTAAAACGCCTCAGGCCTATACGCCTATTATAATTTATCTGAAAATTATGAAAAGATAACTAATATCTACAGCATTCAATACAAATGTTGCAAATTAAATTCTGTAATAATTTAGCGTATAGTTATGTAGAATAAAGCATTATGGAGGCCATACAAAGATTTTGTAATTGATAATTTCGCAATTTAGGTAAGGAGCGAAATACCAAACAATGAAATATCATTAGCTATGACATGCGAATTCCGTTAACTAAACATGACTATTCGACCCTGGGAGCAAAACTGGCAATAGAGCGAACTAAACATATAGACCTATTACTAGGGTGTTCACTCAAATTACATTTTCGAATTCCCTGTTGTCCAAGCAATATCTTACAATTTGCTTGACTTATGTTTTCAAGAATACTGAAACGCAATACCGTATTTTATATCGTTGACAGAACAAATAATATGTAATCAATGAAGTCGCATTAAATTGCAACAGACCAAGCAAACACACAGCCAGTCCATCTGTCACGACACACGCTATTTATATCACAGGAATGCCCATTACAACCACACAAATACTCTATAGTTTGTACATATAGACCCTATGTCACTTAGCAAAAATGTATTATTATCAGTTCAGTTCAAAAACTTAAAAATTGAAATATTTAAACGCATATGCTTATAATAACAATATCGTGTATTCACACAATTTTTGCAGAATAGCATTTATTTACATTTCCCCTGAGCCAAGACAAAATTCCCTGACATTTCGGTGTCACACGAAAATCCCCGACTTTTCCCTGTTTCCTTGTGAGTGGACATTCTGTATACGGTACGATGGACAAATGTGTTTCAGAAACTCACTTTGATCTGACGACTACGTGAAGTAGGTTGAAATGCTTATGCAAGATTGTTACCTTCACTTCCCCGAGAACTGGCCTGCATGTAAAGACTGTTCACGGTACAGTGAGCACTTTTGAAATCAACCTTAGAAAAAAGTCACTGCCACCTGCCTGCCTGCATGTATTTTAACGGGCGCCCTGAGTGACATTCGCCCAGTAAAGTTGGTAACGATTGATGGAAAGTAGTCCCGTATCTTAACATCGAATAAAAAGTGTTAGGTAATCACTTGTGATAATTTAAACTATTTCTTTCGCTTTCTGTTTATTTTAATGCACCGAAGAGTAAAAATGAGCAGATTTGTAAAATATGTACTTTTCCAATAATCTCAGAGTTTCACTGGACCGACGCATGAATAAAGTGACGAGACCAGACCCATGGCAATGTTAATTGTGCATAAGGCGTAAGAATACACAACGCGCATGCAAGTAGATCTTAAGCAGGGCTTTCGAAGGTTAGTTGTGGTAGAGTATAGCCTACAATCAACAAACTGACAAAACAGTTGATAGCCAGAGCCTAGACATGCGTAAATTACCGAGCACACAAAATTCACATTGAAAAGTCACATGCATGAATCAGACAAGGGCGATCTGAGACAAGCGCCTTACAACAGCGGTTTAGATCGAAGTAGGCATGATTAACATATTTAAGCAGTACTTTAAATAATTACTGGCAGTTCGATAATCGTAAGATTTTCCTTCAAATTTCTTGGCGGTTATCCTACCATTGGATATAACCTTGCTTGTCAGTCCATAAATCCCTCGAAGGCATGTGCAAATATCAAATTTAATGAAGAGCTCCAAATAATATGTTTAGGCTCGGTTGCCTCCCTCCCCCCTTAAGAATTTTTTTTTTTTTTCGTTTTCGTGTCATAATTTCGGATTCACAGTAATTACCGATTAAAGAAAATTTACATTTACCAAGTTGTTAAATATTTTTTGTGCATAATTTTAACTGCATTATCTGCTTGTGAAAAGTCAGGAACATTCAATACTTTATCAATAAGTAATTTTTTGCAAGCAGGAAATACACAAGAGAAAATTTAATACAAAGGTATTAAACTAGCCAACTGTAAATTTTCTATAACGGACCATTTTCAAGTAATAACTCTGAAACTGAAGTTATGCCACAAAAACTAAAAACTTCTGCATTATAGGTGAACCCCAGCCTTAAGTTTGGTTGGTACTCCTGGCAGAGCCTACTCTGCTACCCACCACACACGTGCTAGGTGTGATGTTCGTCATCTAAGCTGGGGTTAGTATATTCCAGGTTAACTGTCGCGAAGACGTTCATGCAAGCGTGTTGACGCACACACACCAATCAAATACTAAAAATAACTTAAGCATTTATTTAAAACCTACGACTGGGAATTATAATGTTAACAGTGAGACACTCCGGGTACTTCAGGGAATAAGAAAGTAGTGTAGGCTGTAAGGTACAGGTACAGTATTCACTGAAACCCTCCGCATCCCGGCTCAACTGCTAGGACATATTCATGCCAACATTCTATATGTTTTTTCATTTCGAAATTATTTATTCAATGTTATGTGGCGATCACTAAAATACCACCGAATACTTATTTTATTATTACTAACAACAGTTTAGTGAACACTACGAAATAAAGACTGTTTGTTCACTAGGTAGCCTGCACTCTTAATCTGAATCAGTGAGAATTTCACAGTTTCAATCACTAAGAGTAGGTACTTGATTGATTTAGCTGTCACGTCAGTGAATTTAACTGATAAATCAGTGAAAAAATGCCAGTTTCTATTCGCTTGTTGATTCAGACACTTTCCCAATGATTCTTCACTCATTTTTTCACTGTCTTTGTGATTTTTTTTCACTGATGTATCAGTTAAACAGCGCGTAAAAATGGCGGTTAAACAACATGTATAAAATAAAATAACGAATAAATTAATAAAACCAATAGAAAATACTTTCTAAAATGAGTTTCTTTTTCAAAACGCAATTTTAGAAGGTAACATGAACATTCAGTCTTCCATTTCGTTTTCATGTATATAATCATCACAGAGCTGTATTTGTTTAAACAATCGTAACGGTAACAATTAAACCAAAAGTAACAGCAGACAATTTAAAACTAGACCGTTTCCATTAACAACGTTAAAACATATATTTCCCACTTATTTGACAACTGGATCTGGTAGCGCAGCAGGCAAGATGACGAACTAACTGCGAAGTGGAATGAATGTGAGAGTTCATCCCCGGCCACCTTCGGAAATATTATCATTGCTGACAGTCACTTATTCAAACAGTGACATATTTTAACTGAAACCATCATTAGTTTCCCACTGATTCTAAGTGGGGCCATTTTCATTGATTCTAGTAGAATTTCACTGCGAATCAGTGCTATGTTTCCCACACATTCGAATTTAGAGTTCAGCACTTTTGAAACCAACGTTTGAAAAATGTCACTTCCCATTGCTACATGTATTTTAATGGGTACACAAGACTGAAAGCTAACTAAACGGCTTAACGTTGAATTAAGTTTCACGTAAACATGAGAATAGACAAATGACTAATTTTACTATCGGGTTTTTAATGCACATAAAAGTAGGAATACGAGAATTTGTCAAACATTTACTTCCACAACATCGTTTCACTTGACCTACGCATGACTTGCAATGTTAATGGAAGAATACACCATAAGGGTGCAAATAGATCTTGCGAAGGGCTTTCAAAAGAGCTCATTTTACCGTGAACAGCTACAAATAAAATCCGAAAAGTGTTTCCATATTTCAAATTTTCTTTTCTTCCGCTGCGGAGCTTTATTAACTTGCACGAAACACGCACACTATCTGTCACGTGGTCTAGCTACGACAGCCTTCGCATGAACATTCTGCCTCATCACCGCTTCCACCCAAAATGTAGAATATAATAGACCTACGAGTGATCTATCTCTCTGGTGGCGAATAGAAAAAGTACTAGCCTATAGCCAATGATGTATCACAATACACATAGTCTACGGTTCGAAGAAATTGATACCGTATCAATTCAAAAGTACTACTCAATACGTGAAAGTACGCAATATATTTGCGTTTTACTTATGCACGTGCCGTATCAAGTAATTTTAAAAATGCTTAAGTTTTCCCTGATGGACAGATATATAAGTGGGCGGCTAAGGAGATAACTTCATCCTTTACGAGACCTGGCAGCAGTATAGACCTGCACGCTGATCAAACAAGCCTACCAACATTTCTGCGAAGGCTTCACTGCTAAAATCTCCATAAATAATAGCAATTAATATCCGGAAAAAAGAATATCAACAATACTGAGACAAAGAACTTAAAATCTATTAACAGGAAATATGGAACCTTATTCGTTACACGCCTAGTCAATTCACTGTTTCTTCACACTTTTTGAATAAAATTAGAACCTTTGAATAATTACAACATGTAGGACTTTCGCGTATTTCGTTGTTTCCTAAATGGTATTATCGTCTTATACGTAGTAGGTAATTCATTTTGGTTAAATTGAATTTATACTTATATTTTAGCCGTGAATTGTAATATTTAAATTATAATTAAGTGAACAAAAAAAGTGGAGAAAAAAATGTGTTGGTAATTCGGTTAGTTGTCTCTTTGGAGTAATTTTCAAGACTTAATTACGCTTTGTTGGCACGACTGAGGCATTCACACAACTTAGCCTTGATTTGAAATTAAAAATTCGGTTACAACTGCCAGCCACAGACAGTAGAAAAATTCGAAACCAGACAACATAAACTCAAAATCCTTTCTTCTTCTATGTGAAATCTACACGTAAAATTTTCTCACGTAAACCACCAGTGCGTCTACACCGTATTAAATAAGGCAATATATTTGTAATGAAGTACTTTTTTATCGCATTTAAAATCCTACAGGAGAATGGTCGTATTTAAAATTCTACAGGAGTATAAGTTTCGTCGTTTTTCTAATGACAAATACTACTTTTAAATCAACTGTTCAAATAAACCAAAGTAATGGAAAATTTCATTAGCAAAATTAACGTTTATTCCCTTACATTCATAAAAGTTCCCGAAAAATTCGAATAAAGATGATATATTTCCGTACATCTACAAAACATCCCGGCAATGCCATTCAGCGATTTCCCTAACATTGTACGCTGCAATACGAACAGGTATAGGTACCTCATAGGCCCAGTCTCAGACGATAACTATATGTATATGCTATTGCACTGTTCACATTAAAAAGTGCTCACTTTACTCAAAGTTAGGCACTAGAATGTTCCTATATAGTGAATGCACGGATAGGAACCTAGCACGTTGGAGTCTAAGACCTTTCGCAAAATTACAGGTTTCACAGATTCACTGTTGGACCTAGCCTACAACGAATGCGGCTTAGAAACAACACTAAGACAAACTATTACAATCCATCACATTCATAATACGATGTAGCCTAAATCGTCACCACGGCAGGACATAATTCGTGAGCAATAAGTAATGCCTACATGCATTTGCCGTTACACCAGACAGTAGGACAGTAATGTTCACTGTCGCGCTTGACTAGCTTGCAAGCTTAACTTTCTAGCATGCAACTTTTGTAATAAAATATGATTGGCGTATCACAAGGATTTAGGCATAAACACAATTTCGTAAAATTATTCCTGCTCGAGTTACTAACGACGGTGTAGTTAATTATTAGCTTCCTTATAATTCGTTTATTTCCACATTATTCCCCTAGTTTCTTGTACCACAAAAAAAAAATGTTTAGTGGGGTGACTATACAATCCCGGCTACCATCTCTACGCATTGACACTAACACGTTTGAGGGATTTATTTTAGGCGGTGGATTTTGTATCACCACGAATTACAACTTAAACTATACGATTATCGAAAAAAAAAAAAACATAGAAAATATTCATTACAAAAACTACAGCAAGAAGAAATACAAATACGGATAGATAAACTATACAAACACGAAAAAAATTAGTTGTATTTATTCCTGACAATCAAGAAAAGTCTATAGTTATATAATTCTACTTAACTTTCCCGTTAGTAACGCTTTGTTTAAACTTTCCCCATATAAACTCGTCACAAAATGTCGTTCTAATGGAAAACAGTCGTTCAGTTACGTAATCTATGAAACTGGTAGCTACGCTTCGTTATCTGTATAACGTTGTGTGTAATATAGCATTAACTTTAGCCTTAGCTAAAGTATTATTTTTAGTTTAGCTAGGTTTAATTAATTTACAATACTGTGCTTCGTAGAACTCTTTTAAAATTTAATATTACGTAGTATCATTTTGAAACGACAAAATTTCCGAAATACCAGAAATTATTAAAAATAAACCGAAACATATTTGGTGAGAATTGTATTAAGCAAACTTCTAGAAATAGGCCTATACAGATTTGCGGTCAATTTTTATTTAAGGATTAGAACAATACATTCGATTTCTTTAACAGATTATTTATTCGATTAAAAAATAATCGTAATCGATAAATTCGAACTAAAAAATGATGCGATTATCCCATCACTCAGAAGAAAGTGCTTCACGTATTCCACGGCATTCTAGAAACCATAGTCGAGGTTATGGAAAATGCTTGTACCAACATGGCGGCCACACCACACAACTACTTATAAACGGAAGCTTGTCCCGGTACGGTTTCTTCCGCGCCTGTTGAAGACAAACGAGGAAAACCAAGGCGACGCTAAATCGCCATTAGTATGCACATTTATCGGCAATTACACGCGTCGTCCGGAAATATAATATTGTGCGCACAGGTAATTTTTTTACGGTTGAGATAATTTATAAATAATTTCCTTATCGTGTATACTCTAGTAGAGGCTATATTTAAATGAAAGAAATACGATTGGCTAACCCCTTACCAGAAAAACAATTAGCCCATTTTAAAGAAATTAACGGCTTTGATTACAATAATAAAGCTGAATTAATTTTTAATTCCTCCCAACTGTCGATTTCTATAATTTCCCAGGGAAATGATTTTAAACTGGTTACTGTTCTATGCGCCTTACAGGAAATTTTTTTTAACTCCAGCCTAATCGGCTGCTAAAAAAAAATCCTACTGCTCTACCGATATGCGTAAGCTAAAAAAAGTTTTCGGAACGATTATTAAACACCTTATGACCCCTTCATGAGTAAAAAAAAAAAAAAAGAATCGCTACTGCTGTCGATACACGAATGCTAAAAATGAAACGGAGACAAATTTTTCAACACGTTTTTTTTTAGAGACGCGCAAACTGAAATTGCTACTGTAATTTGACGACAACAATGTAATTGTAAATCGCCCCAGAAGTACGCAACAATACGCACTTGTCCCGTGGCGGGAAGAAGGAATGAAAGAGCAAACTTACAGATGGAAGAGGCGAGATGTTGACGTGCAACCATGTAGCTAGACTACCCAACACAAAATGGCGCGAGCCCGCAGCTTCAAGGCACACCACGCGCACACGAGCCCGCTGCGTGATTGTCGCACTTACTGCGCATGCGTGCGCAGCGACTGCAGCGCCGCCGCCTGCCGCGGGCGGCGAAGCAACTACTAGTCTACTACTACGTGATCCGACAACACTTCTCTACTACGCTAGCGGCAAAAAAAAAACACTAAAATGTCTACTTCGAAATTAAAAAAAAAAACCTTAAGCATTTAATAACTACTGTTAATGACAATTTTTTAATTTTAATTTTTCTGGCGAATCACAGGTCGTGTTATACTCGAATGAGAAAATAAAGACGAAAAAAAAAAAAAAAAAAACTAAAAAACCTTAGAATTTAATACCGATAAATTATCGCATTTGTTTGAACTTCCGACAGTGTGTGATTTTAAAAACCACCGATTTTTACAGTGAGGTCATAATTTACCGCGGTCTAAAATGCGGGTACTAAGTAACGGGAAAAATGTGACAAGAAACATGGCGCAGCGAATTCCAAAATGGAGGCCAGTGACCATCAAGTTGTCTTGTCCCGAAGCGCTGACGCACTACCTACCACGCATAATACACCCTAGCATCATTTATTCAATGTGCGTTTCTCCTGTTTTAACCCCACACTACGTGCCACGGTATTTCAGTACTTATTTTCTTATACAGGAACAATTGTCAAAGAAATTCCGATGTACAGTTGTTTGAAATATAACTTATTTCGAAATTATTTCGCATGAAATTTCCGGGTCTCTATAGTAATAGAGATCGCAAAATTCCGCGAATTAATTCGAGGACAAGCTAAGATTTTCACGTGTAGCAACAATTGAAACATTTTCCGTGATTGGAGCGTAGTTCACAAGGCACGACTCCGCGCCAATCAGACCAGCAAACGAGGTTGCCGCGGCAACAGCCAATGGACGTAACAGCTTGATGCCCGAGAACGAATAGGACCGCCGAATGTAGACGTAGACCGTGACCCCAATGACAAATTCGTTATTTTGTAATCTGGAATTTCGTAAGTTTCAATTCGGACGTTGTCCACAGTCACTTGTTCAGCACTCGCGGCAACGCAGTTTTACATTAGTACTGAGAAAATTATTTCTATCTAAATTGAGTGATTAAAACGGACGTAATATTTCTACAATCATTACTGGAATGCTACGAATATCCCAATAATCAAGAAAATAATAAATTTTGCAATAACGACTTAAAAGAATTTTGTTGCAAAATATACAAACAAAAGAAAACACTTACTTTCTTTTTAAAACATGCCTAATGTATTTTACGAAGTCATTTGTTTCAAAAAACGTTTAAAACACATTCGCATGTCTTTTGAATGTCAAGTCGAACATTACAATGATTGTCATTTTGTATTTTTACTAACGTACGAAAACCAAATTACGAAATCTGAAATCATTTCTATATACAAAATCGGGTCACGTGATAATTTCGCCAACAAAATCTCATTTCGGACATTGCCTTAAAATTTCAACGAACTCCCGAAATTACCCTGTTACGAAGTGACGCCTAAATTAAGTTCCTTGCTTGCAAGTTCAGTACTGGAGGAGTACTGGCTCTGATTGGTCGGGTAATTCCCACAGAAACGTGGCCAATAACAAAAAAGTCGGTCCTGCACCTCGGCAATATTTTCGCGAAAATCACGTATGTACCCGTCCCTAGCGATAAATACAGACTGGAAAATTTCGCGAATTCATTTTAGAATAATCTAGACTTGAAACACACGTGTATCGGAGTAAATTAAACACGCCCATGCAGGTGAACTCTTAACCAATAACAGACGTTCAAGGAAACAAGCACCGTGACACCTGGCCCGAGGTACAGCCAATGTGAACAAAGTTGACGCTAGGAAATACACAGGACCTTAGAACTAGTTTATAAAACACGCAATTTCCACGTCGCTAGCGATAAACAAAAAGTGGTTATGATGTGAATACTTGCCCGGAGCAGCAGTCGATGTGTACGGCGGGTAGACCCTCGGAGACAAGACAGATGAATAGCACTCAATAAGCCAGCCAATGCTAAGCGCTAGGTCAGGGACCAGCCACCACACCGCACCACAGTCGACCGACGAATGAACCGCCGCAGAAGACGAAACCCGGCGCCAAAGGACCGCGGTGGACACGCCCCCTTCCCCTCCTGCAACCTCCCCTCACTCCCCACTCCGACCTCACGGCTGGCGAGCGCCGATTGGCCCGTGGCTGGCGCAGCGCGCCTCTCATTGGCCGGCTGTGCGGGCGATCGTTACCGAGCTGTCCCGGAGCCCGGGTTGATAAACTCCTAGGGGGGAAAATGGCGCTGGAGTCCGCGTTTCAAACTGGCGACCGTTAACTGCGATTTGGCGGGAAACCCGGGCGAGCTGCTCCGAGGCTTTCTGTCGCAAACAAAAAAAAAAGCCGCACATTAGGCTAACTAGATGAAGGGGGAGGGGGGTTTATCAGTACATAACCCCATCCACCCCCAATCCGAAATGAAAATATACTGAAAAAAAAATTCGGAAAAAGTTTTAATATATGAAATGTAAAGTCCCCCTAATAGCATTTTGTGGTTCCATATCTGTATATTAGCCCATTGGTTGTAAATAATTTTACGAACTCATAATTATTAATACTATAACTTTCGTTTTTTTTAAATACAAATTCGTAATCCCCCCCCGAAGTAAATTCCTGGCTACGCCCCTGTTACCTGCAGTCTGTTCACGGTATTTATTATATGTTTGCTTCTTTCCTACATGTCATATGTCTGACACAAGCGTTTTGTGTTAACATAGTGGTAGGTATACGATAAAGTGAGCACTTTAGAAACGAACCTTAGGAAAAAAGTCACTGCCCATGAATACATATATTTTAATAAGCGCACTGAGTGACATTCGCTCAGTAAAGTTGGTAACGATGGTTGGACAGTAGTTCCATATTTTAACGTCGAATAACTAGTGTCAGGTAACATTTGCGATAACTTAAAATTATTCCTTTCGCTTTCTGTTTTTTATTTAATGCATCGAAGTGTAAAAATGAGCTGATTTGTATAATATTTAGACCTACTTTTCTAGTAATTTCAAGTTTTACTTGACCGACTCATAAACAAGGCGATGAGAACAGTCTTTATATTATTTTTGGTTAACTGAAGTTTCACTTATTTTTACTAATAAACTATAAGTTAATTAATTTGTAATTAATAAAAATGCAGAGAAAATGGGTGTGTTGGTAATGCCTAGTCAGAAGTAGTTCTTATGCAAAATATTATTAACCTAAGTGCGCACTATACTATGCTGTAATTTTCTACACTTCGCTAGGCTTATATATTTCCATGAGATGACATACTGCTGGATATAGAACTTGAGCAGTTCTTCGCGACTGTCGCAAGTAACCATGTATGGACTATACGAGTGAAACTACATTAATTATGTTCATTGCATACGTACGAACGTGTTCAATTTCTACTTCACAATTCTGTTGAAAATTAGGAATGAAACTCAACAAAAATTAAAATTAAAAAATATATAAATTCATCCACAAAAAAAAAAAAAAAAAAAACCTCTTAAATAAAATATTGATTGCGTTTCAAATTATTTGCCGAAAATTAGTTTAATAATGAGGTAACGATATTAATGAAAGTTTCCAAATAA
The DNA here is from genome assembly GCA_029891345.1 of Dryococelus australis. NCBI lineage: Eukaryota > Metazoa > Arthropoda > Insecta > Phasmatodea > Phasmatidae > Dryococelus > Dryococelus australis. The sequence goes on from CM057008.1 coordinate 59,830,544, forward strand.
AGATGCCAAGTACAGTAGAGCGTGAAAATTTTCAAATTCATTTATACCTACGTCGATATTAGGCCCTATGCCTAATCCAGTATACGAGAAAGACCATGTTGGATTAGGCCTATAATTTTTTTGGCACTAGCCCGTTTACAATTAACACAATGCTTAGTTAACAATGTAAAAGAACCATAATTTTTTTTTTTTTTGTTTAATAGAGCCTACGTAATCGAGTAGCCCCAACCAACTTGAAGAGTTTTTTTCCGGCAGAAAATTTGAAATATTTATTTATATGCATAATTTAAAATTGTCGTATAACACGTGTGTGTTAATAAGTCTACAGCATAGGTAAGCCTAGTATTAGACTGTACTTACGTCGTGTAAGCGGCTCAATTATAGGATAAATTATCATAATTGTTGGTATATTTATACAGGTTATTATTTACTGAATTATTCAATATACATTAGAAAGACTACAGCGCTGATAAACAATGGCAAGGAATAGCACATACAAAAACATTTTCATCGCTTTGAAAATAATTACTTGGTACTAAACTAGTTTATTGTAGGTTTATATCGTACCCGAGTACAGGCCTAAACCTACGGGTAGTTAGGCCTACATTGAATAAAATATTAGACCTATCTCATCACTTTTCACGGATCACTGGAATATGGACCACAGTTCCTCTAATAGGCTAACTTACGAAATCACTCATGCACGATTCCTATGTTATTACATCAAGTCCTTAAAACTGAACTGAAAAATAATTTATGCTGAATGTTTGAAAGGCACTTAATGTAGTCTACTGAAATAGAATTTCCTAAATTACTTAAAATCATCCCCGTCGACTTAAGTTACTTTACTTATTCTAAACAGTGGAGTTGGGCCTAGAAGTCCATTAGCATAGATCATCGCACTTTTCCAATCAAATCTTTTGAAAAAAAAAACACCTCATTTATATCGTGTTCGGCTGTTTCTTAAATATGCAATATCGCAAGCATTCTGTTGTTAACATGAATATATCCATCTCATTTTTGCTTAAATCGAACTTATACTTCGGCCTATATGTTAACTAGTAGGTAATTATAATTAGTAGTTTATTTCTAGTCGGTATGAATAAAGAAGGAGAGAAAATATAGGTGTGTTGATAATGCCTAACGGCTGTTCACGATAAAGTGGACACTTTTTGAAATCAACCTTAGAAAAAAGTCACTGCTCCAACCGGCATACGCCTATATTATAACAGGAGCGCTGTGTGACATTCGCCCTTAACGATGGAGGGAAAGTAGTTCCATATCTTAACATGGAATAAAAATTGTTAGTTAACACTTTTAATTTCACAGTTTAACTTGACCGATGCATGAATACAGTGATGAGGCCCGTGGCAGTGTGAAGTTTACATAAGACGTAGCTCCATTGAAATGAGCTTGCACTCGATGCCAAATGCAGTTTTATTTTTACTGTTTACTCTTGTAAACACCACTAGAGGGTGTTAATAAAAGTTACAAAATAAAGTTAATAGTTGAAATTATTTCCTTCGCAAGTAGTCTATAGCCTATAACATAGTTTGAACCCAACACGCATGGACTTTTACATATAAATCTATAGAACGTCTCCATGTTTGGAACAGCAGAGCAGCTTGCGGCAGGAATTGTCCCTATGCCAGCCCACATATGTATGAATGGACTATACTATTCGTATAATAAGGTCGAAGGGGCCGCGGTGGCTGAGTGGTTAAACTGCTGGCCTTTTAAAAAAGCGAACCGGGTTCAATCCTCGGCCGAGTATTCCCCCGGGATTTTCGCACGTGGGAACCGTGCCGGACAATGCCGCTGGTCGGCGGGTTTTCTCGGGGTTCTCCCGTTTCCCGCGCCCTTGCACTCCGGCGCTGCTCTATACTCACCTCAGTTCACCCTCATCGACTCTCAAGACCTCGTTGTTAAGAGACGCCCAAAACTCGCAACTCAATTCAGCGCAATAGAGTCGATTATAGGATCGTGTCATATTAACTGCAAAAAAAAAAAATTATAGGCTCTAAGTAAGGCTGCTGTGTCCGAATTTGCCTGAAGTACATACTTGTGCGTACCTGTCTCCGGAAGTGACTTAAGTGCTGTCCGAATAGCCAGAGAAGTATGCCAGTATACAAGTAAACGAAGATGTATACTTCTCGCGTACTTGCGGAATATGTACCACCATTTTGAGAAGCAATTGATTTTCAATATAATTATTTTATTTGAAGTTTAATAGGGCTGCATTGCCTACTACTTCGTAGACATAAAATGTAGAACTGAGTGAATTATTGCCGCAAGGTTGACATTACAAATAGCACTTACTGAATAACTTCCGATAATGATGAAATTCTTAGTCGTAATCAGTGTACATTGAAAGTGGCTAGCCTGTCTGTCCGGATGCACTAAAGACGTACAGATACTTGCTGTACGAGCCACGCATGCCTGACTTAACTACGAGTTCCAGGAATAGCGTTAACTATAGCGGCGACAAGGAGACGAGAAACGGAAAGAAGTGAAGTGACGCAACGAGCAGAACGTGACGAAGCGAAAACCATAGAACGACGACGCTGAGTGAAAGAGAAAATGACGTAACAAAAAAAAAAAAAAAAAAACTATTCACGAAGAAGATTAAACTGGAAGAAGATGGGAATCAAAAAAAAAATTGGAGGGAAATAAGAGATGATGAATATTGAAGCCCAAGTGTAGTTTAAATAGAAGAGAGAAAACAAAAAGAAATAAAAATTTACCTGGAACTATGAAAACACGTAGAGGAGTTAATTATGAACAAGTTATGAATATGGTTCCACTGGTAAAACATGGCAGGCTCTGCGTACATCAGAAGTGGAGCAAACACAACATTGTGAACTATTTTAGTAACACGTGCACAGAATTGCCTACGTCATATTTACATTCATTAGACTGTTTCAAGTAAGTAGGCCTACGTACAACGTGACATCTATCAACGAATATCGGCCTGTTAACAAATATTGACGATTTTTATGTTTAATAAGTTTCTAACATTTAATATTAAAATTTACATTTTACAAAAACACGAGAGAGAGAGAGAGAGAGAGAGAGAGAGAGAGAGAGAGGAGAGAGAGAGAGAGAGAGAGAGAGGAAAAAAATTATAAAAAAAAATTTTTAACATGGCAATGTTTTCTGAAAAAGTAGTGTTAATATTTTTTTTTGCAGTAAAAAAAGGAAAAGTAATTTCTTTGGTAGGCTTAAATGAGAAAATAAAAGTAAAATGTGAATTGGCATTACTCCTTCAATATAATAAAATGTGAAGGTTTAAATTTTGGTTGCCTAGTTATCAGCACATATGTTCACACTTACCTGGAAACAGCTTAGGCCTATTTATTCAGAACACATAAGAAGAAGGAATTAGGCAGTTCTTTCTAATATAAGGCCGCTGCTGTGTTTTATTTATTTTATGTTGTAAACATGCAATATTTTAGGTAAGGACACAAAACATTTTTGGTAACTACAGAATTGTTTGTAAAAAAAACCTGTGTATTATGTAGCTGCTAATTCAGTTTCGATTTGGGTTATAATATAGGCCTCAGCTATTACATCGCTTCTTTAATAATACATTTAAACCGCATTTAATCTTTATCGTCCATCATTGATGTTGAAGGAATTAATATTTTTTGTCCTTTACTACAGTACAGACTAATGGGAATTGTGTATTTTCCAGTTTTTGAACGAGAAACCTGTTTTATTAGGTACGAGTGAGTGTATTATATATCATTTCTTGAGTTATTGTCCAAAATTATTTATGTCCTCAGCAAAGTTACATGTTACTGTCGTCATCAATATGGCCATAGGCCTATCAAATAAATAACATTTGCTCAACAGCACTTTGTAGGCCTATATTGAAAATGGCCAATACTCTAGCTACTTGTTATGGGTTCTGTTATTGTGAATTATGTGATGTTGAGCTATGAGTCTGTCAATCTTGATATGTGTAATTGAACTGGTTTTGTTCAATGTGATTATCTGATAGTGATAGGTAATAGGTATTACATGTCGATACGCACGCTATGTGCGACAATATCTATATCCCGTAGTAACTATTCATGGATGAAATCTACTGATTGCAAAAATTATTAATATAATACAGCAATGTTCTTATAGAACTTCCTAATGCCTTATTTCTACCAATTCTGAATGTATACTTGGTGCTATATTTTTGCATGTTAATAAAGTAGCTATATTTAGGCGCAGCTCAAATACATTTTACGAAGTAATAAACCTATATTCTAACCCGCGTGCAATAGAGCGCTACAGATCTCTTGTAAGACGTTAAAGACTTGCAATATTTCCCACAATTCGTTGTTACAGGAGGATTTACGTGAGGAACACAGAAGTGGCATATGAAAATAAACAATTTAAAAGATATGTAGGCCTAACGTTATTTATATTGAGGTATTCTGTAAACAAAAAGTGTTGTAATATCTAGTTTGGGACGGATGTACAAATCTCATATTGGCAATATACTGCAATGAAGTGGTAGGGTATTCACGGTAACTCGCAGCTTCACTGAAGCCCCCCCCCCCCCCCCCCCCCTTCCCGGCTGAAGTTCTACTTTCAGGATATTCCTCCGCCTCGTGCAAACAAAGCTTAAACAAGACTAGAAAATTACACCAGAGGGACAGCGTGTACCGCATTCGTGCCTCGCACTCGGTTTAATAATATTTCGCATAAAAACTATTTCTTACTACGCATTACCAACACACCTATTTTCTGTTCTTATTCATATTAACTGGAAATGAATTATCATCTATAATTTAGGATATAGAGAAAGAAAGTATAATTTAAAATTTAAGTTAACCAAAATGAAAGTAACTTACTTTTTTGCAAACAGAAAACGCTGTGATAAAGGCTGTTCACGGTAAAATGAGCATTTTTGAAAGCCCTGCTTACGATCTACTTGTATGCACGTTGCGTATTCTTCCGCATCATGTCAAGTTAACACTGGCAAGGGCCTCATCGCTTTATCCATGCGTCGATCCAATGACAAGATTATAAGAAAAGTAAATATTTTACAAACTTGCTCATTTTTACACTTCGATGCATAACAAAAATAATAGAAAGCGAAAGAAAAAAATTTAAGTTATCACAAATGGTTACCTAACTCTCTTTGTTCGACGTTAAGACACGGAACTACTTTCCGGCCGTTAAAATATATGCAGGCAGGAGCAGTGCCTTCTTTCTAAGGTTGATTTCATAAATGCTCACTTTATCGTGAACAACCTTTACACTACATACACTATAAAAGATTTTCTGGTCAAATTCTTACACTTCAATGTAAGTTTTTAACCTATATACCTTATGGTAATAATAGCACGCATCAAGCTGCAAGTAACAGCGCTGCTATAGAAAGTTGAGAACTTGCCTATGTAGGAACACTATGATGCATGTAGACTATAGGGGAAAACATTGCCAAGACTGGTCTATAAGCACTGTTTGGGAACATGGCCACAAGTGCAACTTGCAAGCACCAAACTTCCACAACTAGGGAATTACTGAAAAGAGCAAGTTTCGTTTATCTCATTTCTATCCCTCTCTCTCTCACCTTGTGCATACGTATCAAATTTAAGCCTCGTGCCATTTCGAGAGACAACGCAATGGCTGAACGATAAAAAAAAAAAACCGTACCACGAAGGTAAAGAATTTCGAATAAAGTTATGACGATATTTCAGAATAGTTCATTTAAAACAATAACGTGTAGCCAGGAGAAATAGAATCATGATAAGTTAGAAGAGAAGCAGAGTTGTGGGATGAGGTTTCATAACAGCAACGGAATATTATGTTAGTTAACGGCTGTTGTGTTTATTGCAGAAACAATACAATACTGAGTGAACTTTCCTACTCTGTAGAAGGAAGAAAACGCCCAGCTGTACTTGCGCAGACAAGACCACAACAAGCAGTTCCGTTGCAAGTTAACGATACGCTATCGACAATCAATATGATAGCTGCCCTGGTTCCTATACAATAATACATTTCCTACCTCGAGTCGCCAAAGAGAATTAAGTTAGGCCTACCCTGATACTCTTACATCTGCGTGATCCGCGGGTAAACATCGAGGACGCGTATCCCGGAAATCACAAAACTACACGAAAATTTAGTGCCCCTACCATCGGCTGTAGGTTGGGAACTTCCATTGCTGTTTACAAAGTTTACACGAACAATTTTTACAGCGTAGCAGTCAACTGTTATACACTCTAAGAAATTATTTGTAAATTTACTATATCAGTGTATAGGTTACGTACAGTGAGAAAGCGCGAATGTCAAATTATTTTCCAATACATGCGCTCAGTATACCGAGTCAAATGCGCAAAGTTCCCAATATTGTACGATAGCGTTGCTAAATATTGCCATATGTTCAGCCTGATAGTATTACTTCCATACGCTGTATAAGGTTATACACGTCAATTACAGTTTAGGAAGTTACCCAGGATTATTTTTTACAGTGAGTTGACACAAGGAACACGTAGGCCTATACCTGATCCAAGGGACATTCACAGTTTTTCCGAATTTGTTTCACGAAATTTCCGTAATTTTGGATCAGTTTTCTTATACACATTAAGGCATATATAGGCCTACTTTTTTAAACAATAAAACCTGCTCAACTTATCACTACAGAGATAAAAGTCAAAGAGAATCAGCGTGAGAGTCAGGTCTTCCTGTGAAGCCAAATTTAATAACCAACTCAAAATTTCTGTAGTCTAATAGCGTCGTGACCGAGAAAGTGAAGAAATGTGGGCGGCTCTAACAGCCGATGAGGGAGATGGAGGTGAGTATGAAACAGCGTCGGAGTGCAAGGGCGGATGAAACAGGAGATCACCGAGAAAACCCGCCGACCAGCTTTTGGGGGCGTTTTCCACTCTCAGAAGTCGTTTCCGGACTTAACTCTATCTGCATCTTCGTAATGTTTTTCTATAAGGAACCACCTCCCAAAGTCTGTTAACATAAGTTACGAAGCAGCCTGTATATAGGTGGAGTGACGGCAGTAGGAGCGAGGCTACACGGGGGCCGGTGCGAGGCTACCGCGCCAGCAAGACTGGGCTATGTAGGCCAGGCCATGGCCTCTCTCTGCCACGTGTCCCGCTCTTGTCGCGCGCGTACCGCAATTGTCGCGCGGGCCTTGTGCCACAATCCTCGCCCGCCCTAGGGACATACACTCGTGTGCGTGAAAAACCTGCTCGATATCGGGCTAGCCCTACATGACATGTCAACTTACCCACCACCAATAACACTTTACCATCTTCACTTTTACTTCTCATACTTGAGCACTTCTCAACGCCCTCCCAATAGGCATTAACCATTAATAAATATATCGAAGTTACGTTTGGAGAGAGGTGAAATTTATACACAGCGCTTATTGGTCACATGCGTTTGTATTAAAAAGTTGCGAGATGATAGAAATTGGTTGACAGGAAAAACTTAGAAAGTGCTCACTTTACAGTGAATATACAGGCTCTTCATGTTAAACTGACCGCTTTTCAAACAAACCTGAATATTCCTTCTCCTCCTGCACACAAACCTTAACCAAGCTTTGGAAAATTGCCCAAAAAGGACAATGGCCAGCATTTCTGCACACTCAGTGACATATTTTACATGAGAACTATTTCTTAATAGACATTTCCAACACGTTTGTTCTCGCCCAGTTTTTTATTCATAGTTGTTAATTATACCGAAATGAAATATTATAACATATAGGTGGAATACAAGCAAAAATAAGATACTTTTATTTGAATACAAGTATCAAACGCCAGTGATACGCGGTGACATATTTAGCAAACTATCAAACACGTCATACTGTACATGGGATGGTTTTTCGAAACTTCGATTCAAGAAATCGCGAATACACTACTATATGTGCATTCCGTTCTGCTTTCGCCATATGTGCAATTAACGTACCCATGGACCTGACCACTTTATTCATGCTTCGGTCAAGTAAAACTTTCATATTATTAAACAAAAATTACTAGACCTATTTCCAAATGTTGCTTATTCTTACTCTTTTATGCATTAAAAGCACAGAAAGTGAAACAAATAAGTAGAGTATTCTCAAATATTTTGCTAATACTTTCAATCCAACGTCAAGACAAAAGAACTACGTTGTTTAAGTCGTTGCCAACTTTACAGGGCGCATGTTAGTCAATGTGTCCGTTAATGTAGCAGGTAAGGGCGGCGTAATTCTACACTTTTTAAAGAGCTCTCTCTGTCGTGAACAGCCTTTACAGCAATAGTCCTACATGTTACAAAACAAAACGTGTGCGAAGCAATGTATTTATTTACGTATGACGTCATGGAATTAGGCGTATTTATCCCTATAGATAGAACTAGATGTGCGATGTTTTATTTGTTGTGAGTTATTATTGTTGTACGAATTTTACTGAATAATATTCTAGTGCGTATAATGTTTTCGTTTCTCAAGAAAACAATCGAACGTAGTTCTATCTGTTGGCGTATTTCCAAACTACATTTGTCGACGATGGCTGCTGCTCTCGGATCGAGATTTCGAACCATCAATTTCGGCGGTTCGAATGGAACTTCATCTCGATTGCCAGTCCAGCTCTGAACTCGAATGGTGCAACAGTTTTCTGTTCGATCTTAGATCCAATCTCGGATCAAGTTTCGAACCACGATGGTGCAACCGGACACAAGTCGATTGAATGGAGCGTGCACAGGACATGGATGTGTCGTGACTGAATGCTGTCGACTCCCGGAATCCATACAGTAGCTGTGTCAACCTCAATGAACATGTTGCAGAGAAAGGACATCCATTACCAGAGCTGTACACCAGGGCAAGGATTACTGAACAGTGCAGTCACTTTGTTCCCTGTATGTGCACTGTGCATGGTGGGTTACACAGCTCTGGACTGTGAATGGTTCATATTGTCCATTTCATGTAAGAGCGGTAAATTTTGACAGTTCTAGAAAAGTAGCACGACCACAGTGTATCCTTCCACCGCAGCTGTTTTGTCACTGAAGAAAAAGACGTTTGTAAAGAAATGTTTGAGTCCAATGCACACTTGCATTTTCCTCCTTCCTCGTGTTCCATGTCATGGTAGGCACTGAAAGACTGACGTCTGCTAACTTTCGCCCAGAATGTAGGATATTATAGCCAGGTGGGCATTTCAACCTGTTTTATTTGTGTAATAGCCTAGTTAACTTTGTTGGGTTTCTATTTATTTTATTTCGTGACAAAATAGGAAAGAGATGGAGGGGGGGCTTTAGTTTAACGTCTTTCGTGAGACGGCATTGTTCTGATGTTCTTACGAATGCGTGGCATTTCGAGTTGCATATTGTTTTGATGGAGCTGCGGAAAATTTTGCTCGCATAGAAATACAATTCAGATTATTATTAACTTAAAAAATTTTAACTTCAATGAAAAAACGAAACGTGATACATAGACTACGTGGCTGTTCGTATTCGTACAGATGCAGCAATATACACCCACACACTCACACATGACCACACACACACACTTTGAATGAAGTTAACCTTACACTCGTTGGGTTTACGATGTAGATAAACAAATATTATTCACACACTTCAAAATTGTTGAAAGTGCAACTTTTTTTTTTAGCAATAACTACAGCTACGGTTTACAAATACATTATTTACAAAACATGTAAACTTACTGTTTGTAAAATTCGCAACCTCTTGAATACGTGTTTTTCTATGGCAATCCTTGCAAGTTCACTTCACTAAAATCCCGTTTGTTCGTCACTGTAGTATTTAAATAATTTATTTACAGAAACATTCAGTACAATCAACACTATTCACGCTGTTTCCTGAATCCAACAAATCGATACGTAAATAATATTCGTGTCGCTTCATTGCGGGCGGCCGGCAGTTAAAGAAGCGGTAAACACGCGCCTGTTAATATTACATTTCACTCAATAAAACACATTACGATGGTATCTAAAATCGACCATGGGTAAAGAGAGTAAATAAAGATTAATTAACTAGGTATCGATGAAATCTTCCCACAACATCAACAAGATATTCGTATAAACACGATGAGGAAAAACCACACGAACATCGGCCTTCACCGGGCTGGAAACTGGAAACATAAACATGGCTAGCCATTGGCTGGAAACTTTCACTGTTCGTATGTGTCGACATACATGCTTTTTAAGTCCAATCACTACAAGTCAAAAAAAAATTAATATTTCGTTAAAAACATAATTTAAAAAATAAACGTTATAAGTATACTTAAAAGTACTATTTTCTTCGAAAGCCATCATCAAAATCGCCAATTTAACAACATGCATCCCGTAGCAATTCATCAGCTGATACAATACTGTAAAGACTGTTCACGATAAAGTGAGCACTTTCGAAATCAACCTTAGAAAAAAGTTACTGCTCCTAGCTGCAAATATTTTAACGGGCGCAATGAGTGGCATACGCCCAGTTAAGTTGGTATCGATGAATAGGAAAGTAGTTCGTATTTTAACGCCGAATGAAAAGTGTTAGGTAACAATTTGTGTTAACCTAAATTATTTCTTTCTCTTGTGTTTTTATTAATGCATTGAATTGTAAAAACGGGCAGATTTGTTAAATATTTACTTTCGTAATAATTTCACAGTTTCACTTGACCAACGCAAGAGTAAAGTGGCGCGGCCAATGACAATGTTATTCTTATATAAGGTGGAATAATACCAAACGTGCAAACAAGTAGATCTTAAGCATGGCTTTCAAAAGTGCTCATTTGATCGTGAACAGCCTATACAAACGAGAGCATTTACTGTTTACATAGTTCGTAGGTTGGTCACATTGTCTGTCAGATTTTACCCCACTTATATGAAACGGACAATACCAATGTTTTTAAGGCCGTATAATTGTTGCGCCACAAGATGACAGCAATCTAGACTGTGGAGCCTCGTACATACTCGAGCATAAGTCCCGTGTGCATTCATTGTCTGCCGCCACAGGCAGAACTCACTCTCCTGTAGCGCCCGGCCATGCGGAGTGGAGCTGCCAGAGTTCTGATGGTTTGCGATTGGTTGCGAGTCCAACAGGACGCGTCACATGAGAAATTATTTGTAATTTTAAAAATGCTTGTAACAGTACAAAGATTTCGCTTGTAAAACTACAAGGTCCGCGTTTGTAATACAGAGCCGTATCCACGAGCTTCAGCAAAATGGCGGACAGTCAACAACGTAAAACCGTTTATAGCTGTTTGTGCAAAAACTATGGGTGATGTAAAGTGTAGTTTCGCGCAAAAAGAAATGTATTACACTTAAAACAACGCCAATATTAATAATAATACGTAATTTTTGATATTATTCATAATTTGTTACTGTTTCCTAGCTATACCGAACTCTTAAATCAGCTCTCAATACCCCGTTAAGAGCCATCCAAATTTCTGATACTCACCAACTGAACTCTTAAAAAGAAATAAATGTAACTAGGCCTATCTTCTTAACCTTATAACTACAATATTATTTTGTATGTACTTGCACCTATATTTAAAGTAAAAATAAGCATTAATTTCGTAAGTTAAGCTGGTCTTGTGATTAAACGTTTGGGGGGGGGGGGACTTTAATACAAGGGATGTGAGTTTTAATCCACGTGCTGGGGCAAGGCGTAATTTTTTTTCTATTTTAGTTCTCTGCTACTTATTCATCATATTTGTTTTTTAGAAGAAAAAAAAAAGGTAATTTTATGTACACTTCTCAATAATGTCGTTTGTAATACGAGACTACCATTAAAAAGAAATGTTTTGCAGACAGGATTTTCTTGGCAACTGGGTTTCAAAGGATTTATCTTGTAAAAGTCCATACTCGTGTGCCGCCTACCGTGCTATTGAATTACAACGCGAAATTATACAGAATGTCTACCAGTGCCTGTTAAGCACCAATCACGTATCCCACTGGCTGCGAGGACCAAGCAAGCGACAAAAGGAAAATACGGACCAAAATATACAATTTAACTGCAACACGAACAAATTAAAACCAGTGCCAAACAGAACAGTCCAGAGTTCATGTCCGAGCTCAAGTGATGCATGTTTTGTCCAGCGCTGTACTTGATGATTGATAGAGGTTGTCAGAGTAAAGTAAGGACTTTTCAAATGAACATTTCAAAAGACAACGTAACTCACAGAACAGGCTCGCATATAGACTTACAGTCCACAGTTAGTACAAAATAGTTCTACGACTTGTGTCGCGAGTTTATAATTTGAAATTTACTGCTACTGACAGCACGATTTTTGTTTCTGTTTTATGTCGGGCCTAAACTTGTATTTTAGTAGGGCCTAGCCAACAAAGGTATTTTACTTTCCTGAAAATTCCACAATTTCGCTTGGAAATCGCAAAAATAAATTGAGACGGTTCCACATTGCGGAATGATACATGAGGGATAAAGTAAATCCCCACTGAAAAGAGAGATTTGGGCGGCTCTTAACATCGAGGTCTTGAGAACCGATGAGGGTGAAGCGAGGTGCGTATGGAGCAGCGCCGGAATGCAAGGGTGGGGTGGAACGGGAGATCCCCGAGAAAACCCGCCGACCAGCGGCATCGTCCGGCACGATTCCCACTTGGAAAATCCTAGGAGCGACCCTGTCAGGAATCGAACTCGGTTCGCCAAGGGTTGGAAGGCGAGCAGTCTAACCACTACAACACCACGGCTCCTACCTAACAAACTTCAGTTTTATATGGGTAGCAAGCATTAACATAGGCAGACATTCCTTTGTGGGTGCTTCAGAATGCAGAAACAAACATGGCACTTGACAGTCACGACATTAACACAAGAGAGAACATAATGTATCAATTCAATAGAAAACTCTATAAATAACAGTGTTCAGATTATATTAGTAAATTTTTTATTTGCGAAATATAAAGTTTGAGACTAAAATAATTCCACTATATCAAAACTTCCTGTTTCAGTAATAATAATAATAGAAAAAAAAGGTAACTACACTACAGTAACAAAATTGTTCCAAGGCTTATCAGTATTCCTGCAAAGAATGGAATAAACTAAAATAACAGTATACAATTCATAAGGTGGCAGTATCCAAATTGCTACATACTGTTTGTTTTTTTAATAAATGCATTTATAATTATTATATCAAAATTGTCGGACCTCACACATCTTTCTTGACTTTTCCAGAAATGTAAATAGCAGTGACTTTTCCGAGTTTTCCTTGACGCTAGCTTCCCTGGTTAAAGAATTAGAAAAATCATTCTTTCATGAAAAATTATATTTTAAGTGAATACCTGCGGTAACATTGGCTGCGATTCGCCAAAATTCCTATACCCATGTGTCAATCGAAAAAAAAACTAAATTGTGAATTTGATATAATGAACACGATGGATTGTAAATGTTATTGCAAAGTGTTAAAGGCTATTCACGATAAATTGAGCACTTTTGAAATGAACCTTAGATAAAAGTCACTGCCCCTGCCTGCACATATCTTAACGGGCGCAATGAGTGACATTCGCCCAGTAAAGTTGGTAACGATGGATAGAAAGTAGTTCCAAATCTTAACGTCGAATAAAAAGTGTTAGGTAACAATTTGTGATAACTTTTTTTTTTAAGTGTAAAAATCACCATAGTTGTAACCCTATTTATAGTCCATTCACTACTGGAACAGACTTATGAAAATCAACCTTTGAAAAACTACCCTAGCCATTAGCTGCATGCATAGCTAGTGAATATAGTACCTGCACCCGCCATTTTTACTAGCTATATCTGTGTGTGTTGCAGATATCAAATTAAACAGAGCCTTTAATATTGGCTACGCTTGAATCTTCTGACTCAAAAGCTATTTTAATGTTTTATTCAACATACTATTACAATCTCTCTCTCTCTCTCTCTCTATTCATTGGGCTAAACCAAGTTCGTTACGGGATGGAGGTTTTAACTAAATAAAATAATTAATTATAACTTCCTAGTTTTATTTACACTAACTACAAACAAAATTCTCTCTACTCCACATCTCAGAATAAATCGATATCACTCACTGTTTACAATTGATGACTTCAATTAATACCTACATTTTATAATTACCTCAAAGAACTCAATGAAATTAGATAATTAAAAATCAGTCCCAATAGACTGTATCAAGCTATGCAATTATTTGATAAATTATGCGTTCATATTTGACAGTTCCAATATTTGCAATAACATCCGTATTGCATGTCCATTCAATCCCACCTCAGTTCAGTCTATGTCCCGCCAGTCGCAATGTTCTAGAGTCCTCCAAGCTCCCTCACGCACATTAGTAGGCTTCACTCGCCGGGTTACACGCTCTCTCGTCCATTCAAGCCACCAACACCTGGTTCGCAGTTGTGCCACACATGTCTTCGCGCCCGCACTCAGCTAGATGGCCTTCGCCAAAAATAATTGCTGGCCGCTGGACCGCGGCAGTATATATTATATATATATATATATATATATATATATATATATATATATATATATATATATATATATATATATATAGTGTCGTAGGCCGTCAACCAGAACTTCCTCTAACTCGCGCGTTGCACCGAGCCTCCTAATTCCCAGAATATTCTTGCGCCTCATAGAGGTGTCGGCTTCTTCAGCCCGGGGGGGGGGGGGCTGTGACGCAAGCAAGTCTCGCCGCTGTCAGTTATTCAGGGGCTTCCCAGGAGGGCCAAGAGGGCAGAGAGCGTCGTTCCAGGAAGAGAGCAGAGAGACGAGGTGGTCACCCCACACAGCGCCGGACATCCTCCCGGCGCCAACTACAGCGCTTAACAATACTAATTTTACTGTATACAGTCGAATAGTTAATATTTAAAACCCTAAATCGCGCCGACATCCTATCGGCAGGGACATCAAAATCTTGCGTTTTAAACTACCTGTAGGCTTGACTATACGGTCCTATACTTTCAAGCCTTATATCTTTGTGTTCACTGGCTGCTGCCCCTGCAGTGTGCACAATTGTGTACATTACGCATCTAGCCTATAGGTTATACATGGTAAAGTGAGCCCTTTTGAAAGCCCTCTCATTTGGAATAATAGGCAATAGATATGATTTATTTTAGCCGACTCTGTTTATTAACAAGGCAATATTTACTTTTAAATGTGGTTAGAGAATAAAAAATGGTTGAAGGGGAAAAGTAACTCGAGCCTCAAAAGTGCTCGCTTTACCCTGAACAGCCTATAGGTAATTTTTGGTCTGTACTGTACACTGCGAAGCTCAACGACCAACGATCTTACCTGTGGTTAAATAATTCGCAAACCGTCTTACTGTTCTAGGTCATAGTTTGTTCATATCAGTGTAACCGAACATATGGCCTACAGGACATTCATTGGCTGTGACAAAGAAACAAGTGTTGTGTCGACCTGAGTCAGCATGCTTCAAGTTTCTTGTTTGCAAAACCTGAAACCATAAATTAAAGCGAGATTGAAAGGGTTATCGATGCGGTTACTTGAGGAAAGGGGATTATGAATTATTTCCCAGTAAGCATAACGTTTTAATGACAGTCTACATAGTCTATACAGGCCTGTACTTCGTGGATATATAGAATATACTATCTAAATACTTATATATATATATATATATTTTTAATTTCTTGTTACTGTACGAAATGCATGTATTAAATATTTTCTTCTTGGTTTCGAGAATAATGTAGTAATTTTCTTGAATGTAAATCAAGAGCTCCGACGGAGCACCCCCTCCCCCCCCCCTTCAAACCATTTTTTCCCCCCGTTTCTTAAATACGCCACTGTATCCAGTTTTATCTCTAACCAGCAGGTGGCATGGTATTCAGTACTTGTTTCTTTCAAGGTCTGCTATTGACCCAGAGTTCACCTAGTGTGAACCCATATTGCAAACATAACAGAAATGCGCGCGCGCGCGCGTGTGTGTGTGTGTGTGTTCGACGCCAGGCTTGTATTAAAATGAATTCACGAAATTTCCCGGGTCACTATTGGTTGTTTCGATGCATCAGGGTAATGACATCGTCCATGACGATACCAATGTTATCCCACATGTGGCATACATGGAGCGTGTTTAGGGCTCGTGTATTGAGAAAGACGTTCACTAAATACAGGGTAGGTATAAGTACGTATACACAAAGAAGACATGGCTACACCTGACCTTGAGGACAGACCGCTGCCACTATGGGTTGACTGCTAACTGCTGATGAGTAAACTTTTCTCTTTGCCTGTCCCAAAACACGTAAGACTAAATGTTTTTACTCGCCGAGAGAGAGTAATTACTCTGAGCATCTTGCAAGAGTAAAACTTTTACACTCACTATTTCAGAGAATAAAGAGGTGCAAACTGAGGATGGCGGAAAGTTGAGTATAATTATACAAATTGAAAGGAAATGTGGGCATTCTTTTTGCAGATACACACGAGAAAATTACATTTGAAGAGCGATAAAATTTGTATTTTTATTTTATTACTTAACTTTCATAAAGGTTATATTTTTATGCGAAATGTATATGGTTAATTTATCGGAAGTAAAGCTGTTTATACATAACTGATATCTTGGAAAAGAAAGAATTCGGGATAAGGGACAAATAGACTATAATTTGGAACTTACATTAATTGCTTACTCAGTAGGCTACATACATATTTGTAAACATAAGTTCACTCATGCTTTCCTCGGCTGCTACTCTACTCTAAGGTCGTGGATCGCTGCCCGGGGCAGCCGTGTCGATCACCAAGCTCCACGAGTGATGCTGCAATGAACGCTGATCCTCTGCACGAGCCTAGTTCCATTAACGTGCTATAGATGGCAGAGCGATCGCTTTCTTCACCTTTGTATTCGCGCGCATTTCATCTGCGAATTACGTATTTTTTGCCGTCTTTAGACCCTTTCACACGAACAAATATTTATTAAATTCAATTCCTGGAATTCAATTTATTGAACTAAAAAAAAAAACTTAAAAAAAAATCACTTCATTTGTGTTCCAATGAATCGCATTCAATTAGCTTTCATGTCTCCACCTGAAAATTTATCACAAACTTCTTAACGAAACCAGTTTAAAATAAAGAAATACCAAAATTAAATTTTTTATAAGTATTTACGACTCATGCACGACATGATAATAATTGGTTAAACCTCGACAAATTTTCTTCATTTTATTGTACATTTCATTTTTAAAAAATATGCACTTATTTTCTAAAAAAACTGTAAATATGTGCATACATCTCTATTATGAAATTACATATGTTAATACTGTGACAAAAGTTGTGATAAGATATTGAAATTTTAGGTTCCAAGAAAAAAATACAGAACATACTCGAAACGAAAATCTTGAACGAAAACAAGACAATTAAGAAACTGGAAGAGAAATGGCCGTGATTATGACGATTCTATGACGTCATGCAGCATTCAATAAAAATAGAAAGTAATTTGAAGAAAACATTCATCATGTGAAAGGCCCTTAAGTGAGTGAGTGAAAGGGAGGCTATGAGAGTGAAGAGAGGCGAGTATGAAACAGCGCTGGAGTACAAGGGCGGGGGGAAACAGGATATCCCCGAGAAAACCCGCCGACCAGCGGCACGATTCACCCGTCGGGAGTGGGACCGGGTGGGGAGGCGAGTAGTGTAACCACTAGACCACAGGTCATCACTAGAGTAGTGATTTCACTTCTGTTTCGTCGAGTGTTCTATGACGAGGGAGGAGGTGCAGTAAGCGAGGGGCGTGGTACCTGGTAGGAGGAGGATTGGAGGGTCGTTGTCCCTCGTGCCTGGATCGTGAGCGGGGTCATGGAGGCGACACGTGTAGCTGCAGGTCATTGGCCCTTGCAAGGTCGCCCCGCCCCACCCCTGCTACAGCCCCTGCTGGCCATACGCCCGCTTCTTTCAGCCTACCTCCCCTCCAACGGCATTCTTCTCCAGCCACCAGACCACGCGGTGTTGCCAACTCGGCGCATCTTTTCCCAGGCAGGCCCTCCTTACTCCAATAGAGAAGAGGAATCCTTACCGAAGGGGGCCGCGGTGGCTGAGCGGTTAGACCGCTCGCCTGCCGCCACGGCGAACGGGGTTGAATTCCCGGATGAAGTCTTAGTCTGTCCTCAGATAAATTTGTGAAATTTCCGAGCCTCTAATTATCACTCTACCCAATTCTCTTTCCAACCAGACTCTGTGTGTGTGTGGGGTGCGCGTGAGAGAGGAGAGTAATAAAAGTATCTACCTGGGCTACCACAGGACTCTACTACACTGTGATTTATCGCAGCTGGAATAAGAAAGCCATAATTGAAGGGGCGGAGACTCGACTCCAGTAAGACGACCATACACACGACGTCTCCGGCTATTATAGGCGGTTAGAAATCGCTGGAAATTCCCACACTTTCTTTCATCATCAGCACAGACTTTCAAAGATTCGCATGTCTGTTTCATGTAAATGAGCCGAGTGTCTACATGCTGCCCGGTAGTACTGTACCCTGCCGGGCTCAGGTACCTTCCAACTGGCTGCACTTTTAATACACTACACATCACGTGACCCGGTCGCATTTACTAATATCATCACTATTTTGGTATTTTAGATCTCAGTAGCCCCGCCATGATAACGAAACTTAAATACTAATTTAGCAATGTCCCGAACACACTTCTTATACAACTAATGCGGCAAAGAAACTTGTGTATTCACGTAAGACAAGGGAACTTTATAATTAAGTCACAATTTTAATTCTAACAACATTTCTCAAATTAAATTAATATTGAGACACAATAGAAGTCCGTATAGTCCAGTCGTTATTTGTGTACTGCTCTGCACGGTGAATATATGTATAGGTAGGCCCTAAACAATTATTTTCAATTTATTTCATATACATAAGCCTAATTATGTACAGGTATATAAATATGGGAACATAACATTTTATATTTAAGTTACATATTATTATACGTACACATAATTATAAACTAAAAATAACTTTATATTTCTATATTTTTGTATACATAATTATCTGCGTGTTGGGCGAACGAGTATATGGGTTTTCTCAGAGTGCTCCCATATTTCTTTACCTATAACATTTTTGGTGGAAGTTCTTTTGTGAGCACAAGGTAGGCTGTCAACTGTATAAAATATAGGCCTAAATGCATTTCTATTTAAAAGATGACAGTTGACTTTCTGACACTGCTAGGTGAACTTCTCTCTCGTCATAACCGCAGATGAACCGCGAATACAACATCCTGCCTGTCTTTGACCTCAAGTAACATGGAGCCGCGACCTGCATCATCCCTAACTGGTTGTCGCCAGTGGCGATTCTGCGAACGAGTTTTCACCTATGGTCAAAATGCTGGTCGGCGTTACAGAGAACGGCATGTACGAAGAGACTTTTTCGCGTGATGAAGCAATACGACCATGGTCCCATGCAGTTTATGCAAGGCGATACATTAAAAGAACATAGTGAGATCTGCAAGGATTCGTCTGCTGGGTTGCCAGCAGTACATCTTGCTGTATCGATAGGTATCGATTCGACTGGCGATTGTGATGAGACAGTTCATGCTAAAGACGGAATGAGTGCAGTAGAGTCGGTTTGCGCAGAATGTACACTAGCAAGACGTTCGCGTACGTCGACGAACTTCAAAATAAACGGTCGTCGGCCCTAAATACTGACGAGCATGTAAACTTGATATTGAGGATGAAGCAGGTGAAGACAAAGACAATCACGAAGTCAGCATTGATGATAATGACCATGAAGACGATGATCATTCCCTCGACATTTCCCCAGCGAGTTTCCTTCAACAAGTGGCGTGAAGAAGACAGAAGGTTTCTCTTCCTAACCTAGCCTATTGCTAAATACTAAGTGTACGTCAGCTGTACGAACGTCTCAAGGAGCGGTCCCGTGTAACATGGCGGAAAGAGATTGGCCAGCCATGGCCGCTGTTTTGGGCCACGACTGCCTCCCTTGCTGTACCTACAGCTGACACTATAGCTAAAGGGGGAGGGGGAGACCGACAAAGGCGCCGTAAAAACCCTCCCGACAGGAAAGAAGTTCAAACTTATTCGTGCATTAGTTATTGAAAATACTCCTGGAGACATGCGGTGTGGATTTCCATGGATTTTAATACGAAGTTGAAAATCTAGTAGAGGGGGGGGGGGCGCGGTTGTAGGCGCAGGCGCCCTTGAGGGTGAACTGCTGTCAATATTTCTGTGCACAATAATATTGACAGCAGCAATTGAATGCAGGGCCTCCCTGCTTCTCGTCGAGTGCTTCGCTCTTCCGTGTCGACATCAGGGTCTCCGCGTCAAGCGTGAGTTATTAGAATAGCTCGGCGAGACATCCGGGGCCTACCAGTTGTGGAAGCGAATCCGCTGGCCCAGGAGTGAAGGCTGATATCGGGGTGCTTCCAAGGTCCGATGCATTCCAATCCATACATCACGAACCCGCAGTCGGCAGCCCGCAGAATCCAGCAGTGAGGATCGCTACACTTCACCGTGTGGTACCTCGAGATTGGGCCACCTCCAGCAGACGCGCTTCGCCATCTCGTACTGAGCTGCCCAGGTTCCATACGTTCACGACGACGGCGCTCTCGCACTAGCCAGTTAGTCCACGGGTTGGTATTGGCATACTCCCAGCCACCCCAGAGCCTGGGGATCCCCTATCCATCACCTGGGGGCACGGCAAGTTGCGGATGGTCGCCGCACACAAGCTGCCATGGTCCCATCGTACTCGCAGAAGTACCTCGCCTTCGTTGGTCCCAAGAGGCGGGCAGAGAGAGCAAGCAGTCACGAGCACGATGTTCATCCCACGACAACTCAGCCAGTAGCAGAAGGTGTTGACAATACTGGCTATATGTTTACAAAACACCCGAATGAACGTGTTGAGATAACTTCAATTATTAGTAAACTGAAGGATCAGGGATACATCGCATGATGTGATGAATTGCTTTCTTTTTAAGTTGTATACTTACAAAATAAAAATATATTATTATTATAAAATAATTGTTTTTTTTTTGTGTAGTATTATTTTATCCCTCACAACTTTAAAACACTGCTGTCAGCATTCGCCTATAAGCATAAAGATCTGCATATAAAATGATAATGAAGACTTTAGTATAAAATTCACGAATAGTTGACTGCATACACAGACATTAGTTCTGTTGTCGTGTACAAATTTAGGAGACAGTTTGTGAATCTTTTTTTAAAAGCACGTACGGATAGCGACAGACGACAAACCCATGGTGAGGAGGAGGGGGAGGATTGTTAAATATTGCAATACTGATTGCGAGATTGATCAAAATATTAATGAAAAAACAAGCCTTTCATTAATTTTTTAAATATTTTTTGGGATTGTTTACACTTACATAAGACAACTAATATTCTATAATAATGAGTATAATTTATTATATTTAACGCTATCTAGTTACTGCAACGTAACTATTACTGCTGCATACGAATTACGTGTTATTCTTGCGATACGAAACTGTATGAAAAATTACAATATAATCGTACCTGTAGTGTTCCTGTTCCATAAATACATTCTCGTAACAGATAAATGCATTTTTTAAAGAGGAATGAGTGAATATGTAGCCAGCCCCATACGAATTGAAATCTTTAATTACTGGAGTTCGCTTGATCTTCGTATACGAACTAAGTTCGTATACGAAGATCAAGTTGTTGTTGAAGCATACCAAAACTGCAGTTCACTCATTGCGGCGGGCAGTTCGTATACGAATGAGAACTCCAGTATAAGGCCCCTGGATCCAAGATGGTGGTAGTAGCCGGGTAACGTAATACGTCTATGCTTGCTGACTTTTACACATTTATTCAATATTTTTTCTCGAGTTTTGGTTTTCAAGGTCATTCAAAGTCTCGTGGATGCAGGGGGTGCGGGGTTACCTGCATCCAATATGGCTGTAGTCTGTAACACAATATGCTTACTGACACTTATGAATTTTTTTCTCGGGTTTTTGTTTTCAAGGTCATTGAAGGTCAGTTTGCTGAGTTTTACGATTTTTTGGAATTTTTTTTAGGGAAAAAAGGACATTTTAAAGAAAGAAATATCAGGGGGGGGGGGGGATTTTCAAGCGGAAGAAAGGCAAATTTTTAGGGGAAAAGGAAGTTTTTAGGGAAAATTGTCGCCGGGGCACTGGAATTTTTAAATATTTAAATAAATAATTTTTAATAAATTTTAATAATATATATTTCTTAATTTTTAGAAATGTTTTTTGGATTTTTGGGGTTCAAAGGTCCTGAATCCTGAGAACTACTCTCCTGGCTTGGAGTCACGAATCTCGGTTTCCTATTCTAGGAAAAACAGATCATATTTTAGAAAAAGCGAAATTTTAAGGGGAAAAGGTCGTCGGGGACGAAATTTTTTAAGTTTTTACAATGATCTTTTAATATTAAATCTTTCGGAAATTGTTTGTTTTTATTTTAATTTTCCTTATTTAAATTTTTTGGATGTTTATGGTCAAAGGTCATGGGTCATCAGTCACTGGCTTCCAATATGGCCGCCGGACGACCTTAATGAGAGAGCATGATGTGGTCCGAGCTCGTATAATTCCGGAAATTAAAAAAAAGTAAGTCACTGTAGTGATAATCGCAATTTCTAAGAAAATGTGTTGAAAACATTTTTCTCTCAAAATAATAGGCCTAACATTTAATCAAATTTTTTAATTTGCAAATTCTTCTTCTTTTTTTTCTGTAGGGCTAGCGTCTCCCAGCTTTATCTTGTCGTGGAAGTCTTTAAGGACGTTTAACGATCTAAGTCCTTCAATCTAGAAAGGATTTCAAGTCTAGTAACTGCCACCAAAATTGTTGACTGAACAAAAATGTCTACGTTACTAGTAGCCTTCGCACAGACATAAACCTACTACTGGTAGCTGTAATATTTTTTATTGGAACTACGTAGTTGCTATAAGTATTGCAGCCACGAAAGTCGTGTGTGTAATCCATTATTAAGTATATTTGTAATTATTATTGCTAATATACGTTCCATATCTACCACCTGAGACTGTCATTATAATGGTCTTGATGAAGGGTCTCTTTTTTTTTTGTTGCAAAATGTGCTTTCTGAAGGAAAAAAATCATTTAAATAGGTCTAAATAAATACTAACAAAATATTTTTCCAAATGCTTTCTTATTGTGAATGCGACTTAAAATAGTACTTTTATGATAACTTAAGTAAGCTATTGTGTATTCTCGGTAATCTGAGCAATTTGAAGGCCCGGCTTAATATCAAGGCCTACTGGTTGGTATCCACGTGGTGTATTCTCCGTCACATGTAAAATTAACCTCTTCACTTTATTCACGCGTCGATTAATTGGAACAGTAACATTATTTATAAAATTAATTTTTTTACGAATCTGATTCTTACGCTTAGATACATAAAATAAAAGGAAGCAGAAGTAATAATTTCAGTAATCACAAAAATGTACCTAAGATTCGACGTTAAAACATAGAACCCGCTTCCCCTGCGCCGTCTTCTATACCAACTTTACAACAGGTTGTTCACGGTAAAATGAACACTTATGAAAGCTCTTCTTAAGATTGACTTACATGCGCGTTGTGTATTCCTTCACCTTACGTAAAATTAACACTGTCATGAGCCTCGTCACTTTGTTCATGCGTCGGCCAATCAAGTGAAACTGAAATTATTAGAAAAGAAAACATATTTGAAATCTTGTCAGTTCTACACTTTTATGCATTAAAAAACAGCAAGCTAAAGAAATAATTTAAGTTATTAGAAATGTTTGCCTAATACTTTTTATGCGACGTTAAGATATTGAACAACTTTCCATCCATAGTGACCAACTTTACTGGGCGAATGTCACTCAGTGTATAGGCATGCAGGTGGGGGCAGTGACTTTTTTCTAAAGTTGATTTCAAAAGCGCTCAGTTTATCGTTTAGTAAATAGCAGTGGCATCCTCAATGTGTAATGTTGGGAGCAACGAACTAGAGGATCAGGACACTTGCTGTGCTATGTCAGCGTCGCCGTGGTACCAGGAATGTCATGCGCGAATGCGTGTTACCAACGAGGAACTTCCTGGCTCCAGCCAATCACGGACATGGTCTATGCCAGAACCACGCGGGCATCCTATTAACTCTGCCCTCGACTTTGAAAGTCTGCAAAAAGGATGGTTCAAGCCAAGTATTCGCTGCTCACACAGCCCCGACGCGAACGACACGACAGCCAACAGCCAATGAAATACACGATAGATCGTCGTGAGCCCGACCGATTCTGTCGTCCGACCAGCAATTTTCGATTAGAAAAGATTTCTACTCTTCGTCGTGTCGTGCGGCACGACGCACAGAATGTACAACCTTGCGAAATTAAATTGTATTGCAAGCTTTCCCTACAATGGTAAATACGCAATTTAAAAGAAAAATTAATTGGAAATTACTGTATCCAACTATTAAAAATAATAATTTTACCTTTGTATACATTAGCGATACCAATTAGTCACCATTATGTATTGCACATGTCCCTCTTGTCCCACATGTCCCTTTGAAACTAACGTAGCTGATCAGCGCCTTCTAAATAGTTAGGTTAAATGCCGAGAGCGTGGTGTCGGTCGTGCTGTAAATACGAGTAGTCACATTGAAATGTGCCGTGGTTGCGTTTTTGGTCGTGTCGTGCTGTGTTGGTCGAGGCTATGTGATTCCAGAATTACTGTATATACACGGTGTAGTCTATATTCACGGTTTATTCGCATTTTTTTTAGCCAAACCATTGAAAAATCAAACCATGTATGACGTATTTGGACGTCTTCTAACCATGTGATGTAACACAAGCGTTTTACACTAATGTTAATATTGTTACAATTCCTCTCTCTAGAAATTAAGTGGGCTATACCAAGTTCTGTATTGGATGCAGATCTTAATTAAATAAAATAATTCATTATTATCTCCTTATTTTATTTACGATAACTACAACAAAATTCTCTGAACTCAAATTCTCACAATAAATTGAAATCACTTACTGTTCACAATCGACGCCATTTAATAAAATATATAATTACGACAAAGAAATCAATGAAATTAAATAATTAAATATCAGTCCCAATAGACAGTGTATCAACCTATTCAATTATTTGATAATTTATGAGTCCATATTTGATAGTTCGAATATTTACAATAAGATCAGTATTACACTTCCATTCAGTCCCACCTGAGTTCAGTCCATGTCCCGCCAGTCGCAATGTTCTAGAGTCCTCCAAGCGCCCTCATGCACAGTAGGCTTCACTTGTCGGTATCACAGCCTCTTGTCCATTCAAGCCAGGAACACCTCACTCGCCGTCGTCCCGCAATCTCCAGTTGTCCACACTACACTTCGCTCGCGCACACTCGGCCAGATAGCCTCCGTCAAAGACTGACGGCTGCTGGGTTGCGGCAGTATATATAGTGTCTTAGGCCGCCACCTAGTATCTTCCCCAACTCGCGTGATGCGTCGTGGAGGGCCGGGGCGCCAGTCAGTCTCACCAGAACATTCTTGCATCGTCGCTAAACGTATCGGAAACTCTAGCAGGCGAGAGGAGGTCTGTGACGCCAGCAAGTCTCGCCCCTGTCGGCAGTCATGGGATTCCCAGAAGGGAAGCAGACAGCCACGAGTACATCGTTCCAGGAAGAGGGGAGGGCGAGGTGGGTCTCCAATTACGGCTCGGGGCAGCTGAGTCGGCGCCAGCTGCAGCACGTAACAATATAAAAGTACTCTATTTTTGGTTAAATTCAATTTTTACATATATTTTGAGTATAAATTAAAATATTTCATATGTTATTAATATGAATAAATCAGTGAGAAAATAGGCGTGTTGACAATGATTGGTAAGAAATAGTTCTCGTGAAAAATATTATTTAACTGAGTGCGCACGAATGAGGTGCGTCGTCCCTTTCGTTTAATTTTCTGGAGATTAAGTTTTGTTTTCATGAGGCGGAGAAATATGCTGGAAGTAGAACTTAAGCAGGGCTTCAGGTATTATTATTTATTTTTGTTATATGTATTATATATTGTTTATTAATTTATTAAATTTGTATAAATTTACTACACGAGAGTGGTGGGCGCATGTATGTTCCAAAACAGTATCCAAAGGGTTAAATTTATTGAAAGGGTTAAGTGCCCAAAGGATTAAATTGATCGAATTGGTTAATTCAGGTAAATTGTTAATTAGTTAATTGGTGAAAGGGTTCATCATGAAAGGGTTTATTTTTATTGGTAATTTGCGTTGAAAGGGTTAAATTTTCATTGGTAATTTGCGTTGAACGGGTTAAATATTTATTGGTAATTTGCATTGAAAGGGTTAAATTTTTATTGGTAATTGGTGTTTAAAGGGTTAAGTATCATAATGGTGAACATCGAGTATGCTCCACCATTTTCACCCTTATGGCACTCAACCCCTTTCAACACCAATCACCAATAAAGTTTTTTTAACCCTGTCGACACCAATTACCAATAAAAACTAACCATTTCGCAAGTTAACTAATTTACCCTTTCCCTGACCAACCCTTTGGGAACTTAACTCTTTCAATCTATTTAACGCTTTGGTAACTGTTTTGGAACATTCATGCACCTACTACATACGAGAAGATTCTCAAAGATTATCTTATTTCAATAACCTAAATTCAAAATTTTAAGTTATGACTGAAATAGTTAAGAGAAAGGAGTGAAGTATGCTGACACAGTGATAAAGGCTATTCACGGTAAAGCGAGTACTTTTTGAAGCATTCTCATTTGGCATAATAGTCAATAAATATCTTTTATTTTAGCGTTAGACGTTAACTTCAGGCAGGGTGGAATGTACACACTGTGTTTATTATTTACATGATAATATTTATTTTTAAAAAGTAGCGGAAGGATTTAAAAAAATGGCTGATAGGAAAGCAGTAACCAGGGCTTCAAAGGTGCTCACTTTACCGTGAACAGCCTATAGGCCTATCTATAGATTAATAACATCAATCCCACTCTTAAGGACGGATGTGACATTGAGTAGTTTAAGAAATTTTACTAGGCATTCCCCAGAGTACATAATTGTGTACATTACGCACGTGTAAGTAATTTTTGGTCTGATACTGCATACTGCGAAGCTTAATGACCAATAATCTTACCTGTGGGTAAATGATTCGCAAACCATCTTCCTGGCATAGGTCATAACAGGTTCATATTACTGTAGTCGAACATACAGTATAGCCTACAGCTAATAGACTATGACTACGAAATACTGTCAGCAAGACCTCAGACCGTAAGTTAAAGTGGGTGTGAAAGGTTTAAAGGCTCCCACCTAGGCCCCGCGATAAGGACGACAATTCCACGCGTATCAAGTGAACCATCGCCGCTAAGCGCAATGCTATGAAGTGTGTAGGAAGGTTCGGTACACGGCCCTCGAGTAGTTTTGTACGCATGAGAGGAGATACATCGCGTTAGCAAAAGACATTTTCAGTCATTTTGGGAGTACCTACTGGGAAATGATGTTTGTGACGTCTTGGAGTCTGTGCACTTCTCGTAGAGCCTGCAGCACATTGGAGCGCGTATTCAGTAGTTTCGCAGAGAAACGTGAATTACTAACAACACGCTGTTTGACTGAGTCCAAGTCGCCATCGTCAGGCTGGGAGGACTTCAAGGCCATTCGCGCAATGAAAGTAGTATATTTATATCATTTGTGCCATAACTCGTTTCACGACGGATTTCTCAAGATCTTGGGCTCGTCAAGACGTAAATAACCACTTTTAGCACCTCCTTACATTGTTAGATATTCACTGCCGTCATTACTCTCAGACCACTGATGGAAGAAAAGAAAGGAATTTTATTTTATTATCTACAATCAGTCCTCCGAGAATAACGAACATAGTGAATACCTAACAACGTAAGAAGGTGCTAAAAGTTATTATTTACTCTTAACTAGACAAAATTTTTTAAAAAATCCGCTGTGAAACGAGTTATGACACAAATTATATAAACATACTGCTTTCATGCACCAATGGCCTTAATCAGTTAGGTATAGGCTGTTCACGGTAAAGAGAGCAGTTTTCAAGGCCCTTCAAAAAGGCATTAACCACTAATAAACATACTTCATGGCAGCTTCAGACGTAAACGTTTAGGAGTGGTGGAAAGCATATATCTACTGTGTTTATTGGTCGCACGACAATGTTTATATTTAAAAGTAGCGGAAAGATAGAAAGTGGACAAATTCTGCAGGGCCTTAAAAAGTGCTCACTTTACCGCGAATACACTATACTAGTAGAGTCAGAGTTAAAGACAGAAAGAGAGACAGGGTAGAGCCTGGCGCGTGTGATAATGCCTACCTCCTTTTTTTTTATGTAAAGTGCGAGCTTAAAGATGGCGTAGGGAAACTATTCTGTGTAGCGCAGGCTTGAAAACACTCCACGACGAATTATCCCCACTACCTCTCCCCCCTCCTAACACGCACACCACCCTACTATGACGTCAGCTCTTGAAATAGCAGCCCCACCTCGCGGTGGCACGGCTTTATTGCACTTATTAATACACACGCATGCTCAGTGTTTTTTCGGTAGTCGCGGACTACGCTCACTGCATCTCGACGTATACGTCACCCAGTGACGTAACAGTTATTAGTCATTCGCACGATACACCTCACTGCCACAGATCTACATAATTCGCGTTTTGTTAGTTAGGCCCGTTTCTCGCGACAAGTTAACACTATAGTTCAAAACAGCTTCCGTGATTGTATCGTTTGAATTGTTGCGCGTCTGGCCGCGAATCACGGACGGTCAGTATCGGAGAAACTTGCTTCTGATTGGCTCATTCATGTAGGTAATGATTGTCTTCACACAAAGCAGGCAGCCAATAGTCAAATCAAGACTGCAAGTGCGCACATAGGATATCGTCCATACACGGTCACTTGCAACTTCTCTAAGTCCCGCCTGTTGAAGTTCTCCTTCTAGGACAATTCTCCGCCTCTCGCAAACAAAGCTTAACCGAGTATAGAGAATTACAGCAGAGGGATGACGATGCACTGCATTCGTGCGCACTCAGTGCAATAACATTTTACATAACAACTACTCGTTCGTTACTTGGAGTTGCGAGAACCCGTATTTTCTCTCCTTTTTATTTATATTAATTAAAAATGTGAAACATCATATATACATGAAATATAAGTAAAAGTTCCAATTTAATAAAAAACATACCGTATTTTCATGTTAAGGGGACTATGTAGCTGCGCGTCCAAGGTCAAGAGAGAGCGATACGGGCGACAGTTCCACGCACGCCTAGTGCCTCATCGCTCCTACGTGCAAGCCGTGCAGTGTTTCTGTCGTGACGCTGTACTGTGTAAACTAGATATGTAACTGTGGGGTTTTATTACACGCGATGAAAGTACGCAGACTAAACTACGCACGTATATTTGTACTGTTCTCTTGCCGCTTAAGAAAACTGTTAGGCAAGTTAAAAAAATTCTATATTTGACCAATTTCACGAATTTTTTTCCTCCATGAATACACTTAATATGACAAAGTAAAAAAATAGGGCCATAGACAATTGTATTTTAACTTTTCTTGCAAATAGTAATATTTCCATAACTTCTATTTGCCGAAATACGCGTTTACGCGCAAACAATGACTTCATAGAAAACGTTTCACTGCATAGGACTCTTTTAATACGAGTATAAAACGTTTATGATACGACTTAGCCTATTTGAAATGCGTGAAGGAATTACGAATATACTTGCTACTGTTGTGTTACATCCTCGTGTAGTTGATTCCAGCACCGATAGGTACTCTCATCACGACACAAGGATGATACATGTAGAAGGGTGGATACAGAACCCTGTTGTAGTAGTGTTTGCGGATCTTAAGTTAAAGACGTGTTCCGGTCTTTACAAAAAAACTGATTTCTAGAAATATATTATTTTATCAATAAAATGGTTTTTTGGCTGTCGATTTCTTCTGTTATCCACATAGAACAACTGTTCAATTCATATTAATCACACCAATGTGTTTATATTTTAAGAGGAGAAATTTTAGAAAATAGTACAATTACAAAATCTCAGTGTGTGTGTGTGTGTGTGTGTATACACTTATTTATTTATTTATTCTGGCATACAACATAAGCATATATATTTGAGCATTTTATATGAGTAAAATAAATATTATAATAATTAATTTAAATATCAAAGGATCTTGAGTATTCAATATCTTTTACAACTAAGGCCTTCTCTTTCCATATTAAGTTACTTTAAAACAAAACATGTTATTTTCAGAAAGACAGCAAGTGAAATCACCTTCGGGTACCCGTTTGCAAGTGTTAGCCATAAGGGCACATGATATTTTCTTAAAATTGTAGGTTACAGGTTTTTATCATCCAAAAAAAAATCACGTTAATTAGTTACCAATGTTAAGAAAAATTTAGTTCAACCAGTCTATGGACAGTTCATGTTAATGAGAACTGTAAGCTCGGAGCATGTGGCATGCGAACAAAATTGTTGGATTTTACTTGGTGCTGGAGATAATCAAAATTTCGTCTGTTGCGTAGGCCAAGAAGTAGCACTCAAGATGAAACCAAAAAAGGCTGTGAAGAAATCATTCCAGGAGGGATGTTGGCCACGATCGACTGCATCGTAGAATGAAACTCCAACACGTGCACCGCTACAAGACATATCAAAGAAAAAAATAATACTGTGGCTGGGCACACACAAAAATAACACGAGACGGCAATAAAAAATTACCTAATAGTTTAACTTACCCTTATCGGCGTGTGAAATTACCAATTAAATGGAAAGAAGAAAGTAGACAAGTAGATAAATATTCGTAGGACAACTACATACTGTATGGTTAAGTTCAACAAGGAGGCAATAACCTCGCGTGCAGGAATATATATATATATATATATATATATATAATATATATAATATATATATATATGTATATATATATATATATATATATATATATATATATACATATATATATATACATATATATATATTATATATATTATATATATTATATATATATATATTATATATATATATATATATATATTCCTGCACGCGAGGTTATTGCCTCCTTGTTGAACTTAACCATACAGTATGTAGTTGTCATATATATATATATATATATATATATATATATATATATATATATATATATATATATATATATATATATATATGAAATCGATCGTTCTCAGAACTCCAGTCTGGTGTTCACCAGACTTTAAATTACTTTAAGTTACTTTAAATTATATTTGCATCTTGCAAAAAAAATACTCATTAAATTAAATTTAGTTCTGGACACAAAATAGACATATATCTCATAGTAAAATTATTTAAATTGACATCTAATAATTTGCCTCTTCAAGTTAACAATACCAGGGCACCAGTAAAATAATTTTAATAGATTTTAAATGTTTTCCGTTTTGAATTGTATAAACAAATCAAATAAATATAACTGGAGCACGTTTAAATTCAACCAATTATTTTTGGTGAAGAAGTAATTAATTAGGAAATTATTAAATTAATAGTAACCAAAAAAAATTAATGCTGTGTGAATACAACTGGAAAACTACCGCCAACTACAAAGGTGTCACATACAATGTGCTACTTATATTCACCTACATATTCCGGGAGGTTATTCGTGACGAAAATGTATATGCACCACTTTCCCGTGAAGGCGAGTTTTAATAGAGCTATGCGCACACAAAAATCGAGTTAACTACTTGATATTAAGTAACAAATCGGTGAATAGTATTTTGTAGAACGGAGATCTTGCACCTGTGAAAATGCGGTTGGTAATATTATTCATTAGGAAAATTGAGGTGCTGATTCGTAATAAACCACAAAGCGGCAAACCCATTTTTTTTTTACTGTTAAAGGGGGATGCTATTCCCTACCACAAGGGCCTGCTCGACCCCAAAAATGCGTAGAATTAAGACGCCAGTCTACCTAGAGCTTTTCCCCGCATTTGACGCTGAGAGGCGAGGGAGCGCTAACGGCGACACAGCCACTCGCTTACTGCCGTGGAAACACATATTTATCACAACATCGTAACTGGCTTAGGTAGGTTTAAAAAACACAACGTCTACAAACGTGGTGTGGTAATTTGAAGTGTTTTTCGGAGTATGTATAATTTATGCTTTGTTTGGTAAAACAGCAACACGCCATGTCATGGCTCACCACGTCTGTCAACTTCACTTAGTTTCTGCCCCGCCATCATATCTCAATATATTAAAATAAGTATTCAAACATTAAAATCACTTTTCAGTTGTAAATTACAAATTCGAAAATCATTATTTAGCTGTAATAAGTTTGAAATTGCTACAATTGAAAACATGTATAATTTCCTTTCTTACAAATTAAGTAAAATTTCCCGAGTTTGAAAGAGGCGAAGAAAGAGAGAGAAAGCGACAGACAAGCCTCTGCCTAGCAGACAGTTTTTCAGTTGCTTTCTCGCTCGATAAAACAACACCGTACCATTATGGCCTACTCACGATATTTCCCGCTGCTATTTTAAACTGTAAAAATGATATATGTTGCCATCGGGGCTACCTAAATATTCCAATAGTTAATTTACAAACAGTATTCTAAAAAAACTCGGTTAAAATAATATTGTAACTGTGAATTATTTCTCACCGGTCGTTGCCCATACGTCGCTGCTCTCGCTGTTATTAATTCATATTTAAAAATAAATAAATATGACAAGTTATAGAAGATATTAAGGGAAAGTTTCATTTCTTCAATAATACAGTACTCTAAAGCTAACGACAGTGTTATATATTTGTGGAATATTGGTTATTGAAAAAAAAAGTTGACATATTATGCCTAGAGTGTTTTTCAAAGGTTAATTTTCATAAGTGGCTTCCAATCGGGAATGGACTATAGTTATGTAGCTTATTGCACCGCACTCGGAAGTCAACATCTAAGGCTACAATAAAATGTATTTCTAGACTATTATTCCAAATGAAAGAGCTTTCAAAAGTGCTCACTTGACCGTGAACAGCGTGTAGACGTTGGGAAAGCTGGATGTTGAGTGTAGCGCGAGGGTCGCTGGCCAGCGAGGCAAACACAGGTCGTCGTGTCTAGACTTGTTAGCTTCTCTCTCCCTGGCTGGTATACAGCACAGTGCCTGTTAACTTTAAACATTCACGTCATGTCGATAACAACGGCTCCTGACTGGGCCAGCCGCAACACCGACTCCCTCGCCATCGCTATCTATACTACACTGTTGAAATCAACCTTAGGAAAAAGTCACTGCCCTGCCTGCTTGCCTGTCTGCATACATTTTAACGGGAGCACTCAGTGGCATGCACCCGGTAAAGTTGGTAACGATGGATAGAAAGTAGTTCCACATCTTGTCGAATAAAAACTGTTAGGTAACCATTTGTGATAACTTAAATTATTTATTTAGCGTTCTGTTTTTTTAATGCACCGAAGTGTAAAAATGAGCAGAGATCCTTTTCTAATAATTTCACAGTTTTCCTTGACCGACGCATCAATAAAGTGACGCGGCCCATGGCAACGTAATTTTTACATAAAGCGGAAGAATACAAAACGTGCAGAGAAAGTATATCTTAAGC
This sequence comes from Dryococelus australis, assembly GCA_029891345.1. Classification (NCBI taxonomy): domain Eukaryota; kingdom Metazoa; phylum Arthropoda; class Insecta; order Phasmatodea; family Phasmatidae; genus Dryococelus; species Dryococelus australis. The sequence continues at coordinate 59,863,976 of CM057008.1, forward strand.
TGGGCTTTCAAAAGTGCTCATTTGAACGTGAACAGTCTATAGTTGCGGAAATGTTTCACACCAGTATCGAGTGACACGGCAAGTGTTATGGTGAAGTTTCCCCTTATATATGACCACGTGGTAGTGCTCCTGAACAAGGTGACTGCCACTCACAAAGCGTTGTACTTACATCATTCGAAGCAGAATATGCCATATAAATGTGGGCCCTATTCCCAATTTTTACACAGTAATCAACACTAGATTGTTGCGTATGGGGATGGATGAAGGATATTGTTTACCAAAAGGCTGCAAAACCACCCACGTGAGGAACTACTTTCGTGTACCATGCATGCCGCTACAAAGATCAAAGACAGCCGTGTACAGCTACGTAAACCAACACGCGCAGCTCATAAGAGACGAAATTGTGATTATCAACTGTAAACAATACGTCCTAATAGTAAATCGCTGTATTTACTTGTATATTAATACGTATTTACTTGTATATTAACACGTATTTACTTGTATAAATACATAAATGTATACTTGAGTGAGTCAGTGAAGAGATTTAGGCAGCTCTTAACATCGAGGTTTTGAGAGCCGATGAGGTGAAGCGAGGTGAGTGTGGAGCAGCGCCGGAAGGCAAGGGCGGGGCAAACGGGAGATCCCCGAGAAAATACGCAGACAAGCGGCATCGTCCTGCACGATTCCCAATTGCGAAAATCCGGAGTGACTCGGCCGGGGATTGAAACCGGTTCGCCTTCGTGGGAGGCGAGCAGTCTAACCGCTCAGCCACCGCGGTCCCACACACGCTTTTTGAATGGAAACTTTCGAACCACCCCCCCTCCCACTACCCAAGTATGACGTGCTTGGTTGTTTCATAAATATGCCATGTATCACAAGCATCTTATAGCCTATAAGCTGAACACAGTAAAATGAACACTTTTGAAAGCCCTGCTTAAGATCTACTTGTATACACGCTGTGTGTTCTTCCGCCTTATATAAAATTAACATTGCCATGGGTCTCATCACTTTACTCATGCGTCGGTCAAGTGAAACTGAAATTATTAGAAAAGCAAATATTGTATAAATCTGCTCATTTATACACTCCAATGCATTAAAAAATACAGAAAGTGAGAGAAATAATTTAATTTGTCATAAATGTTCACCTAACACATTTTGTTCGATGTTAATATATGGAACTACTTTCCCTCCATCGTTACCAATGTTACTGGAATTATGTCACTAATTGCGCCCGTTAAAACATATGCAGGTAGAGAGAGTGACTTTTTTTCTAAGGTTGACTTCAAAAGTGCTCACTTTATGGTGAACATACTTTACTTACGTTATCGTAAAAGTACATTATTTTTGGTTAAATTAACCTTTTCCTTACATTTTATCAATAAATTATATTTAATTTATAATTGACATGAATAAAAACAGAGAGAAAATAAGTGTGTTGGTAATGCACATAAAGACAGTCCTTATGCAACATTTTATTACACTGAGTGCGCACGAACGCGGTGCATCGGCCCTTTGGTGTAAATTTTCTAGACTCGGGTTAAGCTTTGTTCGTATGAGGCGGAGGAATATCCTGGAAGTAGAACTTTATCAGAGATACTCGACGCGACTGAAGAGCAGGAGAACAGAGCAGCAGGACGTTGCAAAACAGGCAGAGGAGGGTTACAAGCTGTGGCGGTCCGCTGCCAAGATGCCGTCCGGCCAGCCAGCAGTTGTAATTAATAATAACAACCCTGCCTTTCCCAGTCCACGGAAATACACACGAGCTGTGCTGTAACACAGCTCCCAGCTGGTGTCTCACAGCCAGGCAGTCAATTCAACGTCAGTGACGGCAAATGAGATGAGACTGAATCACGCGCATCTTCGATCGCGCCGGTTAGCGGACAATTCAGCTATTTCCTCACACCTAACTTTCTACTTCTCGACCCTCAGAGCGTGTACTGTGTCATTTTTTAAATTTATATTTCTTCTCCCAGATCTTAGCGTACACTATATATATATATATATATATATATATATATATATATTTTTTTTACTACACTACGAAAGTTTCTTCTCCATCATATCACGTAATTTTCGTCTTACCGAGTCCATCGCGTTCGTATACTGTAGACATTTCCCCACTGCTGACACCCTGCCAGTGAGTCTAAAACTTTCCCTTAACAAAGACTTGTAGGAATGCCAGCCCACCACGGACCTCCTCTAATACGGCTATATTATTGTATAATTATTTAACAAGTGAATTATGTGCGATATCTACACAAAAAAACGTCATATTTTTTATTATTTTACTTAAGAATTCAAATTCAATTAATAAAAATGTGATATTATTTTATTATATTTTAAAACATAATAACAACTATATCACCCGACTGAAACAAACCAAATGTTTAAATTTAGAAGAAAGCATCTTAACTCAAAATTACTTGACACATTCGGGGGAGTTTCGCGAACCACCTAGCTACGGGCCATCTATTATCTAGCTGTTGGCCACCAATAATTACCTGGTCACGGGCCACCTTGTCCCTAGCCACAGGCCACCTAGTACCAGCCATGGATCACCTTGTCACTAGCCATGATCAGCTTGTCCCTAGCCGTGGATCAGTGTCGATAGCCACGGGCCACAGTTTCAGAAGCAACTGTCCCAAGGCCCTGCCACGGGCTGCAATTCTCTCGCGTTGTAAACCTGAAAGCTAGCCACTCCACCAGAGCGGCCACGCACGAAGATCCTGACAGAACCTCTCTGGTGTCGGCGACCCATCAAGGTCAGCTACTCCGCTGCCCTTGGGCAAGTGAGAGATGCGGACGCAATACGGAAGGCCGCCGACCGGGATCAAATTTAATCAAGGCGGTAGTCAGCCAGTCCGTCAGAGCGGGCGACACTCGCCAAATTAAGGCTATAAAACCCACCCCAGGAGCCATCCCGCCCCCTTCCCCACCATAGCTCTTTACACAATATTGCACCGTCGACTACTTAATTACGAAATCAAACTTGTGACGCCAAGGACGCAGCAATGGGGAGGACTAGACACAGAATACGTAACAATACGGAAGTGAAGCAGACGTTAAAGGTGCCTCCCTAGCTACAACGCCTCAAGGTCTCATCCGGCCTTAAGGGAGCATCGCGTTGTCGCCGGTGGAAAATACCACGTACAATCCGTTCACATTTACTTCCAACTTTTCTGAAGCCTTGCTTAAGTTCTACTTCCATGATATTCCTCCGTTCAAGGCAAACAAAGCTTAATCGAGTCTACCAAATTATACCAAAGGGACGATGCATCGCATTTGTGGCCACTCAGTATAATACTATTTTAACTTAAGAACCAGTTCTTATTAGGCGTTGTAACGTCGTAAAATTGGGCGATATAAAGATTTTAATTCATTTACTTGTTTATGTATTTGTAAGACGGAATATTATTTCACAGCTATATCAAGTGAGTGAATATACTGTCCACATACTATATAGTTGGTCGTTTACGAATATGCGAAAACTCCTAACAAATAGGCATATGCTCTGATAACTCTGACCTACGATATAAAACTATAATTACTGTTGTATGATGCCGCCGTGTGTCATTTACCTTGCCCCGTCAATCTTCCGGCGGGCGAACCATAGTGTTTCAAGGACGCACGCGGTGATATAACCAGTAGCACGACAAGAGCGCGCCATTGCGTCGCATCGCACTAACGAGTGCCGTGATTGGCCTATTGGGACTCGCGCCGCCCCCTGTCTTCGGGGGGTTTGAATGTCTGGGGTTTATCGTTGCGAGAATGTTCTGGTCATCTCCGCACGCCGGTACCCTCAGCGCGACTCGGGATGCTAGGTTCTAGGTCGGGCCAGTTGGTCTATATAAGCGCGGCATGAATCCGGACCTGGCGTATGGAGCACCAAGTGTGCGAACTCGATTACGCCCTTTACGACTTCTAACAATAAAATCCTGTTGTGTAGTACACGTTCTAAAACTCCACCTGCAACTGCATAAGTTTACATTCTACATATATCGACAAGTTCTTGCCCACTGTTTAATTTTCACGATGCTGGGACTTTACACGACCATGGATTTAAACCTCAGGTATGAAACCTGCCGTTCTCGTGTGCGACTAGAGCCTTGCCCCGCTATCAGCAACTCGACTGCGAACTCCAGTGTCTTGAGTAAATATTTGTTGTTGGCGAGCTGTTGCTAACTGTAGACGTGGCACAATCTACTGTCGACAAGAACGCTCGATGCCAGGGCGATAAGCCCCTCTTTTCGGTGCTCCGATAAACTGCTCGGTTCGCCCCAGATAACACTGAGAAAGGTCTAGTCCTGCATGTGTGCTGAGTGTCCTAAATTCGAATTCAAGACATTAACTTAATCTATAGGTACAGAGTATGCTATAATATTCCCACGGGGTTTGTTTCATCGACTACATATACGATTGTCTTGCATTCAGAGTGTGTACTATTTAATATGTGTAATATTTCTGGTTAACTTTCTATACAACTGTATAATGTATGGAAATAATATCACACATCAAACTGCAGCTATACTGTAGAAATGTTTAGCGTCGCTACTATACACAGTTGGAAACTTCCCTACGCATTTGACTGTTTTCCTTACGAAATGTAGGAACGCTACAATGAATGTATAGGGGAAATATATTACCATTTCCACTTTCTCATTACAGCAAGTGTATACACTGGTATGGTAAAGTTAAGAAAAATTCTTTACAGTGAAAGTTTGATGATGGTTCAAGAGAAAGTATGTAGTCTGCACAGAATACACAACACGCCAGACTTTGTAACTCCCAAGTCGGCACAGGAGGTCAATGCTGGGTTTCACCACAACTAATGCATTACTGATCCGGAAACCTTTATAAAAAGTTTCAAGGGGAGCATTCGGAGAACTAGGTTGGGACTTTGTTCCTGAGTTGCTTGGCCTTTATAAAGAGTTGGCCTAGTGGATGGGCGACAGGGTACGAAATCTGGGGTTACGGTTACTCCCTTATGTTTATCTGGAGTTTGATGCAAAGCAGGATGGTTTTTCCTGCTGCCATACTTACTCTGCAGGTGAGCGGTGGTGCCTCTGCGATGTGTGGAGGGGTGTCACTGGAAGTCACTTTATTTTATTTTTATTCGTTCAAACGCTGTTAAATTTGAAAAATAATACCACGTAAAACAACCATTATTTTTTTAAAGAAACATTTATACACCAAATTAAAATTACAATAATTGTACACATAACACTCACGTTCGCTACCATGTTACACTAGATAACGCAATAATTTTGGGAACCAATGTCGCAAACTCTATAAAAAAGTAACCATGGCCGAGCAGAACACAACACGCAAGGCCTGTCTAGCAATACAATGTCAGATAAGCTACATACACGCGAAAACGTCACAACTTGACACGCGTATTTTTGTAAAGCGCCGACTGTGCCAACGTACATTCTTCATGTGCAGCAAGTTACACATGTCGCTAAACTTTCCCCGAGTCACGCCGCGATGTTTTGCCTCCAGAAGGTTGGCAAACCTCAAACTTTCTGTGCCGGTACCAATGTTCATGGCTCTCGGAATTCCGTATGTGGTAATCGTGCCGGACAATGCCGCTGGTCGGCGGGGATCTCCCGTTTCCCCCCGTCCTTGCATTCATCCACTGCTCCATACTCACCTCGCTGCACCCTCATCAGCTCTCAAGGCCTCGAAATTAAGGACCGCCCAAATCTCTCCTCTCCTCTCTCTCTCTCTCTCTCTCTCTCTCTCTCTCACACACACACACACACACGCACACATACTGTGCACTGCATGTTTCTGCATACTGTAATGCACGTATATAACACTTATTTCATGTAATACAAGGTTTCAAATATCTAAATAAAATAATTACTACTGAAATTATGCTGGTTTTGGCTTTTGGTTATGTACAAAACTATATACTATATTTGTTTTACAAATAAATGAAATAATCTGTCTACGGTAAGTTAGAAAAACTTATTAGGCCACAAACTGAAGTACTAAATAAATCAGTTTATCAACATGGCGAACCGGAAGGGGGGGGGGGGGGGGGGGGCTCACTCCACACCTCCCAAATTATTTGCGCCTAAGTACACACACACACTCGTACATACGTTTATAAAAATGTAGTTGAATGAACTGGACCACTAATTAGTGGTCCAGTTACCGCTATTGATATAGTGATATGATACGAAGTAACTGGGCGGATGGCAGGTTAATCGTGCCACGCCACTATTCCAGACTACCTGGATGTAGGTGTAGTAGAATAAAATCAAAGCGGTGGAAAAACTGTGTGGTCCCGATAGAAAGTCGAAGACCAAATGAAAGAAACTGAAAATTAAAAAGGCTCCGGCGTTTGGTTTGTCACGTAAAAATCAATAAATAAACACCAACTGAACATGATTAGTCGATCTTGGTTTCAAAGTGAGAGATCGAGATTAAGTATGATACAAACTGTGCTATTGGTTCGTAATATATGACGTTATGGAAATAGGCGTATTTTTCACTATAGATAGAACTAGATGTGCGATGTTTTATCTGTTGTAAGTGAATTATTGTTGTACGAATTTTACTGAACAATATTCTAGTGCGTATAAAGTTGTTTTAATTTCTCAAGAAAACAATCAAACGTAGTTCTATCTGTTGGCGTATTTTCAAACTTCATTTGTCGACGATGGCTGCTGATCTCGGATCGAGATTTCGAACCGCCTATTTCGGCGATTCGAAATGAACTTCATCTCGATCTCCAGTCCAGCTCTGAACTCGAATGGTGCAACAGTTTCCTGTGTTGAACTTAGATCCGATCTCGGATCGAACCACGATAGTGCAACCGGGCATTAGTGCTGGCGCCTACTGAGTGTGTGCAAGTTACAAGCTGAAGATAATCAAGCGTGTTCCATGAGCGGGAAAAGAATGCATACATACGTAAGGAAAGTCATATTTTCTGCGGTCGCAAAATTCCCGAGATATCGGGACGGCGCAGAATTGCACGATTGTTCCTCAGAACAATGGATACGCTTTCTATTTAACACATTTACCTACTTTCTCCAATAATAAAGGGCTGTTTTAAAGAGTCCTTGTCCCTTAAAAAATTGTTATCTTCAATTATTAGTATATGTATTATACCGATCCTAGCGCAGCCCACTACTTCAACTAAAAATCAAGCGAATTAAAGCCAAAATCGAGTGAATTTCTTGTTTTCAAGCAAACGTCATTTTTCACTCCAATTCAATTTTCAAGCAAGCAAAAATCAATTAAATTTCAAAACTCCTCAAAAATTTGCGAGCAGGGTTTTCTTAATCCAAATCTGCAAACTAAATCATCATATAAAATGTCAGCACCACTTTTTTCTTCCTCTTAATAAATTTCTCTCTTTATAAAGTTATGAACTCGCTAAACTACAAGATCTCGAACAAAATAAATGGTTTGCTGCTACTGAGTTTCAAATTTACAAACCTAATTTTGGTAAAAAAAAAAAATTAATAGTATTCTAGATGGTAAGCATAAAATTACATTACCAGATCGATTGGAAGAATATTTGATTAAAAAAAGTTTTAAATTAATAAATGAGAAGCAAGTTTATATAGCATATAAATGTTTAAAAGAAATGAAACACAGAAAATTTATGCATGATATAGAATTCTCTAAAGAATTTTCTTGTTTTTCCTCATCAAATTTTCTTGTCACTTTTTGTGATACTTTTTTTTTTGGCTTTTATTTCCTTAAATTTGATTGTTTTTTTTAAATTGAATTGAAGAGATAAATGATGCCTCTATTTAAAAAAAAACTTGAAAATGAGAGATTTACTCGATCATCTCATGTCAAAATCATTATTTTAGTGTTTTTGAGACGTACGATATGAAACAAACTAAACTATTTACAGAAAATTATACAATGGCGACTGAAAGGTTATATCTTAATTCATTTTAAGATAAGCTAAGGAGAATTTATTTCGCAAAAAAAATATATGTCACAAATAGAACTGTGCAAAAATTTAATTTTAAGATTTCTTATAAAATTTGCGAAAAGATTTTACAGCGTGTAATGTTGAAATATTTTGGAAGTAACTAGTATCTCATTTCGGTAGGAAGGTTTTGATTATTTCTACATCACAATAACACTACAATTATCATTTTTACATGCCTTTGACGAAGTTATAGTTGACGTGATGGCTACAAGAGGGATAGAAAAGTTCGAGGATCGCCAGAAATACATATATGTAGCGTGTAGTGGCATTTTTCAAATGTTTATTTCAAAAGTGCTTGATCGCGAACAGCTTATCAAGGCTATTCACGGTAAAGTGAGCGCTTTTTGAAGCTCTCATTTGGAATAATAGTCAATAAATTATATTTTATTGTAGCCTTAGGCGCGTTAACTTTTGAGTTGGGTGAAATATACATACACACTGAGCTTATTACTCAGTTACCTGTCGGATGTTAGAAACACCCTGTATGTATTGGAAGAAGTTATCCTGACTAGTGGAGAGAAAACGACAGTTCTCTAGAATGTTTGTTAGTTGTAACAGAGATGTGCCATGAACCATGTTGAGATATCGGGCAATATGCCAGGCCTAGTATCTGACTCAGTAGAGAGATAAAAGGCGTACACAGAACATAGTTAATGCCAAACTCTGCAGTCTTGCCAAGCAAGCTGTGTGACATTCCACAAGATATGTAGAACTTCTACTGGTGTGTGGATTTTTACTGTGGAATGAACAACGACCAGCAAGCATCTAACACCACGTTCTAGGTTCGATGGCTCCCGAGTTACATGTCCATCGCACGGTTGCCACATTGTTTTTAATAAAATCGCCTAAATGGCCAACCTTTTCTCACCCAAATGTCGCCCAATTTGATTACACTTCATATTTATTGCATTAAAAAAACATTTATTATACATTTTTCATGTAATATTTTATATGTATGAAACACAAATTGTTTTAAAATTTAAAAGTGATAAAAAGAGACCCTCTTCACTTGTATCCACAGTGGCTGACGTTTAAAATGCTGATCTTACTCACGAGAATTAATTATCTTGTTCACGATCGAAACATATACCAATACTAAGTAAATGATACCAATTAGCCCAAATATCGCTAATTCATTAAGAAAATCGCCCGAATTGCGATAGTAATTTTTGGTCCCAAATGTTGGCAAACGGTGACAAATCGCCCAGTGTGGCAACCCTGAGTCCATGTCACTGTGTCGTTGGTAGTAGGTACAACCCTTTTCGTGCGTAGTGTGCGGTAGATACGAAAGTATAGTGAAGTTCAAACGAGGAAAAAATTATTTGCGCAGCTTTGAAGAAGATTATTGGAGGTTGACATGGGGGAGGGATGGCAGTGTAGGGTGGAGGGGGCTGTCCCGAACGGGAGGGGAATGTAACACTGCTGGCACTATACAGACCAAACTGATAACATCGCTCTCTACTATAATCGCAACACTATTTAATTAAAATCCCCTTCTCGTTGCTCGTCACAAATACAGAACAAAATGAATACAAACACGCACAGGTGCTAGTTATTTATTTATTAAACTTGTAAAGTCAGCCATTTTATTTAATTTAATATTACCCAAACAACACCACCACTTCTTATAGTAATAATACGAGAAACCTCACCACTAAATGTTTTTCTTTTAACGTGGCTCCTGACACGAGGAAGAAACTTATTAGTTAAAATTAACTTTAATTGGCTATTAAAAACATCGCGACCTATTCTTGCTATTACTGACCCCCTTCAGGGACTAACAATATAGCAGAAGTGCTGCAAATTGATCAAAATCCCGGACTGGAATACGTGTTAATAGGGTGGGAGTTCGTTACTCCTGCACTCCTCTCAACCCTCGAACAGGGCAAAGGGGGGTGAGGGGGTCGGGGTGGGAAACATTTGAACGTCTCGGCGAGGCGAGCTGACTATACTGTCAAATACCGCACTGTGCGACTTACGTTTCTTCGACAGGTAATATGAACGTGCGGTGCAGCTCTCGCCAAACCGCACTCGGCCGCTGTCGCTACTGAACTGAACAACCCTCACCCCTTCGTGCAGCGAACAATGGACTCCCTCGACTCACCCGACACGTTTTGGACTTGTGTGAATTAGTTTCTCTTTTGGATTTCACTCTAAAAGTTTCTGTTGCTATAGGCTGTTTACGGTACAAATGAGCACTTTTGAAAGCCCTGCCTAAGATGCACAACTTGTATGCACGTTGTGTATTCCTCGGCGCGTATATAAAATTAACATTGCCACGAACCTCATCACTTTATTCATGCGTCGGTCAAGTGAAACTGTGAAATTATTACAAACGTAAATATTTTGCAAATCTGCTCATTTTTACACTACGATGCATTTAAATTTAAAAAAAAAGTGAACAAAATTATTTAAGTTATTAAAAATGGTTACGTGAAACTTTTATTCGACGTTAAGATATGTAACTATTTTTAATTCTTCATTACCAACTTTACTGGTCGCACGTCACTCAGTGCGCCCGTTTAAATATATGCAGACAGTGGCAGAGACAGTGCTGACTTTATCGTCAACAGCCTATACATTATTTCATTCGAACACTATGAGTAACGCTACGTTACTATAGATCCAAGAGAATCAAGCAAGTCACGTTAATTTCCATTAATATCGACATAAATGCGGCTTTCGACACCAAACATGACGTATGGGCCTCCGTAAACACATTGCGGTTTAACCCATGCGCCGTGAGACAAACTTGTCTTCACCTTTCACTGCGTATGCACGTACCAATTAGTGCTGAGCTTAGAGACTGTCGAGAAGCAGCTATGAGGCGCAAATCGATAGGAACAGCCGAAGAAGAACGGAGAATCTTAGTGAAGCAATTGAAAAACCTGTTAATACCGTCAATCAATATTGGGCACAAGTTCACACATAATGCAAAATGCACCAGGAAGTGGTCGGCCTTTGAAGTTTTCTGTGAGAGACGAGCATCAAATAGTACGATAAGTAGCCACAAACTCTGAACTGAGTGCATCGTAAGAGAGCAGCTGAAGCGAAACACAATCCTATATAACGAGGAGACGATCTGTCTGTCTATCTGTTCGTCTTTAATACTTCTAAGTAACTTGAACAGAAGTTCTTCAAATTCTGCAGAGCGAATCCCCAGGGTCAAATACAGGCCAAGTTCGAATTTCAGCAAGCTCAGATTACGCAATCATTACCTTTTACCCTAAAAACTCATTTTAATTACTTCTTTCTAATGAGGATCTTGTATTACTGTATAGAGATTATATTGCATAGAAATATGAAGGTAATGGAATATCATTTTTGTTTACTTTAAATGTCTCGCTTCAATGTTGAGTTAATTTCCACGTGGGGCCTTAGCGGCTCAGTGGATAGAGCAATTCCAAGTGGGGACGCAGTGGCTTAGTGGATAGAATTATATCCAATGACTTTGTATGATGATAACAATTTGTAACATTGTAACAATTGTAGGAACGTGAGAATACTAAACAAAATGTCCCAGTCTGGGCCCCTGGAATAGTAGAGGAATACAATATAAGAAATGTGCTTCACAAATGTGTATATGCGGGAGGAACGCCTCTTACTTATGTATGTAAGGAGGCTAATAACAAGGCGCACGGAAATGATACGTACGAGTAATGGAAGAAAGTTATTTTTACTGATGAAAGTAAGTTTAATGACAGATGGACGAGTTATCGTATGACGGATGAGGAATTACGAACTTAAGGCCATTGGTGCATGAAAGCAGTATATGTATATAATGTGTGTCATAACTTGTTTCACAGAGGATCTTTTGAAATGTTTGGCACTTCAAGACGTAAATAACAGCTTATAACATCTTCTTACGTTGTCAGATATTCACTGCCGTCATTATTTTAGGAGAACCGATGGAAGAAAAGAAATAATTTTTGTTTTCTTATCTGCTATCAGTGCTCGGACAATAATGGCGGCAGTGAATATCTAACAATATAAGAATGTGCTGAAAGTTGTTATTTACGTCTTGAGATGCCACAAATTTTAAAAAATCCGCTGCGCAATAAGTAATTACACGAAAATTATATAAATATACTGCTTTCATGCACCAATGGCCTTAAGAATGTGAGAGCCAGTGTGAAGCACAGAAGGGGTCGCGGATGGTTTGTGGTTTTATAAGTGTGATGTGTTACACTGGAGGCACACAAGATGTACATCAACATTCATCTCCCCTACAGCGTGGAACAAACGGGCTTCTCTACAGATTACATCTGCACACAGCCCTGAACAGCAAGCTTTGGTTATTATACAATACCCCACATTATAGGCTGTTCACGATAAAGTGAGTACTTTTGAAGCCCTAGTTACTTTTTTCTTCGAGCCATTTCCCATTTTTGAACTACCTTCTGAAATAAATATTGTCATGTCAGTAATAGACACAATGTATATATTCCACCGCATTCGGAAGTTTGCGTTTAAAGTTAAAATCGAATGTATTTATTGACTATTATTCCAAATGAGAGGGCATTAAAAAGCGCTCACTTTACGGTGAACAGCCTATACCTGGAGACATCGCCACAATCTGCCGCATAATTGAATAATTTAGGGAACCAGCTAGAGTAAAATGTACGAAAACATTAGATATCCAACAAAAATTACCTTACCAGAAGGATTCCCTTAGAACTGAGTGGGATAAAATATCGAGCGAAACGACATAAACCTTAGAGATCGATACCAAGGAGATTGTTTGACATTTCCAACACGAAAGGAAGAACCACGAAGTATTAAAGAGATCGAAAATGCTATGAACGTTCTTTACTTTAGTACAGACCAATATTTATTTGCGGCCAGAGTCACGATTGTCTGCAATGTAGGTTATGTTAGAAAAAAAAAGGCATTCACTTTCATATTTTGTAGGACTTATTAATTAATAATATATAAGCATGGTATATATCTTTATTATGATTACATTTACTGCCAATTCTCCGCCCTCACACTTACAGCTGTAGCCAGAACAATACTTTTCTTAGCCACTGTAACTCGACACATCCTGTATAGTACCCCCCCCCCTCCACATTCTCCTCGTCCACATCTGAGAGGTATAGCTGAGGCCAGAGATGTAGGAAAGACTACGAAACTGAGGGGGGGGGGGATACCATGCTGGCCAACTATTATGGTCTTTGCAGCAAATAACCATCTGGTAACTACATTTTATTGTTCTTTCTAACCAGCAAATGCATGATATTTACAAGTCTCGGGTTTTAAAACCTGCAGTAGGCAAATGGAATGCTTGCAGTACCAAGTTTCATCGTCTCACTACTGTCAAATGGACTTGCACTATTACCCGACTATGTTCGTGGGCTAGACATCGCAACAGCCCATTCACTAGCTACCAGACACGATCAAGCATTCTTCCCTAAGGGGATACTCAACATCGGTATGTACATTATTTTACTAACAAAAGAAACATGTGCAAATCCTACCACCTACAAAATCCAAACAGATCAACAAACATTCAACAGAAAAAGACATGCATACACATACATAGATATGTCAGTTACTTCAAGTCTAGTCTAAGTGAGTCTCTGATAATAACGGGATTTTACTATCTTCACAATCATCGAGATTTATTTCTAAGTTGTGTATTCATTACCAAGTCAAACCTATTCCCCACTGAGATGCACAAGATTACACGAAATCTAATTAAAAGTTATTAAAAATTAACGAAGTAATGAGTCATACATCATATGAAACACAGCGCTAAGTATTTATGGCATACATTCTTTACCTGGGGAAAAAATATCTACATTATAAAAACGAATACTGCATTACAGCTACTTCGAAATATATTAGTTTTATAATAAAGAGAGTCCTTTGACATTGAATGATTTATATGAAGGATACGGATCTTAAAATGTGTATTAATATAGAATTAAAATAAACGAGTATCCGAGGTGATCTCAGCGATGGAAAACTTTCAGAAACCTATGTGGCAGTATACACAGAATAATGTGAAGATTGTGTGGACTACAATGTGTCTAAAGTATTAGTATGGGCGCCATAAGTACATGTTGAAAGACCTGTGAGAGGGATAGGTGTTAAACGTGGGAAATATCCTGCAGCTCTCGGCTTATCACAGACAAACGAGGAAACTCCAGGGCATTGAGAAATACATGCATAGGACACTCGTGCATGTATTCACAGCACTGCATGGTATGAAACATGCAATAACCTCTCAAATATTTTATTACTGAAATGAGAATAAAATAAAACAAACTAAAGATGTTATTAAAAATCATAATACGTAAAATAAACAGTAAAAAATTTATTAATTTTTAAAAGTGCGCATAATTAAACATTACTTTAATCAGAAATAAAAATTATGTTTAATTACCAAACATTAAATACTATCAGCAAAACCAAGAATAGCGTTAGATCAATTAAGGGAAGTTAAAAATTTAAAGATTGAAATGAAATATTAGTTTTGTGCTGCTTTAAAATTAATAACCTAGTTTAAATCTAGATCTGTACCGAAAGTAGGCCTATCTCTCCTCAAAAAAACTAATTAAGCTCCGAAAATATAGTAGTTACAAATAAGTCCTCACAATCCAAACCTTCCTCGATCTGTCTTAATAATTTAGGAAATTCCACCTCACTTTCAACATAACTATAACTTTCTGTTCAATAATAACCATACTGAGTTGTGTAATATCAATGTTAATTATCTCCGGCGTACTAGCTCAGCATGTATACAACGGGACCACTGGTTTCATACTCTGGATAGATCGTAATATTGCAGACTTACTAAATGCATGACGTCACCCGAGTGTCGTTGCCATTGCAGACCTGGCGCCTGGCGCCTACGGAATCTTCGTCCTCCGAGTCGCTGATAAACTCATTCCAGACCCAACTAGACGCCTGCCATCAACCCTCTTCTTAAACTGGTTGGTGCAGCAACCTACACTATACTTCTAGGACCTATGCCTAGAGCTTCTTACATATTAGCTAGAAAACTTTAGCATTTCACTTTAAATTTCCTTTCCTCTGAATAAACAACCAATACACAACTCAATATTGTCAAGTCACAGTTCAGACAATTCAACATCAGTTCTGCGAGCTTCATAAAAATATGTAGCTTGTTATGTAAATTATTATGATATCCAGGAACGAATTTTACGTACTTTTTTTTTTAAATATAGGCTTAAAATTTATATTAAAAGTTAATTTCAAAACAAAAAATTAATTTGTTTACAAATATTAAAATATGTAAATTCATATATGTCCTCTTCACATTATATTCATTTGCCATTTATTTAATTTAAGACCAGCTTTGTTTAATATACCGAGGTTAAAATCGCGCTACAATAAAACAACGCACTTTCCACATAACCTCTGTTAGATTTTCTGCAAAATGGCTGCTTGACTTTGATTTAAATTTCAACTTTTCGAAATCGTAAAGTCAAGAGTTTCATTGTGTCAAGCTCCATAAGAAACAACATGTCGGAAAGCAAAAGTGAAGTCAAATGTTAAAGTTTTCAATAGTGTAAGGGCCTTCACTCTGTATGTAAGCTGTTACTGGAGATTCCACTGACAGAAATCCCAGCAAGACATCAAACTATTCGTCCATCTTAAATGTCCCTCCCAGAAGCATTGTCTCCCTCTCCAACTAGCCAATGACGACCTACTTCCGGTAATCTCTCATAAAATAAAATAAACCAAACTTTAAATAACTTGCAAATAACAAAAGAAAATAATTAATCGAGCTTTAAAAATCACAAAATAATTCCTGAGAACAAAAGTAAACATGTTAATATAACATTAAGATATTAAAATAATACGTCAAATCTCAGAATAAGGGGTGAAAATCCCATAGAATATAGAAATTACCTGGATCGTTGTTTTAAAAATTAAAATTACGTGATTTTAACGTGTTACAAATACATATAGGAAAGTATGAAAATTTATATTCAGCTCAAAATAACATGTGAAATAAATAAATATTACAGTTGCAAACACTACTGTAGGTGATTAACATGACATAAACATAATTTCTGCAAGCATGTTCTGTCGAACCACGACAATTGAGCAGACGGGTAGCGTACTTATTTTTACTCGGCAGGATATGAGAAACAATAATGTAGTCTACTCACAGTATTCTATAACTCGCATAATCAAACCTTTGGAAAATCCACCTCGGACATGACGTGTACGTCTGTTTCCAAAATACATACGTCACAATGTATGACAAGCGTCTTATTCTTCTGTTGCTGTGAATTATAATATTTCGTTTATACAAAATATGTGTGGCGTGGCATACAGGGGCGTGCGTATTCATGACACACTTTTTAAAACCCTCTTATCAAAATGTCTATCATATTTATGTATTTGTTATTACCGACATGAAACACATTTTTACGCCTTATATTAAAATGGCAATCATTGTATATTTATTTGTTATTAACCACACTTATGATTATATATTATACATCAAAACTTTGTTTTTCGGAATAAACGGGGGGAAAAAATAGTCAAGTACATAGTTCCTAAAAATGTGTGCGAGTTTGCGTAAATAGTTTGTATCCTCCTTTTCTTTTCTATCCTTCCGCTGTGACTTGTGGACGACGTACTACAGGCCATTCACGGTAAAGTGAGCACTTTTGAAAGCCCTACCATTTGGAATAATAGTCAATAAATATATTTTATTTTAGCCTTAGACGTTAACTTACGAGTGTGGTGGAATATACATAATGTGTTTATCACTTACATAGCAATATTTATTTTAAAATGTGGTTAAAAAGATAAATATGGCTGAAATGAAAAATTAACTAGGGTTTAAAAAGTACTCACTTTACCGTGAACAGTCTATAGTAGTGACGATACTGATACTCATCAGCCCCCTCCCCCCCCCCCCCTCTGGATACGTCTTTGTTGTAATGCCTAGTATGAAATGACTTGTGTAGTTTTCATGCAGAATATTATTTAAACTGAGGGCACACAAACGCGACGCATTGTCCTTTTGGTTTAATTGTCTAGATTTAGTTAAGCTTTGTTAGCATGAGGCTAAGGGATAGGAATGATAGCCTAAACAAGTTGTAAGTAAACGTGAATGTGGTATAGCAGAAGAAGAAGGCGTACGCTACTCCGCAGTGAGGAATGGCTGTTCTTCCTGCCTCGACGTTTTTTACTTGTGTAGGGCCAGCCGGGGATGTCCGCGATTATTCACCTCGTGATTACACGAGTCACGACCGCTCGCTGCTAGTTGTGAGCATCTGCTCACCACGTGCACACGTCCGTCTACATCCTCTCCCAGCGCTATCGTCACCTGTGTCTTAGGACAAGGGTACGCTGATTGGTCCACGTGACCCTCTGACGTCGTCCCAAGTTCAAGCATTCATTCAGAAAACTTAACTTCCGTCCCAAGTAGTGTCCTAAACAATTATTAGTGATTTCTTCGTTCGTTCTGAACTATTTAATACGACAGCTAAAACTTTTACAACGTAAGTTTAAAAAATAAAATTCGGATGTCAGTTGGCACACTTATTTCAAATGAAACCGTCAATTCGTATATTATAAATAAAAATGCAAATCACCTATTTCGTAAACATTAAATAATTAATAGTCCAGCAAATTGAAAAATTACTATACAGCAAGAAATAATGTAGCGACCTGGTGTGAAATTCTGAAAGCTAACTCCGGACAACGCAACAGTAAACCAGTGTGACGTCACTCGACGCCCAGTTTCGTCCACAGGAACGGTCGATTGTAAACACGCATTTACATGACACGGACAAAAACTACCGAGTATAGGCCGTTCACGATCAACTGAGAACTTTTGAAAGCAAACTTTGACAAATGTCACTGCGCCTACATGCATGCGCGCGAACTGGCGCCCAGTAAGTAAGTAGGTAACGGCGAAGTGAAAGTATTCCATGTCTTCATATTTATTAAGTCAAAGCGTTAAACCCCCGTCAAACTGCTTCCAATAAGTTTGGTCAAATAAAGTTGGACAGTTATGACGTCATCGAAACGTCATAAACGCCGCCATTTTTGTCTGCAAAAAAATTTAATGGCTTCAGTATCCATCAAACATTTGAAAATTGGACCGGTTCTAAACTTTATTTGATGTGTGACGGTCTCAGCCAATCAAAATCGTTCACGACAAAAAGGGACGCCAAAAAACTTAAAATAAAGAACAATTGCTGGAAATGAAGTAAGTTATGAAGATAATTAATTTATGTAGAAGCTGTCTGGGCATGAATGTTATTTTAATTGAATATTGCACATAATATTACGAACTCAGAGGCATTTATTTCACTGTGCATTACACATATCTTATAAAAAAAATTTCAATTTAGTAAAGAAACGAGAATAAATTACAATATTACTTACATTTATTCCTGTAATGAACCGCATGGAAAAACAAAAGCAATATTTCACTATGAAAATTTTTTAAAAATATTATTTCAAATTAGATTCTCCCAATAAAAAATTTGACGGCGTGTCACATTTCCAAACACATTCTACATTATTTGATCAAATTTGTTGGAAGGAAAAATTTGATGGCCGTATTTTGTCCTCAAATTTTATTGTCAAATATAGTTGAAGACAGAAATTTGATAGTGTGACAGGGGCGTTAGGTAAACATTTGCGAACACTAACAATTTATTCTCCATTATTTTTTCAATGCCTAAGCCAAAGAATTGACAAATCAGTAAACTATTTACGTTCTTAATAATTTCACTGTTTCTATGATTAACACATAAAAGTGATCACCCTTATGGCAATGCTAATTTCACAGACGGCGGAAGAATACACAATGTGCATACAAGTAGATCTTAAGCAGGGGTTCCAACAGTGAACAGCCTCATGACAAGTGTGTACTAAACATTTCTCTCCAGTTTACAGCTCGCCTCATTACTAATAATTGCAGGAAATAATGTTTAGATCAACAGATATTCATTCAATACCACAGCCACAGAGTCGAAACCATATCTACACAAATTTGAACCTTCAACATAATACATCGTCTCCATGCCTGGTCTGTTTATTTCGCGTACGTGGTGTGATCTGTGTTGAAGTTCTATTCGTATTTAAATAATAGTAACTGAAGTTAATTTGTCCGTTGCTTTTGTTTCCTGTGTGCTTACATTCTTCAAGCCTGGTAGTATTTCATTACTTTGTGTACGAGTATTTAAGTTTCTGTCTAATATTTATTCGTTTCAAGTGACGTCACTACCGTTTTTAACGCATTGCACGTTTTAACTTGAATATCCATCCATTCTGTGCAGACAGAGCCACAGTGTTCGCTCCTATAGGCTATTTGCTGCAAAGTGAGCACTTATACCCTCTCATTTTTTAATAATAGTCAATATATTTTATTTTAGTCTTATACGTTAACTTCAGAGTGCGGTGAAATATTACACACTGTGCTTATTACTTGCATGGCATTATTTATTTAAAAAAAAGGTGGTTAAAGGATAAAAAATGGCTGAAAGGAAAAAGTAACTAGGATCACAAAATTGCTCACTTTACCGTGGACAGCCTATATACTGTAAACGGTATTTTGCAATGTAACCTACGTTTTTTATCTACTCCTTTAATATAGTTGATATTAATACCCTGAAACGTATTTGCTGTTTATTGACCAATTCACAGCGAAGTATTGTTTATTTTAAGCGCATAACGTAGCATTTTACCGTGTGCGTGAGCTATCTATGGAAGTGAAAAATGTACTAATATGTAACCTACATACATGAGGTTTATTTTTATCTGTCGCTGGTAAAATAGTGAGTAAATTCCCATTTTTTAAAAGACTGGTTTAGCATATTTTCAACACTTGTGATACGCTAAAATGTTTAGTTTATTTTTGATTGGTCAGTTACACTTTAAATCCTTGTGGAGAATTAGTATAATAACTTGGCTGTGTGTGTATTTCAACGATTTATATTATGAATAATGTCCAGAAAATGATAATTTCGAGTTCAGCCTATACATTTCAAGTTGTTATGCTGAGCGGAGAGCTATGAAATTCGGCTTATCGTACATTTTCCAAGTAATTACATTTTTGTGTTTTGCTTCATATTCCCCCAGCGTCTATTCACACTTTTCGAAACAAACACTTGAAAAAACGCCCCATAGATAACGTGTTTGGTTGTTTTCTAAACATGCCACAGTGTATCACAAGCTACACTACTGTTAAATTAAAAGAAGTTTATGTTTGGTTACACTGAAATATTACTTGTATTTTATATAAAAATTCCATTTATAATTAATATTAATAATATTGTAGAGAATATAATTGTGTTGGCAATACCTAGGTAAGATATTGTTCTCCTTCAAAATATTACTGAACTGAGCGTGGGCGAATGCGGTACATTATCCATTTGGTGTAATTTTCTAAACTGAGGAGTTAAGCGTTGTTTGCGCGAGGCGGAGGAATATCCTGAAAGTAGAACTTTAGCAGGCGAGGCTTCAAAAAGGTTGAAGTAAACTTGATTAGACTATACGCCTATGTCTATAACTTCTTGGTCTAATGAAAACTGATACATATAAACCACATGTTTACAGGAAATGTTCATTATAGCATCGGAAACAAGCTCTAACATATCTGTGTGTAAAAGCATCTTATAATTCGGCTTCTTTTGAAAATACCCAGTACGTTCAAGGTTTCCTATTATTGAAGTTGTCAAAGCGAATATTCGCCTATAGGCTGTTCACCGAAAAAGGAGCATTTTTGGAAGCCCTGCTTAAGATCTATTTCTATACAAGCATTGTGTATCTCTCCACCGTATATAAAATTAACATCGCAGTGGGCCTCATCACTATATATTCATGCGTCAGTCAAATGAATCTGTGAAATTATTAAGAAAGCAAATACTTTACAGATCGGTTCATTATTTCACTTCAATTAAAAAAGGAAAAAAAAAAGGGGGGGGAATAAATAATTTTAAATAATTACAAATGGTTACCTAACCCTTTTTATTCGACGTTAATATATGGAACTACTTCCCATTCATTGTTACCAACTTTACTGGGCGAATGTCACTCAGTGCGCCCATTAAAATATATTCATACAAAGGCTGTGACTTTCTTCTAAGGTTCATTTCTAAAGTGCTCACTTTATCGTGAACAGATGTTATGAAATAAATTCCTGTATCGCATCACGATGTTACTGTTACGGAGTACGGAAACGTGGGAAAACTGCGCTAGGTGAATTCTTGGCAGTAAGATTGGAACTCAACGCGATTCTGTTTGAAAGTGTTCCAAGAAAAGTCGGCCAGCATCGCTGTAAGAAATATTTGAGGGGAAAATAAACATACATTTCCGGGAACTGGCGCCCGCCAGCTGACACCACAATAATTCTACAAGGAAAGTGATATATCTACATGAGTTATGTGCTAACCAAGTCAGTCTCTCTGCAAAATAAATAGTTTCCTGTTATGCAATACCCCCCTCCACCCCTCAAAATCAGTGTAAGTAAAATTTCAAACAACTCCTTGATGCCATTTTATCAAAGCTTAACTCAAGAGTTCTGAGACAGTTTAGTCATATGTACTTGACGAAACCACTACATAATTACCTTCCGTGTTGCATAGCTTACTACACAACTTGAATTTATTAGCAAAAATAATCATTTAAATTGCGATTCCAATCTCCTGTTCTCAAATGCCATAGAAACTTACAAAAAATGTATTGCTATTTTGTGCTGCAACAAGATTATAGTAGAAAAAATATAACTTGGTGCGGTAAAGAAATGAATCATATATATAGCATCTGTTGGTGTATGAATTATGTTCCTTCCAACGTAATTTTTTTCGTATTTTTAACATGTGTTGCAGATAAAATAAATCAAACCTCAAATAAGGACACGTTATATAAACTTTTTTCGAAATGTAATTTAAATGTGGAAATGTTGCTTTATTTACATGAAAATGTTTTCCACTAGCAGACTAGTCCCTCGGGTGATCAAAATGCACAATGAAATATTCGTGTCAAGTTCTTATCCAAGCAAATTGTTCCATTTACACGTACAACAGACCTTTGAACTGGTCTTGTTTGATTTTGTTATAACATTTTCACTACTCTCCTTCCTAAAATATTACGCGTTAGTTATTAAAATACACAGCTGCCATTGGTAAATGACAAGTCTGTCTATTTGTGCCTAAATGTCTATTTTCCGGAGAAACAATATCCCAACATCTTGACATTCGGTATTCGAAATACATGCGCCACGTCCCCCCCCCCCCCCCCCATCAACTAAAGTTAAAATAATATCGAATAAATGTTTCAAAATGTGTCAATTTGCCAAATTTTGTTACTAAAAGATTTTTGGTATTTGTTCTTTAGTTTAGTAATAATTTTCTATGTGAGATACTGCTGTTCCACTACAGGAGGAAGACATATAACGAGTGTTGTGATTCATTTTCCCTTCTTAACTGAATTTAAATTTTATAGTAAAGATATTTCTTGCACAATAAAATGTTATGACTGTGGAATTTTTAACATGAACGTACAATACGAACTTCAAACAGTGTTCATGCTCACAAAGGTTTTATATAAATCATCTTTGTAGCCATATTTCGTTTCAACAGTTGTTAGATATTCCTCATTTTCGTTAATTGGAAACATCCGTTTTTGTCATGCACGATTCTGATTGGCTGAGCTCCGTCAAACGTCAAAAATATTTTAGAACCATTCAGCTTTGTTTGAAGCAGTTGGACGAAAATATCTGACAGTGTGAGGTGAGCTGAAGCATCACCTTCGCCGCCTCAAGCAGAAATTATTACTTTTCGCGTAATAATTTCGGATTAATTGTAATTACTGATGATGCACGATTATAGAATATTTACACAGTACGAGTTGTTTAATATTTTCGTGAGTAATTTTGTGTGTTCTCTGCTTGTTGTAAAAAGTCGAGAACGTATTAATAAAATAAAGGCAAAGGTGCAGGGTCACAGCGTATCAACCTGCTACTTTGTATCTGTTACACACTTGTACCAACCACTGGAAACGAGTAAGGGTTATTCTACTCATGTCAGGCACAAAACGAGTTTTATTAACGGAAAGTCTGGTATAGGGAATATTTCTGCCGCTAGTGTTCCGAACAAAGAGAGTTTACTTAGTTAAGAAGTTATTTTGTATCTGATTTATGATTATTGAGATTATCCTGTTTTCTAACGAGGAAAATAGAGAAAATCTTATACACATGCGACACTGCGCTTATCTAGTGG
The DNA here is from genome assembly GCA_029891345.1 of Dryococelus australis. Taxonomy (NCBI): domain Eukaryota; kingdom Metazoa; phylum Arthropoda; class Insecta; order Phasmatodea; family Phasmatidae; genus Dryococelus; species Dryococelus australis. The sequence goes on from CM057008.1 coordinate 59,887,160, forward strand.
CGACAAGTTCTGGTTGCCATTTCCCAACCTGAGTAGAAGTAACCTTAAAATGAGTACAGTACCGAAGTAGCAGATACATTCAGTACCCGTTATCAACATCCGCCGCCAGCAAAGTTACGTCTGCAGTGCCATGTAATTCCGATACAATAACATTTTAATTGTTATTTAAAATGTGCGGTTAAGATTAAAAACAATTTCTTGATTTAGATTTGAAGACTGCATAGGTAAGTGACTTTTAAAAAAGACGATATTTTATAACTTTGTTTTCGTTTACTCGACTTATATATAGCAAGTTCATTATCCTCTCTGAAACACTTACGCACACATTTATAGGCTATACACGGTAAAGCGAGCACTTTTGAAAGCCCTCTCATTTGGAATAATAGTCAATAAATATATCCGAGTGCGATGCAATATACACACTGTGTTTGTTACTTACACGGCAATATTTATTTAAGAAAGTGGTGGAAGGATTAAAAAATGACCGATACAAAACGAATGAACCAGAGCGAGAAAAGTGCTCACTTGGCCGTGAACAGCCTGTATAGCTGTGAGACGTGCAGATGTGGGTAGGAGTGCAGACAGCCTACAGTAGGCTACTTCCGGTGCGAAGCGAGCAGTAAACCAGGTCAGCGAGCAACAGGAAGTGTCGGCTCAGCCGCTAGCGAGATCTTCTTTGTGTTCCGCACACGGCCGCCATGTTGCCAAGATGAGGAGAACACAACCACAGTGGCTGCTGCACTACTCGGTCAGGAATATGTATCTTATATTGCAATAAGTTTCCCCCACATACCACTCATTACACTCTTCAAATGTTATTAGTATGTAAGGTAGGTGTCTGTCCGGCGCCCACCGAACCACTAGCAATCACAGTGTATTTGGTGGACAAGTTGTCAATTACTGGTGGCGTGTAGAGTTTCAGTGCCAGGGAAGTATTTATTTATACATCGAGGTACACACACGTGTAAGATGAATAATTAATATTCAGCATGGCGGTTCTACTTCCTGCGAAAAGAAAGCACTGAAACTGGTCTGATCGCAAGCCATACCGATGACGGACGAGTCTGTCAATGTATAAACAGTCTACCTACATAATAAATGCGTGAGGCTAAAAAGAGAAAAATAAATACACTGTAAAAATCATTTAAAACCAAGCTTTTATTTATAAGTGAACTAAAAGGATAAAAATAATTATAGGAGTAGTTACAGAACTTGTATAACTTGCAAGACGTGGTCGAACAGCCGTAATAAACTTTAATACAAATTAATATTTTTGTATAGGCCATTCACAGTAAAGTGAGCACTTTTGAAAGCCCTTTCATTTGGAATAAAAGTCAATAAATATATTTTATTTTAGCCTTCGACGTAAACTTAAGAGCGTGTTGGAATATATAAACTGTGTTCGTTATTGACATGGTAATGTTTATTTAAAAAGGTGGTTAAAATATAATAAATGGTTAAAAGAAAAAAGTAACATGGGCCTCAAAAGTGCTCACTTTATCGTGAACAGCCTATATCAATTTACATTTAGTATATGAAAGTTTGGCGCGAATAGTTAAGAGCCTTACGCAAGATATGTGTTTACTACGATTACACAAATGAGGTATACGTTCTGCAATATAATGATATTACAGGATCTATATATTATACACACACACACATGTGTGTGTATATATATATATATATATATATATATATATATATATATATATATATATAGTTTGTTTATGATTACTATGGTACAGAAATTTAATTTAAATCACTTTGTTTTAACTTTTCTGACTAGTTTAATTTTGCTGTTACTGTCAATATATGTAAATTAAATATCAGGCTAGGCCATCCTTCCATTTATAGGAATCGTTATATAAATCCACTTTGGAGTTATGTTCATTTTTCTGGGTAACCTAGGGTAACGTCTGTTATAATAAGCTTAATATTTGAATGTCTAGAAGATTCTCTGGTTCACGAAAAAGAGGCCGGATATGTTGAAGCTGAAATGATTATACAGTCTTGATAAAGTTATCGATGGATATGGATCATCGTAGAAGAGATCCCATGAGACTTCTGTAATATTTAAGTTTGGAGTAGGTTGAAGTGTCTACTGTACTGGGATTGACACACCTTTGACAACTTCCATTTTCCAGTTAGCATCCTGCAGCAACTGTAAGGTGAGCACGCACGCACGCATATATATATATATATATATATATATATATATATATATATATATATTATATATATATATATATATATATATATATATATATATATATAGTTACTTCAATAATCCTGTGTCCCAGTGGCCAGAAAAGTATCGGGAATTGCTTACCACTGCAGCAGTCCGCAAATTAAATACATTTTTAAAATGAAACTTTGGGACAATGTCTACCAAACATTCAATAGTAAAGAGTGAGATACAAATTAACGAACTAGTTAAAAGTTTCAATTAATTTCATATTATCGCTCTAGCTTTCTCCTTATTCCCCTTAAATCAAATTTTGTAAGGAAGGGTGTAGGCAATATCAAAATGTTTAGTTTCTTTACACTAAATCAAATGGCCAGTATCATAATGTTATTTTATTCATCATTAATTAATGCGTTAATTTCATCATAAATTTCATTCAATTAAAATCATTACTTTTACTCCTTGTTTAATTGCTAGTAAAATATTGATTATTTAAAAAAGTTTGATGTTTTGTGTGATAATATATTAAAAGTGTTTATAATGTCTATATTGTCCTATGTTTCACACTATTCAATGTCTGCACTTGGCACCCATTTAACCTTTTTTATGTCCAATCATTTATTTACACTTCCAATAATTTATTTAACGAACAGTCACTGCAAAGTAAAACAGTTTCGTTAAAGTTCTATATTGCACCAAGCTTTTATATACCAAATATTTATTTATACGAAAATATTAATTTGTAGTAAAGTTTATTGCGGCCGACCACGTTTTACAAGTTCTACAAATTCTGTAACAACTTCTATAATTATTTTTATCTTTGTAGTTCACTTACACATAAAAGCTTGGTTTTAAAGTTTATTTTTACAGTTAATTTATTATTAATCAATGACGTCACCTGCTGCTTTAAGCCACGTCTTTATTCTTTTAAGTATACTACTCGTTATGTTTACGTGTTCCATTTCCGTTTTCATACGTATCCGTGCATTTTAAAACGAGCTTAGCAAGTAGCAGTTATTGTAAAGTTCCTTATAGTGGAAAATGTTAATTTTTAATTACTTATTTAAAAAGGGCAATGACTTAATGAAGCAGGAAGACAATTTAAAGTTGCTATGAAAACATTTTATTTTACAAATGCAATAATAAAAAATTAATCCAAGTTTATTACCTCAAACGTTTAAGACCAATGACACATTATGTGAAAATGGCTGCTGGTCTTATACTTTTGGTAGAATCTGTATTTTCCGAAGAAGTGAGCCGACACGATAGCCTCTTATATCACGCATTCTGCTGACCCTGATTGTATTGCTTTCTGTGTTTATCTGAAGAACGCTCTGGATTACTGCTATTCGACTAGACCTATTCGACTAGATGCGTGAGTGAAAGACATTATAAATAATGGCAACAGGTACTAAACGCGTGTTAATAATGAGTATGAGTTAATTGACTGTAACCAACAGAGGCAATTGAGAAGGAAGTTATTTAAAGTTGAAATATGCATTAAATATTGCTCTAACTGTTTAATAGAAAGAGCAAAAGTGGAGACATATAATTTAATGGTCTTAATAATAGCGGAGTGAATAAATTAGAAATCAAATTTAGTTTATTTTTTAATTATTAAGACTTCCATCCCTCAGGAACTCAGATACACCCCTCAGGCGTCGGCATGTAACAATACATATAACTTCATAATTTTATTTCTAATGAAAGCTGGAATAATCCGCACACATTACTGTCTTCCTTATTAAGCGTAGAAGCGACTGGAATTAACATGACTTCCTGGCACCCCGAATCATAGTTAAAGTGCCATATCTGAAAATACCATTTCAGTTCAGTTTATACATCTACTACTACATCGAACAAATACTAAGGCATGCATTAGTCGGATGAGGCGAGTATCACAAGACTATGTCTGCTATGAGTAATGTAATACTAGTATGGGAAACTAAAACAATTTTCTCGCCTGTCAACACGATCACAATAGCTGGTATCCACACAACGTATCGAGTATTATTTTTGTAAAATAAAATTAATATGCCCTAAATCTGATTTTTTTTTAAATTTGTAATAGTAGGTTATGCCTACATTTCTACATCGGGATCAGAAAAGTAATTAATGATTTAAAGTGGTTAACTTTGCCCATATATTATCATAACTTTTATTCGAACTCGGCTACACAATTTTGAAAACAAATTCACAGCATGCAACTCAATCGTAATGGAGTGCTTTTAATAGTTTACCATGTAGGATGAAGCAGTAAATTAATTAATTGCATTATAATCCTGACTAGGTGGAATAAGAGTACTAGGCCTATTGTCTAATTGTGGTTTCTTAACACTTTTTGAATGAAACCTTTGAAAAATTAGCCCAGTATGACGTGTTTAGTTATTACTGAAATATTCCATGCGACAAGCGTTTTATACCTCTTAACATGAAAGTATCTTATTTTAGTTAAATTGCTGTTCATTTGTAATAAATATGAATACAAACAGCGAGAAACCTTGTGTGTTGGTAGCGCCTAACAAGGAATATTTCTCATGCTAAGTATCATTAGAACTGGGTGCGCACGAATTCAGGGCGTTGTCCCTCTGCTCTAGACTTAGTTAGGCTTTGTTTGCACGAGGCGGGAGAATATCTCGGAAGTAGAATTTTAGCAGGGCTTCAGAAAGTTGCAAAGTAACCGTGAATGGATTATAATACTTTTTGAGAATCAACACATGTTCGTAGAAAAATAAATTAAATACATATTAATTGTGGGTTCCCAGGGCTACCTACGCTCTCGAATGTGTGGCTGTAGAAGTCAAAGTGTACGGTAATTAATTTTTTAAAAGTTGTATTCCCCTCCCGTCCACAAACAAATTGAAAAATCTGCATTCTAAACCCTTGGTCTTCCTTACAAATAAAACTGATGTCCTTGAAGTAGGGTGTGTAAAGCATTTATTTGAAACGAAAATGTGTGCTATATTATAACCCCATATTACTAAAGTGTTACCCCAAGTGACTGGCTCAAACAACTTTAATCAACGTTAATTGTAACACATATCTAACGCTCCCCCTTAACATAAAATATGAAGACAAAGTACAAGTAAATAAACTTGGATGCTTACAGTTGTTTCACACAACAATATATTTTAATGCACACACTGCAGGGCGATAAATACATCTAAATGTGAAATAGCGGGAGAAAAAAATATCAAACATAATTTACATGGTTTATCAAACATACATGCATGGTTTTATACAATAAACCAAGTGAATACTGCAACATAGCTGCAAAAAGTTTTGTTGCACAAAGCAAGGGTAAGTGGGGTAAAAATGTAAATTATATTTTATCTTGTTGACATTACTCACCTGTACATCCATTGTATTTTGTTTTGTAATTCAGTGTACAATTTCTGAAAATTAACATTTCGTTTGTATTTTGGCACGTGCGTTAAATGAAATTACATTGTATTGAAACTCAAAAAGTTGTAGGGATTTTCATGGAATTGAGGGGGATTTTAGCTAGAAGTTAGGTAGATGCCTTGATTCCAGGTTGGCAACACTGCGAGCAACATATCGAGATAGTGGGCGACCACATAAACTACACATGTAGTGGATCGATTTTGGTATTCTACGCATGTACTTTACTGCCAGTCACATTGTTAATAAGGATTGGTGATTGTGTTTGTTTACATTTGAATTTTCAAAGGCCACACACTTTTACGTGAACATAATACTTTGACTAACTTTAAGTTAGATTAAATGTGTTGGCTGTACCTAATTTCTCGCGAGTGCTCAGTCTGCATTCAGAGAGCAAGCTGGATGGAGCTCCTCTGCTGCTCTCTCCCATTGGTCACAGACGTTCCATCCCCCCTCCCACACCCAGTCCACCATTAGTCGCAAGTGTTAATTCCTCCACAGAAATTCGAACTACCAAACTCAACACTTATACACCCATTACACTACACCTCTGCGCTCAGTCGGCTGCCGAACGTCCGCGAGTGAACATCGCTCCTCAATTACAGATACCACCCCCATAATACAAAAAAAAAAAATCCAATATTTCCCAACATCCTGGGTGATTCACACAATCTGCAAATTAATCGGATTAGGATTAACTAATTTATCAGATTAGCCATTAATCCATCAATTAACCTGCTCCATCCATATGTCATTCGCCTAGTGCTCCAGAACCCCCACTCTTCTACTACCCCTAAATCTTGTAGAAATGATCTGAGACATTTCCTTCGATGAAATTTTTTTAGATACCTTGGTTTTTGCAAAATGCTATGTCGAAGTCGAAATCTTAACAGTTTTTGCAATATACGAATAACATAAAACCAAACTATTTGCATAAAATCTAACAAGCGGGCGACTGAAAGGTCTTGCTTGATTAATTTTGACATTTGCTTAGCAAAGGTTATTTTACAAAAATTCTGCGGCAGCCACACATAAAAAAATATTAAAGAATTTTCTCGTTTTCAACAATTTTCCCAAGTTGCTGAAACAATTCCTTCTGCGATTTTATAGGCAGGCACCTTAACGTTGTTCTCGGCATTGTCTTGCAGCAAGAATTGTCTAATATCTGTTCGTAAAATAGTTTAAATTATTTGTACATTAAAAAAACTCAAATGGTTTATTTTGAAATGTATTTATGCGATAACTATGCGCTCAAAATTGTTTATTTCCTGGAAATAGTTAGGGCACTCTCTTACATGCACATACGTAGCTCTAAATCTCAACTCCTTATCCACAATGTTTTTGATCGTTGTATTGGCAGAGTTGAGGGCACGTATAGGCTATTCACAGTCAAGTGAGAACTTTTAAGGCCCTGATAAAATATTCCTTCGAGCCAATTTGTATCTTTCCGCCTCTTTTTAATATATACAATGCAATGTGACTAATACACAGTGTATACATTTCACTACTCTCAAAAGTTAACGCCTAAGCCTGCAATAAAACATATTTTTTAGTGGTTAATGCATGTTGGGAGGCCCTTAAAAAGTGCTCACTTTACCGTGAATGGCCTGTAGTAGGGGGGGGGGGCAGATGCGCGCGCACTCTTTGGTCCACGTGGAGCCAGGCGCGCGGAGGAGAAGGTCAACGACCCTCCCACACAAAGAGCGGGCATTGCATAGCCCAGCCACGACATATATATATATATCCATCCAGAGAGAAAAGCCGTTGCACAAGCACAGGTTATAGCTCACAGCCTACCTGCCTGAAGCTTCTCCTAGCAGTTCGAGACCGAGAGGAGAAGGAGCGATAAGGGCGACACTGCCACGTGCATCAAGGGAGCCATCGCCTCTGCGCGCAAGGGTCTGAACTGGCTCAGTGCAGTGTTACGTCGCACTGAGTCTACCTACTGTATGAGACTTTCAGCGGTGTCCCTGTTATTATTTTATGGGTGGAAAGTCTGTAGGAAGGTTCAGTGCAGGGACCTTGATTAGTTTCGTATCAGGGTTGCCACCCTTTTTTCCATTCGAAAATTCCCTGACAAAAAGAATCTCTCTTCACTCACCCTTTTCTAACATTTTTTTTTTTTTTGCTGTAAGGATTGGCGCCTTGCATAGTAACACACTTTTACACCAAAATACTTATCTTATCTTACAAAATCGCTCACCACAAAGATTGCAAAGAAAAATGCCCAATCATTAAAACAATTTTACATGGTTCCGGCAGCCAGCAGTGCATGATTAATGACAGAACTGCCAAATATAGCATGCATATCACAGAATTCCCTGACATTTAGCGAACTTGTTTGAAATTCCCTGACATTTCCAAGATTTCCCTCACGGTTTTCAAATTCCCTGACATTTCCATGTTTTCCAGACCTGTGGCGAACCTGTGTACATATTTACAAATACAGTGCTTTGAAAAAGCTCTTATTTTTTGGGTAGTAAAAATGGTGTTTCTAATGTGTGACGTCCTGAAAGAACTCAACAGCCCTCGTCTTAAGTGTGTGTTCCTCTTCGTAGAACAAACACCACATTGTACGCACGTAGAGCAAACACCACATTGTAGGGAAGTAGAGCAAACACCACGTTGTAGACATGTAGAGCAAACACCACATTGTACGCATGTAGAACAAACACCACATTGTAGGCACGTAGAGCAAACACCACATTGTAGGCACGTAGAGCAAACACCACATTGTAGGGAAGTAGAGCAAACACCACATTGTACGCACGTTGACGCAAATAGTTTTGCAGAAAAAAAGTGAATTCCCAACAACACACTATGACATGTGCCAGGTAGGAGCCGCTATCTCTAAAGACAATCTTCAAGTTTCTGATGTAAAACTTAGCAGCTCAAACTGATTTTGAAAGCAACAGTTTTAGACCATATATTTTCACCGCTGACACAACAAATATGCTATCAGTGAAGTTCAATTAAATTGCACAGCAACAAAACAAGCAAGCAGAACCAACATTTCATTCAGCCCATCGATATTTCTGGCAACATACGTCATTGACATCACGTGAATATCCATTATAAACACACAAATTCGTGGCAAAGATGTATCATTGTCAATTCTCAAACTTAAAAACTGAAATCTTCAAATGCATCTGATGACAAAAGTACTCAACGTAAACAGCCAATGGCAGGCTGCGTGCTGAAGAAAAGATCATCGATGTGGTGACGTCACAGCAGCTGTTAGTCTTAAAAGGCACATTGTAAAAAAAATCTCTAGTAAACTTCCTAAACATTGATGAAAGTTTTTATTTAAACCTATACATATCACGCTGCAAACATAGGAATGTTTAGCGTCGTCCCTACATGAACACGGGAACTTCGCTATGTATTGTTGGAGTTGAAATGGAGACTTGAAACTTGTCTTTGGGCACGCACGCAAGTTTGTTAGTTGCTTTCGTGTTTAGACACCACCGCAAAATACCCAGCTGTTTCCTCGCCCCCCCCCCCCCTCAACCTTAGGGGATGGTTGGGGAGGGGGGGCTAGACCAGAGGGTGTTGAGGGATACCCTCACGATACGAGCACACCGTGATTTGGCGATGTACTCGGGTGGGGACCCGCGCCAATTATGTGTGTGAAAGGGGGGGGGGGGGGATTTCCAGCCGGCAAATCCCGCGACTCCGGATGTGCAAAGCGCGCTTTATGGTGACCAACGAAATATCTCGTCCAGACCTGTGGCCGCCAGCAATAAAATCCAAGTAGCCATTTCGTTATTTTCATTTCATTCCCGTAGAAAGCATTACCTTACCGGCTAACGTAAACCACAGCCGTGTTATCACACCCACCGATGTTGTTTGGACTTGTGAATTTGTAAATATGGATTTAATAGAATTTTAGATCAGCAGTAATTTAACAACAAAACTTATGTAAAGCCTGTTCACGGTAAAGTGAGCACTTTTGAAATAAACCTTTGAGAAATGTCACTGCCCCTGACTGCGTATATTTTAACGGGCACACTGAATGACATGCGTCCAGGAAAGTTGGCAACGAATGATGAAAAATAGTTCCATATCTTAACGTCGAATAAAATGTCTTAGGTAACCATTTGTAATAACTTTAATTATTTCTTTCCTTTTCTGCTTTTTTAATATAAAATAGTGTAAAAATGAGCAGATTAAAAATATTTACTTTCCTAACAATTTTACAGTTTCGCTTGACCGACGCATGAATAAAGTGATGAGGCCCATGACAATGTTAATCTTTCGTAAGGCGGAAGAATACACAACGTGCATACAAGTAGATCTTAAGCGAGGCTTTCAAAAGTCCTCATTTTAAAGTGAACAGCCTATAGTGTATATTACTTACCCCTTAATACTTGTGTGGAACTCGTTTTAAATTTCCCGCGCACCTGCCTTGGTGCGCATTATTCATTTGTCAATGCTGTCTCAAGGGTTGGCAGTCGTGAGCTACAGGAAGAAGATCAGTTTTCATGTTGTATATCCTGGTGGTGAGTTGAGTCGTGTGCAGCTGCCGTCAGTCGGTCGTTTTCTCGCTGAAATTTGCTATACAGTTCGCTAACGGCAATTTAATTTCAGTAGTGTTAAATTCGCCATAACAGAGGTGATAAACAGCTTCTTCAAGAGGAAGTGGCGAGATCTGGGTGGCTCGTAAGCGAGGTTGAGTGTGAAAAGAGGCGAGTACGGAGCAGCGTCGGAATGCAATGGTGGAGGAAAACGGGAGACCCCTGAGAAAACCAGCCGAACAGCGCCTGTACTCGAACCCGACTCGCTGCTCCAGGGCGAGGAATAGTTCTCTCTCTCTCTCTGCCTCTTGGATCGCAAACTGAGACTTGCAAGGTATGACACAGTAGTTTCCTAAACCACTAGGATTTAAAACTGGGTACACACACCGCAGGCGTTCTGTCCAGCACGACCATTAATCTCCCACAACAGCCGGTCTGCGAAGGGAATAGCTGGATTGATGCCGCAATCACATAGCCCCGACAACCAACAGCCAATGAAATACAACATAGATCGTCGTAAGACCCACCGATTCTGTCGTCCGACCAGCAATTTTCGATTAGAAAAGATTTCTACTCTTCGTCGTGTCGTGCGGCACGACGCACAGCATGTACAACCTTGCGAAATTAAATTGTATTGAATGCTTTCCCTACAATGGTAAATACGCAGCTTAAAAGGTAAACAAATTGAAAATTACTGTATCTAGAAATAATAATTTTATCTTTGTATACATTAGCGATACCAATTAGTCACCACTATGTATTACACATGTCCCTCTTGATCACCGCCTTTGAGACTAACGTAGCCTATCAGCGCCTTCTAAATAGTTAGGTTAAATGCCGAGAGCGTGGTGTCGGTCGTGCTGTACATTCAAGTAGTCACAATGAAATGTGTCGTGGTTGCGTTTTTGGTCGTGTCGTACTGTGTTGGTCGGGGCTATATGATTCCGGCATGACTCCATAGTAGGAAGACGAACATGACACGACAGACAGACATGAGTCAGAGCTCGATAGAATTTCATATCAAATTTTATTCAGTGTTCACAATATTCCAACGAAATCTGCCGGAGGAGTATGTTAGTTGACTGTTGCAAAATTCTCAAACGGCAAGTTATCCTTAAAACATCCAATATTTACTGTTTAAAACTCGTGATAAAGTGAATTATTATTTTGCTTTTGACAATAATTGGATTTATTCCAGAGATAAAAAAAGAATTTATAAACAAACTAGAACGTTATTTTGGGAGCAAATTAGTTCATTATTTGCTACAGTAGGGAAATGGGCTCGAAATTTCGTTTTACAATATTTTATTTACATATTTTGCGCTCCCCGACGAGTCCTACACGATGGAAAGTGCGAATACAATCTACTTTTGTCGTGTTGTCGCGAATGCGATTTTGTCGGACTGACGTCACAGTGACCTTGCTTTTCATTGACTGCTACTCAGATTTCGTCGTGTCGGGGTTATCGTACCGTGTTCGCTTATGGAGACTTCAACAGGCGAATTTTAATTTAATTATTATTAATTAAATTTAACGTATTTGGAGAGCAAACCAAATTATTCTTTCTCCACCCCTTCTTTTTTCCAAATAAAAAAAAATTCACCTTATGTGTACCAACGTAAGTAGAATCAAGAAGTTTACACAGTTTAGACAAAGTTTAGACAAGTTAATTGAAATTTTTCCAAATCATTGGCCCAAACTTGGTCCAACACAATGTAGCCGTTACTACATATTATTACTACTATTACTACAGTGGATAATTTTCGGAAGCCTCTAATTTAGCCAGTGACCGAAAAACATACATTTTAATGTGTTCAAATTCAGCACTACCATATTAATTTATACTCACCTGCTTTGAGAAAACCACCGAAAACAAAATGCGAATACGTGACCTGCTGTTTCCATTTTGAATGAACAAATAAAACACAATAAGAAGTTTGTCGAACTGGAGCAGAACACCGCTATTTTGTGTCAATTGAATCTCAGGAGTCATCAATCAACTGTTTATTGCACAAGGGCCACCCTAAATGACATACGGGTCTCATTTTTAGTACAAGTTGTCTACTATAATTTAAAAAAAGACCATGGAATATTTCTTCTTTATTCAGGACAAAAATACAAGTCTATATTTTGTAGCCAGTTCATAAATCTTGTTGTTCAAGCGTAAATTAATGTGGTTACGAAGTCAGGAAAAATGCAGTGTTTTTAACTACAGGGTGATTCTCAATTGGACAGACAAACTTCGGGAGGTGATTCCTCATGAAAAAGTAAAAGGAAAACATATGTGACACTTTATACCTAAACCGAATATTAAGGAAGGTATGGACCAAAAAAACGAGGTTTTAAACCGTATTTGTGCAAAATATCGGTAACGAAGTAAAATACAATGAAAACTCTCGGAACATTATTATATGTTATCGGGACCTTCAACGTAAGAGCCGACATTTTGCCTAAATACGGTTTAAAACCTCGTTTTTTAAGGGCTCATACCTCCCTTAATATTCAGTTTAGGTATAAAGTATCACATATGTTTTCCTTTTACTTTTTCATGAAGAATCACCTCCCGAATCACCCTGTATAGCGACACTACTGTATTTTTTCTAAACAGATTGCTGTATTAAAACATTTTTGTCACCACTTAAAATTCTGAGGAAACAGGACACTAGATTCCCCTTAATGCTTACTACCTAAGGATCTTTTTGGCGTGAACCTCTTCAGACTGAGTGTAGGCGCACGTAATTGTAACTAGCTGAAGGACAACTATCAGCTCGTTGTGCAAGGAGGACGCCCAATGACCTTGGGACAGCAGGCGGGACACACACATGTTGACCCTCGTGTCCACAAGCTGTCAGGACAATTAATAATCTCTGCCACTCAGGGAACATAAAACAACACCAGCCTCGATAATCGTAAGGTATATGCGCCTTAACACATTCTACATCAAGCGGCCTGCACGTGTCGCGCAAATGACATAATACAGCCCGTGTTCGATTTGCTCTGCGTAATTAGATTAGTCCCGTTAAAGCGCGCGCTATTCAAACAGGCTGTTCCACTAGAAATTACTGACTACTGCGTGTTTTCCAGGCAGAATCTTGCCTTTTCAACTGACCTATTTTATGGAACACTGAAACCTTCCAGTAACTTACCATATATTTTCACCGCTAACACAACAAATATGTTATCAGTGAAGTTGAATTAAATTGCACAGCAACAAAACAAGCAAGCAGAACCAACATTTCATTCAGCCCATCGATATTTCTGGCAACATACGTCATTGACGTCACGTGAGTAAACACACAAATACTTGGCAAAGATGTATCATTGTCAATTCTCAGACTTAAATCGAAATCTTAAAATGCATGTGATGACTAGAGTACTCAAACATAAACAGCCAATGGCTGGCTGCGTGGTCCAGAAAAAAAGCATCGACGTGGTGACGTCACAATCGCTGCTAGTCTCAAAGGGCACACTGTAAAAAAAAATCTCTAGTAAACTTTCTAAACACTGATTAAAATTTTTATTTTAACCTGTACATATATGGACATATTATTACGTATCACGCTGTAAACATAGGAATGTTTAGCGTCGCCACTACACGAACACGGGAACTTCGCTATGAATTTAACTCTTTCCTGACCAAATGCAGCAATGCTACCATTGATATTGGGAAAAAATTATACCACTCGCGCTTTAATTATACTTATACACTAGTGTGATAAATTTCCAAATAATATCTTAAGAGTGCACATATGTAAAGGCTGTTCATGATAAAGTGAGCACTTTTGAAATCACCTTAAAAAAAAGGCACTGCCCATGTCTGCATATACTTGAACAGGCGTAATGCGTGACATTCGCCCAGTAAAGTTGGTAACGATGGATGGAAAGTAGTTCCATATCTTAACGTCAAATAAAAAGTGTTAGGTAACCATTTGTGATCATTTAAATTATTTATTTCACTTTCGGTTTTTTTAATCCATCAGTGGGTAAAAATTAGCAGATTAATAAATTGTTTACTTTTTTTAATAATTTCACAGTTTAACTTGAACGACACATGAACAAAGTGATGAGGCTCATGACAGTGTTTATTTTACATAAGGCGGAAGAATACACAACTCGCATACAAGTAGATCTTAAGCAGGTCTTTCAAAAGTGCTGAGTTTACCGTGCATCGCCTATACTAAGAAAGGATTTTTCGAAAGTCGACCCCTAAAGGTGTGAAATGTGTTCGAGGACTCCTCAATAGCTCATTAAACCTTGTCATTAGTGTATATGATCTGAATAATAAAACATTTGCCTCTAATACGTAAAAACTAATAAAGGATTTTTAAAAATTCTTTCCCCAAGATGGAGAAAAGGTTTGGTAGTCGTGCGCAGACCCGTGTACAGTGATAATGTACCAACAACACACTATCTACATTATTAAGATACAGTACGCTTAATCCACTACAAATGGAACAAGAGACCATCGCACTGGAAAGGACCAAGGGCGAGTGAATCAAATCGAACATAACAGTGAGAGGTCGTGTAAAACACACAAAAACAATCTATAAATGACCAAGAAAGTGCTGCAGTAAAATAGAAATCATTGCTGTACCCGACCATTTGGTATCTTCCCGCCAAATTACAATGATGATGCGAAACTGTTGAATTACTATACATGTTGTGTCATTCATCGTGATTATACGCTGTTCACAGTAAACTGTGCACTTTTGAAATCCCTGCTTAAGATCTACTTGTATGCACGTTGTGTATTCTTCCCCCCTTAAGTAAAGTTAACATTGCCATGGGCCTCATCACTATATTCATGCGTCGGTCAAGTGAAACTGTGAAGTTATTAGAAAAGTAAACATTTTTAAACTTGTTCTGTTTTACACTTCGATGCATTAAAAAAAACTTTAAACGAAAGAAATAATATAAGTTATCTCAAATGGTTAACTACCACTTTTCATTTTATGTTAATATATGGTACACTACTTTCCATTCATCGTTACCAACTTTACTGGGAGCATGTCACTGAGTGCACCCGTTAAAATATATGTAGGAAGAGGCAGTAACTTTTTTCTGAGGTTGAATTCAAAAGTGCTCACTTTAACGTGAACAGCCCATAATATAATTTACTAAAATATGTGATAGCAGTGTAAGGCTTTACTTCCTTTTTAATTCCTGGATTCGTTTTGTGTTGTTATTTCAATTTCAAAGAAGAGAATTTTCGGAAATAGGAAATTCACACTTCGCGAGTTGTTCCATATATACTTCTGCACCTAATTTTACTACCCGTTATTTGGTAGTTGTTCCATATATACTTCTGCACCTAATTTTACTACCCGTTATTTGGTAGTTGTAAAAAGGCAGGAACGTGTTGACATTATTAAGCTTGTATTCTGCTGTTTGTGGCAAAATTTGAAGTTGGTAGTTCAGGATTTCACGCCTGTATTACAGAGAAAGGTAAATAGCTTTCCGTCCACAGAAGAATTTAAAGTTTTACTTTGCAAAAAACTTTAAAATCAGCCAGAAACTCGAGAATTAGAGCTAGTAGGTTATGCCAGACGTCAATTATAGTCAACCAGAAATTCGTTATTTTATATTCGTACGAAATTCTGTCCAACTTTTAGACTTTTCTTAAGAGTACTATTTCCACACATGATACAATTTTTTACGGCATATTTTTTGCACAATGTCCTGTCAAAATCGCAATTTTAATGGCTTTAAAACATACGCCTACAAATAATAAAAACACCCGAAGGAGACAATTCACATTCAAATAATATACGAGTTACTTCAGGGAATCTTTACAGCCACGTAATTATATGAAAAAATTGACTTCAAAAAAGGAAATTTTTGCATAATTTTGATTATGAATTTCTGTAAAATGTTTTTGCTAAACATACCTTAAAACGAATTAAGACATGAACTTTTAGTCGCCCTTGTTATATTTCCAGTAAATGTGTTTCCCTCCATTTTATTTGTATGTACCGAAAGCATTAAAATTGTGATTTAGATATACCATAATGCGAAAACTACGGCATATCGATTTTTTAATGCGAGGAAAGAGTTACTCATAAGCAATGCCTACATGTATATAGGCAATTCACGGCAAAATGAGCACTTTTCAAAGACCTGCTTAAGATCTATTTGTTGCACGTTGTGTAGTCTTCCGCCTTATGTAAGATTAACATTGTCATGGGTCTCATAATTTTATTCATGTGTAGGTCCAGTGAAACTGAAATTATTAGGAAAGTAAATATTTTACAAATTTGCTCATTTTAACACTTCGATTCATGGAAAAAAAAAAAAAGGCGAAAGAAATCATTTAAGTTATCGTAAATGGTTACCTAAATCTTTTTATTCGACGCTAAGTTATGGAATTACTTTCCATACATCGTTACCAACTTTACTGGGCGCATGCCACTCAGTTGACCCGTTAGAATATATGCAGACGGGGGCAGTGACTTTTTCTAAGGTTGATTTCAAAAGTGCTCACTTTATCGTTCATGGTATAGTGAGCACTTTGTAGGCTGTTCACGGTAAAGAGAGCACTTTTGACACCCTAGTTACTTTTTCCTTTCAGCTATTTGTTATCCTTTAACCACCTTTTAAAATAAATACGACCACTTAAGTAATAAACACAGTGTATATATTCCACCGCAATCGAAAGTTAACGTGTAGGGCTATAGTAAAAATATTTATCGACAATTATTCCAAATGAGAGGGCTTTCAAAAGTGCTCACTTTACCGTGAATAGCCTATAAAACAATGCTTTTTTTTAAATTGATCAGAACCTACACGCGGTACTTTTGAAAGTGTCAAGCGTGTACAGGACTGTCTGTCTTGCAGCTGGGAACATCAGTTGAAGGCCACAACGACACGACCTTCTTACAGGAAAATGGCGACCGCAGAAAAGTCAAAGCGACGCCGCTAAGTTACGTCAAACTGCGAGAAGGAAGACGCGGGAGTGAGTGAGCGCTCCGCCGCTAGGTGGCAGCATGACTGCTAGCTCGCTCGCGTTGCTCCTTTGTCTCCACATATAACGATGATGTATACACAACGGACATTATCTTTTATACTACACATCTAGTCCATGAAAACTTATTCAAATAACAAAAACACTTCTCCATTACATTTAATCAATAATGTGTGTTAAAAGTTAAAAAAAAAATGGCGCCAACTTTTTCTCTACCGTATTATTTATACGTTTGGTAATGATGGTACAGTGGCTAGCCTGTTTTTTAAATGCAATTTTTATGATCGGGCAGGTAGAAGGACCACCTACGTCGAGGCAAATTTTATTCAAACAACACAAAACATTTCCTGTCGGCATCTCAATGAGTATGCGCCCGCCAACAGATAACATCTTTCACGACGAGGGCGTTTGAAGATGGCAGCGGCAAACCATTGTCTCTTTACGTGATCCACCCCCTCTTCCTTCACACGTTGAGTGAGAGTGAGATAGAGAGAAATGTATAGAGGGAAATTCCTAGAGGACATTTGCGCATACGTAATCGGAGGAAAAACCGCGACGAATAGTCCTCTCCAGCCCCGCTTCCGCGCCGATACGAAAATAGACGCCGGGCCACAGGGCCAAAAAGGTCCCAGTCGTAACAACAGCAATAAAACTGGTGCAATGTCCGAGAGCCACAAGTCGGGCGTCCTCGTTCGCCAAGTAGGTCAGCCCGAACTGTGTCGTAGGGGGGCCTGCAAGGGGGGGGGGGGGGTCACGTAGCGTAGGCAAGGACGCGGCACGTGCCAGCTCCGCAATGAAACTACACAGGGAAGAAATGACATTGTTTTTTTTCCCGGCGCGCCGGCGGGTACGCAACAATGGAGAAGATGCTTGCGCGGGCGGTTCGAGTCCCGACTTGGGGGATCTGAGCCGAGACAAGACGCCTCGCCGGGGGAATTGAAAGGTAACGTTCGTGAGGACGTGTGAAATATGAAATACCGTGCGAGGAGAAGCACTTACCTGTGGCAAGACGGTCCGAGGGTGGCGGAGTCCCTTCACGTAGACGCTGAGTTGCACACGGCCGGTGGAACACTGGCTGGTCGGCTGGGAGCGACCCGGGCGAGACGCCACATGGGTACCGCTTTCGCCCGAGCGGACGCGCGGTCCCAGTTCCCCCCCTCCCCCACATCAACGACCCGAGGGGGTAGCCTTAGCTCGGGTGCCGTGCCAGTCCCCGCACTACAGAGAGAGAGGAAGGAGGCGAAGGCTGCCTGCTGTTGGCGAATGTCCCTCCCTGTTTTGCCTTCTCCGCACTCTCGTGACGTCACGCGGACCCCGCAATTATGTCGTCATTGCCCCCCTCCTCGCCCCCCCCCACCGACACAAGAAGTGGCGCTAACGTGTTCCGTTCTGTTTGTGGGTCATGGATGCGACCGCAGCCTTTGCTCTACTCCTTGTGGGCGGCCTGGGTTCGATCCCCCGCACTATAGCCTGTTCACGGTAAAGCGAGCTTTTTTGAAAGGCCTGCTTGTATGTACGTTGAGTATTCCTCCGCCTTGTGTATAATTAACATTGCCACGGGCCTTGACACTTTATTCATGCGTCGGCCAGGTGAAACTGGAATTATAAGAAAATAAAATATGTTACAAATTTAGTCATTTTTACACTTCGATGCAATAAAAAAAAATACAGAAAGCGAAGTAAATAATTTAACACATCACAAATGGTTACCTAATATTTTTTATTCGACGTTAATTTATGGAACTATTTTCCATCTATCATTACGAACTTCACTTTGTTCTTGTGACTCAGTGCACCTAGCAAAATATATGCAAGCAGGGGCAGTAACTTTTTTCTAAGGTTGATTTCATAAGTGCTCACTTTATCGTAGCAGGGATGACGCTGGTGTTGGGCGGAATCGAATATTTCCGAGAACCGAATATTTTGTATTCGAATACTTAATAAGAATCGAGAACTATTTTAAGTTCTGTGATGCCATTCGCACATTCAAATGCGTGATTAATAATTTTTTTTTTATTACGAAACAGTGTCTTTGATATTAAAAATACAGATTTTATTTTAAAACCTTATAAGGTTATATAAATCGAACACAAAACACGTGGGACCATTCGAGATATTTCGACAACCTCTTGGAATCGAATTCTTTGACATTTTGAACCGACCTCCCGTGGCCAGTCGGTTGGTGCGCCACCGATCTGTGGTGCGGCTGGCTCTGGGTTCGAATCCCGGGTTAAGGCGTGGGTGTTAATTTAAGTTAAGTTTATAAGTTAGTCTGTAAGCCGTCCCCTGCTGAGCTTTCAAGCATAAAACCGGGGGACGTTAAAAAGCCCTTTATAATACAATTTGACATTTTAAACTCTTAATATGCCAATAATTACACGCTATACGTCCGCCTAAAGGCTGGTCACAGAAAAGTGAGCACTTTTGAAATAAGCTCTTTAAAAATGTCACTGTGCTTTTGAAATACTGCCAACGCCAATTTCAGTTTAAAACTATTCACGGTAAAAGTGATCTCTTTTGAAAACCCTCTCATATGGGATAATAGTCAATAGCAGTGTACCCGTGGGGATAATGGCACAATATGGGAGTGTGGGGCAGCGACTGACAGACTACGAGGTCCATAGGCTTCGGCTCGACTCGGGGGTGCTCGGACTTGCCCGTAGGTGCTCACTCATTCAAGCAAATATGCCTATTACTGGTAGCCATATTACTTTTTATATTAATAGGGTATGTCAAATCGAAAATCAGTATTTATTATTCCATTTAAAATGTTTTTCTTTTACGTAAAACATTTAAGTATTTTTCGTTAATTCCTACCGAAATTGTACATAGGGTATAGCGGAACCATGCAGAAGTCTCCTAATTACATTCCCAGTCTTGAAGTATAATTAATGCACGATGTCGAATTATCCTAATTATTCTCTGCCTCGTCTGTTTTGTTGACATATATATTATTTTAATGCATGTATATGTGTGACCAATCCAAGCCCACCATATGAGTAATGACTCTCCACACATGTATCTCTTATACTATATTCAAGAACGAAAGTTTGCTGCGTCAAACGCTTTACGACCAAACGACGAGGGGGAGGGGGGACGAGACTAGGGGGGATCGATAGTGCTCGCGGGGGAATGTATGCCTTTATATTTACTTTCCCCTCTACTACCCTTTTTTTTTGAGGGGGGTTTTGCCCCCCAGGCCCTGGAAGGCACATTTATCAACCGATTTTCATGAAATTCTGTATAGTGGCGTATATCGTTGCCCCGCATCCCGTCATATGATTTTCGCCCTCCTCCTCACCCCCATTTTGGGGCTTATGCCCCTAATCCTATTAAAGGCACATTTTTCGGCCGATTTTCTTGAAATTTGGTTTAGTGGTGTATTTCATTGCCCCGCATACCGTGATATGATTTTCAACCTCCCCCTTCTCCCCCCCTAATTTTGGGCTAAAGTCCCCTAGGCTCTGGAAGCCACATTTTTCGACCGATTTTCTTGAAATTTTGTTTGGTAGCGTATTTCTTTGCCCAGCATTCGGATATATGGTTTAAAGCCTTACGCTTAAGTCTTAAGTGTTAAGTATTAAGTCTTAATAATTTATGTCTTAAGTGTTAAGTTTAACGTCATAAGTCTAGAGTCTTAAGTTTTTAATTTTGTATTCTACTTTCGCCATATTTGCGCTTGTCGGGATGTGCGAGCGAGTACGTGCCGAAGTTCCCAGACGACATTACACCATAAATACTAATTCGTATTGTTACCAGCTTCACCTATGGTAGCTCAGCCCGCGGTTTCCGCGGGCCCGGCCCCTGGTGTAATATAATCATGGTATGGATCAACATCTACCAACACTTTTAAAAGCATAGTTGTCTATGGTTTATGAACCAATAGGCCCTTGAGACTTGGAATGTACGAGGGCAGTTCGGATGACAGTCTTATCTTTCGTGCTCTTCTCAGACATCAATACTTGGATCATTCCCAATCCTCCTCACCAATCCTCAACAATCCTCACCAATATTCCTCCTCAGTCCTCACCAAACCTCTTCCACGATCCTCACCAATCCTCACCAATCGTCAGCGATCCTCCTCACCAATCCATCGTAACCCTCCTCCGCAGTCCGCAGCAATCCTCACCAATCTTCCTATGCAATCCTCACTAATCCTCGTCACCGATGCTCAGCAATCCTCCTAACCAACCTTAAGCCGTGGAATGATTGACAGTGGCGAGACCTGGCTGGCGTCACAGCCCCTCCTACCCCTGCTGGAGGAGCCAACAAATGTAGAGGAGGAGCAAGAATTTTCTGACAACCGGGACCCTCAGTAAAAAGCGGGATTTAGCGAAATTTCTGGGTGGTGGCCTACGGCCCTATAAATATTGCAGGTGCCCAACGGCCAGCAGTCTTACGAGTGAAGCCTACTGTGCGTGAGGGTGCTCGGAGAACTATAGAACATTGCGGACTGGTGGGATCTGGACTGAACATGACTTACGGATTTTATTGAAAATATTGGAACTGTTAAATGTGGACACGATTTTTAATTATCTAATTACATAAATTTCTTTGAGGTATACGTAAATTTTACTGATTGAATTCATTGATTGCAACAGCAAGCAATGTCAATTTACTGTCCGAATTTTAGCCGAGAGAATTTTTTTTAGTTGTTGTACATAAAATTAGGAAACTATAATTAACTCTTTTGTTTCATTAAGACCTCCATCCCTTAACGAACATAGTTTAGTCCATTGTATTTTAAGTGAGTAATTGTAATAACACATTGCACCGATATCCCCACATGTACATTACTGCTGAGTGAGCACGAATGCATTTCATTGTCCATTTGGTGTAATTTTCTAGACTCTGTTAGGCTTTGTTTGCATGATGCGGTGGAATATCGTCCAAGTAGACCTTTAGCAGCAGGGCTTCAGAAAAGTTTTGGAAGTAACCATAAAGTTACTGTTGCTATAATAAGTGTGTTTTATACTATTATAAATTTTAAAAAGTATTTGGCTTCAAAACTAATTAAATTGTGTCCAGTGTAAAATCAAACTCCAAGGTATGTGCTCAAGGCTCAAGCTCTTTTATTCCACTCTTTTTTGGATCCGCCACCGTTTCCAGTAGAGGGCAAGTGCGTGCCCCCCCCACCCCCCCAAGACCAAATCCTGCTAAAATTAAATATTATTTTTTTATTATCTTTATTATATATTAATTATTTAGTAATATTATTATATTATTACTAATGCAGTGTAATTTTTCAAAAAATTTCACAATTCTACTTGGATGATTCATAGAGCGACCTGTTTATCGCAGATGCTATACTTCAATATCCCATGTACACACTTGCAGCCTTCCTTTGGCTATTGGCCACTTTCTTTGTGTGAAGAGAGTTTGTTACATGAGTGAGCCAATCAGAATTAAGTTCGTCGCGGGCAGAGTATTGGAATGTTCCAATCAGGAAAGTGGTTCTGAACTAAAGTGTTTTGGAACACAATCCGTCCTGCAATGTTTTCGCGAAAAACGGGCGCCCTTAATGATTCATGAATAAGGCGAGACTGTCAAAGACTATGTTAATCTGACGTCTGGCGGAAGGATACCGAACGAGAAGAAAAGAGATCGTAATCAGGGCTAACTGAGAACGTTGTGTACTCTGCTCTACTGCGAGTCTTATTTGCCACCTAGCCCCGTCCGGTACTCGAACCGAAACATGTTTCTCTCTCAGCAGGCCATGTCGTAACGGCCAGCATTGTCGGTTCGAAGCTATGGATACGCCGGCTCTCCACAGTCTCACAAGGAGGGGGGGGGGGGCGCAGTGGCTGATCGGTTAGCCTGCCTGCCTCCCACCAAGGCTACCCGGGTTAAAATCCCCGGCCGAGTCACTACCAGATTTTCGCAAGTGGGAATCGTGCCGGACGATGTCGCTGGTCGGCGGGTTTTCTTGGGGATCTCCCGTTTCCCCCGCCCTTTCATTCCGGCGCTGCTCCATACTCACATCAATCACCCTCATCGGCTCTCAAGACCTCGATGTTAAGAGCCGCTCAAATCCCTTCACTCACTCCAGTCTCACAGCACACTGTTACACAAGTCCGTATATGTTCCAGGGATTTCTTACTGTAATGTACATACAAGCAATACGCAGGGTTGAGCAAAAAAAAGGGGGGGGGGGGGTTGCGTGTGTGAGAGAGAGAGATAATGAGTGGGTAGTTCTCTACAGCTCAGATGTTTCCATAACATGTATAGCCAATTGCCAGGAATTTTTTTTAATTTACGATTTACAAAAAAAAGTACACCCTCCCTATTTGTATTGGAAATATACGCTAGTAGTGATCTTCTTCTAAAATATTCGTTATGAAACGCCTATCTTTAAAAATGACGCACTGAGGCGAAATTTCATGGGATTTCCTATTTAAATTTCGCAGCTGCCAGCCGGTATGCAGTAACCTTAACAGCGAGGTGTTGAGAGCCGATGAGGGTGATTATGGAGCAGCCCGAATGAAAGGGCGGATGAAGCGGGACCGACCAGCGGCATCGTCCGGCACGATTCCCACATGCGAAAATCCGGGAGTGACCCGGCCGGGGATTGAACCCGGATCGCCGTGGTGGGAGGCGAGCAGGCTAACCGCTCAGCCACCGCGGCCTCACGCAAGGGAGGGGCGGTAAACCCATCCCGTAAACTTACTAATTAAGATTTTATAAATTATAAACAAACTGTGCCAGTCTGAGTTTTAACTGTCCTTTAGAAAGTGATGTGTTGGCTGCTTTGAAAGAACAGCCAGCAGCATATTTGTTTGTTTAGGACCTAAAATATATTTAGTTGCCCTAGTTAAATATTTAGTTGAGTGGTAACTACTTGAAAAGCAACAAAATTCATTTTGTTCATCTAACCAATTACACATTTGAAGAAAACAGAACATCTGTGTTTGGCCAAAATAAAATCAGGCTGTGAACAAATTATTTTGTTAAATCAGCTGTATATACATTTTTTTTTTGTTTGGCCACTCGAATGATTGCCTTCGTTAGAAAATCCAACTCTATTGTTTTTTTTTTGTGACAGGTTAGTATTGGAGCTTGTTAGTGCATACATTGATACTTAATAAATGTATAAACATTAAAATAAAACTAGTTCATCAGGAACTGTAAAGTAAAGCTGTAAATCTTGAAATATTGATTTACACAAGTTGTACAGTATTTAAAATGTAAGTATTTGAAACATTCTAACATTCTAATGTCCTCTCTCTGTAGTCAGTTGAGTTGTAGCTGAGGCCGCTCAGACGTAGGTAGCTCATACGTGTTTATATATATACATATATATATATATATGTATATATATATAATGTAATATTATATATATATATATAAACCGCATATGTCTAATTTACGTAGAGCCAAAAACATATTTACTGCATCAACCAAACCTTTGTTTGGGACAGCCAAATAATCACTAAAAAATAATAATTTGGTTTCAACAGCAAAATATTTTACTGCCCCTAAGCAAAGAAATAATTTGGTTGCGCCAAACGAACATTGTTTGATTCAACAAAACCGTTTTCTCAATGTGCTTCATTAATATTTTTATACCTAGGCTATCCCTCAAAATTATGTTCGTTTTTAAAGTGACGGGGGTAAGTTGACATAGTTGCGCGAACTCTCTCATCATTGCCGAAGCTCAGAGCGGGGGGTGTGCTCGGGTCCTTGTGAGGGCCCTTATACCACCCATACGGTATCTCTCTGCGGGCTGAGGAAGTTTCCCTTACCAGACCGCCAAGAACACACAGTCCAGAGGTCAGGACGCCCTGCATGTCCCGGCGCAATGTTGTGCGAACGAACACACCTCCCATTTCAAAATACTGTACTGTACTCGGGCCTGCATGGTCGTACGTAATAACGGAAAACGGAGCTAAAGGCTGTTCACGATAAAGTGAGCACTTTTGAAATCAACCTTAGAAAAAAATCACTGCCCCATGTCTGTATATATTATAACGGGCACACTAAGTGACATACGCCCAGCAAAGTTGGTAACAATGGATGGAAAATAGTTCCATAACTAAACGTCAAATTAAAAGTATTAGGTAACCATGTGTAACAAATTAAATTATATTCGATATGTGCTTTTTTTTAACGTGTCGAAGTGTAAAAAAGGGCATATGTGAAATGTTTACTTTTCTAATAATTCCACTTTTCAGTTGACCGACGTACGAATAAAGTGATGAGGCCCATGACAGTCTAAGGATGTTTCTGGATTCTCAGTGTATACTTGTTAAGTATATACATTTGCGTACTAGCAGTGACGTGTATTAGTCGTGTACTTTTTGAAATTATTCGGATATGTCATCAGCTATTCATGTTAGAATGTTCGCACATTCTGGTGGAAATATCACCATCTATGTGACAACAGTAAAATTCGGTGCAATATGGTGTTATTTATATACGTTGCAACCTCTATGGTTACGCATTAAGTAGACACACATAACCTTATAAACATTTATTTATTTTTGTCATGGTTTTGTACATTGATAATCTAACTTGTTTAAGCGCTGAAACATGGCTTTAACCGGGAATGAGGAATTAATAGGAGCATTAGTGGGCGTGTATTAATTGCAGAAGGGAAATGAAAGGCGACGCAGTAATACTGTCGTACACTGGTTGCTTGGCAGAGCAGCAAGACAACAGGTGTGTGTTGTTTTGAACTAAAATTAATACAAATAAATATGCCAAGATAATGCCTGTGTTTGGTCATTGTACACTTTGAGTACAAATTGTACAAAATAAAAAGAAATTGCATAAATATATAAAGTCTTGCACCTCGGTATCCTGAGGTTCTGTTCAGCTTCTCTCGATTTCACAAGTATTCATACTCCACCAATAGCCTTGGGATATTGCTTATGACGTCATTGGAAGATTGTAAACGAACTAGGAAAGTTGTTATGAGATTTGTTGCAGTTATCGTATGTAAAGGGACATTACACAGGAACTTGCATTATTTCCTCGTCCTTACCATTACAATGTAATATTATTTGTAAGCATACGCCTGGGAAATATGCTACAGACGTCTACAAAAAGTTCAGAATTGTATTCATAATTAGAAGCACATTTACCAAACTGACAATTGTTGACGCATATAACAGAACGACATTTTGTAAATACTTATTAACTTTTAAAACTTGCTAGCTTTATAACCACAAAACGTACACGTTAATTTTCACACCTGAAATATAATATGGCGTCTGTCGTAAGTATGCAAGTATGTCCAGCAAGTATACAATTTCAAATACTTGGCAAGTATACTTCCTGCGTGTACTAAACTGGGAATTTGAACATCGCTAGTATACACATGGTGATATCACTTCCGACGACAAGTACGCACAAGTATGCAATTTTTTAGAATTCAGAAACGTTCTTAATTTTACATAAGGCGGAAGACTACACACCGTGCATACAAGTAGATGATAAGCAGGGTTTTCAAAAGTACTCAGTTTACCGCGAACAGTCTTTAAGCTGCTTCTCTTACTTAGTGTGCTCTCGCTCACTCTACTTCCAAGCTGCCTGTCTTTCATTCATTCATTCATTCATTCTTTCTTTATTTGTGTTCTATCGATCTCCATTCAGTGATATATAACATGTCATCAAATGTATAACTTAGTACATATAATACACGGCAAGACACCACATATCAACAAAATTAAAATACCTGTTAATCATACGGAAATGTGAACAAATATTAAAGTACTAAACTAATCAAATAAATATCATAACTAATTACATTCTAAACATGTCTAATTCATAACTATTTTATCTACTTCCTTGTTTGGAAAATTCATCCTCATTATAATAGCAGTGGTCACGTAAGAAGTTGAACAAGTTTTCACGGAATTTCGAAAATTCACCTATTGACTGACTCAGGGGGCGTATCCAGAATTTGGGGGGGGGGGGAGGTGGCTATTTTCCTCCCCGTTTATTCAGAAAGCGAAGTTTTGATGTATAAGATGTAATCATATGTGTGGTTAATAACAAATAAATAAATACATATAATGATTGACATTTTAATGTAGGGTGTAAAGAAATGTGTGTCATTTCGCGGTGTGGTGGGGGGGGGGGCTGCAGCGCCCTCAGCCCCCCCCCCCCTGGATACGCCCCTGGGCTGACTGGCCTACAGGACGTGTCTAATAAACTCCTGTCCAATGATGAAGATCCACAATTGTTGTACACTTGTTAGAAGTTGACACTGACACAAAATTAATTCTTTATTTCCGCGGCCACTCTACACGAAGCTTCATAATGGCAGTCCACACTATGTATGGCGGTTGATAGACATATATATTGAACATTTTTTGACGTACTTAGTGTAAACACTATTAAAGAGAAGCGATAACAGTAACACAGAACATGTGTTTCATGGCAGCTGCATAGTAGAAACTTCTGTAGGAGAAGGGCCGCGGTGGCGTAGTGGTTTGACTACTCGGCTCTCACCCAGGCTAACCGGCGGGGCCAGTCTAGGATTTTCGCATGTGGGAATCGTGCAGGACGATGCCGCTGGTTGGCGGGTTTTCTCAGGGGTCTCCTGTTTCATACCGACCCTTCATTGCTACAGGCGGCGATGGAAAATATCATAAACAATAAGCTTCGCGTGTGTTCTGCTCCCACCACAGGATTGTAGACGGAGACTATGGAGTTGTAATACAGCAACCTGTTGAGAAAAGACATAGCATTGTCGCTATAATATAAAACACTGTTCTATACAGAGGAATAAAGCTCGTAAACAGAGACTGACTACTTACAGCAATACTTGCTGACTTTGACACTTTACAACGACTACACTTATGTTTCTGTAGCCAAATTTAAGGCCAGGCTTCACGATGCAGGGGCGTAAGTGAATCAATGGCTAAATTAGGACATATATCTCTCAGTAATTTTTTGTGGTAGTATTTTCAACTAAAGATTTTTTGTTAGAGATTGAACTCATCTAGATTTGTAAACCTTCCAGAATTTTATTTATTTATTTTTTCAAATGCACGTTTATATTATTTATAAAATTGTGGCATTTTATGAATGATAAAAAAGTGCCTTTAAAATTCTATAATTAAAATTTGAATGGTGTACAAATGTAGATGCGTTCAATCTTAGACAAAAAAACCTTAGTTGAAAATACTACCACAAAAAAAGACTGAGAAATCTTACGGAATTTATCTATTGATTCCTTATACGTCCCTGTATGGTGAAGCCTGGCCTTAAGGAATGAGAATCAAAATATCTACTTTTCTTTCTGTTCCTGAAAAAATTTACATTGAAATGTTTTCTTGTCTTTAAAAAAGTGATAGCAGACACAACTGCTTACTATGAGACCGCGCGACAGGCAGTGACGTAGCGATATTACTGATATGAGTAAATATCGATACTTTTCTTTCGATATCCGATATTTTGGTATCGATATGCTGTTACGATATTTATACTGTTGTCAGTATATTTATTCCAATATTTTGCCACATTTGTAATTCATTATTATGATGTACAATGTTGTACAAAAATTCAGTATTTTGATTGTAATTAACAATGCATTGATTTATGTAATTACATTTTCTCACAAATGTAAATTTGTTTATGTTTGTTAGTATCGATATGTTGTAACATTATTGTCAATTAATTTTAATATCTTTTGAAATATCGATACTTTACGATTCTGAAACATGCTTAAGTAAGCCTACATTTATGTATTATTGGAAATTTGGAAACACCATTCGATATTGTGGGATATCGATATCTTGTTCCGATAATATCGAAATCTTATTCAGTGTTAATACTTTTATTCAAGACTGATATTGAGAGAAGTATCGATATAACTAGAAGGTCGCTAACGACATCTAGAGAGAGGACGTGCAATTGCGGAATGTTATCTGCAAAGTCGCCGCGCCACTGACGTCAGTAAAACCTGCGTGCGTTCTATCTTCGGTACAGTCCGCTTCAAATACCTTGCGCGTAGCTCGTACAGTCCGCTCACTGTGACGTCTCTTATAAGCAAAATACTAGTACCTGCAACACATTGAGAAGTGAGAAAGTGTTGTAAGAAAAGAATCATTGGATGAGAATATGATGAGTGTGGACGAATGAAGAGGAGTAATAATAATTTTAAAAAATGTATTAATTAAATAACATATCGGGGTCAATGTTTAGGACTATATTAAATATTATTATCTCCATAGTATTCAGAGAAATTTCAGACACTATCTTTCAATTGTCAACTCTAAGAAAAATCTAATACAGTATTTCAAACTATTAAGAAAGCAGAATATTATATTTTCTTATACATTACACCTAACATCTACATATACCATTTATAATCAATAACTAAACCTAGATACAAATTTAACACATAACTATATGAAAACATAATAACTATACAATTCCATCCAATATATAGATAACATGCGTGGCTTTTGAAACTCTCTAAACTCTGTCTCTCCTGAGACTCTAGCATTAGCGCAGATCAAAGTAAGTAGCAACTCACCATTTAGTTTGATGACATATGTTCGGTTCATACATATAAATAAACCTTTTACATTACCATTACGTTCTTCATCTAACACGTATCTTGATTTTTAAAATGGAACAAAAATGGAACAAATAAGGCTTCTTGCTATAACCTGTTAATAGGAGTTACATATAACATACGTTCCACAAGCTGGCTTCAAATATTCTAGATTACATTGCAACAATATTCTATATAAATGACTGGTTTTCGAATTATAAATGTTCTACCAGTACACACGCTGGACAATTAATTCTTTCCGTTTACTACATAAAGTTCTATTCGCACATAAAAACAATGTTTTGCTTGTTTTATAGGGTATTCCCAACATTACCAGTATAGTAAGCATTTGCTGTTACCACATTCATTGATGAAAGACAATAATCTTAAGACGCTTGATTTAAAATATACAATAGCGCTTTTGTTCGATACTCTGCAGAGTGAAATTAAAACTTTTCTGTTTTACATAAGCAACTAAATATAATATAAGTAATAAATTGTTCCAGATTCACTTATATTCAGATATACAAATAAATTAAAATCTCGGTAGGGGTCTGTAGAGAAATAATTTATGTTCGTTTACACCATGCATTTATTGTGATTGAATTTATAATTTGGTTTATTCCCAGGAAACATTAAACAGTGATAACAATCCACAACACACCACAGCCTTAATAAGGGCCTCTTCTGTCGTAACTAACAGAAACAGATAAACCGCGGAAAAAAAGACGACGTAGCGTCAGGAAGAACTGTAACATAAAAGTGAACATTATAAGCAATATCATACAATATATTAATTACGACTTTTCTCAAGCCCTGCTTTAGGCTAGGCCCTACCACTCCACCAGAAATACTTTGTGTTCCCGTCAAAATTTCCGACTCATAGCAATTACTGACAATGTACGATTATAAAAAAATTACACTTTTCGAGTTGTTTAATTTTTTTTTGCGCAATTTTAGCTGTGTGTTATCTGCTGGTAGTGAAAAGTCGTGAACATTTTTATATTTTATCAATCATTTCCTACCATTTAGCATGTAGGAAATAACACACAGTGAAAATTAGATACAAACGTATTAAACAACTGGTCAATTGTGTATGCTCTGTAATAAAAAATTTACAATAATACCGCTGAAACTGAAATCATGACAGGAAAACGAGAAATGTCCGCATAATAAGTGAATCCAAGGATATTCCTCGGCCTAGTGCAAGCCAAGCTGAACTTATGCCCCGATCCGAGATCGAATGATCCTAGTTCCGAACCTGGGTCCAGTTTGATCTTAGTTCCAATGTAAAAGTGTTGCACCAACGAAATTTCATAATTCTGGATCTACCATTCGTCGATCTTGGTTCCAAAGTGAGAGATCGATATTAAGTATGAAACAAATTTTGCTATTGGTTCGTAATATATGACGTCATGGAAGTAGGCGTATTTTCCACTATAGATGGATCTATATGTGCACTGTTTTAATCTGTTTTAAGTGAATTATTGTTGTACGAATTTCACTGAATAATATTCAAGTGCGTATAATGCTGTTTTAATTTCTTAGGAAAACAATCGAGCGCAGTTCTATCTGTTGGCGTATTTTCAAACTACATTTGTCGACGATGGCTGGTGATCTCGGATCGAGATTTCGAAACGCCAATTTCGGTGGTTCGAAATGAACTTCACCTCGATCTCCAGTCCAGCTATTAACTCGAATGGTGCAACAGTTTTCTATGTTGATCTTAGATCCGATCACGGATCGAGTTTCGAACCACTATGGTGATACCGGACATAAGTCTAGTAAAGGGACAATACGCTGTATTCGTGCGCTATCAGTTCAATATTACATTGCACGAGAACTATTTCTCAGTACGCAATACCAATACACCTATTTTCTTGCTATTTTATTCATATTAACTGAAAATCAAATATTGTAATTTATAGATGCCTAATATATAAGTGAAAAATTTTATTTAACAAAAAATATGATATTTGGACGTTAGAATCTGTATAAAACGCGCTTGTAATAAATGAAATTTAGAAAACAACCTAACACGTCATACAAGAAGTGATTTTTCAAAAATTGTAGACATATACCGCGAATAGACTATACTTGAATTTCTTTTCATTAGGTGATATTTTTCCCCTTGGTGTTATCTAGCAGCCATTCTATCTAATTATAAATCACATGAATCGTACCTATCCAGTTGACTGACTATATGACAGAAAAAAGGTTAGTAATTAGATATTAGTCTATTCGCGTTTTCTTCGCACTTTCCTTGAATCAAACCTTTGAAAAATCACCCCATGTATGACATATTTAGTTATTTCCTAAATATGCCATATTTCATCAATATACCTCTGTTAACATATAAGAATCGCATTTTTCGTTAAATGGAATTTTTACTTATATTTTAATTATAAATTCTAGTATTTCATTTCTAATAAACAGCAATAAAACACGTGTGTTGGTAAGACTGCCTAGTAAGAAATAGTTCTCATGAAAAATGATATTACAACTGAGTGCGCACGAATTACGTGCGTTGCCCTTTGGTGTAATTATCCAGACTTACGTTAAGCTTAGTTTGCAGAGGCGGAGGAATATCCTGCAAGTAGAACTTTAGCAGGGCTTCAGAAAAGTGTGAAGTGACCATGAATGGATTATATTTCAAAAGTTTGCAGTAATCTGTAGGGTTTCTTCGCCTAAGCAGCAAAACAGAGTGCAAGGCTTCAGGAGAAAAAAGTTTTTATCCAAACATTGTTCCACGTGCGTAAAACATATCCGTCTAGGAACACCATTTAAAAAATCCCCATCCTGCACTGAAAGAAATCAGAAGAGATAATTTAACAGAACAGTTGTGTAATGGAATTTTATGTTAGCGACAAACTAAACTTATACTGTAATACTTTACAAACCAAATTGTTAGCAGAACAATATAAATATTGTTAATAGTTATTCTGTTGAGGGGACCATATATTCTGTAGCAGGAACATTCTTTTCTGTAGTAGGAACTGTGGACACAGTCTTACAGTATTGTTACGATAACAGAACAAGATATTGTAAACCCAACAATGTTGTTTGGTAATTGCAATAGAATGTTCTGTACAAATAACCTCCTTTATTCTTCAAAAGTTTGCAGCTAATGTATGTAAGCTACTAGAGCGTCGTGGACTGTAAGAGGAAGCCTCTAATTCTTTTAAAATTATAGAACTAGTAGAACTGACAATGCAAAAGATAAATGGGGAAATGTTGCTATTGTGAAGTAATATTTATTTAGTGGAGGTTGTTGACAACCTGTGGGGTTAATATACACCCTTTATACTGTTGATAGACACCGTCATGTTAGGCGTTAAATGTAATAATAGCAACAAGGCTACTGGAATGTCCATTTGTTTTTAAAACACGTACATCACTTACACAAACAGGAGACATAAGAATTAACTAACGCCGTATTTTTATTGCTACTAAAAATCTTTCTGTTGTGTAAGGAAAATCTGTTTACAAAAGCGTTACACGCAAAAATATTTTTTAATCAGATGACACCCAATGTTGTATAATACAAATATATATATATAGATATGTGTATATGTAGGATTTATTATTTTATCGAACAAATAAGCTAACTCATGTGAATTTGTCGCGTCGAGATTAGTTTGCAGAGACGTCACATGACATGCTTTTAAAAAATTAAACATATGTAAAACAAATATATTTGAAAACCTGGATCTTGTAACTTATCTAATAACCGAGCGTTCCAAGGTATGTCTATCAACACAACACAAGGTCCGGCAGTTCGAGGATGCCTGCTTCCACTAAGAATTTTTAAAGTTCTGAAAAATAGGTAGATGTAGCAGAGCATCCTATGAGCCGACGAGGGAACTACAACAGACCACACAAGATTGTTAGGATTACCATCATGACGCTCAGTAGAGGCTACAGAGCATATATAGGCTATTCACGATAAAGTGAGCACTTTTGAAAGCCATCTCATTTGTAATAATAGTCAATAAATATATTTTATTTTAGCCTTAGGCATTAACTTCCGAGAACTGGGGAATAAACACTCTGTA
Source organism: Dryococelus australis (assembly GCA_029891345.1). NCBI lineage: Eukaryota > Metazoa > Arthropoda > Insecta > Phasmatodea > Phasmatidae > Dryococelus > Dryococelus australis. The sequence continues at coordinate 59,920,788 of CM057008.1, forward strand.
TTTATTACTTGCATGGCAGTAGTATAGAAATGCCGATTTGGGCACAAACGCAAAGAAGTGGCTCAAAAAATTTGAAAACGAAATAAAATAAAATATTGTATATAATAAATGAGCACAAATAAAAATCAACTGATGTCTAATACGATGACGACCATGGCAATGAAAAAGGCTAACACAACTGGTAATGTTTGGAAAGAATATAAATTAAAGAAAGATATTTTTGTGAAAAGAAAGAAGACGAAACCTCAAGAGAGATATGTCAAGTGTGAAACTTGTAATCACTTTTACAAACCATCTCTCATAAGAAGTCACTTGAGAAGTAAAATTCGTAAGTACACACTCAGATTCAGTGTAGAAGAAATCGAAACAGCATTTCAAAGTAGTATCAAGACTTATGCTGTAAAGAATGTGAATGCATACAAAGACCCAAATCATTTCCTAAACGATGTAAAAGAAACTATCATGGGACAAATTAATAAACATTTAAAATCACTCAAAGTGAACATGAAACTCTTCACTGAGTACAACAGGGGAATTGATGGAATATTGAATATATAGAAAGCTCCTTTAAAACAAAGAACGAAATTATACTGAAATCGACTAATCTGGAGGAATATTATGCCAACAGCATATCGAAATCATAGCTGAGATGGGGGCATTCGAAGCAAAGGGATCTCAATGGGTACTCAACAGAATATTTAAACTAGAAGTGCGAATAAATAAATATGTACCATTCAAGGGCAGTTCTTATGTTGATCTCCCAGAAAAAATCAAAGCTAAGCAGGCAGTAATTAATGTTAAGAACAATGATCAAAAATGTTTTTTGTGGTCTGTTCTATCTGCATTGCATCAAGTACAAAGAAACCCCCACAGAGTGAATAAATACATAGTTTACGAACATGAAATTGATGATGTACTTAAGGATTTGGAATTTCCAATTAAATTGGATAGCACACCAACCATTAATATAAGAAGTGGAATTTCTATTAATGTATACGCATACAAAGAAAAAGATGGTGGTAAGAAATATATAATCTCCCCATTAAAAACAACAAAAAATAAGATAACATGTATGTGAAAGTGTAAATCTTAGATTTATTGACTCATTTAAATTTATGGCTAGTAGTATCGATAAACTCTCTAGCAACATTTCCAGAAGCCAATCCGAGAAAAGTGTATGCATTTTTCCAATGAACTTCTTGACTTTGTTATAAGAAAAGGTGTTTATCCATATGACTACATGGATAGTGCAGAAAAATTTTGTGAGACATCACTTCCATCCAAAGATGCATTTTACAACAAACTCAATAAATGTGACATTACAGACGAAGATTACGAAATTGCGAGAAAGGCGTGGGAAAAATTCAACATAAAATCTCTAAGAGAGTACACAGAACTCTATAACAAATCTGATCTATTGATATTGTCTGATATAATGGAAAATTTTAGAGATGTATGTCTCAAAACATATAAGCTAGATCCAGCATGGTATTTCACAGCCCCAGGGTTAGCGTGGGATGCTATGCTCAAACATACTAAAATAGAACTAGAATTATTAACAAATTACGACATGATTTTGATGATAGAAAAAGGTGCTCGTGGCGGAATTTCACAATGTTGTAAGCAATATGCTAAAGCAAATAATAAATATATGAATGCTTATGATAGTACAAAGGAAATCTTTTATCTTACATATCTGGACACCAATAATTTATATAGATGGGCTATGAGCCAGTATTTACCCTATGGTGGGTTTAAGTGGAGAAATACAATTATAGCTGTAACAAAAATACGAGATGATTCTAGAAAAGGTTATATATTGGAAGTTGATTTGGAATACCCAAACGAACTACACAATTTCCACAAAGATCTGTCATTGGCATCAGAGAATAAAATACTAGAAGGTTAAAAAAATCCCAAACTCTTGACTATTCTGTATGATAAAGAAAAATGTGTATTACACTATGTAAATCTTAAGCAATATTTATCTCTCGGAATGAAGTTGAAAAATATCCATTGAGTTCTGGAGTTTGATCAATCAGATTGGTTCAAGTCCTATATTGATCTAAACACAAACATGCTTGGACACGTAACAAATGAGAATAAGAACTTAATAAAAGAACTTGTTCCATTTGCTGTTAAGAATTTAGACTACCCATAGACACCAACAGAAACATCTTTTGAAAGAAAACTGTTTGGTAAAACAGACACTGATGAACGAATTGACGATGATGATGAACGCATTGACGATGAACGTTATGTCGATGACAATGAACGCTATGACGAAGCATTGGGGCATTTGAAAACTGTTATCTCACAGTTAACTAACTACAAAACAACACATTTATTGATAAGAAAGTGGCCGATTTCTAAATTGACTGCAAAGACGATGTTTTTGGACTAAAGGTTGATAAAGGTAGATTGTATATTGGTGATAACGAAGTAACATTCATCAATGACAAATTTACTGTAAAACGTCGGACATACACTGGAACTGATGGTTTGATGAAATTACTAACTAGTAAGAAAGTAACAGAAAGTGACTACACTGCAACCGACTATGAACACTATAGTTGTATCCTAGCAGATACGAACACAGTTTTTCATAACAATGATCCAAACTTGGGAACGCCAAAATCGAGTAAAGGGAATAAATGGAAAATTATTGTTAAACCTACTTACAATTCGATCAAAAAGAAACGTCCCTCGTCTAAAAAGGGGAAAGGTATAAAGAAATATACAGACTATCCCAAAGAATACATATGGATGGATGATGTTAGGATGCTTATTGATCGACTTCTCGTTATTTATGGTGAAGAGAATGCTGGAAATGATAACTATTACAATGAAAAAGTTGGAATAATGGATATACTCAACAGCAAGTTTAGTGACTTTGTTGTGAATAATCCAAAAGGAATACCATATCTGATACGAAGGTTAAACACAATACCACATACTTTTTGGGAGTCGCAGCATCATGGAAAAGGGTTACTCAATGACATAATAAATTCACTACCTTTTGAGTTGCTTGCACCCAGTTATAAGTACTTAGGTCCTGGTACCAGACTAAAAGAGAGCATTGGGCGTGATGATAAATCCATTAATCCACTAGATGCAGCTGCAATGGAACATTATATAGCTTATCATCATCATAAAGATCTAGCTGAAAGACATGTAGCTAACAAAGAACTAGAAAAGAAAGCGTTCAAAAGATTAAGTTCAGATGCTGAACTCAAAGAGAGATTGTGGGCTGGTGTTATTGGATCTGCGATGCATATTAAACGTAAGCTTGGTTGGGGAATTAAAATGAAATGATAAAATATTTGTTATAATAAATTAAAGTAAAAACATTGCATTTCAAGAAGGGTTTGAATATTGATTCTTTCCTAACGAAAGACCAACCGGAATGTAAAACCAAGAAGTTAAAGGAGGACAAAGGGATGACTATCACAATTCCAGTTCCACAACCTAAGAAAATATCCAAAGAAATTAAAACTGGAAATGGTCTGACAGTTCACATGGGTGGATTTTTACCCTTAATTTTTGCAGCATTGGGAGCTATAGGAGCTTTAGCTGGTGGTGCATCATCTATCGCTACACCAGTAATTAATGTTAAGAAGAAAAACCAAGAATTGGAAGAACAACGCAGACATAATTTAGCTATGGAGACATAATTAATAGAATATCTCGGAAGTAATATTTTTTATAACGATGATAGAATTCAAAGTTTCAATCAATGAACTTGTGGTCATTTGTGTGTAATTGTGCTAAATCACTTTTCACATAATTTTAAATTTCCAAAAATTATTTCACTATTAATAAACAATGGATAGATGTGGAAATGCATTAATGAGCTCTTGGATTGAAGATCATATTAAAGAACACACGGACAATGATACAACTACTGAGAAGATCAATCCTAATGATTTTGTTTCCAACACACAGTTCAACGATTTTATAGCCACACTGACAAGAAATAAAAGATCATAGGATAAAGTCTATCTTACTTGGAAGTAGCTAATAATATAGATTTTGAAACAAAAAGACTAAGACATGTGGGAGATCCCATTGCACCGATTGATGCAGTTAATTTAGAGTACTATCAGAAAAACATAATTAACATTATTCGTTTGGTTCGGAAATATAGTTCAAAAGAAAAAGTATTTTACTTTGATAATCAAATAGAAAATTTTTTATGAGAGATGGAACTATAGTTGAAATAATAATAAAACCAGAAAAATATAACAGTGTTATCAACTTATACCATCAACGGAAAAAATTGACATGTATAAAACTTTTGAAGTATACCCTGATGATATGATATATTTTCAAATACCAAAAGTCCACAATGTACCCGAAGGTACAATTGTGTTTATTGAAATAGTTATGGTATATGAATACATTTAAAAAGATCAGATTATGTTAGTTTTTAATGGAAACACTTCCATTAAAATCAAAACTTTCTTATAATCTAAGAATTCAAAAAGTCTTTAATTTTATTATGGTACTTAGCATTATTTAACTTACGAATCATATCTATTGTAACAAAACCATATTCATTATTCCAACATTTTGAACAAGTCTTCCTAAATTTCTCAAAACGACATATCACCACCAACAAAATCACTATGAATATGTTTAAGATTTGTATCGTCTTGTCTGAATATGCAAAGAAAATTTGCATTGCCTCTTATAAGCTGCTTAGGTACTTTTGAGTATGTCTTAGCTAAATAGAAACAATCAATATCTTTGTGTCTACCGCGAGTAAAGTAATCCCTTACCATATTTTGATTTTCAAGTATGATATCATCGAAAACAACTACAGACTCTTTATGACATTCATTTACATCAACCATTTCTTCATTTGATGGAAAGAAGTATGCTATCGGTTCATTAAATAATTTTGATACTACATCTATATCTTTCTTTAAATTGATATATATTGGTTGGTCCAGACTTTTTGAACACACATAGAGAGTACCAAAGTCCAACCATCCCTGAGTAAATATAAAATTATCTATCATAAGTGTAGTTGTTCCACAGTTACTAGGACCCACTATCAAACATCTAATATTATTAGGTAATAATTCTCCATGACGTTTTGTCGATACAGTCTTGTTTGGTGTTCTTATTTTAATATCCCAGTATACATGTTTCATGTTTGTCTTGCTCATTTATTAATAGATTTTGTTAATTTAATATGAGTAAAGTATTCAAACTAACAGATAAAAAATCAGTGTTGAAGAAAAGACTACATTATCCTTTAGATATAGAGGGGCACTAATTGCCTTTAGTTAAGTTCTATACTACTTATCTAACGCATAACATTATCTCTGGGAAAAAAAAAGCTATATTTTGTGAGCCAGAATGATATGGAATCAGCAATTGATATTCCAGTTGGTCAATATAGCTTAAAAGATCTTGAAAAAACTATAAAAGCATTTATTTTCATTTAGTGCAAGTTGAATGGATGGGAAAGAAAATGATATATCTTTCGAGCTGGATAAAATAACAAACAGAATGAAAGTAAAATGCACGCTTAAATTACAGTTTGGAAAACGGGGTTCAATTGGAAAACTTTTGGGTTTCGTAGAAAATAAAATTCTGGAAGCAAATGTGGATCATTATGACGATACAATTCCAAAATTTGCTCCATTTGAAATAATAAATATACAATTTAATACAGTAAATGGTATATTAAAACATGATGAATATAATTATAGAGAAACTAACATAATTGCCACTTTTAAACCAAGAACAACATTTGGATTTGGCGACACGATCTATTACGAACCAGCTTATCCATTATTTTTTCCAGTGCGAACAAATAAAGTTAATTAAATAATAGCTGAAATTAAGGATGAAAAAGGTAAGTTAAGTAACTTTGATTTGTCCGAAAGAACAGTGGTATTAGAGATGAGACCATAGATATTTTTTTGGGTTGGAAGTAGTCATATTCTATATATAATAAATTTAATAGTTTTTAAACTATTAAAGTTTCATGTGGTAAAAATGAATAATATTTCTATAAAAAGTGCAATGAAAGATTTAGAAAAAGAATTCAATGTTTCGACTACTTTAATATGTCGAATTTGGAGATGCGTATCTAAATTTTTAATTAGATTATGTTGTAGCACATTGCCGAAGTCAGAGCGATAATTGTGTTTTAATGATTGGATAACCATTAAAACTTTATAAAAATCAACTGATGTCTAATTATACGACGACGATCATTTACTCTTTAAAAAACCGAATAGAATGTATTTGTTTAACACCACAATCCTCCATTCCATCATATGCAAAACTTATACCTCCACGATTAACATCATTTAAAACTTTTTCACTGAAAATCTGAACAAATCTGTCAGGTAAGGTTACTTTAAAATATCCAGAAGTAAATATCACTTTATATTCATACTGTGTATCATTTATTTCAGCCTGGTTTATGGGATAGGACTGCCCAATTGTAAGTTAAAAAAAAAAAAAAAAAAAAAATTCCGATAGTTTATTCGATAACCAAGAAACTGTATTGCTGTTATCTGCAGAGGATCCAAGCAAAGCCAGGAAGGCTATTCGATTATTTTCGTCGGAATTGAACGCCTGTAATACTATTTTCACAATTAAATCTTCCTATCAAGGAAAAACACATCCATTGCTGATGACACGACAAGAAACTCGCCGGACAAGGTGGAAGGCATTTATTTCTACTGCAGGGCGGCGTTCCAAAACTACACAGTAACTAACTCTGAGCATCTTGCCAGGGTAAAACTATTACACGCACTGTTTCACAAAGTAATGAAGGGTAAACTATTATTGGCGGGGAGTTAAGTAGACCTGAACAAACTGAAAGGAAATGTGGACTTTCTCGTCACAGAAACACACGGGAAACGTATTAATGATAAATGATAAAATACGTATTTTTATTTAAAAGTTAACTTGTAGGAAGGTTGCATTTTTAGATGTAATATTAATGATTAATTTATAGTTAGTAAAGCTGCTTATGTATATTTCGTTTATTATGTGAACCTATTACTGATATTTTGGAAAAGGAATAAATTGGGGAAAGTGATGAATATCTTTTGTAATTTACGTTGGTTTATTACTTGGTACATTATTTGCAAAAACACAGAATTCTGTTCACATCATGCTCTTTCCAAAACCACGTTTAGTCTTACATGTTCCTTAGCTGTCACTGTCTGTTACTTTACTCTCAGAGTGAACGGCCGTTTTTTGCTAGATGTGTTGGTAGAAAAGCAGTTCAATGTTGGGACGCGGGGATTGGTTGTGCGCAGCCAGCGAGATCTGCATGTCTGCCTCATCTTCAGTGCATGGCATTTGCAACAGTTTGGAACAGGTAGGGAACATGTGTGTAACAAGCGACCTCTGGCTGCGTGTGTGTGTGTGTTTGAGTAGAGGGGGGGTGGGGGGGATGCAGGGGCTGGGTGACCCAGTTACAGTAGACGGTGCCACCGCAAGTGTGTCAGTCTCGTGGAACTGGATCGATGGCACGTGCTGCCTCTGTACTGGCGCAGCCTCCCACCCACCCACCCCCCCATCCACCCACCCCCCCACCAAACCCTTCATCGTCTACACCAAACTACATTTGTTTTTTTTTATATCTGCACCACATAATGTTCAACTCGTACACATTGGCTGTGGTTACACGAGTGTTGTTAAACACATTCATATAATTACATTCGGTAGCCATGTCTGAACAAGTTTAAAAACAGAACGTGTTTTCGCGGTTACACCCCCGAAGCAGAACGAAATCAATGGAAATTCTAACCTCAACAAACACGGAACTTAAAATGTATGATATTTAATTATAATAGCCTCCCAACATTTATCACTATCGATCTTTTTTAATTGTTATGAAACCTACAATTTTACTGTAACGGCATAGTGGGTGGGTATTAGTACATTCAACCTTAAACCTAAGTGCAGCAATTCCCACCAAATTCAGCAATATTTATTACAATGCTTGTTTACTTGGAAGCAGCCAATAGGAGCGCAGCAGAGGAGAGAAGTCGTTGGAAACTACTTATGAAAATTATTAACTTTGAAGGAGAAACAACTGCGATCGGAACTCGTTGGAAGGCAATGTGTAAACCCTTCAATATCTGAACTTGTTTATAGTGAAGTAGTTCTGCATCTCGCGTAACCGCGACCGTTATCTCTACTAGTCCATTCACGGTTACTTGCTACTTTTCTGAAGCCCGACTAAAGTCCTACTTACTAAATATTCATACGCGTTATGCAAACAAAGCTTAACCAAGTCTAGAAAAATTACACCAAACTACAACGTACTGCATTCATGCACACTCAGTGTAATAATATTTGGCATAAGAACGCTTTCTTGTTAGGCATTACAATTATACATAAAGTATTAGTAAAATTTAAATACAACAAAAAATTAAGCTATTTTTGTAATAGTGTGATTATAAAACGCCCGTGGTAGATGACATACATATTTAGGAAACAACCAAATTCGTCATAAATGGGGTGCTTTTTCAAAGGTTTGATTCAAAAAGTTTCAAGAAACTAGTTGAACACATGTGTTACAAATATAAAACATCATATATTTATTAATTTTTTTTTTTTTTTTTTGTTTTTCGCAGCTGGCACACTTAAAACCCAGAGTAATTCGCCAACTGCACAGTGTTCCACCTGCCAGCTTTCGTTTGGCGGATGGGAAGAATTGGCCTTCGTCCATAGTCGCCCAGAGGAGCTGTCGGGGGGGGGGGGGGGAGACAGTAGCGTACACAGGATTTTTGTTTGGGAGGGGCCCAACCTGTGACTTGTTATAAAGATAACAAATACGTAATAATATAATCAGTACATACATTCACTTACTTACACAGTAGAAGCTCGATAAAACATTTTCCTTAAAGGCTGTTCACGATAAAGTAAAAACTTTTGAAACTAACCTTATAAAAAAGTCACTGCTCCTACCTGCATATATTGTAACGGTCGCACTGAGTGACATGAGCCTAGTCAAGTTGGTAACGATGGATGGAAAGTAGTTACGTATCGTAACGCCGAATAAAAAGTGTTGGGTAACCATTTGCATTAACTTAAATTATTTCTATTGGTTTCTGTTTTCTAACGCAACGAAGCGTAATAATTAGGAGATTTTTAAAACATTTAATTTTCTAATAATTTCACAGGTTCAATTGACCGTAGCATGAATAAAGTGATAAAGGTTCTTGGCAATGTTAATTTTACATAAGGCGGAAGAATACGCAATGTGCATACCAGTAGCTCTTAATCAGAGCTTTCGAAAGTGTTCAGTTTACCGTGAAGAGCCTATAATTATAGAAACTAAGAGTTTAATATTGGTAAATATAGAAATTGTAATCACTGAAAAACCAAATACTTTTTCTGCATCGTAATAAATGTCTTGACGTCTGCTGTAACTTTCTTTTCCTCAAAAAATGGGGGGGGGGGGGCGCACCTGATAAGTACCAAGAAGTGCTGATGTAGTAATACTAATGTGAGTTTATAGTTTCTTGGCCTTCCCAGTTATGGAGAGACGGGAGAGAATACGCTGTTTTAAGGCGCAGAGGCCCTCTGGAGGGAGGAGTAATGTGCAGTGGAGAGTTCTTGGTGGAACTGGCGCTTGCCTCTCTAAACCTTCCCTCCAGGTCGCCGATGCCTATTAAAAGGTCATACCTCGAGCGCTACTTTGTAGGTTCGCACCGAACCTCGGTGCTGGGAGGATAGACTCCCAAAGGCCTAATCTGTCTCCCTCCTCAAGGGAGCTGATCAGCCACCGAGGTTTAAGGTTGTAGGCGAGTTGTTCGCGACTCGACAACACCGGCTGGGCGATGTCGTACGACGGACAACAGGACACTGGAGGGAAGAAGTATGTCCGAGAGGTAATAGCTGCATTGCCGGCTTCTTCCTCTGATAACTTCTAGCACATCACAACACAGCACACAACATTCAGATTATCACAATCCAAGCAAAAAACATACAGCAAAAGTAGGGAAACAGACACATTCTCACTCGCACATTCACACAGATAATTCCTTCTCTCCTTTGGAAGAAGGAAACACTAGAGGCGATATTCAGGACAGCACTAACACAACTGTAACAGAAACACAGATAAAAATAATACTCACCCCCAGTGTGCATAACAAATAGAAATATATATATATGGTCCACCATTTCGGTGGGTCCAATATGACAAACAAACTAAAAATCACAGTCACAAATAGGCAACACCTGAGGGTGCTTTTCGAAGAGGGGCTGCGACCAGCTTTCCTCAAGTTTTTAAGATCACACCACATACCACATTACACACATGCTACAAAAATGAAAGACCAATAAAAGTAGTCATTACAGGGCTACCACCATCACTGGAATTTCAAATCATTGTTAAAGAATTGAAAGAATGTGGCTTTAAGCCAATGCACATCTGGAAATTCAAAACACCAGCTGACACACCGATAGTCGTTGGGGCTATTATACAACCACACAAAAAGTACGATGTGCTGAAAATACCTACATTTTTTTACACATGCAAGCAACACGGACAAATCCCTCCTGGACGAACACCACAGGGCTCCAATGACAGGGCCATTCATCTCCACTGCTCTGACCGTCCTCATTCTGTTCTTTGGGCTCTTGTTGCCCCAGCTCCATGGCATTTGCCAAGGGACTGGGTTTGTGCAACTCCTTCCTTATCTTAGGTTTCCCTTTTCTTGTTCAGACATTCCTGAGGGGGCTTCGTCACTCCTCCCTGTGTCCCTTTGCTGTTGTTGCGTCCATGTACAGGAGCCAGGTGTTGCTGACTTTCTGCTGTGAGCGAGGCGAGAGGGACCTCCTCACACACATCCGATAACAAACACCACTCTCGGAAGATATGTTCACTCATCCCGAGAGCCTTTCTCATCCTCGCTCTCCGGACTGCCACCGAACTCGTCGCTCAGCCGGCGACCAGATGTCGAAGTCCTCCCTTCTCTTACCAATTGTAGCTAGGTATCCAATTACTTCTGTGGTCATGCTTCTTTCCCTGAGCATGTCCATGGAGGTCCATGGTTCCCCTCAAATTCCATCCTTACGTCTTCCGTCTTGGGGCACTCCAATACATGTGCTGGTGTGTCTTGCACTCCACAAACAACGCAGCTGGGGTCATTCACCAGGCTCATGGACTACAGCTATGCCTCGTCAACAACTGGGCCGGATAGTCACTCACATCAAGCCACTTCTCCAGCATCAGCCAGCCTATCCCGAACATTTGGGAAAATTCCGTAGGTGACTCTCCCTTTTTCAGAGTTCTCCCATCTAGTCTGCCAGTTAGCCAGATACATAGGCAGATCGAGAGTCGGTGAGAGTGAGTGCAAGGGCGGAGGGAAACGGGAGATCCCGAGAAAATCCACGGCAATGCGAAAATCCGGGAGCGAACCCGCCGGGAATGGAACGTGGCGGCATTAGTCTGACCACTACAACACCGCGGCCCCACGAGGGACGAAGTGACAACTGTAGAAGACCACAGCTGAGCTTGGTAGCATTTCTCCCTTCCATCTGCTCTACATGTTTCACACATTACAGATATCTCAGTTTTGGGAGGTAATTCTGGTTTAGGCTGTTCACAGTAAAATGAGCACTTTTGAAAGCCCTGCTTAAGATCTACTTGTATGCACGTTGAGTATTCTTCTACCACATACAGCGCCTAAAATTAGCACTGCCATGGGTCTCATCACTTTATATTCATGCGTCGGTTATGTGAAGCTGTGAAATTATTAGAAAAATTAATATTTTACAAACCTGCTCATTTTTACTCTTCGATGCATTAAAAGAACAGAAAACGAGAGGAATAATTTAAGTTATCACAAATGGTTACCTTGACACTTTTTATTCGACGTTAAGATATGGAACTATTTCCCCTACATTGTTACCAACTTTACTAGGCTCATGTCACTCAGTGCGCCTGTTAAAATACATGCAGGTAGGGGCAGTGACTTTTTTCTGAGGTTGGTTTCAAAAGTGCTCACTTTATCGTGAACAGTCTGTATCAATTCATTTCTCTTCGGAAGTAGCCTGGCCACTCTGGGCCACCTCCTCGTTTCTGCCCGGTTGCACCAACACCTTCCCCCGATCCGAGATCAAATTATCCCAGTTCCGAACCAGGATCCAGTTTGATGTTGGTTCCAATGTAAAAGTGTTGCACCAACGAAATTTCATAATTCTGGATCTCCGACTCTTTGATCTTGGTACCAACATGAGAGATCGAGATTAAGTATGAAACAAATTTTTCTATTGGTTCGTAATAGGCCTATATGACATCATGGAAGTAGGCGTATTTTTCACTATAGATCGAACTGGATGTGCGATGTTTTGTCTGTTTTAAGTGAAATATTATTGTACGAATTTTACTGAATAATATTCCAGTGCGTATAATGTTGTTTAATCTCCCAAGAAAAATATCGAACGTAGTTCTATCTGTTGGCGTATTTTCAAACTACATTTGTCGACGATGGCTGCTGATCTCGGATCAAGATTTCGAACCGCCAATTTCAGCAGTTAGAAATGAGCTTGATCTCGATCTCCAGTTCAGCTCTGAATCGAATGGTGCACAGTTTCTGTGTAATCTTAGATCCGATCTCGGATCGAGTTTCGAACCACGATGGTGCAACCGGGCATAAGTCACTCGTTGGTTGGGGGGGGGGGGGGGAGGTGTTTGTCACCCCTCCACTATTCAGCCTCTAATAAGTGCGTCGCCCCTCTGGGTTGATAAACATTGGAGCTCACTGGAGCTGTAGTGTCGAGTGTTGGAAATGCTAGTTTCCCGACGAAGCTACTAAACGTGCGCCCAGTATGTTTACCTACGATAAGACACCTTACCCCAGACGAGGACAGCATGGTAATTTAAAGTTACCACACATGCTGTAAATAATATTTTCGAGCCGTCCAATACAGTTAATACCCGCTTTTTCATAGTGTCGAAACATACTAGCCGGATGCAAGCCATACTACGACAGGAGCCTATATTGAACTTTGCTACTGACTTTTCATCAATAAAATGTGCATAACCGCATGCTCAAACATACAACACACAGTATGAGAGAGAGAGGGGGGGGGGTGACCGTTTTGGCGAGGGGGGGGGGGAGATGTAGATAATATTTAAATGGATATGGATACTGTCACAGAAGTGAAGTGAAGTGAAGAGATTTGGGCGGCTCCTAACAGTGAAGTCTTGAGAGCCGATGAGGGTGATAGAAGTGAACATGGAGAGGCGCCGGAATACAAAGGCGGGGGAAACGGGAGATCCCCGACAAAACACGCTGACAAACGGCATCGCCAGCACGATTCCCACATGCGAAAGTCCGGGAGTGGCTCGGCCGGGGATTGAACCCGGATCGCCTTGGTGAGAGGCGAGCAGGTTAACCGCTCAGCCACCGTGCCCCCCTCCCCCCCGTGTCGTTAGAATATTTCTGACACTAGAGCTAGAGGGAGAAATTTGTGTGACCTCATTTTTATCACAAGTTCTCAACACATCCTGGAAGTTACGTCTTTCTTGCGTCAGTTTTCCCTTGAGACGATGTTATCTAAAAGTGCTATCTTGTCGGAATGTAGTTCAAATTGACTTTTTAAATGTTAGTGTAAACACTATAGATAAACGAAAAAGAAAGAAGTATACCGTTCGAGAGGCGCAAATATTTGCATTCTTGTGCTGCGTAAGTCACACTAACCGCCTTGTGACACTTACATTGCAACATTTAGCAAGTTAAGTTGGTTCAGTTTCATCACGGTCTCAACATTTTAAGACATTTTCTTCTAATTTTTCTAGTAGACAGTTGCAATAGTTTACAATACCGATATTAGGCCTGAATATAATTTTCACGAACAAATTGGCCAACGCTGGATGGGGAATGTTCCAAAAATGCTCAGTTTACCATGAACAGAGCTTGTCGTGCTATCATCTGTCTCAGAAACATATCACATATAGTACATTCACGGCTACTTCAAACTTTCCTGAAGCGCTGCTGAAGTGCTATTTCCAGGATATTCCTCCGCTTCGTGCTTAACTAAGTCTGGAAAATTCGACCAATCGGACAGCGCACTTATTTTAGTGATATTTTGCATGGGAACTATTTCTTACTAGGCATTGCCAACACGCCTGTATCACCTCTGTTTTTGTTCCTGTTATACACAAGTAAGATATAATTTACAAATGAAATATAAATCAACGTTCAGTTTAATAGAAGATAAGGAATGTCTATGCTAGCACAAGTATAAAATGCTTCTGTTCAATGACATGTTTAAGAAACAGCCAAACACTTCATATTAGCAGTGTTGCTGTGACAATATTTGCGGGAATTTTTCGGTGTAAATATTTGTCGATTATAGTTTTCTTATATTTTAATATAGTAATAAAAATAAAAATACTAAACTTAATATGCCTACTGCTACATGTATTGTATACGGACGAATATATAAGCAAATAAATAACAAACTACTATAGAGAAAACATTCCTGGGTAACGTAAAGGTTACATATTTTACTTGATATGTGGAATTGCTTAAGAAAACGTAAACTAAGATTGGAATTATGACGTTATTGTACTGTATTCCTGTATCAGCTGCATTACACGGATTAACTAGTGAAGGTAGCTGTGTGCACAATTATGTTGAAGGAAGTAGTAGAATTAAATCTGAATATAAGAACAGAAGAGTATAATTTCGAGATGTAAAAAATAATAATAATATAAGTTACTAAGAAAACTCTGAGAGTAAAGAAACAAAAATGGAATTATCTTATTTATGTAAGACTTAAAAAATGTATTTAAAAGTCAGAAATTTAAAATTTATATCCAAGTATATGACTTATTACTTAATACATAATTCGAAAATTAATGTACTGCAAAAATTTATTAGAAAAATTTAAAAAATCTTAATGCTCACTGGGTTTGTTATTTGAAAAATAATGATATTGTTTACTAGTTTAGTTTATTTAAAAGTGACCCGATATGAAATATAGTATGTAAGTATTTATATTGAATAGTTTTAGAATTATTTTCAATTTTTAAATTTAATTTTAGTATATTAATTTATTAGGTACTAAATAAAACGTAAATACTGTTAATTATTAATATAACATTAGTAAAATAATGTGTTTAAAACTTAGGCTGTGTTAGGGTGTGTTAATGGTTTACTGCAAGCGAGTGAGACACACACATGAGCTAGCCTACTTACTGAGAGAGAGAGCCGCACCAGTGGAAGTGTCTACAGGTTGTCAGGTAATCCGTGGATACGGACTAGATCACAATAATCTGTGACCAAAACTAAGTAGAAAATACCCTTTGGTTAAATTGCATTATGACCCTTCTTTTACGAAAAAATAATGCCATGAATGGTCCAGAAACCATTGCAGCAAACACGTGGCATTACAATTAGATAAAGAATAGGTGATGCGATATTGCTGCCACTAAAAGCTGTTCACGGTTAAGTGAGCACTTTTGAAATCAACCTTAGAAAAATGTCGCTTCCCCTACCTGCATATACTTTGACGGCCGCACTGAGTGACATTCACCCAGTAAAGTTGGTAACGATGGAGGTAATTTAGTTCCATATCTCAACGTCGAATAATAAGTGTTGGGCTAACTATTTGTGATAACTTAAACTATTTCTTTAGCTTCCTGTTTTTTTTTAACGCATCGAAATGTAAAATTAACAGATTTGTAACACATTAAGTTTTCTTATAGTTCCACAGTTTCACCTGACTGACATATTAATAAAGTGATGAGACACATGGCAATGTTAATTTTACATAAGGCGGATGAATACACAACGTGCGTACAAGTAGATTTTAAGCAGGGCTTTCAAAAGTGCTAATTTTGCCGTGAACAGCCTATAATGTATCGGTAGTAAGGAATCCGGCAAATGAACAGGTCGAGTCAAGTAGTGGCAAAGAAGCAATGGAGTTCGCATGCAGTGAGTACTGGGACATGCCAATGGCCATGGATGCATCCAGAGGCCAAGCTCCGTGCATGCTGCAAGCATCCACTGTGCGGGAAAGTGCATTGCCGTGTGCAGAGCAAACTTCGAACACCAGTAGTGAAGGCGTGGGGTTTCTAGATACAAAGGGATTCAGCCTTTGATTAATCGGATTATCGATTTGATATCAAATTAATCATATTAATTATTAATCCGAGCTTAATCCGATATTTTAAAAATCCAATATTAATCCGATCAAATTTTATAAATCCTAATCCGATTTAATCGAAATGTAATCAAAGAAATTTTAACAAAGTTTGGGCATCAAATTTCTTTGATGTATTTTTGTGTAATATTTGATAAGTGTATAGTTTGGGCACTTTATTGATTTCTTGGGGTGGGGAACAGCCCTGGTAGATGTTGACGCTCGGAGCTCTGTCCTGGTACTGAGGTGGTCGTGTGTTGGGGAAGGGGTATATATAGGGGAGCGATGTTCACCCTCGGAGGTTCGATGTTGTACTGAGGTGTGATGTGCTGAGGAAGGGGTATATATGTGTTGAGCTTTGTGCAAGAGTGGCATAAGAGTTTTTTTGGAGAGATATTGCTTGTAGACGGTGGTGGGAGATATGCTAATGTGACAAACAGAAGAACTTAAGAGTAAACAATTATTCCAAATGAATAACAGCTCTGACATAATACATAAGAAAAATTTAGGAGTCTTTAAACCTAGCCCAGCTATGGAAAGAAATTAAGTAACGAGTTCTACCTGCAATGAAGCTAAAATTTATAAATCACACTACTTGACACATACGCCTCTCAGTTCTACATGTACCATAAATTATTTTAATATATGTCCGTTCGATCGGGAGGGTTGTGTATGAACGAGGTCAGTATAGGATTTGCGGATACTTATAAGATGTTAGAGATGTCTGTTTCGAGCGCCGATTTGCAGGCAAGATAGCAGTAGTGACGTATTTCTGCGAAATGAAATTAAAAGGAAAGATAATATATTTTATTTAAAATTAAATCTAGACAGTGACTAACCCGTCCTCTCAGAATAGATATGCGAAAAGTCGTAAATGAAAACATTTATCAATATATATTTTACACTACTTGAATTAAAAAACATCTAATGAAATAGTACAAGCAGGAGAAACATATCTGGTCGGCTATGAGGTCAGTGAAGGAATAGCTCATTAGCTGTGTGTCGGGACCATGACTAGATAAGTGTATAGTGGCTGCTAGGTGACTGAGGTTATAGCTGTTGACAAAAAAACTGTGAATAGGACTCACGTACTTGAATTTTCAAACGAATTAATATTTCGACATCAGAATGAAAACTCGTTTACCGCCTGCATGAAATCCTGCGTAGATGGAAGCACGTTTATTAAACAAAGGCAAACTAGTATTGAGAAAAACTTACTCAGATTTTTAACACAAGTTTCACTTCCCTGGGAAAATTAAATTTCACTGTTGTAAAAAGAAGAATTCATTTTTAACACAATTTCCATGGAAGCATAGGGAGACTCAGACTGCATGAAGAACAACTTAATCCCATGCAGCTTATTTTTAAAATGAATAAATCTAGGAACGATTTGAGTCCAGACACTTAGTCAAAGAAAAAACGATGTAATCAATACAATGAAAGTTTTAAACCTTGAAACATGTGTAAAAGTTCGTGCGCAACAGATGTACACTGCACAATTCAACAGGTTACCAGGCAGACACAATAAGTACTTTTTGTGCTACACGGTCACAACCCCCTAACTTTACGAGCATTTTTAAGTTGTTTGGCAAGTTGAAAATTATTCACAGACGTGCGGTGATGGGTCGCCCATCACAATTTAAAACACAATACATCTTAATCCGGTCTTTTCATTAGCGAATGTAATTGTGTTTAACTAAATTTTTTCCCACAATAGTACAATTAGTGTCATAACATACATAAATAGACACGTAGTGCTGAGAACAGAGAAAAATAACCCACTTGACAAATATACCACGATCTACCTGAAATAAATGTTTTATTAGTAACATCCTAAACAAAAGGACAACATTATTTACTATAAATTAAATTTTATGAGGGAGGTAAAATGTGTGTTTGGGAACGCATTTTTAACAGCGCGAGCTATGTGTTTACATCAAATACAGGGATGAGGTTGAAGACAGGTGGTGAGCAGCTGAGAGCTGAGGGCGTTAGGAGCGGGCGAAAGTCAGGTAACAAGAACTGTGATGAAGATTAGCAGGATAGAGGGAGCAGACAAGAGTTTAATCCACACATGGTGACGGGAGATGCGTACAGTATGGCGAGAAGATAAACTGAAACATGTTTCAGATAATTCCTGCTGCGCTGCAGTCGCCTAAGCGATAGGGCTAGGAGGGAGGTTCACCACTTCCCCTCAAACACCCCTGCGCCGACTCTAACAAGTTCCTAAGCGAATTCCCGTCATGCAGCTCTACTCCCATATACACAATGTTTCGTGACCTTCCTCGCCAATTTTAAGCCCAGTTTTGAAAACAATTTGTTTAAGAGAAAACTTTACATCTTAAATGCAGTTTTTAAAAATAATGTGAATAATTCGGCATCTTAAAAAATTAAAGTAGTTGACACAGTCCAAAATGAGAGTATGTTATCACGTCAAAAATTAAAGTTGTTGACACTGTAAAAAATGAGACTATGTGATCACGTCAAAAATTAAAGTAGTTGACACCATCAAAACTGTTTCATTAATTTAATGATTTTCATATAAAAAAAATTTTAGCGAGGGGAATACTGTTTTACAGTCTATATTAATAATAGCGACTAATACTAACTAAACACACACGCTTGAACAAGTATGTACTTGTTCATACTCTTAAAACTAAACATTTAAGACATTCTACTGGTAAAATTTACTTAAAACTAACACGATTATTACAATTTTACTTAAACTTTATTTAGATTTTAAAAATAACTTTAAACTAGCCGACACCCTCTCTCTCTCTCTCTCTCTCTCTCTCTCTCTCTCTCTCTCTCTCTCTGTCTCTCTCTCTCTCAGTCATCCAACAAAACTTTCTAAGAGTACTTGGTGATATATTTTAGATGGTTTTGAATTATCTTTGAGAGTATTTGATAGTGTAGAGAAAGCCTGAATTCGTGATACTCTCGTGCCTTAGGTCCTTTGTGAAAACAATGGTGGTTATCCAGTAAGCCTCTCTCAGATAATTCGTTATGTCGATTCCATAAGTTATATGGAATAAAGTTATTTGTTTCGGGTATCTCTTTACACTGCAAATCATTTGGTGACAGTCGGCATTTATTATCATAAAAGATGGGGTATACAATTACAAAATGGCAGTCGTTTTAATTTAAATTTGCTTAAATTTATTGAAATATCATGGAAATTGACATATTCCAGCTTCGATAAAAGTGTTTCAGCCTGGATTCGTGCTATTTCGTTAATATTACGTCGAAATTGATTTTCTAGGGAAATCAATTTTTAAATAAGAATAAGTTTATATTTGTTGAAATATACACACTTTATGCTGGGTAGTATGGTCGAAAATGTCGCATGGAAGCTTTGGAAGGAGTCTACATGTGAAATATGTATTTTTTTTTCTCTGCTAAGCACAAATATTTGAAACAGATTGAAAATTTGAATATGTATGCACAGGTCGTGTCTTTCAACATAATAGTTGAAACTAATGTAAATGGAATGACACTTGTTTAAAAACAGTGTTATTTATCTCTCCTAATATTTAGTGAGTGAAAATATCTCTTGTACAAAAATATACTTAGTTTGCTGGATTTCTGTGTGCTTTTAAAAATATATTTGACATTTGCTGAAAAATATACTTTTTTTCTTGGAATTACTTTGGATTAAAATTCATTTCTTGGAATTATTTTGGGATTAATGAAACTTTATTTAAATTCATAATTTGATCAGTGTACTTGGGAAAAAATTCTATTTTCCTGCACGCAAATCGTTTGGGAAACAAGTCATTGCCTTGAGAAGAGTCCAAACTTGGCGTCTAGAGGGGAGTCAGACAGGTGAACAGTCACCAACGAGGTTGACAAAGACGTGTTCTGGGCTGGGTGTGGAGGGGGTTGGGAGTTGCGCATACCCGAAGGCACACTCTGGTTTAGGGACTGGAGGGAGGAGTGAGGGGGATGCCTAGCAGAAGCTTCCAACTGCTTTTCGCTGCTCTGCACTATTTTTAGTTTGTGATTTAACCTCTCACTGGATACACGCACCACTGGCCATCCCTCTTCACCGGTCGGAACGAAGCTTGGCGGGGACTCGTGGCATGATCGATGCTTAGTATATCTGCGAACCTGGGGTTTCAATCCAGCCTACAGCGGACACAAACAGTGGGCTTCACCTCTTGTTAATCGCTTTCTTCGAATAGTATTTGCTCTGGGGTTCAGATCTCATTCACAGTCTTTGTAAAACAACAGAGCGAAATGTTTTTATAAATCATAATGTAATAATTGTTATTATCGGGAAAATTTATTAGTGTGTTAAGACTGAATCGATATAGTGCGTCCCTTATTTTGAATAATTTTATAAGCATTTATCTTTTCAAGTATGTTTCTGAGGTCATTCTAAGAGAGTTCATAGGATTTTCAACTACTGTTATCTTAACAAGTGCGGTGAATTTCCCAGATGTAACAGACTCTGTGTTAACATTATTCGGCTCGAGGTAGTACGTATATACAATTTTTTTTGCAACATTGTATTGATTACATCGTTTTTTTCTTTGACTAAGTGTCTGGACTCAAATCGTTCCTAGATTTATTCATTTTAAAAATAAGCTGCATGGGATTAAGTTGTTCTTCATGCGATCTGAGTCTCCCTATGCTTCCATGGAAATTGTGTTAAAAATGAATTCTTCTTCTTTTTACAACAGTGAAATTTAATTTTCCCAGGGAAGTGAAACTTGTGTTAAAAATCTGAGTAAGTTTTTCTCAATACTAGTTTGCCTTTGTTTAATAAACGTGCTTCCATCTACGCAGGATTTCATGCAGGCGGTAAACGAGTTTTCATTCTGATGTGGAAATATTAATTCGTTTGAAAATTCAAGTACATGAGTCCTATTCACAGTTTTTTTGTCAACAGCTATAACCTCAGTCACCTAGCAGCCACTATACACTTATCTAGTCATGGTCCCGACACACAGCTAATGAGCTATTCCTTCACTGACCTCATAGCAGACCAGATATGTTTCTCCTGCTTGTACGATTTCATTAGATGTTTTTTAATTCAAGTAGTGTAAAATATATATTGATACATGTTTTAATTTACGACTTTTCGC
The DNA here is from genome assembly GCA_029891345.1 of Dryococelus australis. NCBI lineage: Eukaryota > Metazoa > Arthropoda > Insecta > Phasmatodea > Phasmatidae > Dryococelus > Dryococelus australis. The sequence continues at coordinate 59,942,024 of CM057008.1, forward strand.
ATATCTATTCTGAGAGGACGGGTTAGTCACTGTCTAGATTTAATTTTAAATAAAATATATTATCTTTCCTTTTAATTTCATTTCGCAGAAATACGTCACTACTGATCTCTCGCCTGCAAATCGGCGCTCGAAACAGACATCTCTAACATCTTATAAGTCTCCGAAAATCCTATACTGACCTCGTTCATACACAACCCTCCCGATCGAACAGACATATATTAAAATAATTTATGGTACATGTAGAACTGAGAGGCGTATGTGTCAAGTAGTGTGATTTATATATTTTGGCTTCATTGCAGGTAGAACTAGTTACTTAATTTCTTTCCATAGCTGGGCTAGGTTTAAAGACTCCTAAATTTTTCTTATGTATTATGTCAGCGCTGTTATTCATTTGGAATAATTGTTTACTCTTAAGTTCTTCTGTTTGTCACATTAGCATATCTCCCACCACCATCTACAAGCAATATCTCTCCAAAAAAAAACTCTTATGCCACTCTTGCACAAAGCTCAACACATATATACCCCTTCCTCAGCACATCACACCTCAGTACAACATCGAACCTCCGAGGGTGAACATCGCTCCCCTATATATACCCCTTCCCCAACACACGACCACCTCAGTACCAGGACAGAGCTCCGAGCGTCAACATCTACCAGGGCTGTTCCCCACCCCAAGAAATCAATAAAGTGCCCAAACTATACACTTATCAAATATTACACAAAATACATCAAAGAAATTTGATCAAACAAGTTGGATGTAAAAATTTAGATCAAATTTCTTTGATCACATTCCGATTAAATCAGATTAGGATTAAAAAAATTTAATCGGATTAATAACAGTAGAAAATTTTTCGATCGGATTATAATAGGATTAAGAATTTTTCCGATTAAGTTGATATCAAATCGATAATCCGATTAATCGAAGGCGACATTTCTTTGTATCTAGAACCCTACGCCCCTACTACTAGCCACTCTTATGACGTTTAGTCATTTCATTTACTCTAATGTAGTTTTCCCCGTAAACTAAGGTTCTGGCGCATTTTTACCCAAGAATATTTTGTACTTAGTTTTGATCACAAAATCGTGTGGTGCAGTACGTACCCGCGAATTATCTGACATTTAATATATCGTCTATTCATGGTTTCATCACAGTTTTCGAAACAAACTTTTGAAAAATCATCCCATGTATGAAATTTTTAGTCATTTCCTGTAACATATTTACCATGTATCACACACATTTCATACTTGTGTTCATAAAAGTAATATTTTTTTTCGGTTAAGGTGAAATGTCATTTATATTCTCTCTATAAATTAAATTATTTCATTTATAATTAATACGAATTTAAAACAGTGGAAAAAAGTGCGTGTTGGTAACGGATAGTAAGAAATAAATCTCGCACAAAATATCATTACAAGAGACTGCGCAGAAATGTGTGGTGTATTTTTGCAGACTTGAGCTATGTGTCGACGATGAGAGTTTTCAATCTCGAGAGTAACTGTTGAGAGCACCGTGGTCGTGTACACAGCAGTAAGAGAAAACTCACTGACAGCTGGCAAACTCACAGTCGACTCTCAGAGAGCTGCTGGCTGAGAGCACCGTGGTCGTGTACACAGCACTGAGAGGAAACTCACTGACAGCTGGCAAACTCACAGTCGACTCTCGGAGAGCTGCTGGCTGAGAGCACCGTGGTCGTGTACACAGCAGTAAGAGAAAACTCTCTGACAGCTGGCAAACTCACAGTCGACTCTCGGAGAGCTGCTGACTGAGAGCACCGTGGTCGTGTACACAGCAGTGAGAGGAAACTCACTGACAGCTGGCAAACTCACAGCCGACTCTCGGAGAGCTGCTGACTGAGAGCACCGTGGTCGTGTACACAGCAGTAAGAGAAAACTCTCTGACAGCTGGCAAACTCACAGTCGACTCTCGGAGAGCTGCTGGCTGAGAGCACCGTGGTCGTGTACACAGCAGTAAGAGAAAACTCTCTGACAGCTGGCAAACTCACAGTCGACTCTCGGAGAGCTGCTGGCTGAGAGCACCGTGGTCGTGTACACAGCAGTAAGAGAAAACTCTCTGACAGCTGGCAAACTCACAGTCGACTCTCGGAGAGCTGCTGACTGAGAGCACCGTGGTCGTGTACACAGCAGTAAGAGAAAACTCACTGACAGCTGGCAAACTCACAGTCGACTCTCAGAGAGCTGCTGGCTGAGAGCACCGTGGTCGTGTACACAGCACTGAGAGGAAACTCACTGACAGCTGGCAAACTCACAGTCGACTCTCGGAGAGCTGCTGGCTGAGAGCACCGTGGTCGTGTACACAGCAGTAAGAGAAAACTCTCTGACAGCTGGCAAACTCACAGTCGACTCTCGGAGAGCTGCTGGCTGAGAGCACCGTGGTCGTGTACACAGCAGTAAGAGAAAACTCTCTGACAGCTGGCAAACTCACAGTCGACTCTCGGAGAGCTGCTGACTGAGAGCACCGTGGTCCTGTACACAGCAGTGAGAGGAAACTCACTGACAGCTGGCAAACTCACAGCCGACTCTCGGAGAGCTGCTGACTGAGAGCACCGTGGTCGTGTACACAGCAGTAAGAGAAAACTCTCTGACAGCTGGCAAACTCACAGTCGACTCTCGGAGAGCTGCTGGCTGAGAGCACCGTGGTCCTGTACACAGTAGTGAGAGGAAACTCACTGACAGCTGGCAAACTCACAGTCGACTCTCAGAGAGCTGCTGGCTGAGAGCACCGTGGTCGTGTACACAGCACTGAGAGGAAACTCACTGACAGCTGGCAAACTCACAGTCGACTCTCAGAGAGCTGCTGGCTGAGAGCAGGCGTGTTACGTCGGCACGCCATTGGAGAGTATAGTCGAGAGCACTCTCACAAGTGTTGTGTGGACGCGGACGTGTATAGAAATAACGAAACGTGCGTGGTCACATGACGATATTGTCAAGCTGATCGATATATACGAAGGTAGGCCTATGTTGTGCGATTGCCGGAGTAACAAGTATAAAAATCGCGACCAAAAGAATGCTGCCTTGAAGGAAATAGCGGAGGTTTTCAACTGCACGAATGAAGAAGTACTGAGAATAATACACAATTTACGAACTCAGGTAAGAATAGGGTATTTAATGTCCGTAGATAATATATTAACAACAATAACGCAATGTTTGCCCTTTAAAAAAAAATTATTTTTGTTTGGTTTCACAAGAACTAGGAAGAAAAGTGACAGCGCTGGTGGAGAAGAAAAGAGTAAATGGCAATACTTCAATGCAATGAAATTTGTCATAACAACAATGACGGCCATGTCAACAACGTGAAATTTAGTAAGTAAATGAGATAGATAATATTAAAGTCTAAGGCATACATATTCAGAAACTAGCGTTGAGTGGGACAACATTTGTATGCAATTAATAATGATGTCCTAGCAGGACTACAGATGATATTATATCTGTTAAAACAAGTACGCAAAAAAAAAAAACACACACACACACACACACACACACACACACACACACACACACAATATATATATATATATATATATATATATATATATATATATATATATATATATATATATATATATATATATATATATATATATATATATATATATATATATATATATATATATATATATATATAGTTGTCAAGTATCACACAATTTCGCTAAATACTAGCTATATATGTTCACACAATATATTTACAAATAAACACATGCACATGCTCAAGTCAACAATACAGGTAGTACCCTACTTGCTGTTGTTGGAGTGATTGATATGACAACAGTGTGTTATGATGGACGTCAGTTTTGTATGCACATCACACATGTCTGTATTGCCACCTCACTTCACCTTCTGGTGTCATGGAATAGTTCGTCAGCTCCTCCCTTACGTCAGGCTAGGATGCGGGTGCTGCCTCATCCCACCACTCGTGTGTATCGCCGTCAACAGATCCCGGGTATAGACACCGCTGCCCTGCTCGTTGTACTACCACGTTATGTAACACACATAAAGCAGCACAACTTCTTCAGCTGCGCTTGGTTGGAGGATCATGGGTTTGCTTAACACTAGAAACCTCTGAGCTATGATTCCACATACATTCTCCACAGTATTACGAGCCCTAGAAACACACGGTTCAAGATCCTCTTATCAGCTGGGAGGTCTCTATAGCGGTATGGTTCCATGAGGTAAGTGCTCAAAGGAAACGTATAGTCTGCAACAAGGTAGTATGGCATATCCTTATTTCTGCCAGGCAGACATTTTGGTCTAGATAATTCGATTAGATTGGACAAAAATGTTTGGCCTAATGTGGAACGACTAAACACACCTTCATCAGATACCCGTCCATTACAGCCCACATCAATGTAAATGAACCTGTACTTGGCATCCACGACTGCAAGGAGCACAATACTATGAGATATCGTGTAGTAGCTGCCACTGTTGTAGGGACCTTGCAGAACACAGTGTTTACTGTCTAATGCGCCCACACAGCGGGGGACACAGTGTTGCTGTCTAATGCGCCCACACGGTGGGGAACACAGTGTTTGCTGTCTAATGCGCCCACACAGCGGGGGACATAGTGTTGCTGTCTAATGCGCCCACACGGTGGGGCACACAGTGTTGCCGTCTAATGCGCCCACACAGCGGGGGACACAGTGTTGCTGTCTAATGCGCCCACACAGCGGGGGACATAGTGTTGCTGTCTAATGCGCCCACACGGTGGGGAACACAGTGTTGCTGTCTAATGCGCCCACACAGTGGGGGACACAGTGTTGCTGTCTAATGCGCCCACACGGTGGGGAACACAGTGTTGCTGTCTAATGCGCCCACACGGCGGGGGACACAGTGTTTGCTGTCTAATGCGCCCACACAGCGGGGAACACAGTGTTTGCTGTCTAATGCGCCCACACGGCGGGGGACACAGTGTTGCTGTCTAATGCGCCCACACAGCGGGGGACACAGTGTTGCTGTCTAATGCGCCCACACGGTGGGGAACACAGTGTTGCCGTCTAATGCGCCCACACGGTGGGGAACACAGTGTTTGCTGTCTAATGCGCCCACACAGCGGGGAACACAGTGTTTGCTGTCTAATGCGCCCACACAGCGGGGAACACAGTGTTTGCTGTCTAATGCGCCCACACGGCGGGGGACACAGTGTTGCTGTCTAATGCGCCCACACAGCGGGGGACACAGTGTTTGCTGTCTAATGCGCCCACACAGCGGGGGACATAGTGTTGCTGTCTAATGCGCCCACACGGTGGGGAACACAGTGTTGCCGTCTAATGCGCCCACACAGCGGGGGACACAGTGTTGCTGTCTAATGCGCCCACACAGCGGGGGACACAGTGTTGCTGTCTAATGCGCCCACACGGTGGGGAACACAGTGTTGCTGTCTAATGCGCCCACACGGCGGGGGACACAGTGTTTGCTGTCTAATGCGCCCACACAGCGGGGAACACAGTGTTTGCTGTCTAATGCGCCCACACGGCGGGGGACACAGTGTTGCTGTCTAATGCGCCCACACAGCGGGGGACACAGTGTTGCTGTCTAATGCGCCCACACGGTGGGGAACACAGTGTTGCCGTCTAATGCGCCCACACAGCGGGGGACACAGTGTTGCTGTCTAATGCGCCCACACAGCGGGGGACACAGTGTTGCTGTCTAATGCGCCCACACGGTGGGGAACACAGTGTTGCCGTCTAATGCGCCCACACGGTGGGGAACACAGTGTTTGCTGTCTAATGCGCCCACACAGCGGGGGACATAGTGTTGCTGTCTAATGCGCCCACACAGCGGGGGACACAGTGTTGCTGTCTAATGCGCCCACACGGTGGGGAACACAGTGTTGCCGTCTAATGCGCCCACACAGCGGGGGACACAGTGTTGCTGTCTAATGCGCCCACACAGCGGGGGACACAGTGTTGCTGTCTAATGCGCCCACACGGTGGGGAACACAGTGTTTGCTGTCTAATGCGCCCACACAGCGGGGGACATAGTGTTGCTGTCTAATGCGCCCACACGGTGGGGAACACAGTGTTGCCGTCTAATGCGCCCACACAGCGGGGGACACAGTGTTGCCGGCTAATGCGCCCACACAGCGGGGGACATAGTGTTGCTGTCTAATGCGCCCACACAGCGGGGGACACAGTGTTGCTGTCTAATGCGCCCACACGGTGGGGAACACAGTGTTGCCGTCTAATGCGCCCACACAGCGGGGGACACAGTGTTGCTGTCTAATGCGCCCACACAGCGGGGGACACAGTGTTGCGTCTAATGCGCCCACACGGTGGGGAACACAGTGTTTGCTGTCTAATGCGCCCACACAGCGGGGGACATAGTGTTGCTGTCTAATGCGCCCACACGGTGGGGAACACAGTGTTGCCGTCTAATGCGCCCACACAGCGGGGGGACACAGTGTTGCTGTCTAATGCGCCCACACAGGGGGGACACAGTGTTGCTGTCTAATGCGCCCACACGGGGGGGAACACAGTGTTGCTGTCTAATGCGCCCCACACGGTGGGGAACACAGTGTTGCCGTCTAATGCGCCCACACAGCGGGGGACACAGTGTTGCTGTCTAATGCGCCCACACAGCGGGGGACACAGTGTTGCTGTCTAATGCGCCCACACGGTGGGGAACACAGTGTTGCTGTCTAATGCGCCCACACGGCGGGGAACACAGTGTTGCTGTCTAATGCGCCCACACGGCGGGGGACACAGTGTTGCCGGCTAATGCGCCCCACAGCGGGGGGACACAGTGTTGCGTCTAATGCGCCCACACGGCGGGGGACACAGTGTTGCCGTCTAATGCGCCCACACGGCGGGGGACACAGTGTTGCTGTCTAATGCGCCCACACGGCGGGGAACACAGTGTTGCTGTCTAATGCGCCCACACGGCGGGGGACACAGTGTTGCCGGCTAATGCGCCCACACAGCGGGGGACACAGTGTTGCCGTCTAATGCGCCCACACGGCGGGGAACACAGTGTTGCTGTCTAATGCGCCCACACGGCGGGGGACACAGTGTTGCTGTCTAATGCGCCCACACGGTGGGGAACACAGTGTTGCTGTCTAATGCGCCCACACGGCGGGGGACACAGTGTTGCTGTCTAATGCGCCCACACGGTGGGGAACACAGTGTTGCTGTCTAATGCCGCCACACAGCGGGGGACACAGTGTTGCTGTCTAATGCGCCACACGGTGGGGAACACAGTGTTGCTGTCTAATGCGCCCACACGGCGGGGGACACAGTGTTGCTGTCTAATGCGCCCACACGGTGGGGAACACAGTGTTGCTGTCTAATGCGCCCACACGGCGGGGAACACAGTGTTGCTGTCTAATGCGCCCACACGGCGGGGGACACAGTGTTGCCGGCTAATGCGCCCACACAGCGGGGGACACAGTGTTGCTGTCTAATGCGCCCACACGGTGGGGAACACAGTGTTGCTGTCTAATGCGCCCACACGGCGGGGGACACAGTGTTGCTGTCTAATGCGCCCACACGGTGGGGAACACAGTGTTTGCTGTCTAATGCGCCCACACGGTGGGGAACACAGTGTTGCTGTCTAATGCGCCCCACACGGCGGGGAACACAGTGTTGCTGTCTAATGCGCCCACACAGCGGGGGACACAGTGTTGCCGGCTAATGCGCCCACACGGCGGGGGACACAGTGTTGCTGTCTAATGCGCCCACACGGTGGGGAACACAGTGTTGCTGTCTAATGCGCCCACACGCGGGGGACACAGTGTTGCTGTCTAATGCGCCCACACGGTGGGGAACACAGTGTTGCTGTCTAATGCGCCCACACGGTGGGGAACACAGTGTTGCTGTCTAATGCGCCCACACGGCGGGGGACACAGTGTTGCTGTCTAATGCGCCCACACGGTGGGGAACACAGTGTTGCTGTCTAATGCGCCCACACGGCGGGGAACACAGTGTTGCTGTCTAATGCGCCCACACGGCGGGGACACAGTGTTGCGGCTAATGCGCCCACACGGCGGGGAACACAGTGTTGCTGTCTAATGCGCCCACACGGTGGGGAACACAGTGTTTGCTGTCTAATGCGCCCACACAGCGGGGGACACAGTGTTGCTGTCTAATGCGCCCACACGGTGGGGAACACAGTGTTGCTGTCTAATGCGCCCACACGGCGGGGACACAGTGTTGCTGTCTAATGCGCCCACACGGTGGGGAACACAGTGTTTGCTGTCTAATGCGCCCACACGGTGGGGAACACAGTGTTGCTGTCTAATGCGCCCACACGGCGGGGAACACAGTGTTGCTGTCTAATGCGCCCACACGGCGGTGGAGCCACCGTGTTGCCGGCTAATGCGCCCACACAGCGGGGGACACAGTGTTGCTGTCTAATGCGACCACCACGGCGGGGAACACAGTGTTGCCGTCTAATGCGCCCACACGGCGGGGGACACAGTGTTGCTGTCTAATGCGCCCACACAGCGGGGGACACAGTGTTGCTGTCTAATGCGCCCACACGGTGGGGAACACAGTGTTGCTGTCTAATGCGCCCACACGGCGGGGAACACAGTGTTGCTGTCTAATGCGCCCACACGGCGGGGGACACAGTGTTGCCGGCTAATGCGCCCACACAGCGGGGGACACAGTGTTGCCGTCTAATGCGCCCACACAGCGGGGGACATAGTGTTGCTGTCTAATGCGCCCACACGGCGGGGGACACAGTGTTGCTGTCTAATGCGCCCACACAGCGGGGGACACAGTGTTGCCGTCTAATGCGCCCACACGGTGGGGAACACAGTGTTTACTGTCTAATGCGCCCACACAGCGGGGGACACAGTGTTGCTGTCTAATGCGCCCACACAGTGGGCAAAGTTCCACCGATGTTCAAAGTCGTTGGCAACTTCAAGCCAATCGGAAGGGGCCTCAGGAAACTGTGGGAGTGGAAAAGTACATAAATTAAACGTGCAACAATATGCACACATGCGTACAACACAGTGAAGGCCTACTGTATATTTTCAAAAGAACAAAACTGACACCTTTCCGTAGGAACATGTTCGAAACTCTAGCTTTCAATTCAACCAAATGTAATAGTGTATATGTGGTTCAACAGGGGCCCGGTGGTGTAACGGCTAAAGTGCTCGCCTCCCACCAAGGCAATCCGGGTTTGAAACCCGGTGGGGTCACTCCCCGGATGTTTACATGCGGGAATTGTGCCAGAGGATGCCGCTGGCCGTTACATTTTCTTGGGGATGTCCCTTGTCCTCCGCGTTTGGATTCTGGCGATGCTCCATAACCACCCCATATTTCTCCAATTGGCCGTACAAACCGTGAACGTTAAGAGTCACCCAACCGCGCAACTCTCATTCCGTTAAACAACACACACATTAATTACAGATTGTTTGCGGAGAATCATTATATTGTTAGCTCGTACTGTAGATTGTGGTGGGAATACTGCATCCAAGCTGATAATGTTGAATTGAAGGGAATGATGCACTAGACATACCAACTTTTCGCTACTACTACCTACAAGTTTATTCGTGATGATATGGTGTACCTGAGCATCAAATACAATTACGAATTGTATACACTTTCTTAAAAGAATATACTGTGACGAAATGTTGTTAACTAAGGAGCTAGTACACCATTCCCAGTAATGATCCACATTCTGTTTCAATGTTAAGACGCCTACACACCTAGCACACAAAATTTGTTACAGCTTGTTGCAAGTGTTTTTACGTTTAATGTGCTTATGTATATATACGACACGACTACAGTCTTTAAACATCGCTCCTTTATGTTTAATGTAATGGCATCGCGCTTATAAACATGGTTTAAGAGACCCACAAAATGGCTACAAACGACTTATCCAGACTGCTGTATCTGGAAAAATAGCAATCTAACTAACTGAACAAAAATATTGAAACATGCATTGTACTTTACTTCCTACTTGCCACAAATCAAATAGGGTCACCTGTTTTACATCTCTTATAAAACATATAAATACGAAGAAAAAAATCACGCTATCGGTTAGTGCTCCACGCTTAAAGACAACACAGTTGTGGAAGTGCGTGATAGTATCGCCCTTATCGCTCCTCTCTTTCAATGCCTGAGACGTGGTACAGGACATAAGGTGAATAGGCCTCTTAACTGAGTACTATCGGTGAATGCATTTGTATATGCGACGTTTTGTACAGTCACGTTCCAACACAAAGTTTGTATTGCTCACAGGCTGCTCCTGAAAGTGACACACTGCCCCAATCGGAAATGCTGTTGAGCCGCAAGTTCCTACGGATATGACTGAGGCTTCCCAGTGTGAACAGCCCACTACACCCGACAATAACAATACAGCACCCGATACACCCCGCCATAACAATACAGCACTCACTACACCCCGCGATAACAATATATCACCCGCTACACCCCGCGATAACAATACACAACCTGCTACACCCCGCAATAACAATACAGCACCAGATATACCCCGCGATATCAATACACCACCTGCTACACCCTGCGATAACAATACAGCACCCGATACACCCCGCGATAACAATACAGCACTCACTACGCCCTGCGATAACAATACAGCACCCACTACACCCCGCGATAACAATACAGCACTCACTACACCCCGCGATAACAATACAGCACTCACTACACCCCGCGATAACAATACAGCACTCACTACACCCCGCGATAACAATACAGCACTCACTACACCCCGCGATAACAATATATCACCCGCTACACCCCGCGATAACAATGCAGCACCAGCTACACGCCGCAATAACAATACACAACCTGCTACACCCCGCAATAACAATACAGCACCAGATATACCCCGCGATATCAATACACCACCTGCTACACCCTGCGATAACAATACAGCACCCGATACACCCCGCGATAACAATACAGCACTCACTACACCCCGCGATAACAATACAGCACCCACTACACCCCGCGATAACAATACACCACCTGCTACACCCAGCGATAACAATACAGCACCCACTACACCCCACGATAACAATACACCACCTGCTACACCCAGCGATAACAATACAGCACCCACTACACCCCACGATAACAATACATCACCTGCTACACCCAGCTATAACAATATAGCACCTGCTACACCCCGCGATAACAATACAGAACCCAATTAAAAAAGGAAGACAGCAATGGAACCTGCCAATTTCGAGCCAAATGCTGCTATAGTGTGTGCCAGTAAATTCTTACACAAAGAAACCGATGCGTACGACACATTTGGTGAGTATGTGGCTATGGAATTACGGAATATGAAGAATGCTTTCAACAGGAGGCGGTTAATGAGCACTATTAGACGAGTAATAGCAGACATTGTAGACGAAGATGACTTTACACCTTGGTCTACTTCGGCTCACTCGATAGAGGACGTGTCTCCACAAGCACAAGAGCAGTTTATCTATACAAACATTGAGTAGAACTATGGTCTGAAAACACATATTTACGCGTATTCGTTGCGGTTTTGAAATTTGTATTTCTCTATGGAGTATAAAACTGTTTTAAAAAGTACCTTCATATAGTCTTCTTTCAGTTGTACGAACAACTGCTCACAAATCTCCTTCACTATTATACCAATTGTGCAGACAGGTATGCGGGCGGAACAAGATCTGCAGACTGCTGTAGGAATCACCTGCAACATACCTGAAGCCAGAACCCGTAGTGTAGCCATAATGCGGTCCTTGACGTTTGTGGCATTTCTCATTGCAGTGTCTTGTTTGGTTAACGTAGCTCCAAGCGTTTGGATTAAATATTCAATGTCTTCTGCTGTCATTCTGATAAAGTTGAGGAACTGTGTTGCATCTTCCATCATGAGTTTGTGAATTTATTTCGTTTCTTGATCCATTCTCTGACCCAGCAACTTCGTCTTATCTTCCTCCGTTTCCGCCTTTTCTTTTCAAGAAGCATCACTATCAGTGCTGCAGCGACTTTCCGCTTTCGATTTGGAGACATGACTGGCGGTCAGTAATGTCTGAGAGTCGACTAGCGAGAGTGAATACTCTCATCGTGGACACGTAGCTTTAGTTAAGCTGGGCTTGCACGAGTCGGAGGAATGTCATGGAAGTAGATATACTATTCCTCCGCCTCGTACAAACAAAGATTAACCGAGTTTACAGTTTCATAATATTTCACTTGAAAAATATTTCTTACTAGACATCAGAAAAGTGCGAAGTAACTGTGAGGCATATTCCCGATTGCACCATCGTGGTTCGAAATCTCGATCCGAGATCAGCAGCCATCGTTGACAAATGTAGTTTGAAAATACGCCAACAGATAGAACTGCGCTCGATTGTTTTCCTGAGAAATTAAAACAGCATTATACGCACTTGAATATTATTCAGTGAAATTCTTACTACAATAATTCACTTAAAACAGAATAAAACAGTGCACATATAGATCCATCTATAGTGGAAAATACGCCTACTTCCATGACGTCATATATTACGAACCAATAGCAAAATTTGTCTCATACTTAATATCGATCTCTCACTTTGGAACCAAGATCGACGAATCGGAGATCCCGAATCATGAAATTTCGTTGGTGCAACACTTTTTTTTATTGGAACCAAGATCAAACTGGATCCTGGTTCGGAACTAGAACTAGGCTATTCGATCTCGGATCGGGGAGCATGTTGGTGCAACTGGACATCAGAGTTTAGACGAGGGGCGAAGTGTGAAGAAGAGCCTGCAGTGACAAGGACGGAATGTTAGTAGTGGATGTTGCGCCACAGTCAGCCACGTGTAATAAGTAGCTTGGAGACTGGTAGAGGCCCAGCCAGGGTCGCTCCTAGCTAGTAGCTCTATTCCGCTCCCCTCACTTGCCTGCCTGCACCTCAACGCACTCCCACTTAAACTATTTACCCCTAAGTATATGCTGTTCACGCTAAACTGAGACTTTTCAAGGCCTTACCGAAATGCATTAACCCCTAATAAATATTATTTTATTGCAGATTCAAGCGTTAAATTTTGAGAAATGTAAACCCTGTGTTTGTTATGTTTACATTAAAAAGTAGCGGAAACGTAAAAATTGAATGAAAGGGAAAATTGAGCATCGCAATGATAAGTCAGTGAATAGGAAATGAGGAGGACCTGGGTTCGATCGCCAGTCCTCACGTCATCATGGGTATCATCACTTTATTCATGCGTCGGTTAAGTGGAACCGTGAAATTATTAGAAAATGAATCGTTTTACAAATATGCTCAATTTTGCACTTTGATGCATTAAAAATACAGAAAGCGAAAGAAATAGTTTACGTTATCACAAATGGCTACCTATCACTCTTTATTCGACGTTAAGGTCTGGAACAACCTTCCCTCAATCGTTACCAACTTAACTGGGCGCATGTCACTCAGTACGCCTGTTAAAAATATATGTAGGCAGGAGGGAGCAGTGACTTTTTCTAAGGTTGATTTCATAAGTGCTCACTTTATCCTGAACAACCTTTGTGCTACGACCGACGTTCTGTAATTACTATTATGCTTTCAACCGTGAACACAGCTTAAGGTGTGTTAGTCCCCACCATCTCGGGATTAATATATTTTTCGCTATAACTTTATAACATTTGTCGCACGATACAGCATTAACAATAACTGATGGGAAGAAGTGATTTTTTTCTTACAGGTGACTGGCCTTGGTGGTTGATGGTGTTTGTCTAGTCCGTCTCACTCTTAGATTGTAGTACAGGGCTTATGGCGCTCACTGTTGCCAGATTGCTTCAGCTTTGTGACGTAACTGGAAGCTGAGAAACAAATGGACGGTGAAGGAAACGGTCTGATTAAGATCATTTTTATCTGTTTACCTCCCTGCCAACTCGTAAAGGAATCCAATCCTGCGACGCAAAGCTAAGTGGCTCCTTTGAAACTGAAGCCTGTGCGATACCCTATCATTGTGATTGGAAGGCGCACATGCAACGTAGATAGTTATATTTTTCGAAGTTGCAAAAAAATAACTTATCAGGCAACAGCGCCCTCCCGTAGGAACAAGGACAGAGTTAACGACAGAAATCGTGCATTGGAAAGAGAGAGTGAATGTCCATTACATCGCACACTGCAATCTAAGAGTGAGATGCTATTGTAGCAGTTGAAATACAGAGTGGTACATGTGAGATGCCACAATAGGAGGTTGGTGGTTGACGGTTGGTCATGTAGAAAGTTGAAAATGTTGGGGCGTTTACCACCAACCGATCAATCAGAGAGTGCTTTGTAGTTTGGACATGTGAAGGCAAAAATACGAGAAAAAGTTGAAATGGAGGAGAGAACATGTGCAAATAAAAGTATTGATATCCGTCAGCTACCAGCAGTTTTCAATATTGAAAACCCAATGTATAAAAACCTTTGAAATATATGTTTTGGTTAGGAGCAATATTCTATTTATTTTCATTTTGTTACAATGCAGTATCTTTCTGTCACAATAAAAGTATTGATATCCGTCAGCGACCAGCAGTTTTCAATATTGAAAACCCAATGTATAAAAACCTTTGAAATATATGTTTTGGTTAGGTGCAATATTCTATTTATTTTCATTTTGTTACAATGCAGTATCTTTCTGTCACAATATTTTCCATTATCGCTTACCTCAGTACTGTTGATTTCGGACAATCTACTTAGGCATAAAATACATAGATAGTTGACTGCTTACAAAACATTAATGCAGTCGTCGAGTAAGGATGTGTGGAGACAGTTGTGTTTTTAATATGAATGGATGGGCGACAGATGACACACACACAGACTGATTATGGATTTATGATTGATCGAAAGATTGAACGAATGATTGATGGGGAGATTGGAACTCGAGGGAAAGATTGATAGATTGATGGATAGATTGCGAGAGTGATCAAAAGATTGATGAAAATATTTAAATATTATACGAAAGATTGTAAGATTGATGGAAAGATTTATGGAAAGATAGCTAAGATTGATGGAAAGAAGATGACTGAGTAGAAAGATTGATGAAATGATTGGACGAAAGATTGATGGGAAGATTGGAACATTGAGGGAAATATGAGAAGATTAATGGAAAGATTGCTAACGATTACTTATTAAACTGTCTCTGGTAATAAAAAAAGTATTGAAATAAATTTATTTATTATTCACTCTATTCAGTTATGGAACTTCTGAACAATGGAGTGTTGATTGTTAAGTTATAAATATTGAAACTTATTTATAATAAAAATTTGTATCGCTATTTTCCAAAGTTAATAAAAAGTTTTGTAATTTATTTTTAACTTCGGATATAGGCATATAACCTGATTTTCAAGATAATTTCTATGGTTTGGATGGATGTGTTTATGAATTTAGTAAAAGCTATGTATCTTTCTTAAATTATGAATTTAATCAAGTTTATGGCTAATCTATTTTTGTTGCGTAATACATAATATTTATTATTTTAAAAATTGATTTAATTATTACATTTTATTTTATTCTTTATATCGTCCATATGAAATTATGATAAGTTAATTTTTGTAAATAATTTGTTTACCAAAAGGGTTTTATGTTTTTTCTGAAGTATTTATGCTAACTGTTAACATCGGCTGTAAATATTTTAAGTTTTAAATCGTCATTCATTTCGTAGTTTTATATTTATATTTATTCTTAAAGAAATAAATTACAAATCAATTTAAAAATACAATTGTTGATTATATAAATAAAATATAAAACTACTATTTAAATCAGTTTAACAAAATTTTTTATTTTAAAGACTTATTAACATTACAATTAATTTGGTTTTTTTAAAATGGCAATATTTTATTAACTCAGTTTGTGGATACTTCACAAATTTCTTCCATTTTTATTTCATTAATCTTACATGCAGTGGGACCTCAATAAATTATTGGCCATTTATAATACTGACAGTTAAATGTAAGATAGCTGAACACCTTGACGCTTCATGTAATACATAATTCCTTAGTTTTAGTATATTTATTTGCTGAGCAGTTAAACTTTATATTTCACTATTATTATATACAGTCCATTATCCACATAATGTTCACTTCAATTCGAATATTTTTACATTAACTTCAGTTTACTTTGGGAATTTGTTCATAATCGTGAATGTTATTTACCATACTTTAAAATCTCTCCATAACTTACTTACGGCACTTTAATTGTGAACGGGTAATTTTGAAATGTTATTGTTTTCACGTTTCAGGCAGTACTTATTTTATAGCATCATTTTTTTCGAACACCTGGTTCATTTGTTTTCATTGGAATTGAAATCCTGTAAATATATAAATACTTTCTAATTTGCGATGCGAACTGATATATATATATATCCATCGCAAAACGTTCAATTCGACAAAAGAAGATTTCTTTTCCTTTTAAACAAAGTAAATTTGTATCCTTAATTTTTTTTTCCAATTTGAAATGTTTTAATGTAAAAATAAGAATGATAAATTATTAAATTTTAAAATTTAATGTATAGGCCTAAGAGGTATTTATTACATACTCGAAAGTGTTAAATTCTTATTAGTGTATAATTTACTGCATTTTTTCACTTTCGTATTTTATCATCATGATCAGATTCTGGAAACTTTTTTCTACTTTCATTTTTCTATTTTCAAGGTAATTCAAGGTCATGGGGTCAAGGTTGAGGTAGTCTGCATCTAACATGGCTGTAGTAGTCTGTAATGTATTATACTTGCTGACTTTTATGCATTTTTCTCGAATTTTGGTATTCAAGGTCATGGGCTTTCAATATGGCGGATGGGTGATGACTACCAAGATTGTGGTCATCTACCAAGATGGTTGCCTCCAGTAACATATAAACAAAGACGGCTGCCTCCAGTAGCATGTAAAAAAGTGACGAACGAAAAATCAATATGGCGGAATGAGTATAGATGAGGGGAGTGGGTGCGAGGGAGTCAGTCGTCTGCTGAGCGCTGTAATAAAAAGGGGGGGGGGGGGACCTTCGGAAATGTAGGTTTATAAAAAAAATATATTTTTAAAGTAATTTTTAAATAAATTTTTTTGGTGTTTTCTTTAAAATATTTTTTTTCTCTGTATTTTTAACAATTTTCTGTCATTTTTGGGCATTTTTTGTGATTTTTTACATTTATTTTTGGAATTTTTGCATTTGCAAGGTCAAAGGTCACGGGTCAAAGATCATAATCGGGGTAAAAGGTCACCTGCATACAATATGGATGCAAGATGGCTGATGCTTAGATCTGAGTCCTATCCTCTATACCTTGTATCGATTTGGCATAGGGTATGCCTATAAAACCAATATGACCGCCACTGCTCTATAGGTCCGAAGGAATCCCCCCAAATTAATTAAATGGGCGAAAATTGGACTCCAGCTACTTGTTTTTGCACGAGGGGGGGCTTCTACTATTTTAGAGGGGGGGGGGGTCATTTCTGAGGATCCTTTTAATAATTTTGATAATACATTATTTCGGATTTTTATAGAAGTTTTTAGAATTTTTTGAGGATTATTTGATATTTTAAAGGTTTTTTTTGGGGCCAAAGGTCCTCGGGGTCAAGGTCACTGGCATGCAAGATGGCAGCCAGCCGAATTCTACAATCCTATGCCCGATGTTATTGTGCCAGACTCATCATATCCGTACTATTAGCGTGTTTTGTTATTAAATTATATTTAATTTACCTTCCAAGTGATAGTACCCTGCCACGTAGCTGCTCATATGAATTCACTCGTGCGATATCTATCCAGTACTTTCTAAACTAGAGGTCGCGGTGGCCGAGCGGTTAGATTGCTCGCCTCCCGCCACGGAGATCCGGGTTCAATCCCCGGCCGGGTCAACGTGCCGGACGATGCCGTTGATCGACGGGTTTTCTCGGGGATCTCCCGTTTCCCCCACCCTTTCATTCCGGCGTTGCATCATACTCTCCTCAATCGCCCTCATCGACTCTGAAGACCTCGCCCAAATCGCTTCACTCATTCACTCACTTTCTAAAATAATATGTAGGCTCTCAAAAAATATCAGGTAAAGGCTGTTCACGGTAAAGTGAGCACTATTCAAATAAACTTTAGGAAAATGTTACTGCTCCTACCTGCGCGTATTTTAATGAGTGTACTGAGTTACGCGCAGCCAGTAAAGTTGGTAGCGATGCAGGGAAAAGTAGTTTCATATCTTAACCTTCAATAAAACCTGTCAGGTAACCACTTGCCGTATCGTAAATTATTTCTTTCGTTTCCTGTCTTTCTTTTTAATGCATCGAAGTGGAAAAGCGAGCAGCTTTTTAAAATATTAACTTTCGTAATAATTTCAGTTTAACTTGACCGACGCATGAATAAAGTAATGAGGCCCATATTAATGTTCATATTACATAAGGTAGAATAATACACAACGTGCATAAAAGTAGATCTTAAGCAGGGCATTTAAAAGTACTCATTTTATCGTGAACAGCTTATAGGTAGGTAAACATTTGTGAATAATGAGATTATTTATATTGCCTTCGGGTTATTGATACTCCGCGGACTTTTAATCTTGGAATGAATAATGACAACACTGAAATAATAGCAGCATGGCGTGCGATACGGTCGAATGTGGCTAAACCTTACAAAATGTTAATTACAAATGACAGGATTGGAACACATCGGCGACAAGACGCCTTGAGTCGCCATGAGGAATGGCGTCAAGGCAAGGCGAGGCGAGGCGAGTCGCTGGCTGGCAAGGCAAGGGTTATTCTCGACCACCGGGTTGTGGAGGAGGTAGGGGGAGGGGAGGGCGCCTGCAGACGTCGCGGCGCTCGCGATCGAAGCTCGCAGGTCGTCGACCTCGCTCGCGAGCAGCGCTGTTGCCAAGTCTCCCAGCCCCAGTCAGCCTGCATCCGCACTCTACAGTACTGCCTGTAGTCAGCTACCTTATAAACTGAATGTTTTACACTCTTAAAGGCTGTTCACGATAAAGTGAGCACTTGTTAAGGCACTTCCAAATGGCTTTAACTGCTTCAGGCGTCCAGTTTCGGGATTGGTGAAATATATCAACGGTGCTGATAGTGACAGTACAGTGTTTATATATAAAAAAAAAACATAGCAGGGCCTTGAAAAATGCTCACTTAATTGTGAATAGACTATACCTGTTTGTTTTCACGAGCAAATGAGACACGCGCCCAAATGTTGGTCCATTAGCAGAGACCTGAGAAATTCGCAAGTTCAATGACCTGTAGGCTAGACTTCGCAGTCTATAGTGTTTATTGGTCGATTGTTGTGGTAGTAAAAGACGGTGGCTGAGCGCGCAATTTATTGCATGTTTGTTATTGGCTCAATTATCTCGAGGAGGTGCCAAAACAACACGTCGACCAATTACAAAAGTGACATGAACGTGTACAAGTGTGTGTATTCCAACTTGTCTAGAAATAAACCCGTGAAATTCTCGGGTCTATCCATTAGCAGACATTTTTCTTGTTACGAATGTTTATTTCACACTGTCATGCGTAGTCGAAAATGCGCGATTGTGATTGGCTAGCATAGAAAGCACCGTAAGAAAATATAACATTTTCTATCCTCCTTACGGGCTTACGGCGAGCTGGCGGCCATTCCACGTAATACGTTGAATTGTAGCACGGCCTTACACATTCACTAATTCTCAAACTTATATACGCGTTAAAAAAAAAGGCAAATATAATTTCAGTATTTATGAAATGAAGCAACAAACTGCAGCCCTTATCGCGACGTCCCATAGTGCTGGCGAGCAGTCAATGTACCCTTGTCATTTTCTTGATAACGCAAAAGACTGCGCAATCTAGCCCACAGGTCACTCAACTCTCGAATACTTCCGTCCCTAGTTTCGTTTACGAACCCCACATTTTCGCACTACAATCTGTCAGTATTCTAGATTTCAAACCGCTGTAAAAAAGATTACAGCTTTTTACACTGGAGATAATTTTGACGCGCGGAATGCCAGCCGATAAAAATTATATAATGCCGAATGAAATACTCGTGTTAAGATGAACAAGGGCGAAGACATTCATTCAGTGTCCAGCTTCGCCCAGGACTGCGGAAGCCTGGCCTCTTGAGAAGCTGTTTATGTATAGGCTTTTCACGGTAAAGTGAGCATTTTAGATGACTTAGTTACTTTTTACTTATCAGCCGCTTATTTATCCTTTAACGACCTTTAAAATAAGGATTTGCCATGTAAGTAATAAACGCAGTGTGTATATTCCACCTCATTCGGAAGTTAACGTCTAAGGCCAAAATAAAATATATTTATTGACTATCATACCAAATGAGAGGGCTTTGAAAAGTGCTCACTTTACCGTGAACAGCCTATAACTGTAGTACTGTAGGTCTGTGATTCGCGGGCATGTGCATTTAGACGCGTAACACCTACATCATCCAATCAAGAAAGCGGATCTGAGCTAAAGTGTCGCGAGATCTTTTGGAGAAATTCAGGCGTCCCTACGGATTCATACTTTCGTTTCTTGTGTGCACGTCGCGAGGTGTAAGTTAACGGCTAGTTTGTGTGTTGTAATCTCAGATTGAGAGTGCTGCAGGAGGAAGATGGCAGCAGAAAGATGGAGGCCGGGTACCATGCCACGATCAATGGCGGGCTCCGGCGCTGCCAGTGAGATGGAGGGGAGGGGGGGGAGAGGTCCCCCACGAGGCTATGGCCCCAGAGTTCGACGACCTCCACAAACTCGGGCTGCAGGCTGGTGGAGTGGAGTGATGTCACAGAGCTGGGGCGATGACCCCGGCAGCCATTGGCCCGGCTCGCACGTGCTCGCACTGTCCCACGTGCCAGCCCCTCCTCTCCACCTACACCAGCACACGTGTACACACTACCACTACCACTACCACTGCCTCTGTCAGTGTTACCAACAAGTACTGATTTACCTATTATTTATCAACCGACCGTACATCAGCTCTGACCTTACTTTTTGCTTCGTTAACTATTTTTGATAAATATTTAATGCTTATGCAACCAGTTTTTATAACAACAAAACACACATTTTTTTCTCATTTCGCATCTTTGAGTGGAAAAAAATAGTACGTTCCATTAATACAACTAAATAAAATAGAAGTGTCTGTGATTTTCGAATTTTCAATTTTAATTATTTTTTTCACACACATACATACGTAATATAATTGATTACTAAGACATATCTAATGTTCAGTTTTTTCGTGTCTGTCTGTCCGACCGGATTTAACTCAAAAACCACTGAACGTATTAACATCAAATTTACAGTCTACAGACAATAACCCCAGGACCAACATAGTCTTTGTTTCATCGAGATATCTCAAACGGTTCCGTAAATATGACGATCAGGGATATACATAGGTACTGGATTAAACTTTTCTTAGGACCACTTAATAAAAATAAAGCATTGTTAAAAAAAGTTCCGTCATTTCTCCGTTCTATTTTGTCTATGGACTGTCCTCATTTCCTTCCCAAGAGCGATTCCAAATACTAAATGTCATGCGTATGAAGTAGCACAGGAAAGTTAGTTAGTTATAAACATGCTATTAATGAATTTTGTTGAAAAATAATGAGTGTATTTGAACAAAGTCTGAAACTAGAGAGAAACGATTGTCTGTGGAATGAAACTGTAGGAACTGTGAAACCAAAACCAAAAAGTAAACACGAACAGAATTTTTCTTTTTTCCAAACATTAACATTACTTATATGCAGCATTTTTATTGTTTTTATTTAAACCGTACCTTGACGTTAAAAATCGTTCCTTTTTGGGAAACCTGCCGTCCCATAACAGAAATTCATACTGGCAACATTGCTCTGGATACGTAAGTCTATTCACGGTAAAGTGAGCACTTTTTAAGGCCCTTTCCCTCCCAACAGGCATCAACCACTAATAAACACATTCTATTGCAGCATCAGACATACATTACGAGTGCAGAGAAATGTATATAGTAATGTTTATTAGTCACATGATATGGTTAAGTATATTATTTACGTGGCCAAAATATACAAATTGGCTGAAGTAAAAATTTCGGCACGGCCTTAAAAGTGCTCACTTTACCGTGAATAGCCTATATAAGTCTGTTCGCAGTTTAATCACATTTTTTTGAATTAAACCTTTGAAAAGTCACCTTATGTATAACATGTTTGCTTGTTTCCTAAATATGTTGCAGCGTATCACAAACGTTTTATACTTGTGTTAACATCAAAATACCTAATTTTGGGTTAAATTTAACTTTTTACTTATATTTTATCTATAAATTATAATAGTTCATTAACAATTCATATAAATCAACTCAGTGAAATAATAAGTTTGTTGGTAATGCATAGTAAGATCACACCACATATGGCGTGCTTGCTTGGTTCCTATATATTTTGTGTATCACAGGAATTTTATATTTGTGTTCAAAATAAATATAAGATAATTTTGATTTAAATTGAACTTTAACCTGTATCTTATCCGTAAATTATAATATTTCAATTACAATAGTACTATGAATAAAAAGTCAGAAAATAAGTGTGTAGGTAATTCCTGGTAAGAAATGGTTACTATACAAAATATTGTTAAACTTAGTGCGCAGAAATGCGGCGCGCTGTCGCTTTGGAGTAATTTTCTAGACATGTTCAAACTTTGTTTGCATGAGGCGGAGGAATATCCTGGAAGTAGAATTTCAGCAGAACTTCAGGAAAGTTTAAAGTAACCGTGAATGGATTATAATAACCTTCTGTGATCCCATAATTTGCCAGTATGTAATATCTATAAACTATGTTTAATTTTAATGGCTGTGGACTCGGCCGCCATCTTGGATGACGACACGAAAAGGGGGGGGGGAATCTTGGAAAAATTTCCCTTCTCCCTCCGATTTGGCCCTTTTCCCACCGAAATGCCTCTTTTTTCCATTCGAAATGTCCCGTTTTTCCCTCGGACGATCGCACCCAAGTACCATTGCACAATCCGGCTGGCCGATCCCTCATTGCCGCGTTTGACTCATGTGGGATGTGGAGTCACCTGAGAGCATGTCCTGCTCTGGCCGGTGTTCTCCGGGTGTTCCCAAACAAGTTTTCTGCCCTACCGAAAGTGTGCACATCTTCTTCCTACTAACGCATTCTGTGTGGAGTAGGGAGACCCCATTCTAAGACACCCTACCAGCCTCAAGTCAAGTATGACCTAAGTTTACTTATAAGCATAGTTAGCTGTAACTTCCGAAGCGTTGAAGATATAGTTGTCAAATTCATAACATGGACATCACCCCCAGATGACCTATGTCTAATTATAAGCATAGTTAGTTGGAATTTCCGAAACTTTGTAGATATAATCGCCAAATTCATCACACAGACAACACCCACGATAAGGAAAAGGACCGAACAGTCAATTATGACCTATGTCTACTTATGAGAATAGTTAACTATAATTTCCAAACTGTTTAAGATAAAGCCACCAAAATCGTAACATAGGCATCACCCCAGACAACGAAAAGGGGAGAAGGGCCAAGTATACCCTAAGTGCACACATAAGCATAGTTGGCTATAATTTCCAAACTGTCTGAGATAAAACTATCAAAATCACAACATTGACATCGTTCCATGCAATGAAAAAGGATCGAAGGGTCAAGCATGACATAAGTGTGCATAGCTGGCGGTAATTTCCGAACAATTAAGATACAACTACCATAGTCATAATGTAATCATCACAGCATACAAAGAAAAAGGACCGCAGGGGCGACCTAAGCTCACACACACAAGCTTAGTTGGCTGTACTTGGCGAACTGTTCGAGATACAACCACCAAAATCATGTCACCCAAGACAACGAAAAGAACTGAGAAGCCAAGTTTGAACTAAGAGCACATATAAACATCGTTGTCTGTCATTTCCAACCCATCTGAGAAACAACTAGCAAAATCATAACATGATCTTACACACTCACCAGATAAGACATTTCCTCTTTCTAGACCTGCCAATGACGTCCTCGGCATACATTACATGCCAGGAGAAGATAGCATGGGCCTATGTAATCGCAAAAAGGAAAAAAAAATGCAGGAAGAGGTGCGCGGGATCGTTCTGGCTTCGCTTGGGTCACCTGTCCGATGCCTTGACCACACAACCACCACTGCATGAGACATGCGAGGAGATGAAATAGCGCACATCTACCTACATACCCAACAGACAGACACTGTATGGTTAAAATACATGCATTGACCTACACACTCGCGAACTTTCGAGACTCGCCTATGATGTTGGAAAATCGCACAGACCTACCGAGACTACGTGAGGCAGCAAGGTTTTTTTGTCCTTCCATCTAAGCATATGATGCATTCGACAGATGGGAGCGATACATGCAATACACACCGATGCAAACAGAAAGCACAAAGTAAAGGAAAAATAGTTATATGTACTTACCAACCAGCACAATCAAACAAGCGTGGGGTATGTGTTAATCGATACTGGACAAGGTCCTAGTCAGTACAACAGAACGATGTCTTTACGAAATGAAATCATCACATGCACTCGTGAACCGAGCCTTCAATGCTCACAGCCAGTCTGTACATCACACCTCCCACCAGGGCCCAAGTCCTTAGTAGTAGCACGTTCGGACATGACCGACTCTCTACACACTCGTGGTTCGCTGTGTACCGAGAGCTTAGTGCCCGTAATGAAGGACAGTCATACTCTGTTTCACATACATTCGCATTGCCGCAGCCATCGCCGATGCTAGACATGACCAGTCCGTCCTGGGCAGAATGCATTCCGTACGAACCGATTGGCCAACACTAGCAGCAGAACACGTCCGACCTACCACACGAGCAACATGAGAATCTGTAAGGCTACCCCAAGCAGTCGATCGACAGCACGAGAGTCGCATCGTGCAGTCAAGTCGAAGGATGGTACATAACACTAGTCGAGAGAGAGACCTCAAGGTGGCAGACCAGCCGCGTAACACATGCATATCCCCTTTCATGAAAAGAGTTCAGTTATACAGTACCAAGTGCCAGAACCGTATGCACATATGAAAGAACATACATGTAAACCATTAGTCATGAAAGAAAGATGACAGCGCTCTACGTTGGGGCAAGAATAGCCATAGCACATGTACTTATTTTTGCGTGCGAACCATTTATAATGGTAAAACTGTAAGCTAATTACGAAACGAATTACCTATGAATCGCTCGATACAAATGTACGAACTTTGTAATTACGAGTAAGGAGGTAGCACAACACACACATACACACATCTCAACTATGTGTGTACTCAGCTTTTAGAAGATGCAAAACATAAAGAGCAGAGGTTTATCTTAACTGGTATAGGAGCGAAGACCTGTAGGTCGCGAGCACATCTTGTAGCAGTCGTCGTGAACTCGTTGGAAGCAGACTCTACAATGACTGTTCCGCCTTTTCGCACATGGTATACATTACCGACCAAGAAAGCAACTCGATACCTACAAGTACTATAATTACATCACCACCCCTGACAAAACGTACATACTTGTTACATACGCCATTGAAAGGAACTAATACATGTAACCTGAGAGCGGTATCGTTCAATTCTCGTAGAGAGAGTTCAATCATTTCACAGGAAAAAAAAAATTGTTACTAATGCACACCGACATGAAAGTAGTCATTGCATGTTCGCCTGCAGTGAATAGAGCATGTATGTCATTCGTCGGGAAGCGAGTGGCAGTATCGTAGCAAGACATTCGCTAACAACCCCACTACCAAATATCATGAAGATAGTAACTGATCATTTACCATCGACTACAAGACATACCCGTGCGGTGCGGGTATATGCGAAATAAGTGTGTGTGTGTGTGCCTTGAATGCACACATCAGGAAGTGTTAAATGAAGACTAAGTTGATCGTGTAAGACGGACGAGTGTAACGAAGTTAGAGGCCAACATCACAGGCTAGACAGAGAACGACCAGATCCAGTCCAGCAACCATGCAGCCAGCAAAAAGTAGTCATTGCATGTTCAGCCCAGCATACCATCACAAATACTGGCAGCCTGCTTGTCATAGTAACAAGCAGGTATCACACACACTGTGTCAGCCCGTGACATGAACCATTCAGCACTTGGTCGTCGAGCGTGGTGGGAATCAGATCGTTACATCTACATTCACCTATAGATGGAATCATCAGTTGAAGACGTACCATCTGTAAAACACAGTCGGTATTGTCAACAGCAAGGAGCCTGACAAGCATTACAGTACCGACATTACCAGTGTGGAAATACCTTTAGTAAACGCTGTAATACACGTCATGTTCGCCCATGTGATAGCATTCCTGAAGAATACCTTCTCGCAATGTGCACGGCACAAAATAAAATCAGTCTACAAACACTTACTTGCAACAGGATGAAGAGATTCTTGGCGATCTAGAATGTTGCCAAGATAGTGCTACCAGTACACACACACACCTCAGGAGCTGGTGTAAGAGACAAGAGTAAGCAGCAAAACCATAACACCTCCAGGGGAGCCGTGGTGGCGGAGCGATTATCACGCTTGTGTTCCACCAAGGCGAACCGGGTTCAATCCCTGGCCAGGTCACCGGATTTCCACAAGTGGGAATGGTGCCGGACGATGCAGTTGGTCTACGGGTTTTCTCGGGATCTACCGTTTCCTCCACCCCTTCATTCTGGCGCAGCTCCATATTCACTTCAATCACCCTCATCGGCTCTCACGACCTCGCTGTTAACAGCCGCCCAAATCTTTTCATTCACTCAAGACACCTCCAACATGGAAAGATGAACAAGTGTAAAGAAGTTGACAGGTCGAACTCTGACAACTTCGCAGGCTAGACAGCGAAGGACCTGATAAGGTAACATAGGTTAGTCCAGCAACCATTCATCGCACAGTCAGCAGTCATCTACAATTACAAGGAGCATCGTATAAAACAGATGTCAGTTCGTCGGCTAGCATGGTGTCGGAAAGCAGATCATTACGTCTACCACGATCATGTACTCTACTTCAATATGAAGACGGAATCATCAGTTGAAGACTTACCACCATAACATCTCCGACATCGCCATCAACAAGGTATGTTGCAGATTCGCTACAGGCATTACGATATCAATGTTACTATTGTGGAAATACTTTTAGTATAAGTCGCACTGCACATCATCATGAAAGTAGTAATTGCATGTCCACCCTAGCTTACAAGGCATTCCACTATGATAACTCTGATGTTCTGTATATGCACAACAAGAAGTGCAAATATAGTGTTTGTCGTTCATCGGGAAGCGAAACATTCGCTAACCACACCAGTGTCAAACTACATGAAGATAGTAACTGCAATTGTCGTCTACAAGACTTACCTTGCAACCATCTATAACACCAGCAACAGCAAGACCCTCAGAAGAGTCGCTACAGTATCATTACTACCACTATGATCACGTACTCGGCTACAATACGATGATGGAAGCAATAGTTGAAGACTTGCCATCTATAACACCGACAACAGAAAGGCCCTCCGAAGTCGGCATCGGCAAAGGTCTCCGAAGAGTCGCATTATCACATCATTGTTACTGCTGTGCAAGCTAATGACTGGCTAAGATAACCACGCTGATGATGACACCACACACACACATGCACATCTGGCAGTCTAAGACAACCCCGAGACGAGCAATACAAACTAGCATGCAGTGTGAACAAGCGAACATCAACAGATGTCGGTACGTCAGCGAGCCTGGTGGTGGAACACAGACCGTTACATCTACTACGACTGTGAACACTACTACAGATGGAATCAACAGTCTGTAACAGTCTCTGGAGAGACGCTACAAGCTTATGGTACCACTATGATTGTGTACTCTACTACAATATGAAGTCGGAATCATTGGCCGGAGACTCTGTAACACTGTCAGCATCGACAAGGGTCTCTGAACAGTTGCTGCAAGCATTACAGTATCAATGTGTGGAAATACTTTTAGTAAATGGTATCATACATGCTGACACGAAAGTTATCATTGCATGTTCAGCCCAGCATACAAGGTAGTCCACTGTGTTTACCTAGGGTGATAACCTATAAACACACATAAAAAGTGTGGTTTATCCTAAAGCAAGTGCAGCAAGATGCTGACTAACACATAGCAGTAGGTACATTTCTTAGACAGCAAGAATAAAAAAAAAAAATTATTGTAGATTATATGTATTTATACATACATAACCAAATCACACACACACACACATATATAATTCAATAAAGCATCCAGCTCTGAGTTCATCGATAATTGAATTTATCTATGCGATGACAGACACATGTTCGCCTCTCTGCAATGGAAACAACCACTGTAGTCTATCAACTAGGTCAGTGGGGACTTCAGAGTAGCCAGACTTCATATCACTCTTCGCAGAAGGTTCACGACCTATGTTCTTCTTCTTCCAAGTTGGGTAGGTTGCGAGGCACCTTTGATCTGGAGTACCAGGTTCGAATCTATGTTATTTCACTCCAACTACAAGTAGATCTCGGCAACACGCTTTCGTTTTGCAGATTTCGGCACAACTTCAGCAGAATATGCATCATCACCAGCAGACATGGAGGTTACATTGTCGTTCTGGGTCTTTTTCACTTTACATGTTAGCTGTGCAGGAGTGTTGTTCACAACTTCTGACGATCTGTATGGTCCATACTCTGCAACACTCGTAGTTCCTTCTTTGCACACTGTTTTGGAGCACCATGCAGGACTAGGACGCAATGAAGACCAAGGTAGGAGAGCTGATGGTTCCCGTGGCACCAGAGGTGCGGTGAAGGCACAAGACAAATGTCAATTACTTGAAGACTGGTCAGAAGCCTTGCGGCCCTCTATTTATACTCCTTGATGGTGTACCCCTTGCTCGCCTGGCATAGGGCATTGTCCTAGAGAGGGGTTAGCAGCTGCGAAGAGCATGACACAGTACCTCGGAGAGTGATTTCCGGGGTGGGCGCTGGATACAGGCGCATGCCTCGGAGAACGTTCTAGTAGGGGCATCTGGCGGCATGCTGCTGTACTCAGTTTATCTCAATGCATGGCTTCAGTGGCTCGGCTGGCGAATTATTGTATCTGGCGTGTAGCGTCCATCCTTTACCTTGGGCAGATAAAACAGTTCCTAACGTCTCATTGTTGATGACGGCAAATCAAACTCAGTTGAAAGTGTTTCAAGTTTGTTTGCACTGATGAGTAGAAGTCGATTTAATTATATGTAGAAAGATGCTATGCACCAACAAGCCTACATGATTGCTCCCAGCCTAGTGAGAGATTACTGACATGTGGTGAAATTAAAATTTGTACTGTCCACCCGAAGCCGCCATACAGTTGCCTACTTCCTGCCCAAGAGATTGTACTGTTCGACAAGTCATCGACACACCGCTAACAGAGAAGCTAGTTCCAAGGGTTGCTGTAGGAGGGCAGCACCCAACCTACAAGGTCGTCACGGCTGCCAGAACCTCGGCGGAGAGGCGATAGAGATGTCAACAGCCTTCAACAGAGGAGATAAGAAAAGGGCAGCTCAGACCCCCGGCAGAATGAACTACCCCTGTGAAGCGAGGCTCACCACCCCTGCACTCCGCTGATCGCCTACAAGCCAAAATTTTTAGTATACAAGAAGTTGCCAAATCGCAGCTCAGGATGGTCACCGGCCCTCCAGCTTGCATTGAGGTCACCACCAGAGGAAGTGGCTGTCACCTGGACCTCACAGACTGCAAACTCCAGAGCTGATTTAACTCAGGGTTTCTGACCACTAGGCCACTCACACCGAGGTCAGCGAAGTTAGGTCTCCGAAGATGCCACTAGCACAGCATCCAGAGGTATCACGACATCACTCCTGTTCCAAACTGGAAAGTCTATTCCCGTCACTGAAGTAGTAGCAGGCTGCGTCGACGTCCCTTCTGGACTGCCCAATCTCCCCTCCGCCTCCATCACAGAATCATGTACTATAAGTCTAAAAAGTTAAATTAGAAAACAATGGTAAAGATCTCTATGGCTCATTTAAATTGAGAAAATACCTATTGACAGATGGGAATGGACCGGGTGTCCTTGGATTATCCCCAGCCTGCAAAGGCCAGGATAAATTATATTCCACAGTCTGAATAAGACCGAAATATCCGGGGTACAGTCCGGGTCGATTGGCCTCCAGCGGGACTCAAATCCAGGACCACAGACTATTTAATTATCCATTATCTCAGTTCCAGCCTGCAGTAAAGGCCGGACCCAGGGGAGCTTGGATACCACCTGGTGTACTGAGAGTGTGTGTTCCTTTTACTGTTATATTCTATTGAGATGCCTTTTTCAACTAAAGGACAAACTAGTCAAATACGTAGATTAGCCCGGCAGGCATTACAAAGAGAATTAAAAACCTCAAAATGTACAGTAACTCCGCTGGTCAATAACGACTCCTCTAATACTATCATTGAACCATTATTTAGTTCATAGGTAAAACACCCTAACGATATACCCCTGATATTCGAGGCTATAAGACACGATGGAGATTCTTTACTCTGCCTAGATTGGCCCTGGCACACGGTCGACTATATCGACACCCCAGATCCATCTTCACCCGTGCCGGAACCAACCACTTCATCTCGTCCTGCCCACCAGTACGAGACCCCATCACCACGTGCCAGGTTGGCACGGCCACCGGGAAGGTCACTGATATTTGCCTACCACCCAAGGTTGCGAACCCATGTAGGATAGTGTCAGTATCTCCCGACTTTGTTCCAACTCCCATGACTCCTCATAATAAGTCTAGGCTCAGAGTTGTACCTTCCTCCTTAATTCATTAACCCGTGACAGCAGGCGTCACCTTTCTTGACTACCCTCATGGTAAGCAGGACCAAACTTCCAGGAGGGAGACCTATTTGATCAAATTTACCCTGGGGTTTGATTCACCTCTTCCAACTAATGTCTCTCAGTCGAAAGGGTGTTATCGTGAATCTTCCAGGGTCGGAAGATCCCTGACCCAGCCAGGCAAACCTATTACACGTCCTTCCGACATCTCAGGAGAGACTCGGTAACTTCTTAATACAGGGAGTGGAATCAGCGTTCACATTTAAACTAGTTCGGGAAGACAAAT
This sequence comes from Dryococelus australis, assembly GCA_029891345.1. Lineage (NCBI taxonomy): Eukaryota > Metazoa > Arthropoda > Insecta > Phasmatodea > Phasmatidae > Dryococelus > Dryococelus australis. The sequence goes on from CM057008.1 coordinate 59,972,955, forward strand.
CCTTTCTCGGCTTCCCCTGGTTGCGTCATGTTATTACCACCTGTTGAATCAGAAGTCATATTTCGCTGTACCCTGCTTGATATCCTGGCTATTTAAGGTACACAGCACCTAAAGGGCATAAGACCTATATTTAGGTACCTATTAGGCATGCTATTCAACAATACTGTATTTATTCCATGTTTATCCTTAGCTTTATTGGATATCACCATTTTAACACACTACCACAAAACATGGCAAACATTAACAAGTATGGCCGACTGCAATGGACAGAACAGCCGACTCACCTATTGCTTGCAATAGTACTCTACTAGTAACACTACATGTGATTGGCCCAACACGAACTGTTCCCAAGTAGAGAGCTCACCAAAAGGTGATAAATATCTCGCTGTTCATACCGATGTCAGAAATGCACAATGTAAACATTTTTATTATCAGTTTCATATAACTTTAGTACATTTGACAGGACTGTTCTCGAAACGAAGTGCGGCCACGATGTATCCCTCCGCCACAGCTGTTGTCGGTGAAGAAAACTATCTTTGTAAACAATGGCAAACATTGAAAGACTGACCACTTCTGTCCAGTCATCAGGCTACTCTAGCTGGTTGCCATTCCCAACTGTTATATTTTTATGATCTAATTAGAATTCTGTTTATTTAATTGGTGGTGTGGGGAACTATAGTTTAACGTCTTTCATGTTACGTGATTGTTTTGATGATGCAGTGGAAAATTTTGTTTGTACAGAAATGGCATTCAATTGATATAACTTTAAAAGTTTCAACTTCATCAAAAGAACTAAATGCAATAAATGTGTGTCTGTTTTTACTGATGCGAGAAATACTCCACACATAAATATCATTACATTTTTTATATGAAATACACTAAAAGGGCTGTTGAGCACGAACAAACACAAACCATTAACCGCCGTCATGATATTTCGCACAGTCAACCAAAACAGTGGTCCCAGTACGGTCAACCAAACAAATTAAATCACACACAAACAGTATTATGAACTATAGACATTGTGAACATACCGCCCACCCAATATGATTTATTTTCAAGTTCACAAAGAAGACTTCACGCTTTAGATAAACATGAAATGTGAAAAGTGGACAAATCTTGTTGACAGAATGTACGAACTTCCCCTGTGGTGTTGTTCAGGTTACCACACGAACTACACCATCTTGGCCTGGATGTACCGCAGACATTCTAGCAGTCTTCCACTTTAGTGGTGGCAACATGGTGTCTTTCAGCAGCACTAACTGGTCGATGCACGTGTCAAAAACTAGTTGTGTCCATTTTCCCCTTTGCTGGAGGTTGGGTAGGTACTCTCTCTCTTCCATAATTATTCGTGAAACTGTGTGATCATTTACTAGCGATCAAGACGGTTCAAAGGAATATCACACAGATTGTGGTCAGGCAAAGCTACCAATGGCTCACCCACTAGGAAGTGGCCTGGTGTCAGCACACCATACTCCCGAGGATCTGTTGAGAGGGCACATTATAGGTCTCAAATTCAACATGGCTGAATCCTGTGCAAACAGCGTTGAGAGTTCTACGAAGGTCAACAACTGAGTACCTACAACTCTGTATAGACGCTGCTTGGCACTCTTGATTGCTGCTTCCCACAGACCTCCAAAGTTTGGACTTACTGGAGGGTTGAAGTGCCACTTCGACCCTCCCAGGTTCACCTTGGCTGCAATCTCTTCCTCATTATCCTTTGAAATTAATGTTGCATACACTTCCTTGAGTTGTTTGTGTGCTCCCACAAAGTTGGCGCCATTATCGGAGTACACATCCGTAGGGATTCCTCTCATTGACACAAATCGCTTGAATGCAGCCAGAAAAGCTGCAGTTGACAAGTCTGTGACCAGCTCCAAGTGTACTGCCTTAGTGACCAAACAAACGGACAGACAGATGTATACCTTGAAAGTTGCCTTCTTCCTCGTTCGCACAGGTGTGGCATGGAAAGGTCCTCCAAAATCCACTCCACACTGACCGGAATACTCGAACGTGAACGAACTGTGCTTTTGGCAGTGTGCGCATTGCTGGATTGTGAGCAAATGTTCTAGACTTAAAATACGGTACGCACTTGTGAATCATATTTCGCACCACAGAGCATGCATAAATTATCCAGTACTCCCTGCGGATTAGATACAAGGTTGTGGATGCCCTTGGGTGTAAGTTGATGGTATGACAATGGGCAATAATGAGTCTGCTTTGGCAGCAAAATGGGGTGTTTTGCAGTGTCTGGTAGTGATGAATGGTGTAGCCATCCGCCCACCCTAATAAGTCCATTTGAATCGAGCTCTACGTGCGAACAGTTCATGTGTGTTGGGCCAATCACATGTCTCTCCTCAAAGGGAAGGGAAAGCAGGTAATCCCAAGGAACTTGTTCAAGCGAACCAACAGACTCTTCTTTTACACCTACACACACCTAGCTCGGCCAACCTTCCCATCTACTCGTGGGTGGAACGGGGGAACCACACAGGTACTCTGTCTTCGGTACAGCTTGTCAGCCTCTTCACAGCGGTCTGCCTTCCAATCCTCAACGAGGGTGGTGTACTGTGCCTCCTAATGCCCTACTCCAAAAGATGGGGTCTCAAGGAGAAAGTGAGGTTGACATTAGTTGCTTTTGGACACCTGCACGAGTATTCCCCGGCCTTGGTAGCATCCATCGACAGTCTCCAGCCCCAGAGCAAGCCCAGGCTACAAGGCACCTGCCGGACCCAGTGATGCCAGAGAATCCCACGCGCCTCTTCAGCAACCTCCCACGCACAGGCCCTTTGGAGATTCCCTAGGGGATTGCTGAACTGATTCGCCTATTCTCGACTCCACAGCCTACTTTTGTTGCTTAGAAGGTTCCCCACGTCCTTTGTCCAGTACCTGCACCTCAATCTAAGATACCTACGTCACAGCCTGCATAGCCAATTGTTACAAGATCACTTATAGTAGTCCGTTGCCCAGGTATACAGAAACGAGTGGCGGCTCCTAAGCGCCCAATTGTGTTGAAGACCACAAACTTTGTACCCTGTCGACAGCCAACATGGCCGGTCCTTTATAATGGGAAGATTCCATTAGCCCGGAAGGAGCAGACCTCAGAGACCACACAGGAGCGCTTGGTTTAGCTCCTGGCCAAAAGCTGATAGGACTTCTATTGGCGCAGTAAATATAAGCTCACACCCTACTAGCACATAGAGTAGTAGTCCTGCGTCAGTTCTGAAACTGTATAAATTCATGTTGTATGTTCCCGAATTCATATTATTTCTGTACCACTGAGCTTATTCTTATAGAGATTTTTTTTTTGCAGATATGTAAATGTCGACTTTCTGAGTAATGTAGTAAACATGCTCGCAAAATCAAACGTTTACTTTTCTTCAACCACATTTTTAACTACCACAGAAAACACACACGCTAAAGATGTTTGTATGTGCAAGATAGCAGGCAGAAGACTTTCGTGGTGATGATTTTAATGCATCTGTTACATCAACACTAATTCCTAAACATTCTAACTCCGCAATTTCATACGAGTAACAACACACCAATAAAACACGTTAAAAGTAAAATAAAAACATAACATTTTGAACAAACAAAATATTGGCAGCAGGCATAACAAAAACAACCCACAATTTTGCTGCTGTAAGTTTAAATTACGCAATAACATGAAGGTAACGCTCTATATTTTTTTGTTGGTTTTGTAAGATTTTACTTTGTTAAAAAACAGTACTTCCATAAATGTGTGCAAAATATTTCTACATTAATCTCACCACAAAATGACAGAACAATGTGCCTCAACCAGTGCAGTGCGACTCGAAAGAAAAAAATATGGAATTGTTTCCTGTGTTCTCTGTTGATAACAAAATGATTGTTCTCACCTTTAAGGTCACTCACTGTATATTTCTGTGGTATTTCTTCAACTTCTAATATACTATGCAAAAAACAAAAACATATAAATTTCCTGGCCACGCTGACTAAAACTGCACACGGTTTGCACTTTCTTCAATGCAGTCCACAATTTAAACTTTGGAAAACTCTGCACTCAATGTGGGTGCATCAGGTAAAGGAAATGCAGAACTTGTTGAGTAAGCTCAGAATGCAGTCCAGTGCAGTTACACATGTAAATAAGGGTGTCCACTGAAATTACGTTTTGGAATTCCCCGACTTTACCCTGGTTTCCAAGCAGTATCTCACAATTTTCCCCGACCTATTTTACCTTACTTTCCCACACTTGACCGAACAAGGTGAATCAGGATTGGCACCTTTTTTCCATTAGAAAATTCCCCGACATTTCCCTGAGTTCCCAGACAAAAAGAATCTTTTTTCCCCTGACCTTTTTCTAACATTTTTTTTGCTGTAAGGATTGACACCTATGCATTATAACACACATTAAAATACTTCTCTAATCTCACAAAATTACTTATCACATAGATTGCAAAGAAAAATGCCAAAGCATTTAGTTCACAATCATTAAAACAATTTGATATTATTCTGGCAGCGGTGCATAATTGACGGAACTGCCAAATATAGCATGCATCACAGAATTCCCCGACATTTAGCTAACTTGTTTCAAATTCAACAGTTTTCAAATTTCCTGACATTTCCCTGTTTTCCAGACCTGTGAATTAAATTACACTACAACAGACCAAGCAAGCAGGGTCAACATTTTATTCAGCCCAATAACATTTCCCGTGATACACGCTACCGACTTCACACGAGTGCCCACTACAAACACCAATACTTGATTTTGTACACATAGGCCCTCTGCCACTTGGCAAGTGATGTATTACTGCCAGTTCCCAAATTTAAAATTTTGAAATGCATATGCATTCAAACAACTTAAAAAAACTCTTGCAGAAAGCAGCAATAATTTTTATTTCCCCTGACAGACATAAAAATTTCCTAACATTTCCCTGTCACATGAAATTCTCCGACTATTCCCCAATTTTGCTGTGGGTGGACACCTGTAGATGGACTCCTCCATCGAGAGCAGAGCTGTACTCCAGACATGCAGATCATACACAACACTGATCACAAGTACAATGATACACAGATACACCTACAACAAAGGATCTGAATACAAAATGTCTACCATGTGCATATTGTGTACCATGAAGTTAATTTCATCTGATCTTTGTTGACAATATACCAGTGCTGTTCTCATATTGTACTTGGTAATAAATATGTATGTTTCCAGTACTTATGTGTGACGGACTCTCCTTCCTTCCCGAGGCCTGCTCCCTGTCGGGGGAGGGAATACCTCACGTGTCGCCTTCTATGGGCTTTATCTTCTCTGAGGTTGAGTAAAGCAGATGGGTACTTATTTCCTCCGGGGTATACCATATTTTGACATGTATAGACAGCATCTAAAGTTTTTGATAAAAAATTACGAATAATATATATTTCATGTATAGGCCTAATTGAATTTTTGTTTCCTGTAAATATTATTAAGTCACTATACTGTACAAACATAATCAATTCAGACTTAAATTTTCCCCTATAAAACATTTCAGACAGAAAATTTGTATTAATACTAATTGCACTATTTTTACTTTCTTGCTTTCCCCTCCATTCCCTTCCCTTTCTTCCTTCAAACTTCCTTCGAAACTAAATTAACATTAAGATGTAGTATGTTGACAAATTTCTAAACATGTTTTGGGAGCAAACATGCTGTATGTAAGCCTCACTCCACTATTTGGTAAAAATGTGCGGCCTTTATTATTTGGCCCTTCTGCAGTGGAACAATTTCTGTCGGGGTTTTCACCTGGCGGGTCGAGGATTTGCTCACGTTGGGGAACCTAATCGGATACCGCCTGGCAAAAGACCTGCGACCGGTTGGAGGGGAATAAAACCCCCGGAGGAGATCGACATTGTTCACAGTGAAGGACGGGACATCAGCTGTCACCTAAGAAAGAATGAAATTATACGAGATGAAAATGACAACGAAATGGGGTGTGTGTGTGTGGTGTAATGCCCTGGATAGTACCCTACTCTGCTTGTCGCTCGCTTCCAGGGCGTCTATATGGGGCTGGCCTCATGGGCTTGCGAACTGGTATAAAATCAAGGGTAGAGGATACTGTCTTGGGTTTACACATGGGTTTGGGGTGAATGACTATGTTGAGCAGTTTCCTGGCGACACTATGGATTCTACACATGGTAAGGGGCGCAGTGCTACTTGACAGGTTTAGGGGCCGTCTTACTACAGGTCCAGATGTTGGAGGGATTAAATACCTTATATAGCTGTAAACTGGCCACGAGTAACAAATACTCGGGCTGGGATGGAATTGGTGCGGGCTCAGTAGCGGGTCTGATGGGAAGTATACCACCTGACTGGGATAGTTCTCGCTGTAGGGCCCATCGGGCTAGGCGTCGAGTGCGGCTGTTGTGACCACCTCCTTCCTTACGCATCTGAACTCTTTACTAATGAACTATCACAAGAAAATTAAAATCGAGAACTTATTAAATTCCTCTCAAAATGGGAGGGGGGCTCTTCCCATATACTAACTGATTAGACTAACTCGCTCGCATCCTGGCAGTCGGGGCTCAGCCCTCCTGGGGAGTGTCTTGTAGTCACTCCAAGGCGATGAGCATGAGATAAGACTTAGCTAGTATAGGAGCGTTTCCACAGATATGCCCGGGTGCACCGGACATGCATTGGGAGTCTTACGCAAGCTCCAGGAAACCTAAGGGGTTCGGTCCACTTGCACATAATCTGCAGTGGTCGCTCAGTATTTTGAGCTACCCATTAACAATGATTACTCTCCATTAATATATATATATAAATAAATTAAATTTAAATTAATAGGTGGCATAAGAAATAACTACCTCACCAATTATTAAATTTTACACAGCATAATTAATTCCGCTTTTGGAAGACAACGGGGATATACGGTTCTGTATGATCAAAGCTAAAATAATAAATTAGAATTATTTTACGTTAAGTCTGGCGAAGGCTAACCTAATTATTTAATTTCAATCTCCAAATAAAATTCCAAGTATCTAACTCGCAATCTACAGTGAGTTAAAGGGGTGGTTTATGTCCGGAAGGGACGTCGTTACGGCCTGCTCCACGCAAGTCGAGTGACATGGGTAAAGGGGTGCAGGGGTGAGGACGTCGGGTTACCTTCGGATCTTCAACAATGGGATTTTCTCCACGGGCTGTAGGGTAGTTGCTAGTGCTAATCGAGGAACAGTCTGCCTGCTGCTGGAGTTTAAAGGATGAGAGCCCTCTGACCTCTTACTCAGGTCGGACGGACCAACGTAGTCTGGGGAGAGCGTTTTCGCTGCTCCTTATATATCCAAGATTTCAGCTTCGTGGCTGTCATAGGGGTGCGGAGGTACTTAGCCTTCCAACACAGGGGTAGATTATTTCAGGGTTGTGGGCTATGCCACACATTTTTTTATGACCCTGAATGGAGGCTGAAAACATATCTATCACTGCCTTTTGAAGTTCGGCGGCGGCGACGTCACTGGTTTAAGGGGTGCTGCTCTCCTGCGGTGACTCCGTTAACTTCTTTGTCTGCACTAGTGTTCATGGCTCTGTGAGTACAACAATCTTCGGTTTTGGGGTGGCGACTGCATGCCACATTCTGAGAATGCAATACAGTTCAAATCATTAATTGCGTTTATTATTTGTGTGTCTGTAGTTGTCCAACGTGTGGAAACAACCCTGTAGCCACGGGATTGTCTGCCGCTTTTGACTTGCCCCGAATCTCTCTCAGCACCTACTGATGGGGCAAAGTCATCTAGAAGGGTGGCATGCATCTTTAATAATCGTTTTATTTTTCTTCTTAAAAAGATTTGTTTCTTTAAAACCGATGTAATATTGTCAACAATAAAAGGAATCACAATTTTAGGAATTGAGAATTGAGCATGGTATCAGCATTAAAATTGTGACATCTGTACTTATTTTGCTTGACTTTGACCCCCTGAAAAGCTGAATATTGGGCCAGTGTTCAATCGTTTAAGTGAAAACCAAAAGTTCTAATGGAGCATTAATTAATTTTAATAACGTGAAGTCTTCAGAGAGAAATTATACCCTAGACTTGTTGCCAAAAAGGGTGAAACACCACATTCCATCCAATATTTAGTGAGCGCAAAGATAATGGTACACTTTCACTGGCCTTGTGCAGGAAAGTCAATTGTTTGTATTGACATGTGACGTGTCCCGATATAATTACTAAATACGACTCCGCCTTGTATTCACGTGATGTGATGTCACCCCGAGCAGTGTTTGACCCAGGATTACTTGCTTCTAGAGTCAGCCTGCACACCCCTAGGGGCAAGGGGCACCCATGGACATGACAGTTAAGGCAGTCTACGCCATTGGGTCAGAGATCACACGTCTGCTAATTATCCCAGTGAGCGACAGAAGCCGGCCATGAAGCACAGCAGGAGTGATGCAACCTGCACACAAGGAGAACCGCACTTTCAGCCTCCCCAGAGAGTATGTGGCCTGCTCTACTAAGGGAGGGGTTCTAGATCGAAAACACCAGACCAGACGAAGGACCCGCAGCCGGCCATCTAAATATATTAGCGTGCAACTCCAAAATGCCAGTTGACACTACGCAGCTCGCTCCACAGAGATAACCGAGGAAGATTCAACCCCCACTTACACTCGCTGCCACTTTACTTAGACAGTGAACCCCCAAGTCCCTTCTGGACAACAGCGTAGATTACTTATTGTCAGTTGTTATGATAGTTACCTTACCTTACTTCCACAGGTTACAGTTCAGTTCATTGATAGCTAGGAGAAAGTATGGGCCACTCAGTCTATTGCTCTGGGGAATAAACACGTAATCTTACCTAACCCTGAGTATTTATTCTTGAATCCTATTTACAGAAACCAGTGTAGGACTGCAGGCTACCCTTGACCGGGTGCACGTACGTCGTAAACATAACCCATTAGACAGCAACCATACTGCACTGGGTATGCTGAGATAACTGGTGCGCACGTTCAATAGAGCTCAGACCACTAGTAATACTCTCCACGAGGCGGATAGACATCCAGCACAGCTAACCCACCCCATCCACCACGTTGTACTTCGCCGGCTGGAGGGACAGGACTGATTCTGGTTGGCCCAACTCCTTCTGGTTACACACTTAACCAGGGAACGCGTCGCCTGCCCTTAGTGTGGTAGACTGTAGTACCTACCCGTATGCCCTTCCCTCATAGAATCAGTGCAAGGTGGAGAGCTAAGAGGGCAACTACTGCCTCTCAACCTAGTCAGTTGCTCTGCAACCCATTGCAGTGCCATCTTACCCTCAGCAGGGGCTGCTGAGGGTAAGATGGCACAGAGTTCACGCCACACGACAACTGGCGAGGCCTCACCTCCCTCTTCAAGCCACCTTGTAACCATGGTGCGCGTACGACTGGGGCGCCCAATACCACTGGCCATCGCCCCAGCCTGTACTTCAGCCCTTTGAGACCCAGCAGCTCACTGCAACAGCAGCCAAGCCAGGCTCTACCCCGGGCCATGCCCACTGTAGGTAAGAGATTGAGTTTGTCTACACCACCAGGGCGTAGAGCCACTAACCCTACCCAAACCTGCCTTTGTACCGTGCTGCAGGGCCACGCGCACCAACCTATATTGCAGACGGGGACCAATAGACTGCAAATAAACCACACTTCACCACCACAGTAAGTTAGTATATAATATAGAAAATCTTGTCTGACAGTGGCGTCGTCTGTTCAGCTGATATCACGCATCAGTATTAACTTATTATCACTGGTCGTCGTGAACTTTACACACACTCAACTTAAGGGTGGCAAAAGGGAGTGAAGAGATTTGGGCGGCTCTTAACAGCGAGATCTTGAGAGCCAATGAGGGTGATTGAAGTGAATATGGAGCAGCGCCGAAATGAAGGGGTGGGGGAAACGGGGGATCCTCGAGAAGACCCGCCAACCTATGGCATTGTCCGGCACGATTCCCACATGCAAAAATCTGGTGACCCGGCAGGGAATCAAACCTGGTTCGCCTTGGTGGGAGGCGAGCGTGCTAATCGCTCAGCCAACATGGCTGGTGAAACGTAGATGTCCTAATGCAGTTTTCAATTGGTGTGACTCCTTTTACTTCGCTGTGAACAAACACGGCTAATGACTAGGGGGAAGACAGCTGGCTCACCCTCCCTCCGGCAACAGAGAGCTGCATGCACGCCTCGCATAATCATTACTGTGAGGTTCTTTCTGCCTCACTTTCCGTTTGCTTTCATTCTCGGGTCTTGGCATGCACCTACTGACTGGAGTGCAAACTGTGTCTGGTATATGTGATTGTTTCTGGCTGATGTCAGAATACGTGACCAGCAGATTCACCAATCACACTTATCCACAGCAGCTACAACTGTACAACAGAAAATTTGATATATCAGCTATAGTTCATTCACTGCAATACTGAGTACATTGATCTTGCAACGAACACACTCAGACACAGAGTGGATACCAAACAAGCCATAACTGGGATTACCACGAGGAATTAATGGGATTTAACTATGGATTACCTTCAAAGAATGACTACGTATGTGATAATAGTACAAAAAGTGAAAAGAATGATTTAAATATAGTTCTTACTCTGATACCTAACAAAGTTCCATTTTAAAAAATTAGCCCATTGCATTTCTGTGTTGAACTAGGTACAACATTTTTCATTTCTCTTTGAAAGTTTTTGAGTGCTCCATCATTTATGCATGATTACACGCAGATGTTTTTCCACGACTAAGATGACGATCCTTGCATTCTGGTGCCTTCCCACAGAACATCTAAGCCCATCTCAGCGTGTGTAATCCAGTTCATGTAGAGATGAGTTAACAGAATGAGAAATGGGCTCAGATGAAAAAAATTTACAATGCACACAAATTTTCTTTCAAGGTTATTTATTTCAAATTTTTATGGACGAAAAAAATACACTGAAAAAAATTAACAGCAGAATCAAACATACAACAGCGATATAAACGTACATGACACACAAAATAAAGTGGAAATTTGTAACTCCTTCAGGTAAGTCACAAACAACACTATTTATTCCTGGCCAAGTGTTCAAAATGTGTCAAAAACATCTAGCATTCTGGACACGGACAATTCAGTTACCTACAAACAGCAGCATGGATAGAAATGCTGGTTCAAACAAATAAATTTAATTTTCATTTTTCTAAAACACATCATGTATATATACACAAACACAGATGCAGAAATCAATAAATAAAGTCAACTTTTAACGCTCAAAATCTCATCTGTCAAAATACTACAATTTGGGAAATTCAATCTCTTGCTGGTGGCCGTAAGCCAGACACAAACGCCACAGGCAATCTAGCATCATGCTTGCGCAATACAAAAACGAACATTTCTGTCTGGAACGGTGGAACACAGGTCATTAATGGTAATAATGCGACGATCGCTGGACGCATGTCTTCCTATTCAACGATATGGTCTGGCTTCTCCCCAGACGCATGCCTCTCCCACATGCGCTTGTACAAATTCTCCATCCCTTCCGCATACAGCTGGCAGTCGAACAATGGGCTATCGCTGCGAGCCCTCCACACCTTCGCACGAATCGCTTTCAAACTGCAAACAAATTCGTAACACAATTATAATAGAACCTTAATTTTTCATCCCTCTGTTACATTTACCCCTTACACACAAGTTTACTCAAGTCCCACCATTTCTCCTGTGGGGGCAGCGGTGGTTCAGCGATTAACACTCTCGCCTCCCACCAAGGCGAACCGGGTCCACTCCTCGGCCGGGTCACCGGATTTTCGTACGCGGGAATCGCGCCGGACGATGCCGCTGGTCGGCGGGTTTTCTCGAGGATCTCCCATTTCCCCTGCCCCTTCATATTCTCTACAATAACCCTCATCTGCTCTCAAGATCTTGTTGTTAAGAGTCCAATCTCTTCATGTCACATTTTTCCTGTGTTTACAATGCATTAAATTCCTGCCTGTTACATATGGTTTCCCTATTTTCACGCATTATCAATCCACGTGCTTAACAAAATTAATTAATTTCATATATCGATGTCTTATTTAGAAAAAACACTAAAGCAGATACTGACAATGCAATAATGTGTCTACAGGAAAGTTTCACTGGAATGTACATCATTCCTGAAACTTCTTAAATGGAGGTCAATACACATTAACAAATGCAAAACTCTCCCTATATTATTTATGTTTGTTTGTTTACACTTACACCCCTTTCCACCCAGCAATTATGCATAGTTTAATGTTGATTTAGTTACAAATTCTGTCACATTTCACATGTTTACTCAAAACATGTGAGACAAGTGTAAATAATGTTCCTTCCTAATTTCCCTCAGAATAAATGCATTTTAGGTTATCTTACCAGCAACAATTCTCAAATATGACATCCTGGAATGTGGTCACAAAATCTTGGCAAAATTGCATTCTGAAATAATTGTGAACCTGGCATATGACTTCGTCAGTGAGCAAGCCTGGCTGCTCAATTCCTATGGAGTTTTCATTGTTACTGATGCATGACACATTCCTGTGCATTAGGCATGCGCACTCTACTTTACGACTTCGCCCCATCACCAAGCAGCAGCGCTTATTTGGGCAAGTCGTTATTAAATAGTACAATATTCACGTGCCTACCGGGTCCAGTAACGCTACTAGACACATTATTAATAATTAAATTGTAATGTTCACTCACAGCTGTTATGCGGTCGCCCTTAACCTCAAACACGGGAATTGTACTGTTCGACGAAGCTGTCGACAGCCTGCACAAAGATCAACCAGTTCCATGAGTAGCTACAAGGGAGCAGCACCGCTGCCAGTGGAACATTCACAACCTCCAGCTTGCAGTCTGTGAAGACCGGAGCTCTACTGTGCAAGGGTTCTGATCACTAGGCAATCGCAGACGTGTAACTGTGGTCTTGTGGGAAGTCCCTCAGGTAATTGGTACAACCTCTCTTACTTTCAGTCTGCAAAGACCAGAGGTCACGTCAACAGACAGAAACCAATAGGCTCTTTTCAGCACAGTTCCAATTCGACTACCGAAGGAAGCAAAGCAGTCCAGCAGAGTCTACTGCTGCAGAGCCATGACGACTGTCAACCAGCTCCAGAGAGCTACACTAAAGGCAGTTTGAGTACACTCAGGAGAAAAGCATTAAGATCCTCAGTAAGAAAATTATTATTAGCATCAACAGAGAGTACTCATACCAATTGTGAACCCCCCTTAAGTAAAGAAGATCTACGAAGCGGTAAACATGTGCGGATTAATATCACGTTTCACTGAAGAAAACGCACTACAATGGTACCAACAATCAACTATGCTTACAGAAAGCAAATAAAAAATAACTAATACAGATAAATATTCGACAACACCAACAAGATACGCGTATAAAGACGAGAAAAAAAAGCATATGAACTATAGCGTTCACCCAGCTGGAAACTGGAAAAATGGCTAGCCATTGATTGGAAACATTTACTGTTTGTACGTTTCGACTTGCTCTGTCATAATTGCTAAACAAATTTTTAAAAGTCCATTCACACAGTTAAAAACATTAAATATTGCTTTAAAAACATAATTTAAACCATAAATATGGTAAGTATAATTCACATGGTTGAAAACATATTGTTGCACAAGAGGATGCCCGAGGAGCGTATTTGATTTTGTAAGGGACGGAGGTCTTGATGATGATAAACTAAATTTGATTTCTAATTTATTCACTCTGCTACTATGTAAATCAATTAGCTGTCTCCACTTTTACTCATATTTAACAGTGAGCGCACTATTAAATGTTTATTTCAAATTTACTTAATGTCCTTGTTAATGTATCTTGATTACAGTCAATAAACTCATACCCATGATGTATGTCGCTTTCTAAAGCCTGATCTGAGACATGGTCCATGGGGTTTTGGTTGTGCTAGGTCAGGCACGCTGAATCAAGGTTACAGGTTACTGTCGGAACTTATGTGAAGTAGGTCGAGTTGGCCTCTGGCTTGACACAAAATGTGGGACTGCAAGCACACCTTACTTACTCGGTCAGGCTTCCTTACCTTGACCATCTGACTCGTAATCTGTTTCTCCGACTGCAGGTGTGGTTGGGTGCCACTTGTACAGGCCCCAAGCCCCGGTGTCTTACTACTGCTGTCGACTACAGGAATGCTGGGTTCAGCGTGCGGTAGGCAAGCTGGCTGCTTGCCAACATGTGTTGCAAGTAGGAAATAACATCACTTGAAATAAACAACTCGGATAGGAACAATACGTATTTATTACCTAGTAATAAACAAGATGACGCGTACCATCTCCTACCAAGCAGTAGTAACCTACGGTAAAACAGGTGGAGGAGACCTGCTCCTAAACTAACTTGGTATAGAATGACTCAGTCACAGCTACTCTAACTCAGGATGTCTTAAAGACTCTTTAAGAAAAAAAAGTTGCCACTTCTTTTATTGGCAGTGGGTGTAGTTGCTACTACCAGAAACCTGTAGAACCAGGAGGAATGACAACAGAGTGTGTGGTAGTGGTATCTGCAGACTTACTGTTGAAGAGCTGGTGGTAGATGCTGCAGAACCATTGGAGCCAGTGGCAGCCATTGATGGTAGCCTCTGGGGCTGCTTCTGGCTGGTGGTAGGAGCCACTGGAACTCCTGGTGGCTGTTGAGAAAAGACTCTGGAGCTTATGGTTGTTGGTGGTTGAAGCCTTTGGAGCCTCTAGTTGTTGGTGGCAGTAGCCACTGGTGAAGATCTCTTGAAGTTCTTGGAGAGGACAGTGAGGGCCTAAGGTGCAGTAGAGAGTCCCAGTACAGAAATACTGAGGTGAGCAACTGGAGAAGATAACCGGCGTCTTCGACCGCGCTCTGCCTTATATTGTGCCCTCGGCTGGCCCATGCCTGGGCTGGAGTGGGAGGTGTGGCGTCACTCTGTGACGTCTGCCTACTGGAGCGAGCAGGGTGGGAGAAATCTACCCTTGCGCTCAGTTAATTGGCCTCGGGAGATTAGCAGCGCTTGGCCACCTTCGGAAAGCTTGGCGAAACACTGTTTAGCAGGTGCTTCGGGGAGGCTGACGTGTTCTGCGACCGCTTGGAAACAAAGCTTATTTCACATGCTAGGTTTGCCTGCTAGACTGGAGCGATCCTGTGCGCATTCGTGATTAATGTGTTGGGTTTGACCCTTCCTTAGGATACGTCGATACTACGCGAGTAATGAGTGGAAGTTGAGTGTGGAACATCAGGAAATACCATGTGTCTGTAACTTTCCCTACACGGGACACAACTCTGTAGTCACCTGTGGTTGTGGTTCCTGGTATAATATATCACATTAGGATGCGTCGTCTGTTTAGTATAATTCATAAGTGGCATGCATCACCCGTTAGTAGGATGTGTTCATCTGTCACTCACGCAATTGATCCAATAGTCTAGGCTCCAGCCACGTCCTTCAAAATGTTGACACTCGCATTCACCACCTTCCTTTATCTACAGCTTACCACACCGCTCGCTTGGAAACCAGCCAGTCATCCATTCAGCCACTACAATTAAAAAAAACTCCCGGTCCAGAGGCATGCTGTGAAATTCATAGTCTAGCTGTAACCATCTTGAAGGTTAGACACACACCGAGTTGCGCTGAGAGCCTAGGTCAGTAATCCAGACAATTCTTCGATAAAACGAGGAAATCACTACAACCCGGGTCTCTCAGCATCGTGCAGCAGAATATTATCTTGTCTGCCTCACTTTTCAACTGAAACGCCATCACTATTTGGTCGCCTGCCTCTGTTATCTCGTAACGACTCTCCATCATCCTCGCTTATACGTGCAGGGCTGGCCAAGGACAGCCACGCAGACCTCGGACAATATTTTCTACAGCCATGTACAATGCTGATATAGTACCTGCAAACATGGCAAAATGCAAACTTCTCTCCTTTTTTAAGACTTAAATATAAATACAGTACGCTCTGAATTTATTTGGTGTACTCTTGCCTAAAAATCAGAAATAGGTTTTTGCATGTTTCCCACTAATTTTGCCAATTACTATGCAACAATACAATGTAAAAAATACTAACTACAACATGAACATGGCCGAAGAGTAAACATACACACACACTGTGTGATGAAAAGATGACGAGATGCTATTCATGAACTCTTCACAAACATATGACTTCAGCGCTGTCTTCAACTTCAATCAGCCAATAACATGCCGCAATTATCTACCAGATCCAGATTCTTTGTTACAGTGACGTGTGTCTATCACGTTATCTACGGCGATCATAGGAAAAATACGTACACAAAAAATACCAAAAAATGTCACGAGAGAGAGAACCACACCCACACACACACAACCACAACCACCACACAAAAACACCCTTTTCCGTACACACTACACTGGCAAGTATATGACAGTATTTCTTCACATTTGTCTACATTAAATACTCTCGTTTAAGAGTGCTTTCTTTTCTGCTGGGAATATTAACAAAGTGGACAAAACATCCGACTATCTCATTGGTCCAACATCCTTGAGAGCAAAGCTGTATTAAATTATTGGCCAAAAAAGCAAACTAACACAACGTGGCCTTAATATCATTTAAGTTTTTATTCAACTTATGCCGCGCACACACGTGGCTGGCTAGTGAATCATGAAAATACAACCTCAACTCAACAGAATGCCCACAAATTAGTCCAAATTGCATTTTGGTGTAAAATAAATGTCCGTATCTAAGTTCACTCACAAAATAGCAAAACTGGCAGAAGAAGGAGAAACAGAAGAACCCTCCTGTATTATGAAACGATTATCTTCCCACAGATGTTAATCTGTGATATACGTTTCCCTCATGTCCAACACTGTGATAAATAGGACATTAAAAAGCAAGTTTTACAATCTTAACTACTGTGAAATTGCACCCATTGCAATTTAAATATCAGTAATGTAATTCAGAAATGGGAAATTGTTAATAACTACGCTCCATTTCATGCCATTATGGGTGGCCTCAGATCACCCATATAACCACAGTGTTCCGTTGACTGAATCATATAACAAGTTTTGTGCATTTCATATAAGTGGGGTGAAATCTGAAAGACAAGGCAACCAACCTATACATTATTTAACAGTAAATGCTCTTGTTTGAAAGTATTGTATCAGCTAATGAATTGCTACGAGATGCATGTTGTTAAGTTGGCAATTTTTATTAGTACTTACAATTAACAGTTGTAATTAAAAATCTTAATTACACTTGCAACATAGTGAAATCCTGTTAACAAGTTTTCTTAAGTTGAATAATTGTGCACTTTGTCTACATGCACATGTGTAATTTAACACTTTCCAGAAGTTTTCCTGGTTAATAAGCATTATTTTTTCAGTCCGTCCAGAAACTTCTTTACAGAGTTTGACGTATATGGTTTAAATTAGGTTTTTAAAACAATATCAATTTTTTTTGGCATTTAGTGACCGGGCTTTAAAACTATGTTTAGCAATTGACAGAGCATGTCGACACGTATGAATGGAAAAATTTCCAGCCAAATGGCTAGCGATGTTTATGTTTACAGCCCGCCCGGTTAAGCGCTGTTGTGAGTGTGCTTTTTTCATTCATGTTTATAAAAGTATCTTGATGGCATTGGAAAATTTTAGCGGTAGTTAATAATTTTTTTATTTGCTTTCTTTAAGCATAGTTGGTTGTAAGTACCACTGTAGTGCGTTTTGAGTGAAATGTAATATTAATCAGCACGTGTTTACAGATTTGTAAAACTGCTCATTCCGCCAATTTCCTTTGCCGTCTGCAATGAAGCGACACATATATTTTACGTAACTACTTTTAAGTTTGTTGGTTTCAGGAAACATACACAGTGTTGATTTTACGGTTATGATTCTGCATATAAACTATTTAATGCTAGTGATGAACAAACGCGATTTTAGCTGCGCAAACTTGCAAATATTAGCATAGAAAAACATGTGTTCAAGAGGTTGCAAATTTACAAACAGTAAGTTTACATGTTTTGCAAATAATGTACTTGTAAGTTGTTGCTATAATTATTGAAATGCACATTGCCTGAAAAAGCAGCACTTTCAACACTTTTGTAGTGTGTGATTAATATTTCTTTATTTGTCTATATCGTAAATTCAACTAATGTAAGGTTAACTTCGGTTAAAGTGCGTGTGTGTATTAAATTGCTGCATCTGTACGAATACGAACAGCGATGTATGCATCACATTTTGTTTTTTCATAAAAGTTAAAATTTTAGAAGTTACAATAATTTAAATGTTATTTGCATACGAGCAAAATTTCCGATGAGTTCCACCAAAAAATATGCAACTCAAAATGCCACTCTCTCACAAGAACATCAAAACAATGCCGTCTCATGAAAGACATTATACTAAAGCCATCCACTCCCTCATTACTTCCTTTTTGCCCCCGAGATAAAATAAACAGAACCCAAACAAATTTCACTTAATTACAAAAATAAAACAGGTTGGAATGCCAACTTAGCTATACAGTATTATCCTACATTGAATACTGGACGGAAGTTAGCAAACTTCAGTCTTTCAGTGCCTGCCATGACAGAAAACACGAGGAAAGAGGAAAATGAAAATGTGCATTGGACTCAAACATTTGTTTACAAATGTCTTTCTTCTGTGACAAAACAGCTGTGGTGGAAGGATACATTGTGGTCATGCTACTTTTTTTAGAAATGTCAAAATTAACCCCACTACATGAAATGGACAATGTCAATATAAAAGAATGGAACAGTTACCATGCATATTTGTTTCTTATTTGCCTTTTACCTAGCTTGTAAAAATGTACGTTGACGCATGTCGCTCCTACACCTATTATAATACGACTCCGACTCGTAGACTAAGAGTGCTGTTTCCATCTCTACAGACGTGAGACACAGGCTGCCTACCCCAACAGGCAATGGAAACTTATGTGTATTTCCTTCTCACCTGGAAGACACGTATCCCGGTAGGCACGCCCTTCCCCCACCCCAGCACAATGCCAACAAGCTGCTCAGACCTTGGGCATGGCAGAGCACAGACCCAACAAGGCACGAAGCCAGAACCACTGACAAGATGATTCTCATGCCACTCCGGGCCGGAGGATGTCACGTCTCCCCTGCTCCCCACATCTGCAGCCTACAATCTACCACTATATAAGTCTGGCCACAGCCGAGCTCTGGCGTCATTCTTTCGCTTCTCTTGCAACGCCCACAGCACTCTTAGTGCTCGGGAGCTCTAGTGAAGTTCGAAGCCTACAAGTACGCCTTCGTGGCAACCAACTACGTACGTCGATGACCAGTCAGCCCGGCGACATACAAACACGAACTTTCTTCTTTTAACTTAATACATCTCCTCAAGACATCTTTAATTAGTCATTTAACTGTAACTCTTATTTTCGCCTAGAATCAGCTTTTCCCGTTTATTTAGAACCAGGTCACCTAAATCTGGAACCACGCAGTTATCTTCAGCTATCCTCGACTTAGTAGGAGGTAACCCAGGTCATGTGTTTATTGAACTTTCAATAAACACATGTTGCTTTCTACTGTGCTACTTTTATTTCCAGGGTATATATCTGTACTCACAGTTGGAGGTAGATTACGCTGTGCTCCGCCAACGGAATCCGGGGAAGTTATTAGAGTGAACTAAGACATACACATTAGACGGCTACCTGTTTCTTCCCATCAAACACACAGCACTATTAGTGCTTGTGGGGAAGAAACAGTGACTCCACAACCACTAGTAACACATTCACACCAGGAGACACGACACACTCGGGTTGCTTCGCACCACTCACACTGTTAGTACGCTGTGACGGTGACCTGCAGTGCTGCCGGGTATTCTGGGTGGACGCACAACCAGTAGAGGCTTGGCGCAACTCTGGCTCAACGTCCCTGATCAGTCCGCCTACGGTCAGGATCAATGGGGACTCTTATTGAGCCGGCCAACCAGTCTTTATTGGGGTACACTGTTAGTATTTACGTTTCAGTGTACTGCGTGATTTATAGATTTTACCCTACGCCTCATGAGAGGAGTGGTAGGAGAAGCTGCCTGGCCAAGGAAAATATCACCCTATCCAACACAGGATAGACAGGCGGAACATGTCCGTGCCGCCTAACTCAAGACGTCAAGCAGTCACATCTGCACCAGTAATATTAATTGAGTTTCCACCGTGTGTTCGTACCAGCTACAAGTTATCACCCTGTTGTCTACGGCTTCTTAACCGGAGTGGAAGTTCGCCTAGGTTGGGACAACTTGGTCTTCTGGACAAAAGAAGCACAACTTTGGAACATTCGTGCAGGCATTTACCCCGCTTAAGACTAAACTTACCTCAACTACCTAACTAGAGGTGAGAGTGTATCAGAACTAGCCACACTCCTCGCTTCATCCCTGCTACCTTAGTCGCTTTTGGTCTAGCGAGTAAAATTCTGTACCTACCGTGTCCAGTCAGTCTAATTGGACATGCATCAATATATATATATATAATAATCATAATATAATAATTGTTGCAATGTGTACTTATCAACAAAACCCTTTGATTCAATATTTAATTCAAATTCACTTCAAAATGAAATTTCCAGCTTCGCCCACCCTTAATTACAATTCTTTACTTGGACTTAATAGGCTACTAAATAATGAAAAAAAAAAAGAGAAAAATGAACTACAACTCAGAATGGTACTCGGACACGCACACACACAGAACTACTATCAGACTGCAGTGTACGATGAGTCGCCACTTGAACAAGCTGGTCCAACCAACAAAACATAATGAACACACATTTGTATGGAAAATGTGCGTGTGCCTGCATGTGCGTGTGTGGATATCCACGAGTACTACACTATGTACTTGTGTTTTCAGTATCCTTTATAAAATATAATTAGTAACATAGCTGCCTAGTCTTGCCATAACCACATAGTATAAAATAAAATAAAATGTTGCCAACACTAAGTACCAAAGAACTTGATTGACAGTACGGGAATGATTGTCATGTAATAGGCATATAAGTTATTGCCAGAGGCAATGTTGGTTAATTTCTTATTCTTTTATGATGTTAACACCCTTAAAAGTGAGCACAAACACTTTCTCAATTTTTTAAACAAGCTTATTATGCATCATTTCAAGCTGAACAGAAGCTAAAAACAAAGTACTGGTACAGTTCTAAGTTCTAATGGTGAGCCCAGCTCAGAATAAAACACCTAAAATTGACGCATGCCGCTTATACCAGTTACTATAAACATTTACGACTCATCTCACTGCAACCCTAGTGTACACTTTTATACTCGTGAGATTTAAACCCCTTGCCATTTCGTACACGGAAGTACCGGTCTGCCACAATCCTGGAGGGCGGCCGGACACGTGGATACGAGGGGTTGCGAAAGACAGCGGCGTGTCATTCCCCCGCCACCTCACTGAGAGATCAACAGAGGGAGCTACCCCCACTCTGGCTTCGCACCTGAGGGACGTCACACGCCTTCCCCTGCGCCACGCGCTGCCTTGCTATTTAAGGCAGTGCGCGGCGGTCCTCGCCAGTTGTTCCTGCAGTCTTCTCAGAGCACCTGGGTGCTGGAGTCTAGACTACTACGAGCCTTTCAACAGCCCTTCCAGAGGCCGTTGCCAACGACTTAACAGTCTTCAGCAGCCACCAGAGGCTGCCATCCTTGATGCCGCCTTTAGAGTTCTGCAGCCCCGCTACCGGACGTTCTAGCGATGCCAATAGCTATCAGAAGCTATTCGTACGTAAGCGTCTGTGGTGCTTATTTCGAGTCCTCCGTAATTACACTCACTCTATGCCATTCAAGGTGAGGCAAGGCACCAGGAGAGAACAGCAAAGAGTTGCGCACCTCGCTGCCAGACAACTGGCTGGTCTAACTCTGCTTACAGCTAGTCGACGAGCCGAACGAGAATGTGCCGCCTTACCCCTGACACTGGCACCACCAAGGTCGACTGTAATTAATCCAGCTTCTTTCCCATCCGACGTGCCATCCAGTTGTAAGAGTTACTGAATCAGACCGAGAACCGGCTAGGCATCTCAAACAGTAACTTCTGGAGCAGGAGCTCAGAGGACTGGAACGGCGAATTGTGCGTTGTGTCATGTCGTGCTCTGGCTACCACCCGAGCAGAAGACGACAGACTTAATCAGCTATATGCAGCTACCCCTCACCCGCAAAACAATAAAGCACCTACCACTAGCACCTCCGCCCGTTGTCAACTACGACTAGCTCCGAAACAAGTCGTAAGCCGGACCAATTAAAGGGACTTGTGACTTGCAAAGTCGAGAACTTCGTACCAACTTGTAAGGCCACGTGCCCTACCGCAATAACCAGCCGTAAATAAGCGTAAGCCAACCCGTAATCACAACCGACTGAAGTGCAACCAAAGCCATACGACCGTGATGCAGCCTTAGCTAATTGGACACGCACCATACTGAAAGCCTTGGAGTGAGTGAAGAGATTTGGGCGGCTCTTAACAGCAAGGTCTTGAGAGCAGAGAATATGGAGCAGCACTGGAATGAAGGGGGGGGGATCCCCGAGAAAACCTGCCGACCAACGGCATCGCATGGCACAATTCCCACTTGCGAAAATCCGGCGACCCAGCCGGGGATTGAATCCAGTTCGCCTTGGTGGGAGGCGAGCGTGTGTAAACCTTGGAATTACCAAACCTGAAACTTGGGTTTGGGCAGAAAACTTTTTTATAGTGCTTTTCATGTTTACACCACATTACAAATTTTCAATCTGTTTTGAATCGTACGTTTCCTAGATCTGTACAAATATTTGGTATACTGAAACAAAAATGAAAAGCGAGAACTTTCATTTCCATGAATATTGGGTGTTTAATGAACATTAATTAGTGCACCAACAAAGGAAAATGTTTGTATATCATCTTGTACGTTTTCATTAATTTATAACTACATAAAAATGAATTTTAAATATAGGCAAGAACCTCTGTGGGAAATAATATTCTATATTCCATATTTTTCATTTTTTTTTGGTTTGGTTTGCTATGAATTTGTTGTTATGAATACCTCGCTAAATTGTTATGAAATTTGTAAGAACTTTTGTTTAGTACTAAACTCTTAAGGTTGAAGTAAAGCAACTGCCTATGGAGCTCTGCACCTGAATGAACAATATGAATAACTCACTAAAGTAAGTAGTACAGATAAAATAAAAATTGACATTTGTGCTGTATATGAAAGAAAAATGTATGTATTTTGCCAAATTATAAAATATTTAGTTAAGGTATACTTTTTAAATGTAAAATATTAACTGATTGATAGAGTCCACCATGTAGAATTTAAATAAGCTTAAATTTTGTTAAAAATTAAGGCTATTTTGATCTATTTTTTTTTCATTTAGAAAGTATATTTTAGTAAAATATTTTATACAGTTGCAAAATATGTAATCTTCTTTTATATACAGCATAAAAAACAATTTTCATAGTGTCTGTACTACTTTTTACGAGTTGTTCACATTATATAGTCAAGTGCAGTACTCCATAGGCATTTTCTTTACTTCAACCGTACGAGATTATTTTAAATTTTCATTTTGCGAGAAAAACAGTTGCGTTTGCACAACCCTAGCATTTTCTACCAAACCTCCTGGAACACACTTCATCACCATCCAGGTACTGATATTTTTTTTAAGGTTGATTTCAAAAGTGCTCACTTTACTATGAACAGAGCTTACTGCATGCACAATAGGAAACAGATGCACATACTATTCTCTGTCAGTTCCCAAGCGGATGGCTATGCTCTGGTACTCTTGCCGCGTCTTGGCAATGAGCTCTGGGCAGCCCAGGGTGGCGAGCTGGGAGGCTGCGACCCGAGAAGCGAGCGTCTCCCCTACACACAGTCCACAGCACTTCTTCAACACTTTACCACCATCAACACACATCTGCACTTGTAGCCCTCTCATACTCCGCTACTCACACTTCCTAACCAGCCCCTCCCTGATTGGCTAATGGCATTACGACATGTTATTGGCCAGTGACGCCATTTTGTTATGTGTAACAAGAGTTCGCAAGTAAGTTTCTAATTTACTATTCTGTGTATGACACGAGGGAGAAATTCTTTGGTGTGTGCCACATTTTGCCCCAACCCCACATTATGATTGCAAAAATTAAAGCCCCTGTAACCTAAATGAATGCCATTTTAACAACTCAATCTATACTAATAAATGCCTCATTCAAATATACTGAATGCTATTCAGACAAAACATAATTTATGCAATCAAACATTAAAAATAATTCATTCAACGGAAACTATTACAATCCATTGCTTGAACTAATTACAGTAAAACAAATATTTTAAACTTTTCAAGGGACCTGGGAAAAAAGTTTCAAACAGCTAGAAAGTGTTGAATGCGATACTTACCAGCTATTAAGAATAAGCATGTAGCTTAACTACATGCTTCTTCTGCAAGCAAATATTAACGTGGTTTGAAAGCAATAATTATAATGTCTGCCAAACCGCCTATAAAATCTTCCCTGGACCAATACTGTCACCATTAAGCTATGCATAGCACAGTCTAGCCTTGCAAAGATGCCAACAAACCATTATCAGCGATTGATTCTCCGCTACACCATGAGGACGTTCAAAGACACACAAAGAGATGTCACATGGCAACAATGGCAGCCCTTAGTTCCGCCCAAGAAGAATATAACCTAGTGCAGAGGCTGGAACACCGCCTAGTTGATCGTCTGCTCTTCTCGGAGCCACATCACCAGCTGGACAGTCTGTTTCACCGCGCTTGTTGGCCGCAGCTTTCTGACCACCGCCACCTACACCGCATAACAAATCTTTAGCTCACCGCCGCCTACTGCAGAACTTCAGAAGTCCTCCCCCTTAGAAAGCTTCCAGAAGTCAACTGCCATGCCATTCGCTTGCCCCTGGCAACAGTTACCTCACGTGCCCTTCAGGACATGTGCACCCTAAGACACTTCTGGGTACGTGGACACAGTGCAGACAGGGAAAGCTGTCATTAGCTATGTAGTCGAAACTGCCCCCAAGTCCCTTTCACCAGGATAGCATCGTTTACTACTTCCGGTTAACTCTGGGTACATAGGAGATAGTATGGGCCACCATTTCTTATTCCTCACGGAATAAACTCCTTCTGATCCTATCTGATCACTGATTTTCCCTTGAGAATGTCCAGACAAACACAGTAAACACCTCCGTCCCACAGAGTGGAACAGGAGGCTATATTTGTCAATACTAGTTGCCGCCTGGTAAGGACTACGAGATCCTCCGAACGGGGGAATTTGTACATCAAGAACACACACTATTCGGTACACGACGTGTGCCAAACAGTAGAGCCACAAACAGTAGTCATACCTCTGCTTGAGAGGATAAGTCACCATACCAGCTTGCACCCGTCTAACACACCGTTTGTGTTACCGGAGGGAATGCTTTGTTGGCTCTGGGTCGGACCTGTCCTCTCAAGGGGCTCACCCGTCAAAGCTATTGGAGCACCTGCGATGGAACTCACTCTCCGATCACTGCACCAGTTGAGGAATAAGGTTGTATTGTGTGTCACTCTGCTGCGCCTAGAAGGCAGAACACGTTTAGATATGGAATGCATGTCGCCTCCTGGGATAAAGACCTTGCATCTAATGCCTTTCACTAAGAGAGGTGGAAAGGAAGTGAAGGAGAGGAAGGCAGCTACTGCCAACCTGTCTACCAGGAGCTGCACGTAGCCCAGAAACACCCTGGGGACAACCTGCAAGTCGGTTGGACTTCCTCCTCTTCATGTTTCAGCAAGGTTACAGAGAGCCGGAAACCCCCTTCTAGCCACTCAACGTGGAGAAAGGGTACCAATTGGACTGGCGTGCCCTTGGTTCTCTATTCGCCGTTATCGCAGCCCGCAGAGAATGTCCAGCACCCCGTGTAGCAGCAGTTCCCGGAGCTGCAGCCGTAACTCTCGTAATCCAAGCTCAATCAGTAAACATGCCGACCAAGTGTCGTGGAACATAAACTGCACACCCCTAAGCCTGCACCCAAGGCTGTTGTAGACTTTGTACCGAGCCACCAGCAGATACGGCCCATGTTTTGTTCAGAACGGCCTGCAGTACGCAAGTAGAACCGGCCCGTAGGAAGTGTTTATGGGCAGTACTAGCAAAGTCCCCTGTTTCTGACAGAGTATAATCACCCAAACCCAGATAGTGTCACACGTCAGTGTAATAAGAGGGGAACTTATGCTGTAAAAACAGACATTGGGACCAAAAAAAGTACATATATGTAAACTGCAGGAAAGTGTAAAATCTGGGTGTCTCGTACAAGGATTCCACTTTGTGTGTTTCCTACTTGTCAATATTATACTATTTTGTATTTTATGTTTCTGAAGACATAACTTAATATTTTTTATTGGGGGGAGGGGAGAGAAAAAACACACACAAAATATATTTTTTTTTAATCAGTGAAATAGTTCAGGTTATATGTATTTTGCAGAACCAAACCAATACAAATCCCATCAGTTCCTTGAAGAACAGGGCGAGCAGAAGAACAGATTGACCCATCCCTAATACATAACCAGTGTATACAACATTGTGCAGGCACCTACCAGGGAGTGTGACGACAGGTGTCCCAGTCCACAGCACGTCCATGCTGGTGGTGTGGCCATTGCAGAGAGGAGTGTCGAGGCAGACGTCGGCCAGCTGGCCGCGCCGTACATGCTCCTCCTTGGCCGCCACGTTGCTGAAGAGGATGCGGCCTGGGGGCAGACCCAATTGCTGTGCCGTGCCCTGCAGGTTCGGCTCACCCACCGCAGGGAACCGCAGCAGCCATAGTACGGAGTTTGGCACGTTCTTCAGGATCTGCATTCACAACACACCAACCCCATCTCAATACCAGCCTTCCTACATCCCTTCACTAACCCAGTGTCATGTTAACAAACGTGCGCGACAACTCAAGACTAACACTTTCAGTCATGTATGTATTAATAAGTAAACAATAAGATGATGTGGATAGGTCGCTAGACTGCTAATTACAGTTTAAAAAGGAGACAGACAACTAAAATACAGTGCACGTCCTGCCTGTGAGTACAGTACACGTGTTTTTGTTTCCTTTTCAAAATGCAATATGTACCAGTAAAATTCTTCTACAACACATTTCACATTAACGTATCTTAAGTATATTAAGTAATTAAAGTAATGCAACAAACGATGTGAGTTAAAGTGAAAAGAAAAATAAAAGAAATACATCTATGTACACGAAAATACGTACTTAATTGTGAATACAGAAAACAATAAGCTTGCACAAGGTTGTTTACATGTTTTGTTCCTGTTGACAGTCACACGATAGGCTTGAAACCAAAATGATGGGTTGTTTTAATATATGCAATGGTTCTGCAATAGACAGTATTAATGATAAATTTTTTTTATTAGTAGGGAGATTCAAAATTAACACAATTTTTAACATGAAAATGTTTAGGAATGAACTCTTAAATATGTAGAGCAGAATGTTCTTTGTTATGAACACGAAGGGAACACTTTCTATGAAGGACAGGAATTTAAGTACCCACAGTGTAGTACTTGTCGACAGGCACCCACGCACACAAAGGACAACATGGTAGTTGCGCAATTGAGAAGTTTCGCTGGATAAGCCAACTTCATTACGCGGTGATTTGTAGGACACTGCTGTTGCAGCACATTCAGCACCACACAACAAGGATTTTGATTACTGCTACAGTACAAACGTTGTGAGAGCCCTACCACCTTCAAGCAATTGCTCAGAACTCAGACACTGGGAATTTGCTCACCAATTTATAACTAAATCCAGGCAGCTGCCTGGCCTCAACATAAGATAATCACAGCTCCTATCTAAACTCATCAGTTATACAAGCAATTTTTTGATTTTCCCGCCCCACCCTAGTTTGCCACCCAGCTGCCAGGTTTACTAACAGCCCCCTTCCTCCATACCATTACGAGAACAAGCGACTTCTTGTTAACGTACATGTGGAGGCATTACTTCAAGCCCCTTCAGCTTCCGTTAAGACACCTACCTTGTTGCGTCGACTGTTGTGTGTCATCATTGAGAATGTGTACGCACTTAAGGCTCTTGATGTCCCAGTAGGTAAGCGGGACTTAGAGCTGTTACTACACTTGGTCGTGAGTTACCCAAACTAACTGAATTCATTTTGTTCCTTAAGAAGAACTGTCGTGCCCAGGAGGCTATGAACGCAGCAAACCACCAAGACCTGCGACGCCCAAACCAAAACATGCAGTGCCCTTGTGGAGACAGCCACGTAATCAGTCGTCCCAGTGCTTGGTGAGTTCTACCCAAGTAGAGTATTGATTGTGCAAAGGTGCTCACAAGCTTTACAAGTGCTCAGAATTTAGTAGTCTCAACCCTAAGCAGTGGTTCTCAGGTGCCAAGGAACACAGATTGTGTCTCAAGGGTTGGAAGTCCTGAGCTACAGGAAAAAGAAGAGTTTTCGTGGTGGTAAGTTGAGTCATGTGCAACTGCTGTCAGTCGTTTTCTCGCTGAAATTCATTATGCAGTCCACTAATGGCAATCTACAGTAATTTTAGTAGTGTTAAATTTGCCACAATAGGGCTGTTTTATAAGTTTTATTATGTGTAATGTACAACTAGGTTTTACCAATTTTCAAGGGACCAGGATAAAGCATAGGGAAATGAAGGATAGCATAAAAATATTAATATTTTCACTGTCAAAGCAATAGATGTAAAATATGGGGTTCTACTGTATTAAAAAAATACAACACGAAATGGTGGCACGGTTATCTTTTTTTACTAACTACATCCTGCAAGTTATGGTTGTAATGGATTGCTGACAAGGAGATGCCCTGCAACAGCTATGGGATACTCACATGGACCCACATGTGCAGGGTGAGAGGGTCTATCTTGTATAGCTGGTTGAAGTTGCAGTATACAACGGCCTCGTCGGGCAGGCCGTACTGCTGTCGCGTTGTGATCACGATGCTTTGGGGTACTTCCTCGCCCGTCGCAGCCTTGTTGTTCGTCTGGTTTGTCGCCAAACCGTTCTGAACCACAACCCCGTTCACAGACGTCTGGATCTGCCCTGATGCTATCATCGTCTACACGACACACAAATCAACTTTATCAAACTGAAGTCATTCTATGTTCTAGTGAGACTACACACCTTAAACTTTATTCATGCTGTTTCATTTTTTAAGATTTAAGACTATCTTACGCCTTTCCTTTTCATTTTAAACTTCCGTGCACATGGCAACTGGAAAAATGACGTGTAACTCCAAAAATTCTGCTGAATGAATAAAATTCTCCGATAGGATTCAGAAAATGTCCACCCTACACGAAATATGTTGTACAATTTCCAGAATGTGAACAAAAGGTGAAAAAGATACTGCAAGAACTCAGCTGTCTATGAAGCCTGCAACCTCACAGTTGAAATGAGGATTACAAATTTCAGAAATTCCTTCTCAATGATTCCTTTCAAAGGTAACTGTTTCAAACAAACAGTATTTTGTATAAGTGACATTTCTTGTGGAACACAAGCAAGTTCTGAAACAATGTTGATTTTCATGTCGAATATCTTATATATATCCCCCCACACACACACACAAACGTGCGCACACCAAATGAATAAAATTATGCATAATTTTTTTTTGTGTGTGTCAGTTCTGCTGAATTTTTTTTGTCCGAACCATTATCTTTAAAACTATGCACTGAAAAGGAATTTCTTTAACATTGATACTCCGTTTAAATTTTAAATTCCATGGCTCCAGGTTTGGCAGGGACATGTAACATGTCAAGTTATATGAACAAAGTATTTACCATATCATGCATTACAAAAACATCTTAAGGGGTTGAAAGATGAGTTTAATGTAATTTGCTCTTTATTTCATAGGCAGGAAAATGTTTCACACGAATCACAGGGTACAGTATATGTTGAGAAAATACACTAAATTTGGTTCAAAACATTTGACTGACTTAAGGTGGGAAAAATCACAAACTACGCCATATTGAATTAGCAATCACTTTTAGAACTTGCAACTGTAGATGCACCATTCAAGTACACACCTCTACTTCAAACCAAAACAAGAGCGACATAGAAACTTGTCTGCGAAAGCAAAAATGTGGTCCTCACCTCAATAGGTGTCGTGGTTGGCAGCTCTGCTACTTTCAGCGAGATCTCCATAGGGTGCATACTCAGTTTGCTGTCTGATGATGCCACTATCTCCCGGATTTCTTTCACCTGTGTGTTCTCCATTATCGGGGACAGATCTGTGGCATTGATCACTGCAACGTTGTCTGCTACGTCCTTTTTAGATCCAGACTACAAACACGCACAATAACAAACAATGCAGTTGCATCTACAATCGCATACACAGATTCCTACTATGACATGGAACACATCAAAACATTCATGGGGGGGGGGGGGGGGGGGGGAAAAACACACACCAGGGGTGGCACTGAATGAAGAGAAATGTTGAAATTGGCACAAAGTTACTAAATTGTTCCGAGGTTATTTTTTGGTAGAATACACTTAATTTCCCTCAGAAGTTCTTAACTTTTTGTTACAATCCATTACATTATTTTACTATTTTTCTTTACATTTGATCATTTCTGAATTATGTTATTTTGGTTAGGATTTTGTTGTTCAGATCTATTCTAAGCATGGTTCAGTTGATTGCTCTCATGTTTGTCTATTTTTATTTGTATGGTGAGAGTCCTACTTTTTGATGTTTGGTATTTATTTAGTAATTTTATTTTAATTTGAGTTTTTGGTTATAATTTTGGAAAGTTGTTTTGCTTCTGTTTTGGTGTTAGGGTCTAGGGTCTTTAGCCCTTAACATAGTAGTCGTGGTTTGTTTGGATTTTAACTTCTAGTAAATGTTTTAAAATTTTAATTGTTAATTATTTTATTTTCTATAACGGGGCCTTAATTTGTTTTTATTGGAAGTCATTTATAATACTTTTCAATTTTTTTTTTGTGAAGGGTTCAGGTCATATAATTTTGTCTTGTGCAGAATGGGTTTTAATTATTTTAAAAGGATTGGAATACAAGATGGTTAGGTCGCTCACTTTGTCTTCCTTAAACTCACAGTAGATGGTTCCAGAGCTGCTGTAGGAATTGTTTGCCTATCGTGTTGAGCTGAAGTCAGCCTCAGCACTATTTGTATCTGCTACATCTGTGATCCACTTCTTGATTCCGCCACTGCGTCGGTAATGTGCAGTCATTTATAATGAACTGTTTTTGGGTTGCACGTGTGCCTTAAGTTCCCAGTCCCTGACCAGGGTGTTTTCGAATCAACAGCTGTGCGATTGTGGTCCCGCAAGGGGAAGAGATGAGGATGCGTGATGCAGGCAGCGAATGAACTGTAGACGGCTCGGAAGACAAGGGAAATGGTCTTCATGCTAAGCATGTAATTGCACTTTGACCACACGTGTGCGCGGAGAGCTGTGAATGGCTGAAGGCCGGGTGACGCGAGTAATGACGTCAAGCATGGCTTGGTTGATGAAAGCCAGGTGTTGAGGTGTGACGTTTGAAAAAGTCGTAGCTGAAGAAGTCGCAGGCAGGTTGGAGGAGCCTGGAACACCGTACAACATATAGGCCATTAAAAAGATAAGTAATCTTTCTTTCCTAGTTGTAGTTTTTAATGCTGGGTCAATTCCTGAAAAATATCAATTCAGATTCCAAAATCAATTCTAAATATTGGTATTCGATTCTTAGATTTCTATTCCGATTCTAAGGCCATTAACACAAAATATATCTTTAACTCTAAATCTACCAAATTAATTTTATTTTACTGTGAAATAAAATGTTTATAGAAGCATGGAAGAAAATGGGGTTTACCTTTGCTTACATGTTTCATGGAGTTAGTTTCACTTTCTTGTTTATAAAGTTATGTAAAATCTTACAAAATACACTATATACGTACATAAATATATTAAAAGCAAATGGCTCCAAGCCAAATTTTAACAACCGAGATTTTGTGATATTGCATAAACTCTCGGTTCACCAAAACATTACTGAATCACCGTTCTTTGTTGTTGCAACAAAAAATAAATTTGCCTTGGTAAAAAGTTGAACCATGAAGTAGTCAGTAGTTGAGATTCTTGTGCAGGAAAACTAATTTCTGAAGTCTCTGGATCCAGTCTATTGCTTTAACGAGACATTTGTAATTCACAAGCATTTGAGTTTTAAGTTACAAGATATTTACATCATGCACATACAGCTTTTGTTCATTTTTAATTAAATTAAAACACTCCTTACATAGTAAAAATGTTTTATGTCCACTATCATGAGCATACACCACGGCAGTGTTTAAGCAGCCTTGAGTGCTGCTGAAGTGAATTCTTTATATTCTACTCCCAAAGCCACTAGTAATTTTGCTACATATGGTTCTATTTTTTCTCTGACCACATCTTGATAAGCTTCTTTAAGAAAGTCATAGCCCTTGCATCAAACAGAATTATCCATTCCACTGAATGGCAAAATACTTTTAGTTTCATTAAGTACAAAAATGTTTTTTTGGACTAAAAAGCTTATTAGTTGCCTTAAAAATGTGCACGCTTGGATCACCATTCAGAATTGATGGTTTCTTCCTGGCATTTCTGTTGCACAAGTGCTTTTTCATCGGTGGTGAGAAATGATTCTGATGAAATACGAGTTTCAAACTGGGAATCAAATATACCTAGTGAGAACGTCTACAATATTAGATGCATGGGTTTTTACAAATGTGCACTGAGCAAGAACCAGGTTCACATCTTTATCTGAAGACAAGTTAGGTAGTTAATACCACTGTTGTTAATGTCCTTCATTTCATTGAGCGTGAAGACGTTCACAATGTCAACAAAGTATTCTGTCCTCAAATAAAACACTGATCTGAACCATGAGTTCCATCAGGTGTTCACTGGTATTGGGAACAGATTTACAGCCTTACTTGTATGTTCAGCTAGATATTGCACATAATGATGTGTTCGTGTATTCAAAACTGCAGTTTTGACTTTTACCACAGCCTCATTTACTATGCAAAAGATGTGATCTATTAAAGCCAGTTTATGGGCACAGCATTGAACATGGACCATATGCTCTCCAAAAAGGACCTGCATTGATATCACACATTTAGTCATGTAACGTGCTGAGTCTGTAACAATTGCTTGAATGTTTTTGAAATTGACACCATATTTATTAACACACTCATTTATAGCCTGAGAGCATGTCATTACATCTGCTTTCTCCGGAATGTTTACTGCAGCTACCTTCAAAACTGGTTCTGTTCAATTGTCTGAACAAATACACATCTTCCTTTCATATCTGTCGTCTCGTCACAAAGTATAACAATATTTTTCTGCTGCACAAGTTCAAAGTGTGCAACATATTTTTCTCCAAGAGATTTCACACAAGGTAAGTCTCCAGCACCTAAAACCACAATTTGAGTAATACTAAGGCAGTAATGTCAGACATCTTTATTTCCCAAGCTACGTATTACATGAACCAGGTCTTGTTTGGTAGGCCTAGTTGTAGTTCAATATATACATTTGGAAATGACACTTACCTTCAATAAATCCTGCCAGCCATCCATCCTCTTAAACTAGGATCATCTAACTTTTCAAGCAAAATGTTGGCTTTTGCAAAAGCTTCCGTGATTTTAATGGCAAAACTATCAAGTGTCAATTTTCTTCTTATTGAGCTACTAAAGCAAGCATAGACGTTTGAACTTGAACATTTGAATCAGCACTTTTTCGTTCGTTTGAAAGGTTAATGTGTTTTTAAGTTTTTGTATGTTTTATTACTGCGTCTTTCTTTTCATATGAAACTATGCAGATACAAAAACAACACATTACAGTCTGAGAATCAGAAGCATAAAGACAGTCACTTTTGAACTTGGCTGCTCGTTGCTGGTTTCCGCATCTTGGACAAGAAAATAAACAAAATTCACATTATCTTTAGTTCAACTATTTCTGCATATAAGATCCACAAATCGCACTTTCTTTCAAAAGCCATATTTAGTAGAAAACAAAGTGGGGTAACGTAATTCTGTGATCATTCCGAGGAACCGAATTTCAATTCCAATTCCATTTGTATGTAAACAAGCATCGGTATCAATGCAATTTGTTTACATGTTAGCCAACATAAGTATATCTTTCTCATTTCTGTTCTAAAACTTTATACTTTTAGATAAACATTGATCCTGTGAATACGACTTTGTATCGTAGTTTAGTCACAAATAGCAGTGATGAAAATTTCATCTTAACTCATGCACTAATTTATATTAAGATTTTTTGACTTAATATTCCCTAGTCGCATGTATTCTATGGCCGCCAATATCTTGTAATTCCCATAGTAACTCTTTCGTTTGGCGATTATTATTTTTTGTAACTGTGGACGGGAAAAAAAAAATTTAACGGGTGTGTCGTTTCAAGCAAGCTACAAAATAATGTGATCTACGATTTATTAACATTTAGACATTAGGAAAAAATTTTTATACACAAAAAAAACTTGTTGCTGCAACGAAGGCAGGCCGCGGCAGATGTTTAGTTAACAGTGCGATTACTCAAAGAGTATTTCTAACCTCAATCACAAATTGTGACAAACATTATTTGCGTGCACATTTTTCTCCCCATATTTAGTTTGCAAAGCAACAAAATTATCTTTTTGTAACACTCATTTTGCAAATATTGGTTTAGTTACAAGTAAAAGTCAGAGTAAATTTTCAAAATAGCTTTATCGGAAGTAAAATAGGAAAAATCGCGTTATACGAAATAAAATGCCACAATTCGCGTTATTTTTAGTATTATTGCAAATATTATTTTTTCAAGCCTCTACTCATAAGCTATACCAGCAATTTTTCAATTTCCCCACCGCACCCTAATTAGCCACTGTGTTAAAGAGCATTGTTGGCTCGGCTAGTCGTTGGCATCCCTCCTTCGAGGGCCCTCCCTCAACCACATGCTCTGGCAGGGAGGCCAGGGTCTCATGAGAGGAGTGTGGCAGCCACACGTGATATGGAGGTCTCCCATTTCCTTGCCTTCATTCCGCTGTGTCTCCACCCCCATCTCATCACAAATTCTTTGGGCTGGATTGAGATGTCTGTCCCTAAGGTAGGACAGCCTTATGCTTAAACTACATATGCATTTTAATTTCATGTGTAACACCTTTAAATAAAAAAATTACTATCACTTTAAACCATTCAGGAACAAATACCAGCATTCGCCTGGAGTGATTTCGGGAAACCATGGAAAACTGAAATCAGGAATCAAAACCTGGGTTCTCCTGAATGTGAATCTAATGAGTTACTACTGCGCCATCTCGCTCTGTGAGAGAATTAGGGGAGGGAGATGGGGGAGGGAGACAGGGAAAGGGAGTAATATCCCAGAGAGGCTCACCCTGTCTGTGACAATAACGCGCTCCTTGAGGTGAGGAAACATCTGCTTGTGATCGCCGATGAAGAATGTGTGCGGCATGTACGCAAGCTTCTCACTGTACTGCGTGGCTAGCTCGAGGGGCGACGTAACCTCGTCCGTGACCAGGTAGTCCATGAAGGTGGCTCCACTTGTTCCTGGGTACCCCAGCCACATCACCTGCACCGGCGCCGGGCGCAGCGCAAAGATCTCGTTGCGCGCCCCTTTCGTGTAGCCGTTCATGTTCACCAGGATGTGGATGCCATCTGAGTTGATTCTGTCCGCCGCCTTGCCATTGCAGGGTATCTGCACGCAAACAAAACCACTGCAGCTTTCAGTACTATTACTTATTCCAAATAACCAAGGAAATAACAAAAGAAAAATATGTCTTATTAATGTTAACCATTTGGTGTGACCGAAACAATGCACTGCCACAAGGAACACCAAAATGCACAATTAAGGAACAAAGTCAAACGAGAGTTCCCCTATATATACTGTATTTACCAAAATTACAAACTGCATGGTTCCACTTTCTACCTGTTCAAATTTTTGGCTCCTGTTCCTAAATTTTAGTCCTAGTTTCCGAATTGCTGAAGAAGAACACAGTTTATCTGCAAACGGCATGTCCATAGTGGGTACATTGTTTTTTTTTATTAAAGTGCTTTTTAGATATATAACGAAAGTTTGTGCTCCACAATAATTGCAAAGTGTATTTTTGCCATTGTGAATACTGTATAAAATAAACAATTCCAGATGCATAACTACACTGGATACTAATTATACTTAATACTGTGTTCAATTTGGTGTTCATTGCCTGAACTATCACACAACTGCATGCGGAATAAGCTGCATTGTATAAAGATATGAGAATAAAATAAAAATTACGAAATGCCTACAAACTCCTTTTAAATTACATTTTTATCTCATAGCCCAGTACTTGCAAATCATTCTTTTTTTGTGAAGATTCCATTAAATGACTGCAGATGGTATAACAAGCACTGCGTACTGTACTGTAAACCTCCATCGTGTAAAATATTTGCACTTTGTTTTTGCTAAAAACACTGTGCATCAACATCAACTCTGCCTTTTCTTTTATTGCAGCTGGAAGTGAATAAAAGATAATTAAAACAAAGAAATGCCTATTCCTTGTGGTTCACCTAGTAATGACATTGCATGCACGTTACACATCATAAATGTACATATGCAACTCTGTCCAAGTAATCGAGAGAAGACATAAACAATGCTAATCATAGAAAGGCTCATGTTTCAACAGAATACTGCATTGATCTTGACAATGGAATTATTTATACTGCTAAGTGCACAGTAGTTTGGTTTTTTTGATGTCATAAACTTTTACAGTTTTTTGAAATATTAACAAAATTTCGATTTTATCACATTTTACTGCAGGACCCCAGTTTAGTGACGTGTGGTAAAAATGTTATCACATAAATAGAGTTATGGAGGCAAAGAAGTGAGTTGAACATGGTGCTAAATAATAGGTGAGAAAATACGCCAAGGTTCTTAAATTATTTTTTCCTTCATTGATGAAGTAGGTTAGGTAACTTGTTTAGTCAGAAAATCCAAACGCATATAAATTTTTGGCATCGGTTCCATCGGTCCCTTTTAAGAACCTGGAGAACTGAAAAACCTAAGAAAGAACCGAGCCATTCCTAACCAAAATGTACAATGACTTCAAAAATAAGACTCCAACATTTTTACTTTTATGTACAAACATTTAATTTTTATCCACAAATTATCTGTGCTTGCAATTTAACAGAATTACAGGGCAACACTATTAAGAAGTTTTTCATTTCTGAAGTTTCCTGCTTCATAAGTTAACTAAGTTTACACCTTGTCTATATAAAAATGTATTATTTTACCTTTTAATACGTTTTCCTGGTTTAAGAATGTTTTGCTTTGTCCCACCCGAAACTTGTTAACAGGCATTTACTCTACTAATTCCTGTCCCTTAAAGGTTTACATTATTAAATTATTTGCAGTTATTAATATTTATTAAGTAATTACTACACCCAAAATTCATTAAAACCTAAAGAAGCAAGAATCCACATATAATTCTTATCATACTGCAACAACTAATTTTTAAGATTTTGTTAAGTGGCTTGTAATGTAATAAAACAAACGTCGAATCAAAAATCACTGATCATCACGTGCTATTGCTTTAGCGAAAACAATGACACTGACAATTTTTAGTATGCAAAAATTAAGACAACTCTCAGTTTTTCGGTTTTGAAAATTGGAATAAAACACGCCAATAGTCTTATATTTGGGTGAATATGGTACTTTACCTCACCACGTAAGAATTTCAAAGTCAAGAACAATGCAGTCTGGTACAATGCCATTCCAAGATATTGAACAAAGCGAAACAGTGGAAATTACACAACAGCTTCTGCACTCACCTGTGAGAGATCTATAAAGTGCTCAGATTCACGGGCAATCTTGGCCCTGAAAGTGGTGCCGTCGTCGGGGCTGAGCGCGTAGCAGAACACATCCACCTTGGTGCGGTCATGGAGGCCCGGGATGGACTGCATGAGATGTGAAGTGGGATGGTTCCCAAAGTCCGACGACACATAGCCTATCCGCAGCCGTCCACTCAGCTCTTTAGGGTATTTGTACGGAGGTTTGTGGAGTACGTGGATCTGTGCAAATTGTCCTAAACTAATTAGGTACATACATTTTCTGTATTTACATGACTTGTATACACCCAGGAACCTAACCTATATGTTAGAACACTGCTACTTAATTAGTTTTCCCATCAGGCGAGTTACAAATAGTCTAAACTCAAACCATCGAACTCGTTTGAACCGAAAGTCAGTGTCCAACGAGCATATTCTGTGGTCCCGACCAAATTCCTATGTAAACAATGATAAAAAAGTCAGTTTTTGCTGAACTCAAACCTTAATTTAATCAGTATCAATCGAACAAAAATTTCTGTAGCATCGATGAAAATTACATGCTCCGATCATTAAACAACGAAGTATTAACAAAAAAGTATAAGTCAACTGTACTTGCCAAGACAAACAAAGTTGGCATACAATACATTATGTCAACATGAACAAATTGATGCGTACTGCTTATACTACTAATAAACTACGATTACGTCTCATAGGTCTTTACGTAAAGTATATCCTTACTTCAACCTACGTAAGAGTTGTCTATTTCAACCACCCACGTGAGTGTTGTGCACGCTGTGCCATATTGGCATGCCTCCTTAATTTCCACGCGACAGTTGATTTTAAATGTGAAAATAATTTTTTTTATGCGCCACCTAGAATTTTATAATATGCCACTTAGAGAGTTTTGAAATATTCTAAGATTAAATTATTTCGTTAGGTTGTCACTGATATGAGATATTTTAAATCCAGGCTACGGTTTCGTACTTTCGCTTGTCTGACCGGATGTTAGCTGTGACGTTCGCAAATTCCTTTGCCACGACAGCCGTCGCTACGACCTTCCACACTTCAGGTGTTGACGTGGCTGTATTAGCAACATCCTCAGGCGCGCTTAGTGCATGACTTCGTATAAAAAAAGTCCTTCAATCACGTGCAAAATTGCCAGTCTTGCTTACTTGTTTCTTGTGCACGTCCCCTGTGGACCTTCGGTGACATCATGTAGCGACACTGGAACCTTTTAATCGTGCTTTTCTCCTTTTGTTGCGTCGTTTCCTGAAGCGACGTGCTTCTCGGCCGCTACGCTCCTACCTGTGTGTTTTTCGGCACCTAGTGCAGGATGAACCTTGAATGTTGTGTCCGCTGTGGCAATATAGTGTGTTACTTAGTGCTAGAGTGTGGAATTTATTTATCTTTCAGTTAATTTTAGAGCTTCTATTCTTCAACATGGTTTAGTGATTTCTGTCTACCCTCCTGGTGAGTACAAGTTGTATTTTCTCCCAAACGTCAGTTATGTGCACTTTTCACGTTATTTAATGTTGCGTACCCCCCCCCCCCCCCCTTTTTTTAGTGTGAGGGTCCACGTTTTTCCGGTGTTCTTCGTTTTTCCGGGGGTTCGAGACTTTTCTGTTCCCATTTTTCGTCTCCTATGGCAGCATCTATGGGGATGCTTCTGTGTGGGAACCTAGTCTAGTCCTCGTCCCGGTATTCTGCAGCCTAATTTCTGGACTTCTAGATCTCTACAGATAAGTCAATAAGATATGTTGAATCAACTTTATCACTGCCAGAGCCACAGACTGTGATTGATTTATCCTGCAAACACTTGTGATGCAAATCAATCAGTTATAATAGTGTTTAATATGTTTGTTGATTGATTCTTATGTGATTTGTTTTGCCCATTCAAAGATAATGTAAAATCATTCTGTCGTTTTGTGTCCCATGTCCCTCCACAGCCTGGCATATTTACTATCACTTCCAGTTATGTTTTTGGGGTGTCTTGACGTTCGTTAATTTGTTCTTTCGGGCCACGTTTGTTTGGTAGCTATTCAGATGTACTGTTTGTGCCAAGGACTCTATCTGATGATAAATGTTTATTATTGTGGATTTCAGTAATGCGAAGGGATGTGGCGGCACAACACAATACTTTGCACATACGTTCTCTGCCGTTCAAATCTACAGGAGACGACCAAACACGTGGCCACAAGGTTACGCAAGCAGTGGGCTCCCCCCCCCCCCCCAAGCTCTGAGTGCCAACAAGCTTCAGCTACTTCGGGCGCGGCCAAGTGCCGCCGAAGATACACGAACCAAGTAACACTGACAAGAGGGTTCCTACTACCTACCACGCCAGCCTCACGGCAGAAGGACAACATGTGCCTTCCCCGCACCCTGCTGTGGCAGCTAGACTTCACACTATATAATTTGTGCGCAGTGGGGCTCCAGCAGTCATTCTTGTATCCTCTCTTGTGACATCCCGGGCCCTGCTCAGTGCTGGGACCTCCAGAGATCTACCAAGTTTTAAGTACGCCCCCAGCGGCTACTTCCAAAAATGATGACCAGTCATCCAATGAACAGTGAACATACTAATACTCATTACCTTCACTTTGTCACTTCTAAACACTCGCTTTCTTTAGTACAGTAGTAGTAGGATTATGGCGAGTTGGGGACAAGGGCATCGGAGCCAGTGCCGCCATCTGGTTACATCACCTGACTGTCATCTTGGATGTCATTGAACTTTCACCCTCGACCCATATGACTTCGACCTTGACCTCAAAAACACACCTCTGTTCGAATCCAGCAGACGAATGACTCCCTCGCATCCACTCCCCTAACCTATACTCATTCCACCATCTTGTTTTTTCGTTCACTATTTGTTTACATGCTACTGGAGGCAGTTATCTTTGTGTTTCGTTCCCCATTTGATTATACATTACTGGAGACCACCATCCTGGTATACATCACTTGTCCGCCATCTTGGAAGCCAATGCCCTTTAGTAATTGAACTTTAACCTGTGACCCATGATCCCTAACCTTGTCCTTAACCCCATGACCTTGAAATTTCTATATTTAGATATATAGACCACCTTGTGGCTACAAGCATATTTAAATAACATATTGTTATGTAAGTACCTGCATGTTTTCTTCCGGGGCAAATGAGTATTTGGTTTTTCCCAGAGTGCTCCCATACCGTGAAGATGAATTTCAAATATGAAGCGCAGTCTTTAGACCTCGGCGAGCATGGGGCTGTGACGTGCATCATCACTAACTAGATTGAATTGAATGGGTCATGGGTCAGTCTTGTGAGGGGGTCGGTCCGACAACTAGAGTCAGTTGTCTACTTTAAGTGTGACCATGATTTATAGGTGAACTATGAACTTGTCTGGAAAAACTGTTGAAGATATAACTGCATGGTAATGTGATCAAGGAACTAACATCTAAAGCCTGCCTACCTGCCTGTGTGTGATGTCTCAATGCTCGCATGTGATTGGTTAGCTGCAATCATGTGGTAACTTGGTGATTGGCTGGTCGGTTTCTGCACAGTGTATTAATGGTGCAGTATGAGTGGTTCAAAGTCAATATGATGCTATAAGGCTTGCACATTTGTATATTATAAGAAGTATGGAGGTAAGCAGAGAGGTTTAGTTTGATAGCAGCTGAGTGGAAGGTGGATCATCTCGGCTAGCTTCTGCCTCTTCAAGTAGATTTTTTCTCGAGTTTTTATGTTTAGGTCATTTAAGGTCATGGGGTCAAGGTAGTGTGCATCTAATATGGTGGTGGTAGTCTGTAATGTTTTATTCTTGTTGGCTTTTATGTATTTTTTTTCGAGATTTTTTTATTTTCAGTCATTCAAGGTCATGGGGTCAATTTTGAGTTGGTATGCATCTAATATGGTGGTATAGGCTGTTCACGATAGTGAGCACTTTTTAAGGCTCTCCCAAAAGGCATTAACCACTAATAAATATGTTTTATTGCAGCCTCGGGCATTAACTTTTGATAGTGGTGAGTATACACCGTATTTATTAGACATATGACAATGCTGATATTAAAAAGTGGCAGAAAGACAAAACTGGCTTAATAGAAAAATCTGGAAGGGTCTTAAACAGTGCTCACTTTATCGTGAATAGCCTATAGTGGCCTGTAACATAATATGTTTGCTAACTTTTATGTACTTTTCCTTGAACCTTTGTTTTGAAGGTCATTCATGGTCATGGGGTCGAGGTTGATGCAGTCTGCATCTAATTTGTTGGTGGTAGTCTTTAATGTATCATGCTTGTATTTTTTTTTGAGTTTTTGTTTTCAAGGTCGTTCAAGATCATGGGGTTACCATCAAGGTAGTGTGCATATAATATGTTGGTGGTAGTCTGTAATGTTTTATGCATGTTGACTTTTATGTATTTTTCTCAAGTTTTTGCTTTCAAGGTCATGGGGTTAAGGACAAGGTTACGGATCATGGGTCACAGGTTAAAGTTCAATCACTAAAGGTCACTGGCTTCCAAGATGGCAGACAAGTGATGTATACCAAGATGGTGGTCTCCAGTAATGTATAAACAAATTATGAACGAAAAACAAATATGGGCCACTCCAGTAGCATGAAAACAAACTGCAAGAAAAAAAAAAAGGCGGAATGAGTATATGTGAGGGAAGTGGGTGCGAGGGAGTCCGTTGTCTGCTGGATTCGAACAGAGGCGGATAATTAGTGGTGGTGGTGGTGGTGCTGGGGGAG
This sequence comes from Dryococelus australis, assembly GCA_029891345.1. Lineage (NCBI taxonomy): Eukaryota > Metazoa > Arthropoda > Insecta > Phasmatodea > Phasmatidae > Dryococelus > Dryococelus australis. The sequence continues at coordinate 60,015,349 of CM057008.1, forward strand.
GGGGGGGGGCGCCCTAAGGAAATGTAAGTTTTTAAATTAAAATTTTTAAAGGTATTTTTTTTAAAGGGAAAAAGGGAAATTCCGCGGGGAAAATGGCAGCTGGAGTTAAAAACTTTTTAATTAAGAAATTTTAAAAATAAATTTTTATAAAATTTTAAGGAACGATTTTTTAAAATATGTTAAACGATCTTAACTTAAAACTTTTTAATAATAATAATAATAGTTATAAATTTTTAATTTCTTGCATTTTTTTTTTTTTTTTTTTTTTTTGGGTTTTGTACTTTCAAGGTCAAAGGTACTGATCCCTGTGTCCTGGTTACCTGGGCCTGAACCTGGGTCGCTGATCCCCGTCAGCATTTCTGGGTGGAAAAAACGGGTCATTTCTGAGGATCCTTTTAATAATTTTTTAAGCTTTTTTAAAAGTGTTTTTTTGAGGTCAAAGGTCCATGGAGTAACACTTCAATATTTATGACTATATTTATTATGATTACATTATGTCTTTACATTTGATTTAAATGCCAAACTTTAATGCAATGTAAAATATGTTTAACATATATTCAATGTGATATGTGTAAACTTATTTATTTGGACAGTTGTGTTGTGTATGCTATGTAAGACTAATGATTATCTATGGTTTCTTTGCATGAATTTGTCTTTCTAACAAGCACTACCTTTTGTTTTCTCAAAAGAATCAGGCCACACCAGCCGGCCTATCACATTTGATTGATTTGTCAAATAATAGTCTGATAGAACAAAAAACTTATTCATTCTAATTTGGAATCAGTGTGAAGCCAACTTAGAATAGAAGGCAGTCCTGAGTATGAAAGACAATCTATAATATTTGATTGGCAAAATTTGATATTTACGATGGAAATACAGAATTATTCATGCACTATTGAAATACTGAGCCTATACATGTTTAAAAGAAGAAGTAATTTGACAAACTGTACAATGAGCCAGGAAGGAAGGACGGCCCAGTGAAGGAGGACTTCTTGGTTGGGACTTTGCACCAAGGACGACGCGGTGTCTGGTGTTCGGAGAGCCAATTCTGCGAGAGGAGTGCTACTGACTGCGGGTACTGGCGAGGTTCCGGTTCTGCACCCACCTCCGCTGTTCCGGCCCGCAGAGGACGAGTTCGCTGAGCACCACCCGGAGATGTGCTGTCCGTGGTGAGCAGGAGAGCTGTTCCTGGGTTCTACCCCAGTGAAGGATAACTCACGACATCTGCAGAGTTGATGATATTTTCTGCTAACGACACAGCTAAAGACGTATTTTTTCCCAAGTAAATGTAAATGTATTTAGTAAAATCAAACGTTGGTAAATCGGTTGACGTGCAATGTGCAGGCTGATGTTGCTTGTAATTTTGAGAATTAGTATAGTATCATATTTCATAACTAAAGTTCTGCAAAAGTAACATATAATTTGAAATTGGTTTAGTTCAGTTAGCTCTTGTTAAAACCATTCATCAGTATTTAAATCAAATTTTATTAGTTTCTATTGATTTGCTTGAATTAAGACTTCTCCATTTCTTTATTAGAATGAATGATCTAATTGTTTCAAACTACAGAAGTAATGGAAATTTTGATGAATACACTGATTTTTATAGCATGGCAGCATAGAGTTCAGCCGTGGTATATCCTTAATATAACCTATCAGACTCACTCACATATACAATATTTTATCATTACATTACACATTCATATCTTATATTGCATATCTGAGAAATAATATTTTATAGCCAATGAGATTGGCTGTAATATTGTAACACATATCAATAGTGGTACAGTAGTAATAATTTGTACGTCCAAATGTGTGGCTATAAAACTCCTACACGTTGTGTCTTTTTAACACATGACAATGGGGTCAAGGTCCCATGGGCCGGGGGTGAAAGGTCAATGACATCCAAGATGGCGGTCGGGTGACGTAGCAAGATGGTGGCTCCCCCAGCTCCGGTGCCCTTATCCTCAACTCGCCATAATCCTACTACTTACAGTTTAGTAGTAAAGTATATTTCACGTCTAGAACTATTCTTTCCCTTTTTAACCTAGGACCAGGTCGCCTACACTTGGCTAACGTAGGTAACCCTCAACACCCCACAGTTCGGTAGGAGGTAGCACAAGTCACGTGTTTATTGATTTCTCAATAACATAATTTTGTTCTCTATCCTTACACTTTTTCATTTAAAGAGTATCTTTCTATTTCGCCCACTAGGAACAATTCATGCCATGCACTGCCGACAGGAACCAAGTATTTTTCTAAACCACACCCATTAGACGGCCGCCTGTTTCTTCCCAACCACCCGAGCACTGGTATTGCTGGAGGGGAGGAACAGAGAAGCCACAACCACTAGGAATACCTTCATCCAAGGAGGGGCAGCAAGCCTGGGTTATTCCCTTGCTTCGAGCACTGATAGTACTGAAGTGACCATAGCCTGAGTCTTGCCGTTCAACCTTGCCTGAATTCACATCCAGTACAGGCATTGGTCATCCAAACAGCTCCAAGTCTCTGATCAACCCGTCAAGTGTGAGGGATCAGTGGAGACTCTTACAGAGCTCATACCAGCAAGCAGCTACTGGACTGACACTGTTAAATTGTTTCTCATCAAGATGCACTACGTGTGTTGTTTAAGCAGCGACTCTCTATGCCTTTCAAGGTAAGGCATGGCCAAAGGCGTATGGAGCAAAACCTAGCTTTTCTTGCTGCCAAACAGTGGTCTGCACTCAACCCCTCCTACACAGAAAAGGCAGGCAGAATGGGACTGCGCCATTGCACTCAGGCGCCAAGTAATTGCGACTGCTCCTGTGGTATTTGTATATTTTCCACCGCATATTCACACCAGCCAAGAGTACCACCCGGTTCTGAGGACTGGTTTACAGGACCAAGGCTAGGTACGGCCTGGCCAATCCCAGGTTCTGGAACCGGGAATCTGCTGCCTGGAATAGTCAATACGGCGTGAGGCAACCCAGCATCCATTGAGTTGAGACCAAGGATTGAAACCTCAGCTTCATCAGCATCATGGAGGTCATTTGAGTAAGTCAGTAGCCAACACCTCTCGCCAGCCACCGATAAACCTGTATATTACAGCGCACTTGATCCAGCACATCAAATCTCGACGACCGTACCACACAGTCAACAGCAGGGCACATGTCAAAGTAATACTAATAGAAATCGCAAATAAAATAAATTTTCAACACACATTGTAACACTTATGTCTCGCTGTCCTGCTTTTAGTCCTATTTATGTAATAATCTGCTGTCAAGTCACGATGTCACATTTAACTCGTACTTTGTAATAAAAAATAATAACAGACGTCTCACACTACACAGTGTGCATTTAATAATAATAATAATAATAATAAAAATAATAAAAAAGGGATACAGTACATATGAATAAGAAATATATAGTATAGAATTTTATTAGATTATTTGAGATATCGTTTCACGATGCGTTATTGCCAACAACACTCGAAAGTATAGTTTTTTACGTGAATATTTATTCATGAAAATTACAAATGCATTATGTATAGAAACGTAACTAATAAATATACACGGAACATAAGAAAAAGGAAACTCAATATTAAAGAAACCATATTCCCTGCACTCTCTCAATACCAATATTCAAGTCTTACATGAGAAAATAAATTTGCTGCTTTACAAGAGAAAGATATCTTACATAGTTCACACAACCGCTGCCACAGCGCCAGAAGTACACATTGATAGACGCCATTTTGTGTAACAGTAATCGCGCAACGTTTATTTGTAAACACTCCAACATAATACAAGTTTTCTGTCACAAATGTTTTGTAGTGGAGAAATTAAGTCAGAATTTATTAAGATTGTTAAGAAATTGTGACTTAACAATTTTTACAGGAATACAAATATTCAGTGCGGCCTATACTTTATATTAATTATCAATAATTTTTCATCAAAAACTTCAGGTGCGGCCTATAAATGCCAAAATACGGTAATTCTGATAGAATGTTTTGTTAGCGGGCCAATCTGACAAGTGTTGATAGGCTGCACAAGGCCATCACATGACTAATTTGATTAGCCTTGTATTAGAATATTCCAATGTGAATAATTGAGAAAAGATGACACCGACCACAATTTACATGGTTGTGAAGTGCTTAAGTTTAGGATGACTTCATCCCTAAATAAACTGGGTTAAACAAGCTAAAAAAAAGAAAGCATATTGGAGAAAAGAATTTTCAACTACAGATACTACTCTTATTTCCACATAAGACTGCAAGGTATAAATATCACCTTACTAAAAAAATCTGTCATTGAAGTATGTCTGCCATCAAAATCCAAAGATTTTAACCCGTAACTATTTTTAATGACGAAGGGGGAAGGGGTGTCCAAGAACAGATGGGGAAAGGAGTGAGAGCCGCAGAGGAAAAGGTTGGAGGGATGGTGAAGGGGGAGAGGGAAAGAGGGGTGGAAATGTGAGGTGGAAGAGAAAGGGGGTGGGTGGGGGGGGGAAATAGCAGATGTTAGGTAGGTAGGTAACTGGGTTCAACATCTCGTCGACAGCAAGGTTATTAGGAGACGGTGCAAGTTGCACATGGAAGAGTAACTGGCAAGGATTGGGAAGGAATCTTCTGTTAGGGGAACCCATCCCAGCATTTGCCTGGAGTGATTTTGGAAAACCATGAAAAACAGAAATCAGGATGGCCTGGGTCCTCCCGGATGGGAGTCCAGTGAGTTACCACTGCGCCACCTCGCTCGATAAGAGGGGGTGGCGAGATAATGGCAGAAGGGGGAGAGGGAAAGAGGGGTGGAAATGTGAGGTGGAAGAGAAAGGGAAAGAGGGGGGGGGGATAGCAGGTGGTAGGTAGGTATCTGGGTTTAACATCTCATCGACAGCAAGGTTATTAAGAGACGGTGCAAGTTGCACACGGAAGAGTAACTGGCAAGGATTGGGAAAGAATCTTCTGTTAGGGGAACCCATCCCAGCATTTGCCTGGAGTGATTTTGGAAAACCATGAAAAACAGAAATCAGGATGGCCTGGGTCCTCCCGGATGGGAGTCCAGTGAGTTACCACTGCGCCACCTCGCTCGATAAGAGGGGGTGGCGAGATAATGGGAGAAGGTGCGGGGGGAGGAGAGGGATTGTGATGGGGGAAATGGGGTGGGGGATAGAGAGAGTTGAGAGCTGTGAAGTTTTGGTTGGTGCTTCTTGAGTGCTGGTGAGGTTGAAATACAGTGGAGGTGGAGCTGCCAAGGAGGACAGGAGGAACAAAGTGCCCCGAGAAAATATGTAGGCAAAAGACGTCTGCCACGTTTCCTTAGGGAGGAAGTGGTTTACATTTCACGCAATATGTAAATCCATTCACCTTTACTTCAACCTTTTCTGAAGCCCTGCTAAAGATCTACTTGCAGGATATTCCTCCACCTCGTGCAAACTAGGGTCAAACAATCCTGGAGAATTACAACAGGGCGACCATGCATTGCGTTCCTGCACACTCAGTGTAACAATACTTTGTATAAGGACCATTTCTCACTAGGTGTTACCAACATACCCATTTTATCCTTGTTTTTTTAATTTAAATTATTTATAAATGAAGCATTCTAATTATAGGTAAAATATGAATTAACATTTCACTTTAACAGAAAAAAAGTAACTTTAATGAACACAAGCATAAAATGCTAGTGATGCATGGCACATGTTGGAAATAACTCAACATGTTATAGATGGGGAGATTTTTCATTCAAAGGTTTGATTAGAAAAGGCAGAAGAAACTATGAATGTACTATACTACCTAAAATGTATGTTAAAAAGTGTCAAGAAGCAGCGGGCGGTACCTTCTCCAGACAGAGGTTGGCGTGGCGTGCAGCAATGGCCTTGCGGAATTGGTGTGACAGAGGGTACAACATAGAGTGGTGTGGATGTACAGACGGTAGCCTGTTCTTGTCTAGCTGCTCTGCCACAATGCTGACTAGCTTCTTCATGCGAGCATCGTAGTCCGTCCAATCACACACTATCTGCAGACAGTGAGCCAAGTTGCAGTATGCATCCGGGAAGTCTGGCTTCAGCTTCAGGGCCGTGCGGTACGACTGGATTGCTTCCGGGATGTTACCAGAGTCCTGAAACAGAAATGGTTTAAAAAAAAATGTACACCTCCAAAAACATATTCTTAGTGACACTCAATTTATGGCAGCATATCCCCTTTAATTGACTTCTGAGCAACCATACTTCACATGTGTAACATTATGGACACGAGTAATGAAATGTAATGCAAATATGGACTAAAGTAGAGCCCTGTTTTTATAAAGTGTAATGGTTCCAGAAAATTACTTCATAAAATTGCCACAGACTGAATTTGAATTCTCCTAATCTCAAAATCGTGGTAAAATAATTTTTTTGTGTAATGTGTATGTTTAAATATCTCTATTGCAAAAATATATTTCTCAAATGAAATATTTATTTCATTCAATAGAAAGATATTTTCCAAATTAAATGATACCCCACGTAATCTTCAGAAATGTTGATTTTCAATGGTGAAATCAAAGGTTTTGTTTAAAATACGGTACATAAATTTTTTTTATTGCTTAGATATCTCAAGATTAATAATACCCCAGAAGTTTATGAACAACCACACACCCGGTGAACAATATCAATTTTAGGTGCTATCTTTGTTCTACAAGTGCATTTATCACTATGTGGAGATGTAAACAAAAGTACATCCTATGTCTCTTTCTTTCAAATTGTATAATGTTACGGTAGAAACAAAGTGATGAAGTCAAGTAAACAGGCTTTATTATTGAGCCGAATTTCATTGAAACAATTTAACTTTGAGCAAGTTTCCACCTGAGCCAAACAGTAAAGGTTTGACTTGAGTTTTTGAACTTATACAACACTAGTTTTAATGTTGCACTGTATAGTAGATTCTTAATACAACGTAACCAAGCGCACTTAACATTTTATAATTAATACGTACTGACAAATCACTTTATACTGAACATTTATTTAATGATAATTGAAAAATTTATTTAAAAGTGAAAAAGCACTTTAAAATGAAGTGCAATGAAGTTCTCTTTAAGAAGTTTCCTTCTTAAATAAGTTAATTAATTTTTGCTTTGTTTATATATGCATGTATAATTAAATCCTGCAAGTTTTCCTAGTTATTAAGTATGATTTGAGTCCCTTAGAAATGTTTAAACAGGGTTTTGCTCACGAAGACAACTTGAAACGGGCCTCACCTTGTGTATGGAGGCCAAGTTGCTGTGTGCGTCTGCAAACGCTGGGTTAATCTGTATGGCCCTGGTGTAGCACTGCAAGGCTCCCTGGATGTCCTGCATTTCCTTCAGTGTATTGCCCATGTTGCTGTACGCATCTGCAAACGTTGGCTGGATCCTGTCGCAAACACCCCAGCACTGCCAACACGTGCCAGTAATACATGCTGATGCCAACATTACACACAGCACAACTATGGCTGCGTGACCCTTCTGCCGAAAAGAACCAACCATCGTGAACTTATTTATTTTGCACTACAATTAAGTACATAGTCTCCCGTAAGTCATGGGGTAGTTTAATATACTTGTAAAGAATACTGAGTGAAAATACAACTGGCAAAGTATTTTCAGTGTTGGAAACACCTGCTTTATCCACCTTTACAGTAAAGCTATATGCTGTTCTGTAAAATATTATTTCTAACCTGTAACATCTGGGACATACTGTCTTTTGGAACACATTTTAATGTCTATTTAATAATGCTACAAGAAAAAAACCTTTCTTTAATGCTTGGATGATGAGACACATGGAGAAGGGGGAACTAGGAATAGGTAAAAACATATTTTTGCTTCTCAGGCAAGAGAACAGGAACTGAAAACTGAAATAATGTCCTCAGTCTACCATAACCAAAACAATACACATTTCCTTTGTGGGACAAAAACACAAGCTATCTACAGAAAAGTTTAGATTTGTAGCGCAAAACATATTTTTTTGTACTGCATTATAATTTTTTTGTAGGTTGTACAAAAAAATAATGATTTTGTCAACATCATTTCCACAAATGGGTATAAGACGACTGTGTGATACACAGACAAGATTTCCAATGATATATAAGACTGACTGACTCGTGGTTGAAGAAGCACTCTTTAATGAAATAGAAAAATCCTCGTGAGGACAACTCATTTAAGAAACAAAAAGTGAATCTGGTATGTTGATTAAAAACCATACACTGAAGATTTGTGACCCTAGAAGTATTATTCAAAGCTATGTTATTCTTAATACTGCTGTTCTTCAGCCCAGACTAGAGCAGTACTACACATAGGTTGTCTCCTGGGAAGTAGCAAGACTCACCTGATGGCTTCTTTGTAGTGCATGAGGGCCTCGTTGAGCTTGCCCTGCTGCTGCAGCACGGAGGCGAGGTTGGAGTGAGCCGCGGCAAACTCCGGGAACACCTCGAGTGCCTTCAGGTATAGCCGTGTCGCCTCCTCGATAAAACCCTGCTCCCGCTTGATATTGGCCAGGTTGTTGAGGGAGTCTGCGTGCGTGGGGCATAGACGCAGGGCTGTGTTGTAGCATTCCTCTGCCTCAGACACCTGCACCATAGAGGCACCCTGTCTCAGACTGCTAGATTCTTGTCTCACCAACACAGCCCACTAATGGGTAGAGACAACATTATATAGCGATAAATAACACCAAAATGTACAATAATACACCACATAGCACTAGGTAAAGGCATAAAATAAACTAACAATCAATTACTGGTGTGTCTTCTAACAAACTACATTCAGAATATTTACGAAAGATACAGACCAAAGAGAATGCACATTATCTCAAAAATTCAGGATTTGCACCAGAAAATATTTTAATACCTAAATGTAATAATGTTTCTTTGTTATATTATTTTAGAAAATTCACCTACTCTTGTTTGCATAGTTTTATTGAATGCAATGTATTACAAATTTTATATGAACGTGTATTTAAATATGCATATTTGTTAATTACCATATTTTGACATGTATAGGCCACACCAAACAATTTTGATAAAACATTATGGATAATTAATATTAATTCAAGTATTGGCTGCAGTGAATTTTTGTATTCCTGCAAATATTGTTAAGTCATGATTCTGTACAAATATAATAAATGGTGTTGAGTGCACGTGTCAATGCCATACCTACCTAGGAAATGATGAAGCAATGAAAACTGCTGTGCAAAGTGGGTGAAGTGATGGCACTATGATAGTCTGCCATTGACTTCTACAGTAGCGTATTTCATTAAAAAGCAAACATTTGTAACATAGGTGGTGAGAAAAAAGTAGAAATATTACATTTTTAGTCACTTTCATATGGTGTTCACACTTATTTGTGATGACATGTAACTAGTTTGACAATCTACAACTGGTTATCTGACCTCGTATTTTCACTGCACTAGCTGTAGACAGTTTTTGTTGTGTATACAAATGGGAAACCCTTTCCTGCCTCTACACACACACACAAACTTTTTTTGTGTCTTATTAATAATTCCACTTCTGTGACAAAAGGTTATCACGGTAGGGACCTTGCAAATTAATCAGACGTAAACCTAAAAGTGATGTATCACTGGCTTTATCATAATTCAAACTCAAAAATTTAGTGAACATACATTAACACCTAAGCAACCCGAAACACATAAGTCTCCAATTAACACACACACATGTCATATAAGTCTCCAATTAACACACACACGTCACGTAAAGAAATGAGCTGGCAACACTGAAAATATTTTTATTAAAAAAAAATTTGAGCTACTAGAATTACATACTGTATGAATAAAAATTTCACAATGTGACAATTTTATTGCCAATTTCATGATGTTCATTAGGAATATAAAAATTACATGATATCACACATTATAGGCTATTCAAGGTAAAGTGAGAACTTTTTAAGACCCTGCTAATTTATATTTCAGTCAATTTTTCATATGAACATTACCATGTGTGTAGGTTACACCACTACAGTTTCAAAAATTACCATCTGAATGCAACAGTATATATTTATTAGTGATTTTCTGGAAGGGCCTTAAAAAGTGCTCTCTTCACCATAGCCGTGCCCGAATTCATTAATGGTAAATAAAGATTTAGGAAATTTGGGGTGTTGGAATTGGAATGACACTGAGCAGTGCTCCTATTGCTCAGGTAAGGAACTGAACTACTGAATGTTTCAGTTTTTCTTTGTTTCCTAGGCAACAAAACTAAAAAATAAAATCACCACTACTTTCTCTCCAGAAAAAAATCATAAAATAGTCTTATTTACTCGCTCATTCCCGTCAGCAACATATCCATTAAAAAATATTTTACATGTTTATGATATTTTTTACAATAACAGGTTGAAATATAATTTGCATCGTAAAGAAAATTAATAAAACCAACAACATTACACACTTGTGATTCATCAATACATTTTCCTTCATTGCTTTTTGAGCATATATAATTTGCTTTATAAAAGACATTAAATTAAACGTAAACAACAGGAGACTTTTTGAGGAGGTATTTTGGGATTTAGTGTATTACTCCAGTTCAGTAAATTGCGATCCTAAATCCCCAAATATTTTGGGGGACTAAACTGGGTCAAGTGATTGATCTAGTAAGCAAAATAGTGGTCTGTCAGTGGTTTCGGACACGGCTCATGTATGGCCTATACCAAATACAGCACTGCAATACTGACCTGTCCTTTTTCCTTGAGAGCATTTGCCAGGTTGCAATAGGCATCTGGGAAGTTAGGTTGCAGCTCAATAGCTCGCCGGTATGTATCAATAGCAAGGTCAATAAGACTGCAAAAAACACCAATAACCACAATTAACATCCTAAGTTTACAAGATTGTTTAACATATTTACAATAAACGAGACAAAAATGTTTATTATGTAACTCGTTAGTGGAAATTCACAAGTGGAAAAAAGGCATGCTAAAGTAGCACAGTCGACATGCTAGGAGGTAACAACGTGACTCACCCCTGCTCGTAGTAGACGCAGGCAAGATTCCCGTGGACAACTGCATTGTTTGGGCTCAGGTTGAGTGCCCTCAGGTAAGCTGCTACCGCCCTGCACAACAAAACAACTACATTTCAGTGTTGTTCACTAATAGCAAGTTTCTTGTCCAGGCTAACCATTATTTGCCGACCTACCACTGCTTGTTCTTACATTCACTTTGTTTATTCTCTCATTTATTTAAGTGTGCACCACTAAATACACAACTCCCAGAGAAACCTCTTTAATACAAACGTCAAGGGAACATGATTTTTCCAGTCTGTAATAACGACGTATATATTAACAGGTGTTTGTGATGGTTGTATTATATATATAAATACAATTTAAATATATTGAATGATTCCACATTTTGAAAAATAAATACATTCTTATCACCAAAAAGACTTCTTTACACTATTGCATTGTAATAAAAATCAATAAATATTTTTTTTAAGCACACAGTTCAACATGAAATTCCTATCTCACTCAAAAGGCAAAGAAGACAACTTTGTACCAAAAGAAGTTTCTATTAACTACGTTTCACTTCAACACACACCATACTTGAAATAAGGGGGGAAAAAATGGTGCTACATACTTTAAAATAGGGTTTGCCATCTCAATTCCATTAATTTGAATCCCACCACAAAACAAAAGAACAAAAAAAATGTTATGTCATTCAAACAGCAGCACTCCAGGCATCTCAAGATGAAATATTCACATGATTCACGACTCTTTCAGTGCCATCAGCCAGTCATGGTTCCTACCACAATTTTAAATTATTGTACAAAGTTGGCATACATTTCTCCATCAAAAGTACTGTCCAAAAAATCATCCATGTTCCCATAAACAAATTTTAAATATAGTAACTTGTAACTGCAAGCCACCAAAACTACACTACTTGAGATTACTGTATAGGCTATCCACGGTAAAGTGAGCACTTTTCAAAGCTTTTTCATTTGAAATAATAGCCAATAAATATACTTTATTTTAACCTTAGCTGTTAACTTCCAAGTGCTGTGGAATATACACACTGTGCTTATTACTTACATAGCAATATTTATTTCACAAAGATGGTCAAAAGATAAAAAATTACTGAAAGAAAAAAGTAACTAAGGCCTCAAAAAGTGCTCACTTTACCATGAACAGCATATACAGTAATGTAACACATCACGCTCAATAGAAATGACTGAGTATGGTGCTTAATACATCAAATGCTTGTCCCATATTTTTTTTTACAAGATATTCATCTAAAAGCAAAGAACAACATTAACCCATTTTTTTTAGTCCACACATAAAACTCCAGCTCAATATAATACATAATTCTGACAGTCCCAGTACAGAGCTCAGAAAAAATTTCAAACAGCGAAAGATAAGTGAAAGCAGCTTAACAAGCAGCGGTACTTTAGGAACCAGAAACTACAAGGGCATTTAAGAGCAAAATCTGCCAAAATGACTGTGCCAAAGATTATGATTTTGTCTACATGAAATACAAATTTTCCGTGCCGGGGGAAAAAAAAAAAAAAAAAAAACTGGGATAGTTTATTTCTTAAATGTTGCAAAAAGTATCTATCTATTTTTGCATCAGAATACGGTTATTACATTTCACATATGTATGCTAAATAAGCAATAGTGTTATGACAAACCATATGTTTAGAGTCTGCCTGTGTTGTTTTGTAAGAGGAATTTGGGGGGAGGGAACACCCAAGATACACCTGCGATTCAATCCATTAGCTTCCATCACATGTATAATATTATACGAGGAACTTTACTACCAAAAGTGGATGTCAAAACCTATGAAGGCATCACATGTGTGACATTGTGTAGTTTAATAAAATTGTTGCTAGATAGCAGCCCGAAATCACAAGGCCATACAAATTCTATACACACTCCTGTGTACTCCTCTTGAAGCTAGAAAAAAAAAAAATTCTGATTGGCTGCATTGAATTTCTACAAGAAACTCAATTCTCACTTAAAGATACTAAATGCTCAGAACAGTTTATTTACTGTCTGCTTTCAAGTCTGCACTCAAAGACATGAAGGTGTACGAAAGCCTATGCAATATCCAGGAATAATTTTATTGGAATTCTACTTAGTGCTGAAGCAGTTTATAACAGTGAAAAACAGGATACGAAGACTTGTGCACAGGCCATGTACGCAGATATCTGGGTTACAGTGTGTTTGTAATAAATTATTTTTAACCATAAATATTTTGTGTATACACAAATATAAATAACACTTCACACTAGAGTTGAACAAAATTATCACCACACCACACTTATTGTAAACACTATTTTGAAGCTCTTCAACATGTCCAGAAACTTCATTTTCAGATTGTTACAGCTTAAAATATTATTGGTGAATATCTGTGAAATTAGCATAGGGCCTGAACTCAACATTACTACACGCTTTCTACCCATAACATAGAAAATTTTGTAGGACTGAAAGCCTATATATACTCTTGCATGTAGCAGCAATAGAGCTCTTGAGGTGCATGTCTCTAAAGCAGATAGATGGACGGACACCTTCAGTTTGAGTGACAGGAGATGATATGGAAACTGTGCATTCATGGAGGTACAAAGACAACAACATGGTTAATTTCCACGGCAGCCATTGCATTGCAATGGTGAATTTCCACATATTGCCACTCCAACACCATTAAGCTTGGATAGTTACATGAGCTGTACGCTTGATGATGCGTATACATAAGATGATTACATCATCAGACATGACATTGTATTCTAGAATTTCAAAACCCAAACATGATAATTTATCACCTTGTAAATAACACTAATCCAACCTAAAAACTAATTCAAACCAAATACACAGGTGAAAGCAGTTTATATTTTGCCACCTATAAAGTGTAACATGTTTCATGGTGTTTGTAAGCATATGTTCTTCGCATCACAGCAAATATTTTAATTTATACAATTTCACTAGTGTCAAGTTTAAAAAGGTACTTCTTTGATACAGCTGGAAGTGAATGATTGTGATTAACACCAAAGTGTAACTCCAATGGACAAAGTTACAGGAATACTTCACACAAACAGAGTCTTGAATTATTGTGTCTGTTATGATTACATACCACTAAGATATTTTGACAAAAAACCAGATTTGCACAAGAAGTTCTTTGCCAAGTCTGTAGAGTTTTTAAAAGTATTAACACGACATGAGATGTTAACTATTAATAATTTTCCACTGCGTAAAAATTCTTTAACTAATTTTAAAGACTATTATGGATGAACTACAGCCAGTTGTCTATTGCATGAACAGCATACTACTACTCTCTTTCTTTAACCTTTAATTTGAACCAAGTATCCATAACATCAACTAAATGAGGCATCAAATCTAAACTGGTAGTTAAATTCGCTGCTGGTGATGCTTATAAGCATCAGAAAGCATGCAGGCATTATCACCTGAACTTAATGTGGCTGACCCTACCCAGCATTTTTAATCTAACATCCTCTAGTGTTCAGAAATTGTATTAGAATTTACTATTACGCAATGACATAACACTAACTTCAAGAGTTAACAACAATTTCAGCTTTAATATTCAGCAGTGAATGTATTAAAGCTAGTGTTTTGAATATTTGAAATGTTCAATAACCATGTTTTATTACTCAAGAAACTAATGCTAAGTGAATACAATATATTCGTAGTACAAAATTATTATTTTCATTATACCTGGATGTAGTTAGTTAATTTTGAAATCCCTACCTACCAACACAGTTCAGTAACTCCACAATTTTTCATACCTTTAAGAATTATATTGTTGTTTCTCACCCTCTAGCATTCGTCAATGTGATTTGCTTAAAGATTTGGACTAGACAAACTATGCTTACAGATATACGGTACATATGTGGCACAATTAGAGGGGGGGGGGGGGGCACAGAGTTGTGCAAACGCTTTTGTTTTACAAAACAAAAATGAAAAATATGTTTGGAATTCGTGAAACTGAAATTAAAATGAGAAATAATTTCACGAACCCCCCCCCCCCCCCAAAAAAAAAAACTTTTCGCGCATAAAGTGACTTAAGTGGATTGCATAAGAAAGAAATGCTGTAATATCTTTGACAAACCTAACGAAATTCATGTCAACATTTCAAGTTTACTTAGAAATATTATAATTGACAAACTGATACACAAACACTTTAAATATTTATTAAGTAGAAAATGTTTATTTCATTTTAGACTTCCAGTAACCAGTTTTCTTACTATTTTGGAATACTGAATATCACACAACCCTGGAACTAAAACAAAAACTATAGTGAGCCTAACGGTTTATCACATATTTTAGGACAAGTCTCAGGGGTGAATATCAGCATGTTTCAACACTTTCATTATTCCCTCAGATACAAGGAGGAGGAAAAGTTCCCCTCCCTAAAATTTTCTTTACACAGGAAAATGTTTATGGAAATTTTCAAGAATTATTACAAATTTATTATCTACAAATAAGTGACAATAAGTTATCCATGCGACTATGTTAGTGCCTAATTAGATAGTAACCATTTTTGTATTTTTATAAGCAATTTAGAAGAACTGAGCTGCAAGTGCCAAACTCTTTATTGCCGTAACAATGAATAAAAGCATTCTGAAAAATTTCCCATCCTACAATGCCGTTCCTTTGCATACATTGGCTACGAGCGTAGAGAGCGTACCTCTTGATGCAGCACTTGAGCCAACTGAAGCAGCAAGTCCTGCCCTCGGTTGCTTCCCAGTCTGATCCTCCAGGCAGAGGTCTGTTGGGAAGGATGGTGATGATTGTGTACACAATAATGCACTGATAATCCATTGCAGCAACGTCATGGCTTCCTCAACACTTGTTCAACACTCGCTCGGCCTTGATCCAACAGCTATTTCCTCACTTGCAGTGATACAGATCACGTTCTGCATGCTGCACTCACAATACTGTGTTGTTTGCGCACGCTATGTCCGAATGGTTTTAACAAGCTGTGTTAACTGTTTTAGATTTTGGAACACCGATCTTCCAAACTGTTACACAGAATTATAATTTCAGCTGCAAAACACTTTCAGTACAATAAATGTAATTCCGCATCACTGGATAAGACCAACTTGCAATTGAGAAACAAAACTATACAAGGAACTGAACCAGGGTTTTGTAAAAATTCTCTTTAACACTGATAAGGTACATGGTGGAAAATAATTACCCATGAAGTTGACACCTCCAGAAATGGTAGCAGTGAAAATGGTTCAAACAAATGAAAACTATGCCCTGCTGTTAGTTTACAAAAAAGGAAAAGTAATACGCTTTCAAAGAACCTTGCCTTAAATTGATGGTGCCTCTACGGTATGCAGGCAATGCAATTTCATCTTCCTACAAAAATGGAACAAATAAAAATAACAGGAAGATTCACGAGATGGCTTTAAGCGGGAATGCTAGAATCTACTATTAATTTTCTTAATAAATACATTAATAATATTTTGTTTTATCTAAATCTCCTGGCCTCACATGAATTTCTCTGGTGCTAGCCATACTGTGAAAATTAATGCAACTAACTAAATGTAGGATATAATTTATTATACGATGAACAAAAAATTAAGTGACTAGCTTGCTAGCATACACTTGCCATAAAAGCAGAATGACACGAACAGTGTTTATGCTCACAGGGGGGCATGAAATTATTATTTATGATTTGATATGCATTTTATCAACAAAATATATTATTTTAGTAGTTACGGTAGTAAAAAAAAATAATTAAGAAACAAATATTTCTGCAAAAATTGTTTTGAGAAAATCAGGATCAATAAACAGGAAAGACAAATGTACCATCATCAACACGCAACAGCTGTAAGAAAAAGAAAAAACTGTGCCAACAGTCTAGCAGAACAGCATGACTATTATTGTGATCTGAAGGAGAGGACTTTTGCAAAACTGTAAACACATTTCATGCGTGAATACTGTGGGGTAAGCAGGACACACCATTGGCACCACTAAGATTAGTGTTAAGTTTACACCCATTAATAACTACAATAGTAAACATAGATCAATACTTCATAACCATGGTTATTTTTCAGTTAAACAAAAATTATCTGCAAAGTTTCCTACTTAGGAGTCTCAATTAAAAATAAATAAATAAATAATCTGGGTTCAGTTCATGATGGAGCAAATCTTCTCCTATAGCTGATAGGTTAGTATTTGTCCGAGTTATTGATAATGTGACAGAATTACACACTTAACTAACGACCCAATAACATCTGCTCTACACACGACCTAATTCTCTGACCACACGGTGGCTGGCGGTGGGAGTCTCCTATATTAGGGGATTCACCAACAGTCGGACAGGACAGAACTCACCTTCTTTACACTTAAACTGCTAATAGTTCAAACACAAAATATAGGGCGGGCTGTTTGGAAGGCGATGACTGGTGGGGTTTAAAATGGCCGGCCAGTCAAGGGCAAGGAAAACACCCACAATTGACAGTTTCTTCGGTTTACAAACACAGCAGGCACACGAGTAAAAAAAAACCGACGACACGCGGTTATGTATATATGAAAAGACGGTAAAAAAATTTACTTATATAAATATTTGTGTGCGAGCGGCTTCGTGTGGAGGTGAAATTGAGCAATCGATGAGTTGGTGAGGCTGTGAACGCAGTCTTTTGGTTGCCGTGAGAGAGGGAGACAGTGAGAGTGAGTGTGAGAGTGAGAGTGAACTATCGCTACTAGCAACTACAAAGAGAGAGAATCAAGTGTTGAGCCCGTGGCAGCGCGGTGTCGACTGGCGCTCGGCCGGGGATGCGATGCTGCTCAACCAGTGAGGGGCAGTGGAGGGGAAGGAGCCTGTTGCCATGGCGACAAACCCCCACCCTCGTCTGACTTCGATCACAGGGGGCGTCACCCTCGCTAACTGCGTAGCACACACAGCCCTCCCTCTGTCAAGGTAACATAACATCGCGCCTAGATGTCGCTAACTAACAACCCTACTTTCCTCTCACATAGACCACTCAAGGACTATAAAGACTGTTTATGTTCAACTGAGCACGTTTGAAAGCACTGCTTATACGTATACTTCCGTCTTATGGAAAATTACCAGTCATGGGCCTTACAACTTCAATCATGCATCCGTCAGGCGAAATTGTTGAAATAACTACAAAGGAAATATTTTACAAACCAGCTAATTCTTACACTTGGATGCATGATAAAAACAGAAATAAAAATAAATAATTCAATTGACCAGAAATGGTTAAGAAACTTAACTAATTTTTTAAATTCAATGTTAAAACACGCTTCCCCTACTCAGTACACCCATTAAAATATATGCAACTAGGAGCAGTTACATTTTTCTATAGGGTTGATTTCGAAAGTGCTCAATCGTGATCAGCCATTACAAAATGGTGCGTAATTGGACCGATAAACTTCCAGAGGCGATTCATAAAGCAAACAAAATCTTGGAAATATATAGGGATGTTTCTAATACAACTGAATATTTAGGGAGAAATAAGTTCTCGAAAATCAACATTTTAAACTGTATTTTTGCAACATAGTGGGAAGTATGTGAAACTGAAGTAAAATATTCTTTACTCGTTTTAAGTTATTGGGATGTTCAGCCTAAGAGAAAATACTCATTACGCCTCCCTCCCCCCTGAACGAAAATAAAAAGGCGAGGCAACCCTCTAACTGCAGACAACTTTATTATTGCCAGGAGCTATGAACATTTGAGGCTGGTTGACTCTCACAGTACGACATAATTACCAACAATAGTGTTCTTGTAGTGTCAACTGCCCAGGAGTGTCTTAGCGTAAAATGCACACAGATCTACTTCTATACATGTAGTGTATAATTCCGCCTTACATAAAATTAACATTGCCACTGGCCTCGGCACTTTACTCATGCGTCGGTCAAGTGAAACTGTAAAATTATCAGAAAAGTAAATATTTTACAAAAACACTTCTACGTATTAAAAAGGCAGAAAGGGAAATAAATAATACAGGTTATAACAAATGGTTACCTAACACTTTTAACTCAACGTTAAGATATTGAACTACTGTCCATCCTTCGTTATCAACTTTACTGGGCTCGTGTTACACAGTGCGCCAGTTAAAATATACGCAGACAGAGCCAGTGATTTTTTTCCTTTTTCTAAGGCTGATTTCAAAAGTGCTTACTTGACCGTGAACAGGCAATACCCTGCAGGGAATCTCAAACTGAATGTAACCAGAGAAAAAATAAGAGCTCCAGTACAGATGGCCGTACCAACGTCTTCAGCAAGTTCCCTCCACTACAGTGAGTGCAGTGGGCAGACCACACACGCATGTAGGTAGGTAGTACTGCATACGTGCTAGGCGCGGTAACGCTGCAGCTTAGCCTCGTGCGCGATTCACAAGAAAACGGCGGATCCTTGGGCAGTTCCAACCACAGCACACATTTTGTTAATTAAGCCATACTGCTCAACAAACCAGTATCAAACTTCAGTTATACCGACTGCAAACAAAATTGTCTGCAATATGAAGTTGGCAATCCCTCTTATTTTCAATGCGGTGAGAGATAGTAAGTATTTTCTCTCAGGTTGTAGATCCCAAAAACATGTACCGAGTGAAGAATTGTACTTAGGTTTCATGTATTTTTGCTTATATCTTCCTAAATAATTAGCTGTGGTAGAAACATTCCTGAAGATTTCCCATTTGATGAAATATTGTCGGTGGAATTCCGTCCCATGCTGCTATATTTATAGCCCCCGCGACTGGTCTCGGGATATTCCCAGCGGCCTCTCATGTCTGTGTTGGTTTGCTGTGCTCTTTCGTCTACACTTCCTCTTTCTGGGCGTGTCCATGAATAATGTAAAATCCAAAAAACGTCGGGCGAGTTGGGAGAGACCACTGTCGCTGCATGAAGGGATGGAGTTGTCCACTTCACTAGCAACAGCGTCCGACACCGGTTGGGCGAGAGTTGTCCCGCGTGTGCATATTACCTATCGTAAAAACATCAGCAGTGTTACCTGGTGTCCCTCTCCTACCTTCCCTCTCGCAAAGATGCGCCGAGATTATTTCACACCATCTCTTATAGGGACTAAGCAGCTGTGCTCCAAGGTTAAGAAGCGAGAGAGCGATACGGGCGACACTAACACGCACGCCTAGCGCCTCATCGCTCCTACGCGCATGGCGTGCATTGTTTCCGTCGTGACGCTGTACTGTGCTAATTAGATCTTCAACAGTGGAGTTTTATTACACGCGATGAAAGACCACAGATTAAACTACGTCCGTATTTTTGTGCTTTTCTCTTGCCACTTAAGGAAACTGCATGATTTTTTTCTCCAAGAATACACTCAATGTGACCAGAGTAAAAAACGAGGACCACAAATAGTTATTATTTTTATCTTTTCTGACAAAAAGTCATATTTCCAGAACTCTTATTCACCAAGATACGTGTTTATGCGCAAACAAAGATTTCACAGAAAACGTTTCAGTACATAGGAGCCTTAAGAACTCGATGTTAGAAGCCGCCCAATGACTCTCTCATTAGAACTTTACTATACAACTGTGGTCATGACACCAGGCAACCTTGCTACAGCCTCAATACATTTGTAACATAATAACTCCGACCTAGGGGCGTATAGAGCTTGCCATGAGTAGCATACCCTTCTCCTACTAACATGTATACCGCGCGGTCCACAGGACTGTGAAGGAACTTACGCTGGCGTGACGAGATTTGGGACACCCGCCAGATGATAAAAATGACAGCGTGGGGGTATTTTTCACGGAAGGTACTTGGGTCCTCTCATACTACGGGGTGTTGTTTACGGTAGTGAGTGAAGAGATTTGGGTGGCTCTTAACGAGGTCTTGAGAGCTGATGAGGGTGAAACGAGATGAGCATGGAGCAGCGCTGGAATGCAAGGGCGGGGTAAACAGGAGAACCCCAAGGAAACCCACCGACCAGCACGCCACGACCCCGCCGGCAATAGAACACGGTTCGCCGAGGGGGGAGGCGAGTAGTCTAACCACTACACCACCGCGGCCCCTACTCATCATTTGGGGAGTTCCTATCCACCACATGGGGCCGCGGTGACTAAGTGGTTAGACTGCTTGGTTAGACTGTTCGCCTCCTAAAGGCTGTTGCTGTTCACGATATAGTGAGCACTTTTGAAATCAACTTTAGAATAATGTCGGGAGCACAGAGTGACATTCGTACAGTAAAGTTGGTAACGATGGATGGGAAGTAGTTCCATATCTTGGCGTAGAATAAAAAGTGTCACATAAACATTTGTGATAATTTAAGTTATTTCTTTGGCTTTCTTTTCTTTATGCATCGAAGTGTACAAATTAGCAGATTTGTAAAATATTTACTTTTCCAATAGTTTCACAGTTTAACATGACTAAAGTGAAGAGGCCCATGGCAATGTTAATTTTACATAAGGCGGAAGAATACACAACGTACATACAAGTAGATCTTCAGCAGGGCTTTCAAAAGTGCTCATTTTACCGTGAATAGCCTATACCAAGACGAACCGGGTACAATCGCAGGCGCTGGTCGGCGGACCTCCCGTTGCTCCATTCTCACCTCAATCACCCTCATCGGCTCTCAAGACCTCGCTGTTGAGAGCCGCCAAAATCTCTTCACCACATGTTTATCACCTGACTGAAACACGTACGTCAGAAGAATACAAGATTATGAGAAACGTAGCTCTTCTGCAGTGTGTTCACAAGAGCCCATATCGAGGTTAACAGCCTATAGCACAAAACATCGTATTGCTCACACGCTGTTTCTATTTCATCCGTGCAATTTCCCGCACCAACTAATTACTTATTTCTTTTTAGCATTTACAATTCTGAAAATAATACAGCGGCGAATTTGTAATAATTGTTGGTAGTTTTGGGCGGCTGTTGTATTTATGTTGTCCTAGAAAAAAAAAACCTACTCTTTAAAACTAAGTTGTGGCAAACAAAAACGCATCGAAAACAAATTTAAATTAAATACTAAACCCGACCATATTCCGATAGCAAGAAATGTTAAGTACAGCAAACATGGCGTGGCAACTGCTTTAGCTTACGACATTAATTAAAGGGAACGTGGGATATTTTTTTTTAATTCTCACTTTGGCTAAGTATACTTGTACACGCGCGCGCGCGTGTGTGTGTGTGTGTGTGTGTGGGGGGGGGGGGGGACTGTTCTAAAGGACGAAGAATTTCCACGCTAGGAGAATTATTATGAACAGAAATAGGTAAACGTCGTCGTACCATACCACTTGATGTGAAATATAACCTGGTATCTAAGCAGAAACAGGTATACTCATGTAATTTGTACGACTTGTCCAGTATGTGCGTACTATTATGTATGACATGGTTGTAAAAGACAAACAAGATTTGACGTTTCTATTATTAGAAATGCTAACACGCAGCAGTGTACGCGGGTTATGATTAGTTACGTAGACAGTATTCGTGCAGAAGCTAACTGCGCAGCTTGTCATGCAGTATGTATCGATCACACTCGCGTTGTGCGCTTCCTGCGACGTAAGGTCACTGCAGCCGATATTTACTGCGACGTCTTACATCCCCTCACAACGTATAGATGTGAGGTGAATGGCCGCCAACTATGATAGTTGCTAGCTATGATAACCAACTGCGCCGCAGTGATGCCTTTCAAACACGATTCTCTTACGAAACTACTAAACATGCGTACAATGTGATCGATCATCTACTAAAATAACACATAACACACACTTTAGACGAGGCCAGTTGAATATTTTCATTACGTCACAGCACTACACACACAGCTAGAAATGGCACTTTCAAAGCGCCGTATCTCTAAATACGTATACGCGTCAGATACATATAAAAACCTCGCTACACACTTTCTATTAATAAAATGACAGGACCATATGTTAAAGGTGTAAATTGGTACACGCTATTCGACAAGAGCACTGTAAGCCTGTTCAGAACCTTGCGCTTAGAGGCGATTGTGCACTTGATGGGGTGGCAGTGTCGCCCTTATCGTTTCCCAGCTTCTCTGCCTCAAATGCACAAAACAGTACCAAGTAAGCAACCCTCCCCTCCCCTCCCCAAACTTATTTTACACGTTTAATGTAAATAAGCAATGACATCCACAACAACATTATAAAATATATTTAATAGCTGTTTCTGCATTTATTAAAATTTCTAGGTAGCAATGTATTTGCGATGTTATACATCTCTGCATGCGACGTATCTTCGATAATGCTCTATTACTGTCTGCATTGTATCGGTTAAGTCGTTCAAATTAACGCACAAACGAGCAAAAAAATCAGTCTCCCGGTCTAAAAGAATAAACATCAGAACACATACCGTCTTTGTGAACGACAGCTAGTACGGAAGATTAGCTGTGAAACGAGCGAGAAATCCACTCACTATACGCAATACAAAAGTTTTCACACGATGTCAGCTGTAATCTACTTCACGTGAAGTATAGTACATTCTGAAAAGCTGACCTGCAAGGCAAACTTACAACACACTCGTTTCGACATAGAAAGTATAATCCAATAGGTTCAACACTCACAACCGGGGGGGAAAAAAACCTCTGTTGTGTAAATAATGTATTTATGACTCAAATCCTTTTAAATGTATTTCTGTTGATCAGCCGTATGCGGGAAAAAACCCTCAACTCCATTAAATGCCACTATTTCCTATACAAGTCTCCTCCCTCCCCTCCACACAAGTTAATCTTTCCACATGACGATGTTCACACGGTCGATAGGCGTTCAAAAATCGCGCGGCATATTTCGCTCTCCATTCCAGCGATTGGCGCTAAATTGTCCGACATTACTTCTAATGACGTCAATGTACCTGACTAGTCGGAAGGCGGGTGTTAGCAATTTAATGGTTCGGTATGACAAATAAATGTTTAATGTCTTTAATAAAATATTTCTATATTTTTAAACATGGAGATCTAAGAGGACGCTTATTTTAAATATGGGTGTGAATATTACGCCAGAACAGTTTATTACGCAGCTATGTCACAGCTATGTCCGTCGCCATATTGGACTATACAATCACCAGCATGTTATTTACACCCCCTCCCCACGACATTGAAAGCATGTAGGGGGAGGGCGTTGGTCCTAACAAGGCGATTACAGGGAAGGTGCATCATATAAATCAGGTTTAAAAAATATATATATGAAGGTGATAGGCAACAGGTAACAGGGAAAGATGGACACTTGAAATGAAACTGGGTGACAAGACAATACTGTTTTATCGTCACAAAAAAAAAATTAAATTTATATTTTCCACCCCCTCCCCATTTTCAAAGATAAGAACAGACATTCAATATGGCTGCCGTCCAAGATAATTCTCACTCTCGAGTCTATATTTCTTACCTGCTATGATGATGCAGGCTGCCAAAGCTTAGAAAGGAATTAGTTTATTTTTTTGCGTAACAGTATTGTTGCAAGACGTCAAGAGTTCGTGAGGGATGGCGGTCTTAATAACAGAACTAAACTTGACTTTTAATTTATTTACGAAACTAGCATTAATGTACCTCAACCTTACTCTTTAGTCCTTTAATTCCTCAATGAGAGTAGTATTTAATGTGTATCTCAACTGTAATTTCTACGTGTGTGTGTGTGATTGTAGTCGAACTCATCCCCATCATTAACACACTTTCAGTCCGGCATCTAGTCCAGTCTGCCAGCCGCACCCCGCTCGTAGAATATCGCTACAACTGTCGGCTCGGCGCGCTGTTGCCACCATCTGGCACCTCGAGTCCCGACCAGACCAGGATATTACTTCACATAAACGCAGATATAGACTATTCACGATCAAGTGAGCACTTTTTAAGGCACTTACTAATTTTTCTTTTAAACCAGTTTTTCGTATTTCCACCACTTTTTAATATCAGCATTGTCATGTGACTAATAAATACGGCGTATACTTTCACCACTGTCAAAAATGAATGTCTGAGGCTGCAATAATACATATGC
The DNA here is from genome assembly GCA_029891345.1 of Dryococelus australis. Lineage (NCBI taxonomy): Eukaryota > Metazoa > Arthropoda > Insecta > Phasmatodea > Phasmatidae > Dryococelus > Dryococelus australis. The sequence goes on from CM057008.1 coordinate 60,040,207, forward strand.
ATTTTGGGAGGGCCTTACAAAGTGCTCACTATCGTGTGAACAGCCTGTATTCAATATGGCTAAGGTGAGGAGCGGATTACCTCTCCTGCAAGTATCGAACATACCTAGTTTTACACGACGAAAGTACTAAATTACAAAATGGGGTGGATCCACTTTAAATTGTGGTAATAGAATATAACCATACCAGCATTCCGTCACAAATCTGCTATTTGCGAAGGTATTAAGTGGGTCTGCAGTGGCTCAGTGGATTTTAATATTATAAATTCACAAGTAATGAGTGGTAGTCGCGAGTAGTGACGGGTAGTCACGAGTAGTCGTGAATAGTCACGAGTAGTCGTGAATAGTGACGGGTAGTCACGAATAGTGACGGGTAGTCACGGGTAGTCACGAGTAGTGAAGGGTAGTCGCGAGTAGTCGTGAAGGGTAGTCGCGAGTAGTCGTGAAGGGTAGTCGCGAGTAGTGAAGGGTGGTGACGGGTAGTCGCGAGTAGTGAAGGGTAGTCGCGAGTAGTCGTGAAGGGTAGTGACGGGTAGTCGTGAAGGGTAGTGACGGGTAGTCGTGAAGGGTAGTGACGGGTAGTCGCGAGTAGTGACGGGTAGTCGTGAAGGGTAGTGACGGGTAGTCGCGAGTAGTGACGGGTAGTCGCGAGTAGTGACGGGTAGTCGCGAGTAGTGAAGGGTAGTCGCGAGTAGTCGTGAATAGTGACGGGTAGTCGTGAATAGTGACGGGTAGTCACGAGTAGTGAAGGGTAGTCGCGAGTAGTGAAGGGTAGTCGCGAGTAGTGAAGGGTAGTCGCGAGTAGTGAAGGGTAGTCGCGAGTAGTCGTGAATAGTGAAGGGTAGTCGCGAGTAGTCGTGAATAGTGACGGGTAGTCACGAGTAGTCGTGAATAGTGACGGGTAGTCACGAGTAGTGACGGGTATTCACGAGTAGTGAAGGGTAGTCGCCAGTAGTGAAGGGTAGTCGCGAGTAGTCGCGGGTAGTCGTGAAGGGTAGTGACGGGTAGTCGTGAATAGTGACGGGTAGTCGCGAGTAGTGACGGGTAGTCACGAGTAGTGACGGGTAGTCGCGAGTAGTGAAGGGTAGTCGCGAGTAGTGAAGGGTAGTCGCGAGTAGTGACGGGTCGTCGCGAGTAGTGAAGGGTAGTCGCGAGTAGTCGTGAATAGTGACGGGTAGTCACGAATAGTGACGGATAGTCGCGAGTAGTCGTGAATAGTGACGGGTAGTCACGAATAGTGACGGGTAGTCGCGAGTAGTGACGGGTAGTCGCGAGTAGTGACGGGTAGTCGCGAGTAGTGAAGGGTAGTCGCGAGTAGTCGTGAAGGGTAGTGACGGGTAGTCGTGAATAGTGACGGGTAGTCACGAGTAGTGACGGGTAGTCACGAGTAGTGAAGGGTAGTCACGAATAGTGACGGGTAGTCACGAGTAGTGACGGGTAGTCACGAGTAGTGAATGGTAGTCGCGAGTAGTGACGGGTAGTCGCAAAATTAGGGATTATTTTAATAACTCCATAAAACCTTAGCGAAGCAATGCAGTTAGTAAATAGTATTTTGAACAAGAGCTATTTGCTAGTATTTACTACTATTTATTACTGGGCATTACCAACACACTTATTTTCTCCCTGTTTTTATTAATATTAGTTATAAATGCAATATTTTGTAAGTTCAATATAAGCAAAATAAGATATTGTTAACAAATATAAAACGCTTGCGATATATAGGGCGACATATTTAAGAAACAACCCAGCGTGCCATACATTTTCAAAAGTTTGATTCAAAACAAGTGATGAAACTACGAACAGACTATAGGAGCGTAGTGAACAGGATACCCTCCCATTTCTCCAGCAGACACCATAATTAAATGGAGAGGTAATTTTCAATTCGTAACCCAGGCCACGTCGAGGCAAGTTCGCCAACTGCGCGGAGGAGAGAAATTTCATTTGCAGTGTCGTAATTAAGAAAGTGGCGTGGCGTGGCGCAACGCCGCCTGGAGTCTATTTCCGCGGCGAGAATTTCCCTTCCAGGCTCCAGGAATGCGACCAGAGACGAGCTGGAACACAGCGACTCGTCGTGGAGGTACTCACATTGATACGCGACACAATGCTTCAGCGTAGTCAGTAGCTCACTGTGCACCGGACTGTAGCCTACATAGTACAGAACTCACTACATACACCGACAACTTTCTCACCAAAATAACATTCATGATGAACATGTACGAATCATTTTAATTAAAATTTACTTTTATTTCCTGCTTTCGTGCTTCAAAACCACATTTGAAGACGGAAGAAAAAAAAAAAAAAACCACTACTTTGTCAAGTAGAGAAATAATTATTATTACTACTACCGGTTACTTAACACAAATTACTAATGTTGGAAAAAAATGTTACTGCTTGATTTTAACTACATTATTTTCATTTTAGATGTAAAAATGTTCACATTCCTCGCTGAAATGGATGTGCGTAACATCAAATTATTAAAAATATTTTTTTTTGTAAACCTGATTACCAATTTTTATCACATACAGCTACATAAATAGTTATAATTATCTTGCTTGACTTTGGCAAAATGTGTTTTTCTGAAGCATCCGGAACGGGAAGATCCCTTATTAGTGAAAGAGGGAGTATGGGGGTAGAGTGCTCATTATAGCTGCGCAGTAGCAACTCCTGAATCTGCCAATAGCACACTCAACTAAGGTTCGACGTTCGAACACCGTTTACGTAGCAAGTGCTTTGAAATATTTGTACAATTCCTCTTCCCCAATGCAACCACAGTAGTGTCTAGTTGGTCATTATTCACATACAAGATGGCTCTGTTCAAACTGAACACAGCTGTGTTGGTAATGGGCAAGACAACTTTGGGTACATGCACAGCAGACGACAATCTGTCCGCCTCATATCGAGTTTATATTATATATTTGTCCATAGAAAGTTTAGACGAGAACAGATGGTAAACCCCTGCCTAAATTGGTCAAAGGCAAGTTTAGACGAGAATAAAGGCTAAACAGGAAAACATTATTGGAAGCATAGACCCCCCTCCCCCTTCGCTGTAGATACGCTCTGTCACAGTCAATGGCTACATAGATTAGCCGCTGTGAGGTAGCACAGCATTAATTTTAACACATATGTCCCCGAGGACATATGTTAGCATTAATCATTTAGGCTACTTAATTTAATAATTTAATCTTCTCTTTTCACAGGCTCACACAAACTATTCTTGGTCACGTAGAAGCCAGTGACAGTTGGCTCTGCTGACACTCACTGGCAGCTCACTTCCATTTATTTTAGTTTCAGGTTTACTGGGAAACCAGAGGGAGTGGTCCCATAGCGCCACTTCCCTCACCATGGCGATACTTGCATCACACTGGCTGAAGCCAGCACCAATTGAAGACTCCCAAATACAGCACCCTTTCTCTACTAGTCTTTCATCTCTACTGTAGCATCTCTTCTTAACTATAGTACACTCAGGGAGGAGGTAGTCATGGCCCCAAGTGCAGGCCATGGCTGGCCAATCCCTCTCTGCCGCGATGCATGTCTCCTTGCATGATTTCCCTTCCTTGTAGGCGTCAGGGGTTAACCCTGAGATGCAATAATATCCCATCCTACCCACTGGACTTCCACTTTACACTTGGTAATAGGATAGTGAGAAAAAATAAATCCAACAAGAGCGCGGCGTCAGTCGACTCGGCACCGCATACAGCGGTTTCCTGGTCCCAGTAATGTGACCACAGTTCTACCCGTGCGCTCCCCTATCGATCTGTTTGCAGTTCAGAGTTTCGCTCCCCATCCCACTTCCGGTTCGTTTCCCCGCAATTAATTTACGTAGCCAACCCCCCCCCCCCTCCAGGCAATGTGCAGTGTCTCCTATATTACAGATCTGACGTCAGTCTCTCGGGAAATGCGCCAGCATTGTGGTCTCCTGCCAAGACGTCCTTCCTGGAAGAGCGATCGAGCTCCCGAGACATTACTCCGCTTAACAGTCACATTTCGACCCGGATATAGTTGTTCTGGGTAAGTATACGAAACCGGATCGAAACTCACCCCCCCCCCCCTTTTTCTCTCGTACTCGACTGAGACAGGATACCGTAAAAAACGTGTTTATGAGCTTGAAAATAAATGTGGAGAGTTTAAGGAAGTAGACGTTCGAGATACTTTGCAAGTTTATAAAAACCCTGTTTCGCTCAGGTACGTGTTCAGGAATTCTGTATGCGGGGGGTCGGTATAGTAGGATGAAAAAAAAGGGGGGGGGGGGCAGGCGAAGGACACGTGTCCCTCTGCAACAGAGAAGGAACAGGAAAACTACGGGACTATAAACCCAAGTGACAGAATAAATATGTAAATTCCTTCCTTCATAATTACTGCAATCTTCAGTACACTACCTTCACGACCACGAACAGATGTTAGTTTACACATTAAAATACACGAAAACGCGCATTTTAAAAACAATAATTACATGCTAAAAATATTAATTTACTATAATAACAATACGGACTTCAACAGGGTTGCCATCTTTTTCCATTGGGAAATTCCCTGAAATTTCCAGACAAAAAGAATCTTTTTTCCCCTGACCTTTTTCCAACATTTTTTTTTTGCTGTAAGGATTGGCGCCTTTGCATTATAACACACTGTTACATCAAAATACATCTTAATATTACAAAATAGCCCACCACATAGATAGCAAATCAAAATGACTAAGCATTTAGTCCACAATCAATACAACAATTTTATATTATTCTGGCAGCGGTGCATGATTAATGACAGAACTGCCAGATATAAAACGTACATCACAGAATTCCCTGACATTTAGCAAACTTGTTTGAAATTACCTAAGTTCCCCGTATTTCCGTGGCAGGTTTCCAGACGCGAGGCGAGGCAAAGCAGCCTGGAGATGTGCCGACTCCACAGCAACACATGAGCTGTTCACTCAAAATAGCTAAATATATTTTATAGCTTATATGATTTACATAGTTATAACTGAGTAAGAACAAATGTAGCATAAAAAGAATGAATGGAATTGATCTGCAGGTAATCTACTAAAAGTATAGCTACAATTACTTACTGTTAGTTCACGACTAGAACTATACCAGTAATTAAGTTCGTAGTAAATATTTTACTAAATATAAACCAATATACAAACTTCCTGCCGCTTCTTCACTTTCACAAAATAAACGCTGCCATCTGATACCATTATTTTCCCAGAAATTACTACTGATTAAAGGAAATATCTACTCGGCAGCGACTAAAATTTCCGAAGGGAATTATTTTGTGTGGAGATCAGCTCTTTAAGCCATGGTGCAATCGAAACTACCATTACAAAAACAACCGAAATAGTTAGCTGTAGTTTAGTCGTGTCGTATAACGTACAGCCAACACGAGTAATACACACTACAGTGGTCTATACCATATCCCGCACAAGGTCTGGAGAAACATGCTGCATGCGAGCAGGTATGCTAGTTTCTATGGAATAACCTGTCACACGATACTTGCGAGAGAACTTGTTTTGATTTCACTTCATTCAGTTCCGCGGGTTTTTATTTTCTACATTTACTCTAGTACCGTTCAGTGGCTATATTGCTGTTTCTCAAAACAAAACCACAACTATTGTCATCACCACTCTCCAAACCCCCTCTCCGATTGGCTGCAATATTAACGTTGTAGGAAACATCCCACCAATAACTGCCAGCAGTCGGCTGAATATTTCACAGCACCACCCATGCAGGGAATCTTCCAAGGACACGCCCATCGTGGCAACTGGGTTTAAAATACAACATAAACACTATTTAATGGATCGTATATCTTAATTTTTGCAAAGCTAATAACTAGAGTTGTTTGTCTTGGTCGTCTTCCAATATTAATTTTAGCTGTTTTCGACTTCGGTGCAGTATGCCCTTGATCACTTACCCTTGTTGCACGCACGCGCGCGCGCACGCACACACACACGTCAAGCGAATTCGGACGCTTGTATTCGTTTCCACCTAGAGTTTTATTTGGCTCTATGCGTGTTTCATTTGTCTTTGTAACGTCTGCAAGTGTTTTCTGCGGCCGTGCAGAGTTGTAAACACAAAACAAACACAAACAATTGCGAATCGGAAACTATCTAGCGCACGAGAAGGGCAAGTTGCCGTGCCCTTGCTGCGAATTAAGACATGCGGCAATGTAACGTCACATCCGGTATGCACTTTTCTACGGCACGAAGCCAGAAAAGGACCCTTAGTTGGCGAATACGAACACAGCCTTTATTATTGGTTACTGACGGTGCCCTTGACCAATAGAAATTACATATGTCCCATCATGTAGGTTATTACAAGAAATCCGAAATGTTTTTGTCTAATGTGACAGTAATTTTTATTTGACTGACTACGCTGTCAGATCAGGAGTTACATAGAAGTGATCATCTCAGCGCTGAGAGTTTTTCACACCAGCTGTGGAGGAAATGACGATCCAGTGGTTCGTGCAGTCTGGACCACACAAGGCTCGCACATGCGTGGTGTTAAAATCGCATGAGGTTGGCAGCACGAAAACCCTATTACATGACAGCTCATCAGTCATCACGCAGAAACAAGATTTCGGGAAAACACGAGACACGTACAAGTTGTTGATGGGACCTTCCTGAATGTCGCACTGGTCATTTCCACTTGTGTTGATCGTGTATCTCGTGGCGCTACAACCGGATACGTGTAACACGGCCTTGTTGATGGGACCTTCCTGAATGTCACACTGGTCATTTCCACTTGTGTTGATCGTGTATCTCGTAGCGCTACAACCGGATACGTGTAACACGGCCTTGTTGATGGGACCTTCCTGAATGTCGCACTGGTAATTTCCACTTGTGTTGATCGTGTATCTCGTAGCGCTACAACCGGATACGTGTAACACGGCCTTGTTGATGGGACCTTCCTGAATGTCGCACTGGTAATTTCCACTTGTGTTGATCGTGTATCTCGTAGCGCTACATCCGGATACGTGTAACACGGCCTTGATGGGACCTTCCTGAATGTCGCACTGGTCATTTCCACTTGTGTTGATCGTGTATCTCGTGGCGCTACAACCGGATACGTGTAACACGGCCTTGTTGATGGGACCTTCCTGAATGTCGCACTGGTCATTTCCACTTGTGTTGATCGTGTATCTCGTAGCGCTACAACCGGATACGTGTAACACGGCCTTGTTGATGGGACCTTCCTGAATGTCGCACTGGTAATTTCCACTTGTGTTGATCGTGTATCTCGTAGCGCTACAACCGGATACGTGTAACACGGCCTTGTTGATGGGACCTTCCTGAATGTCACACTGGTCATTTCCACTTGTGTTGATCGTGTATCTCGTAGCGCTACAACCGGATACGTGTAATACGGCCTTGCGATTTCTTCACACTGTTTGAATATAACCTTTGAAAAATCATCCTATGTATGCCGTGTTTGGGTGTTTTATTCTGCTAAACAAATTCTGTAGCCATATCTGAACAAGTTTAAAAACAGAACGTGTTTTCGCAGTTACACGCCCAAAGCAGAATTAAATCTTTGGCAATTCTAACCTCAACAACACGGAACTTAAAAAGTATAATATTTAATTATAATAGTCTCCAACATTTATCACTAGTGATATTTTTAATCGTTATGAAACCTACAATTTTACCGTAATGGCCAAATTCAGCAATATTTATTACACTGCTTGTTTACTTGGAAGCAGCCAATAGGAGCGCAGCAGAGAAGAGAAGTCGTTCGATGGTAATGTGTGACGTCTTCAATATCTGAACTTGTGGATCCCGTGTAACCGCGGCCTATGTTAAGCTGTATTTGTACGAGGCAGAGGCATATCCTGAAAACACAAGTTGAGCAGGGATTGTGGCGGGAAGTTGACGAAACCATGAATGCACTACACTCGAGTTTTGCACAACAAAAACCACACGACTTCACGCAGCCTCGCTGTGATTCCAAGGCCGTAGCTATTGGGGGGACCACCAGGGATTCATCCCCACCCTTTACCGAAATTTTTCGTGATATATATTAAGTCATTAATTCAAGAAGTTATATCTAATTAAGTGCCATGTCTCAACTGTGCAGATACTGTAGCACGAGCCTTATGAACAATTTGTCAACCTCAGGTAATTGGCTAAACGTACAGATTGCTTCAAGGAACACATTACCAAAAGCTTCCCCGAAACCAAATGGAGAAGCCTTAACAGCAATGTGCGAAACCCGTTGGGTTGAAAACCACGATGGACTGATAAAATTTAAGAAAAATTCCAAAGTAATTGTTGATAGACTGTAGGAACCAAGTACTGATATGGACTCAGAAACTTCATCAAAAGCGATGTCTTTTGTAAAGGCAATTGTAGCGAGTGATTGTCATATGTTTATGATGCGTGAATGTGATATTTCCATTCACAGTAGGCCTAACCCTTTGCCGGTTATCGCAATCACCTGCGTGCGACTTCGTAGCTGCCTTACAGCATGTTGAGCTAATTATACACACATTTACAGACATTCACACAAACGTGGACTCAAAATGTACAATGATTTTCAAAGCTGCTCAAAATTAGCATAGAGCTGTAAATGAGGAAATAACGGTTCCGACAATTGTGTCACGACAGAAACACCGAGCAAATGTCAATGCAGGAGATCCACAAACTTATTTTAGGATAACTATCATGATTCCTCTATAAGTTTACTTAATTGATCAGCTGGAATCAAGGTTCAAAACTCATTAACCTACACTCACATCCCTATACTGTTTGATTCCCTCTGTATGCAGCAAAAAGGAATGCAATTTCAAGAAAGATCACTTTGAACTTTATCAGAAGTTTTTAGATTGGGACTTTTTAGAAGCCGAATTTCAAGCCTGACAAAGTGGCGACAGCAGCCTGAGAGTGAGTGTCCGACAAAGTGGCGACAGCAGCCTGAGAGTGAGTGTCCGACAAAGTGGCGACAGCAGCCTGAGAGTGAGTGTCCGACAAAGTGGCGACAGCAGCCTGAGAGTGAGTGTCCGACAAAGTGGCGACAGCAGCCTGAGAGTGAGTGTCCGACTTGTGCACTCGAAGCCCTTGGAGAGCGTAATAACGATCTCTTTCCAAATATCCACAAGTTTTCGACAATGAAACGTCTGAAAACGTATCTTCGAAAGTAGATCGAAACTCCACCTCTTGCGTATCCTTCCGCGGAGATCTACTTTCTTCTACGGCAATGGCGTCACCGCAAGTAGTTCCTGACGCCATTGTGATTCAAGATGGCGAAGTGGTAAGTCTGCCGCCGACGTGTCTGGCAATATAAACGAATAATTGTGTGTTATTTCTCAGTCTATGATAAACACCACCAGGCAGGAAAGATTGATTCGTTTGGCATTAATGTCAATCCATCGGCGAATCAACATCAAGACAGAGGAAGTTATAAACTTGTTTGCATCGAAGAAGATTAAATCGACTGTTGTAATAGTTCGAAATAACGTTAAAGGCAATGAATGTTGTATAGAGAGTTCTGTATTTGATTTCTTGTGAATGCTGTAGATTAATCATCCATGTGGGTTGATCTTGCTAAAGACTGACAGAGCATATTTGTGAAAGCTGCTTTGTCCATTCAGTTAATGCAATAAAACGTGCAACTGTCGTGGCTGCGGCTCTCTCGTCAAAGAGAAAGATGTTTAAATTATTGCTTTTTGTTTGGTGTTTTAAGAAGTGATACATTTAGGTTCACCTCAAAATGTTATAGCAGTTACTCCATCAAACTGTAAAAAATAATATCAGAACTAACAGTTAATGTTGTTGATTACTTCCCATTGTTTAAACTAAACAGTTGCTCCATGCCCTATAGCTATGATATTCACTGATTTAGCCTCCGTATTAGCTACGATATTGTAAAATAATGTTATGTTGTAAATAACGAAGACAGTCTCTCTAACGAAAAATTACACTGTATGTGTTATGCTTCATAGTGACATGTAATTATGTATGTACCAATAACTATGACAGCGTCACAACCATGTTTATACGTAGCTTAAAATGTAGAGTGAAATTTGCTTTCATATTGTTTATACGGTGTTACCTCTCTTCCTTGCAACAATTATTTTTAGGCGGAAAAGGTGGCAACTTCCGATAACGGGATATTTTGTCAACTTTGCCGAATAAAAATTTAAACCAAAAATTGAATATGTAAAAGTCTGCACCTGTTAACCCCCCCCCCCCCAACCCTACTTTACAGCAGTGAGCATTCCAACAGCCACTCTTTGGTAAGGGGGAATGCAAACGTAAACATGAAGTTTGCGACCTGCGATTATGGGCGGAAATGAATTCATGTACACGGAGCATCTGCAGTTTAAGAAAAATAATATTCAGAATTTTTGTGTGTGTACATTTGAAGACCATAATTAGGAAATTGGGCACGGCAGATCGACAAAAAAAGTCAAATATTGCAAGCAAAACCTATTCTTGTTTTTTTCGTGAAATTAAAATAGACATACCAAATTAACTGGACCCATTTTATTATCGAAGTACAGAGGTATTTCCATATTTTTGAAACTGTTTAGGTCATATGCAAGAAAAAATTTAGGGCCCACACGGCTATAACCTTCTAAATATAGCCCGGATGAAATTGCAGTAAAATAACTCTCCGCTGCCTGGGTGCTTTGAAAACCAAATAGTTCTAAACCGAACATCACATAAGCGACAGTATAACAGTTAGCTTATTTTATAGAACCTACCATATAATTTATTTATTGTGTGTTTCGAGTGGCCCCAAACGGCGAATACTGGGATGATGGTTTGAAATGATTTTTTGGTTCGTTTTTCTTTGTAATTTCTTTACTCTTAACATCAGCCCATTTGCACACGCGGATGACGCGGGAAGAAACTTTAGAAATAGATACACCGCTAAACTATACAACTACAAGGCAGCTACTCGCAATAGTCCTCTAGTACTATGCCTATAGGCTGTTCACGGTAAAGTGAGCACTTTTTAAGGCCCTTCTATATTTTTCCTTTCATCCAATTTCCATTTTCCTGCTACTTTTTAATATAAGCATTGCTTTGTGACGACTAATAAATACAGTGTATATTCCACCACCCTCAAAATTTAATGCCTGGGGCTGAAATAACGTAATTTATTTAAGGCTATTCATGATGAAGTGAGCACTTTCGAAATCAATCTTAGAACAAAGTCACTGCGTATATTTTAACGGTCGGACTGAGTGACATGCACCTAGTAAAGATGGTCAAGTGAAGTGAAGAGATTTGGGCTGCTCTTAACATCGAGGTCTTCAAAGCCGATGAGGGTGACTAAATTGAATATGAAGCTGCGCCGGAGTGGATGGGCGGGGAAACGGGAGATCCCCGAGAAAACCCGTCAACCAACGGCATAGTCCGGCACGATTCCCACTTGCGAAAATCCGACGACCCGGCCAGGAAAGTTGGCAACGTTGGAGAAGGAAGTAGTTCCGTATTTTAACGTCTAATAAAGTTTTAGGTAACCATTTCTGAACAGTTAAATATTTTTTCTCTTTGTTTTTTTAAAAATCTATCTAAGTGTAAAAATGAGCAGATTTGTAAAATATTTACTTTTATAGTAATTTCACATTTTCGCTTGATCGGCCCATGACAATGTTATTCTTACATAAGGCGGAAGAATACACAACATGCATACAAGTAGATCTGAAGCAGGGCTTTCAAAAGTGCTCATTTTACCGTGAATAGCTTATAGTCGTTAATGCCTGTTTTGAGGGCCTTAAAAAGTGCTCACTTTATCATGAACAGCGTATAGTTCTGAAGCTTGCCCGCTACTTCTTTACGGATTGTTAGCGACGGGGGGATCTGCAGAAATAAATTATTTCACCAGAGTGAAGAGTGAGTGAGTGAGAGTGGCTCAACATCGAGGTCTTGAGAGCTGATGAGGGTGAAGCGAGCGAGCAGCGCCGGAAAAAAAACAGGATGCCCGCAGCGGCACGATACCCACATGCGAAAATCCGCGAGTGGCCCGGTCCCGGCAGGGGATTGAACCCGGTTCACTTTGGTAGGCGAGTAGTCTAACCACTACACCACCGCGGACCCGCGAGTGTGTTTGACATGCACGTTTTTTTTGTTGCAAAACTTCAATTATTTTCTGTAGGAATTAGGTTTTTTTTCATGACGATAACTTTCGTTGTATTATATTTAAAATAAACATAAAAAAATCTACATTAAACTTATTTATCACCAAAACATCGATGTTCTGCTACTGATACATTGAGACACATCAATGTTGTAACAGATGCTGTAGAAAATGATCTAACATCAATGTATTAGTCCTTGAACGTCCCAACCACAGAGCATGCAAGGACATAAGAGCCGCCACTTCCATGTTGTAACAATCTTCTTATTATAAAGTATTTACCAGGGGTGGGTGGGTGGCAGGTGCCTGGATTAATACCAACAGCAGACACGCGTTACGGAAAATAATCACCTAGTAGGGTAGCATTACATTATGTTTACAGCTTGCATTATTCTTCAGAGGTTCTGGAACGAAGTTTTAAAATTGCTTAATTAGAACCTACTTAACCAACACCATTTAGTTGTTGAATGCTGTTTTAGGCAATAATTAAATATATACCTGTGCTGTTTGTGTTAGCTCTGTCTCTTAAATATTTTCGTTCTTCAAATGTGACCAACAGAATAGAATAAATCTTGCACAAGCAAGTGCAAAAACGGATTAAATATTTCTAATCGTTTTAGAAAGTTATTAAATCAGCACCTGAAATATATGCAAGTTTGAGATACAAAAGACTCGTAGTTTTGACTCAAAACCGACGTGTTCCATAAAAACATTAATTCTAGAGGCAAAATGTGTATGTTGGTGTTTCCACAGGCACTAACTTCAAATAACGCATCTACTATCATCCCCGCTGGCCCGAACCCATGCGTAAAGGAGACCAGTTCGATTTGAAAGGCTCCAGGCAGCGGCCGGCCACAGAGACGGGTCACCAGCGTTGTCGCGGAATATTTATAAAAAGGTCGAGAGGAAGGGAAATAGCGGGCCAGAAATACTCAGTGGCAGGCGAGAACTGGTTACTACTGCCGACACTGGCTGGAGCGACGCCATACTTGCGACATCCGCTAACTGCAGAGAGGCACTCGACCGGAAGAAGCCCAGCCTTCCTTCCATCTGCAAGCCCTCACTCGCGTCTTTACGACTACAACACAGCAGTCGTCAACTTCTGTTCACGATGGTAGCAGTGTACGTATAAGCGGTTCACAGTCAAATGAGAAATTTTGAAGCCCTGCTTAAGATCTACTTGTATACACGTTGCGAGTTCCTCCGCTTTATGCAAAATTAACATTGCGATAGGCCTCATCACATTATCCACGCGTCGGTCAAATGAAACTGTGAAATTATTGACAAAGTAAATTCTCTACAAATGTGCTTATTTTTACACTTAGATATATTAGAAGAACAGAAAGTTTAAGAAATAATTTTAAGTTATCACAAATGGTTACCTAATGCTTTTTATTCAACGTTAAGATACGGAACTACTTTCCATATATCGTTATCAACTTTGCTGGGCGAATGTCACTCAGTGCGCTCATTAAAATATATGCATGCAAGGGCAGTGAGTGACTATTTTCTAAGGTTCGTTCCTAAAGTGCTCACTTGATCGAAATGCAAGTACGCACGTCATTCACCAGTTTGGCCAACCACGCAAAGAAACATGTCAACACAACATAAGTAGCGACATGGTGTTCACAATCCGGTCCAACTACAATACCACATTTAGTCGATTCACACGGTTTCTTCGGCTGGCAGAATTGGCGATTGACGTGGCGCGTCGATGGTTGTTACCATGTTGTAATTAATATCCGTTTCCATGGCAATAATGAATATACTGTACCGGGTATCGTTCATTACTACGAGTGCAGGGGCGTGGCTGCTTCGTGGCCGTTACGCTGGCCCGATGTGCGAGGTTGCAAATATTGGACGAGCGAAATTTATACGTTTGTAACTCTGACCTGTTTTTCTGACGAAGTTAATTATTTTAAAGTCACGTATGTTTAATTATCACAACTTTCTAACATTGTCCGACGTGTTTGAAACACGATTGTGTAACGTGTTTACGTTTCTGTGATTTGAATGTTTGCCACAATCCCAACAAATTTCTAAGCCCAACAAGAAAAGTTTAATCCCTTTGAGGAGTATGTACGTATATATTAGGGGATACCTTTATATGAACATTTCTTTGCTCTTCAAGACAAAACTCGCACTTTCATGGTTGTACTGTTTCGCTGGAGAGTATAGGAATCTAAGTAAAAAAATACAATTAGCACACGATGGATTGTGAAACTTGTTAACTTGTCACGAGTTGGTAATTGGCATACAGTAAACACGCGACTGCATTGGCCGACGGCCAACCAATTATAAGCGCTGCAAAGTAGAGTATGCTGTCCTGTGTAGACAGGACCAATAGGATGAAGGTAAGGTGGAAGTATAGAGACCAATACAAGTGATATTTGCTATAGTAGAGAATATAGACCGCTCACTTCAATCCTGTCCTTGATGTCAGCAAATTTGTGCCGTACTCAAAAGGTTAAATATCTAGTAAAAACGAAGTACCTATGCAAAGAAATATGAGAGGAATAAACGTGACGGTAGGCCTATTTGTGTGCATGTTCACCACTATCTTTTAAGATAGTCGCTGCTACGTATAAATAATACGTGACACGAGTTGCATGCTTTCATTTATTTAAGAGTATTTTTCGTTGAACTAATATTCACTCGAACTACGGCTGTCGTTTTAACGAAATAACCCAACAGATATAAATAACAAGAGGTTAAATACAGCAGTTCTCTACCCCATAGTTGTAACAGGGTTAACTGCAGTCGCCGCTAAATGTGATATATCGTGTATAAAACATGTAAACAATGTTTAATAATAACCGCAAGAATCATAGTCAATATAGACGCTGTTAAGAAGTCATACAGCAGGCCTAAATATGGTTATAAGCCTAAATTGTAAACATTCGTACGGAATGGCTTTTAAAATCTGACACAATTCCTTGAACAGCTGTAAACAACAAACAAAACATTTGACAGTTATAAAAGTGGAAGTCACATGGCAGTGGTTATGCTTACTTGTAGCGGAAGGATACGTAATCGGCAAGGAAAAGGAGCAGAGTTTCAGAAAAGTGCGAAGTAACCACGAATGGACTATAACCGTCTTCTCCTCCTTGGTTTACACATCGAGACAGTATCCAGTCATTTGATTCATAGACTAAATATGAGGCAAACCGCTCATTCGTCTTTTGCGCACGAACACAACACTTACCTACCCCAAAGGAACACCACTGTCAGAGTCACATGGTCAACAGTGATGAATGTGTGTACATCTTATTTTCAAAAGACAAGCACTATTACATGGATAAAATACTTTCACCAATTCTAATTTGATCAAACTGCATTACAAATAGGTTAGAGGAAGTATTGAAACATCCCAAAGCAATTGTTTACAAAACAGTGTTCTAACTTCAAATCCCATCCACGCCTTTTTTGCTATTCGTATTGGCAGAGAGCAGTTAAATGTAGCGATAAGGCCACTTGCTGTGCGCAGCCAGCGAGATACATAGCTCCACCTCATCTTTAGTCTACGATTGAATCAATCCCACACGTTTGGTTTCATACGAGATGGCACACAAGGATTTTAACTTCGTAACGTACACGCTGACCATGAACCACGTCACACGTACACGTGTTTTATGCACACGTCGCATGTCGTGAACTGAGATATAGCGACGCGAGTCTAATATTCCAGTTCTTGAGATATCTCGAGTGGTGACCAAGTATTCTAATAGTTTTATCCGAGTGATCTAGCCGAATTTTTCATCAGTACCAGGGAGTTGACTGTAGATAGCGCTTACAATCGCTTTATTTAAAGTAAGTGCCTGTGGAAACACCAACATAGATATTTTACCACTAGAATGAATGATTCTATGGAACAGATAGGTTTTGAGTCAAAACTATGAGTGTTTGGTATCTCAAAAGTACTGATTTAACCTACATATATTTCAGGTGCTGATTTAATAACTTACTAAAACGGAATCCGTTTTATGCACTGCTTGTGCAAGATTTATTCTATTCTGAGGGTCACATCTGGAGGTAACAAATATTTAAAAGAAACCGCACAGGTATATATTTAATTATTCAATAAAACAGCATTCAACAACTAAATGGTGTTAGTCAAGTAGGTTCTAATTAAGCAATGGTAGAATTTCGTTCTAGAACCTCTCAAGAATAATGCAAGCTGTAAACATAATGTAATGCTACCCTACTAGGTAATCATTTTCGTAGCGCGTGTCTGCTGTTGGTATTAATCCAGGCACCTACCACCCACCCACCCCTGGAAAATACTTTAAAATAAGATCATTACAACATGGAAGTGTCGGCTCATGTCTCGTTACTTGATCTGTGATCAGTAGGTACTCAGTACTCAAGTGAGTGAGGAGATGTGGCCGGCTCTTAACATCATCGAGATCTCGACCGCCGATGAGGGCAAAATGAGGTGAAGATGGACCAGCAGGAGATCTCCGCCGACTAGTGGCATCGTCCGGTACTGTAACGACGTGCGGTACTATTACCACGCCCGGTACTGTAACGACGTGCGGTACTATTACCACGCCCGGTACTGTAACGACGTGCGGTACTATTACCACGCCCGGTACTGCAACGACGTGCGGTACTATTACCACGCCCGGTACTGCAACGACGTGCGGTACTATTACAACGCCCGGTACTGTAACGACGTGGGGTACTATTACCACGCCCGGTACTGTAACGACGTGCGGTACTATTACCACGCCCGGTACTGTAACGACGTGCGGTACTATTACCACGCCCGGTACTGTAACGACGTGCGGTACTATTACCACGCCCGGTACTGTAACGACGTGCGGTACTATTACCACGCCCGGTACTGTAACCACGTGAGGTACTGTAACGACGTGCGGTACTATTACCACGCCCGGTACTGTAACGACGTGCGGTACTATTACCACGCCCGGTACTGTAACTATGTGCGGTACAGTAACGACGTGCGGTACAGTAACGACGTGCGGTACTGTAACGACGCGCGGTACTGTAACGACGTGCGGTACTAGTACCACGCCCGGTACTGTAACGACGTGCGGTACTATTACCACACCCGGTACTGCAACGACGTGTGGTACTATTACAACGCCCGGTACTGTAACGACGTGCGGTACTATTACCACGCCCGGTACTGCAACGACGTGCGGTACTATTACAACGCCCGGTACTGTAACGACGTGCGGTACTATTATCACCTGCGGAAATCAGAGAGCGGCCACGTCGAGGGGTTGAACCCGGGTCGCCTGGGTGGGAGGCGAGTAGTCTGTCCACCATACTACCGCGGCTCCTCCTCGAGAGTGGAACATGTTACGCACAACTGTCATTTCAACTGACAACCGAGGGGAAAAAGATAGCGCATTCAACAAACTTAGCTGGTTTCCGCGTCACAAGTATTACTTCACACTTAATGAAAATGTATAAGCTACACCTGGGCGGTTGCGTGAGGGGGGGGGGGTGCCCTGTAGCCCCACCCGAAATGGCATACATTTTTAAAAACCCTATTCACAAAATGTCAATAATTATATTTATATACTATCTGTTCTTGGCGAACGTAGTTCCGCCTTTTGCCTTCTCAATGCGTCCTCTATATTACGTCTGGTACGTCGACCTATGCAAGTATGTGCAAAATCCGCCCATAAATATAGAAGTTAGTCTCGAGCGCCACCTATCGGAATGAAACATAACTAAAAACCTTACTCGCCACCTCAATAACATATGGTGTGAATATTGTCTCAATTGGTCCAGTGGTTTGTCAGTGACGATGCGGTTTCATCAAGCACAATGGATTTTATATATAAAGATTTGTTATTACCTACATGACAAATTTTTTTACACCGTACATTAAAATGGCAATCATTATATTTATTTACTTGTTATTAACCACACATATGATTACATCTTATACATCAAAACTTAGTTTCCTGAATAAACAAGGGGGTGGGGGGGGGGGGTTGCAAAGTACATAGTTCCTAAAAGTGTGAGCGAGTCTGCATATATAGTTTCTATCTTTCCACTGTGACTTATGAACGATGTACTGGGCCTACTAGTGACAATACTATAACACTTGATTGGGAAAAGCGGATGGCTAGTTGTTCAGTCAGCAGACCCGCGGCCAAGGTTCACCGGCTGTTAATCAATACAGACCTCGCCGACGTAATTTGCGGCAAGCAATCAACATGACATGTTGACACTCCCTCACTATCATGTCCATACGGATCTCCAGCTCCAGGATAGCCTATTACGATGGTTCAGGTGTTAGCACCTAGGCTCCGACTAAAACTACTTTTACAATAGAAATATTAAGCCTTATAGCCCATTCACCCTTTCTTCGGCTTTTTTAAATCAAACCTTTGAGAAATCACCCCATGTTTGATGTGTGTAGTTATTTCCTACATAATCAAAGTTGACAAGCGTTTTATAACTCTCTTCATCAAAGTATCTTATTTGTAGTTAAATCGCAATCTTGCAATATATTTTATTTATAAATTATAATTAAGGCTAGGATTTTTATGTAATATCAACATGCTAAATATGCACATATTTATGTAAGAACAATGTGTGAAATATGTAGTTTAAAATGTAATATCAAAAAAATATGTAATAACAAAAAATGTGAGAAATGTTCAACTAAACTGTTTTGTTTATTTTCGTACTTTTTATCTCAATATTGCACAATATTGTATAACTTTAAACACTGAAACATGTCAATACTATAGGCAATACATCACAATAACTATTTAAAAATGCAGCATTGATATGTAATTGAGTGTTTATCTGTCCACTGTGTACTGCAAAAGAAAAAAAACTCAACTTACTCCACTTTGTAGCGCAGCGAACTATCAGATACTTCTCTCAATTTTCTGTGGCCATGGAATATCACCTGTCCGATAGAATGCTTTTGTAAGCGGTAAACTACCTCTAGACATCACAAGAAGTGGCTGATGCAAATTTAAGCAGATGATATTTTCCTGGTGAGATGTCTACAGGAAGATTTTCTTCTTCCCATCGAGGAGCTTGCAAATACAACAGTCTCGTAGTCCGGATTTCTTGCCAAAACAGCCTCCAATTTGCCCCCTGATATCACTCAGTTTTGATTTAGATTCTTCTACAACATCCAATGCCATTCACAAAGACAACCCGACAGTTTATAGTTTCTTGATGCTAGCAGCAATGCAGCTGGAATTGTTCTGAATGTATGTCAATGCGCATTCTATTTTTGGTTCACTGAATGCAATCTGTGTCTCAAGCACTGAAACGGCTGATTCTCCAGGAAATGACTCCAACTACAGATTTTATGCCTTGGAAATGTTCACTGTAAAGGCTGACAGCTTCAAGGCATGTACCCCACCTCGTTAGTACTGATTCAGGGGGCAATGCTACATTTGGCAATATTCTCGGCAGTGCAATACACGATATGGAGCTTTGAGAAACACTTTCTTGGTGTATGAAACAATTTTATTCACTTGCGGATAGCAACTTCGTACTTCTTCGGCGATACGTTGAAGTCCGTGGACCAAACATATGAAATGTATTATATTAGGATAAAACACACGCAGAGCAGTTGTCGGAATAGAGTACAAGAGCTCTCTCCTCTTGAATGCCGTCAGGCCTAAGCTCCTTTAAACCGCCGTTCACGAAACAAGCCACTGCTGCATGATTGGTTTCGAACAAACCAAATCAGGAATGGTTTGGAGGGTTCTCCTGTGTCAAGTTTACATACCAACAACAAGACTGGCAATGTAATGTCCAGTTACATCTGTAGTTTCGTCCACTGTGATCCATACGTGGTAATTGCCTATATAATGCCACACACTTGACAGTGCATCTTGGTGACACAGATCCAGATCGTCTTCTTCTCAGTGTTGATTCTTCAGGAATATGTTGCTCACAATACTTTTGTAGAAATGTGCGGTATTCAGGCACCTAAAGCTTCTACCATGGCATGTTTGCAGCAACCACAGCTAGACGACACATGTCTTGGGAAATTCAATTTCTTCCACTTGAAGATTGGCGTATCTGAGTTAGAAGCACTTGCCGTTTAGATGACTGCGGTGTTTTATTAATAGTGTACATTGCACTGGCCACGTGCTGATCCGAGTTGCGACTCCATAGAGCACCCAATATTTCTATTGCATACTTCGCACATTACAAATCTTCCATATGAAGATTGAAACCCTGATCGTAACTTTGCTGCTAATGTTGTACAAACTGATAAAATCCACAGAAACTAAAAGCCAGCGAAACAGTTCAGTTGACAAGGCACTTATTCTTTATGCTGTAGTATCCACGAACTGAGTTGAATAGTTCTAAGAGAAGAAGCACTAAATATTCAAACTTCTTACACACTCCCTCTTCCTCCCCCCTTCCCATAAAAGGTAGTCTTCGGAATTCTACCTGAGACTGCAGCCAATGGCCTGTGAATCATGTAAGCTCCTTATATGGTCGACAACCAATGTATTTACATGAGATTATGTGAAATCTGCGGAAAGTTTACTTTCTTCATAGCATTAGAAGTCACAAGTTTAGCGAATCTACATTTAAAAACAATTTTATGAAAAAAATACGTTAAATATGTAAAATAAAACTCAATTATAATGGCCCTTTTGATGTAAATCGTCAACGTTTGTTTTTTTCACAAACCTACATATAACGGAAAAAATATGAATAAAAACAGCACGAAAATGTGTGTATTGGTAGCACCTAATCAGAAATATAATTATAGACTTCTTATGGTAAAGTGAGCACTTCTGAAATCCCTCTCACTTGGAATAAATAATAGTTTATAATATATTTTATTTTAGTCTTGGACGTTAACTTCCGAATGTGGTGGAATATACACATTGTGTGTATTACTTACGTGGCAATATTATTTAAAAAGGTGTTAAGAATAAAAATATGGCTAAATAGGCAAAGCAACTAGATTTCCATGTTTTCCAGGAAGTATTTTACCACTTCTCCAGACTTATTTTCAGGAATACTGAAATCTTCTAATACAATACCATATTTTATTCATTTCTGAAAGAAGTGAAATAAAAATTAAATTATATCGCAATATACCAAGCAAGCAGGGCCAAAATTCTCTTCAGCCCATGAATATTCCTTCCAATACATAGGTACTTCATTTTGTATGTATGGGCCCTATGCCACTTGGCAAAGATATATTATAGCCAGTTCACAAAATTAAACATTGAAAACTTAAAATGCATATTCTCATAATTACATTATCATGTATTCACACAGCTAAAATTTTTTGTAGAGTAGCAATTATTCACATTTTCCCTGAGCCAGGTAGAAATTCCCCAACTTTTCCCTGTGGGCGGATACTCTGGTAATTTAAGTATAAAAAAATATTTAAAAGGCGTGCGTAAAAACACATTTATAATTATATATGTGAATTAAGTTTATTGAAATATCCTTCTTTGACAGAAAACGACTGCTTTAAATAATAATCTGGTTGTATATAAGGTTTGCTATACGAGGTGAGGTGAGGTTAGGAACAAACATAAGCAGGGCAGACCTGCCGCAAGTTTATAGTAACTGAAGTGGTGAATTGTGAATCGCAATTCCACGTATGGGAACTTGGTCACTACACAATATGAAAGTAATAATTTTACAATTGTAAACCATCTTTACAGCAGCAAACCATCACACAATTACCTTTTACTTCCGCCTGACGTCACACTGATATATATATATATATATATATATATATATATTTGACCGGGAGCAGGGGTTGGCTGGCATCTCGCACGTTCCCTGGAGATGCAAGGCAGTTGCAGTTGAGAGGAGAAATGCAATATACTGGTGCTGGTTAAAAAGATATCCGAACTCTACGATTTCTAAACTTTATAAAATGAATTTCCCAACTTATATATAATAAACATGAAGCAATACGGCGGTCGGCCAGCAGTTGAAATCCCTTGATAATATCTAACTTTGGTTAGTTGAGCTTGGGCTGTCCGGGGGCGGATGTGTAATTAGACTTTGTAACCAACACATGTACTTACTCGCATTGTTCATTGCATAAATAAAATATAAGTACCCTCAACAGAGTTCGAACCCGACCACCGGTCTCTGCAAGTCCATGACGCCCAGCCAAAACACCCCCTCGAATATCCGGGCACTCACAGGGGGTGAGGGGAGAGGGGGAAAAGTGCATCTTCAAGTGTGCAGACGCAACAGCCCGCAGAGTTGAGCGGCATAGCTCTAGGGGGGGGGGGGGGGACGAAATCAATAAATCAACTCCAGGGGACCAGGCCGGACAATTGTATCACTGGAGGAAGTTCACGGGGAGAAGCAAGAAGAGGGGTGGGGGCAGCCATCGCCGGACAGTGACTCCAAGTCCCCGGGGAGACGGGGGAAGGAAAACTGCATCCGATCCTTATGTAAGGAGTCAATAAGGGTCAAAGTGGTATTATATCGCTGCCCTCCTTTAATATATGAGTGGGAGACACTGTTATGACACGGTATTTTTCTGATAAAGGCGGCGACATATTTCCAATTAATTGCAAGTAAGTGTCACATCACACATCAGTGCTCCGTCTTAAACAATTTCAGTGAAATTTATAATAAATTTGTGTCTTTGCTCTTAATTCTGAAGCGGGTACTACCACATGGGATTATTTTATTTTTATACCATGTTCCGTAAAATAATGTGACCAATTTAGAGTCTAGGATTGGTGTTACAGGGTGACCGGCAAACTTTGTATAAAATAAAAAAAACCCTGACTTTTCCTCTCATGTATCCTGTTACTTTTCGTTGGCCAACCTACATTGTGAAGATATATAACCTCTCAGAAAATGTAAATAATTTCACGAGTACATTAACACCATTTTTATACAGAAATGCTACAACATGATAAATATTTATATAAAAAAAGAGATATGCCAGGACAGGTAAAAAGAAGTTGGGATGACAGGAATGATACGACTTGCATGAAGATGATACGACATGTTTGCATCCAATATGTAATTTTATTAAATTAATTTATAGCTATTTTATGTGAGGGGAGGGGGTAATTTGATTTCTGTTGTGCAGGCGGAGGTCTAGACTTTCGATCCGTGGAACGAGAGAATGACGACGTGTAACGAGGGAATGATGACGTGGAACGAGGGAATGACGACGTGTAACGAGGGAATGACGACGTGGAACGAGGGGGGGGGGGGAGGAGGAGGAGAGTTTATGTATCTTGTGACTTCCTCTGTATTAAACATTTTGGCTACTCAGAACAACTTACTTTCCCGGATAGATGTGTCTTAATTATTTTCATTACTAAATGCATACCCCTGTGCACTTCTTACAGGATACCCAAAAAGCTTATCAATGTGTGCAAAAGCAAATTCCAATTCCCAAGACTGTTCGACGTTTCTAATTCTAATTTGGCGGCCATTTTTTTCGTCTTGCTCGTTCTGCTATTTCATTCTGCTGTACCTCGGAGAGCAAGAGCATAAATAGCTGCTTTTATAGCAGAAATAGCAAATGCTACCGCCATCTGAACAGCAAGTTGTTTCAGTAAAGAAACAGGAAACCCGCCCTGGTTGTAGCCCCGCCATGAATACTAATTATACACGACACGCTACATGCCAGACGCCGCCACACACACTGTACCTACATCACATCGACCGTAGGCGTTGTCGAGGCGCACTCACGTGCCGAGCAGCCGTGAGAAAAAACACACGCGTTCACTCACTCAGGAATACCAAGCGCTAAAGGCTATTCACGCTAAATTGAGCTAAATGTTTCATTTCAATTAATTTGTAACTTTCCACCACTTTTTAATGTAAACATTGCAATATGACTAATCAACACAGTGTACACATTTAATCTCTCTCAAAAGTTAACGTCTGAAACTGCAATAAGATATGTTTATTAGGGGTTAATGCCTTTTGGGAGGGCCTTAAAAAGTGCTCACTTTACCGTGAATATCCTATAGATACCTACACTTTAACACGACACACTCCAATACCAGCCACGCTGAGCTGTGCTTGCTGTTTTGCTGCGTTTTCCGTACACAAATAATTTCATAATTCTAACCTATTTAAAACACGCACACGTGCGCATGAATGCCAGGCAATGCGGACAAAAATCAAACACAGAACATGCAACTTATGCGAGAGAGCAATTGCCACCTTTATAGTACCAATATAATAACTACAATTTGCGACAATGCTTGCTAAGAAGTTAACATACACATGTACATTTAGCAAAGTCGGAAAATTCCTATAGATCTCTTATTAAAAGTATAGACACTTCCGTACGTACGGCTGGCAACACCACGAGGAAGACTAGGACAGTGTTCATATTTACTGTGAGTGCCTTTATAGCTACGACCATACACGGTTGTTTGCGAGAGAATGTCGATGTGGTATTCTCTCTCTCTCTTTATTGATATTTATGAACAAATATCAGGTTTCGTAAACCCTGCTGGCTCTGTACTGTCTAATCAATTCGTAGATTGTCAAACAAATGGCGCGTGTCTCATACTTCACGCCCGAATGATACATTAACATTATCGTACTGAAGCACCGAAAAGACAGACAATCGGGAGGTATCCCAAACACAACCATGACATATTCAGTTACATAATACAACTTCGCTTCGTAAAGGTAATTACGATGTAACTGTATTTAATGACAGCAGCAAGTTACAGGACATAGTCCCACCACCACCACCTCTATACTAGCCATAAAGGTGACGTTTACAAATGTGTGTTAACGGTGCTAAGTGCGTACTTAAACTTGTAAATTTCGACCATTCTGTATGAAATAAATTGAAGTGCCTCGCCTTATATGTCGGAGAAAAGTATAATGTTCGGGATAGCTGGACTCATAACCACCAGTCAATCAGTTATACGTCTATGTTTTCGTCCGTCAGTTGAAAGTGATTCATAACGATCCGTCACACACCAATCCCCTAGGGATTGCAACATTTCAGTGTGACAACATCGCGATCTTTGTTTAGTTCGGTGTATATTTTGGTTGGCAATACATTTTCAAGAGAAATACATTTTGGGAAATTATTATTTTTTACGTGATGAAGAGTTTATCCTGAATTTTTGTTTACATTTCAAATTCCTGAATTTACCACCAACAATAACCACAGATCCACCCCACCAATGTCGTCAGAAGGCGGTGGCTCATCCGTTTGTCCGTTCGTCGAAAGTTAAAGTTTGGTAAATATTTGACGGATAGAAAAAAAAAGGTAGCCCTGAGATTAGTTAAGATCTCTGACGGACGGACGGATGTCGGCTGAGACGGACTTTTTGCAAACGGCATTGTTTTCTGCTAACGTGGCAATTCATTATTTGTGCTTTAGCTGTTTTAAACTACATTAAGTTACTTTTTTATATTTGTATATGGAGATACATACATCGCTTAGTGTCATGAAATTGCTACAACTTAAACGTGACAAATTTCTACATAAATGTTTCCGAGCTGAGCGGTTAACCTGCTCGCCTCCCACCAAGGCGAAACGGGTTAAATCCCCGGCCGGGTCTCACTCCCAGATTTTAGAAAGTGGGAATCGTGTCGGACGATGCCGCTTGTCGACCGCCCTTGCATTCCGGCGCCGCTCCATTCTCACCTCATTTCACCCTCATCGGCTCTCAAGACCTTGTTAAGAGCCATCCGGATCTCGCAACTGAACTATTCCGACTGCTGCCGGATTTCAACACTCCACAGCATGTTTCCAACGTAACGTAAGACATTCCGTAACGAAGTGTCGGAAAATAT
Organism: Dryococelus australis; assembly: GCA_029891345.1. NCBI lineage: Eukaryota > Metazoa > Arthropoda > Insecta > Phasmatodea > Phasmatidae > Dryococelus > Dryococelus australis. Next base: position 60,066,027 of record CM057008.1, read on the forward strand.
ACTGTAAGTGGATCGATAGCTGAATGACGTAATTCCTGTAGAGGATTAATCTCGATAGTGGCGAGAATCGGATTCCAGCTGTTGGCCAGGGGTGGGAGGTATGGCGGCGAAGCCAAGAAGGCAATTTTATCACAGCGAGTGAAATAAATACATCGGGGCGGACAAAGCGACCCAGGGAGAGCGCTGGATGAATGCCAGACTGCAGTAATCTGCTGAAAGACGCGTGCACACGACGCAACAAGAAAAATCTCGCAGGAAGAAACATTCATGCCCGGTGGTTGCACCAACATCTTCCCTGAACCGAGATCGAATGATCTTAGTTCCGAACCAGGATTCAGTTTGATCTTGGTTCCATTGTACAAGTGTTGCGCCAACGAAAATGAACGATTCTGGATCTCCGATTCGTAGATCTTGGTTCCCAATTGAGAGAAGTATGAGACAAATTTTGCTATTAGTTCGTAATATATGACGTCATGGAAGTAGGCGTATTTTTCACTATAGATAGAACTAGATGTGCGATGCTTTATTATTTTGTACGAATTTTTCTGAATAATATTTAAATGCGTATAATGTTTTAATTTCCCAAGAAAACAATCGAACGTAATTCTATCTGTTGGCGTATTTTAAAACATTTGTCGACGATAGCTGCTGATCTCGGATCGTGATTTCGAACCGCCTATTTCGGCGCCCCGAAATGAACTTCATCTCGATTTCCAATCCAGCTCTGAACTCGAATGGTGCAACAGTTTTCTGTGTTGATCTTAGATCCTATCTCGGATCGAGTTTCGAACCACGATGGTGTAACCCCAGCCATTAGAAAAAGCCTCCTCAGGGCTCGCGTCATCAAACTACGGGAGACGTCCAGGGAATGTGGTACAGTGCGATCCACTTAGCTTACTATGAAAGAAATGCAGAATAAGGCAAGTTAATACAGAATAAGTCGAAGAACTTTTACAATGGTGACAACATAAAAATTCCAGACCACTTACAAACTACACAGAGGAGCATTACTTACTTATACTTGCGTTTCATTTACGAAGGCCGTTCTTCGACAGTTCTAAGAAAGTAGAGCCAGTGTTGTATTGCTAATGTAGCCCTCCGCTTCAACTGTTCTGACACGTGTTTCTTCCCGAATAGGCAATTGTTCACCATGTTACTAATTACGTCGCTGCCAGATCATTCATTGCGCTTAAGAGTGTATGAATCCACTAAGTAATTTGGACTTTTTAAAATTGCTCTATATAATTATACACAAACTTTTGTTTCACGACTGAAGCAGTTGTTCTTTGTTTTACGGTTTATTCAATTATTCTCGAGTTTGATGTCTAAAATAAAGCAGATTTTAAAAGAAATATAAACAAATTGATAGTGTTACAAGACACCAGGAGGGCGTATCCAATTTCGTGAGATGGAGTTCATAACACAATTAAATAAGTAAATTTGATTATTTAAATTTTTTTTATACTGCTATACATATTCACTCGGCTATAGTTACTTTCTAGCCATGCATTTAACGGTGTTGGATCCCAAAAAAGTAATACTTTTATTTTTGTACCAAACATTGTTCAACTTGTACAAATTATGTGACATTTTCTTCCAGTATTATATATATATAATTTTATATTTTTCTAATAATTTGATGTCAAATTCAATTTTTTTTCTGTTTAATTGAAACCATAATAACAAATTCTAAGTTGTACAAATGAAAAAAATTTACTAAGTAAACTAATGTCATGGGCTACCGCGTGACATAATGCAATCACCAAATACCAGTTCATAAATAATAAAAAAAGTTCAAAATATATGAAAAAATTTCTTTACATATAACAATTTTTTTCATATACATGGCTTGTTATTTGGTGATGGCGTATATGTCACACGCTAGCCCAGGGCATTAGTTTACTTTGTAAATTTTTTAATTTGTACAACTTAGTATAAAAACATACAGGAATACCACGTTATGTGTTAGTGATACTGGGAGGGATGCATGAAATGCTTCCTTGATACCACCCATCTTGTTTTCAGCGCCTCTCATCTGGCGAATCAGAACTCGTCGCCATCGGACCACGGCGTGTAAAACCATCGCCAGAGCACGTATCTTTAACTTCAGCCAATACCGCAGGTTTCTTCGACGGCAAGGAAATACTTCTGAAAGATATCCTCCACAAGTCATTTATTACTTCATACTCTTATTTTAAACTGAAACGTCCACGTCAGTTGCAATGTAAAGTATACTCCATGTTGGTCCAGTTCGTGCGCGATTCCACAACAACATCTGTCCGATGTATACGCAATACTCAACTTCCTATTGCTCAAACAGAAGAGAGGATATACAAAGAGGCATAACAGAGGAGTGAGAGAAGGAGAGGGGGAGAAAGAGAAGAGAGTGAATATGAATATACAGAACCAGGGGCCGGACAGACGGAATCCGCGGGCTGAGCCACCATATATGAAGCAGGTAACCGTACGAATTAGTATTTATGGTGCAATGTAGTATGGGAACTTCGGCACGTGCTCGTACGCGTCTAGCATTTATGGTGAAAGTACGACTTAAAACTTAAGATGTAAAATGTAAGGCCTACAAAGGTCCTAACTGCCCCAGGGGGATGGCGGGGCACGGAAAGACAACCCTACCCCAAATGTGAAGAAAATCGGTTGAAAAATACAGCCAAAGAAAAGAGGAATGGGCAATTTCTCCTGCCCCCAAAGGAGGGATTTTGTCACCGACAGAAATGGTCGCATGTACACAGATTCCACGGATAACACAAGGGCAATTGTCCAAAATCATGCTTAGACTTTTCCCTGCGGGTCTACTATACTGGCTTCACCATAACGAGGTTCAGAAAGGTGAAATATGGGACGCACTACAATCCTACAAAATGGAAAACATACCCCCCTTGTCGCTCTAACTCCACCGATGGGAGAGGGGTGATCAATGAGGGGGGGGGGGGGGTCGGCTACCTCCCTTCCGTTTGTCCACAGCAACCCTCCCAACAGCGTTTTTGTCCAAAAACTTCCGTTCCTGATTGATTAGTATGAATATTTCCTACAAAGTGACGTGTTTCCAAAACGCCAATACTCAATTTCCTTCAACTTTTTTCTTTTATCAAAACATGAAACTGAGTGGCGTGTGAGTACTTAAGCACGTCCTCTCTGAGGTGTCAAAATGCAACCAGCAACATTCTACAAGAGTGGTTCGAGCACAGAAGCCAGACGTGTAACAGCAAGTAGAGGAGGAAGGTGTGTGTTCCACCAACACGTGGCCAGAAAACAAAGCAGTTACTTCACTTGTTCACACTCACTCACGGCTGTGAGAGTCTTCATTCTGCAGTGTTTCCTTCACTCGCCTGGCCTACACACATCTCGGCATGACGCCACGACGAAACGGCCAGGGTGAAAAATGAGTGTAGTGGAGAGATTTGGGAGGGTGAAGCAAGCTATAGGCTATTCACGGTGAAGTGACCACTCTAAGTCCTAGTTATTTTTTCTTTCAACCAATTTATATCCTTCCACCACTTGTTAATGTAAACCATGCCATGCGAGTAATAAACACAGTGTATATTCTCCATACCCAAAACAACAAGACTACAATGAAATGTATTTATTGGTTATTATATCTGATGAAACAGCTTTAAAAAGTATGTATGCTTTATAAGTATGTAGCAGCGCGGAGTGCAAGGGCGGGCGAAAATGGAGATCCCCGAGAAGACCATCCGACCAGCGGCATCGTCCAGCACGCCATGATTCCCACATGCAACAATCCGGAGGCGATCCCGCCGGGGCCGAACCCGGTTCGCCAAGGTGGGGGGAGGGGGCGGCGAGTAGTCTAACCACTACACCACCACGACCCCTGTGAAAAAGAGATTCGATCAGTCTTCTGATCGATCATTTAGTTATTCAGTTATTTGGGATTTTGTAGAATTAGACTTTCAACACTGGTAACAACACACAAAAAATGTTCAAATGGAAAAATATATTTTAGAAAATGCAGTAAAAATACGATCCTCGAAGGGCCTACATATAATATACTTAAAAAATTCAAACTCCAGCTGTAAACACAGTTGCAAATTTCAAAGTACGTTCATTATGTATAACCATGAATATTTGGTAGGTTGAACTAATATGACGGGAATAAAGAAATTTAGTTATTTGGTATGGTAAATTTCAAAAACTAAATATTAAACTACCGAATCCGTCATTTTAATATATCACACGGGGTCACGTGACCACGCTAAAAGTAGGAACTGGAAAGATGAAGATCGCTAGGCTTGTGAGGCATGTCCAAGAAGCTGGCTCATGCCCAGCTCTAATCTTAAGCATCCAGCTGGCCAACAATGGTATTTTCCACCCCTGTCTTATAAGTGTAGCTCTTGAACAGACTGTTTGTACAATTCCCCCCGGAGATAACATTCCGAGTGATGACACGCTCTTCTGCGGGGTATGTTACCCTCCAGGAGGCCTGGATATTGTCGTTTCCTCGATCAGATAAGCCCAGCGGCAGGAGTGCAGTTCTTGTTTTGGGCGTGCACAGTGAGGGCGACTGTGTTTATTCTTCTGTAACAAAACACGCGGACATTTTAGATTTAATTATGTTTTGTAGTATTAGGTCCCGATTTAGTTGAAAATTAAAGTTTCATTGCTTGGCTGGAGTGCTTAAAGGTGAAGTGCACAATGTTAGTGCGGTACCTTATTATACGAGCTCGTGTTGATATTTAGTAGGCATTACGATCATCTTCCACGGTCACGCTTATGTGGAGACGTTCTCTATGCTTTTCTTCGTAAGATAAAGCAATTTCCAGCTGCAAACAGGCGCAGACATAAACGCTGTTAATTATTTGGTGGCACCATGTGCTCTGTTACTCGGAGAGCGTTATTCGAGTTGTGGAGCACGGATGACGTAAGTACGCGGAGTAATGATATTTCTCAACTCATAATAGGTATACGCCGTTCACAGTTAAGTGAACCTGTTTCATCAGACATAATAACCAATAAATACATTTCATTGAGGTCTTGGACTTTTGGTTTTCAGTATGGTGAATGTATACACTGTGTTGTTACATTGCAGGGTTTACATTAACAAGTGGTTGAAGGATATAAGTAACTACGGCTTCAAAAGTGCTCACTTTACCGTGGACGGCCTAGAATTTGGGTATTCACGATTGCCCTGATGACATTTCGAAGTCAGTAAAAAAAACTCTGTTAGCATTTTGTGTGCAAAGATACATTCTCGGTGGACAAAATATGGCAGGAATAAAAATAAATTCTTGAAATACTGTGCAAAATGGCTGGACCAAGATGTCAGTTTTGAACAAAGTGTTTACAAAGTACTACATTCTACTAGCCAACAATGCCAAGATGTGACTGCTGGTACGATAACTCTAAGACGTCCGCGTAACCTATTTGAAGAGTTGAGCACGAGATCTAAGAAACATCACAAGAAGAAAGAGTTTCTGCTACACAAACAATTCTTCGAACTTCCGGGGGAAAAAATGCTGCCGGTATTGTAGGAGAACTTGCATATGCCTCTCCTCAACGAGCAACAAAACTTAAATGTTAAAGAAGAGTGTTATCCTATTATGATATTAATTACAGATGATCCTGCAGAAGTTAAATTACAAGCAATTATAGATTATACAGTCAGCAGGATTTATAGAGTACAAGAGGATGTTATGAATATAAATATAAACTTCTAACAGAAAGTGGTGCTGTAATGGCAGTTCTGACCAAAGTCGCTATAAACAAACATATACCCCGGGCGACTCAACAAGTGACTAGTCTGTTCACGATCTCACTTGTACAACTTCAGCTCTTAGATTACTCTGCTACTGGAGAAAACAATACCCTTATTTGACAAAATCCCAGACCTTCATCAGTTCGTTACTGCAGACCTATAAAAATTAAATTTCAAAAGGAAACTGCATATTTAATTAGAGAAGAAATAGAAATCATTCGCGCAGAGGAGAAGGATTTGTCACCGACCACCGTAATTTTAAAGGCTGACATAACAGCAACTATTGAACATTCACTATGGTGGATGGAAAATGTGCAGTGCCTTGTCTTCATATATGTCATCTCCGAGGTGAAGTTAATCTACAACCACACGCACATTCGTGTTCCTGCTTCTACTGGACCACAGTTTGTTAGCCATGCCCCTGGTGACTTTTTCGACCGACAACGAACTTTCAAGAAAGACAAGAACCTAATCTAGTGCTGCCTCGTCTGGGTTTAAACTGGAGCAGAAGCCAATGGGCAACAGACTCGAGTACACACATGATTGTGGAGTCTATCTGTTATGTAACAATTTTATGAACCTAAATTCGCGCGTTTAAATGAACCGAACATCTACACTCTGAAAGCCTGCTGTAATAATGTGGACAAGAATACTCGTTCAAGGTTTGGCTCGGTTCATTGATCTAAAACCGGCGATATTCTGCGACAATGCCAAGGTAGGCTCGCCATGAAGTTGGCATCTAACCACCCTAGGGCGACCGAGATGAGAATGAAAGGTTTAAGCACCAATGAGGCGCGAGCGAGAGAGTAGATGGTATGAGTGGAATTAACACCTCACGGTCTTTCACGTCCATGTTTGTAGCGCCTCTCTATTCTATAACACGACCATTTCCATACCCAACAAACGAGTGTGTCTAGATGCGGTGGAGTGACATTCACACACGATTCTAAGTTGTTTACACCACGCACTATGCCACTACCAGCAGTGTAACAATTTTACACGTGAGCAATATTTACAGTATCTTGAGGTTTTTCATACAATACTCGTCTCTGCAGTGCAGTAGACTAAGACACTGTTGACGACTTTTAAACAGGGACACCCAGGCGATTTAAGGGGCCCAATTTTGACGCAGTTCTAAGCCAATGTGCAAAATTTTTTAGAAGTCGTGGACGCATCGAATGCGGGATATAACAGCCCTTCAATAAGCCTTCAATAATCAATACTTTTGGTGTTGGGCGGGCATTTCCTTCACACTCCCTACAGCAATTTGTTAATTACAATTTGAGGGGCCCTTTGACATCGGTAGCTTGAGGCAAAATGCCATATTTGCACCTCCCCCTCCTTCTCTTGTGGACGGCCCTGCTTTTAAAAGGCTGTTATCAGAAATGTTTGGCAAACTACATACACTGTGTAACATATTTTTTAAATAAATTATGTCACTTCATTAGAAAATACTAACACTGAAAATATTAAATAGTGGCACACACAAAGGAATTGTCAGAAAAGGACTATTTATGACGTATACGAAAAAAAACCCATCATATTATGCAACTCTGTAAACTATTTTGCTAGAATTTACTTCTTTGAATGTTAAAAAAATCAATTAGTGCGAGTTTTCAACCAAAACCTTCAAGTACGGCAATTATTATTATTATGGTTGTAATAAAATATTCGTTGGGCCATCGAATATATGTAAAAAGAACTGATTTTGTGGGCAGTCTTTTGTTATGAAAATCATTTTCGTGGTTGAAATGAGTATACAATTAATTATTAAAAATACGTGTAAACATTACTAATTATTTTTTCATACAACCAGAGTAATGATTATGGTGCTCTTGCTTGACTTTTTTTCTGGAAAATGTGCTTAATGAATCATCCAGACTTGAAATACGCATAAATTTCGATTAAAAAAATAGTCTCTCGGTAAGTGAATTTTAAAAAACATTTAAATAAGTACATTCAGGCAAGATATTTTACGGCATTACAAAATAAATATGCTTAGTTCTTTCATATGCAACATACATGGTATAGAATATTCACGGTAAAATTAGCACTTGTATGCACATTGTGTATTCTTCCGCCTTATGTAAGATTACGTATCATGGGCCTCCTTACTTTACTCATGTGTCGGGAAAGCTATGTCATTCCATGTCAGCCATATTGGATTCTAGTCTTCTTAGTCACCTTCGTTCCACCCTGCTATCTTGACAACATGCTCTGTCATTCCTTCTCACATTGGTTGCCTACTATTTACTCAGTCCCTTCGAACCACCATCTTGGACTTTATTTTCTGCTGTTCTTATCATTTGAGCTCATGCTCTGACACGAAACCATTTTGAAATATGGAACGGCAGAATGATATAGCAGGAGAAAATAAAAATCCTACATGACAGTCGAACAAAGTGAGTAATTTGAAACAATATGGCAAGGTGGAATGGCAGAGCAGGAGAAAATAAAACTCCTACTTGGCAGTCGAACAAAGAAGAGTAATTTGGAAACAAGATGGCTGATATGGAATGATAGAGCAGAAGGAAATAGGGTGAGTAATTTGAAAACAAGATAGTGTTTGGAGACGGACCTGTAAAAAGGGGCGATTTCGAGGGAAAATGATGCTTTTTGGGGGTAAAAAACGATCTCCCCGAATTGTATGAAAAGGGGCTTTGTGGGGCTCGTTTGGGGGGGGGGGGAGAGGCTCGGTGCTTTTCGAGAGTGAAACAAGACATTTTAAGAGGAAACGAAAGAAAATAAATGTCGGTGGCCGGCACCGCAGCACCATCCCATGACCTCTTGACCCCGTATGCCTATTTTATATCTACTGGCGAGTCTTATCTGAAGTATAATTTTCGCCATGTCTCATTAGTACGGAATTATTCGTTCCAGCTGCATTTTTTAGTATTAAATGTACTTCGTAATTTGTAACACAAGGGCTTGGAAGAGGCTGCAGTGAAATAAGTTTAACATGTATACACTTTTTCACATGAATAAACATAATTTATCAAACAAATACCAACAAATCACCCTTGAGTAAGGCAATTGTATGATATATCACCGAGAGCCAACGCCTAGACATCCGAACAGTCTTCAGGCAGTCCGAGTGTGTCATCAGCATCGTTGTCACAGCAGTCGTAGTCATCGTCAACAAAAACTAAGCTTGTTTAAAAACATTGCCTTTGCTTGCTACGCATGAGGTAGCCAGGACATTTCTACGGGCAGATGTCTTCATATCTTTGATCAGAGTATATTCTCGTCGAGATCAGAAATGTCCCCGGAGATGGACAGAAGCAGATTATCCTCGGTGACGGAGGACGAGGTTACCACAGGTAGTCGCCGCGCTGGCATTGACTTCGCCTAAGATTAGACGTGCGACACAGTTAACTGCGGATCTGACCTTTCCACGCGAGGGCTTGTTAAGTCACATCGGCCCGCCACGAGCTCAGCCAATACGAGGGCCTTGCCAAGAGCACACTATAACGGGGACCTCCTAGTTATAGTTTCAAGGGCCAGAGCACACATTTTCAAAATAATTGCTGACATTAATTACACGTTATAAAACAAGATACTAATTTAGTGACATTTTCAATCAAACATACTAAAAGGAAGTTTCGATACACCCTCCAAAAAAAAATTGTCCATTCATGGTTACTTCCAAATTTTCTGAAGCCCTGCCTAAGTTCTACTTCCACGATATTCCTCCACCTCACGCATACCAAGCCTAGAAAACTACACCCACGGGACAACGCACCACATTCAGGTCAATAATATTTTACACAAGAACTATTTATTACTAGGCATTACCAACTCACCTAATTTTTCACTGTTTTAATTCATATTAGTTACAAATAAAATATTGTAATTTATAAAAACATAAACGAAAATTCAATAATAAAAAAAACTTTATAGTTAACAGGAGTACAAAACCCATAGGAAAAAAGGGGTGATTTTTCAAAGGTTTGATTCAAGTGTGAAGAAAACGCGAATAGACTATATATAATAGTAGTGAAAATGTGTAAATATAATACATTAGTGCAACATGCCCCTTAAACCGTTCCAACAGTTTCAGAGATCATCCAAAGTATGCAAAGAATTAACAATCTCTAAATTATTGCTCTTTTTCCCTGCGTGTGCGAAACAAATACACAGATATCGGCGAAACCCGACTTGCACACGAATACAAAAGTCTCCAGAGCAGTGACAATTACGTGTAAATTCTGTAATTGCAGGGCATAAAAAAAGTGAGATTTATAACCACAAATAATGTTTTTAAGTCAATACAATACAGTTATTCCAGATAGTGGATAGAACTTGAAAGAAGAGAATTATGAATTGTTTACGATGTTAGTATTTCGAAGTACTTGTTTTGTATCAAAATTAGTGACGGGTAGTAACTTCTGGTGACAAAACTGCTGAAAAAAGACCCTATAAAGAGCTAACATTTAGCAACTTGCTCTGATCCATGTAGTTTCTGAAGTCAATGTTAGCGTATACGGGTTTGTTAATACATTGGTGTTCTCGGACAGGGTTGCCACGCACTCGCGGTAAAAAACGGCATTCACTATGGCAACGGAGGACATTTCATTCAAAATGCAGTTTCAATAGCGCCGAAATTATTCATACACAGGAACTATATACGACATTTTACAATTATTATACGTTGTTAATTAAATATATAAAATTGTTTGCTTAAAATAGTAATGACTTGATTAAATAGTTTTTTCTACATTACCATTAACTTTAAACTATATGCCCTTTTTTTGGGCATTCGCAAAAAAATAGGTGTTCCTACTAAAGATAAAAGTAGACTGTGGCCAACATGGGTAAACGATACTGAACCTTTATTGGTTAAACGCACGAAGCGAAAGTACCACGCTAATTAGTTTGTATGCTCTCAGTTGTTTTACGTAGGAAAATGTTTCAATTCACACACTACATTATTGTAAGTTTGGCCGGTAACTGCCCACGCAGTCATGAACCTACTGTCTCGCAGCCGGATCCAAAGCGGTATTCAGAGTTATCAGTCGGTTAGCACGCCGGGACAATCGGGTATCTTCGGCTTACCGACTTCCGCACTCCAAGCCAGACGAGCGTTCGTCTCTCTGCGCAAGTTTGACAACGTACCAACAAAATATTACTAGAATGCTTGTTTTAACATTTCACAAATCTGTTGGAAAAACATTACTTAAAGACATGCATAGTAAACGTTATATTTTATAGTTCATAAACAATAGTATATGATTACAAATATGTGTTTTATAATAAAATAATAGTGTACAGTTTTCATTGTTTCGTGAGGAGTTTGAGAAACTGTGGTTGGTAGTCATGTTGAACTGTATTTTTTTTTTAAATTCCCTTTGTGAGATATATATGTATGTATTACAAACGTGGTCCGGGTGTTTAGCAAACTATTTGTGTATGTGGGGGAGAAAATATTTGGCCAAGACTAAGTGAAGGGAAGTTAGCAGAATTATAGTTTTCACGTAAAACTGTCCTGAATAACAAAGAAATGTGCACATCTTAATCGATTATATTAATATTCCTAACCTTGATGTCCGTCGAAGTATACCTTAAAACCATGGAAGATGATAATTTAGAATAAATATAAAATAAGTAACACTGACAAAGTTACTAACGTCATACAATTATTTCCTATGGTTGATAAATTATAAGAGTACAGTATTGCTAACCTCTAACAGATATTGAACTAAATAAAATAATCTTCCCTCCCCTTTTACCACATATGAAGCCTATGTTTTTTTTGAACGCCAACCACCTTCGAGCGCAGAATATATATTTATTTTGTATAGAGGGAGCTTATTTAGGCACGTAGATTTCTAATGTATTTGTACTATTCACGTTGGCTTCAAAGTTAGTTTTAAAATTATTAAGTGACGCGGAATTTATTAGTCTCTTCTTGCTGGGATCAATGCAATGAATTGTAATTTTGTTACAGAATATATTCGTAATATGTTAAGTTAATCACAATCCGTTTTAGTTGAAGTACATTAGGCCTACCTGTTAAATTTTATTTTTACAATTGGGTATTCGTACATTTGCCCGCTTGTAATAACATCCCACACGTAAAATAGCCTGTTTCATGTTGTGCTCATTGTTTAAGGACAGACGTGCGTGATGCAAGTTTGTAATAGTTATAACCAATTATTTAATGCTTATTCGTATCGTAAATGTACGTGTTGGAAAATTGTAACTCCATACAACACAAACACGTGCCGCACTGACTTTATACTACACAATATTTATTTCCGTATCATTGAAATACACGGCCACATTTAATACCGACGCCCGCCATATTGGTTTACCTACGAAATGCTAGCCTGCCAACTGCTCGTGAGCAGTTGACACGTTCAGATTCCACTCGTGACGTCACACGACCTTCGTTTCAAGCTTAGAATACCGAGCAGTGGTCTGGGCCGACGATTGTAAGAATCTATAGTTTTTCGCCGGAAGGAGAAACTTAAGGCCCTTAACACAATTGAAAACTTTAACATTTGACTTTATGTTTGCTCTCCTACATGTTGTTTCTTATGGAGCTTGACACAATGGAACTGTCTAAGGTAAAGTCAAGTTGCCATTTTGCCGAGAGTCTAATTAAATAAATGGCAAGCAAATATAACGCGTAGAGGAAATATACATATGAATTGACATATTTTAATTAAGTAGACAAATGAGTTTTTTTTTGCTCTGAAATAAACTTGTAATATAAATCTTAAGCATATTAAAAAAAAAAGGTACGTAATATGCATTCCTGGATAATATCATAATAATTTACATAACAAGATAGACATTTTTACGAAGCTCGCAGAACCTATGTTCAATAGTCTGAACTGTGTTGTGTATTGGTTGTTTCGTCTTAATGTGAAATGCTAAAGTGTTCTATTGTGTACGAAGATGTAAGCAGAAGGCGGCAGGCAACTACCTGGCACAGCCACCCCACAGGACGTCAATACCTGCTCAGCGGCCCCGTCGTAGCACCCACCACGCTACAAGCACATCGCCTTAGGCTTTGTAAATACTGTTCGCCATCAAGTGCGCACTTTTGAAATCAACCTTACATAAGCCACTGCTCCTGCCTGCACGTATCTTAACAGGCGCACTGAGTGACACTAGCCCAGTGAAGTTGGTAACGATGGAGGGGAAAGTAGTTCCATATCTTAACGTCGAACAAAAAGGGTTGGGTAATCATTTGTACAATATTTACTTTTATAATAATTTCGCAGTCTCACTTGACCGACGGATAAATAAAGTTTTACACAAGGCGGAAGAAAGCTCAACATGTATACAAGTAGAACTTAAGCAGGGCTTTCAAAAGCGTTAATTTTATTGTGAACAGCCTATAGGAATGCGAGTGTAAAAATTCATACTTGTATCTACATAAAACGAGAAATACACACTTCAGCAGCGATATATTTAAACGTTACACTCGCAATATGACGCTGAGTCCTAGAAATATTCTTATAAATTCGCCGACAACTTAACTGGCAGTCTGCATGTCATTGTGTTCTGCCAGAACCCACCGTTTGCAACAAATCTCACTATTCAAATATCTAGAGATGTTAGAAAGAGACCAAATCATATATATTTTTTTTTATTAAATACCATAGGCCGGAAATCGATAATTGAATTACTTTTGAACGGCAATGGAGCCATTGAAAAAATTTTCTCTTCTTTTGCAAATTTGATTTTTGCGCGATCGAAACCTAAAATACATGATATATTTACGATAGAGAAAAGTTTATAACCTACACGGATAGATGTATGTATCAGAAATACGTCATAATTCATTAAAGATTGTCTACAATATATCAACGCATGTGTCTCCATTTAATCTCACTTTGGCGCCATTTACTGAATATCGGGAGGCGGGAGAGTAATGTATACCCTACCTCCCCCACCTCTAGTTATGCCGCTGATGATAGTATATACGTTTGTTCGCGTGGTGTGTTTTTTCTATAATGTATTCGCGGTTTATTTGTGTTTTTCGAAACAAACCTTTGAAAAATACATATGACGTGTTTGGTTGTTTTCCAAGAATGTCCCGTATCAGAGGCGCTAGGTATTTCTGTTAACATCAAATTGGCTAATTTTTGGTTAAACTGAACTTTTACTTATATTTTATAAATACATTACAATATTTCATTCATAATTCATGTGAATAAAAGGAAAGAAGATAAGTTGTGTTGGCAATGTTTAGTAACATAACAAACAGTTCCTATGGAAATTAATGAGTGCGCATAAATGCTGTGCGTTGTTTTTCTGCTCTGTCAATTTCTATACTTAGTTAAGCTTAGTTTGCACGAGGCGGAGGAATATCCTGGAAGTAGAACTTCAGCAGGCGGGGCTTCAGGCAGGAAAGTTTCAAGTAGCTGTGATTGATTATATACGACATTCAGGAAACAACTAAGCACCTCGTACATGGGGAAATTTTCCAACGTTCGATTCGAAAAGTGGGCATAAAGGGAATCGCGATGACGTATCGTGCCAGGTGTATAGAGGGGGGGGGGGGGGGAAGAGGCGCGCGCACACACACACACGACGGACGGGCGAATGTGGAACAAGGGCACAGCTCAAAGGTAGAGCCACAACCTGGCCAGCACATTAAACAAGCGACACACACCCCCCCCCCCCCATGTCTGGCGCTCCCATATCTGTACCCGCCACGCTTCGGCAAGTTTCGGCCATAGACTAAAGATGAGGTAGACCGCTTATTCGTCTTCTGCGCATGTACCCAACATAATACCTACCCCAATCCTACACAACTGTCGAAGTCACATGGTCAACAGTGATGAACGTGTTTGTTTACATCTTAGTTTTTAAATGACAAGCACTATTATATTAATAAAATACCTTTACCATTTTGAATTTTATCAAACAGCATTACAAACTGGTTAGAGGAAGTATAAATACATCTCTAAGCACTTGTTTACAAATCAGTTTTCTAACCTAAAATCCAAACCACGCCGTTTTCGCTAGACGTGTTGGCAGAAAAGCAGATCAATGTTAGGACACGGATATTGGCTGTGCGCAGCCAGCGAGATCTGCATGTCTACCTCATGGTTTCGGCATACGCTCTTCACGATTCAATCAGCACTTTTGAAATAAACCTTTGAAAAAAGTCACTAACCCTATCTGGATATATTTTAGCACACGCGCTGACACTGGGCACCCAGTCAAGTTGGCAACGTCGCGTCAGAGCGAACGGAGTTGTACAACGTTGAATTAAAAGTGTTTAGTAAAATAATTGTGAATACAGATTATTTATTTTGCAATAATAGGACTGATATGTCATGCATTACAGTTTTATACTATTATTCTTAGCTGAAGTTAATGCAACAGCAAAATACATTACCCAAGATGCTAAGCAACTGGAGTGAGTGAGGAGGTTTAGAACAGCGAGGTCTTGAGAGCCGATGAGGATGAAGCGAGGCGAGTATGGCGCAGCGCCGGAATGTAAGGGAAACGGGAGATTCCTGAGAAAACACGCCGACTAGAGGCATCGCCCATGCGAAAATCCCAAAGTGGCCCGGCCGGGGATAGAACTCGGTTCCCCTTGTCAGGGAGAGAAAGGATTTTACACGATTTGACGCATATCTCAAGACGCCTTTAAGGATACCGCTTGCCATGTAACATTAGTTGTTGAGCGTTTACACGGCTCGGTACATATCCTAGGAATAAGACAACGAAAAGTAACCGGGTAAAGTCGACTGGGTTAACTCTTTGTCACGTGACCAGGTTCACACGATCACTTGCGGTTAACCAGGTTGTTCTAAACGTTCTAGAGTAACTCTGGTTTTGAGATGGCGGGAACTCAAAGAATATTTAATGCAGTTATTAAATACTGTGCTAGATGACGACTATGAAGGGTTTTTGTAAAAATTATGTTATGAACAAACAACGGGGGGGGGGGGGGGGGGGGAAAACCATATTGCATTATGCAGTACTGCGATAGTACAATACCAAATCAGCTAAACATTTATGATTTTACATATTTTGATCGTTTTAAGATTTCAAAACTTATTTTCGTTTACATGTTCGTTTTTGTTGCTGCAATGTTTACGTCGTCTGCTAGAGCCAAGTTATCCTGCTGTCGAGCAGGGTTAGCCCGGAGTTGATCGAGATAAAACTGGTGACTTTCCGTAAGCGCCTCTTAACTGTATTCAAAAAGGAACAAAATATGTGAAAACTATAAAAAAAAACTGCACTTTTTATGGCTTCCCTACGCAGTTTCCTTGAGATGTCGGCAAGAGAAAAGTAAACCCACACATCTTTCAGCAAACAGGCGCTGGGCGCGTGTTATTACCGCGGACTACATATACTCTTACGTAACTGCAGTGTGTTCGCTTCTCTGCATAAAAGCCAGAGAAGCAATATTCCTGGTCGGATAGCGTAGTGAGGCGATCGGTAAACAAGAGTGTAGGGGGTTCAATCTCCGGCATCGGCAAATATTGACATCCCAGGTCTTGTCAACAGCCGTGGGAGAAGCTACGTCGCGGTCCACATGCTCCAGAGGCTGTCATCACTAAGACGCTGGATGCTGGAGACCAGCAACATCACATCGCATCGCCTCGCCTCTTCTCTAACTTCAGCTCGCCGCTTAAATCCAAGTCTTCGCGATTGTCCGAATGGTAAAGTGGTCCACACTGATGGTTACAAGTGAGCGTCTTTACTTTATGTAGTATTCTTTAAGACATATCTTTGTGAGAAGATGTAAGTTTAGCAACGCAGCGTGCTGTGCTGTGTTCTGAAATCAATGATACGCTTGTCGAAATAGGGTGTTTTGTCACACATTTTGTTGTTATAGTGGATTACTAGTTATAAATTATATTTACTTCTTAATAAATATTCAAATTAACACTTCTAAAAATAAATGTACTTCTATCTATGGATACAAGATTTCAGACGGGCCTAGTTCATGTCGAGCACCACGAGATAGCAATACTGACCCGTGGCCGAATCTGTCAATATTTCGTAGTTAAATTAAAAGTGCTACAGAGTAGCATTGGCCATCTATAACGTATACTCCTCCAGTATTCTAGACACACTTCATTTGTACGGTAATATAACAGAATATAATAGTTCTCACTTTTGGGTCACTTAAATAGCGAATTCCTTAAAACACTGAAATAATTGTCATGCGTTTACCACAAAGAATTCTGCTCAACTACTGTAATGTCAATGCAATTACCACTAATATCAAAACCAAACGAATATTTCGTTTGTGGCACTTCTACTTTGTAGTGGTTCATATTATAACAAATAATATTATATAACAAATATTATAACACTTTGCAGCAACAAATAATGTGTTGCAGCTAAGGAAGTGTTCATAAAGTGGCCCCATTTTACAAAACTACATTACTCTTACAAAACAGCCGTTGAACCGACATTGTGCAATTTTCACCCAATTTCTCAATTTTTTTCTTCAAATAAAATACATTTCTTAGGCGACTAATCACAGACACTAATTTCCATTCCAAGCTACTGTATTCTGGATGATCACACGACGAAATTTTCCAGACGGGATAGTGCGAAATAACTTAGTTTACACCACAATTCGGACGAAAACTGGGGGCCGCGGTGACTTAGCGGCTAGAGCGCTAGCCACATGGCGAAGTGGGGTCGCCCCCATATTTTCGCACGCGGGAATCCGCTGATCGACGGGTTTTCTCGGGGATCTCCTG
Source organism: Dryococelus australis (assembly GCA_029891345.1). Taxonomy (NCBI): domain Eukaryota; kingdom Metazoa; phylum Arthropoda; class Insecta; order Phasmatodea; family Phasmatidae; genus Dryococelus; species Dryococelus australis. The sequence continues at coordinate 60,083,451 of CM057008.1, forward strand.
CTGCCTCCGTCCTTGCATGCCGGCGCTGCTCCATACTCGCATCACGCTTCACCCTCATTGGCTCTTGAGACCTCGAAGTTGAGAGCGGATCAAACCTCTCTCTGCTACACTATGCACTTTATTTTCCTCAACGAATGTGATGTGGGCAAACTATACACTGTTCACAATAAAGTGAGCACTTTTGAGGCCTTAGTTACTTTTCTCCTAACATATTTTTTTTTATCTTCACGTCACTTTTAAAAATTAATATTGCAATGCAAGTAACAAACACAGTGTATATATTTTACTAGGCAAGGTAACAATAAAATATATCTATAGACATGTAACGTATATTAAATGCTATGCGTGAGCAGACCTCATACAAGACATGTTAAGACGGTATTTTTAATAAAACATTTCCTGCTGGAGCTGTGCACGCCGTTAGCGTGTTGCCTACCCACCCAGGCGCCCTGCCACCTAAGTACAGTATATTGCTCCTCTGTCTCTCTTCGCACAAAATGAGGATGGATCATCCAGCCCAAATGAAAAGCTGGGGAAAAACAAGCATTCTCACCTGTCTTGTTTTTTTTTTTTTTTTTTTTAAATAACTTAACAAGTTTTCGCTTTGCAATACTAGACATGCCATGAAAAGTGATGGGAATTGTGATGGGAACAGAATCACAATACTGCCATTGAATGGAAATATAATACTGAAGGAGAAAGGAATGTATCGGTGGTTTTCTCCGCGTTTTCCTACTTACACTTCAAGAGATACTTCGCGCATATTGCTACAGTATAAGCTATTCACGGTAAAGCGAGAACTTTTTGAAGTCCTCTCATTCGGAATAATAGTCAGTAAATTTCTCTAAAGCATGTTTTCGTAATAGTGAAAATGGCTGAAACGAGTGTTTTCGCGGTAGTTTTTAGGTATAAACATTTCGGTACAAATCATTAAAAAAAGAATAGTGATATGTATAAATAATTTTCATTTATTTCTATTATTACGTCATAAAACGGTAGGGTCTCCGCTGAAAATCTGATATAAGCGCGTTACTGACGAACGTCAAGACTGCACGCCAGTTCATTGCTTTGCGCGTAGAGGCGATGGGAGAGTTGATGCGCATGTCTCGGTCGCCCCTAGTGCTCGCGCACTTTAAGGCTTCAGAGGTGCAAAATGCCTTGAATGAGGCGACCACAGTGTTACAGGTAACTGATTACCGCGAATGAACGACTGCCTAGTCTGTCTCTCGTCTAACCTGACCTTTCAATAACGAACGGCATGGACGGGCTATGAAATGGACGCGTGTGCTCGAGAAATGTTCACGCTCTTTACAGAGTTCCGCTAATGAACACAAGGGCTTGAAAGACGATAACGAGGGCTCTGGAAGAAGCACCTACAGCACGGCGCAACACTCAACCTGCAAGTTAGCCTGCAACTAGCGTACAGAATTGCTTACAAAAATAAATACTGTTTACGGATACAGAATATTTTTTTTAGAAGAGGCTTTAAAAAAAACTGTACATTATAGAGAGTGAAAGCGAATTCTACCGACAAACTTCGGCAAGTGATTTCTCATCAAACAATAGGTAAAGTGAGCACTTTTTAAGGCCCTGCTAAATTTTTCCTTTTAGCCACTTTCCATCACATTCTTATATAAACACAGTACACACATTCCACCACTCCCAAAGTTAACGTCTGAAGCTACCATAACATATTTATTAGTGGTTAATGCCTACTGGAAGGGCCTTGAAAAGTGCTCACTTTACCGTGAACAGCTTATAGAATATGTAACACACACATACGACCTCTAATCCGAAAGGGTTTAACCACACACTAAAGTGTAACCGAAGCTGGTGTTTTTTGTAACAACACATTCATAATCAGTTGCTAATTACTGCATTACTGTACATTTTCGCCCAAAATTGACGTCAGTCGGCGCGGGCCCTAGCCGAGAATCGCTAACTTTAAGGTCGTAATCGCATACCCGATCGAAGGAGACAATCGTGTTAATAGTTATTGCGTTTACTTCCTAGTACCCAATGTTTCGTTCTGATTTTAAAAGCTTATTCCAAGCAAAAAAAAAAATTACTAACCACACTGGCATACAAGCGTTCTGTTAAGTTTGGGGTAACTGAATATACGAATGTGTTCATTGTTTTTTAAGCACAGGAGCATGATTAGGGGAAGAAAAATAAACATTTATGTCCTTTAACAATTCTTAGCTTTCCACTTGAAACAGTTTATGGCAATATTAATCTTGCATGTCGCACCCCCAGTACAGTAGTGTCGTAGAATAGTACGGCGATGCACATCAAGTGTATTGCAATTAAATATCAATAGTATCTGTTTAAATTTGAAATTAATCTACTGCGGAAGTGGGGTTGTAGTAGTGGAGGTATTTGGGCGGCTTTTAACATCTACGCGTAGATAAAGTAGAAAAGTCAATATTGTAACAAGATGCCAGAAGGTCGTACCAGAGATTGTAAGGAATGAAGGTCTTAATAAAAATAACAATCAATTAATTTGATTTTTAATTTATTTGCACAGCTAATATTTAGAACATTATGCTAACTTATCTTCACCATTACTATTGTTATTCACAGTAAGAACATAATTTAACGCCCATTGTAAAATTATCTGACAAGTGTAAGGTAATATTCGCAAACTTGTGGGGGAAACATAGTTTTCCTTACATGCAAGGTAAAATTACCGCATCCTGAAGTAAAATTCACATACATGGTAGTGGAAAATCCCATACATGGATGGGAAAATTACCTTACGACGCGTGCATCTCTTCAGCATTGTCTCAACAGTTAAGTGGTGGGACGGGCGGATGAAACAATCATGTAACACACTAATATTCACTTATATGTTGTTGTCGGCGTGTAATGGATAGCGCATCGGCCCATCGTGATAAAGAGGTCAATGGTTCGCGCCCACCCACCCAAGGATTTCTAAGTTAAGATTTCGGTAACTGTTAGTCAAGAGGCTATAGATAAAAAAATTAGTACAAATACTTCGTGTATTTTTTAATATAGTTAATATTACCTTACTTGTAATGTAAATTTACTCAACATTTGACAGGTAATTTTACCTCACATGTATAGGTAGTTAGCTTCCCTTACACGTAAGGGAATTTTACCTAATTTTTTTACAGTGTCGATATCAATTTAAATTAAGGTTCGTATCACTGTTTATATTGGCTATAGTCACTTAATTCACTATCAAGCAACTAGTTCTATAGTCCCTCCAGTCTCACCCTTCACTATAGCGATGTTCGCAGTTCTGCTGGTCGCTCTCCTGACCTCGCACAACCCTCAAACTCCAAAATGCCGACTCGGAGGCCCGTCGTCTCGCTGATCCGATCTAGAAGGTTTCCCGCACCCCGAGTCACGCTGCGAGACGAAGGCGATGACTAGAACATTCTTGTAATGATAACCCCCAGCAATTCAAATCTCTCAAGGTCGTCGGGAGCGTAGTCCCGACAGGCTTATCGCGGCGACACGCCTTGAGTTACCGCTCGCCCCTGATTCCCTCGCTCGGGGGGGGGGGGGGGCAAGGGAAATGACGCAGAGCAGCAAGCATGTAACAATATTACAGTCTATTCGCGGTATCTCCCTTGAACAAAAACCTTTGAAAAGTCGCCCCAAGTATGATGTGTTTAGCTGTTTTCTAAATACGCTGTGTACAACAAGCATTTTAAACTTCTGTCTACATAACAGTAGATGTTTATTTTTATTAAACTAAACAATTGCTTGTATTTCATCTGTACAGTTTAATATTTCTTTTATAATCAATACACATAAAAAAGAGCGCACTTGCAATTCCTAGTAAGAAATACTCCAGAACTGAGCGCTCACAAATGTGTTGCGCTGTCACTTCGGTGTAATTTTCTAGACTTGGTTAAGCTTTGTTTGCTGAAAGGGAGAGAGATCCTAAAGTAGAACATCAGCAAGGCTCCAGTAAAGTTGCAAGTAACCGCAGATGGACTATACTTAATACAAAATTTTCTTGGGAGGATCTAGCAGAAGTAGGCTATAAATGATGAGGATATAAGTAGATATTTCACAAGTGCGTATAGCAAGCAAGTGTGGCGAGTTTACAACGAGACGATACAAAGGGGGGGGGGGGGAGAGAAAGCTACAAATATAGCACAGCATGCACGATGGCAGGAAGGCCACTGCGGACAGAAATACGTAGCACGTGGCCGCAATACCCAGCACGAGAGTATGTCAACTCATCGGTCATCGCTTGCTGCGACCCTCCATTCTGGTTCTGCGGTTACCGCTTACACACGTGTCTAGCCGTGTCCGTAAATAGTTTACATCATGGGCGCAACGAAGTGCCCTGAACTTCGCGAAGGTTCTCAATATGGCGGCGGACAGTTTACATTTCAGAGGACTCCAAAACGACCTTTTTCAAAGCGCTGTACCTTAAAGTATACGCTTCAGATATGAACATACAAAACTACCCAAAGGTCCTGCACTGAACGTTCCTACAGATTTTCTACCAATATAATAATAGGGTGACGGTTGAAAGTCCCATATATGTAGAAGCAGTGTCGCCCTTACAGCTCCCTCACATCTCGGCCTCGAACGCGAGAAGAAGCGCTAGGTAGCGAGCTTCCACCCCTCCAGCAGACATTATTCCTTTTCACGTCATAATTCCAAATTAATACTAATTACTGACAATGTACAGTTATAGAAAATTTCCATTTTACGAGTTATTTAATTAAAGTGCGTTATTTTAATTTCATGTTATCTGCTTGTTGTAAAGAGTCGAGAACTTATTTACATTTTATTAATACATTTCAAAACATACAATTAAAATCACGCACAAAATTATTTAAAAAAACTCGTAAAATGGAAATTTTCTATGATCGTACATTGTCAGTCATCAATATTAATTCGGAATTATGACGCGAAAAGGAATAATTTTCGCGAAAGCAGTGAAGCGGAGTGTTACTGTTATGTTGGGAGGGCGGGCAGGTTCCCCATACACAAGTCCGGGGGCAGTGGCCGTGGAAAGTGCTAGCAGCGGAACGAGGCCAGGCGTCAGCCCCTGGTACAACCACCCCCTCCTAATCATTATTTATGGCATGCTCGCTGCGCCCTGCCCGGGGGCGAACTCGCACTATATGAGCGCTGGCACAACTCTTCTACTAGTTTAGCCGAGTTAGCGAGCTAGCTACCCTACCCGCCCCGCACTGTCAACTACATACACAAATCTATTAGGGGCGAGCAGACCCACCCCCAGGGGCGTATCCGGGCTGAGGGCCCCGAAATGACACACATTCTTTTAAACGCCATTATCCAAATGTCAATCATTATATTTATATATTTGTTATTACCCACATGGCACACGCAGTTTCTATCCTTCCTCTGTGACTTGTGAACTTAGCACTAGTGTCAATACTGTAACACTCATCAGTACCCCCCCCCCCTCAACCTAAAGTTGTTTAATGAGTAATGCCGGCGTCACATAGGTTAGGCTTTGTCTGCACGAGTTGGAGGAATATTATCCTGGAAGTAGAACTTCGGCAGGGCAGGCTAACGATGAAAGACTACAAGCCACGTATGTATGTGTAGTTGACAGGTGTTCCGAATGCCGTCACGACCTGTCTCCAAACACTAAATCGCGGCATTAAAAGGCAGAGATAAAAAATAACATGGGCGTCACGTGACCTAGCCCAATTACGAGGACAACAAAGCTAACTATGTATAGAAGTGTGATTGCTGTGCGTGGCAGCTTCTGACGTCACATCCGCCAGGTTACTTTTTTAATGCAACTATTGTAATTGTTGACTGTCCTACTTTAAGATTTTCTTGCGAAATAACCTTTCTAAAGCAACAGTGTGGAAATTCGCTTAAAATCTGATTACAATTATACAGTATAACCTCGTTAAGTAGGTCCCCTTTAACTGTGGTCTACGGATAACCCACACAGATTCAGAGGAACAAAAAATATGAAGGTTAAGAAGGCTTAGCTGTTACTTCTTCGCAGTAGACTTTACTGCACCTGTATCTGTATCATGTGATTACCTGCTTGTAATCCGAATATGTTCCGATCGTGTTTTTTTTTAGTATAAAATAAATATGTGTAGGCATGCTGTCTGTAATCGATTTTTTCCGACATTCTTCTTTTAACCCGGATTTTTTCGTTATCCGGCATCGGCTTCAGTCCCAATTGATCCGAAGCAACGAGGTTCCGCTGTACTTGTCAAAGTTTCTTTAAAAATTTACGCCAGTCCAACTAAAATATTTTGCAATGTTATCAAATATATGAATTCTTCTTTGATATGCAACGTAAATCTCACTTGCCTGAAAATGTTAGTAATGTGCGTGTATTTTCTGCGCTGTGCTACACTGAAGTCGACTTTACTGCTACATATGACAGGAAGCAGATGCCGTTTATAAACACACAGCAGTTTCTAGACAACGTCCATATGACTGGAGGCCAGCGCTGTGTGGTGTGTCGGCTACCTGGGTAGATGGCGATCCTCAAGGGATATATATATATATATATATATATATATATATATATATATGCGCATTCACCATTCGTTTTTACTATTTCTTCAAAACCATAGTATATGACTCAGATGAATAAATGGGAATTAATTATTATCGATTACCTTCTGAGAATGACTACACAATCTTTCTACAGTCTATCAGAATACGTAGCAGCTTGACTTATAATAGGTAGGCCTCATTGAGTTTTTTATACGTGTTTACATGTTTTATATGTAATGTTTTCTTGTTCAGGATGTAATGTTTATTTTATTGTAATTTCTGAGTACTTTGTTGAAAGTACCTATATCCGTGTTGATTAAAAATATAAACCGTTTTTATTAGACTAGTTATAGCTGTTGTGTATTATGTTGTTTTATATAGGTACATGTCACTGTTATCTTATTGTTGTATATATGTTATTATTGTGTCTCTCTCTTGTACATATATTAAAAATGACTTCTATAGCAAAATTAAAACTGCTATCTGAACAATAAAAACTAAACTGAACTGGAGAGCAGTGCAAGGAAAACGACAATTATGCCTAAGATATAATTACATGATGTCCTATGCCACAACAAAGTCGCCCTTGTGACTTTGTTGGGCGCCGCCCCAGGGCAGGGCAGGGCAGGGCTGGGCCAAGGAGCAGTGAGGTATGTAGACAGTGACACAAGCCAGCGGACGGTCAACCTGTTTATAAATAAAACTGGTTAAGGCAATGCAGATGCCGAGAGCTGGCTCCAGTCCAGGCGCCCGTACAACTACAGGGTCTCCCCTGAAATTACATTTCGGAATTCCTTCACTATCCCCTGTTTTCCCGGCACAGTATTAACATTTCCCCTCACCTATTTTTGGAACCAAAACCATCAAATATATTTTTCCACACCGCTGATGCTATCAGTTACGTTGAATTAAATTACACTGCAACAGACCTAGAAAGCAAGGTTCAACATTTTATTCAGCCCATCTATATTTCTCGCGACACATGCTGTTGACATCACACGAGTGCGGATTACAAACATACAAATACTTTATTTTGTATAAACAGGCCCTATGTTACTTGCACAAACTTAACATTTAAAATGCATATGATCAAGATATTACATTAACCTGCATTCACACAACTTTCCCTCGTGGGTGGACACCCTGTAGTAATGGCGGGTTCACAATACGGGTCTATCCTACTCAGGCTGGAGGGAAACTTAATGCTCTTCTTAGTTTGGCAACTTATTTGTTTCGCCGTTAGTGTAGCATTTGAACACGATTTTTTTTAAATATATTCTACATAAAAAACTAAATAATTGTAATAATCACACATCAAATATAAAATAATTACGTAACTAAGTTAAAACATTTCTCTTTTTTTATTATTCACGCAGTTTAAATTATAAAAAAAAGTTACCTCTTTGGAACACTAGCGCTCACCTAGCGGCGGAATTTCCCCTATACTAAATTCTCCCAAAAAAAAAAAACTCTATTTGTTCCTAATTGAGTAGAATGAACCTTAACCCCGACGTACGACACGACGAACTCTGAGTAGCAGCCAATGAAAAGCCAGGTCACTGTGACGTCAGTCCGACAAAACCGCAGTCCCGACAGCCCGACAAAAGTATGGTCTATCTTTACATTCCATCGTGCCAGGCTCATCGGAGCGCGCAAAACAAAAAACATTACAAAACAAAATTTCGTACGCATTTCCCTACTGTAACAAATAATAAACTAACTTGCCGCCAACATAACGTTACGGTGAGTTTACATACTTTTTTTCTCGTATAAATTCAAATATCGTCAAAAGCAAAATAATCATTCATTTTATCGTGAATATTAAACAGTAAATTTCGGATGTTATAAGAATGATTTTCCAGCAGCCAATTAACACACTCGTCGGGCAGACTTCGTCGCGGAATTACGACTCCACATTAACGCTCGATTCTTCATGGTAATTGGAACATTTTTTAATCACATGGGCTGGAGGTAAAATGCACTATGTCACAAATATGAGAATATACGCAAGTGCGGTATACCTCGATACCACAGAGTGCCCTTTCCTTTCATTTCCCAATGGCTACGTCACTTATTATTCAGTATAGAATATAATGGTTTGCAAACCAAATATAACGCGAAAAATAAATTAACACAATGTCAAAACCTCGGTTTCGTAAAATAAACATAGTGCCCTTTACAGTCAATGCTCAAAATTGAAATCAACCTTTGAAAAATGTAACTGCCCCTTCCTATATGTAAGCATTTGAAACTTCCAAGTACGAATTTTTCATCGATTTTTGTTTCGAACTACACCGAAAAAATTTAACATTTTTGTGTCAAGTCGTCTTTGCTTCTTCAACGGGGGAAAAAATACTGAAGATAACTTCTTCACCACCATTACAATATGGACTTACTATTACACAAGTGCAGCAATGTTGGACAAACTTAGCTTGCCAGCAAAATCGTTTTGTTTTGCCGTGCGTTGTTCTTTTGGCGTAGTTTCCCAGACACGGTTAAGCTTTGTTTGCACGAGGCGGGCCGACCTCCCGTGGCGCAGTAGGTTGGTGCGCCACCTATCTAGGGTGCAGGGGGCCCTGGGTTCGAATCCCGGGTAAGGCATGTACGCCGTCGCCTGCTATGATTTCAAGCATAATGCCGGGGGACGTTAAAAAGCCCTTTACAATTACAATGCACGAGGCGGAGAAATATCATGGAAGTAGAATTTCAGCAGGGCTTCAGAATAGTGTTAAGTAACAGTGAATGGAATATAGTATGGAGAGTGGTGGCTGCAGATAGTTTCTTTAAATCTTTTCTGGATAAAAGAATCTTATTCCCACTATCTTATTACCAAGATAGGCGTATAGTAACTAGAGAGTGCCCTTAAGGTGGAATCAGTTCCCGCCATTTTGTACTCACATTTTCCGCAAAAAATCCTGCATTACATATGTAGCGTCGAATTTTACGGCACGACACGACACAGGATATTCCTCGATATAGCTTGACTGATGTAAGCTGGTTTGGTTTACCTGGCGGTGTCGCTCGCACGAAAAATAGCATACTTCTTCCCGGCTGTTCATTGCTCAAAATTAATAAAGGCAGCGAAAACTCGTTGAGAAGGTTATTATTTATGCTGTGGCGTACGTAAAATTTCGTTAAGCCACCTTAAATGTAGGTCACGGCGAAATGATGATAAATGCAAGTCGGGGGGGGGGGGGGGGGTATGTGCTTGGCGTTGGTTATGAAGACTGGTATTGCCGGCTCACACTCCAGGGAAGTACAAAGGCTTCACTAAGATGGTGTATGAGAAGAAGCACTACTCCCGGCAAGTAGCAGCGATTTCTCAAGACTCGGAAAATGGGTCGAATACTAACAAGCAGCCGGAACAATCGCCGTTACGAAACAATGCGGTCACTGGCAGATGTAGTTTGTTCCTGCTTGCCAGGCAGAATGCCAAAACCATCCTTGCCATATTTACCTTATAAATACTAAGACTACTAACTCGCATTAATAAAATGAATTCAATGTTAAACGCATTTGTTTGCTAACTCCCTGGTAAGTTAACTGGGTTAACTCTTGCCACGTGACTACGTTCACACGATCACTTGCGGTTAACCAGGTTGCTCTGAACGTTCTAGAGTAACTCTGGTTTTGAGATGGCGGGAACTCAAAAAGAATATTTAGTGCAGTTATTAAATACTGTGCTAGATGACGACGATGATGATGACTATGAAGCGTTTTTGATAAATTATGTTATGAACAAACAACGTAAAAAAACACACACACATTGCATTAAGCAGTACTGCGGTAGTACAATACCAAAGCATCTAAACATTGATGATTTTACATATTTTGATCGTTTCCAGATTTCAGAGTTCATTTTCGTTTACTAGTTTGTTTTTGTTACTGCAATGTTTACGTCGTCTGCTAGAGCCAAGTTATCCTGCTGTCGAGCAGGGTTAGCACAGAGTTGATCGAGATAAAACTGGTGACTTTCCGTAAGCGCCTAAGGTACGTAACATCCAACACGTCACTATGGCGGGAAACACCATAATAAGATTGGCATGTTGTAGTTTCCCCAGAATTACTACCACCTGTGGCTGTAGGGTTAGGCAGGATCTACAACCACACATCGCGTCCGTACATCACGTGATCAACAGCCAATCAGAGGTGGCCATTAATTCTATCCGCCCGCCCGCCCGTCCGTCAAAACACTGGCAAGCTTCAACTTTTGACGGACGAACGGATGAAATCGCAGCCTTCGAAACTTGCACGTTTTGTTACTCGTTCATCCCGAATTCTTAACTAGGCTGTGTAGTGTATGCAGTGTTTTGTTTTGGCTCTTTTATGTTTTCATATGTTTGTTTATCTAACTTAATTACGCTTAGAAACACGTCATTTTGTAAATAATACAATTATCCTTTATATGCTATTAAACATATATGTACATCGTTTAATTTAAGTTACGAACATGTATGGTGGTTTAGAAACACAATGCCGCCAAAAATGTTCACTTTTTATGGAATTTTTTTTTCTATTTGTAAACAGTTTTATTTGTATTAGTTTGCAGCAATGAATGTACGAAGTATGGTTGTAAATCGCTCGGCTGGGAGGCGAGTAATATGACTAGGTATTACACAAGGACACATATCGTCAACGCACGGCTACTTGCTGGGATGCTTTCAACGATTACAATTGATGAATGGGAAACAAAAAAAACGGACATTCATTTGTCACGGAAAAAAGATTTACACTGAAATATTTCACGATTTGTAAATAATTAGAATAGACACGACAGCTTGCAATAGAACTTGGGAGGCGCGCCTTAGAGGTTCAATTAGAATGCCACAGTTTGACGGTTAAAATACTTTGCTGAAGGATTACGGGCGACAGTAAGACGCTCGACCAGCGGCCCGTCGCCCTTACGCGCAAGGCGCTCAACCTACAGTGCTGTTATGCTCTCCTGCGCAAATGAGATCTGCCACAGTAGCATTTTACCATACGCCATGGAAGTATATAGATTAAGATTAACCTACTACTGCACAGTTTTATCTTTCTCCTAAAGCCTGTTCACGATAAAGTGAGCACTTTTGAAATAAACCTGATAAAAATGTCACTGTCCCTGCCTGCATAGATTTTAACGGGCGCACTGAGTGACATGCACTCGGTAAAGTTGGCAACGAAAGATGGAAAGTAGTTCCATATCTTAACGTCGAATAAAAAGTGTTAGGCAATCACTTGCAATAATTCAAATTTCTTTCCCTTTCTTCTTCTTCTTTTTTACTGTATAGAAGTGTAAAAATGAGCAGATTTTTAAAAATATTTCCCTTCCTAATAATTTTACAGTTTCAATTGACCGACGCATGAAGCCTGCGGCAATGCTAATACTACATAAGGGGTAAGAATTCACAACGTGCATACAAGTAGATCTTAAGCAGGGATTTCAAAAGTGCTCATTTGACCGTAAACAGCCTATAACTATTAACCCTTTAAGTCAAAGTGTCCTTTATCTGGGACGTCGCAAGTGAAGTGGCTTTAATATACTATTGGTCCCTATGAGTGACAAAGTGTCGTATCGATATCAGTACAGTTCCGACCAAAATGTTGATTGCTGCAACGCCTTAAACTGTATATTTCTCTGTGACTGAGGGCCAGTTTCACCACTTATTCATTAAACTCGGCTTAACTAAACGAAGGTAAAATTCTAACTATTTATTTACCGGCGTTTAAGGTCGGAGCATCTCACTACGCACGTCCAGCAGATAATTAAACCCGTGAAGTAAATCTAAGTTTAGAGCCAGACATTTGAACAAAATGATGCATCTAGAAGGCGGTGGCAAGGATTTTGCTCACTAATCTATGGAACCTGAGTTGTGTTGTCTTTGGAATCCTAGTAGGAAGAAATACGTAAATTATTATATAAAGTATTAAACAGTGATGGAAACAGAGTGGGGGAACTTTTTTGTTGTAAAATATAACAGTACAAATAATGCCAGTGAATGGGAGGTCGTAAAATTGAATAATAATTGCTGCGGATATTAATTCAGCCAACATATAACATGATTTTTCGTGAATCATATTTCCATTGTTCTCGTGCATCCAATTGTTTGTTATTGCTACCATGTAGATAACCTGGCATATCACTGCAACAAACAATAGAATTAGACTTCATTGTCAAACGCACTATACTTCGCTCAAAGAGCCTACAAAATATAAACAATTTAATGTAGGCTAATCGTTCTACATAACATACGTAATGTTCGTCATTAATTTAATTATGACATGTATATTTTCCACAGCCAGTTTAGCTTATATTTTAATATGTATTCATATAACAAATATCAAACAAAATTACATCGCAGGGACTGCAATTAATATTCTGATTGCATCGAAGCCGTCAGCCGATTGTGTTTATCATAACCTTCAAAGTATCGTAATATGTTTCGGCAGCCATATTCCTTTCGTAAGTGGAGTTTAAGAAGTTAAAACGGCCGAAAATGGGAGTTTAAACTTAAACTCGGGTAAGTTAAAGTTAATCGCGTTTTGACAGTGGTGAAATGCAATCAATCAGTAATCCTAGTTAATTCGTTCTTAAACTCGGCTTGGTAAGTAAAACTTGTGTGGTGAGGGTGTTAACAAAACTGCGCAGGATAGATCTACAAATGCAATCTTTCCCCTCATCGAATAAACTTAATATTATAAAAACAAAACTGCACGGGCTTGCACAATGGATTTTCATTATTCCTCGCATTAAGTTGTACACACAGGGTCTTTTTATTTGCTGGCATACGCGCCAAATATGTATGTACAGGAAATGTGCCAGGACTACTAACTCTACCGCAGGCTGTTCACAGTAAAGTTCCTTCTTTCCATCAGTCATCTTTTATCCTTCCGCCAATTTTTAAAAGAAATATTGCCATATAAGTAATACAACGTATATATTTCGCTCGGAAGTTAACGTCTTAGGCTACTATAAAATATAATGAATGGCGTATTTTCCAAAATGGCAAGGCTTCAAAAGGTGCTCACTTTACCGTGAATGGTCTATGCTATAACACGGCCTTAGCCATAGAGTAAATAAGGTGTATACCGGAGTAACAACAGCAATGTTATTGAGCGGCCGCTAATTTTTTTGGCCCTCTAGCACGCGTACCAACCTAGTCGGCAGAACTACATAACTTCAAACAACGAAGTTGGCGCTACTGAGTACTGAACTGAATGCGCTTCTGGCGGATATACCTAGAACTTCTTAAAACTGCAGTACAAATATTATGACAAAGGCCGTTCACGTTAAAGTGAGCACTCTAGAAATCAACCTTTGAAAAATACCACCGCCTGCAACTGCGTATGTATAACCATGTGCGTCACCGAAAAGGCTGGGGATGAACACACCCAGTTATGTTGGCAGTGAAATGTGAAAAGTAGTTCTACGAAATAACGCTGTATTGCAAGTATAATGTTTAAATTTATGGTTACTTAAGTTGTTTGATGTTTATTTTATACAGTTTAAAGTAATGATTGGCGTAAATATAACGTACTTACTGTAACTAATAATTATATTGTGTCACGTGATCGGCGCAACGGTCAAAACCAACGGCCCGTTGTGGTTCCTTCATGCTTGTTGCTTCTGTAGAGTGGTTGCGAGGCAAACTACAAATTTGGAAGCTGGAAGTTGTTGTGGTTTAATATTTCTCATTTATTTTTCGGCTTATCTGCAATCAGCATTGTTTTATTATAGGTCGTATAGTGTTTAATTGTGTTGTAGTGATTTTGTGTAAAGTTATGAGTTCCAGCAAACTACGTACAAATATTCAGCGCCAGGAGGACATTATAAATCTCGCCGAAAGTATTTATTCTTTAATTCGTCGAGGAGAGATGAAGCCGTGCAAGGTGATCGAACGAGTTGCAGAAATGATGAAAATTTCAACTGCAACTGTCCGGAGGGAAATGTAAATGTGTTTTTCCGAAGTGTTTTTTCCGCTTATCCCCAGTACGTTATTGAAGTAAACCATCACAAGAATAAATCGACAGTTAGAAACGTGATATTATAAACTGAAAGTTAAATAACAATAATGAAAGTAAATGAACGACAGCAGAAACGCAACATTAATATATTCATGTGAGCTTGCGAAGTATATGTTATGTCCTAAGTAGGTAGCTACGCCCATCTGTTTCAACGTCCTTTCAAATCTGTCTTTATAGCAATTGCAAATTTGACAGTCAATAAATATACTTTTAATTTTACAAATTTTTATACCACTGTGTAGTTTTATAATGTAGGCCTAACCTCAAATACATCTGTACGTATCTATTTACGACCAGCCATGTAACCTTTCTTAAATCTGCCTTGATAATGCATATCAATAATTATACATTAATTTGACACATTTTTAAATCACTATGTTATTTTGAAATGAAGGCCTAACCTCAAACTTGTGTTCATGTAATTATTCATCCCAAATTACAGTGTTAAGTTTTACTATTGTTAACATAACATAAACGTCGCAGTTTGATTCTACACCAAAGGTGTTCCAACATATAAACTATAAAATCTTGAAGCTGGTTTTGTTAACTATAGACCCATAGCTGTGCTTGCTGACATTCTTCCGAGATGCAAGGGTAGGCCTAATTTTTTTATTTGGTAATGCTTGCCGTAAAAAGAATTAGAAAGTATTTACAATTAACTGTCAACAGTTAGGCCTATAGAACAATTCCATGTTTAAATTTCGAAATGGATGTTCGACAAGACAACTTGCTACCTTTTGAGAAATATCAACGAGATAGTATGCGTTGTTGAGTAGGCATAATTGTTTGTAATATCTACCACTTTGGCCGCAAAAATATTGTAACTATTGAAATTTAATGTAACTGCAAATTACACGTCATAGTCACATAGACTCCCAGAGCTCCTGTCTACTTGCGAGTGCATGTTTTGTAAAGGTTAGATTAGATTACATTACGCAGTGCATGTGTTAAATTATGTATTTCTAAAGAAACTGTATGAGCTAACTTTCAATAAGGGCCGGGCTACAACTGACATACCAAACACATTCACAGTTATAACGATAATATTAGTTTAAGTTGCTACATTTGTACCGAAGAAATTAAGGTCTTAGCTGTTTATTGACGCACAGAAACTTGCCTGCAAGTATTACTTTTATAATAATAATAATAATAATAAGGCATTTATTTCAGCTTCTGTGTGCACGCATTAACCATTTGTGTAAATATAGTAATTTTCTTTAAATACTTATCTCATTTAAGTTTTCAGTTTTGCTGCAGTCATTGCAGTGAAGGAACCACAACAATGATGAGTGTCCATGCACTTTACCTGTAAAATTGGTTTCTTGAGGTCTGTGTGGGTCTGACAAAGAGTAAATGTCGCACCCATTTGGGCCACCAGAGACACCGGAAATGTGGCCATCACCGGATCGGCATTTCACTTAGTTATAAATAACATACATTATTTTTAGAATTATTTTATAGACATGAAGGTGGTGCCAGTTACAAGACTGGTATACCCTTCTTTTACCACTTCGATTCACAGTATAAATGTTGTTCTTTTTTGGAGGGTCTCAGAAAGGTACGAACACAGAGTAACGGTGTCAAAAAAACTATATGCACATACACACAATTGCATTTTTTAGTGTAAATTATTTTTACTTTATATATAAGTTATAGGCCTATGTTGATATATATTTATCTCCATTTATAAAGGTGTATATAAAACTATTCTTAAAATGTACATATACATTCACATATTTTATATATATATATATATTTTCTATCCGGACACGTTAGCACCGTCACATTAAATTTATTAGCACCATTTACTTCTGTGCAGTGATGTACTCTTTGCTCGGCTCAGATCCCCTCGTCTTTCCTTGCTGTTCTGCCTTCCTGCCTCCGCATTCGTGCGTCATTATTTTTTGATTTGTAATCTTTCATTAAGTCCTTGCACGGCCTCGCTCTGTCTACTTTATACGCTTCAGACATCTGCTACGTTACGCCGCTACCTTATGCCTGCAGGCTGTATGTATTTTCCTGATGGCTTAGTTACACCTAACTTCAGTCAGCTAAAGCCAAACACAGCTACCATGTTTTACAGCTGACGTTTTACTTGTCACGCTACAGAGCGATGAGGCACCTAGAAAACGGTGAGTCATGGGCAACATCAAGTTTGCGGTACAGTTTTTAAATGTTTGGTAATTTGTGTGACAAGTAGTGTTGTACCTTGGGTGTGCAGTAGTGCTAGTCTATTTCAAAATTTGGATTTGGCTGCCCTTCCAAATTATTTTTCGGCTTTGCTAATGCGTGTCCATTTTTAACGTGTCGTGTTGGTCCTTGTTCACCACCAAAGTTTAATGTTTGCTTTTTCACAGTTTTCACGTCTTCATCGCTACGGCGTTCATTTTTCAATTGTTTGTCGTGTAAAGTTTTTGTCTATCGGAGCTGCGAGATGACCCTAACAATTATATATGTTACATATTTTATATTTTACATGATATATTCATGTGTTCTATACATCATATATGTTACACGTTTTATATATAATACACATGTTACACTTAGCAGTCCTAAAATGTAAACATTGAGTTTATTAACATCTGGAAATCACATGTCAGCCACGTGGCAATGTTTGTTTACATGTGGTGGAAGGATACATAATGGGCAAGAAAGTAGAATTTTAGCAGGGCTTTCAAAAGTGCTCACTTTATCGTGAACGGCCTACAATAACACATACCGTTCAATATATTTAGGAAATTTGAACACTTGTGGACCACCTTCAACAGTGGAATAAAATGTTTTATGGGCGGGATCAGAAGATTACGATCTTCTGCCAAGAATCTGAGAGAATGCATAATTTTTTTAAAATGTATAAAATACTTAAGCTCCGACAGTGTAACAACTATGAAACAAGTTTTAATTACTTTAAAGGTTATAAAAATATTTCACTATAATGAGGGCATGCGTGGAGATGGTCTGAAACAAATATGCGACCTGTTGTTCCCTATCCTGTGAACACGCCCTGGACATAGTTAGGGGCCGACTGAGAAACCTGTCCAGCAGATCGGACAGACGAGGACGTGATAATGGTGGTGATTGGGGGGGGGGCAGAGGGAATTTTACACAGACGTGCTATCGATCAGGCGATACGATACACTACCCGATATCAACTGATGGCTGTGATGATGTGTAGGAGGGACTCCCTCCGCCTCATGCAAAAGAAGCTTCACAAAGTATAGAAAATAACACCTAAAGGACAGCACACCGCGTTCGTGCGCTCTTGTGCCCGGTTGCACCAACATCTTCCCCGATCCGAGATCGAACGATCCTAGTTCCAAACCAGGATTCAGTTTGATCTTGGTTCCATTGTAAAAGTGTTGCGCCAACGAAAATGAACGATTCTGGATCTCCGATTCGTAGATCTTGGTTCCAAAGTGAGAGATCGATATTATGTACGAGACAAATTTTGCTATTGGTTCGTAATATAGGACGTCATGGAAGTAGGCGTATTTTTCACTATAGCTAGAACTAGATGTGCGATGTTTTATCTGTTTTTAAAGTGAATTATTGTTGGACGAATTTTACTGCATAATAATATTCAAGTTCGTATATTGTTGTTTTAATTTCCCAAGAAAACAATCGAACGTAGTTCTACCACGCACGCCTAGCGCCTCATCGCTCCTACGAGCAAGGCGTGCAGTGTTTCTGGTATAAAGCTGTACTGTGCTAATTAGATCTGTAACTGTGGGGTTTTACTACACGCTATGAAAGCCCACAAATTAAACTAAGTCCGTATGTTTGTACTTTTCTCTTACAGCTTAGGAAACTGCATAGGCAAGTTTTAAAAATGCGATATTTTACGTTTGCGCACAAACAACGATTTGAAAAAGTTCCAGTACATGTAAGTACCCAGCAGGGCGTGTGTGTGACGTCACCACACGCGCAGCTGCACTAGCGTGAGACACGACATGCAGCAAGAACACGCCAACCACTGCACATGCAAGGCGGGATGACCACTACTAGGCTCTTACAAACCACAACCACCTACAAATTCAACCCAACACAATGACAACTATTTGTAGATTTCACTTCCAAGTAGGCCGGTAAAATCCCCCCCCCCCCCTAATTACTTTAAGCAAATGCACTCCTTTCTAGAGAGCCAATTCGTTGGCCATTTTTGAGGAGTTTTCCCATAATGTTTTCATTTTCTTGTTTCATCTATTTGTGGCTCGTGCCCATTTTCACGTGCATGAAAGGAATTACAACTATGAAATTCCCTTCAATTCAATCCACCTTTTCCCATCTATCTCGCACATGGATTCGTAAAACTACTCATAATCCGAGGGTGCCGCGGTGGCTCAGCAGGTAACTTTTTTTTTTTACAATTTATTTCATTAACCCTACTTAGCGGTAGCAATACAGTCATCCAGGGTGTTCAATTCTATAATGACTACTACAATTTAACAAACAGTATATTAGTTATATAAATTCACATTTTTTTGGGGAGGGCGGCTGTTTGTCTGGGCGCCCGTATTTTAAGCTACAAGTTCTATTTCTATTCAAAAGCATCATTCACACTTCCTAGGAAGATGGTGAGCTAATCTGCCCCGACCGAGACATCTCCCCGACTGGTATCCTTTCGGCCGCCTCCGCCGGAACAGACCCGGGACCGGGATTCCCAAGAATCCGCCCGCGCGACCAGACGCCGTCAGGCCCACATACAGCTAACTAGCCTTTTGGCCGGTCCGCCATGGCACCCAATGGTCGAATGGCCCCACCCTCCAACCCCTCCCTATCTGTACCATTATATTTTGATATTTTTATTTTTTCCACTCGCCCACCATTCTGCTCCAGCCTAAGCATCCTCCAGGACATCGAAGTGCCCCTTCTGGACTCCAGGCCTTCGTTTCTCCTACGAGCGCCCCCACCATTTTTTTTTTACACAGACATCAACCAACATATTATCACAAATCACATCTTTCCCTCATTTGGATTTTCTTCTCCGCAGTTCCCTCCTTTCTTCTTTCATCCTTTCCGGACTTTGTCTTTCTTCTTCTCTTCTGTTGTTCTTCTACTTTCCTTCTCTTCCGCCTTGTTCTATTTTTCTACATATTTCCTTCAAGTCTTCTTGCATTCATTTCAGATCTTGTGTTAACTTTTTTGTATTTGAAGTTTTTCAATTTTTATGATTTACTGAAAATTCTGTTTCTTATCTAAAAGAGGGAGTTATTTATAATTTTTATTTAATTTAAACGATAAAACACTAGACAAGCACAAACACTCACTCAATAATTCCCTTAGTTTGATCAGGTAGTCTGCTCGCCTCCCACAGAGGCGAACAGGGTTCAATCCCGGCCGGGTCACCGGATTTTCGCAAGTGGGAATCGTGCCGCTAGTCGATGGGTTTTATCGGGGATTTCCCGTTTCTCCGCCCCTTCATTTCGGCGCTGTTCCATGCTCACCTCCATCACCATATCGGTTCTCAAGACCAAAACACTTCACTCACACTCATAATGTGAGTTTATTTCGAAGGTGTATGTGGCATATGCAAGTGTCCAAATAATACAGGCAAACAGGCAGTTAGTTCATATTGCAAAAACATCCCAAAAGAGGTCCAGCATAATATTCCATACAAATGGCTAGTCGGGACTACTTCCGAGTTATGGTGGAGAGGGATGGCGGGTGCCATTCCTTGCTTGCTCTTTGTTTCCGGTTAGTGGTAGCGCACCCTGGTGAAGTCTTCAGAAACTATACTCGCAAGGAAGCCATCACATGCTTCAACACGCCCGTATAACCCTACTAAAATGACGACGTATGTTGGTATTTCAGTTATCAGTTTTTAGTATATAACGAAAGTTACTACATGCTATTCAAAGTAAAATAAGCAGTTTTTAAACAACCCTTGAAAATGTTTCAAAGATAAAATCACTGCTGATAACTATATGACACATTGGCATTCACGCAACCATAGGCTGTTCTCAGTAAAGTGAGCACTTTTGAGGCCCTAGTTACTTTTTCCTTTCAGTCAATTGTTATCCTTTAACCACCTTTAAATTAGATATTGCCATGTAAGTGATGAACATAGTGTGTGTATATCCCAACACACTAGGACGTCAACGTTTAGGGTTAAAATAAAATACATATATTGACTATTATTCCAAATGAGATTGCTTTCAAAAGTGCTCACTTTACCGTGTACTAAGAGTACACAGGCAGTTGTACACGTGTACGTGTGCAGAAGGTCGTCTACGTGCCTCCCCCCTTCCAGGGTCGATAATGTAGAGTCGCAGGCGGTCGATACAACCGACACGACGCTGCCACAGCTGCGTGGTCGACGTCGTTCTTGCTTGCTGATCTGACGCCGACCACACCTGTTCGAACAGACCGTCTGCTATTTGACTAACGTTCTGTTCGGGCGCCTTCCAGTCCATAGTTACTCGTTCGGCGATCGTTGCAATTGTAAACGCTCTTCACTGTTGAGCATCTTTCAAAGTCTTCCTTAGAATCTACCTTCACTTAGTATTCTTCCGCCATGACGTCACAATGAGCCTAAACACTTCATTCGTGCACCAGTCAAGTAAAATGGCAGAATTATTAGGAATGTGAATATATTACTAACATACAAACTCATAATTTAAATGAGTATAAAACTAATACTTTCTTCAGTGGGTATAAATTTCACCATTACACTTAAATAAAATGTCAAGCATTAAGAACTATTTCTTTAATTCCATCCCAAATTAACTATACATTATTCAATGTAAAGTGAGCATTTTTGAAAACCCTATCTTTTCGAATAGCCATTAAATATATTTTATTTTATCCTAAGACGTTAACATCCAAGCGTGGTGGAATACAAACACACACTGTCTTTATTACATATAATACAATATTTATTTAAAAGGTGGATAAAGGATTAAAAAAATGGCAGATAGGAAAAAAGTAACTAGGGCCTCAAATGCTCATTTTACTGCGTACAGCCTCTAGAGTGAATATGGATGTTAGATTACGATTTGATTAATATGGTAATCTACAATTTCATTACGATTAATCAATGTTTTAGGATAGTTTGTTACACTTCACATCAATGAGTATTTCGATTAATTTCAACCCATTATTCGATATGTGACCTTGTCTCAACAGATATTTTCTTTAAACAAACTAACCGGTGGCTTTGGTAATCTTAGACAAATAGGGTTATATGTAGTTTAATTTTAGGTAGCATAATGGGTTCTGCCGGATGTCAATATGTCGCCCAGTTGAAGTTTTATCTATACTCTGTCAGCCTGTCCACTTACCCCTTTCCTCGCTGGGGCAACTAAAACATTGTAGTAAGAATTTATTTTTCGCTATATTTGATTTTTTAAAGCACAGCACACATTTGTGTTAGGCTAGTTAAAATATTTTAAGCTTTAATTAATAGTTCAAAATAAATAACATTTAAAATAGATTAATTGTGTAACTGATTACTCAGAATCTATTAATCGGTTTTATTAATGGCATGTTTATGATTTTATCAATAGGAAACAAATCTATTATTTTGTCTTGAATGCCACCCCTAGTGGGCAAGCGAGCTCTGTACCCAGTCCCCGTGCCATATTCCTCTTCTTACTATCAGCAGCTGACACTGCGGATGTGTGGTTTTCCTTATTTACTGACGTATAATAATCACTGACGAGAGGAATTCGCAGTCAAGAGTTTTAGGCAGGGTTGGGAAGCATGTAGACCTACACGAACATCATTAATTCGAGGTGGGTTAAAAACATAATACCTTCTACACACATTCAGAATATATATAGTGACCCAAAACTGAACTGCTTTTCTGCCAATGACACTCAAATATGTTACGAGGTTCGAACACTATATATAAGGATGGGCTCTGAGAATTTCCGAACCCAACATGGCTTGTAATAGTTAGTATATAGACATTCTTTTGGAGTAAATGGTACTTGAGAGAAAAAAGTACGTGCCGGGATACATACAAATTACCAAATTATAACACAAAACTTATCCCGAAGATGCAGAAATAATGAATCCATCAATTAACGAAATAACTGATTATCGACAAGACTCTAAGAAGACAAAATAAAAGAATGTGGCCAGTCATTGTATATAAATAAAGTACATTTACGTAATTAGCTAAAATGTCTAACAATATTTACTACACATTATTACACCTAACATTCAGATTCTCGTTAACTATGGTGTCTTAAATTCTTTAAAAGACGTGTAATAAAAATTTAAAGTTCAGAGACTTTGAATGTCATTAAGTATGCCTGAACGGAGGCGGCAATATAACAATTTCGGATCTTCAGGGGCTAAAATGTATTGAATTGGTGGATTCAAAAAGCTTTGACTAACTTTGTTTGGTAGTAAATAGGGGTTTATCTTGAACTCTCCTCGGCTCCTCTATCTACGAACAGGATGAGTTCTTTCCTCCCTCGACCTACAAGGGTCACTACTTTACATACTCCTTACATTGGGGAGAAGCGGAGGGGCAACGGGGATGAGATATAGCCAAGTTTAGGTAGTAATTCAAGATGAATTATATCCAGTGGGTTTGAGTGATGATCCCCCCCCCCCCCCCCCTTGCCAAGAGTTACGCGAACTTCCTGCAGAAGTGTCGTTTGGGCTCAGAATTGGTATTGCCTGGTGGGGTTGCAGATCTGGCCATGTTGAGAGATCTAGGGAAACACTATCTGCAGAGGATTTTTAATTGGAGGAGGGGAATCAAACCCCAGGGTGAGTTTGACCACATAGAGTCCCTCCTAGGGAGTTTGGTCCTGCTCATCGTGAAGGCTGCCAAAATGCATGATGTCAGCAGCTACAAAATAAAAAAGGGTTTTAATGGGTTTGCTGGAACCAATGAAAGGAGTATTAATTAATTCTCCTGGCCATCTTTACTCTGTTTCTCGGATGCTTCTAGGACATTCATAAAAAACAGGATTGGGGGGGGGGGGGGGGGGGGGAAATTGACTTCTTGGTGGAGACAAAGTCCAGGACAATATTCACAACCTTACGTGACCGGGCTGTTTTGGTGGGACTTGAACCACTATCAGTTTCCCAGTGGCAGTATGTATTTTGCACACATGGGTTGGTGCACTTGGGATGGTACATGGTCATGGTGGGGGTTAGGCTCAGGATCTGTTTGTTTCTCTAGGTGGCTTAAATATCACGGTTCGTATTCCCTCAGGGCAGAACAAAAAAAAGGACATTTTAACAATTTCTAAGAACCATACGAACCCTGAATATTTCAGGTCGGGCCAAGGCCAACAAATACCAAATAAGTGGTCTAGATATGAGCTTCAGTCCTGTGTTATAGAGAGTGGTTCCTTGTGCAGTTTACTACAAGGTTCAATAGGTTGAGGGCCTTGTGGGAATTTGTTGGACGTACTAGAAGTTTTTGTAGTAGCAGATGTGATTAACTTTCTTTGTAATGCCAGTCGGACTAAACTGCGAATCTGACTACTGCATCCTCCACTCTTTCGTGGCACTAGAAACACTGATATTTAAGAAGACCAATACAAAGTGCAATGGGCTCACAGTTACCAATCTTAAACCAAATGGCGCACTCTCGGTCTATCCAGCGTCGCTCAAGCCCTCCTGGGTTTAGTCTAATTCAGACTATCCGCGGTAAAGAGCGGTTAGTAATCCGGATAGTTGAGAGCGGATCTCTTGGGAGGCACAGGTGTTCCGGACAATACCCAGGTGCTCTCACATCTTTTTCAGACTATAGCCTTCTTCAGGTTCCACGAGTTCCAAGTACGTTCGGCCCACTCACATCTATCCAGGAGCGGCCGCTTTACTCAAAGAGCCACTATAATGACTGGCAATAATTTTACTTTTACTCTGAATGTATTGAGAACTGGGGAAAAAATAACTGAATGATGTGGAGGTTCAATTTTTAACACAAGTGTATTTATTTACATAGGGTAGAAATACATGGGGATGTACAGCTCTGTAAATCAAAGGAAATGAATTAAAATGTCATGAAGTTAACTGCAGATGAAGGTGAATCTGCAGACGAGAATACAAAAAATTAAGTCCAAATTTTCTAAATTGTAAATTGATTTGTTCGATGAAGGTGGCAGTCCAGAAGGGACGATTGTACGACCTGCTACTGCGGAGTTTGAAGGATTGAACTCGGGGTAAAAGGAACAGTTGCATACCTTTGGCTGATGGAGTTGTGGTGAATGTTTGACTGCGTTGGGTGCTGTGAGAGATTGTTCATACCTCTGGCAGGTTTTCTCCATGTGTTCATTGGTCTGAGAGAGAGAACTGATATAGTCTCTCCAGAGCTGGTTGCGGTCACTTCTTCAGTTGGAGAGTCTTGTGCATGCTGGAGCCCTCCGACCTTACGTCGGCAGGCTGACAGGACTTGTCGAGCTGCTTTTTCGCATCTCCTTATATACAGAACATTTGTGTTTGTAGGCTGCCCAAGGGGTACAGGGATAGCTAGCCTCGTCTCACAGAGGTTGTTTAAATTAGGGCAGTAGGCCTCACCATCATTTCTTATCGCCCTGTCTAGAGGCTGATGACATATTTACCTCCTCTCCACAAGGCTCGGGCAGCAGTGACATCGTGCAAAGGGTGCTGCCATCCCTGCTAACAAACTTCTTTTGCTTCAGCATGTTGGTGGGTGAGAATTCCTTCGGCAAGGCCAGATGACCGCACGTCAATTTTTGAGTGAGCAGTACAATTTTAATAATTTAACCACGTGTCTGTGCTTGGATCAACCTTGTAGGCATAATATTTATTGCTGGTCAGCATGTGACTTGCCTCTATATGATTAAATTCTTGATAATGGGGCGAAGTCGAAAAGTAGAGGTCTCGTGTGCAATCCGTAGGAGTGTAACATGCGTCAACCTTACTAAAGCGTTTGCCCTTCTTTAAGAGAGGTTTAAATTCCAACAAATCTGTCCTATTGCTTGCCTCCCCTCTGATTAGGATTTGTTGTGGGTTATCAGGGCTATAATAAATGTTTTTGAGGCAGCAAATCTGAAATGCAGTTCGGCAGGCTGTTTTATAACCAGTGTTAATGAAACCTGCCAATTACACACACACTGTCCGGGAGTAGGCCGACCAGAGGAAAAGGAATGTGAACTGATTCCACATTTCCAGAGTAATCAGAACATAACCATTTGGCTAACACATACCAATTACAGCTGTGTTCTTATTCTGTTTAGGACGCCCACCACAAAACAGCTCAACTTTATTGATTTGCTGCAATACACAATTACATAGCAAGTGAAATAGAATTGAGCCCCTTTCCCTGTCACTTTCTACCCACGAGTAGATTAACACAGTGTCTGTGATGTGTGGGGGGGGGGGGGGGGGTGCAGTTGAAGGAACAACACAAACAGTGCAGTAATATTGGTACAGTTGGCGGTTGTAATGAGCTGACTGATCCGGCACTTTCGGGAGAATAAGATTCTTTTCCGAGTAACATTTGAACCTGAACCATTATCTGTCCTATGCAAGTATGAAAATGCACTGCTTCTTATTTTATGGACTGTGAGTTGGGTTATGGCCATGTTTTTCATCAGTTGTGGTCGAAAAAGTGCTCATAATCAGATCCACTAAGAACATGCATCTGTAATTGGTGTTTTAAAGCTACAGTTGAACTCATAGTTGAAAATATCTCTGAATAAATTGTACTTAACTTGATATCCATCCACCTCATTCTTATTGTAGGCTAACCACAATTTCTTAATCACTACGCAAACATTTTTTCACAGTTTACTTTCTAGTACAAAGTGATTAGCCTCAATATTCAAAATAAATTGATGCACCCTTTGTCCCCTATAAGTGTGTTGTTTGGTTTGGGCATTCACTTCTCTCCTTTCTTTTTGGAGTGTGGCCATCCATGTAAAATAATTTCCCCAAGTATCACACTCTGAAGGCAGATATATATATACACACACGCACGCACACACAACATAGATAGAAATATCTGTGAACAAACTTTTACAAATGTTTGCTGAGGATATGTGAAGTTTTGGCCCGAGAACATCTTGTAGAAGAATAAAGTTCTGGAACAACACTAAATGTGGAAGAATAAAGTTTTAGAACAAGACATTCTGTGCTCATAATTTGATGGGCTGCCAGAACTACAGCATATATATATATATATATATATATATATACATATACACATACACATATATACATACATACACACATATATATATACCCTATTAATCAAATAACCTTCCGATTAATAGTATTAACAGTAATAGGTGCTAAACCAGTAGAAGAACCTTATATCATTTTTAGACAAATACTAACATGAGTATACTTTTCATACTTCTTATTAGATACTAATAAATTAGTTAATATGTTTTATAGAAACATATATTTTGAAAACATAAAAAAAGAAGATAATACTTCTATTAACTTAATATACTAAAATTAATCCAATAAAAAATTAAATAATTTAAAGATAAATACTATATTATATATATGGTGACTCGTTCCTTGCTTTTCTTCTATCCTAGTGCAGCGGCTTCATTTTTTGATGCAAGAGTTTTTGAAGGGAGCATCTTATAATTTAAACCGGTCTCATCGCAGTTGTACAAATGCTCCCCAGAAATTCCCTCCTTTTCAATAAGCTTAAAAAGATAGTCTTTGAACAAAGGTACAGCCTCTTTATCAACAGATAAAGCTTCCCATCTATGCTAATCTGGCGAATACGGAATCTTTTTTCCAGCCATCTAACCATCCATCACTGGCAGTAAATTCTGAATCCGCTCCTATTTGTCACTTACATTGCAATGCTTTTCCCTGCAATATCAGCCCAGAAACAGGCAAACCTTTTCCTCTTAAGTGTTCATGCCACAAAAATTAAGCTTCCTAAATTTCTTTATGATTACCTTTCAGCGTGGTTTTATTACTTTCAGTCCACTTCCACTAACCTGGGCGGCACACCCCTTTTCAATTTCTGCACGACTTTTCTTTTAGTCACTAACTGTACTTTTCCCAACTCCTAACTCCGAAGCAATAGTTTTTGCAGTTACCCCAGTATCTAGTCTCTTTATAGCACGTAGTTTCTCCTTCATAGTCACTACAACCTTTTTTCGTTTATCACCCATTTCCTGATCTTCAGTAAAAAAACCAACGAAGCACACAAAAAACAATTTATGAAGGTAACCAGAAACAGTAGCAAACGCATTCCACGCTTGTTGACATCCGATACACAACTGATGGAACAAAGAGCAGGTAGCAGGGCATGGCAAAATCCGCGCTTTTCATGTCGCAATTGTGTTTTGCACACGGCAGGTAGGAGGATCGTACCAGATGCCCGCATGCAATGTCTTGGCAAAGCTGTGATTTATGAAGGTGTGAAAAGTAGAGTAGATCGTTCAAAAAAAATTATTCCTCATTTTATTACAGAGAATTTAGTTTTTGGAACTAGGCCAGATACTCGAGTGTCTACTGTATACACATACATACATACATACATGGGTATGAAAGCCCTCTCATTCGGAATAATAGTCAAATATATTTTATGTTAGACTTAGATGTTAACTTCAAAGTGTGGTGGAATATACACACTGTCTTTTTACGTACATGACAATATTTATTTAAAAAGGTGGCTAAAGAATAAAAAATGGCTAAAATGAAAAAGTAACTACGGCCTCAAAAGTACTCACTTTACAGTGAACAGCATATACATATATACATGTAAATACATATATATACACACACACATATATATCCTGTAACAATTTCCGGCAAACAAATACAAACAAAACTCAAGTTACATTTATCAATTGAGGTACATACAATTCAGCAAAAATTTCGAAAGCAGGGTTTCCGAAACAGAGATTTCGTCTGACGTTATAAACGTATCGGGTGCAGGTGCACTGATGGCAGTATCTCTAAAAACCAGATGTCGATCCGACACCAGGCTGTCGAGAACAATAGCCTATTATGTCAGCTGGCACACGTGATATGGCATCTCAGAGTAGGCCACCTGTTCCGACTTGTGTCCTCAGTGCTCGTTGTATCTACAGAGATTTGGGCATAGACACCATCAATTACCAACATTATAAGCCGAAATTATTGGTAAGTGGAGAGCTTCAGGCGGCTCATAACGTTTTCAGAGTCGATGAGGTTGAGACAAGCAAAGAGCACCAGAAGATACCCAAGAAAAGCTGCAGATGCATAGTGCAGCATGATTCTCAAGTGTGAATATCCAAGAATGACCCCGCCGGAAATCGAACCTTGTTCACCTTTAAGAGGCAACTCCCAAAACCACTTGTTACTCATATATAATAAAATTGCCAAGCACATAGTTAAAATAAAAACTAATATTAATTTCAATTTTAATACCAATTAAGTTTGAAAGCCTCAGCTGTTATCGACTTAAAACTGGAATGTCAACAATTAATGACGATAGTTATAACGAAAAGGAGCGTTGATTTTGTAGATTATGTTAGTAATTGATTAAAAAAATATGCACCCATGTAATATTTATTGCAGTTGATATTGAGCATCGTTCAGCATTGACACGACGTTTACCATTGGTTGTAGCAACCCTCATTCAACAAGTATCAAAGACTTACCGTAACTATTTATGGCAACACCAAATCAATTGTACATAGGACTTAAGAGTTAGTAGCCCTGACATTTTTGTGCGGTTACGAATATCTCGGTAAATAAATATTCTACGGATGTGACTGTGCGAGAAAAGGTAAGAATCAATTATCTAAACCCACATATATTTTCATTATTAAGCACATTAAAAAAAAATAATAAAAAAAGAGGAGGTAGGACAAAAGACTAGCACAACCTTACTAATTCATATCAATTGGGACAGGAGCCAACCCAGGACAATGACAATCCATGATAAGGAAAATCTGGATTAACCAGAGAATGCGGGAATAACAAATTGAGGACAACGTACTTACAGAAATTTCTTTTACACTAAACAAAACATATTTACAGATTATAAACATGTTGTCATACCTAATTGAAACAAGTACAGTGAAGTCTTATTTCTTGGAAAAGTAACTCCTAAGGTTTTTTAAAACTTAACATTCAAATTTTGAATTGGTCCAGGTTATATAGTGATCGAAGTTAAAGGGGGTCGACTCAACGAGGTTGTATTGTACAACTATATGGACACAGTGTACCCTGTGGTCTTTCATTGCGTATAGTGAAGTTTCACAATTGCAGGTCTAATCTCCATGGCTTGTTACAATTACAGATTATAAACTATGCCTATATGGTTGCAATGCCTTATGTGCAATGAAAACCATTTTTTTTAAGGCACAAAACCATGGACTTTCACTGTCTGCAGATCAAGAAATCACAAAAAATTTACAGCTGATACAAGTTTCCAACAGTTATTACTGACTTTCACAATTTAATTACCAAAATAAAATGCAAGAGCATTATACTTTAACACAAATTTTTGTTTTATTTCTTATTCCTTTTAAGATATTCAGATCCCGAATAAATTTTTTTAAACCTTCACCTCAACAATTTTCTACAATATATATTAATTTTTGTAACCTACCCTCGCAAGCACAACTAAAATAGTCAATTGTGCAATTACCAACTAACATGAAAACGCTGTTAAGCTACACCTTCATGTAGGTTAAATTTAAAAACCTGCATGGTATTACAGTACTACCAAAAAAGATAGAACATAATTTTTTCTGGAATTAAACCACATTCATTTAATCTTGCAGCCACAAATTATTTCGCAACTAACACTATCTAGAACTCAAAATACTCATCACATTTTGTATTCATCGACAGTGTAAATGACAAAGTATTTAGAACTTATAAACCCTTTGGTTTTTCTGCGAGTGAACTTGACACACATTGTTACTACGACCGAGCATTTTGGTTTGTCTGACAAGATGCTGGACCGGCAGAACTTGTACTGTGTGTGATCCTACGGAAAAAAAACATGTCCTGCTTTCAAAATGGCAACAATCAAAACTGATGTTTCAATAACTAAATACGTAAATAAATAATTAAAATTGTGTTGTCAAATTATGTTACGCATGAGAATTTCTACTTTGTTGCCCACAGCCGTTGCTGGAGCTATCGAGATGCCTGGCATAGAGCTGGCAACCATTAATTGAAACATCTGCATTTTGTCTTGGATTTTATGGCCACCAACGGCTATTTGACTTGCTCACTGTTTGGACAACTGCCCCATCTCCAGCCAACATATTAAACTATTAACAACCTCCTGTTTGTGGCTATTTCTGTTTCTCAATTTCTTTATCCAACAGCCAACCCAACATGAGCAGGGGGAGGACGGTATTACAGACAAAATTCTGATTGTACAAACAAGATGCAGACAGATCAAAGTCAATTTTTTTCAGCAGGTCTGGAAATGCTGATGCTGTTCACACAAACACTGTAAGTTTTGAAAATTCACGATGCCATTACTTGCATGTTAGATTCTTCGGCATAAAAGAACTATCAACATATCACTATCATACGTATAGAAATACAAAATCAAAAATTCATTGACTTTCTCTTAACTTACCACATAGTTATACATCAATAGTTCAGACGTTATGGCTGTACAGCAGGGTACCCACAACTGCTAAATGACTGAAGAGGCATTTATAACATTTTTCTTCTACACCAGCAAGACCTCAAAACATCCAACATGTGTAAAAATAAGGACCCTAAGTGTAAAACATTTCATTATATTTTAGCAACAGATGACCTACACAGTAGAAGAATAATCTTAATTGCAGGGAGAGGAAAATTTAATGAGACTGGGACTAAATTAGAACATTCAGTAGACACTGTATCACTAATGTCACCAAACATCGTAAAGAATACTGAAAATGTTTGTAAACTGACGCAAGTCAAATAGTAAACTAAAAAAACATTGACTGACTATTGTATCTACACATACAAATGTTCACGTAGGATGACTTGTGTCATTGTAAAAACTCGTTCTCTAACAATTTTGAAACGTTACTGTTGATGCTGCATACCTCTGCCATAAATGCTTTTAAGACAACTTTTAAAGACGCAAATGCTATTTTATAGTAAGTTCTGAATTCTACATTGTCTTGAAATGAAACATGTCAATATGTACGTGTGTCTATTGTCATTTTGTTGGCCTTGCACACAATGACTAATTGTGTAATCCCCAAAAATATTACATCTGCTGCCAAGTTAAGTGATATTTTCAAGTAGAGTGGGCCAAACAAAACTTAGTAATTTTAAAAGCAGAGGCTTCTCATTTCCGCAGCTCATTTCACATGAAAGCTGTAGCATGCCAGTTTCCTGAAAGTGGTATTTGCAATGCGAAAATGACCATTTGAATTTGTTCAAATACGAGAGACTGAGCTGTATTTTAGAGTATAGGCTGCCAGGGAGGGCCGAATCATGACTCCTTGCAACACGCAGATCCTCACAAGGTGGGGAACCTGACGTAACGCAGGTCCAGAACCTCGCCATCAATAAGATATTTTGGCACAGGCAACAGACTGGCCTTGAAAGAAAGGCAGACTGGCTGGGCAGCCTATTGCAGGTCGCATGCTATTTATAGCATGTGTCACAGCTGCTTTGAAATATTAACCAGACCTCTTTCAATAATAGAGCTTTCAGTTACAACTCGGCTGGCATCCTCTGGCATGCTCACACAAACACACCGAGAATAATGGCAGTTCATTAATAATGTTCTTACCATGCTTTGTGCAGCTCTTACCCAAAGATAGTTTTTTTTTACACGAGCAATAATATTTTTGCAATCATGATCTTGCCGTTAAAAGACCTGCTGAAATGTGTTTTAGACGTACAATATTACACATAAATCAACTACAAATTCCTCAGTAAACACCAACCTTCATTCAATCACTACCTTATCACTGAAGAACACACAACTTTACAATTTTTTTGCAATGGACCATTTTAATTCAGTTCTTATATACGTAAATCACTCTCTCACACACTCACACTCTCTCTCTCTCACACACACACACAGATATATAGAGAGAGATACGCATTCTCCCTCCTCGAATATTTGGTAAAGTAATCTTGGTAAAGTATAAAAAATGTTGTAAGAGTGGGATATCCAGGTGCTAGGTGAACTCTAGTTCTTTATAATGCAGGGACGAGAACACACACATTAATACCAGTGATTTTACTTTTGAAACCACTACGGTGTTGGGAAATATGCGGAATGTGTTAGGTTAGGTTGGTAATAGTACTCAAGTAATAATGGCAGTGATGTGATGAGTGCAATGTTACGTGAATAGTAAATACATTATATAACATGAGACAGTGTCAGAAATGGGGTTCTTTTCGAAAAATAAGCCGCCTTCAATTTGTGAAGTAAAAATGCAAACATAATAATGTATTTTGTGCAGGTTATGTGCGACCAAGCGGTACAGGATAGCGGCGCCAAAACATTACAGAGCCATCGTGAGCGAAAAAAAGCTCAATTTCAGATAGTACCACCGGAAAACTCTGGTTTTCGCAAGCCTACAGAAAGGGAGAAATGGATTAAGAGGTTTGAGCAATTTCGTGTTGCATAAGAACTTTCCGAAAAGCCAAGTAAACATGATGCTTTATTGCATAGGGTCGGAAGCAGATAATTTATTGATGTCCTTCGCCTTGACGACAGAGCAGGCAACCAAATATAGCACGGTAAAACACAACTTCAGTGATTTCTTTAAGGCGAAGAAAAATGTTGTTTACAAGTGGGTCAAGTTTTCAAGTGCCGTCAGCAACAATAGGAACCGGCCGACGTGTATATAAATTATGTTTTTAAGTTGGTAGAAACCTGTGAATTACAAAACCTTAAGGAGGATCTGGTAATGACTTTTTTAGTTACTGGAATTGCGGATGATAAGTTATCTGAAGCACTGTAGATGGACCATAACCTCACCGTGACAAACAGTTAAGAAAACTTGCCAGGCAGAAGCAGTGCACAGTCATCAAGAGTTGGTACGTGGAAATATTGCCACCATTGAAGCAATTTGAAGTAGTAAGGTACCTCAATTTAGTTGAGATGTCTGCCAGTTCCAGCGGTGGATAGTGGCAACAGTAGTAAGTGTTCAAAATGTGGAATTGCATCTATACACCAGTGGTTAAACACTGCCCAGCGAGAAATGTGCATGTTTTTGATGCAAAAAAGTAGGTCATTATGGGAGATATTGCAAAAGCAAAATTATCAGTGTGCAAGGGTTAGGATAAGTAAGGGAGGAAGATCAATACTATTTATTACCTGTGTGAGGTGGCAATGGAAGTATGATCGGATCCATGGCACATTCAGCTGAAAGTGCAAGGTGTTAAAACCACGTTCAAAATGGATACTGGGGCGGATGTGACTGCCATAGGCAAAGACTTGATTGCCAGGTTAGGGCTGCTAGTGAACAGAACTGGAAAGAAGCTTTTCGGGGCAGGTAAAAACCACATCCAGGTGGAGGGTACGGCCAGGGTGCATCTGTCACTTGGTGAACAGTTGATCAGCCAAGAAGTTTATGTGGTGCACCAGCAGCAGCGTGTTACACTGTTGGGTCGTCCAGCAATTAGGGCTTAGAATATTGTGGCAGTACGAGAGGCAGAGGGGCAGCGATGAGGTATAGGTTGTTCACAGTAGAATGAGCACTTTTGAAAGCCCTTCTTAAGATCTACTTGCATGCATGTTGTGTATTCTTCCATCATATGTAAAATTAACATTGCCATTGGCATCACTTTATTCACGTGCCCATCAAGCAAAACTGTCAAATTATTATGTACTAAAATAAACAGAAAGCAGAAGAAATACAGTATGTTGAAGGAAGAGGTCATCACTCCTATACACTCTCCAACTGAATGTTGAAGGAAGAGGTCATCACTCCTATATACTCCACAACTGAATGTTGAAGGAAGAGGTCATCACTCCTATACACACTACAACTGAATGTTGAAGGAAGAGGTCATCACTCCTATACACTCTCCAACTGAATGGTGTGCACCAATAGTTCTAGTACAAAAAAAAATGGCTCTATTAGACTATGTGTTAATTACACAGAGCTCAACAGATATATCAATAGAGAGAGGCTACAGCTTCCTTCAGTAGAAGAGTCTCTGGTCCAATTACAGAATGCTACGTGGTTCACAGTTTTAGAAGCTTCTAAAGGCTTCCGGCAAATTCCACTCACCCGTGAAAGTGCACCCTCAAGACCTTCGCTACACCATATTGTAAACCAGGTGGATGACATACTGGTATGTGGCGCCATGGTGGAGGAGCATGACCAGAGACTGCAGGCAGTAGTTGAGAAGTTGAAGCTAAATGTTATTACCCTCAACACAGAGAGAAAACTGTGAAGTTCCCGAGTCATATTGTAAGTGAAGGCACAGTACAACAAGACCCTGAGAAAAGTAATGCAATAACCAACATTCCTGACCCCATAAACACGACAGAACCTAGACAATTCCTCGGTATGTGAATTACCTAATATAATTTATCCCACAGCTAGCAGAGAAGACAACCATTGTGGGTGCTGCTACATCAAGGTACAGAGTGGACATGGGGTGCCTCTCAACAAGCCGCCACGTGCAAGTTGAAGGAAGAAATTGGACAACAGCCAATGCTGGCTCTGTACTCCCACACAGCAGAGGCACTGATATCAGCAGATGTATTGTCATATGGAGTGGGAGGTGTTCTAGAACGGTGGTGTTCACAATGGAATATGGAATCAAGTAGCATATGCTTCGAGAAGCCTAAATGAGGTAGAGTAGTGATATGTGCAAATTGAAGAAGAAAACCATCGCCATCACATGGGCATGTAAAAGATTTTGAGATTACGTATTTGGTGCCAAAATAATGATAAGGACAGATCATAAGCCATTAGTGATCCAAATGTCAACCAAGCCGGTAGGTGAACTTACGACACGGGTTCAGCGGATGCGGATGTGCCTAATATGTTTTGATTACGCAATGGTGTATGTTGCGGGAACAGAGTTCTGCGTGCCTGATGCACTATCAAAGGCTCTAGTAGAAAAGTTAACAGACCATGCTCAAGAGGTTATGGAAAAAGAGCTCTTTGTAGAAAGTGTGCTACAAGAAACCCCCTTTTCAGATGCTCGGCTGCAGGAAATAGCGAAGGTGAAGAACGATAAGGTATATCAAATGCTGAAGCAAAATATTCTTTAAGGATTCAACAATAAGTTCTGCATTTTGACCCTACAGAAGCCTGCAGACACACTAGCAGTATAGGCTAGTCACTGTAAAATACGCTCTTTTGAAAGTGCTGCTTAAGATCTACTTGTATGCATGTTGTGTATTCTTCAGAGTTATGCAAAATTAACGTTGCCACGGGTCTCATAACTTTATTCGTGCGCTGGTCAAGTTAAACAGTGAAATTATTGGAAAAGTAAATATTTTACAAATCTGCTCATTCAAACGCTTTGATAATTGTGTGCGCGCGTGTGTGTGTGTGTGTGTGAGAGAGAGAGAGAGAAAATACTTAAAACATTTCATCCCATGTTAAGATATGGCACTACTTCCCATCCATCGTTACCAACTTGACTGTACGCATCTCACTCAGTGCACCCGTCAAAATATATGCAGGTACGAACGGTGACTATTTTCTAAGGTTGACTTCTAAAGTGCTCACTTTATTGCAAACAGCCTTCAAGAGCAGATGCAGCAAGCAGTGACGCCTCCAGAAGGTCAATTGTTCCTAGGATTTCCCGTGGAAGAACAAAGACAAGGGATTGGCTACAGAACATGGAGTGGACGAAGAGTTTTGCAACCACGAAGGTTGGATATGTAAAGTGTGGAGTGTGTAGATCAGACACCCATTATGTAAATAACATATGAAGTAGCGGAGACAGACTGTTAAGAAAGGGAGATTTGATGTTGGGAAATATGTGGGTTGTGTTAGGTTGGTAGTAGCACTCAAGTAATAATGGCAGTGATGTGGTGAGAGCAATATTACGTGAATAGTAAATACATTATATAACACGACTATCACAAATAGGAGATTAGATAAGTTCAAGTAATTTTGGCAATCATAGAAAAATTCTATAGAATGTTTGAAATTTTTGACTTTTACAAGGTTGGTCCAATTGCACAAATTATTTCATGGTAGTATTTAAAACAATTTTCAGTAAATAATATTTTTTCTTTTAAATACCTAAAAGTCGAAAATTCTCACAGCAGATTTCAGATGTCTGTAGATTAAATGTATTTAACAAATTTAGTCCACTAGTAGACCACACAATTTTATCTGCTATAGAGTTGTCGCACACTGTACTCAAAGTATTTACACTCTGAACACTTTCTAACAGCCAGATGTTCCTGTATATTCATAAACCGAAGCCGTAACAGTCCATCCAAATCCAGCACACACAATTAAGTACATAAATCACGTTAAGTTAAATTTTTATATACTGTTCATGGTACAGTGAGCACTTTTGAAACCCTAGTTCCTTTTTTCCTTTCAGTCAGTTCTTATCCTTTAACCATCTTTTAAAGTAAATATTGCCACGTAAGTAATGAATACTGTGCATATTCCATGACACTCGAAAGTTTACCTCCAAGGTTAAAATAAAATATAATTAACTACTATTATTCCAAAAGAGAGGACTTTATCACTTTACAGTGAATAGCCTATATGTACTGTAACAGTGCAAAGCTCGAAGGCCAATTACCTTACCTGCGGGTAACAGATTCGTAAACATGGTTGGTGCATGTTACCACGGTCGAACACAAAGCCTACAGCTCATTGGCTGTGACGATGAAACTAGTGTTGCTGGATTAAGTACATCATGCATTATAAAATTTTTGTTTGAAATACCTGAACTGATAAAGCGTGTCTGAAGAGGATAGGGAGATGCTTCTATTGCCATGTAAACAAATTTACACTGAACTGCCTTCAGAAATGTTTACCTCCACTTGTACAGACTATGTTTGTTAGCAAGACTTAATGCTTCATAATGACATTAAGTGCAAGGTTACATTTACAAGATACAAAGTTTTACAGCAGTGGCTACACGGTACATAAGGCACGTACACACAGCTTGTGATAACCACATAGTATAGATGCACATGGGAAAAAATAAATATTTTTAATACTTGTGTACCATGTGCAACACACGCGCATCAATACTAACAATGCAACACACGTGCATCAATACTAACAATGCAACACACGCGCATCAATACTAACAAAAGAACAAACAATTCCCACTGCTGTCTGCAAAGTGTGATGAAGAGCATAATATTAAAAATACACCCCCCCCCCCCAAAAAAAAAAAATTCAAAAACTTTTTAACTTTTGCTGTTGTCAGTTTTACTTTATATCAATTTAATTTATGTACATTCCAGTATATTACATGTTTGTAAATATGAACAGTTTATTCAACAAACCGGTAATATATTGTGTTATCATTTTTCCAATTTTGAATTGATTTATTCACTGAAAGTTATTGAAAGGAAGAGAAGTCAACAGTTTAGAACATTAAAACTGGAGATAATTAAAAGAATCAGTATCAGAAAAAAATGTGGACTCATTCCATTACTGGAAATACAATCTAACATAAAAAGGGACAGAAGCTTAAATACTCACAGTCAACAGGCACACACAGAAAGGATACATTATCCACACGGTTGCATGATTGTGACATTTCGCTGGCTAAGTCAGCTTTATCAGGTGGCGAGTTGTAAGGTGGAAGGGCGCTGTTAGTAGTAAACCTGACGGCCAGGTGGCCCAGCAACGTAGCTCATCAATTTTTAACAAAATCCTGGCAGCCCTTGGGCCTCAACACAAGATAATCACCATACCATGAAGCACTGCAGTTTATATACATTTTAATCGCTTATATAATTGTTTTTCATTCCACTGTTAGTTAAAATCCCCAGTTTCAATTGTCAGTGAGTGTTTGTCAAAATTTTCTTTTCATGCCATGAGTAGAAGTAAGGGCTTTATCAGTTTTAACACGGGGCTGTATTTCAAGTTGTTATCTGTATTATGCAGCATTCCCAAATTCTCCAGCTCCAGAGCGAGGTAACATGACTTTTGGGTGGTGATGTAATGTTCAGCCAATAGGAGGTGGCAAACCCCGGCCAAATGCTAATTTTCGACTTGTTTCAGAGGAGTGGGGGCAGCAGCGCGTGGCAAGCTGCAAGATGCTAGGCAAGCAAAACCCCAACTTGTAGTGAACAGGGCAATGCTGCAACCAAACAGCTAAATATACCAAATTTCAATTTTCCTGCCCCCACACCCTTGTTTGCTACCTGGCCTCCATATTCACTAACAACAATGCCCTATAACTGCAGCCCTATGAAGCTGGTCTAGCCTTAAAAAATCTGTCTTCTTTCTTTGTGTGTTGACAAGTATTAGACTGCTGGTATTTGAGCTTCTGTCCCTTTTTATGCATTATTGGTAGCCTGGTGGCCTACTTTTAACGAAAATTCAATTTGAAATTGTATGCATAAGGTCACCACACTCAAAATTTAAAGCCTGAGGCTGCAATAAGATATATATATATATATATTTATTTATTAGTGGTTAATGACTGTTGGAAGTGCCTTAAATGCTCACTTAACCGTGAACCGCCTATATCAATTTATTACAAGTTTATCATTACTTTCAAATATATTCAGAGCACCTTTACATTTGCCTATTCGCCATTTCTCAGCCAGGAAAAACTTGTAACGTATTTCCTAGCTGATTAAGTCTCAGTTTCAGAGAACATCATCGCAATCTGGGATTGGTCCTCGTGACTGTGATTCACCCAGCTGACAGCTTAAGCAACCATATGCAGGGGCTCGGGTACACTCCAGCACACAGAAATTTCACCCGCCCGAGAAGATGAAAGGTAAGATGGATATGCGATTCTTTCAATGATGTGGCAACCCCTGTAGTTGCACGACATACAGAAGCTTACACATTAAAGTTTTGGGATCTTTTCCTGATCTCCGATCATACATTACCTACTTCTACCACTGAACTGTTAAGCAATAAACTGCTCAGTATACTAGCAACCAGGGCAGAGAAACAAAGCAGCACGCTACACGTAGTCAGGAACAGAACAAACTCCTTTTAGTAGAAATATAAAGCATGGGCAAGTTAAAAAAGGATTTATGTGAAATACAGTAATATCTCTAGCTCAAGGAAAACAAAAATATTGAAAGCAATAATGTTACAACATGTCTACTGTGAAACATAATACATACGATCCCGCTTAATGCAAAACTTCTATTTACACAGAGTACTTTTGCGGTCCTGTGAAATTAAATAGGCCTTATACTGTCAAGCTGTTAGTTTAATACGAAAAAAGGTTAATGTATTAAACAAAGTGTTTTAATCCCACAAGGTTTTGAATGCATGTATTTTTGTGCAGTTAATATGAAATTCACCAGCAAAAAGAACATACTCACGAAAAATATTTTATCGCTAAAATATGAACAAACTGTTCGACCACAGATGAATAACATTGTCAAAAACAGTGGCATGCGAATGCTCTGATGGTCACAATCTGCATACGTGATCTTTAAAACGTTTGTCTATACATACATCAAGGTGGTGTAATATTGATATCAGACTACCTAGTATAACAGCCAAATGTGTTTTATTTTTATTAGGAGTTTAACTGGTTCAACCAGATGCATTCAACACAATGCATTTTACCATAATCATGCACCTGGCCGCCCTTTTCCCTGGACATGCATTCTTAACACCACTTGGAAAATTCCCCCCATTGACAATGTTTTCATTTTAAAAATTTCTTAGGGCAGAAGTTTCTTATCATCGGCACTATGCACCGTAGTTTTTAGCTTCGCTTGGATCTCACTGCTATAGATTTCACACCCTTGGTATTAATGGTGAAAATGCATGGCATTTAAAAAAATACTGTCACAAGTGATTTTATAGAGTTTAATTTTTTTTATCAGGATACCCTTAATTTTCTCTAGAAAGTTCTTTATTTTTATCATAATGCATTAGGTTATTTTATTATTTTCATTGGGCTATAGGATATTAAATTACGTAGATCTGCGACACGTGCCACATGCCCTCACCCTTAAGACAGTTTGTCCAGCCGAGACCTGCAACACCACCGCAGCAGGGCTGTGCGCTCTACCAACGGGCGGAGCATGCGTCAGGTCGCTGGTGAGTGATCAGGATTGGCACAGCGCAGAGCAGCCGGTGGCTGCCATGATAACGTAGAGACTCCGCGAGGTGGATGAACATGGAAATAGACCTGGCAATAATAGGACTTGTGGGCCCAGGATCTAAGCCAGACTATTTGTTGTGCTTTTCTTATTAGAGGATTTATTGCTTATGTTTATTTGTCCTATCGTACAATATTAACGTATTATACTATGTTTCATATAACTTCAATAAATTTTGACAGTTCTCGAAAAGAAGTGCGGCCACGATGTATCCCTCCGCCACAGCTGTTCTGTCGGTGAAAAAAACCTATCTTTGTAAACAAGCTACGAATCTAATGGCAAGCATTGAAAGACTGACAACTTCTGTCCAGTAATTAGGCTACTATATCTGGTTACCATTCCTAACTGTTTAATTTTTATGATCACATTATATACTAATTAGGGTTCTGTTTTATTTTATTGGTGGTGTGGGGAACTACAGTTTTACGTCTTTCGGGAGGCGTGAGTTTATTGTTTTTCTTCTTATAAGAGAGTGGTGCTTGGAACTTGTATTATTTTGATGATGCAGTGGAATATTTTGTTCTTACAGAAATAGCAATCAATTTACTTTATAACTCAAAAGTTTTAACTTAATCGAAAGAACTAAATGCGATAAATGCCATTGCATTTTTAATATAATGAACTACACTAAAAGAGTGCTTGTTTAGATCACGAACATTTGAAAATCTCCCGCAAGAACAAAACGTAATAAATACGTCACTGTTAATACTGATGTGCGAATTGCACATTGTATACATGTTAAGCAAATTTAAATTCTACATAAAAATTGTTAGTGTTTCAATCAAATAAAAGTCCAAATACATTTCAAATATTCTAACAATTTAATAAAACATTATTTACAAAATACACAAATTTACTGTTCACTCCATAATTCCTAAACACGTCCCGAACTTCCGATGATTAATCACGTGTCTGTTACTGATACAAAATAATTTATTTGCTGACTTACGCAATTAACGAAACACGAACTATTTCTTGAAACCAAAAAATTCACACTTCACAACGAAAATAAATTTCTGCTCGCGCCTCGTGATGGTCACAGAAAATGGTGGCCCACAACACACAACAAAAATTTTTACAAAGTGGCAGACACGTGTCGATAATTAATTTCACTGAGGAGACTGTTCTAAAAAGGCACCTACAATGAACTACACTTAATGAAATACGTAAATATGAAAATTAATTAACTCCATAAATAATATTAAGACATCACCAGCAAGGAATTATCGCATATTGATAAATTATGACGGAAGAGAGCACAATGGCAACAATGGCTCTTCACGGGCAGGTGGAGATCATAGACAACAGACTCAAAGGAGATTGGTGGAAACCTTTCACATTAACTGTGATGTTCGCATGCTCTACCATAATATTTCTAAATGTTTTTAAAGCAGTTGCTCTATAACTCAGAAAATTTGTGTATTAGTCTATAAGCATAATTTTAACCACAAATATTGTAATTATCATTGATTTTCCACGTTATAATTTTTAATTCCGAGTACTATTTTCTTTTACAATCAACGCAAAGAGTGCCAACATAACATGCATCCTGCAACAACCATCAGCTGGTACAGTACTTTGGAAATGGGGGCATTTACTGTTTACATGTTGTGTAGCTTGGCCACAATGTCTGTCAAATTTTATTGAAGTCATATGAAACAGAGTATATCATTTGTCCTATCATGCATCCAGTGTTATATCAATTTCATTCACTAGTGTTATGTTGCAGGGTTATTTATGTTAATATTAATTCGAGTGTTAATTGATAGCATGATACTAGGTAGAATACAGCAGGTTTTAACAGAAAGTAGTGCTGCTACGGCGTGTGGATCAGCAGAGGGCCGCCAGCGCGTCAGGCGGGCATAGTAGTCAGTGAGGAGCATCAGACGAGGGTGGTGAGTGCCGTGAGCCACGGCTTTTCCCGAGAGCCGGGCGGCATTCAACATTTTGGTATAGACATTTCATTGCAAACAGACTAATTTATTCCGGAACCTTTTTTTCACATGTAGCCACCCGGCACACCGCCACATTCCCTTCCCGCAGGAATTGCATCGCCCGAGGAAATTAAGCTTTTGTATCGTAAGACTTATCAGCGTAACTGTAGTGGCCGGACTCTGCCACCCTTCATTGTGTAAGTGCTCTCCTAGGACGAGACGTAATTTCATTGAATAAATACAACTGAACTGAACTGTATGTAGTTTATTTCGATCGCTATATGCGTTTAAGGGGTGGGCCCTGATAATACTCACTCACACCAGGTCTTGTGTCATTAATTTTTGTAAGTGTCAATTTAGCATTGTTCCGTGTCATGGGCGAGTGGTTGGCCCTAACAATCCACGTACATGAGTGTTAATGTCTATAGTCCATTCCTGATTGGAAGCAACTTATGAAAATCAACCTTTGAAAAAACACTCTAGGCATAACATGTCAAACTTTTTTTTTCACTAACCTGTATTCCACAAATATATAACACCGTGGTTAACTATAGAGTACTGTATTACTGAATAAATGAAACTTTACCTTAATATCTTCTATAACTGGTAATATTAATTTCTTTTCAAATATGAATTAACAACAGCGAGAGTAGTGACGCGTTGGCAACGGACGGTAAGAAATAGTTCACAGTTTAAATATTACTTTTATCTAGTTTTTTAGTATACTATTTGTGAATTAAACAGTGCCTATTGAAATATTTAAATATTTAGGTAGCCCCGAAGGTAATATATTTCATTTTTACAGATTAAAATAACAGCGGAAAATATCATGAGTAGGCCGTAATGGTACGGTGTTGTTTTATTGAGCGAGAGCAATTTTGAAGCAACTGTGTGCTGAGCAAGGCTTGTCTCTCTCGCTCTCTCTCTTTCACACTCGGGAAGTTTCACTTCGGTAGCAAGGAGTGTTTTTATACATGTTTTCAATTGTAGCATATTTCATATTTATTACAGCAAAATAATGATTTTTGAATTTGTAATTTACAACTGAAAAGAGATTTTAATGTTTGAATACTTATTTTAATATATTTAGATATGATGGCGGGGCAGAAACAAAGTGAAGTTGGCAGATGTGGCGAGCCATGACATGGCATGTTGCTGTTTTACCAAACAAAGCATAAATTATACATACTCCGAAATATACTTCAAATTACCACACCACATTTGTAGACGTTTTTTTTAAGCCTACCTAAGCAGGTTATGATGTGTTAAGTCTGTGTTTCTACGGAAAATAATAAATATACTGTTACGGTGTGTTTCGCTAACCGCTGCGTGTGAAATAGCGTGGCGTGGCTGTTTGGAATAGTTACGCTGGATCTGTGTGTGCGTGATTTCAAATATTTGATGTGAACTATTTATACGTTGTAAATGTAAACTGTTTTTATGACAGTTATTTATTTACATTCACGTCTGTTTATCACAATGGTGTACCTTTGCCCTGAGTGTTTGAAACACAGTCGTGTAACGTGATTTACCACCAATCCCAACAAAATAACCCAGCCCAGCCCCAATACATTTCAATAAACCTAATACACAGTAAGTAGCTATACATATAAATATGAGCGGAATAAAAGTTACGGTAAGCTTATTTGTGTGCATGTTCACTGCTATATTTTAAGTTTCTATAACAAAAAATGAGCGACACGAGTTGCGTGCTTGATTTTAATGTCGCTTTTTTGTTGGACTGTCCATTCCTTCGTTATTCAAACTGAGACCGTCCTTTTAAAGAAATATCCCAAGACATATCAATAATAAAAAGTTAAATACTACAGTTCATTACCCCGCAGTTGTAACAGTGTTTAGTACAGTCGCTTCAAAATATTAACGTGCATTACGTGTAATATGCTATGTAGTGTAAATAAAATATGTTAATGTAACGTAACCGCAAGAACTATAGTTAATTCAGGAAATTTTTAAAACATCCTAAAGCTGACCTAAGTAATGTCATAGGCATAAACAGTGAATATTCGTACAAAGTGGTTTTTGAAATAGACCTAAGACAGAATTCATTGAAAAGTTGTAAAAAGTAAACATTGATTTTGACAGATGCTACATGGCAATGTTTGTTTACAGTTGGCGGAAGGATACGAAGCGGGCCTGCAAGTAGATATTTAGCAAGGCTCCAAGAAAGTTGCTTCCAACAGGGAATGGACTGTAGTCAGTTTTTCCCGGCACGAGAAGCATTATGGTACGTAGTCTACCCACCGGTTACTATTCAGATAAGCTACAAAATCATCCCATCTGGAACTACAATCAACTGGGCAGAGGTAATCGGCATCATCGGTGAGGGGATTTAGTCTGGGCAATCAGCAGTCAACAATCATC
Organism: Dryococelus australis; assembly: GCA_029891345.1. Lineage (NCBI taxonomy): Eukaryota > Metazoa > Arthropoda > Insecta > Phasmatodea > Phasmatidae > Dryococelus > Dryococelus australis. The sequence continues at coordinate 60,128,400 of CM057008.1, forward strand.
TTGAAGTCGCCTCGACCTGCCTATCCGGGTAAACCAAATCCAAGACCTGACCTTCACCGCCCCAAAATCATATCTTACACCTCTCCTGACGGTTTGACAGACGTCAAAATGGCTGGCCTAAGCAGGGCCATTATCCCATCATGATAACTTCCCAAAACATTTTGACATCTGGTTAGGTTGATTACCTCCTTGTTGGAATGGATTTGAGTTCTCCTTTCGTGGTTTTGTGGTAATGGTTTAGTAATTTTAATTAAGTTTATGGTTATAAATTTGGAAAGTCGCTTCACTTTTGTTTTAGGGTTTGTGTAAGTAGGGTCTTTTGACCTCAACATATCAGTCATGTTTTTGTTTGTATTTTAACTTGTAGTATCTTTTTAAAATTTTAATAAATTATTTTATTCTCCATACAGAGACCTTAAATTTTTTTGGGAGTCATTTACAATTCTTTTTACTTTTTGTGAGAGGTTCATGTCTTATAATTTTATTTTGTTCAGGATAGGTTTGAATTATTTTTTAATGATTTGGATATATGATTGTTAGGTCGTTTACTTTGTCTTTCCGGGAATTTTCCTTACGACTTGCAGTAGATAGTCAGTGCGTGCTGATGATTTGTGCTGCGCACAACAGACCCAAGTGCAGGACTCTTTAGTGGTAAAGGGGGCTAACTTCGTGCTAAGCCTGTGTTCATGAGCTACTGAGTGCGTGCGTGGTGTGCTCAGATTGACTGAAGACCGGATGACATCCGAGGACAGATGTTGGGTGTGGTTGATGGAAGCCAGCTGTGGAGGGATTACGTTTTTAAAGAATAGTTGTACAGACGGAATGGGAGAGTCTACACGGAAGGAGTCGGTCAGGGAGTCAGTCGATGAGGGACATCGCAGGTAGGCTGGAGGAGGCTGGGGCGGCCATACAACATGTAGGCCTTTTATAACTTTGTTTGTTTTAAGAGTTAAAAGTTTAGAAGCCTCTTGGAATTATTTATAACTTTGGTGAGTAGGAACTTTTGTGTTTTTTTTTAATGTGAAGCATTTAGTAGACGCTGATGTAAGTTTAGCTGTGTTGGGTTGGTACGTCAGGGCATTTATTGTCGATAACATGAGTGAAACTGTAGACACTTTTTATTTTTGTGTAATAGACGTCTTCCTCCCGTCAATAAATTTGTGATCCGGTAATCATAAATGGTACATACGAAACGTTAGAAAAGATAATACCTTTTTGTGTAGAAAACAGTTGTGATCTGTTGCTGAAATTTATCAGGACCATAAGTTGTGTTCCTGTAGATAGAGATGTTTGTGAAAATTTTTGTTTGAGCCGATTCTGTTTACCAAAGCTGATATGAACGTGTAGAAATTGCATTTAAAATTGAAAAGAATTTATTACAAGACATACGTCAGTTCTGATGTTTTCAAAATTAGCCTTAGCTATTTTAAAGTTGTATTAGATGCTCAAAATGATGTTTTAATTAATTATATTCTTTTATATTTGTAATTCAGATTTTTCATTATTTGTTTATAAAGACATTTAATTAACCTAATTTATTAACTTTTATTGTGAAAATCTTTTTGAAACTATTTTGTGGAAATTTTATAAACAGCTGAAAAGACAAAAACTGTAATGCTAATTTTTTTTTTTTTTAAAGTAAACAGATTAATTAAAAATTATATTCTTTCATTCGTAGAGTTTTAGAAATTCCCCCTTTAATGGGAAAATTTTATGTTGAGTATGGTATTTTTCTATTTTATTTATTGGTGCTGCGACTGTTTACATTGAGAAAGAATCTCATTTGAATTTCATCATAATTAATTAGTTTTTCTCCCTTAAATTATTATTACCCATCTACATCCACAAGACCTGCTCCCAAGTTCCCGACATTTATTTTCACCTCTCCCTATGAAGCGAGTGCAATAGCCGATCTGAGCAACAGTAGTGTGAGACTCAGACAAATTTTCTAGTTAACGGCATTCCAGGATGCCCCCACCAACAGTGCTGGCGGTGGATGCCCCCAGGTACTTCCAAGGTTGGCAGACGTAATTCTAGTCATTCATTCATGCTCAAGTCGCGAGGTTCTTTTGATACATAGGAGTATTTGAGAGTTTCCAACCTTTTAAGTAATCACATGTTTGAAGGTTCTCGTGGAACTAATTGTAGCTGTGATAGTTGAGTCACTAAGTGAGCAGAAGTTACAAGTTGCTGAATTACTTCACGATTGAAAAGTCAGGTATATTACTTTTTTTTTTAGAGTCCAGTTAATCCCCCCCCCCCCACACTTGCAGTCATGGAAGCTAAATTACCCCTCGCACCATTCCCCTTCCTTTTATTGTTTTTCACTATTTTACACCATTCACCTGAGAGTACACCGACAAGACGACCAATTGTGTTGGTTACAATGTGCAGATTCTTAAGTCATCTCAATAAATTGCTTACAGCCTACAGTTCACAAAATTTCTGTGCAAACACTGGAGCGGGGAGGGGGGGGGGGGGAAGGCAACCTGTATTTCCATCACAACGGGGGATATTACCAACTGCATTGTCACAGGTGTAGGATCTCCATTCTACACAACACTATTCACCGATTTTTGCTTACTCGTGGGTGGTTACTATAATTTTTGACTAAATTAAATTTGAAACAGTGGATTTTAGGGCAGTGTAGCTCCCTTAATAACCACTTTAGGGTAAAAGTGGTACAGACATGTTGGTCTTATAGTCAAGTCAGGAATACCCTGCCGGAGTCTGTCTGTGTAGTTGGGAATCACGTGTGTGTGTGTGTGTCTATATAAACATATAGAGAGAGAGACACACACACACACACACACAAAACTTTCAGCAAACAGGCGCTGGACGCATGTTATTACCGCGGCCTACATATACTCTCACACATTTTGTTGGGTGCATTCAAACTGTGGAATCAGAACAATTAAAATGTTTAAATCCCTTACAGCTTTTGACACTTTCCCTTACTTTAGTGCAATGTTTTGGTTTCTTACCTTTTCAGTCACTTTGTAATCAAGCAAACATCAGTTACAACGATATGTAAATAAAAATGATGAAAGTTATACTACAAAACTAATTTTTGCTACAAACATTGAAAACACTGTGAAAACTGCATGCTATTAAAGGAAAAAGTTTTCAATGTGCTTCTGATGTATTACTGGATAAATAACCTCCTCCTACCAGTTTACGAACTTGTGCAAATAAGAATTTTAGTTTCCTTTTTAAAGCATAGATAAAAATAATTATTTTGCATTTAGCACTGTACTTTTTTGAAAACAACCCAACTTAATATAACAGGAAAACATAAAACTGTAACACATGACAGTTCCCGCCCCTGGGTCACTTGGGTGACGCTAAGCAAGCCACGTATTAACTGGCTTACTCTGACCTGGGCACTAGGGCCAGCCCGGTGTATAATATGGGGGCCTAGTGGGTTGACGTCTTGGTACGAAGTCGTGCTCTGCGACCTTGATACGACGGGGTGCAGGCTTTGGTGGTGGTGCAGTGGTTCGGCGAGGTGGCAGGGTGCTTGCTTGCATGATATGACCGATGTTGCACTCGACTGGGGGGTAATCGGCTCAGGTACGGAAATTGGCTGCAGTTCTGGTGTGCTAGACTGACGAATGCCAAATAGTGCCTCCTGCACTAAGGGTGGTATCCCTCCGCGATCCTGGTGGGTGGCTCAAACAAACTTACGGGGATGACGTTGGGCACTGGTACGCTGAGGCGCCTCAATAGCGCAGCTTGCTCTCGTGCACTGAGCAACCTGAACCAGCTGGGAAGGATACGTAGCCCCTAGGGGGCTTAGCAATTACTCTCGCCTTTCTGGGCCGTTTCTCAACTCCACCCCTGTGGGTGTAAGGCACAGGTATAAGATCGGTGCTGCAGGAGGTTGGCAGCTAACGTATCAGTGTTCACGTGTATGTGCTAATTACTTCCGCCAAAACCGCCTCCCTCTCAACGACTACCAGGTAGAGCCGACGTGGGCTGCGGGATGAAGGGTGCGAGAACCGCACGGTGTAGTCCAGTGGGGGTACATTTCCCTGCACCAGGATGCAGACCTCTCTGCACCACAAGCGAGCGATGAGAGTTCGGCGCCTGGCTGGCAAGTCTTTCTCACCGGGAGCGTACCTAGTGTCGTAACTCTACAGTTCCTTCCACGTGGTGCAAGGTACGGGTGGTGAAGTGAGGGTCCAGTGGTTACTGGTCTCCCCGAACTTGAAGAAGATCCCCTCCTCGGCTCCGCAAACGGGAGCGATGAGGATGGGGCAAATGAGTCGGGACACCAATTTCCAAGGGATGGTATCCTAGTGTTGTGGCTCTACCGTTCACTGCCAGGGGGACAAAGAAAGGGCGGCCTTTCAAGGATGTGATGTTGTGTTGTTCAGAGTGCATTCGGCAGAAACAAAACCCAGTCTCCTGCCAAGTCCTCCAGCTCCAATATGACGCAAGGAAGGAGCTTGGAGTGAAAGTCAAGGTGACTGGCAGAATCTGTGTTTATATAACCAAAAGGAAATAAACACTGATGGTAGAGGTGTTAACTCCTATTTTCCCACGGGCTATGCGGAAGGTAAACACCTTATCGTACTACAGAGGAAGGCACCCTTTGCAAAAGCTAGCGGAAAAGACAGTTAACTTTGTGAGTGTATCCTCAGGGTGAGCTCCACTCTCAGGTTGGTGTTCGGAGGACCGTGAGTAAGTGATTGAACTGTCGACGGCCGCTGGTTCTTCCTTCGGTTTAGGTGCTGGAGAGGATCTTCGGCCCCGCGAGGAGAGCGATGAAGTGTGGGAAAGGTTTGAGGCTCGGCACCAAGAATTGGGGCGATGAGAGCTCAGGAGAGATGATTGAGAACTGAAGCAGAAGTGACTATCCAGAGGCCAGGGTGCAGCTCCTTATATACTCCTCGGGCATCCCTTCTTCCACTAGCATAGGGCATCTGGAGAAGGGGAACAGCAAGTGCAAGCCCAGTACCTGGATCCTCTGTGCGTGCGGTGTCATCGAGTGTGGTGGGATCTACACTCTCCGATATGTGGCGTGATCTCGGTGGCTCATCGGGCAAAATAATAATTAATTTTTTGGACATCCGCCCTGGCCCGGTAGGTAAAACTATCTTGCAGATGGCTGCGGCAGCGACGTGGCCTGTGGACAAGCTGTCAGGAATGCATTTGCGCTGATAAGGAGCAGTCGGTTAGTATAAATGAACAAGACGTCATGCGTCAGCTGTTACATTATAAAAACCAGGAAAACATAATTGAGAACAGCGAATAGATTTCTAGGAACCAGTACTGAACTGAGAATCAAAAACATTAAGGAACCAACCCATCTCTAACATATAGCAATATGCCAAATTATGTGGAAGCAATTCTTATGTATGTATCTATAAAAAAATGTTGCTAAGTAAATGTTAATGGAAATCACAATTTTTTTTTTTTTTACAAACTAGTGACCATTTCTGATAATCTGCTGGGTAAATACTGAAATGTATGACGCAATTTGTAATAACCTGTTAAGAGTAATTTTCTTGCTTTGTGTATTATACAAACCCCATGATTACACAGTGCCAAATTATGATCCCGTTAGGTTTGTATTAATAAAGTTTCTCTGTATTGCATTTAAAATACTCATGCAAATAATGGAATAAAGACTCACCGATCAAATATACGGGCCTCCTTCAATACATTTCCCAAGTTGATGTATGCATCCAAGAAATTTGGGTCTAGTGCTACAGCCTTCTCAAAATGGTGTATGGCCAGCCATATTTCGCCTTGTGCATTAAAAACGCATCCCAAATTGCTCCAGGCCACTGCAAAGTCTGGCCTAGTTTCAATTGCTTTCAGATAGCATGCCTGTGAATAAACGTTGGCAGGAACGGACGAAAGAAGGTTGGGGGAGGGGAAAATAGAAGTGTGTTAGTGAAAAACATCCTAGAAACGTCAGAATAAACAAGCAGCCCCTTCAACCATCGGGCCACTCCCCCTTGCATCGCGCGCTCTACACTGTCTTCTGAAAGATATCACACACTTGCTTATGAATCCCAACCCCAGCAAAAAAAAATACCCTGAATTTCAAAAATAATTCTTACTTCAGAGACAGTATAGAGAAATTACAAGCACTTTGTAAATTATTTTTTTGGAATACAGTTACAATATCCAATCTCAAAGTAACAGGGGGAAGGAAAAAATAAAAATTAGCTATTCAGTTTCTTCCATCACCAAATGCTGCACTTTTTCCCAATCAAAAATCTGCAACTCTCTACTGACTTGCGGTTTCCTACAATTCGTTTAAGTTACAATGATTTTAGATATTCAAGTGTATTCCAAACTGATTTCAATCGATGTTCGTTGCGCCGAAACATATGGTTCCATACAACAACAAACACCGACTCAATTCAGAGAACGCAAGCGCACGCAGAGCGCACCGCAGCAACCAATCATATCGTGAGTGACGCCCAGACCGAGTGAACGACCCAGGCCGTGAAAACATCTCAGGCCTTTACCCAGGGTCGAGTGAATCAACTGGGGACATTTCCAGGCGATGTGGTTGGCCCGCAAGGCAAACGAAATGCAGGGAGGGTCGCAGCGAGCGCAGGAGCACACCACTGAAGTTCGCGTCTGCCTTGCTGACATGTTTCGCCAATGCGCGCGGGGGAAAGTGGCCCGCCAAACTAAATTTACTAATTTGCTCCATAACCTAAAACAAAAAAATCAAACATTACATTTGTATGAATATATTAAGCCAGTCTCCACAAAAAATTAACTTTGAATATGAGAAGTGTAATGCAAATTTTGTTCTATTAAAATATTTTACTGATTTTCAGTTATAGTCCATTCACGCTTTCTTCTGCCTTTTGGAATCGAACCTTTGAAAAATTACCCTAGGCGTAACATGTCGACCTGTTGTATTCAATCACTTGTATTCCAAAATTATATAATCCTGTGATTAATGTTAAAGTACTGTGTTCTTGAATATATTAATAATATGCTTAGTATCTTCTATAACTTGTAATATTCATTTCATATTAAATACGAATTAACAACATTGAGAGCGCGACGTGTTGGCAACGGTCGGTAAGAAATAGTTCAGTTACAATATTTAACCTCGTTGTATGTATAGTACTTGTAAATAAAATGATGCCAAATCATATATTTGTATTGTTATGAAGCACTGACGGAAACACATTTAATTGCTGCAGTTAAAAATATCAGTGCAAATTACAGTGCTTAAGCTCTAGAGTGACACTGCATTTTTTTCCCCATCCAAGGTTCAATAAACAGAGTACAGCACTTCGCTCTCTCTCTCGAGAAGTTTGTACCAACTGTGTAGCAGTAATGGAATACATTTTGTTATTTCTAATTTCAGCACATTTCATACTAATTACAGCAACAATAATGATGTTCGAAATTGTATTTTACAACTGAAATGAGATTTTATTGTTTAAATACCTATTATATGTTATTTATATGTGATGCAATGGCGCGACACTTACAAATCCAGCTGGTTGGCAGACGTGCGGAAGGGAGAATTTAGAATTTGATCGCCTTTCCCCTAGACTTGCATATATCCCAACATTGCGGGCGATTATACCCAGTGCCTTATGACTTGCAGTGATTTGGCAACATGTCAATGGCACAGCATGTTTCTGAAAGAAGCGTCAAGTTCATATTGGTGTTTTTTTAAACTTCCTAGGCAAGTTACAATGTTGTGATAAATGTGTTTTCCCACAGCAGTAATAAATATACTGTTACGGTGTGTTTCGTTAACCGCGTGTGATAGCGTGGGCGTTGCTGCGTGGTGATTGTTTGGCTGGCCCTGTGTTTGTACGTGATTTCAAATATTTGATGTTCAATATTTATACGTTTTAACAGTGAAATGAGTTTATGACTAAGTTAATTAATTAATAGCCACACCAGTTCATTTATCACAACGTTGTACCTTTGCACTAGGTGTTGGAAACACAGTCGTGTAATGAGCTTACATTTCTATGATTTGAATGTCTGCCACAATTCCTACAAAATACTTAGCCATACCAGATAAATTTAAATGAATAACAAAATATACCGAAAAATCATTAAGTACCAAAGCATGTAAATATTAGCAGAATAAAAGTTACGGTAGGGCTATATGTTTGCATCTTAACCACTATCTTTTAAGTTTGTCAATGCTTCAAACAATAAATATGCGACACGAGATGTGTGCTTGAATTTACTGTGTCGTTTTGCTGGACTGGTTGTCCCTACGTTTTAAATTTTATTCCAAATAAGTAAGTCCTTTTAACTAAATAACCCAAAACACATTAATAACAACAGGTTAAATACTACTGTTGTTTCCGCCACAGTTGTAATAAACACTGTCGTGGCTAACTATGAATGTGTATTATGTGTAACGTGCTATATCGTGTGTAACAAATAGTTATAAAGCTGACCTAGATATTGTTATAGGCCTAAATTGTGAACATTCGTAGGAAATATGACAGCATTCTTTGAACAGCTGTAAACAACAACCAATTAATTTGAAAGTTATAAAAGCAGACGTCACATGGCAGTGTTTATGTTTACGTGTAGCGGTAGGATACGTAATCAGTAAACAAAAGTACATATTTAGCAGGGCTTCAGAAAAGGCAGAAGTTATCGTGAATCAACTATAACTAATCGAAACAACACTTATGATCTGTTACAGTATATATATATATACAAAATGAAATGGCACTACTGTATAATGTGATGTGTTTAGTGTGACGTGTGTAGGAGACTGGCCTCCGGAACTACTTTACCTGGTAGTGGAAACCAAGCCTACACATACTGATTGATCATCATGATGCGGGCGGCCCCTGGTGATCGCAAACACGTTCACTCGTGCACCACCATCTAACAGAGCCAATCCCAGAGAAGAGGAAGAAACAATAAAATCATGTCAATAAAAAACCTTTTCAATATAACCTCAACACGCAAACCTCAAGGCCCTACTTGCTGGAAAACAGCTCACATGAAAAAAAAAACACACAATTTTTTACAAGAGGGAAAACTAGCGAATATCAGAGCCACAACTACAAACATCACTTTTTCACCATTTAAACTCAACATAATTCAAATTGTCTGAAAATTTTGAATTCCACTAAGCACAAAATTCTGTGAAGAACTGTTTTGCAGTGCAAATTTGTATATATACACACCTGCGAAAATTAAACTAAGATGATCAAGCGCATACTATATGAACACAAAAATACAGTAAAATTCACATGAAATATTTGAGCTCAGATACACAGAAGTTTTACTCTTAGTTTTCAATGGATAAACACTGTAGCATTAAAAATGTGGCCACTGTGTAGAGATTAATTCATTTTTATTTATATAATTAACTGCTCTATTCATTGTAATTTAAGAAATCTGCTTGTATGCCAATAATATAACTGAAAACCATAGATGTAGATAATTCCCAATTTTTCAAATTAATGCTTTTACAATACACACAATTATCAATGATATCTTAACATTACGTTAAAACAGAGCATCAAATTAATTACAGACAGATTGCAGTCTAGTTACACACCAAAAATAAATTAATAGCAAAAAAAATAATGCAGAAATGAAAGTATGAATAAGATAGAAGTGATGGATAAACAAGGTTGAAGCAGTACTATAATAAAAATCCACATAATTTTTTTTGTACAGACAATTTGCTTCTTGTTCAAAATTTTTCAGTACGTTTTCTGATAGCAATTCTAAATCTCTTATGCCACAGTAAGATTTGAAAATCACAAACATTCCACACATCTTTAAGCTGAGCTTGTAGCAGTTGATTTCCTTAAGTTTTACAGGTTTTCAAGCGGTATTAGTAAAAACTGCCATCATTCTGGTTAGATCCACACACAAAACAGCAGCAAAATTGTACACATTCATACAGCAAACAGAGAACTGAAGAGGAGAATACTTACACAAATATCAAAATTCATCACGACTCACACCCGACACTTCTCTCCATCCCAAATTTTGTCCACAGCAAAAAAATAACAATAAAAAAAAAAAAGAAAATAAAAAGATATATATTTTATTTTAATCAGCCAAGTTTTATCACAAAATCCATATTGCTCGGTAACGGCTCTTCATTTCTTTGATCTGAAACTTTTCTAAGTCATGGGAAGGTAAGCAGATATTAAATAAGGCTACGTTCTCAAAATTTCTCCAACAAATTTACCAAACAGAAACATCATGCACACAAATTGTAACTATGTGAAGCATTAGTCTAAAGGGACCAATGTCTCTTTTGAGAAGTAGATAAATACAGCTGATATACTGCTCGTGATTGAATGAAACAAATTTAATTTGAGAAGGTAGCCAACGCAAGCCAGAGCGCAGTCTTTGGAGAGCAGCAATTGCCATGCCGCTCCCCAGAGACTTGAGATCGCAAAGCGCACGCGAGCATAATGGCAGTCAACTACAACACCATGATACTGCGTTAAAAAGGGATGGGAGCGAGGCGTCGCTCCCATTAAATGGGAAAAATGGTGAAGGGCATAAAGCTTAGTTAGCTGGTGATACAACACACGACCCGCATAGTAAAATTTTATTTCCTCTGAAAGTTAAAGCTAACTAAGCTTACGTGAAACCATTTCAGAGGAACGGGAAAGACAGGAGGTTAAAAAAATGAAGTGGAATGGAAAATACGGGAAAAGGACGCTACGTATGATGCAACCATGACTGATAGAGCAGAATTGTGTTGTCTACAACACAGTGATGGTTCCAACACGGTACATACAATCCCAAAAATTAGAAAATGCTTCAGACCATATACCAAATTTATACATATTTACAAAAATGAAAAATAAAATAAAATAATCTGTTGAAACAAGCTCTGTCTATCCATTGAACACCATGTAAAAAAAAAAACAATGGAAAATTTTTTATTCCAAACCTCTTATCATCAAATGCTGGAAGTTATTTTTCAATCACCCAATTGAAAGTTATTTTAAAAACAGGAACTATACAAATAGTGTATAGACATACAAAAAAATGAACAAATTATATATATTTTTTTCAAAATGTAATGAAAGTATACGAAAGAATATGAAAATTGCTGCATGAAAAAAAATTAATGAAATGGTGGGGATGTAAAGGCCGAAACAATGAACTGTACATTCTTACCTTAGCCTCATCAAGCCTGCCAAGAGCTTTCAGCAGGTTTCCTAGGTCACTGCGCACACAGTACAAGTCCTGTAAAAAAAAAGGACAAAAATATATTTTCTATTACTTTTGGCGAACGAATCTTAAAAATAATTTACAGAAATATCCAAAAGTCACGCAGCCTATAGACAATAATGTGAATTTTGTACCATTGTATACAAGTATGGAAATATAATGAAAACCAAACTACATCTAAATTAAATGTTTATCTTACCATATCACAGGCGTTGACGGTGTAATCCTCCACCTGCGACATAATTCATTGTATTCATCACAATTATAGATACATAATGAAGCACTGCCAGGGATATGGCTGAAGTGCACGTCTCCAAGATGCTTGACATTTCAGCCAGGGTTTGTGGGTAGTTTGTATTCACTGTTTCATATATACCCACAGAAAGAAAGTCAGGTGGCCACAAACCATTACAAATTACATGAAAATTCACATGTGGTTCCTGCTCGAGGTATCTGCAGACTATTAAAGTCCCAACACCTGTGGCTTCCGTACAGCGGTTCACTAGAGCTCTGGCAGTGATCTGGTTCCAGACAAACTGCCTAGTATGGTAATTCTAGAGCCTTCAGGCTTAACAGTCTTATTATTGTTTCCTCTCAGAGGCAGGGTAACCACTGAAATACCATTTTGGAATTCAGACATATTTTCCCTGACCTATTTTCAGGACTGAAACCTTCTAACACCGTAATGCTCTACCACTGACAGAACAAATATGCTATCAGTGAAGTAGAATTAAATTACACTGCAACAGACCCAGCAAACAGGGCCAACATTTTGCTCAACCCATCAATATTTTTCATGATACATGCTACTATTTTCACCTAAGTGTCCATTACAAACACACAAATACTTAATTTTGTACTGCCAATTCACAAATTTACAAATTGATATTACGAGGTGAGACGAGATGGGGGTGGAGAGACAGCAGAATTACGATGGAGGAGGAAGCAGGAGAGCCCTGATAACGGCCCCACACAACTGCATGTAGACCAAACTACTCACGTGAGAACCCCAGTCTGAAAATTTCCCAACTGTCACAGCCTGCGTTTAAACTGAGAACCTCAAACGGAGACCAGAACTGAACCAAGATTAACCGGGGTGGAACCGGCCGAGTGCTAATTTGCTCCATCTTGCTGAAACCAGCAATCACCTTCTGTTTACACCAGTGATGCAATAAAGTGTATAATACATTCTTGGTAACACTCATCATTAAGTTTTTCTACAGAAAAGAAGACCCACCACTAGAGGTGTGCAATATGGCACAATATCGATGAAGGAACAACATTTCTAAAACATTGAAAACTGTGATAGATATTATCCAACAGTGCAGAACAATATATGTACCAAATATTGTGATGTTTATGATATATCACACTTGCAATATCAATATGACCGATACTTGTAAGATACAGCTACTGATCTCGAACATGCTCTGGGAGTGATATATTGCACCAATAGCAATATCATCAATATGTTTCTAAACCATATTGACAAGTGCATATTACACAACCCTACCCAACACCATGCAAAAGCACTCAAAATCATTGAACTGTGTAAGGGCACCGAGGAAATACGTGGATTCTGAGAGCCCCAAAACATACTGTTATGATGACTCGCATAACCCTTTTAATTAAAAAAAGCCTCATCTACGGAGAATATGTCGTCCTGGATGCAGACACAATCCCTCTCAATTTCTCAGCAGCATTCACAGCATCATAATCTTTTTCCCTTTGATCAGTTCCTCGAGTTCATACACTGTGTGTATCTGTTAAAGACCAAGTTTCAACCAATCACTAGAATACTTCAGTCAGAATAGAGTTCTCAGCACCACAAGTCACCGCATCTGTACGCTCCCATCAATCCACAGCAGCTACCTGTTCCAAGCCATGGCCTGCTATATGCATATGTCTCACGCAACTATGGAAATATTGCAGTACATTTCACTAGATAGGGAGCCGCAACGCAGACGCCAAGTCCAGTGAGGGAGGAAGCAGAAGTACTCCGAGAAGACAAGGTAGTGAAACAGCAAGAGTCACCATCGCGATTGGCCAGCCCAGAAACACCGGCCCTGGACGGCCAACCAAGCGAAGAGACTACCATCCCGGATGATGCCGGAGCTGCCGCAGAAACACTGCCTTCCGACAGGAAGGCTCCCGCCAAACGTGCCAGTGAAGTCAAGGCCAACCTGGAGGCCTCGGCTCAGGTTGCACCTCCAGCTACGTCTAGCCTAGATGATGTGGTCACCCAGCTGATCTTGCCACCCCCACCGAGGTTCAAGAATATAAGCCCAGCAACGTCATGCCGAGGAGACAGATGAACCCGAAAAGACTGTCTCTGTTGGCCACCCAAGGTCCATCGTCGGACGACGCCGGAGCCACCCATCAGACATCGCCTTCAGAGATGGAGGCCCCTGCCAGAAGTGTCGAGGCCAACCTAGAGGCCTTGGCTCAGCCTGCATACCCCGGCTGCGTAAAACTTTGATGACGCAACCACCCAGCTGGTCATGGCGCAGAGACGCCTGAGCCTGTCTTGTCTTTGCCTCTGCCGATACTAACCTTCCTGGAGGAGAACCCTGTTGACCATCCCCTGACCCGTGATCCTGAGCTGACCGATGCCAGGAACGGCGACCCAGCACCAACCGGCCAGGCAAGAAGAGAGCAGCATGCCCGAACCTGCCGTGGCGCTCCCCAGCCTGGTTGATACCATAAAGCCCCGCGGAGGCTAACAGTGCGCTTCACGTGGCCCTTCCCGGTCTACGTGGCACTCAGGAAGAGCGGCCGACCACTTAAGAAACCCCAATAAAACCAGTGAGTTAGTGATTCTAAACTTTTCCAGCTGTCAAGAGCCGAGGTGAAGTGGAAACTGTAATCACATGGTTGTCAATTGCCATAGATTTAAAAAACTAATAGTCACCTCAGTGATCCAGTAGTCCATAGCATGTAATAAACATTTCTTTTGCAGCCCTCAATTGCTGTATAAGATAGTGTAATGAGAAAGAAAAGAAACACCTTAGTGCAACAGTCAATTGTTGCTCACAACACGTAAAATACTTCCGTAGGAACACCAGGTAGAAATAAATAGCCGCACCGGACTTTCAACTACGTAAACAAATACACTGTGTCGATGCGAGCATTTTTACAGGCACCCAAGGATGGTATAAGAGCCTAGCATAACATGCTGTGATAAATAAGTGAAGAGAGACTTCCAGTTACTATGTTCCAATGTTAATAAACAAGCGCTAGAGACTTCCTATTCTAAGAAGCAGATGTCAACAGGCTAGGGCCTGAAATGGTCAAACCAGCCATAAATAACAGATAGATAAAAGGACTCTCAATGAGCAAAAATCTATGAAATTGTTGTAAGTAATATTTTCAAACCTGTTGTAAATACTAAGTGCAACTGTTGTTTTGAGGGTGGTCCCATACGGTAATGTTTTTTAGTGTAGTCGTGATTTTTCTGTACATATTAGATAGTTTCCTGTCAGCCAGGGCGATGGAAGGCCCTGTGCCGGCAAACTCTAGTCTATGTCACACGCAAGTTACCTGCTGTGCGACACATGTAGGACGGCTAGGCAGAGCCATTGCATTTTGCGTCTTCTGTGGCCACAACACGTAAATATCTAGCTAACTCATGCCTCACGAGTGAGGTTTTGAACACATGCAAAGGGTCGAACTTTTGTGCCGCTTGTGTTTTGCTTTCTTGTCGAAAGGAATATCTGTAAAATGATATTTGCAATAGAGATGGGTCGAACGTTCAAATTCTGAACCGAACCCGAACTTTAATGTTATGTTCGGGTTTGGTTCGAAATTTATTGCCATGTCAAAGATCAGTTCTAGTTCAGTTCAAAAAATTTACATGAGTGTGTTCAGTTCGAAAATGCGCTAGAAAGGAACATCATTAAACTTTAGTATTTACTAGTGTATAGGGTTCCCTTATCCCCCCCCCCCCCCCCACAAAATAAAGGAAAACATTTCTGAGGAGTGGTAGTCGTATATTATCCACTTGTAAACTGTCTTGCGATGTTTAAAGGGAAGTGTAGTGAAATAGTCTAGAGGATTGCTACCTGGGTGGAGAAGGGAAGAGGCAATGTGTTTTTTTTAGAGAAGGGTAGTGTGTCACATTCTAGCATAGCAAACAAAAAAGGACTAGCACGGGAAAAAAACAGCATGCCACTGCCTAAAAGAAGAAGAAAAAAAAAGGAACCCAGCTGCCCACCCACAAATTAATTTAAAATAAATGATAATTTGTCATAGGCTGTTCACAGTAAAGTGAGCACTTTTGAGGCCCTAGTTAATTTTTCCTTTAAGCAATTTTTTAAATCCTTTATCCTCCTTTTTAAAATAAATATGGCCATGTAAGTAACATACACAGTGTTTATAATCCACTGCACTCGGAAGTTAACATCCAAGGCTAAAATAAAGTACATTTTCTGCCAATTATTCCAAATGAGAGGGCTGTCAAACGTGTTCACATTACCATGAATGACCTAGACATACTTACTATTAAGGCCCCACAAATAGGTGCAATTTTAGAGAGAGAGAGAAAAAAAAATCCCCTGGAACTTGTAGCAAAAATCATGGTGTGCACTATACACAAGTAAATCTGGTACTTCACTTCAAAGAAGTTGAAAAATAACAATGCAACACCAAAAAATACAGAACAAGTCATATTTGATTATTGTTTTTGTAGCAGTGATGACAGCATTATATCTTGAACTCTCTAGTATTTAAACCAGGTGCTATTCTTTATTTAAATGACTGTATATAATATAAGTGATTTTCTTGAGTTTTTGAAAAATTATATTTTCAATTAACATTTCTTTTGTGTTGCTAATTTGTGGTTTTCACATACCACATCTAAAACAACAAGAAAGATACATTTTCCAGTGTTATGATAAATTACCATATCAATCAAGTCTATAAAAATCAAAAGTTAATATTATGTTAATTTTGTATCTTTTTCCACTTTAGAAAAAACTTGGCCATTACATTCTGAAACTATTAGTGGTGAAACTGTGCAGGTTGTGTGTATATATATATGTATGTATATATGCATGTGTGATGTGTTTACTGTTTATTTTAGGTCCACATGTTTAAACAATTAGACATGAAATTGTGAATGTGGTTGTATTAGTTTGTTTGTATTTTATACTTGAACAAATAGAGACAGAACTATGAAGGCTGTATGTATATATGTTGTTTTCACTTTGCAACTCGTAGCAAAGTCCAGAGGTCCAGTAACAAAACTCTCATTACTTGAGTGGGCAACACTGCTAAAATGATCCATGGGATCACTGTAATCTATGTTAAGTAGTTAATTTGCATATATGCATGTGTGCACACATTGATTACTGTTTAGCATCCATAACCCACTGTATTTTTACGGTGGTTCTATGTGTTTTTTTTTTTTGAGATATATAGACAAACACACACAAATTTAGGGCTGAACTATGAAGGCATATGTGCAAGGGTAAGACATTTTTTAAAGCTCGGTTAGAGTTCAATGAACTATAACATAGTTTGGTTCGTGTAATTTAACGGTTCAGTTTGATAAAAATATTCTGGGTTAAGTTCTAGTTCGGTTCCAAAATCTGGGTTCGTCCCATCTCTAATTTGCAACCCTATAACATAGTCTTTAGCTAATCTTGTGAAAGGCACATATAAAAACGAAAGTCTGGGAGCACCTCACCCGACACCATAACATTTTTTATCTTCTCGTTTCTTTCTCTCTTCACTTCGAGACACCCTGGGGGAGGGAAGAAGAGGACAAACGCCAGAGGTCGTTTACTCAGCCGTCACCCAGCTGACTAGTAAGCGAGAGACAGAGAGCTCTAGTCACCCAGCACCACCCACTAGAGATGAGTCACTCTGCACGCACTGCAGAGGCGCCTTCAAGGGACAACAATTCTACATCGTCTCCAAGAGGATGGCAACATTCTTCATCGCCCAGATGAATTTCAGTCACACCAGAGGAGGGACAGATTGATGCGTGAAGCTTACTGGCTAAGAAGATACACTACTTTGCTTTATCTACGCGCCTCTCTGAGCAGCGCATTGAACGGGGTTTGGAATTGTATACCAAAGCGGCCATAGTATTTCCCCTGGTTGCGGGGAATATACAGACGTAACAGAGATGTACGTTTCATCATCAGCACAGTCAGTAAGCAAGGCCTAGCCTCCCCTCGAGAAGACATCAAGAGTCGATAAGCCAGAGGTCGAAAATCGCTGCAACTACAAGAGAGCAGACAGTTGAAGGGGACACAAGAGAGATAGCACCACCTGCCAACAATGGCACCCAGTCAGCTGCTGTTAGCTCGGCCCACAGACAAGTGTGCATCACAACCCCACTCCACTCGACCATGATATTGCCGTGAACCATCAGCAAACGCCAGGTGTCATCTCAAACTTGTAAGAGCCACTTCAGCTCTACTGCCTTGTGAGCTAGAGTTCTCTGATCAACATCGCCTAGACATCTAGAAGCTCTCCAGCATCGTCATTGCCTTCCATCATATCTCCCAGAAGACTCCTGTACACCTTCTAAAAGACATCTGCAACCCTAGTCGCTTGCCCATGGCAATGGCTACCCTAAGCTCCTTTCAGGAAGTGGACCTCCTAAGTCCCTTCAGGACACGTGAGGCAGCGTAGACAGGTAAAGATGAATTAGCTACCTTCCACGAAACTGCCTGGCCACCCCTTAGTTTAGAACGAAGTCCCCTTCACCTGGATAGTGTAGTCTATTACT
The DNA here is from genome assembly GCA_029891345.1 of Dryococelus australis. Classification (NCBI taxonomy): domain Eukaryota; kingdom Metazoa; phylum Arthropoda; class Insecta; order Phasmatodea; family Phasmatidae; genus Dryococelus; species Dryococelus australis. The sequence goes on from CM057008.1 coordinate 60,146,323, forward strand.
TTTGGTAAGCTCGAAGTAGTCACGAGATAGTACAGGCCCCAGTCTTTTGTTCCTCTCGGAATAAACATGTTCCTACCTTACATTGTTTTCCCATATCCTACAGTAAGTCTAGAATCCATAGTACACACCACGTCCAGTTAGAGTGGAGCAGGAGACCAGGGCTTCAATAAACTATTTCATCGCCTAGTGTCGGACTGTGAGCTTCCCTTCAGCAAACACACACCTTTCAATGGCCCCAGTTCGGTGCACCCCGTGTACCTAACGGTAGAGACACAACCACTAGTCACACACCTCTAGAGAAGAGAGACCACTAGACCAGCTTTTACGCCATCCACTGCAACATGTGAGTTACCAGAGATAGTAAGAGGTTGGCTCTGGGTTGGGCCTCTCCACTCTAGGACCATCATCCGTCAGCGCTATTAGAACGACCCCGAGAAATCCCACTCTGCAACCACAGCACCATTTGTGTTGCCGGTTGGGGAAAATGGTTAGGCTCGGCATTGAGACAGTTGCAGACCACTACTAGATAGGGTTCTTTCTGCAAGACAAGGTTTCGAACCTAAAGGGGAGGAGGCTATCTCTACCTACCAAGGTAACTGGAACTGCACCCAGACCAGTAAGGCATTTAGCCAAGAGAGACCCCAGAAACGAGCTCAGGCCACCCGTAAATTGGTGGGGCTACACCCCGTAGCTCCCTCCCCTTCTCTGTTTTCAGCTTCTCAGAAGGTTCCTGGGACACCACAATCCATAGCAGCCACCTTCAGACGAGGAGAGAAGGTGCCCACTGGGTTGGCTTGTCCCTGGGTTTCCATCAGCTGAGTACCGCCAGCCGCCGCTACCTAGCCAATAAGCCCGCAGTACAGTCAGCAGAACAAGCAGTCAAGCAACCGTACCAAGCCAACCACCGCCCCATAACCAAACCATTAATTGACATTGTACCTAGCTGACAGCCTACACGGCCACAATATATTCAGGAAGAGTACCAAAGTAAGTTAGCCACCGCTGCATTAACTAAGTGCTTCCAGTCTGCACTAAGAGTCATTATTCTAAAGTAATACCACTGCTCTGAGTCAGATAGCGTCACACGTCAAAATAATTATTTCACATTTATCTGGTATAGTCTGTTCCCGTAAAGTGAGCACTTTTGAGGCCCTAGTTACTTTTTTATTTCAGCCATATTTTATCCTTTAAATATGTTTTTAAATAAATATTTCCATGTAAGTAATAAACACAGTGTGTAGATTCCACAGCACCAAAAAGTTAATGTCTAAGGCTAAAATAAAATATATTTATTGACTATTATTCAATATGAGAGGGCCTTCAAAAGTACTCACTTTACAGTGAATAGCCCATATCACATCAGCCAAGTCGGCTTTCTAAATAGTTGATTGTCTATTACAAATCATCAAAACAAAACCAACTGGAACATGATCTTAAGTATTGTAAATTATAGATTCTGTTGGAGAAGAGAAGCGAGTGTAGAGGCAACGTTTGTCATGGTACATGATCTTTGCGCATTATTCGCACACACTTCCCATCTCTCCGTTGCGGCACCAAAAACTTCATGGAGTATTACCAGTGTTATGGCATCAGAAGTTTGCGTAATGTGGTATATTTTTAGTCATAGTGCAAATAACAAAACAAAGTGTAACTCAAGTATGTGTAATTTTACCATACACCTTGGTAAGCAACCTGCAATAATGAAAATGATGAAAAATTAAACTTTTGAATTCAATGCCACCCTTTTTACTTACTACTTACTACAAAGTTAGTTAGTTCCTGTGAATGAAAGCTTGAGTTAAATATATAAATTTAACCGTAATTACACAATTAATTAATACATCACACTTGGACTTACTAATGTCATTCTCATGAGAACTGCGAAATGAATGTAGCTCCAAAGAAAGACTATGTATTGTGATGCGGAGCAAAAGAAACAACGAACCACAACACTGCCGCACATTTAGCAACTGAATGGTAACCATTTCAAGGTCTTCTGTTATGATTAGCAACCTCCTACAACCATTAACTTTCACCACACACCTTTCTATCTGGTTAAAAAGAAAAACCTACGTATTTGTGCATGATGAAGGGTATAAAATATTTTTACAAAAACTTGTTTCAAAGCTGTCATCAAAGGTGGCAGAGACACGATGCCTATAATTAGACAAGATTATACGGAGAATAGTGATAAAACCGAAATAACACAAAAATGCAAGTTAATACACCCCATAAAACCAAAGTATCAGTTGAAACACAAAATAAGATTAAATTTAGCCAAAACATATTATTTTATATGCGAAACCATTACCAACAATTTGTACCAAAATATGTATAACCCAAGTGATAATAATTTAAGTTTTAGACAATGGGAAGCAAATATCATTAATTTTATGTTGTCAATTTGGTTGAGCGAATAACAGTGTGTGAATAAAATAAAATAATAATTTAATGAGTAGCGAAATTGTAAAAGAAAATAAAAATAGAGTAAAGCCTCAATTTCTTCCGGACTAATTGGAGGAAACATAGTCCGGTAAATGGAAAAGCACCCAAAAAAATTTACAGGTATGAATTTTTCATGGGTGATTTTAGCAATGCAAGATGTTTGTGCAGCCAGGAATGATGATGAGCTGCAAGTATTTCTGGTAACTTACTACAATCTATTACGTGTCCAAGGTAAAGGAAGGAACAATGTGAACATTTTGTGAGTTTCGGCTGGATAGAACATGTATTTGCAACGATCACATAAACTTGCACTATGAAGTTCTTTCCTTTTTATTATTTTGCATCCTGACTTGTCAAAATTTCCACTCCTGTGCCTTCCTTATCAATATTTTATAACTTCCTTGGGTTAGATGATAATATTGAAATGGAAACAGGCGGCATACCATCCCTTCCCCTACTGCGAACGTGAGTGTACAACAGTTAAAGTCCATATTTACAGTGTACGGTACCTCTCGCACATTTTTTCTTCAGAAATGAGAACAGTACAGGCCCAGGTTGGTAGTTAGCGACAAGAATACGATAAGCATACTGTATATGTACATGACATTAATAGCGGTATTGCCTGCAGTGTAACGAACCGCATCACATTTGACCACGCTATATAAGCTCTGACTGTAGCTACTGACTTTGATGTGCAGGTCGTGTTATTGATTGGCCACACCTATGTTCTTTCTCATGCCTCACACAGCTGCCAGACAATGCATCACTTTTTTCACTATTCAATAAATTGTGGCATTTCAAGTACTGTGATGTGGCACACTGCCTTGCCACTAAACACCTGCTTCTAGTTTTCTCCTGAGGATGAAGCAATTTCACACAACAAACATGCACAATATTTAACAACTTAAATTCAGGATTGACTATAATAATTTGCACATAGTATTTTCTTAACAAGTGACGTGTGCTCGTGTCCCTTGCCTTACACAGTTTGCCCGGCCGAACACATCGGCGCCACCAAAGCAAGTACCAACACTATACCGCAGAGTAGTGTAACATGTGCTATAGTGCGCTGAGCAGGAGGTGTAGGAAAATGCAAGTGTAGGGCTGTGTAGTGCGCAATGGAAATATTCTGCTCTTCACAAGGGACATACCAGAAGTCAGGAAACTTGAGAGACACTTACAATAAAGTCCCAATGCATCATTAAGTGTCAAAGTGTTTATTGGTAATTTGTTATTGTTTTCACTTCACATGTTTTTCACAATCTATCTCACTCACACCTATCAAGAGTGCGTATTTTTGCCATGCAAAACACACAGTGACTTATCGCGTATTCATTCGCATGGCCAGAAAGTGTTTTGTATGTTTTGCAAGAGTTTGTAGCAAGCGTTAATTCCAGACACAGCAAGGACGTGCGCCACGTGGTTCAGTGGGAAAGCGTTCCAAACAGCGCAGCGCCATTGCTTCAGCAAGGGCGTGCACTAGCAGGAGAGCGGCCATATTGAGGCAACTGTGTGACGTCAGCCTCCCACCCAACACCTCCTCAACACACAAAGGAATGGGCTCTTGCTAGCCCACTCCATGCCTGAACAGTTGACTGGAGTATCATTAGACTACAGTGCGGGATTACATGAGCGGCGTCCCCCACTCCACTATCGAGTGATCAGTCGTGAGGGGAAGGATCTCCCTCCGCTCCAACATTGCACATCCCAACGAGCATCACTCAGTAATCCGTGCACGTGTTTGTCAGTAAACAATGGCTGGCAAAACGCAGACGGGCGCACTGGCACCCCTGTGTATTCAGTGTTTGTGACCAATTTCGCAAGACATCACAAAATACGAGCTTGGCACTCGTTACAGCAGCTCCAGTTGTAAAACAGCCTTTTGCACAATCACGAGGAAATACTCCGGGAAAGTGAAGCGGAAAAATCCAGTTATCAGCAAGCAGTGCAAATTCAGAACAGTCCAAAACTTGAAATGCCAGTTTTCCCGAAATACAACTTACTGAATTGGTGGAACAACCTACTGTACACTGGTCAAAAGGCCATTATATTCAGATGTACCTTTTGCCAGACAACCTGTCACCGTGAGAGCCTGAAGGCCCTCACACAATTAAAAACTTTAACATTTGACTTTACGTTTGCTTTCAGACATGTTGTTTCTTATGGAGCTTGACACAATGGAACTGTCAAAGGTAAAGTCAAGCACTCTTGACTCTACGATTTCAAAAAGTTGAAATTTAAAGCAAAGTCAAGCAGCTACTTCGCAGAGAATCTAACAAAGGTTATGTTGAAAATATATAACGGACAGGAATCCAAGTACTCGCAGTCTAGCGCGCATGTGGGGAACGTAAACAAACCACTGCCGCTTGCCCTGTTAACACTACAGCATCCTACCATAAGCATCACACCTTTCACGTTCTTACCACCCACCCCCTACTACCCACAAGTAACAGCTCTTTATCCCTAATCAATGTTTCATCCAATCTTACTACACGTTGCCACGCCCTACTCTCCCTTTCAGCCCGTGACACTGCATCAACTAAACAGTTTCGGAGCGACACAAACCACTCACCAGCTGCAAGAGAGTGAACAAGATGTGAAACCATTGCGTCCAACACCACTAGAACACTGCCAAAACCAACAACAGCGAAAACACCAGCCAAATTCCATACGTTTGCTGGAACACCTGCAGAGGATCCAACCCCCTTCCTGGATGATTGCATTGCACTATTAACCAGGTACGGTGTGTGCGACATAGAATGGATGAGCTGCATTGGAGTGCAACTCCACGGAGAAGTGTGCTCTTGGCAGCAGTTGCTTAATCATTATGGGCTGCAGTGGGAGGAATTTCTCAGTTCATTCCAGTGTCCGTTCAAAGGAGTTTTCACATCACTTCAGGCACAAAGTAAATTACCCTGGAGGAGCAGCAATCAAACAAGTCATTGACAGTGTTCATTATGCAGAAAACACACTTAGCCAATTCCACCAGCACTTGCTGGAGAGAGACGTCTTTGAAGTCGTAGCAGAGAAAGTACGTCCGGAATCCAGTGCTGCTGAAATTCCACTATTAAATGGTACGTTGGAGGAACTTATGCGCATCGCCATAATCCTTGAGCGCAACTCGTGCCAACCGCACCACAATTCGAGAGCTGCACGATGGCACTTTGAACAAAGTTGTGAAAATAGGAATGAACATAGTGACACAATTCTTTCGGTCAACAGCAGGGCAACAATTTCAGGACAGAACAATCGACAGAGCCAGAGTTGTAAAAAGCAGGGAGAATATAGTGCTACGAACAGAGCAAGAAATAAACAACAGGGTTTGGTATACAAATCAACCGCCCAAGTGACCGTGCCAGTATTGTCTCGGAGAAGAGTACCATTGGCACAGCCAATGCCCAAATAATCTGCATGTGGCTCATGTGCAGGAAGACGCACGTAAACAAAAGCAGGGGTAAGGGGGACGGACGCTCCTGACACTCCACCCTGCACTGTGAATGGTCAACATTGCTAGGGTACGCAACGTTGACAGTGCAAGTACGTGATATTGAGACAATAACTACTAGGAAAGATGCCATTCTTGGAGTTCCGTGGTTATATAAGCAGAATACTATTATAGAGCCTGCGGCACGCCGTGTAAGGCTCGGCGCAAAAGAACGGCCGCCCTGCAGATAGCCTACCCAAAGCACCCTTAGGGGAAATTAATAACAAAATTCAGCCAGAACATAAATCTGCGTTTCAACGTCTGTTAAACGAACGTAGGGATGTTTTTGCTACGCACAATTCCCTATGCCGTACAACCATTGCAGAGCATGAAATTCCATTAATGGAAGAAGGGCTTATCTGTACCAATATGCGGAGCTATTTGCCACATCAAGCACATATTAAACAACAAATCCAAGCGATGCTTAATGACGGTGACACATGCCGCTTCTACATCTATTCAAATACGATTGCGACACGCCTAGAGCACCTCTTCCATTTCTACAGGCATGAACAACACATTGCCTACCTTACAGGCAACAGGAATTTGTTTTTTTCCTGCTCACGTGGAGGATACGCAACCCGGTAGGCACGCCGCCCTCACTGCCCCGCACTCGACGCCAACAGGCCTCCCAGACCTCGGGCAAGGCCAAGCACACCCAACTAGGCACGAAGCCAGAATCTCTGACGAGAGTATTCTCACGCCACCCACGACTGGAGGATGTCACGTCTACGCCACACCCTGTGCCAGCAGCCAACAAGCTACCACTATATAAGTCTGGCCGCAGCCAAGCTTGGGAGCCATTCTTTCGCATCTCTAGCAATCTTCGAGTTGGCATCGCTGCTACTTACTATGTACGTAGACAACCAGTCAACCCAACGACATACGAACGCGAATATAATTTTTTAACTTCACTTTGTCTTCTCTAGACACCTTTATTTAGCAGTTTAACTTTAACTCTTTATTTTTCATCTAGAATCAATATTTCCCTCTTACTTAGAACCAGGTCACCTACACCTGGAACCATGCAGTTACCTTCATCCATCCTCGACTTGGTAGGAGGTAGCACTGGTTGAATTGAGGTCTCAATAAACACACGTTGCTCTCTACCTTCCTGTTTTTATTTCTATCCACAGTTGAATGTAGATTTCTCTGTGCACTGTCGATGGAAACCGGGAATTTTATTAAACCAAATTTAGACGGCTACCTATTTCTTCCCAGCTACACATCAGCACTGTCAATGCTCGTGGGGGAAAAACAGTGATGCCACAACCACTAGCAACACCTTCACACCAGGAGGCACGACAGACTCAGGTTGCTTCGCACCATACGCACTAGTTAGTGTGCGGTGACGGTGACCTACAGTGTTGCCAGGCATCCTAGTGCGAACACACAACCAGTAGAGACCTGGCGGTGCACATGGCTCCACATCCCTGATCAGTCCGCCTACTGTGGGGGATCAGTGAGGACTCTTTATTGAGCTCGAGCCGGCAAGTCACTATTGGGTTACACTGTTAGTATTTCTATCTCAGTGCCTCACAAGAGGAGTGGTAGAAAACGCAGGGAGCATCACCTGGCTCACCCTACTCTAAGGCAGAGGATAGGATCACCCTATTCTACGCAGGATAGACAGGTGGAAAAGGACCATGCCACCGAACTCAGATGACGAGTAGTCGTGCCTGCTCCGGTTGTGTTCATTAACTTTCCACCGTGTGTCCGCATCCACTCCAAGTGTCACTCGATTGTCGCCGGACTTCGGACTGATACTGAAGTGCGCCTAGGCTGGGACAACCACACGTTCTGGTCTAAAGAAGTTCGTCTGTGGAACATCCATTTCGGCATCGACATAATCCATCCCGCCTAAGGACATATCTATCTAGAATACACAACCAGAAGTAAGAGTGTATAAGAACTAGCCAACACCCCTTGTCTCATTCCAGCTACCTAAGCTGCTTTAGGTCTAGTGGATAAAATCATCGACTAACATGTCCAGTCAGTCTAATCGGACACGCATCAACAGAGTAATCGAGCCCTCAGACAGACCGTACAACTCGGCAATCACACTTGCACCAAAGAAAGACTACTTTGAGATTTTGCGTTGACCTCTGGCCTATTAATCAGATGACATGCAGCGCATTCCCACAGTCTTCCGCAGACCGAGAAAAGCCCTCCGACCAGAGCTTCCTCTAGGCCCGAAATTTTTCGAGTAAATTTGACTAGCTCGTTTGAAAATTATGAGTCAAAACAAAAAAAATTGTGAGTAAGAACGAGCTTACTAAATTTTATTAAAAAATAATTTGACCCTTTTTATCTTTTCCTCCTAGTTGAATATTAAATCAAATACATTTCAATATGCGTTATAAAATTGTGAATACAGCACAATTATCAGTGGAAACATTTGACACGTTCATGATGACTGCAAGACTATTTGCATACTTTTGAATTATAGTAATTAGAATCTTATTACAGTATGAGCAAAGTTTTCTACTGCATCATCAAAACAATTAGCATTTCTAAATACCAGTTTCTCGTAGGAAGAGGCGCAAAACAACCTCGTCTTGCGAAACACGATAAATGGGTTAAACTTTAGTTTCCAGCCCCACCAATGTAATAAACAGAATCTTAACTAACATATTACTAAGTCAAAACAAAAACAAAACTGCGCCAAATACAGCAAGTCATCCTCACGTAACCTGGGGAGAAAAAAAAAAAAAACCCCACACACCCCACACACATTTTGTAATACCATAAATATACGAATCTACGAAGAATACTGTGTGCCTTGTTACATAAACATGCAGAAAGAGCCTAGTGGCAATAGAAAATTTTGCTACCATTTTTGAGTTAAGTGTTCAGTAATTTTTCTATTTATCACATTTGTCTATTACCAACGAGGGCACATTAATTGTGACAAAAAGTGAAAAAGGACGACATGTAAACAAAATTAGTTTATTTTAAAGTCATCGAGATCAGTTTAATTCTGAAACACAGCGATATCCCATAAGTAGAGATGCATGTTTTCGGAGAAAATGTTTTCTAGATTTCGTCAGTTTTGATTATATGATATTGGTCGATTTTTCGTTACTTTTTTTTTTGATCTCGTCAATTTTAAAAAAGAGCTCCTGTATTTAAAAAAAAATATATACAAGCATGATTAGCCACACCTTTTTACAGTGAAAAAAATTGGCAAATTTTGTCCTTTACTTGATTTAGGTACATTTTTCATTATTTATGTAAATGATTTCGGTGCTTTTCGTTAGTATCTACAAACATAAACTGCACGTTTGAAATTAGTTTTAAAAAAGTTTTTGTGGTAAACCATGGTATTGAAAAGGCTAAAAACAACATATCACTTCATGCAAGTATTTATAGTTATAAGACCAATAATAAGCAACCTAATTCTCGTGCTTGAAAATTTGCATGCAAATACAGTGTTCAGTTGTAATAAGTGAAATAAACATTCAAATATTTTTGAACAAACATAAATGAGGCTAATTCAGCTTCAAGTAAATGCAAATGTAGTCATCAATTTCATATTTTCTGCTGTGTTGTCATTCAATTTTTATAATCAGGTAGCAACATTATATTCTCAGCATTATTTTCCACACTGTATCTATTTAAGTGAATGTGGAGTGGACAGCAACATATATGCTTACAGCAATTTTTTTAATTTTATAACTAAATATTTATTTAAAAATTAAACATACGCTTGTGAAGCAAGTATGCGTGTCAGCAATTAATTCCCTTCCTCAGCAGGTTCCAACATTTTTCAGACAAAAATATTCGCAAAAAGAAATTAAATTCCAGGATTGAAATTAATTATGTTAACGTGTGAACAATTGTACACCTTTATTTTCAGTAACTATCAGGTCTGGTCTGTAAAAGTGAAAAAGTCGGATAAGGCAGTCTGGAATATTTTAGACCTAGACCCAGCATAGGTTGGATACAAGGTAGCTATTTACATGAAAACAATTTTAGAGGTTAGGCAATACAAATATGGTCAGTGGGTTAGCATTTATTCCAAGCACGGGTTTATACAAACTTTTTTAATACCTGCAATGTACTTATTCATACACTTCCGTAACTTCGGGTGATCAACTTTTTCCAATGGAATGTTACCTTCCATAAAAGCGGGGTTTGTTGACAAAACAAATTCTTGTTTTTCAACTCTCAAACATTTCGACAGGGAAACAAGATCGGTACGCGAAATTTGACGTTTTACACCAGACGTCGACGCACCCTGAACTTGTTCCGCTTCCATTCCTACAGCTTTGTTGTTGTTATGAGAAGCACTGCCCTGAATGTGCTTTAAACAAGTGTCCTTTCTAGACAATTCTATTCGTACATAAATTTGCACATAAGTATTTTAATAACTTTGCCAAATACACAAAACCTTCCCGTGAGAAAATTCTTTATTACAGTCAAATACTGATACAACCATTATTACCACACACATCCGGCATCTTTGTTTAGCCTTTAGCATCACCTTTATCGGCTCTCGGCAGCAATATTACGATATATATTGCATGTGTTACAAGATATACAGAATACTTGCAATATATATTGTAAATTTGCGATATAGCTTGGAAACAACTGTATATATCACAATTTTCATGATACTTATTGCACAAATGAGTAGTAATTGATTCTATTACTATATTGATTATGTGGAGAAATACGTTATTTCGCTGATTTATGAATATTAGTCAATTTCGTGGAGATGAATGGTTTTCATGGATTTTGCGCACTGCGAAAAACATGTGTGCCTACCCATTGGAGTATACGCTCATTGGCGATATTGCTTCGACAGTGTATATTCAATATATTGATTGTGTCGACTTTTCGATCCTGACTACACATTAAAATGATTGATCGAATTAGCACCATAAACATGTTAATTCATCATGGAAAAGTATTTTTTGCATATTTCTATAGTTTTTTTTGTTGTTTTTTGCCAAGTGTGTCATTTTTCGCAAGACACCGTATTTTGTGTTAATTTCGTGATTTTGTGGCCCCGAAAAACAGATGTGTCTACTCATGTGTGATTTGACGCAGTTAGTGACTATCAGCGTGAAACAAAAAAAAATAGCAATGTGAGTCAGGCTGGCCTGAAAAGTGCTTATTTACACGTAAATTGTGAGTAAGCAGAAGACCTGCCTCCGACCTGTCCAAGGGGTGCGGGGGTCGCTAGACTTGTATCGGTGGGATTGGTTAAAACAGGGCAGTGGGCTGCGCCACACATTTCCTATCGCCCTGTCTGGAGGCTGTTGACATGTTTACTGCCTCTCCACGAAGTTTGGGCGGAAGTGACATCGGCTGCAGGGTGCTGCTCTCTCTCAGCATCCGTCCTAACTAGCTTCTTCCTCTCTGCTGGGTCAGTGGCTCGGTGGGTATAACAAGCTTCGATTTCGGGGGGTGGTGACTGCATGTCCGCGTATGAGTGGGCAGTACAATTCCCATTGTATACCAGCGTGTCTGTAGTTCGTACTGCTTGGATCAACCCTGTAGCCACAGATTCATTGCCTGCCGGTGTTCGACACCCCGAATTGTTATCATCGTGTGATGATGGGGCCAAGTCGTACAGTAGTGAGTGTATGCTCGCTGCGCAGTAATGGCATGCGTCAACATTATTTCGTCAACAAATATAATTTCTGGGCCCTACGTATCGACATAGGAAAAAGTGGTACTGGAATAATTCTAGTTTTAACGTACAGTATATAAAGGAAGGATCACACATAGTATGAGCTTACAGCTTTCCAAAATCAAACGTGTTAGGATATCATCATCGAGCAACACGTAAACAAGTGCAACTTAAACCAGGGCACCCAAGTTCAGACTAATTGCGACACAGCCAGGCGCTCCGGCAACAAACAACCTGCAGTCAGCTGCAGTACTCACCGGGTTGTACTGCAGTGCTGTCACATACGCCTGCACAGCCTGCTCCATGTCGCCAGCGGCCACGAGGGCCGCCGCCAGATTGATGTACCCATCTATGAAGTCTGGCTTCAAGCGTACAGCATGCCTGTAGTTCTCCAGTGCCTCCTGAAGCTGCGCACGCTCCTTGTACACATTGCCCAAGTTGCTGTACGCTTCTGCTAGCAATGGGTTCTGCTCTATTGCCAGAGTGCTGAAATGTGCGGATCTGTAACCAAACAACAAGCACAGTAGCTAAACCACTTTATGCACTAGACTGCGGCAGGCATTGACATCTGAAAAAACCCACCAACATAAAACACTCGTGATGCTATGACATAGTCACTAATATTAATACAGATTTCTGTTATTCATTGTAAGGATGTGTAGGACATAAATAATTAGCGTTGTGTGAATATCAATAAACTGGAGGGGGGGGGGGGGGGACCATAACTTCATTTTCGCTTTGGGAAGAAATTTTTTTTGCTTAAAAAATTGTAACGAAACAAAATTGTTTGATTTTGATGAATAATTAGACGTTTAAAACATGTTAATTTAGTGCACCAAGAAAAGAAATTTTTGTCTATAAATAACGGTTTCTTTTCATTAAAAGTAATTACAGACCTACATGAAATTAAAATTTAAATGTAGGCAAGAACCTTTGTGGTAAATACTTCAAACCCTAAAATTCTTCGATCTGGTTTTGCAACAAATTTGTCACGATTTGCTAAAGTGTTATATAATTTACTTTTATCCAGCATGAGTTCATATGAAATAATTTTTCATTTTAGTTTCAGTTTTTCACAAAAGTTAACACTTTATTTTTGTTTCAGTTTTGTGGAAAATAAAAAACCCTAAAAAACCAGGGCTAAAAAGGTTCATCACATACTATAATACTACAGTAGGAGCAGTGAAAAACAGAAAGGCACTCACTTGTCGAGCCGCCGGCACTGGAAGTGTATAGACGAGAGCAGCAGGAGTACACCTGTGTTGTTAGACTCCTGCCTCCACAGCTGCATGCAGTGGCGCTCTGCGTTCTCGTAGTCACCCGCCTGGTACTCCCGGTGGGCCAGCTCCAGCAATCCTGCTGGACAATAACATGCCATCAAAACACTTGCCGCTGCAGACAGCTACTTGTACATACAGTAAATACTACAGCACAACAAATCCTACCAGGTCGTTATGGCGGCAAAAAAATTACTGCTTGTACACTGGTGTCAGTTACTCAAAAATTCTAGTAAACTCCACAAACACTATTTCCATAAAATAATTATATGAAAATTATTGCAAAGAAACACTTTTAATAGCACACGTCAATCACAGCCCTTTACGGTACACTTAACTTCCAAACACTACCAACATACATCACCAAGTAAAATTCAAAATGGATGATGAAAATTGATGCACGTTTGTTTCCTGTGTAAATGCATTATTGTAGCACAAATGTATCATGGCGATACACGTAAACTGCACATAGACAAAGCCCGGGAACGGATTTTCGTATGATATACTTAACAATATTATATTTTTGTTCTAATACTTCCATGTTACACATAGTGCAAAACTCTCATGAATATCAACAAGGTAAGACTTGTAATATTCAACAGAATTAAATTATATTCACACAATGCTTGGTTACTATAATTTATACCTGTATGTCCTTAGCATGCCTGCATAAACATACCCTGTGATCCACGTTTTGCAAATGCACATTGTGTATAAAAATCTCCCAAAAAATTCATGTATGTTGAACTAGGCCTACATGAATTTATTTTATTCTACTACTCATCCATTACTTAGTGCACTCCTCTCGTGAATATAGACAAGGTAAGCCTCAGGTAATTAACCAGAATTACATAATCTTCAGACACTATTTGATACCTGTACAACCTCAGCGTAAATGTGGTTTTACTCATTACATATTTGTTGCAAACTGTATGCTTATATTTAATACAATTATTCAACTCAATATAAATATATCCTATGTAAATTATATACGTTTTGTAGCATTAACACAGTGTATTTGATAATACGCCTACTTATCTGTTTTTATAAAACTACTTCAAGCTCCTCGAAAATTCTTTGTAGTTCTGATTACTAATAACTATTTTTTCCATTTTCGAAAAAAACCTGTGAAAAGTAACCACAAATGGATTATATTAAAAATACTCCAGGTAACTTTGTAAACACGTAGATGAAATAATTTTTTTTCTATTGTATTCAGAACTCTCAAATATACCAATATATTTAGAGCATAATACTCATTTTTTCCTTTCGTCCTTTTCTTCACAATATTGAAATATATGTTTTCATCGTAATAATTGTGTCAAAAAAAGAGAACAAATGATTGTGGAGTTAAATTTAAGTGCAATTTAATTCGCACAAAGGCCGGGCTACAATTGACATATGCCTAACACGTTCACAGTTATAATGATAAAGCACATATAAAACACAACACAAGCACAGTGACCTAGCTACAATTGATATAAATATAATAATATTAGTATGTTTATGATGCTATATTTGTACCGAAGAAATTAAGTTCTGTATAGTTGGCAGTGGTTTTTTTTCCTTCAAAAACAAATTTTTTCAATTGATATGAGATGTTTTTAAAATTATAAATTATTTTCATTTCAATATTTACTATTAACATTGCCTCAAAACGTTATAAAACTTCCGTGGTTGCATTTATCCAGAAATAAACAAAAGACAATATCTGCCCAAAAAATTAAGTAAAAATATACACTTTCTTGATTTGTAAATAAGTTTTTCATTTGATAACGTAGTATAAGCGTCGGGGCTTCTGATTGGCTGAATACTGACGCACAGCAATATTAATAAAAAAAACCAAGTTGAACTCGCCTTATTATAACTGTGATTAGGCAAGCGCTTATAGCTATACGTGATGTAGCCACACGAACTGAAAACAATAAGTTCAACTCATACATATCACTATGTGGTGTATGATGTACTTATAGCAATTGTAGCCCGGCCTTAAGCTTGTTTTGTATTGTTGCATTAATAAGACATGCTTGCATTATCGAATTCTCAATGTAGCACAGCTAACCATTCTCTCAAAGAATAAGCTGTTGTTATTTTTACATAATCGACTCCCCAATTTCTAGGCCAATAAACTGTGAGAAATTTTTTTAGCTACGTTACAGCAAATATTAATTTTCGTGACAATAACATAAATAATGAGTACTTTTAATTCAAGCATCTTACCTACAGTGGAGAGCTGTTGGATGTCGTTCATTTTCAGAATAACATTGGCACCCGTGATTTGCTGATGCTGGGCTTGCTGCGACTGCAACGACGACATTTAAACCTTTGGGCTTATCGGAGCCCAGAAATATCAGTAAGAACACGACTTTTATCGCCGTTAATAGTCAGCTTCACTCGACTAAACATTAAATTTATACATTCATTACGAGTCGATCAAAATGGACGACACAAACACTACGCAATCAACTCTGCAGCGCTTCTCGCCCACAAAACCTTGCCAAGGATACGTAACGTGAGTCAAAGAGTCGAGCTTGCGTACATGAGTCGTAGAGAAATCTAAAAGGATAAAAAATGGCATAATATTTTAATTCCAAATAATTGACCAAAAAATCAATGTTTACACGCAATAACTGGTAAAAACACTGAAAGATAGTTTTTTTCTTACTACTGCGAAATTACATTTAATATTTAAAACTGAATAATAAAAAAAAAACAGTAAATAACGAATGAAATTATAGAAATAATCTTTCATTGAGTACTAAATTTTTTGATACTTAATAATTTTTTATTGTTATGATACTTCCACGCATGACGGCATCCTGACTCCCAGACCGTCTTCCACGCAGCGCACCCGCGCAACACCCGACACAACATGCTCTCTACATGTAGTGCGAGGCCATGATGGCCGAATAAAGACAAGTTTTAATGGGTGCAAAACATAATATGCGCAACCGTTGCAACAAATATGGAATTAAATATGAAAAACTCAAGGGGCTAAAATTGTAACAACATAACAAGGAGAGAAATATGCGCCCAAGCAGATACCACCACAAAAGTGCAATTGCTTTCGCTGTGCAAGCATAGTCAAAACATGTAGCTAACAAGGAACATGGCTATAATTAGGTATAACGTGTGCCACGTGTCCGGAGCCAGAAAGCATTGCAAATACGAAGTATGCATGCACACTCAATGCAAGGTTCAGTGCAGTGAGGTGCGACAAAAGTCTAAGACTCAGTTTAAAGGCAAAACACAACACGTAACTTTAGAACGCCACACACTGTAGTAGGCTCAGGGATCTGCAAAAAAAAACCTGATATTTTAAGTGTTAATAATAAAAGGATATTTGTATTTGATTTAGCAACATGCATGTCCACGTGTGTGCTTCATGTATGCGAGGAAACAACCCAATACACATGCAGTGTTATTAAAGTGTCTTTTATAGTGTTCTGTTCATGTACCATTCTTAACGTGTGCCATCCTCATCTAATTCACCCAAATCCAGCACTGTAAATTTATGCAGAGTGACAAATGAGAATTATTTATGAATGCATCAGCACTACGTAAATTGTGCAAAGTTTTTTAATTGTGTCGTACGTTAAAAAAGTAGTTCCACGCAGTCCGCCGGCCCTCCAACAGTGGCCGATGTGCCACGCTGAGCAAGTCAGTCAGCGTCGAGCATCTCGGGAGTATGGTTGTGTGTTACAACTGTTCAGATTCTCGTGCTCGTACATCTTTCAACTTTTGTTTGCAATCATTTTAACTTCAATAGACATTCATTAATATCAGAACCATTGTTCTTTAGCCGCTGGTGCCATCCGCTTCCCCAAAGCCCGTTTGACAGCCATCACCGGCAGCTGCTGCATCAAACAACACTCTACCGGGCACTTGTACACACCGGTTGAAAGTGCACTGCAGCAGTTACACCAGAAAGAAGCTAGATCACGAGTGTGGCCATGGTGCCAGTTGCAGCACTCGTGTCGTGAGCAGTTCAAGAAAGTAGGAGGGGAAAGCAAACTACATGTGCCAGCACAAACACCTTTTTTTTTTGAGACCCTGTTAATTAGCACATAATTGAAAACAGTCTTTATTATAAAACACTCAAGGACGCCCACCCATGCAATGGCAAAAAATGAAATACTACAGTATTTAAATGCTCTCGCTGGATTTAGCGTACTTGTTTGTCAATCTCTGTTTTTTCCCATTCTCATGTGTTTCACCCTCATTTCGCTTCATCCAGTGATTTGTTGTTAATAAAGGGTTTTCGTGTCTAGAGTATTTGTTTCTGCAGAGGTATCAGGCAGAAAAGCAACATGGATATGTCAAGTGAATATTTTGTGTGTAAGTAAATAGTCTGCACAGACTGCCTGCCCACCATCACCGGCCGGCATGCCGCGTTGGCCAGTTAGTCATACTTGTGTATCTCGAAGAAGCGGACGTGTAATAGACTTTACAATACAGGAACATATGTTTAATTAACCACCCAAGACTCTTCGCCTCTTCCGCATTATGATTTTGCATCGCCTAGGAAGGCATATATTCTCGGTCATTTTTTTGTGGCCCTAGTGGCTTTGTACAGTCGAAGCATGCCGTGTACCTCCTCCCAGAAGTCCGTTTGCCCGCCGCACCAAATCAACAAAGACTCCAAGAGCAACACAGCGAGTGTGTACACTCGACATCACAGGCGATGCAGGTGTAACCATCCTCACCTCTTATCACAGTGTTACTATGCATGTATATTGTTTATAGTGCAAGAGCTAATACTACCAATGCCATGGATCCTCCTAAGGGGAGTAAAAAGTGCTTTAATGGAAATGTGATGTTTAGCACGTAGTTCCATATGGGGTGCTAGACCGCCAAGCCGGCCAGCGCGGCACGTTTTTCCAGTCAGTCAAAGTTCATCTTGCGAGGGTTTAATGCGTTACATCGTGACTCGCGTTTCACACGGTCGGCGGACATCAACATTTGTTCAATCATTTATTCAGCAATAGACTTTATTAATGAACCGGAACCATTGTTTATCTGTCGCCAAGACACCACCAATCGTAACACCCACTGCTTACATCGCCTGGGTGGACTTTATTTGTAAAACCTAATATATATTGTGACCATGTGTCTATTTTAACCGGTATAATCCACACTGCCGAGTGTCGCTCAGATGCAAGTGTAAGTTACCTCAGACGAGGTGTGTAGATCAATACCTAATAAATTACGCAGTGATGCAAAATACAGCTGGTCTTAATTTCAGGTAGCCACATGGTGTTTAAGGTACGTGCCTTTTCCCGCCAAATTTACCATAAACAAACATACAGTACAATGAGTGTTTTAAATGGTTATGTATAACAGTAACGAACATAGTAAGTCAAATGTCGTACGGGTGTGTGGGGAGCACTGATGTCCCACAGTGCCGCAAGCAAGAATATACAATACTTTTCAGAGGAGTAATTCCAATCCCTGAAGGGATTAAGCTGTGGTCGTTGGGCGAACATTCCTGGGGACGAGTCAATACTACCAACATCTTTGAGATTATTCTGAAGAATTGTCTGGTACCCCCGGTAACCAAAATTCCTAAACTTTCAATTTAAATATATCAATTTACCGCTCCTTTAACCTAACCCCAATCCTCATCTGACCACATGACGCCACGTCAAAGTGTCGCCCAACTTAGGGGTGTATCTCTCCAGGAATTTCGGAAAAA
This sequence comes from Dryococelus australis, assembly GCA_029891345.1. Taxonomy (NCBI): domain Eukaryota; kingdom Metazoa; phylum Arthropoda; class Insecta; order Phasmatodea; family Phasmatidae; genus Dryococelus; species Dryococelus australis. The sequence goes on from CM057008.1 coordinate 60,164,865, forward strand.
TTCTTTTCCGAAAAATTTCCTGCAAAAATCTGAAATTTGAAAATTTTTTCTTCATAATTTCTACAATACCCGCAACGAGAGTGATACAGGGTCAACCAGGCGAACAGACAGAATTCTGTGGCAGTGTCGTGATGTCCAAATGCCCAGGACATGTCGGGAAGGACGTGCAGTGCCACGTGAGGAAAGCTAGCCAAAACAGCTTTGCGTCGCCATTACTTCAGCACAAGGGGTAGCGGCGAGAAAGTGGCAAAGAGCCGCCATCTTTGGACATTAACGTGACATCACAGCAGTGGGACAAAGGACACAGGGTGATTCGAGCATGCCAACCCCCCCCCCCCTTTCTCGCTTTGCAAAGCGCCGCGAGGAAAGATATAGAGAAACGAGAAGAGGAAGTAACATCTGGTCACTCCTAGCCCATGTTCTTCACCATGCACGGAGCGGAACAGCTGAGAGACCGCCGTCTGTTGACCTCTGCCCATGATGCACAGGACAGCCGCTCTCCCCAGATATTCCAGTGTCACACAACCATGCTTCTGCGTCTCACACTTCTACGCCTCGCACTTCCACACCTCGTGCTTCCGGGCCTAGCACTTCCGTTCTTGTGCATCCACGTGGTGTTGTTAACGAACAACCATGGCTGGCCAAATCCTTGCGAGGCACCGGGCCCAAGGTGTTTGCTATGTTTACGCCCTCTACCAACTGACTTGGTATATTGGTATGAAATGGGCACACGCTTCTGCAATTGCACTCATACGACCAGTCCAGCAGTCAACCATGTTGTGAGCAACCACAGAACTGTGCTCCAAGAGGAAAGTGAGGAACATTTTTCATACATTAAAACTTCCATAATTCTTCAAAATTTTCAGCAAATGCACTGGTGCCTAAATTTTTGTGTGCGGGTTCGGGAACGACTCCGATCAGTTGCAGATAGTGTCAAGTGCAAGTGTACCAGAAATGTTTGTGTGACGCAGAAGCAACCACAGAAACAGGCTTACAATACATTTTGACGATTGCAGTGAACAGTTACGACCACAAATGCTCCAGAAAATTTATCGCGACTTGTTAACGGGATCGCAGCACCCGTTTGACAAAATTAAACATGCGGAAAGCCAAGCAGAAGAAACGCAACCAGCGCAGCAGGATACGGCAAGCAACGAAACAGTACCGGAAATTGCAGCGAGTGAGAGGTCAAACACTCAGGGAACGCAACACACGGAATTGAATGGTAAGGCCAAGGATGTTGACAGTACCACAATGTCACCTGCATCAGACACACCCGTGACAGCTGACAACAGTCCAGCGCCAAAGGAACAGTATCCCCAACCCATGCAAACACTTCCACAGCTACCTCCACCACTCCAGTCGATACGTCCATACTTACAACCGTTCACAGCCTATCCTGACCAACAATTTTATCCGCAAGTACTGCCACAAAATTTCCTGGCATCTTTTCCCACACCAATACTACTCACTTCATTTTCCGCGCTCAGCTACGGAATCAACGAAGCTCCAAGTTGGCCCCCGGACAAAGAGCAACAGAGAGAACAGAAGACCAGCCAACAAAGAAGCATAGAAATAACATTTACTGGCACCGTAAGTGAGGACCCCTGAGCATTCCTCAAATAATGCAATTCCCGCTTAAAATGTTACAGCGTGTGAGAAGACGAGTGGGCCAGCTACATTGGCAACCAACTACAGGGAGAGGCGAACAAATGGTGGACCACAACAAATCACTATGGAATGTAATGAGAGGAATTTTTGCACTCATTTCATTGCAGTGTATTCTCATTTGTGCAAGCACAAAGTAAACTGCTCTGGCAGGAACAGCGGCCAGGTGAGCAACTGCCCACCTTCATCACCCAGAGGGTGCACTTAATCAAGCTTGTACCTGCAATTGCCAGAAAGGGAAACACTGGAGATTGTGATGGAGACTGCATTACCTGAGTATCGTGTGGCACTACTGCCATTTCTCAACAGCATGATGGAAGATGAATTGAAAGCAGCGATTGTCTTGGAACGCAACGCTGGTCCAACGTTCTGCGAGAGTGCCACCACACGATGGCGACACGAGTCGCGAATGGAATATGGGTTCATACAACAGGAACGGGTAGATCGCTACCCTGGACATTCTGGACAGCAACAGAGAACGAACAGTGAGAGTAACAGCAAAGTGAATAGTGAGTGCCACGATGATAAGCCGGCAAGAGAAAATGCAAAATGGAATGTCGGGCAAATGCGAGTCAGACCGGCAGAGGTCTTTCATTGGCACAGAAAGTGCCCCATTAATCCACACTTAGACAGCTACAGAGGGCCCACATCAAAGCAGCAGGGAAACAGGGGTAGGGGAAAAAGGGCCCGACACTCTTTTCTCCCCGGCAGCTACAACAGCCAACACAAGAACCCGACAAGAAGCACTATTACAGCAGGTGAGTGGGAACAGCGCGGAATTTATCGGAGTTCTTGTGTATGTAAACGGATAGCCTGACACACTCTTATCGACACAGCTGCATCGCATCATTTTGTATAACCTTTCTTTGTCAATCCTAAAGACGTAACACCTAATAATAATGTAATCAAACTCGCATCTGGTCAGCTGAGTAGTGGTGCATTGGGACAACCTACAGTTACTGTCAATGTGAGAGACATTGAAACAATTACAAATGCGACAGAAACACCAGAAATGAGAGAGGATACGATTTTAGGCATGCCTTGGTTACAGGAGCAGAACACAGTAGTAGAACTGGCTGCCAGATGCATACATTATGGCGCAAAGGATAGGCGCACTGTGTACAATATTGATAAAACTTTTGCAGTTAACCTAGCCCCAGTTTCACTCTCGGAATTCGATTATGACGTTCTGCCACAGAATCAGGCAGCATTTCAAAGAAAACTGGATAAGCGTAATGACTTTTTCGTGAAAGTAAATGCACTCCGAATAACGACTGTGGCCGAGCACGAAATAAACCTCACGCAAGAGGGAGCACTGTATGTTGGCCCACGGAGTTATATACAGAACCAGAGCTAGATCATATGCGAACAGATGAGTGAAATGTTAGCGGACTGAGTAATTGAATCCATGTGTAGAAAATTTAATTCGGCGATAACATTGGCACCAAAGAAGGATGGCTGTTGGCGTTTTGGTGTCAACTTTCGCCCCATCAATGAAGTGAACTGTATTGACTTACCACTTTACATAAGTGTCAAAGATGCTATCACTTTGCTAGGAATAACTACCATGATTGAATCACTCGATCTCCATAGTGGCTATTGGCAGATCTCAGTAAAACCGCATTCACCACATCAGACGAGCGCAGGTATCATTATTGTGCAATGCCATTCAGTTTAAAGGGAGCACCAGCAACATTCCAATAAATTATGCTTCGTATCCTGGACGGACTCATCTGCAATTTTACATTAACTTACTTGGACGATGTAATCATATTGTCCAGTAGCAGGGAACACTACATCTTCACGTGTCAATGGTGCTATAACCACTTGCAATAAATTGCCTAACCAGTGCGGTGAACAAGTGTCATGTAGGAAAGAGCAAGCTGCAGTTCCTAGGGCATTTTGTAGACGAGGACAGGAATACGCCAAACCCCAAGAAGTTACAGCTAATTGAGAACTATGCAGCACCACATAATCGCCAACAACTGCACCGATTTTTCGTGCTAAACAATTAGCTACAGGAGTTCATCGAGGATAGTTCAGTCGTGACCGCGTCTCTCATGAACCTACGTTCACCTCACAAACGGTTTTTGGGGGCGATGCTGAAGAAAAGACGTTCAATGAGATCAAAGTACGTTTCTGATCCTGCCCTAAACTCGTGAGATACGATCCAGGAGAACATTTGTATTTATAGATGGATGCCAGCCAGGAGGGGCTGAGCCCCATACTGTACCAATGCGCGGAAGATGGCATGAGATGCATAGTTGATTTTGCAAGCGCGAAACTTGGCCATGTAGAAAGATGCTACAATGTTAAAGAGAGGGAAATGTTAGCAGTCGTATGGGCTGTCAAGAAATTCAGACCCTACCTGGAATACCAGAGTTTTACTCACAGGATAGACAACAGATGTCTAGTGTGGCTGCACACGATGAAGGAGGCAAGAAGTAAGCTGACGCGGTGGGCGATGCTCCTGCAGTCGTTCAACTTCAGTGTGGAGCACGTTCCTGGGAAATAAAACCAGTTAGCAAATCTTTTATCGCTCATGTCCTACAAAACACGATCGTCACAGATGAGGCAGAATGGGACGACGTGTTACCACCTGGTTAACAAGAAATGTTCAGCGAGATAAACGTCAACAAACTGCAAGTTGTAAACACGGAAGTGTTAGTCGATGAATTGTACCACGAAATATGAAACACGCAAGACAGCTTTACACTGGCGAGGGAGAAAAAGGCACTGTGAGACACAAACAGTAGAACAATGGCACGGAATTGACAATCGATTGGAAACTTGTTCAGTAAAGAACGCAACAAAATGGAGACTGTACGTGCCACTAACTGCAGAGAAAAATTTTAGACCACGCGCACACCAGTCACGTAGTGGGACACCCAGAAACGAAACAGACACTAAGGAGTGTGAAACAGCACTTTTTCTGGCCCGGCTTGTCTTGCGACGTGAGGAGGTATGCACGAAATTGCATGAAGGGTCAGACTTTTAAATCGTGCAAGAATGATGTTATTCAACAGCAACAGCTACGTTTGCCCCGACGTCCTTACGAGACTGCCAGCCTCGACTTGATGGGGCCGTACCCAAGGACATCTGGGGGGAAAAGATGTATCCTGGTGGTAACGGATAATTTTTCCCGGTGGAGTGATTCTTACGCGAAGAACAGCGCACAAGTGGTAAATTATGTCAAAATGCTAGAACTAATGTTTTTTTCATGCTGGGGTTACCCTAAACAGGTAATCACAGACAATGGGACACAATTCTCCACATGCAAGTTGCAGGAAATGTGCACCAGGTGTGGGGTGTACCATTTAAATATGGGCAGTGTACCACCCAAGAGCTAACCCAATGGAATGCCACAATTCGGACCTGATGGTCTGTCTGATGGCGCGGCTGCTATGAGCGACCACGTCAAGGACCTGGGACTCGGATCGGGTGCAGCACTTCTGGGGAAGGGTGCCCCCCATCACAGCGCGAAGAGTTGATGGGCACATCACATCAGCAAGGAGAGGAGCCGTACCAACAACAGGTGGGGAGTAATCCGAGGGTGGCCGATCAACCCCATTAGTCGCTTGACTGGGTCACTACCGGCAGCGACAACAGCATGCCCATGAAGACATCAGCAGCAGCGACAGCAAAGATATCGGGTCAATTGACTCGTGGCAACTTCGATGGGCCCGGCAGAGGAGACAACCACCAGCGGGATGTATGACGTGTGTGGGCAACCCAATGCCACGTAGAGTGAAAGACCACACGGGACATCTGCAGCAGCTGGTGGTACTGGAGCATAAGGGGTTGGTAAAGATGTCCTTACGCCTTACAAGAACGACGAGCAGACACCAGGTCATGCCTATGCTGCAAGTGACGTATGTGGCTGCAAACTGTCTCGCAAAGGGGGTTTTGACACATGCCATGTACCTCCTCCCAGAAGTCTGTTTGCCCGCCGCACGAAATCAAAAAAGACTATACAAGCAATGCAGTGAGTGTGCGCATTCTAAGCGGCTGGCAGTGCAGGTGTAGTGCAGTTGGTAGTGCCACCGGATCAATGCAAGTACAGTGAGTGCCCGAGCGCAGTGATACAAAAGGTGAACTCACGTTTTCTGTTTAAATATTTTAAAGGGCTTAATGAAAATGCAAATCGTACATAAGAACACATGTACATGTAAACACCCCAGGTAAAAGTCCTTAACACCATAATATCTTTCTTTTACAGTGTTTTATTGTATGTACGTATTTTTCATTGCCATGTTTAAGCATCCTCATCTCATAACACATTGTCATTATGCATGTATATTGTTTGTAGTGCAAGAGGTAATCTTAGCAATGTGTGTGGTCCTCCTAAGGCAGGTGAAAAGTGTTTTCATTTAATGTTATGTTTAGCAAGTAGTTCCATGTGAGGTGCTAGCCTGCCAAGCCTGCCAACACCGAACGTTTTTCCAGTCAGTCATAGTTTGTCTTGCGATGGATGTAGCGTGTTACATTGCAACTCGCATTTCGCACGTTCGGCGGCCATCAAATTTTTGCACAATCATTTCTTCAGCAATAGACTTTATTAATTAACTGGAACCGTTGTTAATCTACCGCCGAGACACCACCCCTCGTACCACCCAGTGCTTGTATCGCTTGGGTGACCTTTATTTGTACAACCTAATAATATTGTGACCACATGTGTGTTTTAATCTGTATAACACACGCTTACAGGTTAGTTCAGGTGCAAGTGTAAGTTACCTCAGACGAGGTTTAATGTGTTGCGCCTCCAGAGGTACTGGGATGTGTTCATGTCCTGCCTGGGTCGCCTGGGGGCAGGTGGAGAACAGGAACTGATGTTGCGATCTGCACCATGTTCGGTAGAGTAAACGATGTTGAATGGGATCATGCAGCCGATGGCCTACGGCGACTCTGGATATGCGGTCAATGTGAAGGAGAGCTACTTTAATTGACAGTTAAATTAACTTTAATGTAAAATATTTCCATAGGGGCGAAGCTGTCGGCCACTTCGCACACCTATATTATCACTGAATTTACTCTGCTTGTAGGAGGCAGGCCCCGTAAATACAAAATATACACTGAAAAACACTTTTGTGTTGATGCTGCTATAAGGGTGCAGTACGCGATGAACTCTTGAGAGTTAATACAATAAAACACATCAACTTATGGTATGACTGTTTTATTACCGCAAAGGTACAATGAAATGTTGCTGCACATGAAAATGGGTACCCTTGGTTAAGCGGACCTAGCACTCTGGAACTTCCAGTGGTCACAACTGTGGAAAGTAAGGTATAGGCCTTAAAGTTAGAGTTACATAACAAAACGAATCTCATGCCTGAAGTCCTGGTATGGTACTTCAGGATGCAGGGAGACATCTCCTCTGCTAAATAGAGGTACTTAAATGTTCTTGGGTTACGTTACTATAGCGATGAAAGAAAATACAGTCGACATTGAATCACTGGAGGGGGGTACGCAGAGTTTACAGTCTGCCCTGGCAGTTGTCTGGAGTGCTGAAGTCTGACTAACGACAGGGCGTCGGATTCGCTGTACGTCCGTCGAATCCGGTGCCAAAAATGAAAACATGAAGAAACGTAATTTAATAACTAACGTGATAAATTAAACAAATTGGTGACATACCCGTGAACATCGGAGCCCCAGATATGGCTGTAGATCTGACTTCGCACTATGTCACTGCATTTGAAGGGTTGTATTAAACAATATGCCTCGGGTGGCTGATTCTTGATAGACGATTACATGTACACTCTTATAATTAACATATTAAAATCAGTATGTCATAATGGTTATAATTACAGGAACGCATATGGATGTGTGGACACATGGATTTCATCAGACGGGCGGAGCTATGCCCTGTCCTCTATAATATGTTATCTACTCTCTATGCTGGAGCGGGCGGTTTCCCTAGTTAATTATGGTGCAATCACCACTAAAAATGCCTAAAATGCTCCTACTAATTAATGTGGCTAGGGAGCCCGCCGATCGCCACTTTACACTTCCTGCGGATATGTGATTGCCCGTCATTTCACAATTTTTGGAGCCACATCGCATTTCTGATTCGGCCACGGGGCCCGTCGACATCGCACACATCGGAAAGCTATGGGAATAAGTGGCACAGCTTTTCCCAGCGTTCCATAAAATGGCTGTTTCGTCAAACTGTCGTGACTTCACGGGGACACACACATTTAGACTACATATCCATTCATCACGAGAGTTAACTCTTGTGTAGAATGTTAAATATTATGACCTGTGGCCACGAGTTACAGGCCGGCAAGAAAAGTGTAAATGCCGTTCTTGTCGGCCTGTAATGATCGAGACCGCGACATAATGTCGATCGGTCGAGTAATGCTGTGTGGTTAATGTATCTGCGATGGAACAAACGGGCACAAGGGATATGTGGACGTCAGGAACACGTCAAACGTTCCCCTCTCGGTCAACCGTTTGATCCTCCCAGACTTCCAAGGGACTGCCACGCCACTAGGTGAAACAGGATGTCGGAGGATGCAGCAGGTTGTGTTGTCTCAGGTTGTAAGGCCCGTGATGATGCTGTGCTGAGCTACCTACCAATGCTACAGGTTGGTGATATTGCTGATGGAGAAGTACCTCTCCTGTGCTCGCCAAAGGAGGTTGTTCCCTTCACAAGTAGTGCATGGTGGCCTGTGTAGATTCTGACTTTTGGAACGGCGGGGAAGGGTCGAGACCTGCTATTCTGTCGTTTCGTCATCGCTGCTGCTGATGTTGTTGCTGCTCTTCGGATCGCTCGATGCTCCTTCTTCTGGCAAGGGGAAAGGTATGCTGTCCCTTGCCTGTCTTGATGCTCCTTCTGATGAACCTTCCCCTGCGCCCCTGATGCGTTCCTCCAATGCGAGGTCAGTCGGTATCGTAGTCTGCATTGTCATCGTGGCGAATTCTTGTGGGGAGTTTCCCTGTGTGATTCTCGTGGGCAGTTTCCCTGTGTGTTGATCGGGCCCGCAATTGCCCCTACTGACTCGGTTTGTACAACGTCTTCCGAAGGCAGTGTCTCTACATAGGGTGCCATGTCACTCCGGTCTGGCTAACTTCGGGTGCAACACCTACGATGTTAATGTCATAATATGTTTGAGACGTTGTAACCACTTCCTTTGGCGTAACCTTATGGGCGTATAACTACAAGGTGTGGCAGTGGGAAAAAGGTGCCGAAGAGCGCTCCCATCTGTGTTTGGGCTTGCCTCTGCTCCACCATTGGGTGTTTCTGCTACATTATCTTGGCCATTGGGCCCTTCCTCTTGCCCAGGAGCCATTGCATTGAGTCCGTGCACGGTTAGGTGAAGCTCGTCACGGTGTATGGCCACCTTGCACCTGCTGCTGACCTTGATGAGGGAAGTTGTATACCCCGTGCTTTTACAACATGTGGTCCACCCTGCTTAGCGGCTAACCCTGAACAAAAGTTGCACTTTGCTCTATTCAGTCTGTGTTCGTGGACATAAACATATTGTCCTGGCCTGATCATCTTTGGGGGGCATGTTGTTGCTCGTACCCATTGTCTTATGTACCTCTCCTGTTAAATGTGTTAATTTTACAGGTCTTGCTCTTGGTGTTGTCGCCTGCCTGCTGCAATTTCTGCTGCACCACTGTTTGCCTGTCGGATTCTGAATTCCCCAGGGAGGGGCAGCTCCCTTCCCTGAAGAATTGCAGCTGGTGATTGACCTGTGGCTAGGTTCACCCACTGTCTGATTGTGAACAAGGCCACGGACAGATGTTCAGCCTAAATTGCGTGGTTTGATCCTACCGGCAGGCGCAACTGAATCTTGAGGTCTTGATTCTTCTTCTCAGTTGGGTTGGCCCACGAGTGTTACACGACAGGTATATTATGTTGGACTACCCACCTGGTACACAATGATCTCCAATACTTCCCTGCAAATTGTGTACCATTGTCTGTTAAGAGGGTGCGTGTGTAGCCCCATCGGGGGTAGAATTCGGTCTCCAGTACACTGGCTATGTTGCGTGCCCATGAACTGGAAACTGGGTATGCTTCCATCAATCTTGAGAACGAGTCACTCACCACAAGAATGAAACTCTTGCAGTTAGGGGTGTGCAGATATGGTCCCATCAGGTCCAGCGAGCTGGACTCGAATGGCTCCTGCAGCTTCCATGGCTGTTGTGTTACACCATCAGCGCTCATACTCTTGCAGAGATTACACTTTATGCATCCCCTCACGTATTGCATGACATCTCTGGTAATACCGGGCTAGTGGAAGTGGTCCTGCACATGTCTTGTGGTTTGTAATACGCCAGGGGAACCTGCAAATCGTGCATCATATGTGTGTGATGTAGCATCTGTGCTCATGCACTTGTTGGCACGTACATTTTCCAGGCTGCTTCAGGATGATGCTGTCGTGTCTCGATGCACGTTCCATTCATTCGCCACCACTCCTGTTAATTCTGCATGATGAAGGAGACACAATGTTGGGTGTATGTACACTGTAGTTGTGCAGTTAAAATACTGTCCTGCAAGTCGTCGACCTCGAGTTCTGCTTCTTTATGAGCCTCAATGACGGCACAGCTCACGCGGCCCTCGCCAGTTGTTAAGCAGTTGGCTTTAGTAGAGGGAAGTAGGTTGTCCCACACTTCTTGGTGCACCACTACTGTTTCGCCTGGTGCGCGTAAGAGCTCGTTTGCTAGTTGATTCCCATCTCCTGGTATGTGTTCCACATCGAAATCGTATGCTTGGAGGAGTGCCCAGAGCACTTATTTACTCCTGGCTTCTTTCATGCTGTGAAGCCAGAGTAAGCACCAGTTGTCAGTTCGTAGTGTGTACCGTTGCCAGTTCGTAGTGTGTACCATTAGTACTCTAGGTATGCCCTGTACCGTTTCACGGCCCACACAAATACTAGACACTCTCGCTCGTTCTTGTCGTATCTATACTCACTTGCCCCGAACTTTGCATTGCTGTATTCAGTGATGTGCTTCTCTTGGTTATCTCCAATTTGATTAAGGACTGCTCCCAAGCCCTTCTCACTTGTGTCTGTCTGAAGATATAAATTGCGACTTGGGTCACGTCGAGTCAATGTCTTGCACTCCCTGAACTTGCTCTTTATCTCTTGAAAACTTGCTTTGTGTTCCATTGTCCAAACGTACTTTATGTTAGGTGGCATAATGTCAGTGAGTTGTGCGGTTGTGGTTGCAAAATCCTGTGTGTTTTCCCGCAGCTAGTTCACTAACCCGAAGAATTTCCTCAGTTGCTTCCTCGTGCATGGACCCTCGTTCATATCGAATACCTGGACCATCATTGCCTGAAAATTTGCCAGTGCGCACATCAAGCCAAATTGTATTGCGCAGAAGTAGAACCTTCTCCCATCTGGGGCTGTGAACGCCATTTTGTGATGGTGTACAGGTATTATTGGTGGGTTGCTCAGAGTGATTTGGTTGATTGCTCTGAAATCCACACAGAAGCGCCACATCACGTCTTTCTTGGGTGACAAGGTGATTGCGATGTTGTAGTGGCTGCTAGTGGGTTCAGTCACATCCTCAGCTAGCATTTTTTTTCAATTTCATCTTTAATGACGGCGCATTGCTGCCACTGGTAACTTCTGTGTCTAGATAAGATCGGCTGGTAATGTTCCAGTGGAATACAATGCTCAGCTACAGTTGTTCGACAGAGTGGGTCTCCTGTCGCAAATATTTATTGTCGTTCGTCCAGCATGCATTGCACCATCTCGCCGGATTCCGGAGGGACCGCATGATCGATTTCGTCAAGTTGTACTCTGTACTCCAATACCAGTGGTTCGGGATTCGTTGTCGTACACCATTTGCATTTCCTTCAGATCGAAATGGATCCTACGATTAGCTGGCTCAACAATGGCTTTTTGTTCTCTGAGCTGGGTATACCCAAGATGGCATCCTCCTGTAGGTCTGCAGACACGAGGGTTGTGGTGATGGTATCCACATCTCTAATTCGGACGGTAATCAGTGTCTCTCCCATTGATCCCCCTGTGTTCTGATTCGTTGCGAGGTGTAGTACCTGTTTACTCGGTGTAATCTTGCTCGTGTCCACAAATCCGAAGCACACGAAATTATGACTGACTGCTCTGTCTATTAATGCATGGCATGGTTGCTGATTTAAATGGGCTGCAATTCTAATAATTCTGTTTTATATTTTGTTGATTTGCTGTATGCTTGGTTGATGACTTTAGATTTCTGCCTACTCTACTTTTGCAGGAGGCGTTTACCACAGGGGCCATTTGCCCTGGGGTAGTGAGCGTCCGGCTCACTTACCCCAACAGTACGACAGTACGTTTCCCGTCGGTGGTTTGTAGATATTATGAGGTTGGTTGGGTTTTGGGCAGTGATTCAGCCAAAGCATTTTCCCTTCTCCTTTGCAATAAAGGCACCCAAATTGAGGCTCTTGTGGGCCTCCTACCATGGCCGAGGTTGCTGATGCATGTAATGCTATCCTAGGTTCGGGGTATGTTCTTGTCCGGAACGCACCTGCTCCTACTACCTTCTTCACTGCCGGTTGATCCTCTGTCCGCACCCTCTGCTCAGCATTATTTCTCCAGCGCGAATGTAACCCGCCACCCTCTCTAGTCGCGGCATTTTGCTCTTGGCTGACTTGGTCCAGCAATGCAGCAGAGCAAAAGAAATCCTGCTTGCTACTGTGAATTAAAGATACAATTGCTAGTCTGTTTTTCGCTCTTTCAGTTGACGCAACTACTTCGAGGATCTCACGCTCGCTCATGTGTGGATGAAAATGTCTGATTTGCCCTATTTTCCTCTTGCAAATGCGGTCAGGTGTTCACCTGCTTTTTGCACTTCTAGCACAGTCCTGTTCTGTGATAGCAATGAGGATTAAGTATTGGAAAATCAACTTTGAAAGCTGCTAGGAAATTCTACCCACTCAATTCCGTAATGACTGATTGTTTTCCACCAAATACTTGCATCGCCTGCCAATTGAGTCCCTAGACAATATGGCCACTCTTTTTGGGCATTGTATATCTCTCTAAGTGTGTTGTTCAGTCGTTTAGGAATGCCTGCAGGCCCTCACTTGGTAGGCCTGAAAACTTAGGTAAATGTTTAAATAGGGCCGGTGTTTTACCAATTTCGACGGTTCTTGCGATTGCAGTAAATAATTAATGATTATTTTGATCGTTTTGTTGCGAGTACGTTACTAAGTGTGGTGTACCTTGTATCCCGGCTGAGTCCCGGCTGGGATGCTGATGGACCGGCTGGCCGGGGCTGTGGAGGTAGCGTTCGCGCGGCAGGAAGGAACTGCAATTAACCCACGGCACTTGGTGTGGTGGCCTCATGTATCCCGGCCAGGAACAACTAGTATGCAGGTGGGCCAGCTGTCCGGGACTATGATAGTGGGGGTCACATGCCATGAAGGACCTGTCACTTGCTCCTGGCACTTGGTGTGGTGACCCCCTGTACCCTGGCCGGGAACGGCTAGTATGCAGGTGGGCCAGCTGGCTGGGACTATGATAGTGGGGGTTACACGCCATGAAGGACCTGTCACTTGATCCTGGCACTTGGTGTGGTGGCCCTTGTACCCAGGCTGGGAACGGCTAGTATGCAGGTGGGCCAGCTGGCTGGGACTATGATATTGGGGGTCACACGCCATGAAGGACCTGTCACTTGATCCTGGCACTTGGTGTGGTGGCCCCATGTATCCCGGCTGGGAACGGCTAGTATGCAGGTGGGCCAGCTGGCTGGGACTATGATAGTGGGGGTCACACGCCATGAAGGACCTGTCACTTGCTCCTGGCACTTGGTGTGGTGGCCCTTGTACCCAGGCTGGGAACGGCTAGTATGCAGGTGGGCCAGCTGTCCGGGACTATGATAGTGGGGGTCACATGCCATGAAGGACCTGTCACTTGATCCTGGCACTTGGTGTGGTGGCCCCATGTATCCCGGCCAGGAACGGCTAGTATGCAGGTGGGCCAGCTGGCTGGGACTATGATAGTGGGGGTCACACGCCAAGAAGGACCTATCACTTGCTCCTGGCACTTGGTGTGGTGGCCCTTGTACCCAGGCTGGGAACGGCTAGTATGCAGGTGGGCCAGCTGGCTGGGACTATGATAGTGGGGGTCACACGCCATGAAGGACCTGTCACTTGATCCTGGCACTTGGTGTGGTGGCCCCATGTATCCCGGCCAGGAACGGCTAGTATGCAGGTGGGCCAGCTGGCTGGGACTATGATAGTGGGGGTCACACGCCATGAAGGACCTGTCACTTGCTCCTGGCACTTGGTGTGGTGGCCCTTGTACCCAGGCTGGGAACGGCTAGTATGCAGGTGGGCCAGCTGGCTGGGACTATGATAGTATGGGTTACACGCCATGAAGGACCTGTCACTTGATCCTGGCACTTGGTGTGGTGGCCCTTGTACCCAGGCTGGGAACGGCTAGTATGCAGGTGGGCCAGCTGGCTGGGACTATGATAGTGGGGGTCACACGCCATGAAGGACCTGTCACTTGCTCCTGGCACTTGGTGTGGTGGCCTTATGTATCCCGGCCAGGAACAACTAGTATGCAGGTGGGCCAGCTGGCTGGGACTATGATATTGGGGGTCACACGCCATGAAGGACCTGTCACTTGCTCCTGGCACTTGGTGTGGTGGCCCATGTATCCCGGCCAGGAATGGCTAGTATGCAGGTGGGCCAGCTGGCTGGGACTATGATAGTGGGGGTCACACGCCAAGAAGGACGTATCACTTGCTCCTGGCACTTGGTGTGGTGGCCCTTGTACCCAGGCTGGGAACGGCTAGTATGCAGGTGGGCCAGCTGGCTGGGACAATGATAGTGGGGGTCACACGCCATGAAGGACCTGTCACTTGATCCTGGCACTTGGTGTGGTGGCCCCATGTATCCCGGCCAGGAATGGCTAGTATGCAGGTGGGCCAGCTGGCTGGGACTATGATAGTGGGGGTCACACGCCAAGAAGGACCTATCACTTGCTCCTGGCACTTGGTGTGGTGGCCCTTGTACCCAGGCTGGGAACGGCTAGTATGCAGGTGGGCCAGCTGGCTGGGACAATGATAGTGGGGGTCACACGCCATGAAGGACCTGTCACTTGATCCTGGCACTTGGTGTGGTGGCCCCATGTATCCCGGCCAGGAACGGCTAGTATGCAGGTGGGCCAGCTGGCTGGGACTATGATAGTGGTGGTCACACGCCATGAAGGACCTGTCACTTGCTCCTGGCACTTGGTGTGGTGGCCCTTGTACCCAGGCTGGGAACGGCTAGTATGCAGGTGGGCCAGCTGTCCGGGACTATGATAGTGGGGGTCACATGCCATGAAGGACCTGTCACTTGCTCCTGGCACTTGGTGTGGTGGCCCCATGTATCCCGGCCAGGAACAACTAGTATGCAGGTGGGCCAGCTGGCCGGGACTATGATACTGGGGTCACATGCCATGAAGGACCTGTCACTTGCTCCTGGCACTTGGTGTGGTGGCCCCCTGTACCCCGGCCGGGAACGGCTAGTATGCAGGTGGGCCAGCTGGCCGGGACTATGATAGTGGGGGCCACATGCCATGAAGGACCTGTCACTTGCTCCTGGCACTTGGTGTGGTGGCCTCATGTATCCCGGCCAGGAACAACTAGTATGCAGGTGGGCCAGCTGGCCGGGACTATGATAGTGGGGGTCACATGCCATGAAGGACCTGTCACTTACTCCTGGCACTTGGTGTGGTGGCCCCCTGTACCCCGGCCGGGAACGGCTAGTATGCAGGTGGGCCAGCTGGCCGGGACTATGATAGTGGGGGTCACATGCCATGAAGGACCTGTCACTTGATCCTGGCACTTGGTGTGGTGGCCCTTGTACCCAGGCTGGGAACGGCTAGTATGCAGGTGGGCCAGCTGGCTGGAACTATGATAGTGGGGGTCACACGCCATGAAGGACCTGTCACTTGCTCCTGGCACTTGGTGTGGTGGCCCCATGTATCCCGGCCAGGAACGGCTAGTATGCAGGTGGGCCAGCTGGCTGGGACTATGATAGTGGGGGTCACACGCCAAGAAGGACCAATCACTTGCTCCTGGCACTTGGTGTGGTGGCCCCCTGTACCCCGGCCGGGAATGGCTAGTATGCAGTTGGGCCAACTGGCCGGTACTATGATAGTGGGGGTCACATGCCATGAAGGACCTGTCACATGTTCCTGGCATTTGGTGTGGTGGCCCTTATACCCTGGCCGGGAACGGCTAGTATGCAGGTGGGCCAGCTGGACGGGACTATGATAGTGGGGGTCACATGCCATGAAGGACCTGTCACTTGCTCCTGGCATTTGGTGTGGTGGCACTTATACCCAGGCCGGGAACGGCTAGAATGCTGGTATGCTGGTGGGCCGGCTTGCTGGGGCTGTGGTGGTGTGGGTCATGCGCTAAATAATGACCTGTCCCTTGCTCCTGATACTTGGTGTGGTGAACTGGTGATCTGTACGGATGTCGGATATATCACAGAAAGCCGGACGGAGTGCTAGGAATAACTCACATTTCTCACTAAAAGAGAAATGGTAGCGTTATAACTGGACAGAAATCATATTAGATTTTAAAAACCGGTTCCAGACTAACAGCAGCCATCCCACACTCATATCATCCGTGTGTGGGGCCCCTTAGAAATCTCCATGCCCAAAAGAAACGATAGATCTTTTTCATCAATACTGTAAATATATTTCATCTGTTTCATTAAGTAGTGATGTTAATTTTTTCTTTCGATTTATTTAAATATTCATAACTATGATAAGTTATGTCCAATAGCCGGGTACTGGTACGGTTTCAGTATGTTCTGTTCTGTATCTCGCGTTGTGTAATATCTGCCTTAGGTTTGTTTACGTCACGCAGGTGTTATTGGTCACCAATGTAAAGGCGACACCGTTGTGCCTACTACACTTGTGTGTCGACGCGTGCCTAGCGCTGCGGCAGCTAGCTGCCGTTTGACTCAGTGAGATGTTTACGTAGTCTCGTAAGCTGTTGTTCCCTCTGTCTCCGAGGACACTTAGCAGTAAGTCATTTAGGCTAGGTTACTATATCCTTTCTCTCAACTGGCTCTTACCGTCTTCTTCTGGTCTAGCAAAAACCAGTAAGTGTTTGCCCTGCTGACACTTACTGGCAGCTCACTCCCTTTCATTTTAGTTTCAGGAATGTACTGGGGATCCCGGGGGGAGAGGACCAATAGCGCCAATTCCCTCACCGCAGTCGTGTGCAAGCTTCACCAGCGCCAAATCCATGCAAAACTTAACAATAGCGCCCATTTCTCTACTAGTCTTTTCATCTCTATCAATTAACAATAATGTCCAACTTCCTTTCTCCCGTAGCATATCTATTTCATGCATGCAATAATTTTGAATTCTTTCCTGTCGACTGAGTTTTTACGGTGTCTATGCCGGTTTTCCCCAGACTCTTATTACTTATTAGTTATAGTTTATATATAAGTACACTTAGGGAGGTAGTCATGACCCCAATCTCTGACAATGGCTGCCCAATCCCTCTCTACCGCGATGCACGTCTACTTGGCATGAAATTCCCTCGCCTTTAGACGTATGGGGCTTCGTCCCCGTTCCTACCTCACACTCACACTTAATACTTAGCAACAGGGTTGGTTAAGAGAAAAAAATATATATAAAATCGGCCCTGTCTGTTTTGTTGGTACGCCTGCTACCATACGCCGCTTGACTGCAAAATAATCTCCGTTCTGATCTGCATGGCGTGGCCACATTTTCCTCGTCCAGCTGACGTCAGCACCGCCATTATGTTATTGAACTGGCAGTTTTGCTAGTCCGGCTGAGAGCGATGGACCACATAAATCGGTGAATTGTGGAAAACTTTAAAGTTGCACGAGGGTTTTCAAACGTTTTGTAATTTGTGTGGCCGTTACATTCCGAAAATTTGGCTTTGGTTGCCCTCCCAAATTCTGTTTCGGCTTAACTGTGGCGTCACGTTGCTGTGTGTCCTATTTTAACATGTCGTGCTCACCCTCTCTCTACCGCCCAAGTTTATTAAAATGTTTGTTGTACTCACTGTTTCCACGACTGCATCGTTTTAGAACGTAATCATTTCCGGTTGTATACTGTCATATTCACTGTAATAATTTTCATTGGCTGGAGCTTTGACAGATCTAACAAGACCGCCTCCCACAGTAATTGTTTTAAATCGTTTTTTAATTGTTTTTCATAGAAACGGAGCCTTTGATGGGCATACATTTTCTGCTCTCCTTCCTGTGTTTTTCTTTATAATAATCAAAGGGATGCTAAGCGGTACTCTAGAGTCAAGGAAGGATGTACCTTTTAAAACCTCTCTGGCAAAGTAAAGTTTTGGACAGTTGTAATTTAACTTCATCTTGAAATGGAGCCAAGGTAAATGTTATATATTGTAAGTGTTTTTCTTTTGGTGCTCCAAGCTATAAAATCGTGTTTTATTAGATCCATTTTCTGTTTATTAAATGGTAATTTATTATGAATAATACTCATTGACCGCTATGAATTTTACTTTTCTTTTTAATGATTGCTAGTCATTTTGGAAAAATTGTAATTATTTATAATCAACCTTGTTCAGTGTCTTATGGTTATTTCCGAACTGTCACAATATTTATTTTAAAATGTGGTTAAATGATAAAAAAAGGCTGAAAGGAAATATTAACTAGGATCTCAAAAGTCGTCACTTTACCATGAATAGCCTGTAGTAGGTTTTCTGACACTACAACGAATAGTTGAAATGGCGCGTGTCCATAACATTGTTAAAACCATCAAAATAAATATTGTGACATGAAAACGAGTTCGTAGTTGAGTCGTTATACACTACCTACCAAAAAGTAACTGGCCACCTGTCCACAATGTTTACTCGGTGGTTGTCACCCCGTTAGAATCTCGTAGGGCCACCTCTTGCGGCTATAACAGCAGCCACCCTGTCTGGCATGCTCTCTACGAGTGTTTGCAGGACATCCACGGGGATTCGTCGCCATTCCTCTTGCAACCATTCCATGAGTTGGGCAATGGATTTTGGCCGCACCTCATGAGCCCTCACCCGGCGATCCAATTCGTCCCAAAGATGTTCTATAGGGTTGAGGTCGGGGCTCTGGGCGGGCCAGTCCAATCGGCGAACATTGTTGTAGGCGTACCACTGCATAGTAGCCCTTGAAACATGGCACTTGTCATTGTCATCCTGGAAGTAACAAGGGTCCATTCCGTGAAAACGCCACAATGTTGGGAGCATTTCATTTTCCAGAATGTTACAATATACGTCTGTGTTCATTCTACCACTGACAAACACCAGCGGTCCTACGCCGAAGGCCGTGAAACACAAGTCAATGAGTACTAAATTACCTATCATCACGGGTGCCCCGTTACTATTGGTCGACAGTGTATTTGCACAAGCAGTCGTCGCTGAATTTCCCCCCCCCCCCCCCCCCCCCCCTCCCCCCTCCCCCTCCCCCCCCCCCCCCCCCTTCTCCATCCGTCTAGCGTAGTCTCATATGTGGTATGCAAGACCACGTAGATTTCAACTGTGTTATAAGTCACGGAGTTCTATTGTTTCATCTTGCAGGCGCTACATCGCAGGTCCCGTCCTGGTACTCCGAGTGTGGGTGTGATTCTGAAAATGTAATCACGTTAAAAATGCCATTAATAAATAATGTCCGAAATTGCAGGCTACCGGCGTGAGACGCAGAGGATAATGCACCGCGTAGCGCCTGCCGATATGCGACTGTATCAACGCTGTAGTCATGCCAGTTGCAGACTTGGCAGGCGCTATCCCCTGCGGTTGCGCTAGTACGTGGCTACTATAAATGATTCATCGGGTTTGCAAGTTCTTTATCTTCAAGAGTATTACACTGATAATAAATATCTAAAGATGAAAGGAACGGAAACTCGTCAAGTTTATTTTAACACCCTACAAGTGTTCTATGTGCTATCTCTTAGTCAAATGACACACGTCCAAGCGACAATGGAGTTCTGCCCATGCCTTCTGTAGCATCTCACCATCAATGGATATCACAACAGCACTGATGCATTCCCTCTAGTTGTACCAGCCTTGTAGGCAGTGTTGGGACGTAAACATGGTCCTCTATGTGCCGCTAAAATATGCCAAATGGTGTCAGGTCAGGAGAACATGGAGGATATGCTAATAGAGCTACACCACACTCTAAAATTTTTTTTTTGTACTTTTACACGAAAAATCCTTTGAAATTCAGTTGCCAAGAAAACCCTTTGTAAAATTACAAAGGTGTTCTTGTAAAATCTGCAAAACATTTATTTGTCATATTACAAATGATAGCCTTGTATTACAACTGACATTGGTGAGAAATGTACATAACATTAATTTTATGTACACTTATCAACAATGTTAGTTTTTCTTCTAAAAAACGAATGTGATGAATTAGTAACAGAGAAAAACATCTAAAGAAGTAATTCAAAATATAATTTACAAAAAAGAACTACGCATCGCTACACGGGGATTAGAGCTCACCCCTTGTATTATTAGCCCGCATCTTCAACCACAAGACCAACTTGACCTCCGATAATATCGCTTATTTTTACTGTTAGTTTAGGTGCAAGTACATACAAAGTAATATTGAAGTTATACTGTTAAGAAGAATAGGTACACGTATTTCACTTTAAGAGTTCAGTTGTTGAGTTACGAGAATTGGGCTGCTCTTAACAACGAGGTATTGAGAGCCAATTTAAGAGTTCCGTGTAGCTAGAAAACACGAACAAATAATGAATAATACGGTCACGATTTATTGAAATTGCCCCGTAATGATGCTTTTTTGAGTTATTTTAAGTGTTTTACGTTATCCAAACTTGCAATACATTTCTTTCTGCACCCAGCTATATTTTACATTACCCATAGTCTTTGCACAAACAGCTATATACGGTTTTACGTTACTGAGTGTCCGTCATTTTACTGAAGCTCGTGGATACGGATCTGTATAGTACAAACATTTCCTAAGGTCTATTACAAACATGGACCTTGTAGTTTTACAAACGAGTAGTTTTCTACAAGAAAAATCTTTGTACTGTTACAGGCATTTGTAAAATTACAAAGAATTTCTCAGTAAAAATTACAAAGAATTTCTCAGTAAAAATTACAATTTTCTTTTAGACTCCATCCTGACCAACACACCCAACCCAGCAGCGCAGAAGTTCGTCATTTATGTAGTGACGAACAATGATGTTCCAGTTAGGGGGAGGGGGGAGGGGGAGTTGTCCCGTCATGATGAAAGATGAAATTCCTGGAGTCAGCGTTCAGCTGTGGAAACGACCACAACTGCAACATATCTAGGTGATTGTGGCGAGTGATTGGAGTTTTGAGTCATGATGGAAAATGCATTGGGGGATGATGGTTTTGCTGCACATTTGATATTGAGTGTCGAAGCAACGTTCCATGCATCTCGAAAGGTTAATCGTACAAACGTGCGGGTGTATGATATAGGCTGTTTACGGTATAATAAGCACTTTTGAAAGCCCTGCTTAAGATCTACTTGTAAACACGTTGTGTATTCTTCCGCCTTATGCAAAATTAACATTGCCATGAGCATCATCACTTTATTCATGCGCCGGTCAAGTGAAACTGTGAAATTAGTATTTAAAAAATCTCCTTATTTCTATTCTTTGGTGGATAAAAAAAAACATAAAGGACAAGAAATAATTTAAGTTATCACAAATAGTTATCTAACACTTTATATTCGATGTCAAGATACGGAACGACCTTCCATGCATCGTTGCCAACTTTACTGGGCGAATGTCACTTAGTGTGTTCGTTAAAATATATATGTAGGTGCGGACAGTGACTTTTTACCTAGGTTGATTTCAAAAGCGCTCATTTTATTGTGAACAGCCTTTAGTAAACCGCCTGGTTCAATTGTGCAGTGAATGTTAGTTGTGCGATGTCAGCTTCACTGCCGTTTTTCTTCTGCGAGGTGACTGTACCTACATGATGAACTCTTGCATTGCTGGGCTGTTCGTATTGGTCAGGATGACGCAGCTGTGGCCTGCCAGGTCTCCTGATCACCATGCGACTTCTTCCTTTGTGGGAAGTTAGGCAACGTCCCAACACAGCTTACAACACTGGCTTCTGTGATACCCATCGATGGTATACTGTACGGTCAGAACTTGATTACTGCTTGGACATGTGTCACGTGACTAAGGGGGCACAATTGTAGCGTGTTAAGAGGAGCGTGAACCTGCGCGTCCAAGGTCAAGAAGCGAGGGAGCGATAAGGGCGACACTAACACTCACGCCTAGTGCCTCATCGCCCCTACGCGCAAGGCGTGCAGTGTGCTCCGTCGTGACGCTGTACTGTGCAAGTTACATCTGTAACACATGCGGTTTTATTACACGCCATGAAAGACCACAGATTAAACTACGCCCGTATCTTTGTACTTTTCTCGTGCCGCTTAAGGAAACTGCATAGGCAAGCTTCAAAAATGCGATATTTGACCATTTCCACGCATTTTTTCTCTCCATGAATATAATTATTATGTCAAATGTCAGAACATAGAGGCATAGAAAATTGTTGTTTACCTTTTCCAGCAAAAAGTCGTACTAACAGAACATATATTTACCGAGATACGCAGATACGCGCAAACAATGATTTCACAAAAAAATGTTTCACTTCACACTCCTCTTAAATAAACTTAGCGAGTTTCCGCTCCCTTCCGCGGATTAGTGTTTATTGTTGTTGAAAATACAGCACTTTCAAACCCGATGAAATTTATAGTGGTCCTGCAAATTCCTTCATGGTTTCTGTTTCTTCCAAATTTTCTCAACCCCTGCTCAAGCTCAAGTTATATTTCCGAACTACTCATTACGTAAGCACGTCACGTGACACGTAAACAAAACTGAGGTTGATTCTACCCAGGCTAGGAATAAGACTAGATTCCTCATGGGGGAGTTTGGCATAGGGACAATTACCGCCACAAGGCGCGCTGCTGTTCCAAATATGTCACTTTTAAACAGGCGGTAAATTGACAGTCTAGTTGTTTGTGTGTAAAAGTTCGTGTTTGTCACGAATTGTAATGTACGTACATACTAGCCCCAGCCAAACTTTCAGGTATTAACTTTATTTCGTAACTGTTATCCACGCCCTGAAATGGTGTTTACAAGAGTAAACAGTGTAAACACAACTGTGTTAGGCATTGAACGTTGATAAGCAACTTTATTTGAACTCGAACCCAGGACCTCCTGGCATCGCAGATCCGCGCGTCTGGAAGTCAACTACCCTAAGTTTGCGCTTACGCACGACCTTCTCGAGATAACTTAGCATATGAGTATGTTATCTCGGAAAATGTGCCATACGTAACTCTTTCAGTTTCTAGCAATATTGCAGTGTTCTAAAGGTAGCTCACCATACAACATCTCTGATGTTACTTTTAGATATTTGAAGGAATATGTCTATGTTGTGTGGATTACCTGACTGCCGCAGAAACTGTAATCTTCTGGTTACATTGGCGAGGAAAGCGTCTTGTATACTCGGCATTGTTCGTTCCCGAAGCCCGAACTTATACGAAGTACAAAGACTTTTCCTGTTGTGTATTTACGGAGCTCAGCTCCACTTTGCGTCATCACGGATTTCTTTTCCGTATATTAACTGTACATTTCCGTAAGAATTTTCGTTAATATACGGAATCTTTTAACAGCGTAGTGCTGTAAAATCTAGCCTGCTGATGAATCCGTGAAATGTCTGCGTCTCTAAGTCTCGTTCTACGACACTGATACTGATACGTATCGTGGAAGCAGGCAACGTAAAACACACCGTGTTGGAACACATACGTATACGGATACGTACATAAGAACGTAAGAAAACTGGTTAGCTCCCTTTTCTTCCATGTCAGTGAATCCTTGTAGCCAATAGGAATCCAATACTTCATTCGATGAAATTTGTTTTTGTAACCACTGGGGTTTACAAGAAAACGAGAGCATGCCAGTTGTTTGAGGTGGCTGTTATCATTCTTGTTTTAACACTTTCAACACACGATGTCCTTAGACCATACAAACAACGATTTATTAAACACTTAAGATATTATTCTCGAGTATTTTCGTGCACGTCTGACAAGTTGTAGAACCATGGTCGTGTTTGTGCAATCCAGAAGCTAGCTCTTATACAGGAATCATCTTCCCTGAGCAGCGCTACTTGTTGCTGTTGACGCATCAACTACTTACTTTATAATTGATGGCTTCTTGTGCTATGTATCCAATCAAACCCTTTACCATATGTACCAAAATGTCAGGTATTGTAAAAAAATTTTTTTAAGTACTTCTCACACCCAAAATTTCTTTTTCTGTTACATCTGAAACTAAAAATTAATGTGCACGTCAATGGATTATTATTCTGTCAGTTTTAAAGTCTCATGCATCAACCTACACTGTAAAAAATTTTCTGATCAAATTCTTACACTTTAATGGAAGTTTTTAACCTATATACCGTATGAAAATAATACCACACATCAATCTGCAGATGTAGGAATGTTTAGCATCGCTACTATACGAAGTTGTGAACTTCCCTACGCAATTTACTCTTCTTTGAAAACATTTCGGAACACTGCGATGGGTGTATAGGGGAGAAAATTGATATCCCCAATTTCTCATTAAGCGTATACACTGATATGGTACATTTTCGAAATAATTGCATACAGTGTACTCAATTTCATTCTTTGGTTTGCTAAGCACGGACCACAACATCAAAACAGCGTGCTTCGGAAGAAATTTTCAGCCTAATATAAACTCTCAACTACAAAATAAGTTACCAAGCATGATGAACTTATAAGTAGATGTATAATGGGGATCCTGGACCACCCCACATTTTCTTCTAAAAATCAAGGTATTTTGCTCCAAAATCGAGTTTTTTTTTGCTCCAAAATCAAGGTTTTGGAGTCAAAATGTAAGCTCTACAATTTTTTTAAAAGGATTTCTCAAAACTAAGATTTTTACTACAAAATCAAGCTATTTTTACCTCGAAATCAAGCAAATTTCCCAGTTTTTCTAAAATGGCCGTGCAGGATTTGTGCTGATTAAAAAGCAAGCAATTTTACCCCAAAATCAAGCAATTTTACCACCAAAAAAAGCAGTTTTTTAAAAAATTTTTCTAGAAATATCAATCCACAAGCAAGTAATCTAAATCAAGAAAATTTAAGCCAAAATAATGTAAATTTATCCCGTTTTCACAAATGGCCGTGCAGGGTTTTTCCCTATCTCATTTAAGCTAAAATCACGCAAATTTAAGCCAAAATCAAGCTATGCATAGCTACGACAAAAATTATTATTTTTCATTATAATTTTTTTCCCCTTATAAATAAACAAAATGGAATCTTCCCTCTCATACGAAATGGAAAATAATAACATATATAAGCAATGTAAAGAATGTGGCGAAGTATTAAACATTGAATGTTTTTACTCACATAAACGCACAAAAGATAAGCATATAAATATCTGTAAAAAATGTTCCGCTGAATATTACAAAAAACGTCGTAAGTTAAAAAAAGAGAAAGCACTATGCGAATGTGGAAAATATGTTTGCAATCAATACCTCAAAATGCATAAAAATGCTAAATAACACAATACAAATGAAATTCGATGTGGCGATTATTCAGTCATGAGTAGTATGCAAAGAGAATAAATCTATTTATTCATTTTATCCACATAAAACGACTATAGACAAAGTTACAACAACATGTAAAAAATGTTATAGTGATTACTCGAGAAGCCGCTGTGAGTTAAAAAAAGAAAAAAATACTGTGCGAAAGTGGAAAATATGCTTGTAGAGCATATCCCAAAGAGCATAAAAATTTTAAACACACAATACAGTGATAGATATTTTAAATGAAATTCAACATGGTAATTATAAAAAAAATACATGCACAGTATGCAATGAGAATAAACATATTAATTAATTTCCTCTTCATAAAAATACAAAGGATAAATATACAACAATATGCAAAAAAATGTTGTAGTGAGAAATATCGCCGAAATAAGAAGTTAAATAGTTGAAACGATTTGTTATTTTCTTCATATATTTTTTCCCTTTATAAATAAAGAATTATGACGACGAACAATCTAGCAGTTGAGTTGAGCAATAGGAGAGCGAGGGACCTGAGGACTATAGCTAAAGAATAAAAAATATTAAAGACATATATAAATTACATAAACATGATCTTATTAGAAGTATTATTCAAGCAAGAGAATATAAATTTTAAGATCCTATTGGGAAATAAATGATTTAACAGCTGCGGAATTAAGAACTAAAGCTAAAAGCTTTGGCATAAGAAATATATATAAATTAAGGCAAGATAATTTAATCACAACTATCATTCCATTGATTAGAAATGAACAAACAAAGAATAATTTTACATTACACTATAAAAAAATCTACTAACGTTATCATACAACCTAGAGATAAAAGTAAGCAAGTAACAGAATGGAGAACAAAGAATCATTTTACAAATTTACCTTTATCTGATGCTGATATCAATGCATTATATAAACAAGATAAAAACAAATTGAAAGAAATTTTTCCATTTTCTACAAATGTTTTCGTTAATAAAATAAATAAGGAAACAAATGAAGCTTACTTAGTTAGTAAAGCTTTTAAAAGTAGAATATCAACATATAACATTGAAAATTCTGTTAATGTAGTACAACCTATTCAGTTTTTGACTTCAGTAAAAAATAAGGTATTTGAGAAAATACATGAACATCTTATAAAATTTAGAGTGTTGAAAACCAGCATTAAATTATATATCAGTTGTAAGAAAGAAAATAATCAAGTTGAATTATTTACATTTCAATCACCAAATTATACAATATTGAATGATGGAGATATTAAAAGAATTTTTAAATGCATAATACAAGAAATAATTTCAATTTTTTTCAGCATCCAAAAAGACGTTCGGGGTGGACTTTAGATAGGCTAATTGGGATACAATTAGCAATAAATAAGTATAATCCATTAAATGGTTCTTCCTATATTGAACTACCAAAAGTTATTAAGATTAAGAAAGCATGCATTAATGTTAAAAACAATGATCAAAAATGCTTTCTTTGGGCAATAAAATCGGCATTATTTCCAGCGGACAGCCATTCAGATAGGGTAACCAAATAAAAAAAATTGGGTCTTAACATTGGGAAAGCTTTAGATAAATTTGAATATCCAATTGAAATTGATGATATACTAAAACTATAAAATCGAATTGATACATCTATAAATGTATACTCCATTGAAGATGAATCCACAGTATATCCATTAAAACTCACAAAAATAATAAGGATAAACACATAAATTTACTTTATTTCAAAGATGATTAAAATTCGCATTATATTTGGATAAAAGATTTATAGAAACTGTTTTCAATGCAGAAAGATAATTATAAATGTAAAGTTTATATATGCAATATGTGCCTTCAATTCTTTCATTCTTAAGAAAAATTAAATAATCATACTGACGATTGGTTGAAAAATGAAGCTGTAAAAATAACTTAACCATTTAAAGGCCAACAAATAGGATTTAAAAATATAAAACACATCACGAAAGTCCCATTCGCAATATATGGAGATTTAGAATCAATTCTAAATAAAATATCAACAACTAAACTAAATCCAAAAGAAATTTATAAATTTAACCTTATAAAAAATGTCCAATTTTAATTGAAGATGATATTGATAATGGTTTTTATAAAAAACACTTAAGGATAACGATAAGATAAATAACATTGATTTAAAATTAAATGATGAATTATATACAATGGAATATAAATTACATGAAGTATCTGGTTTTTGCTATTATATTGTATCTGCTTATGGTGATTATAAACCACCAGTTGTATATCATGGACCAGGTACTCATAAAATATTTATACAATCAATAAGATGCGAAGTAGATGAGTTTGAGCAAATTTATTTGCAAATTGAACCAATGCACCCATTAACAAAAGAAGAAAAAGTATTATACAACAAATCTAAAAAATGCACTATATAGAGTGTGAATATTCTAAGGACAGTAGAAAAGTACATCATGATCACATAAGTGGAAAATTCATTAATCCATCATGCAACAGTCGTATTATAAAATTAAAATTACCCAATTGTTTTGCAATTTATTTCCATAATTTAGCCAGGTATGATGCTCATTTATTCATTAAAGAGTTTGGATATGATGATAAAAACATAGATTTAATAGCAAATAATGAAGAAAAGTTTGTAACTTTTGGGAAAAACACAGAACATTTAAAAATTAGATTTATAGACATATTTAAATTTTTGGGCAGTAGTTTAGATAAATTATCATCTAATTTAAGTAAATATCAAATGAAACACACAAAAACATTTTGCAGGAGATCAAGTTGATTTACTTATTGGAAAAGGTGGTTACCCTTATAATTATATTGATAGTTGGAAGAAATTTGAAGAAACTGAACTTCCACCAAAGAGTGAATTTTTTATTACAAACTAAAAGAAAATTATATATATATATATATATATATATATATATATATATATATATATATATATATATATATATATATATATATATATATATATGATGGTGAATACGAAGATGCAAAAAATATATGGAACCAATTTAATATAAAAAATCTTGGTGAATACCATGATTTATATTTAAAAAGTGATGTATTATTGTTAGCAGATATATTCGAAAATTTTAGAAACACATGTATAAATTCATATGATTTTGACTCTGCATGGAAATTTACAGCACTAGGTCTATCGTGGGACGCAATGTTAAAAATGACGAAACAACCACTTGATTTATTACATAATTATGATATTTTAATGATTGAAAAAGGAACTCGATGTGGTATTTCACAGCGTTGTAAGCGATATGTTAAAGCAAATAACCTATATTCGAAAGATTTAAACTCTAATCAAGAAATTATTTACCATATCTCGATGCTAATAATTTATATGGTTGGGCAATGTCACAATATTACCTATATGGTGGTTTTGAATTGGTTTATTATACATTATAATATTTTGAGTACTGGAGTGAAAAAATATTAAATTTGAAAAATGATTCACAATATGGTTATATATTAGAAGTTGATTTAGAATACCCACAAGAACTACATAATTTACACAAAGATCATCCAAAAACCAATCAATTTAAATTATTAACAACTTTAGATAACAAACAAAAGGACGTATTTCACTATCACAACTTGAAACAGTGTTTAAAAATTGGATTAAAACTCACTAAAATACATAGAATATTGACATTTGATCAGTCAGATTGGTTATAAAAAGTATATAGATTTAAACACAACAATGAGAACTAATGCTAAAAATTATTTCGAAAAAGATTATTATAAGCTCATGAATAATTCGGTATTTGGTAAAACTATTGAAAATATTAGAAACAGAGTAGATATAAAATCAGTAACAGATGCTGAAAAATGTGAAAAATTAGTAGCAAAACCAAATTTCAAAAGAAGTACTACATTTAATTAAAATCGTGCAGCTATACATATGAATAAAACAAATGTAAAATTTACTAAACCAATTTATGTAGGTATGTCAATTTTACATATTTCAAAAGAATTAATGTATGATTTCTGTTATAAAGAGATGAAACCAAAATATGATGATAAAATCGAGTTGTGTTATCAAGATACTGATAGCTATATATATATATCATAAAAACAGAATATTTTTTCGAAGATATGAAGCCGATGATAGAAAAAGTCGTTACAAGTGATTATACAAACGACAATATCAATAACATGCCGTCAAATAAATAAAAAAGTTTTAGAAAAAATGAAAGATGAATGTAATGGTAAAGTAATCAAATAATTTTTGGTTTACAAGCAAAAATGTATGCATATAGAAATGGCGATAAAGAAAACAAAACATCTAAAGGCATGAAAAAATGTGTTGTTAATAAGATAATTGCATTCGAAGACTATAAGAATTGTTTGTTTGATGAGAAAATCCAATATAGAGCAATGAATTTAATGAGTGAGAAACACAAAATACATACAGTAGAGGTTAATAAAATAGCTGCGAGTCCTTGCGATAACAAGAGAATTATACTAGAACATAAAATTGATACACATCCATATGGATATCAAAATTTATAATTAATTTTTTTATTCTCCACTAGCACCACAAATGGCGCTAGTTATGTGTTAGACCCGGTATTTTGAAGGGTCTACTAATTCCTTCTAATTTATTAATGATATGTGCAATGATTAAGAAAAATATTAAAAATCATATGAAGAATTAGGTGTCGACAAAGGCTTTTGGAATACAGAAAACCACGAAATGCTTTATATTATATTGTTGATAATGCTGATAAAAATAAATTTACTGAACTCAAAGGCATCTCTGCTGAAATATGCAACAACATCGACACTTGGTGCTACACACCTGATGGGAGTATGAGGAAGTTCCGCAGCCAATTATATTTTACCCCTACTCAGGCACATATACAAGTGTTGCATAAAGTTTGTTGGGAACAATGATTTCACTACATACTCTAATTTCACCCAATGTGGACAATTTTAATAAACAACGTGCAGGGCTTGGCAGAAATAGTTATGAAATATTAAACATAGCGTTGGTTTACTTCTAAAATATCGTAAGTCCGTTAGAGAAAATGGCAAGGGAAAGCACATTAACTTGAGGCGAAAACAAAAAAAAAAAAAACACTAGGCTTCATTCATTTAAAATTATGGCAACGTGATGCAGACTAGACATGAAAAGTTTTATCAGAACACGTGCATTGAAACTATACATACATTTCACCCATAATCGAATGTTAGGGACAAGCGGACTAACGGTGTTATAGAAGTAAGCCGACGATAAAATAAATACTAAAACTGAAGTGTGTATGTAATAAATATTACGTCAGCAGTTTGTAACAAAATAGTTAGTTTTCCTATATTTCGTAGTTGCAGACAGTTACGATTCCAAGTATTGTAAAATAGCTTAAATCCGTCGCGGTTCGTCAGCTCGTTCCGTTTTCATGTACCGTGTCCGTGTTTATTATGAGCCCGTGCGTTGTGGAACGGGCCTAATGATTGGCATAGTCGAGTAGTGACAAAAACAAAAACCTCAGGTGTGAAAATGAGATACTGGAGTCCAGCCTCCTGAGTAGGGAATGTTTTTAAAATCAGGTTAACTCGACGTCATGGAAAGTGTCGCAGTAAAAAAAAACACAGGGGATTCGTTTGTACGCGATACGAGCTGATATACTAACCCTCCTCCACCTCACCCTCACACTTCCAGCCATTCCATCAACCACCAGACCTTTACGAGCTGGCAATAACGTCAAAGAACTTCTCACTCCTGTGTAGATGATGCTACGAAACATAAAAAATTGATTGCAAATCGATTTTCTCCCCTGAGATCTTTCTCTTTTCCGGAACGAAGATAAAGATACAATCTTCGGTAGAAGAGAAAAAAAGGGCGGGGGGCGGCAAGAGGGTGGAATACATCCCGGAACATAAAATCGAGGTGAATAGAGGAGCAGTTGCAAAGTAACACACAGGAGAGGCAAAGAGAAACAAGCTCTGCTCTACAGGAGCCGAGATTGTTCAATTCTACACATACTCGGACGTTTCTCCATCAGTAGAGGCCCGTCAATTCTGATAATTCATACAAGTTAGACTTCATAGAATGTGCATCAGATTTTCGTTCTCAGTTGGACCACAGTACGTACGAATTTCAGCCTATAACTACAGACATCCAGATTTCGCGAAAAGATTTCATGACCAGTTCTACTACATAACACTTAAGCTCAGATCGTTTTTTTATTGGTTTATGTACGGGTTATGAGTCTTAGGTGTCTGCTCACGAGTTACAGACGCACACTACGGTAGTAGCCTAATTCTGATTGGCCAGACCAGTAGGAAAATGTTTTTCTTAGAACGACACGCGACCAATAAGTGAAATAATACTGCTAATATACCAGTGGGGCATGGCAATTTAGCATGCGCGGGAATCTTTTAGCGAAATCCAGGTGCCTCTACCTATAACTATGTAACTTGCAAGGGAAAGAGGCTCGAACCCTCTTCTACCTGATGTCCGGTAAGACTGCAGCAACAGCCAATGAACAACTAGCTTTTGTGTTACAGTCGGTACAAATAAACTACGTCTGGGGGTTGTGCATTTAGTTCCCGAACATTCTGTATATCTGCTTCCATAGTTAGAGGCCCTGGTTGCACGTGATACTGCCAAGACGTGAGTGAGTGAAGAGATTTGGACGGCTCTTGACATCGAGGTCTTGAGAGCCGATGAGGATGGTTGAAGTAGGTATGGAACAGTGCCGGAATGAAAGGGCGAGGGAAACGGGAAATCTCCGAGAAAACCCCGCTGACCTACGGCATCGTTCGGCACGATTCCCATATGCGAAAATCCGACCGGGGATTGAACCCGGATCGCCTTGGTGGGAGGCGAGCGGGCTAACCGCTCAGCCACAGTGGCCCCCGGGTGACCAAGACGTATTTTCCTGTTAATTACTTAATGAAGAGTCGTCCAAGCGCCTTCATACCACTGTAGTTCAATCATGAAATAAACGCGCGAACTATACACTACCTACTAAAAAGTAATTGGGCACCCTTGAAGATAGGTAATTCAGTACGTCAGTTGACTTGTGTTTCACGGCCTTCGGCGTAGGACCGCTGGTGTTTGTCCGTGGCAGCATGAACACAGAGGCCTATTGTAACATTCTGGATAATGAAATGCTCCCAACATTGTGGCGTTTTTACGGAATGGACCCGTGTTACTTCCAGGATGACAGCACCAGGTGCCATGTTTCAAGGGCTACTATTCAGTGGTACACCAATAACAATGTTCGCCGATTGGACTGGCCCGCCCAGAGCCCCGACCTCAATCCTATAGAACATCTTTGGGACGAATTGGATCGCCTGGCGAGGGCTCGTCAGGTGCGGCCAAAATCCATTGCTCAACTCATGGAATGGTTGCAAGAGGAATGGCGACGAATCCCCGTGGATGACCTGCAAACACTCGTAGAGAGCATGCCAGACAGGGTGGCTGCTGTTATAGCCGCAAGAGGTGGCCCTACGAGATTCTAACGGGGTGACAACCACCGAGCATACATTGTGGACAGGTGCCCAATAACTTTTCGGTAGATTGTGTATATTCTTGAAGTCGAGCACGCCTTCGAAAGAATTTGCATAATTCACAGACTTCTACGCTCTAAATTCGAATGAGTGGCAAACCACTGATTCACAGTGAAATTCAACTACTTGAATCAGAACAAATAACTCTACTTAGGATCGGTGGCAAATCATTAGTTGCTTCAGTCAAACAATTTCACTGCTCGAATAAGCGAGAGTCAACTGCGTGCAGGGAGTTAAATATTGGTTTTATTGAATTCAGCAAAATTACTACAAGAAATAAATAAATTTCCGATAGTCATTGTTTGAATTGTGAATTTTACGTTATTAAAATAAAAGTAAAAGGATCTCGCAAGTCAAGTATTTATTAGTCAAATAACATATAACTGAAAAATGGTGAATAAAATGATCAGTGAATCACTGGAAAATACCGCTGAATCAGTAAGTGAAGGAAATATTGCATTTCTTCACTAATTCATCAGCTAAACAGACTGAAGAGACTATTGCGTGTCATATGCCGTTAACCTATTCAAACAGCGAAATTCTCTCTGATTCAGATTCAGAGTGTAAGCAGAGGCAGACACACGGATATTTCCAGGATTAATTAAGCAACAAGCTCCTTTGTGCACTCGAACCTCAGGACATTGGTTATCCCTAGTTCATCACCACACCAGGGCGACATCCCTCTAGCTACTCATAGCGCTGAATGTTACTGGTCATCGCAGGAAACCTTTAGGAACGCCATCAGCCAATCAGCGATCTCATTGGAAGGACGCTCATCAGCAGTTCCAGAGTGAGAACTTGTGCCGCTCTGTACATCGAGGTCTTGAGGGTGAAGCGAGGCGAGTATGAAGCAGCGCCGGAATGGAAGGGTGGAGTAAACGGGAGATCCCCGAGAAAACCCGCCGACCAGCGGTATTGTGTTGCATTGTATAGGGCTTAGTTACGTCCCCCGCTATCATAGCTGAAGGCTTACCAGGGGACGGCTTTTACAAACTAACTACGGGAGTGGCCTGGCCGGGATTGAACCCGGCTCGCCTATACAAGAGGCAAATAGCCTGCCCACTACACCACCAGCCGGAGGCTCGAATAAGGATGGAGGAATAGAGAGTAGAAATAAGCGCGGTGTACCTTATGTCCGACGGAGTTTGTTATGTCATTAGCGGAGTCCAGGGAATTTCGGGAAGTCAGTATTATTCAAAGTTGGAAGTGAGTCGACTGTATTCACGATTACACGACCATCAGTTGTGTTGTTCTCTGTATTATAGACTGTTCACGGTAGAATGAGCACTTTTGAAAGCCCTGCTGCTTAAGATCTATTTGTATGCACATTATGCACTCTTCCGCCTTTTGTAAAAATAACATTGCCATGGGCCTCATAAATTTATTCATGCGTCGGTCGAGTCAAACTGGGAAATCTTTAGGGCAGCAAATATTATACAAATCTGCTCATTTGCACACTTCGATGCATAAAAAAAACAGAAAGCGAAAGAAATAATTTAAGTTATCACAAATTGTTTCCTAACACTTATTATTCGACGTTAAGGTATGGAACTATTTTCCATCCATCGTTACCAACTTTACTGGGCGAATGCCACTCAGTGCGCAAATTAAAACATTTGCGTTCAGAGGCAGTGACTTTTTCTAAGGGTTATTTCAAAAGAGCTCACTTTATCGTAAACAGCCCTTATCATTTACTACAGTCCACATAGCACTGGACACACTTACTACATATACTGTACACCGTCCATTACTGCACGGCTACCTGACACGGTTATAATGCCGAGTTTAAAGTGAGCGAATAAATAGTTCTTTCCTATGCACAGTGACATACAGCCCAACCTGTCATTTGAATAGTCAGCACTTTGAGTGTCGCTGACCTAATATTACGTTAGAGAGAGCCATATAAAAATGTTAGCGAAGTAATAGTTCTTCGCCCGTGACTTCAAAGAATGCTAGTGTGGTAAAGTTACGGCCAACTACATACAATTCAGTTCAACTCAGGCGACATAATATTATGTTAAACAACGTGGTATTCTCTTTGTGTGTGTGTGAGAGAGAGAGAGAGAGAGAGAGAGAGAGAGAGAGAGAGAGAGAGAGAGAGAGAGAGAGAGAGAGAAAGGAAGAAACGGATGGAGAGAAAGTTTCATAACATTGGATATGGTTCGTTCAAAATGTTTGATGTATACACCCCCCCGTCCCCGCCCCCACAAACACCATTTGGAAACGAGAAATTGTCGCCTAAGCTCTACACGTGGCGAATTTATAATATATGCAGTTCACGGTAAACTGAGCACTTTTGAAAGCCCTGCTTAAGATCTACTTGTATGCACGTAACTTATTCTTCCGCCATGTGCATGTAACAGTAACATTGACATGGGCCTGATCACCCTATTAATGCGTCGGTCAAGTGAAATTGTAAAATTATTAGAAAAGTAGATATTTCAAAATTATGTAAATTCCTTACATTTATATGAACAAAAACAATATAAAATAAATCATTTTAGTTTACAAACATGCCAACCTAATTCGTTAAGACACGGGACTAGTTTCCTTCTGTAGTTGCCAACTTTACAGAATGTATGTATACCCCTTAAAATACATGCAGTTACGGACAGAAAATTTTTTTCAAAGGTTGGTTTTGAAAAGGCTTCAAAAGTGCACTGCGTTCTATTCTTACAATTCCAATTCCAAAATTAGATTTTTGTCTTAGTTAACTTAATTATTTTTTGAATATCTTTACGTTACACAATTCTGCCGTTTATATGAAGATTTTATTGAATCAGTTCGTACATATATGTTGTAAAAGATAATGCTCCCTAAATGATAACCAAGCTGTTGAGGCAATGGACGTATTATATACGCATGTGTATAGATGTGTGTGAGAGTGAGAAAGGGAGAGGGGAGTAATATATTTCAACTGATCTGCAACATCAACCACCTTGGGATTGTCATAAAAAAAACACATTGTAAAATAACAACACCATTGTGGTCGGTTAGTCGCATAAAACAACAGCGCTCGTAGCCAAATACTAGAGGAAGTTTAGAAAAATCCACTCATTAAACCCGAATAATTTGATATGGCAGGATTAGTATTCCATATTTCGAGAATTCTGATCGGGTGATTTTTTTGGAGCATGAGAAATGAGTTTTTAAAATCCTTCACCCAGTGCCATCATGCACTTTTGTCAGGAAGAGATAATTTATATAGATGATTTTTATCGTTATTTTCAACTATCAGTGGGGTAATAACTGTGTTAATCACTTAGCGTGCCGTGGTTGTGGCCAGATCACGGCGAGGGGAGGGAGCTTAACAGCGCGCGACACGTAATAGAAATGTGAACACAATAATCGGTCAATACAGAGTGTTGGAGTCGGAACAGCAGGCAGGCAGAGTGTTGTATTTTGTTGTGCGTTAACTGGGGATTAATGCGGGCCGCTTGTGGGGGGGGGGGGAGGGTAGAGATGTTGTCACCGCTGGAGAGAAGACGGGATCTGGAAGAGAAGGGTGGGGCGAATGGTCCAGCGCGGTAGGGGTTGGAGAGGGGTGTAGGAGGGGTAGGTCAGTGATTGCGAGGGAGAGGGGTGTAGGTGGTTGAGGGGGAGTGAGGGGTGTCCGGAGGGAGGGTAGGACGGCGGAGGAGGGGTAACTAAAGGCAGCTTCACATAAGGTCGTGACCGAAATGACAAATTTGTAATTTTGTCATTTCGTAAGTTTCGATTCGGACGTTGTCGACAGTCACTTGTTTAGCACTCACGGCAACGAATTTTTACATTAGCAGTTAACATTTTTTAATCTACATTTAATGCTTAAAACGGACGTAATATTTCTACAACCATTATTGAAATACTGCAAAAAGAAAATTAATTATGCAATAACGACTTATAAACTTTTTTGGTTGCGAAATACATAAACAAAGCACAACATTTGCATGCTATTTAAAAACATGTCTACTGCATTTTATAACAGTTATTTGTGTTTTGAAAAATGTTTCATTTATACATTCGCGTATGTGTTTTGGACGTCAAGATCCACATGGCGCTGATTTTGTCATATTGTATTTTTTGCTATCAGCCGCTAGATATGAAATACAAAATAGGCCTACCAAATTACCAAATACGGCACCATTTTTGTGTGCAAAATCGGGTTACGTGATCATTTCGTCATCGAAATCTGCCATTTCGGACACGGCCTAAGTATACGTTGTTCAAAGTAAAATGAGCACTTTCGGAAGCCCTGCTTAAGATCTACTTGTAAGCACATTGTGCATCCTTCCGCAATATGTAAAATCAACATTGCCATGGATCAGAACACATCTTATTCATGTATCAATAAAGAAAACTGTACAATTATCATAAAGTAAATACTTTCTAATCCGTACCCTTACATGAATTTTAAAGCAACTAGAAATAAAAATAAATCATAATAGTATTGACAAATCTTTGGTGAACTCTTTCAATTCAACGTTGAGACGCGGAACTAGTATTCCTTCAACGGTGCCAACATTGGGCGTCCATTGCCACTACGTACCCCCGTTAAAAATACACGCAGGTAGTGACAGTGATATCTTTCAAGGGTTGATTTCAAAAGTGCTCACTTTACCGTGAACAGCCTTTCACGGTATTGATACTTTGAGTTCATGTAAACCTGGAAGAGCCGTTTTGGCTGGAATCTTCTGTTCCTTTGGCGTTCCCTAGTTGTATGTATTCGTCGTTATCGTTCCTGTTTCGTAAACGAATTTATCAATCAATCAAAATATTGAACGTTTGTAACATTTGAGCTCGGAAATTAATCAATCCACACTTTGTTTACACATTTGTTTACTTAACGCCCGTGTAAATAATTTTTTGTTTGTACTGCACACTTCGGAGCTCAATGATCAATGATATTACATGTGGGTGAGTGATTTGCAAACCCTCTTACTGGCCTAGGCCACAATTGGTCTATAACTATAGCCGAACATATAGCCTACGGCTCATTGGCCGTGACAGTGAAACAAGTGTTGTGTCGACTTAAGTACAGCACTGATAATAAACTTTTCGTTCGCAACACCTGGAACGGTAAATTGAAGTGAGTCTGAAAGGGTTAATTTGTTTATCATTTAAACACGCACAGACGAAATAAAAAATTTAAAATTCTAATGCAATAGAACCAAGACCAAATCCGGGAGAAGGGGGGGAGGGAGAATACAGAAAATCAAAGCTAAAAATATAGTTTCTTAACTCTGATTGGCTAAATTCTACGTTAACTTTATGTTGTGATGAAGTTGCTTCAACTCTACACGTTAATACAATCTCTCCCCACACTAAAAGAAATAATACTGCTTCCTCTACGGAATACAACTTCCAACATAACTTGCTCATTTCAAGTACTATTTTGAAGCACTTCAACATGCCCAAAAACATTTTTAGGCTGTAATATTGTTAACGTATTCTGGATACATACATGCGAACCTAGTATGGACCCTGAACTTAATTTTGTTACAAACGTGGCCAATGCTTAACCCCTTAACATATTATCCCGAGCGTATTCGTTCACATCTGACGTGTTGCAGAATGTGTGGAATTATGGTCGGTGCTGTAGAAGGTCAGAAGCTATCTCCGATACAGACAGAGCCTTTCACTGGGCAGTGTCATTGGTCGCTGCTGAAACACCAACCATTTTATAATTGGTTGGTTCTTGTGCCATGGATCTACTGAGACACTTTACATAGATTCCCACATATCAATTGTTTTGTGAAATTTGTTAAGTACTTTTCACACCATAAATGTATACTTTCGCAAAAGCTGAAATGAAAAACTAAAGGGAAGGCGATAAAGCCCTATGCTTATGGAGTGAAAAATTCGCCTCAGGGCTGAAGATGGCGGTATTGTCTCCATCTTCAGCCTAGTCGGAGATGAATCTGAGGCCTCGTGTTTTTATGGTACGATTATTAATTTATATGTGTATATATATGCATTTAATCAAATTAAAATAATATATTATGTATTTTTATGTAGGCGTCAGCATGTTTTCTTCTGTGGCGAACGAGTACGTGGGTTTTCTCAGAGTGCTCCTACAATATTTTACATTTAAAGTGTATGATAGGATGCCTTCTATGAGCAGAAGTCGGGTTCTTTACTGTAAAAAGAATATATTTTATATACGAAAATGGCAGTTGTTCTGAAACCATCGATTTGGAAAGGGTCTTTCATCGTACAACGAAGATGAATTGTGAATACGAAGGCCTGCCTTCGACCTCAACGAACATGG
This sequence comes from Dryococelus australis, assembly GCA_029891345.1. Taxonomy (NCBI): domain Eukaryota; kingdom Metazoa; phylum Arthropoda; class Insecta; order Phasmatodea; family Phasmatidae; genus Dryococelus; species Dryococelus australis. Next base: position 60,203,849 of record CM057008.1, read on the forward strand.
AGTCGCGACCTGCGCCAACGAATCTTCATTGTACAAAACAACCTACGTCAGAGGTCTGTGGACCGAAGCCTAATGTTAATGGTGTTTTCCTGAAGCGATCTGCATTCAGGGCTCTTCTTGAATAATATGTTTAATCGGATATGTCAATTACACCGGAAGAATTTTGCTCGGTCCTGTCAAAAATGAAAACTAATATTATAAACCAACTTATCGATTAGGTGTTAAAAAATACGGCGGTGTATGTGGCTGGACTGTACCTATACGAAACCAGAGACCTACGACAACGAATATTGTGCTAGCGCATTCAATGCCTAGAATGTAGCGGTGTGTATAATGCGGATCCAAAATAAAGCACTGCTGACGATAATATACACAAGTTAAGCCAAGGGGAAGAAGAAATGGATTCGATGGGTTCTTGTTGGTCCCAGGCTTCAGTAAACCGTCTAGAGCTGAGAACAAGTGGCATCAATCCACTTGGCAAATATGCACTTACTGATTTCCATCTACCATGAAAGAAGAATTAACATATTATATTCTGTAACACTGTCACATATTTGGCTAGAATTTACTTACTGAAATAGTTTTAAAAATAAAATAATTTAATAAGAATATATTTGTAATCGAAATGTACGTGGATTTCCACTTAAGATGCGTCATAAAACACACCTTGTGAAATAAAACTGATCACCTAGCAAGACTATCATAATAATGTCTCTGCTTGTATGTAATAAATTAGTAGTCTATTAATGTTTACAAACATATTTAATATTTAATTTAATGCATGTCCCTTTCAGCCATCAACGTGATAATTTTTGTAAGTGAAATAAATGTAGATAAATATCAAGTATAAAATTTTTCCACATAGGTAATAATATTTTTTTACAAACAACCATATGACTGTTATACCTGGCGAAGGTTTTCTTGTAAAATACTCTGTATGAAGCATCCGGAATGAAAATACGCTTAAATTTTCTTTATAAATGAAATCTGGTCAGTCGGTATGTAAAACGTTTAAGTATACGAATTCTAGGACAAATATTCTATAATGTTACAAAATATATGCATTCTTCTATCGTATACATTATAGATCGCATGTTTCTGATAACTATAGTAGTGCGTATACTACTATGCATACTGTACAGTTCAGTCAGGCGGAATGCTACATTCTAACTCAACACTTACAACACGATAGCAGTATACCGTCCGGGCTAACATTTGCATCTATGTATCCTGGTTTTTAAAATATTATACATTGTTATGATCGTATAGAAGAACCCTGACTGGGAATCCTTACATGAACCCACCAACACAACTCCAGAGAAAACCCTTGACGCCAGGAATTGCGACAAATTATTGCAGCAACCACCGGGCGAGGCCGCTCGCAATAACCCCCTCCCCTCCCCCAGCCAGCGATCGGGAACATGGACGCCTAAACGACGCACCGATATAGACCACTGTAAGGCAGGGTTTCCACATCCGACCAGCAGCCGGGGAAGATCACAACATGGGTATGTCCGACCGCCGTCAACCTATCAGCTAGATATAGCGTCCGGCGTCAAGAATAAGGTGGGAACTGACCGTAGTAGATAACTTATAAACCAGGCGTGTCAACATACTTGTAACTTAAATGAATATCGATTATTGTAGCTCTTCAAGTGTTCAGTCATTCAATGTGATGCAAACTGTAAATGCTTTGTTGTTATACTTGTTCCTCAAGCCATAATAAACCCCCTGAGTTACCATAAAAGCCCTACCATTAACCATCATTTCAGTTATGCCCCTAAACCATTTTTTTGCGGATATCACCTTAAGTCATATACGTAACAACATGCACATAATCAACTTTATTCTGGAGTATGATAAGAAAGATGAAAACCAGTGTAGAAAATTGTCTATATGTTGCACACGAAGGCTGTGTTTGACTGGTACTGTACTCTGTGAGGCTTGGTAGGCAATGACCTTCCCCGTGGGCAACTGATAAATAAACAATGCTTCTGCTCTACACACGTTATTACTGATTCACATCACTCACCATCGAGCACAGAGCCCTCAGTTTATTGCTTGTGATGACATAACAAGACCTTTGCCAACTTAAGTACAGCACACGTTAAAAAATATTTTTATTTGCAATACCATAAAACCTAAATGAATGTGGGAATGAAAGGGATAAGACAAATAGATTCGCTCTTCAAATTATATCACAGGGAGGTGAAACACCGCTCGACCCGTACATAAAATACGTGAACGAGGTTGATAAACTGGTAAACACTACATATTATGTTCGGTGTCGTTACAGGAGTACGTGAATATGGATGCATACTTCAACACATCAGAGCCAGGAGGCCGTGTCAACCCATGTATTTGCATTATTTTCGTGTCATAACAGAAGATGCAAGGTCATAACTGAAAGTGTTTCGTTGTAGAAGCATCACATTTCATAGGTTTGCCAAAACTTTTGTACGTGCTGTTCACCGTAAAATGAGCATTTTTGAAAGCCCTGCTTAAGATCTACTTGTATGCACGTTGCGTATTCTTCCGCCGTATGTAAAATTAACACTTGCAAGGGCCTCATCATTTATCCATGCGTTGGTCCAGTGAAACTGTAAAATTATAAAAAAGTCAATATTTTACAAATATGATAATTTTACACTTCGATACCCGAAAGAAATAATTTAGTTATCACAAATGGTTACCTAACTATTTTTATTCGACGTTACGATACGGAACTACTTTCCATGCATCGTTACCAACTTAACTGGACGAATGTCACCCAGTGCGCTCATTAAAATATATGCATGCAGGTGCAGTGACTTTTTCTGAGGTTCATTTTAAAAGTGCTCACTTTATCGTGAACAGGCTTTACTCGCAGTGTGACGAGAATACTGCACGCCAGTTCAGAACCTTGCGCTTACTTAGCGGCGATGGCGCACTTGATGCGTGAGGCAGTGTAGCCCTTATCGCTCCTGAGTCTCTCGGTCTCAAACGCGGGAGAAGCCCCATGTAGACGCGGGAGGGAGCCTTATGCTGTGTACGAATTCGCCTGAAGTAGGCTGCATACTTGTGCGTACCTGTCGACGGAAGTGACGTCGTAAGTGCTGTCCGAATTGCAAGTGAAGTATGCAAGTACACAAGTAAACGAAGTAGTTTACTTCTCGCATACTTGCGGAATATGTGCCGCCATTTTGAGAAGCAATTTTTAGGTTGTAATTGATTTACGACATAATTATTTTATTTAAAGTTTAATATAGCAACCTTATTGCTTCGTAGACATGGAATTTTGAACTGAATAAATAATTATCGCAAGTTTCGCCTTAAAACAGGGTCTAAGCAATACATTCGTATTAGGCCTATGTTCCTGACCTACAGAGGCTAAGATAAAAAAACAGTCCAAAATGCATTTACATGCAATAATGCAAGGCAATAAATGTTAATGTAAATCAAATTGAAATATTATTTAATATTTTTTTTAACCCCTACAATCTTTCGCAATCATCAAATCCTTGGTCGGAATACATACACATTAAAAGTGGTTAACTGGTTAATAACTGGCACCGAAGCCGACAAGACTAACTATCCGAATTCATCAAGTTTAGTGCCAAGGGTAAGTTAAGGATGCAAGTAAGCAAGAATATACCGGAATTCGGACACGGCCTTAAGCAGGATTTTCAAAAGTGCAGCTCAGTTTACCGTGAACAGCCTACAGGTAATTCCGCCGTGTTGAAAGAGTTACCTTGAGTGTGAAACTGCCTTAAGGGTGGTAGTCGTCGAGGGGAAAAGGAGGGTAGGAGCGGAGCTGGAGGGGTGATGTCTGGGCCCGGCTGGAGGCTGGCTGGCTCGCTGCAGTGGCGCTGCCTACCGGCCAGCTCGCGCAGTTTGTCCGGTGCTCTCTGCCGTCTAGTGTATCGGTGCGTGCTCGCTTGACTGTCCTGTGCGGGCGCTATCTCTCTCTCTCTCTCGCTCTCTCTCTCTAGTATACTCTGCAGCTCGCGAGTGCACTCTCCTAGGATCACGGCAGCCACAAGGTACACACTTACACCTGCTTGATTCACCTCGCGCATGTGCCGCTACAAAACATCTGCTGTATACGGCCTTGAGCATTCATGCAATCCAAGATCTCATTATTCTGATGTGAATATTATGACTGGACTGCAGTTCTGATATGCTCCGTGCGACTGTGAAATACTATCCTCTTAATTTATACATTTCTTTTTCGTTGCAGGTGTTGCAAAAGAGGAGATTTTTTGTCCGACAAGTACTTAAGAATTCCTTGCAATAACGTAGGTACTTGAAGGAACCTGTAGCAAGTATTTATATTGGTCTAAGGTATCGGCAGCAACCAATAATAAAATTGCGGTGTGCTATCAGAAAGCCATGAGCATTAACCTGCAAAAACACGCAGTTTGTGTTGGTGCTAGCTTCTGGCCTTGTACAGTACTCGCCACGAGTTTACATATTTCGCAACACGGCATGCACGAACGAGTATACACGGGATAATATGGCGATGTAACGGAGTTAACCCGTTCAATCCCGATTTAATATACGAGCTCGAGTGTTGCAATTGTTAAATATTTATATGAGAGCTGTACTCGTGCCACGCGTGCATCTCTCAACCAATGCGCCGCGTAATGCGTGCTCGTCGATGTCAGCATTGACCATTCACAAGTGAGAGGTGCAGGTACTTAAGGTCGATGTATAGCAACTGCCTATGGAGCACTGCACTCGACTATACAACCTGAAGAACTCATACAAAAGTAGTATAGACATAAAAATGGTCAGAAATGTGCGATTTATGCTGTACCTATATGAAAGAAGAATGTATATATATTGCAACATTATAAAATAATTTACTAAAATATGCTTTTTAAATGTAAAAATTTGTCGATTAAAATAGTCTGCGTTTTTAACAAAATTTAAACGTATTTCTATTCTGGATGCTTCAGAAAGCAGAATTTGCGAGAAAATCGTCTTCAGGAAAATCGTCATAATATTTACTCTGATCATGTGTAATAAAATTATAGTAATAATGTATCATATACATTTTATAACTAACTTTATTTACGTCAGTTTCAGCCATAAATGTTAGTGACAAATAGACCCACATAAAAATATTTATAAAAAATATTTCCTACATTATTATTACAATTTTGTTACATAAAATCATAGCAAACATTATGACAATATTCCAAGACGAAGATTTTCTAGTAATTCTGCTTTCTGAAGAATACAGAATGGAAATGCGCTTAAATTTTGTTAAAAATACTGAATATTTTAATCAATTATTTTTTTACATTCAAAAAGTATATTTGAGTAAAATATTTAAAATTTTGTAAAATATATACATTCTTCTTTCATATACAGCATAAATCGCACATTTCTGACAATTTTTATGGTGTCAATACTACATTTTTATGAGTTCTTCACATTGTATAGTCTGGTGCAAAGTATAGTCTGGTGCAATGCTCCATAGATAGAAACCTGCCAAAATTCGAGTTATTTTTGGACTGCACGATGAACTTCGCCGTCCTATATACATTCAGGTCGATGTCATTTGTTCATTGGCTCCCGAAGAAGTCAGGTGTCATGTTCCCTTTCGACTTAGTTGGACGCGATTGGACCATTCTATCTTTAATTGTTTCTTATTGGTTCAAGTACGTCTAGTAATTGCCAGGCTAACTGTTTCACAGTAATTAAACGAACAGAAATGTATAACGTATCCAAGTATATTCTGTCCTCTAATAATAACGCGCATTTCCAACCTTAAACAAATCTGATTTCTCTCACTGAAAAATTTCAAAACACCGACTATGGATTAATTGTGTACAGTGATGGCCATAGCTATCATTCCCGTGGAAACTACGAGTGAACGGGTTAAGAGTAAAGCAGCTTCCCGATGGATCAGCAACCAATAAACAAGCTATGTTCGCTCGAGTGTTAGGAGGACTCTGAAGGACAGCCTGCTGCGAAATGAATCCGACAAATATTCGGGGCTCAATCTCTAAGTCTTCAGCAAATTTACTACGTCAGCGTATGTATAGCGCGGATGGAGTTACATCAATGACATGGTTACTACACATTTGCCAAGGGAACAGCTAAATACGAAGGGAATTTCAGACACTAAGCACTCCTGTTTTGGCAGCCTGATGTGTAGTATTATTTCAATAATATGTATAAGTAGAGCCTAGAGTATTTCGCGGATTGAGTTGGTAGTACGCTAGTCTGGACAGCTCTCTATACACCCGAGACAATATCGTTTGTTTATTGGTTGCTGTGATCAACTAAGACCTCTGTACAGGACTGTTAAACACTCACTTCCTGCTTATTACTGGCTCGCAGTCAAACGGGGCGTGTCTAAACAACTGCCGTCCAATCACAACAGTAGGAGAAAAGAACAAGTGTTTGGAGTCTACCTTGCCTCCGAATGAATTCCCGAAATACTCGTGGCTCTATGTATACGTCAAAATCTCACATTGAAGTTCAGGACTTACATTCTAAGTTCGAATCGGTGGAAAACCACTGATTCACAGTGGAAATGGCTGCTCCACTTAGAATCAGTGATATTTTTCACGTCACTAATTCAATCGGCATAATTTTTCCACTGAAACAATCAGTGTTTTTTTCTCTCCACTGATTCGAATTTATAGTGTATACTATAGAAGTTCTTTCACATGCAATGTATTGCAAACCATCCGTTGTTCGCTAAATAATTTACAAGCACGGTATACTTCAATATACTATGCGCACATTTGCAACTTCCCTTCCACTATTGGCCGCGTACCTCAGTGAGATGATGTTGTGCCTTCATGACTGGGCCAATCAGAACCAAGTTTTACGCCCTTTATTCGCACGTAGTCACGTAAGAAGTGTATCCAACCGCAAAAGTTGGGGCAGAGCTAGTAATTTGGAGTTCGTGTAGTCGTGTAGGTTGTATGAAGCATGCGCCCCTCCCTACCTTCCTGTATTCTTTATTTCCTTCAGCAATGACGACGGATGCCTACAACTGAGCTCTTTTTTTTTTTTTTTTTTTTTTTTTTTTTTTTTTTTTTTCCAACACTTTGAGAAATGCTCACATTTCACCATGCATGCCACGATAACATTTTCCGTACAAGCTCAAGTGGAAGCTTCCACGAGATCTGCTACCCGAGCTTGCATGCAAGCTGCTATGGAGGCTTCTTTGGAATAACCTATCCAGCGATATTTGCTGCCCCACACCAGAAAACACGAGAGCATTTTTTATGATTTTACTTCTGCAAACTGTGGTTTCGGAACATTCTTCACTCATACCCCTAGCATTATGCGTAGGGGAACTTGTTTTTCGCGAAAATATTTCAAGACGAGTTGTCTTACGAAGCACTTTATTTCAGAACCACTTTGGCTTTTATATTTCATGAATTGATACGCATCTTTTCTGCCTGCCCGTCGAATCACGGACGGTCAGTATTGCAGAAACTTAATTCTGATTGGTTGACTCATGTAACAGACTGTCTTCACACAAAGGCAAGCGGCCAATAGTGAAAAAGAAGACTGCGAATGTGCACATAGGATATTGAAGTTTAGCATCTGCGTAAACCCTTTCGCGAAAATCAGGTGATCCTAATTATGCGTTATACAAAGAGCCTAATAGTTTTGTGTTGTTGTAACTGGAACGTTCGTTTCTAATAGACCAAATGTTTACCATAATTTTTACACAATTCTGCTTTAGAAATAGTAAACATTTCCTTTTTTTTTTAATTTAATATTTATTTGTATTTATTAGTCTTACGCTCTTTCTAAAAGAACAAAAAAAGTGACATCCACCCTCTCTTCGACTGGCTGAAATTCCAACCTCATAGGAAACCTCTTATAGAATGTTCACAGTAAAATAAGTACTTTTGAAAGCCCTGCTTAAGATCTACTTGTATGCCTGTTGTGTATTCTTCCGCCTTATGTAAGGTTAACATTGTCATGTGCCTCATCACTTTATTTATGCGTCGGTAAATTGGAACTCTGAAATAATAAAAAAAAGAATATTTTACAAATGTGCTAATTTTTACTCTTCAATGCATTAAAAAAACATAAAACGAAAGAAATAATTTAAGTTATCAGAAATGGTTACCTAAAACTTTTTATTCGACGTTAAGGTATGGAACTACTTTACTGGGCGCATGAGACTCAGTGCGCCCGTTAGAATATTTGCAGGTATGGGCAGTGACTTTTTTCTACGGTTAATTTCAAAAGTGCTCACTTCATCGTGAACAGCCTTTAATCAAACATTGCACAACACCAATTACGAAAAGTCCATGAAGACTGCCAGCAGTAAGGCCAAATATACCATGTTAAGTTACATAATAGCGGCCATGTAGGCATGTTTGCGATCTTCCAAGGAATTTTTCATTGTGGCATATGCGTAGAGATAATGGGAAATCGCTAAACTTATTTGAGCCCAAATATCTTCTATAACACTCTTAACTAGTTTTTTCTTTCGTGATTAGATTAACAAGGTTTCGACTCTGCTAAGTTGTTTGCAGACCAATCACGAACGTGCTGTCTTATAGTATCAGAATCCTCATTGGCCCAGTGAAATGGGGTAGTAGCTTCATCCATGCATGACAGTAAATAAGGAAAGAAAACTGTCGGACATGTGTACAGTACGTTGAATCCTAGCAGACAGTCTACTTTCCCCGCGATAAACCATCATCTATACTAATGGGCTGTATGTAAATATGTTGAATGAAAGGGTTAGCCCGTTCAGTTGCGGATTAAATTGCGAGTTCAGCTGCTGCAGTAGTAAAATTTTTTTAATGAGCGCTGTACTTTCGTAGAGCAAGCTTCTAGTAACGAGTGCACAACGCACTGCGTGTTCGCTGACGTCAGAATTAACCAATCACAAATGAGAGCTGCAGAATCTTCAACAAATCAGATTACTAGAGAGGAAGATGATCAGAACATCGACAACCGATTCGTTTTTGTGTACAGTGTCGGCCATAAATATCCTTCATCTGGAACATTCCCTTGACCGTATATACACAGGCTGAACTGGTTAACACCTTGAGGACTATACTCAAGTGTAGTTCGGGCAAAACTTGTTCGAATATTTGATTCCATTCTCTATTTCATAAGGATTCTAAATAAAAACTAATACAATATAAAAAACGATCTTCGTAAATGAACGACACATTGTTGTATAGTTACGGATATCAACACAATGGGATGTACATCCCGTTAAATGCGAAAGAACACTTGGTTTGAAAGCGTTAAACTCGCCACATCATTGGTTGCCATCCAGCCAACACGGAAAGACAGGTGCCGTTTCGATCAGTAGAATGGCGTTAAATGACAATAGGGACCAATAGATCGCGGTGTCCCTGCAGCGGTATGGATATAGGTGATTGACGCCTAGCTTGTCTCCGAAGCTGGTAAAAGTGTGCCTACCTCAAAGTGTTAATACTGCCAACACTCGACGAAATTACTTAGCGAAATTAACGCTTGCTACAAGCTAGATGCGAAATACCTATATTTGTCTGCGGAGAGCTGAACACTTCATTGGCCCACTGCTATTGCTATCGCCATGCCTCTTGTTCACTTCCCCACATAGAACTCAACAGCTGTATGATAAGGAATTGTTGGGGACAGGTGTTTTTCCGCGGGAATTTTTCACGGCCAGTTGTACTTCAAAACACTTTTGTCCGTATGCGCTTTGTGGTTGGATGATTTTAAATGTCACGTTCCTCAAGTATCTGTCCGCGAATCACGGACGTTCAGTGTCGGCGTATTTGATTACGATTGGTCAAATCAAATAGGAACATGTCTTCTCACGTAGACACGCGGCCAATAACCAAAGGAAGTTGCGGTTGTAGACGTAGGATATTGAAGTCTATCATGGCCATATATATTTTCGCGAAAAACACTAGTCCCTAATAATTGCTAATGTCCCGCTGTGTTCAAGGCGTGGCCATATTCATGTCAGCATAGCACAACAGCGGGCAGAATAAATAGGGCATATGAATTGATCAAGCTCATGTGCGTATTTTACGGCTGAGCGGAGTTTTTCGGTCCTGGGACATCATTTGGAGGGCATATTTTCCTATTCATGCACCTTTCTTGTCAGTATTCTTATTTAGATTTGTCATGTGAATATATTAGTTTTTTTTACAGGGAGAGAATACTAATAAATGAATAGCTGTGTTCCATACATGCCATGCCGCGTTGAAAGTGTTAATTAACGGTTATAGGTGTTAATTTTATGATTCGTGCTGTATTTAATTCGACACAACACTTGAATCGTCGTCACAATCAATGCACTGTAGGAGTTTTGTACTGCTATAATAATATGAACGAATCATAGACTAGTAACATTGTTTACATGTCATCCCCCTTCAAGGAATATAATTGGACACTGAGCCTCGTAGCGCACTCTAAAAGCGTAATATAAGGCCAATGCATTACGTAAGGGGCCGCGGTGGCTGAGTGGTTAAACTTTTTTAAAATTTATTTCATTAACCCTACTTAGCAGTACAGCCATCCAGGGTGTTCAATTCTATCATGACTACTACATTTAACAAACAGTATATTAGTTATATAGAGTCACAATTTTTTTTTTGTGTGAGGGCGGCTGTAAATTATATTTCTATTCAAAATCATCATTCACACTTCCTAGGAAGATGGTGAGCTATTCTACCCCGACCGAGACAGCTCCCCAACGGGTATCCTTTCGGCCGCCTCCGCCGGAACAGACCAGGGACCGGGATTCCCACGAATCCGCCCGCGCGACCAGATGCTGTAGGGCCCACACACAGCTAACTAACCTTTCTGCCGGTCCGACATGGCACCCAACTGTCGGATGGCCACGCCCACCAACCCCTCCCTATGTGTACTATTATATTTTGTTACTTTTATTTTTTCCCGTCGCCCACCGTTCTGCTCCAACCTAAGCATCCTCCAGGACATCGAAGTGCCCCTTCTGGACACCCAGGCCTTCGTTTCTCCTACGAGCGCCCCCACCCCCCTTTTTTTTTTTACACAGACATCAACCAACATATTATCACAAATCACATATTTCCCTCATTTAGATTTTCTTTTCCGCAGTTCCTTTCTTTCTTCTTTCTTCACCACTGTTATTCTGCAAAACTTCAATATTTACTGAAAATTACGTATCTTATCTAAAAGAGAAAGTTATTTATAATTTTTATTTAATTTAAACGATAAAACACTAGACAAACACAAACACTCACTCAATAATTCATTTAGTTCCAGTTCACTCTAATCCGCTCTCTAGACTACTCTGTTAAATCATCATTTATAGTTTTTACCAAATCATATATTTTACTAATACTTTCATTTATTATTGCTACAATTTCCTTGTCATATATATTATGTTTTTGTGATGGCCATTTGTCATTAAAAGGTTTTAATTTCTGTTCTAATTCCTTCCTTTCTTCTTTAAACATGTCACACAAGTACAGAATATGGTATACCGCCTGAGCTCCCTTCTCACATTGACAACTGTCGTCTTCTATTTTATTTATTTTAGTTAAATATTCTTTAATTTGTCAGTGTCCCGTTATTACTTCCAACACATTATTATTTATATTGCTTTTACTTTCGTACCATTATTGGATATTTTAAATATAATTTTTAGTGTTTAGGCCGGTTCCTGTGGCATCGTACTCTGTTTGCCAATTTATAACACTTAGTTTATAGATTTATTTCTTTAATTCCTTTAAACTAATATGTGGATTATTTCTATTTTTTTTTCAATCCAAATATTATTGTGCTCTGCTATCTTATTGCATGTATTTCCGTTATATTCTATTTCGTCTACTTCATTTTTGGTTTGATATATCATATTTCTATCTTTTATACTATAGTCTATTGGTATTTGTTTACTAATAGTTATCGCGGATACATATGATGTTGTTGGTTTTAAACTCATCATTTTTATCAATACATATCTTTGTGATGCTCTTAGTATTCTTTTAATGTGCGTGTTTTCAATTTTATTTTTGTAATAAGTGCTAGCATATTGTATAATATTACAGTACAATGCCTGATATATTATTTTCTTATTTTTATTATTATAATTTTTTATATTCCATACCGTTTGTTTTGGTTTTAAAAATATATTCTTAGCTTTTTCGGTTATATATTTGACATGTCGGACAAAACTTAATATATTATCCAAAATGATGCCCAAGTATACTATTTCCTTTTTAACTTTTATTGTTTGTTTGTCATACTTTATCACTGGCGGTCTTTTATCTAATCTTCCTTTTAAAATTATAGCAACTATTTTATCTACTGATAATTTAAGTTTTTTCTCTTTCATCCATATCAAAGTTTTATCCATTATTTTTTGTGCCTGTTCTTCTATTTCCTTTCTTTCATTGCCTTCTATCAAAATTATACAATCATGCGCGAGTGCCACAACTTTTGAATCCTCATTATTGTTTTGTACTATGTAATCATTTAGTACTAAATAACATAGACTTGGCCCTATTACTGATCCTTGTGGACAGCCGCGATTTATTTCCCTTTCAACGTTATCTGATTATCTTGTAGTATTTTGTTCCGGTTATTCAAATAGTCCCATAACATTTCTTTCCATTTTTTCTCTATTGTTATTTTGTTAATCTGTTCTTTAATGTCTTTCCATGCCACTGTTGGACTGCTCGCCTCCCACCAAGGCGAACCGGGTTCAAACTCCAGTTTTTCGCAAGTGGGAATCGTGCAGGACAATGTGGCTAGTCGGCGGGTTTTCTCGGGGATCTCCCGTTTCCCCCGCTCCTTCATTCCGGCGCTGACACACATTCTCACCTTGCTTCACCCTCATAGGCTCTCAAGACCTCGCTGTTAAGAGGCGCCCAAATCTCTTCACCCACTCAGTCACTATGAGTTACGTACAATGGGTCTGAATGTGATATAAGTAGACATCTGAATTTTGCGAATACATTTCCATGCATGGTAGATTTCAATACCCTACGGGTATATCATCAGTTTACTTCTGGTTATAGGTTATGTGTGTCAGTGTGAACAAATTTCCTTTCTTGGCTGGCCAATCACAATTAGGTTACTCTTGTGGTGTGTTAAGCAGACATCATTCAATCAAGAAAGTGTAGCTGAGTTAAGTGTTATGAAATTGAACAGGTCATAAAATGTTGTCGCGAAATGTTGGTGTCCCTAGTTATAAGACGACTGAAATCACTAAATCAGTGAGATAACATACGAAGCTCACAACTATCCTAGGCGGTAAGTGGGTGAGAATCAGGCCTGCACCATGTCCTAGGTCACGAACTGTAAATGCCTGGAATACAAGTAAATTACATGCTCAACAGTTTCTTCCTCTCGCCTCAGGCGGCACAGTACACTCTCCTCTCCTTCCTGAGAGCTTCCAGCTCGTTAAAAAAACACATTCGCAGCCGCAAGCAGCGTTATTTTAAAACGTGCGACACACGGGAATATGGCGGGTGGAATACCGCACATATGCTTGTCTACACTCGAGAAAAACCCTGCTTAATATCTACTTGTATGTGCATTATGTATTTGTTGACTATATGTAGCCTAGCACTGGCATTGCCATGGGCCCCATTGCTTTATTTATGCGTCGATATTCTGAAACGTTTACAAAAAAAAATACATTTTACCGAACTGCTCATTCTTAAACTTATTTCCATTTAAAACACATACAGTAAAGTAATTAATTTCAGTATTTACAAATGTCTACTTAACGCTTTTAACCCCTCGACGTACATATTAACTTTCAGTTTCAGACGTTGCAGAAGACAAAATTTATAGTTAGAATAGTACTTACGAATTTGCTATAAAACTACTGACACTTTCGAACGCATGGAAAGTGTTTCAAAAAATACAAGACGCAAGCAACCAACTACACTGAGAAAAAGGTTTTGTTGAAACAAACAAGATTTGTTTGGTGCAACCAAATTATTTGTTTGTATAAGAACAGTGAAATATTTCGTTGCTGAAACCAAATTATTTTGTTGTTCTCATTTGGTTGCCCCAAACTGTAAGATTTGTTTGGTGCAACTAAATATGTGTTTGGCTACACAAACATTAAACTGTTTGGGCCGATATAAAAAACTTTTATAAGTTCGAACGAGTTGCGAACTTACATCACCTGCGTCCGAGCGCTACGCCTTAGTAATCTCATCTAATGTGACAACTGATGAAGCAGGAAATATTTTAAATAGATATACCCCAAATATTGGGCGACGTGTGCCAACAAATATTTCAAGTTTTACAGCTTTACTTGTCAGTTTCTTGTTGCATTGTTTTAATTATGTGTTTTTACGATTGTTAAGCATCACTAGATGCACTAACAAACACGGTTACTATCTTAATTGTCGCAAAAATACAAACAAACTTTCGAGCTGTATTTTCGAACGAAGCGATCAAATGAATGGCTAAACAAATATATACAGTTGATTCAACAAAATGTTTAGTTGACAGTCTAATTATTTTTGGGCCAACACAGAGGTTTTATTTATTCTGACATATATCTCGTTAGAAGAATAAAAGTATTTTTGTTGCGTTTCAAATTTTGTTTGCTCAATAATATATTTAGTTAGGGGATCTAAATATATATTTGGCCCTATACAAACAAATATTTTGTTCGATTTTCTCTCAGTGTACAAAATAGCTGCGGTGACAGCAGAAGCCAATAGTATTGCTCAGGGAAAAGCAATGCCATTGGTGCTAGCTTCTGACCTCGTGCAGCAACGACCATATCTTCACGTGTTCTGCAACATATTCAGAGTATACTCGTGATAATATGTTTAGTAGTTAATTCGACGATAAGGAACGGAACTACTTTCTCTCCGTCGTTACCAACTTAATTGGTCATACACGCGCCAGTCATGGCGCACCCGTTAAAACATGTGCAGAGTAGGAGGGCGATGACATGTTTCAAAAGTTGATTTCAAAAGAGGTCAGTTGACCGTGCACAGCCTACACGAGGTTGTATCGCGATGCCTATACTCCACTCACGGAATATATGAAATTGGTGCATTTTGACCAAATGCGATGAAGTGCTACAAGACCTATAACCTTCGCCCACCTACATATATAGATCTGTTGTAAGTTGATCGAACTTCAAAATTAACATTTAAATAACCTAATCTAGCATATTACACTATATTACAAGCACATTATGTCGTGTATATAAATAGCTTTTTTTTGCGATCAGCTAATACCTATATTTAGAACATGATATCATCTCACCCAACATGACCTAACCTCAACAACTTTTTGTTACATTGTAATCCTGATTATGATGTTGTTAAGTGTTTATTGTGCCATTGATTTGTAATCGAATGGTATTTGAATGGTGAAAATGGGACAATTCGTTTAAGAGTTATGAATGTTTGAAGTTTGGATATGGTCGACATTATGACCTTGTGTTGGTGTATCGACCCCAACTCTGAAGCCTTGTTAAACGTGAGTGAGTAAAGAGATTTGGGCGGCTCTTAGCAGCGAGGTTCAGAGAGCCGATGAGTGTGATTTAAGTGAGTATGGAGCGGCGCCGGAATGAAGGGGCGGGAGAAACGGGAGATCGCCGAGAAAACCCGCCGACCAGCGGCATCGTACGGCACGATTCCCACCTGCAAAAATCCGGTGACCCGGGCCCGGTTCGCTTTGGTGGGAGGCGAGCGTTCTAGCCGCTCAGCCACCGCGGCCCCCGCCTTGTTAAAAATCTACATCCAGGATATCCCTCCGCTTCGTGCAAACAAAGCTTAACCGAGTCTAGAAACCGGAGAACGATTCACATTCGTACGCACTGACTGAAATACAATTTTACGTAAGAACTATTTATTAGTAGACATTACCAACACACCTATGTTCTCCCTGTGCTTATTCATTCTAACTATACAATTAAATATTATATTTTATTGATAAAAAATAGGTAAAAGTTAAATTTAATAAAAAATAAGGTACTCTTATGTTAGCATAAGTAAAGTAAGTTTCTGTTGTATAATACAACACAAGCCTGCAAAATTTAGACCATTTAAAACGTTTTTCACAATTGATGCTATCCTGACATATTTTGGGGATGCTGAATCCTAAACTGGTCCCAGTTTTTCTCTATCACGTACCAATTTTTTGAAATCTGCCTTTGTACTGTAGACCTATTTAATATTGTTGCTAAATTATTCGGGGGTATATTATTGAACAAAAAAAAATTGTAAATCTATATTGTATAGAAATATTTCAAAAATGCTTAAATTTACTCATTAATTTAATTTGATACCCTTATAGTCCCCTTTCCTCTTGTTCATGAAGGAGAGGGTTTGGACTTCCAGCTGTGCGCGGTTTTTGTATTGTCTCTGTGAAGAATGCGACAGAAGTAATCATAAAGAAGTATTCGAGATTTTTTTTTCTTTTCAGAATGGATAGGTATGAAGTAAAGAATTCCCTTAAAGTTGAAAAATGCGCAGCTTACGTCAGTCGGTTACATAACCTCATTTTGTGGAAAAACCGTACGTGATATGAGAATTCGAATAGCCTACCATTTCCGAATTTAGCACAAGAAAATGTACGTAAAAAATCATAAAAAAAGTGTTTTCGTCGCAGGCCTGTGGAGACAACTAAACACGTCATACATGGGATGATTATTCAAACGTTTGTTTCGAAAATTGTGAAGAAACTGCGAATATAAGTTACTATAGAGAACTGTAGATTTAGCACATTCACCCAGCAGCAACACTCTAAGAAAAGATTGACAGATTTACCACGTAAACATACACGCAAAGTAAGAGGACGTGAATAATACGCACTGTACATGCATTCAGAGGAAGGTTTGTTACATCCAACGAAATATTTGTGTACGGTCAAAAATATATTCATTTGCCCTAGAAAAGAATATTTTGTTGGGTAAACAAAGCTTGAAAAGCAACAGAATTTATTCTGTTTATATAAAAAAATACACAGTTTAATTTACTACACATCTTTATTGGGCTAAAAGACATCTAGACCGTTTGCAAAATGGTTAGTTGAATAAACTGTGTGCATTTGTCTGGCCACTCATTTGATTTCCGTTCTAAAATACAGCTCGAGAATTTGTTAGCGCAGTTACTGGTGGTTAATAATGTTATAAAAATTCTAATAAAACAAGTTCAACACGAAAGCAACAATTAAAACTGTAAAACTTGAAATATTTATTCACACACGTCGTACAGTATTCGAAAATGAACGTATTTAAAAACATTTCCATTTCAGTAATAGTCGCTTTAGATGAGGTAGCTAGGTTGTGTCGAGTGAGCGCCAGCCATTTTTATCGTAGTTTGATTCGTCGTGCGGGGCTAGTATATGTTTTAAGATACGGCAGTCTGAACAAGCCGTTTTTAACTATTTACAGCATGCGTTGCAAATTTAAAGTAGGCCTACAATTCCGTCCTCGTGTGGGGTACGATGTCTCTCTCTTTCCGTAGGCAAACATACTGCAAGGGGGGGGGGGGGGCAGGAGTAATAGTTTCGTCGGGAAACCAGGATTTCAAACACTCTACGACGCAGTCCAAGCGTGAGGGAAGGCCGAGGAATGCTTCAGCCCTCCGCGTGGTCGTGTTATGAGGCCGCCATTAGGGCAGGCCAAGGGTGGGTCCCGTCGCCCAAGGGCGCGCTTAGCAGTCTGCTGTTTGACTTGCTAATTACACAGCCTCGTGCATGGATAACAAGTCCCTACAGCAGTTGCCCTCTCCTCCCACCAATTCACAACTTTAACTTACCCATTTCCCTGAGACATGGCCTCTTCAGTTCACGTGTCCACGATCGTAGACTCGTTGCACGAGAATGACACTTATCACTACTGCTGTACACGGCAAGACACAAGTACCCATGAATGGTCAATGCATGCAGCACGTGTTCACTGGATGCGAACCAAACTCCGACACGAATACAGCGCATACCACAGTACGTGATTGCAACACTGGAACTTAGAATTTAATATGTGACCGAACAGGTTAAGTTGGCAAAGGATATTCCCAACAAATAAGCTGGGGTCCTTGTGCTTGGTGATTAGTGATATGAACCAGTGATATCGCAGGGCCCTATCTCGGTTTACCAATTAAAGGCTGTTCACGATAAAGTGATCACTATTGAAATCAACCTTAGAAAAGAGTCACTGCCCCTGCCTGCATATATTTTAACGGACGCATGCCGAGTGACATGCGCCCAGTAAAGTTGGCAATGATGGATGGAAAGTAGTTCCACATCTTAAAGTCGAATAAAAAGTGTTAGGTAACCATTTGTGATATCTTAAATTATTTCTTTCACTTTCTGTTTTTTTTTTTAAATGCACGGAAGTGCAAAAATGACCAGTTTTGTATAATAATTACTTATCTAATAATTCCACAGTTTCGCATGATCGACGCATGAATAAAGTGACGAGGACCATGGCAATGCTAATTTTTACATAAGGCGGGAGAATACACAACACGCATACACGTAGATCTTCAGCAGGGTTTTCAAAAGTGCTCATTTTAACGTGAACAGCCTATAGTAGGGGTGATGGTAAATCGCAGACATTTTCTTGAGCCAACATATGTTATAAAACCCTCTAACTTGTTTATTCTTACATGACTGGATGAACAAGGTTTTGACTAGGTTAGGTTGTTTGCAGACCAAACACAAATGTTCTGCTTTATAGTATCAGAATTCTCATTTGCCCAGTGAAATTGGGTAGTAGTTTCATACATGCATGACAGCCAATAAGGAAAGAAAAGTGTCAGACACGTGTCCTACGTGGGATCCTAGTCAACTGTTCCCGCTATAAACCACCATCTCTACTACATGCTGTTCACGTTAAAACGAGCACTTTTAAAAACCCTGCTTGAGATTTACTTTCATGTACTACATTTTGTATTCTTTCGCCTCATGTCAAATTAATATTGCCGTGGACCTCATAATTTTAATCATGCGTCGGTCAAGTGAAACTGAAAGTATTATAAAAGTAAATATTTTTACAAATCTGGTTATTTTTACTCTTCCGATGCATTAAAAAAAGAAAGCGAAAGAAATAATTTAACTTATTACGAATGGTTACCACTTTTTATTCGACGTTAAATGTGGAACTACTTCCTCCTCCATCGTTACCAACTTTACTGGGCGAATGTCACCCAGTGAACCCGTTGAAATATATGCATGCAGGGGCAGTGACATTTTTTTCTCAGGTTGATTTCAAAAGTGCTCAGTTTATCGTGAACAGGCTTTAGTCGTGTTGACAGGAAGTCAGTCCAGTGTTGGAACACGGAGACTGGTTGTGCGCCGCCAGAGTACTCACTACCTCACACTCGCTGTACAGCGACAAACCATACTCCACGCAGGAACGAAACCCTTCACTTGCTGCTGTCACTGAATAATTCACTACGCACTCAAAGCCACTTCCACTGGCCAGTAATAATGACTACCGCGCCAGGCCGCAGTTAGGAGATGATGGGAAACACGCTTACAACCTCCATACAAACCATGCCAGGACCTTGGAGCGAGAACATTGGTTTATAATTATAAACGTATTTCTACGTAGCGCCATGTTTAGAACATCAATAACACCGCTAGTAATTTGCCCCAGGAACCCGCAGGACATACAGTTATTTATAAAAACATGACCTAAAATTTACGTGTTCATACACCTAAGCAGAGGTTGTAAAATATCTAGCCGCTATTGTATTAATATAAACTCATTATTTTTGACGTGAATGCGCCTTTAAATCTGCAAACATAATGGGTGGCAATCCAGAAAATCCGATGATAATGTGGAGTGGTTATGGCGAAATTGTATGAGTTTAATGTAAAAAAATCAGGAAAACTTAACACAATGTCGGCCTATACTCGTCAAAATGCCAAGTCTAAATACAGAAGTCGTATACAGTTGGAAAGAGCATCTCAAAAGCAATCTAGTGATACCCATATAACCCCATATGATCGAGTGAAGCGATGCCGGGAACGTAAAATAAATATCAAGGCGTCCGAGCTCATCGACGTGGACGTATTCACGCAAAACAAAAGGGCGTGTCCCCGACACAGCCACACCCCATTTATTTTATATCTCAGAACAGTCATCTAAAGCCTGATACAGACGAGGGATCTTTCTTGTTCAAAGGGTGAGCAAGAATGTAAACATCCTCTTGTATTCAAGGCGCATGAACATACTGCAAGTTGCACACAGTGGTAGCACTTGGATATTGCAGCATGCCAGTCACTCATTTCCACTACAACACACAAAGATTTTACAAACCTAACAAATCACTAATACAGAATTAACACCTGATTTATACACTCAAATTAACAATATCTGCATTAGTAAATGTACGGGAACTACATACATAACTGTATAAAACGCAAGTGTAAACAAACTACTTGTACAAGAAGATGTACGAAAGATAGGACCGTCTCTATGCAATCCCGTGCATGCTATCTACTAGTATACAAGCTAGTCAGTCACACGATGCTAGTTGACTTGCACAAGAAGGCATACACCTTCTCGTTCAAGAAAGCTGCCCGTCTTTATCAAGATTAAAACCATCAAGTAAAACAAGTATATTATGTTGTAGATATTTCACAAAGTAAATATATTTATTATTTTATGGGAGATATTTTTTTCAATTGTCATATTTTCCATTATTTACTATCGCGGAATCTTTGCACGTGTAGTTATCTGCAGCAAACCAATCACCTTCGCCATCTCTCGAGATATTGATGTTAAGAGCCGCTCAAATCTCTTCTCTCATTCACTCATGTTGCTAGAATGTCACGAATTATGTTCCTTGGAAATTAGTTTCGTAGTTTAACCGTATTTCAGTTATAGTATTCTAAATAAAACTGAGGGGTAACAAGAAAACAGACCCAGAAGGTAAACTTCTAAATCACACTCCTGGGGTTTCAAGAAATACTTCAGCTGGTACTAAACTCTGTGTAACACAACTTCTTGATATCTGTACAAATCCAAATTTTCAGTTAAAATTCTCATAAAAATGCCACTTTATGGTACTGCACACGAAAACCCTAAAACTGCTGTTTTTAGCAGTTTCTTTATCTCTTTAAATAAATTTAATAGTTAGAGCTGGCGATTTTCCGCGAAAAAATTCGAGTACACGGTAGACTTCAATACTATAAGCACCCAACAGTAGTTTGTCTGTTGCCACTTGCTTGCTGTCTGCTTGAGAAGGCGTTTTCATATTTGACCGCGCCACACAGAATTCTGCAACATCGGCACGGTTCCTATGTGATTCGTGTGCAGACAGTTAACACGTGTCATAAAAGTAATTCAGCCAATCAAGAAGATAGGCAAACGACCCTACCGTGTTTTGAAATAAATATTGCCTTGAAATCTTTTCGTGGAATTCCACTACCCCTATTAATTGTATAAAAGCAAAAAAGTGGCGGCTGTAGATTAAATTTTTTCAAAATATTTCCTGGGGTAAAAATCGTATTCCCAGTGAATTTATTTCCTTACAGGCGCATATACTGTAGTCACAAACACTTATGTTACAGACAGTATTTGCCAAAGAGGATCTCCTTAGGTAACGTGTGTTCTCAACTAAAGATCGCTTCTCACTTTAAAAAACTTGACGGAAGTAATTTTTTACTCAACGCAGTAAAACAAATTTTCATTTTGGAAAGCCTTATATCGTAAGCAATTTATCGCGCAGTTAGTTAAATGAGGTTGCTGGGTTGTTACATCTTAATTAGTAAATTGAATCTCTTCCCCCCCCCCCATTTCTAATGGAATTATGTGGCGTTTGAGCAGCGACGAAGTTTGCGCGTTCCAACCGGCTAGAAGTAAAACAATAAACACGTGCACTCAAGGAGGAGGCGAGTACACTTTCAAGTGCGCGTGTGTTCCATTTTGTTCACACAAAATATTTTCATTTAATGCTCATGCCCTTTTTTTCCCGAAGTACTAACAGTAATTTTTTTTTTTCGCAGTGAGTTCTTGGAAAGGTAAGGCCGAAGTCAAATACATGGAAGTAGAGCCGCACGTTTATAAGAACACTGTGAAAATCTTTGTATGCTTTAGAAAGAATTCTTTCTGGAACTGGATGCCAAATTTTTCTTGTACCATTACAATTAAAATATTGTGTCTTAACACGGTCCTTTATTAAGTGAAATATTTTGAATACACCCTTTTGTTAGGGGTAGTGAAATTTCGCGAAAATATTTCAGTCGTTATCCTATCTTGATTGGCTGAATTACTTTCTGACACGTATCTACACCCGAATTACGCAGGAGCCGTGTGTCGATGTTGCCGAATTGTTAGTGGCCCGGTCAAATACAGGAAACATCTTCTCAAGCAGACAGCAACCAATGGCAATAGACAAACTGCTGTCGGGTGCTTATAGTATTGAAGTCTACCGTTGTACTCATATTTTTTCGTGAAAAATCAATAGCTCTACCCATTGCTTTAGCATGTCGTCACAGATAATCAAGTCTGAGGCACGAAACAAACACGGAAAAAAACGAGCTGAGAGTAGCTGTAGTCAAAAAATATAATATAAAACTGATAATAAATCCCACTATGAATTTTGTCATATAAATAACAAAATAGAAAACCAAAAACCAAATTACGGAAGGAATCATCAAACGGAATATTGAATGAACCAAGGGAAACCGGAATGAAGGTAGCAGAGACGGGCATAGGGATAAACACAGTCCACCTGAAGACGGCGGCAGATGTTAGCTCCCAGATCATCGCGACAAGCTCGCGTATGAAGACATACTGTGCGTCATCGTAGTATCTTCCAGCCTCGCGGTTGTCACTTCAACGTTGTGACATCCTGTCTTGTGAGATACATTTTCTGTCATCGCATCTGTGCTCGTCTGTGTTGTCTTGACCCTCTGAGGAGCACGCACGTATATACTCGGTGGTACGTTTAAATGGAAATGCCCGTTCTCTTGAAGTCAAAGCTAAAACTTTCATTGTTTCACTGAACTTTACAGGAATCTACGTGAAAAATTACAAACTAGTCAACATTTCAGCTCATAAGAATAAAAGTGTTATTTTCAATAAGTTTTCAAATTAACGCGATGGATTGTAAAACCTGTTACATCATTCGCTATACATTAATTGGTACGCAGGCAACACGCGACTTCATTGGCAGATGACCGAGCCAATAATAAACGTCGCAGAGTGCAGTAGGCATGTCCGGCGTAGCCACAGGACCAATAGGACGAAGGTATGTGGAAATGCAGAGACAGATATAACTGATAATGTTGTAGTGGAGAATATAGGCAGCTCACTTCAACCTTGTCTTCAGTGCTAGTGAATCGATGCCATCCTAAATGGTTCATTTGGGTTGCCCTTGGTTTTCGTATTTTTCGTTTAATAATTCGGTCTGAATTTTTTTGTCGATTTTGTTATTTATCCGACACAAGAGTATTTTATGACATATACAAGATCGTTCAATTATCTCCATGTTAACAATAAATTTCAATTTTACAGTATTTGTTACAATTAAACTGTAGTTTTACATGTTCCACAATGTCGTGATCTATAACTCGCTATAATTTACTTGTAGTGCTACAGAAATTATATAGCCAACTAGTTCCCTATTATTTTTTATCTGTAAAATATAATAAATCTTTACTGTGTAATAAATGGAGTTCTATCCATTCAGTGTTTCCAGTTCTGACGGAAATATTAGGTACTTGTTTTAAAATCATTCGAATGATCGTTTTACAAACATTAAATCATGATTTAAGAGCTAGTGTAACAAAACATTCGCCTGCAGATATTTTTACATCGTTAGAAATGTCGTCCAGAAACGACTGAGATGCTTTGACATGATTAAACTAAAATTTATACATTAACAATTATAATGACACAAATTTTACATACCATACAAGCGTGTACCCAGACTCACCTCTGCCATAAATAAATGAAACTCCAGCATAATACAATAACATCTAGCAAACTTTTAAATACTGTAATATAGCTAAATAATTGAAAAAAAAAATGAAGTAGATTGAAACAAAAATGATTAAAACAGCAATACAAATAATAAGTTAAATAGTATTCAATGCACAAGGCACTGTCATGATAGCAGAAATTATTTCAGAGAAACGAAATAAAAATAAAATGGAATCAAATGATTTGCAGCCTAAAATTTCAGAAACTATCAGTAAGACTAACACAAAACTACTAGTATACAGCTTTCACGCAGGCATACACTCTCACCTTGCCAGGTTATATAACGTATTAGCGATCACATGAGAGAAATTTAAACAGTCGCTTAAACCACATACCAGATGCAGAGATTATATAAATAAATTGTACAATATATATAATAATATATGATATAATATATAAATAAACAGAATTAAGAATATAAAACGGAATTGGTAACTTTTATTAGTTTTGTCTTGTTTCTATGAACCGCAATGGCCAGGCTCATTTTTCACATTTAGATCTACTATTAGGATTTCCGATTTCAGGTCTCTACTTATAAGTGGGGACACCCGAGTGAGTGGGGGGAGAGATTTGGGCCACTCTTGACATCGAGGGTGAAGCGAGATGAGAATGGAGCAGCGCCGGAGAGAAGGACGGGACATCCCCGAGGAAACCCTCCGGCCAGTGGCATCGTGAGACACGGTCTCCACAAGTGAAGATCTGGGAGCGGCCCCACGGGGAATGGAGCCCGGCTCGTCTAGGTGGGAGGCGAGTATTCTGACCACTAGACCACCGCCTCTAGTGTAGACTGATAGAAGCGCGAAGGAGAGCGGGCTGATAGATTGCTACGTCTCGCTGTGGACGTTCGTAAGCCAGGACTACAGGGCAGTGTCAGTAGGAAATAATCAAGGTGATTGTGGCCCTAACTCCGTCGGCTCCAGGACACGGTCCTGTCTTCCATCTGCAACACCTCTTGTCCAATGACGACGCCGAGAAAAGCCACCGCAACTCACGTGCTTATTTACTGTGAAAAAAACATGCTTTATGCTCAAGGCCTCCACCTACTGTTCCAGGCCGAGAGGCGTAAGAACG
Organism: Dryococelus australis; assembly: GCA_029891345.1. Lineage (NCBI taxonomy): Eukaryota > Metazoa > Arthropoda > Insecta > Phasmatodea > Phasmatidae > Dryococelus > Dryococelus australis. The sequence goes on from CM057008.1 coordinate 60,228,810, forward strand.
ATAAGGGCGATATTGCCACGTGAATCAACCGCGCCATCGCCTCTGCACCGAGAGAAAATCGAACAAAATATTAGTTTGTATACGACCAAATATGTATTGTTGAGCAAACAAAATTTGAAAAGCAATAAAATTACATTTGTTCGTCTGACAAAATATATGTTTGAATAAACAAAATCGCTGTGTTGGCAGAAAAAAATTAGACTGTCGACAAAATATTTAGTTGAATCAACTGTATATATTTGTTTGGCCACTCATTTGACTACCTTCGTACGAAAATACAGCTCGAAAGTTTGTTTGTATCTTTTGTGACTAATTGGGATAGTAACCGTGTTTGTTAATGCTTTTATTGATTCTTAACAATCGTATAAACAAATTAATAAAACAATGCAACAAGAAACTGACAAGTAAAGCTGTAAAACTTGAAATATTTGTTTGCATACGTTGCCCAATATTTGCAGTATATCTATTTAAAAGCTTTCCGCAGTCACCAGTTGTCACATTAGTTGAGATTACTAAGGCGTAGCGCTCGGCCACAGGTGATCTTGGTTCGAAACTCGATCGAACTTGTAAAGTTTTTTTATATCTGCCTAAACTGTTTAATGTACGTGTAGCCAAACAGATCTTTAGTTGCACCAAACAAATCTTACAGTTTGGGGCAACCAAATGAGAACAACAAAATAATTTGGTTGTCAGCAACACAATATTTAATTGCCCCTATAAAAAGAAATAATTTGTTTCACTAAACAAATCTTGTTTGCTCTGAGCTGGCTCAATGCAGTGTTCCTGTCACACTGCGTGTATGGGACTTTGAGCGGCTCCACTATCAGTGCATTGGTGTCAAGTCTGTACGAGAGTTCAGTGTAGTGTTCTTGAGAAGTTCTCTATCTGCCGCGTATATTTTGAGATAAAGTGCTTTGAAAAATCCTGTTTTAGCCATTTTGGAGTGCTGTGAAATGTTGTTCCTGATGCGCGCGGCGTTTTGAGAGCACCCAACAGCCCTCGTTTGAAGTGTGTGCTCTTTTCTTAGATCAGCACACTGGACACAAGTTTATTAGCTTCGCGGGGGGGGGGGGGGGGGACGTGTATTTCCAACATTCTGCATAAATGTTCAAGAGCTAAGTACGGCATGTGCAGTTGTAATCCTTTCAGTTCCACTTTAATTTATAGTTTCATGTGCTGCAAACAAAAAAAAAATATTATGCGTGCTATACTCAAGTGGACACAACTCTCGTTTCTTTGTCACAGCCAATCAAATGTTCGGCTACAGTTATATGAACCAACTACGCATGTCCTACACGAGTAAGGAGGTTTGTGAAATAATTTCCCCACAGGTGAGATCATTGGTTGTTGAGTTTCATAGTGTGCAGTACAGCCAACAAATTCCCTAGACGTGGTTGATGTAAACAAATGTATACACTGTGTTATAAATATGCCCTTTGGACATATTCATACGTAAAATGAACTAGGGGATTTATGGTTGTGGTTAATGATAGGGGCTGTAGCTAGTGGTTGGCGAGGGTTGATTAACTGTAAAACTGTCTAGGTCGAGAGTCTGGTTATTATTGAGTTAATGACATTACAAATACATAAATGCAGTTTAACCCATTCAGACCTGGTGTATACACTTGTGTACATTACTCATGTGTAGGTAATTTTTGGTCTGCATAGCACACTGCGAAACTCGGTGACCAATGATCTTACTTGTGGGTAAATAATTCGCTAACCGTCTTACTGGTCTAGGCTTTAATTGGTTCATATAACTGTGGTCGAACGTATACCCTACAGCTCATTGGCTATGACCACGAAACAAGTGTCACGTCGATGTTGGTACAGTACGCAACATAATGTTCTTTGTTTGTAACACTTGAAACCGTAAATTAAATTGGGTTTGAGCGATATGAGATAGTGAAAGACAACTATTACTTGATTAGACTGATGTTACACTATTGGGTTCGTCCCACCTTGACTGCAGTTGTTCCGAGGCTGTTGTAAATGACGATACGGCGGCGACACAGCTGTTCTCTGTAGTGGTCCTTCATGGCTGGCGTCACGAGGAGATAGACAATAGCCGCCACTCCGCATAGCTAGGTATTGACTTCTCAAGGGCGCAGTCTACCCTGGTTTCTAGTTTGTAGTGGCGGTTCCTGCTTACAGTAGTTTGGCAATGCACGGCCCGCTTGTCGCAATCGCCGTCCTTGATTCTACTGAATGTGAGCGGGTGTGTTCAGGCGACGATGTAAATTACAGGCGCCTTCACGCCGGCCTAACAACTGGGTCTGAGTGGGATAACGTTTCGTAGACAGCCAGGACAATAGAGACAGACCAAGATGTTGATACAAGAAGGAGCTTGGGAAGGACTCTGCCATAATCTGCGACCACACCTGCACTCGCCTGCAGAGTGATCTCGGGAAACCACAGTCAACCGAGATCACGACGACTGGATCGGGATTCGAACCCAGGTCGTCCCGAATACGAATCCGAAATCTTACTACTGCTCAACCTTGCTCGGCGATCAGCCACAAATCAGAACTGTGTAAAGGTGTACAGTACATATTGTACCCACCGGGAAGAAAGTGGCATGCATTGTACAGTGCTCTCGCTGGGTTGAGCTCTGCTAAAGGCTGCTCACGATAAAGTGAGCACTTTTGAAATGAACGTTAGAAAAATTTCACTGCCACTGTCTGCACGTATTTTAATGGGCGCATCGAGTGTCATTCGCCCAGTAAAGTTGGTAACGATGGATGGAAACTAGTTCAATATGTTAAAGTCGAATAAAAATTATTAGGTAACTATTTGTGATAGCTAGGGATAGGAAAATTTCGCGAATTCATTTCAAGACAAGATAAATTTCAAACGCGTGTACACTGAAGTCACATTTTCTATTGGATCAGAGTTTATTATGCACGTCATAGACGACTCTGAACCAATAGCAGACTTGCAAGGGAAGAAGAAGCGAATCCCATGATGCCAGGTGTGTGGTAACACTGTGGCAGCAGCCAATGAACAAAAATCTGAGGCTTGGCTGTACAAAGATTGTGGAGCCTAGACTACAGGTCATTGAACCCGCCAAATTTTCCTATTCCTAGTAATGGCTTAAATTTTATCTTTCGCTTTCTGCTTATTTTTAGTGTATCGAAGTGTAAAAATGTGCAATTATACTCTGGTATACGTTTATATGGAAATATATTTGCTCTTGAAGACAAAGCTCACACTTTTATAGTTTTACTATTTCGCTAGACTTTATCGGAATCCAAGTATAAAATGACAACTAGTCAACATTTCAGTTTGTAAGAATAAAACGGTTCTTTTTAATAATTGCTTCAAAGGAACACGATTTATTTTTTAAAACTTGTTACTTCTATCGCGATGCATGAATTGGTACACAGCCAACGCGTGACTTCATTGGTCGACGGCCAGTCAATAATGAACGTTGCATAGTACAGTAGGCGTGTCCGGTGTAGCTAGGACCAATAGAACAACGGTAAGCGGAAACACAGAGACCAAGCTAAATTATATTGCCGTAGTGTAGAATACAGGCAGCTCAGTTCGAACTATTCCTCAGTGCTAGCAAATATGTGCCGTCCTCAAAGGGTTAATGTAGGTATTATGTGTCACATGCCCTCCTTAGTGGGCGCTAAAATAAAAGTGGCGAAGGGAAAACAAACTGATTCTTTTATATTTACGCCAAACACCCAGAATAATTTTTGCGGAAGTTGCACGTGAATAACCTTAGCCTCAGAATAGGGAACAATATTTTTGCATAATTAAATGTAAAAATCACAATTTTACTCTTTTTTTTGTGCACGTTTAACATAAAAAGCAGTTGTATAAAAATCAAACAACTTTGAACTGAGACCCCCTTGATTGACTCCACACTGCTTTCTATGACGGCAACGACACCATAACTTCAGCTCTTAGCCAAACTACATAGCAAACGCCACGCCATGAAGGTCGACGCCTCAAGATAAACGTAAGTCCAGAGCCAAGCTCGTTTCAATGGTTCTCTTGAAGATTTTATAATTTAGTGAGCACTAACAATTATGAGCGGCGACGGGAAAATGCCGCGAGTGTTGGGCAGTGTACAAGTAATATGGATGTTGAATTTCTCAGTAATTTTCGCGCAGTAGCAGGTGCCTAGTATTGGTGGTGAGCGGCTGTAATGATAGGATTTTGATTTTTATGCTGTTGGCACAAAGCAAGCAAGATAACGAGACGAAGCTCAAATATATTTTGGTGGGTCGTTATTTCCTCTATGTTCGGGATATTAGGTAGCATTTTCTGCCAACGGTACAACTTTTAAACATAATTATTTCAATTTTCAGACAGACGTTTTAACAACTGCTAACAACGATTTGTTAAAAATGTTATAATTAAATGCTGTATTTACAAACGGTTAGACGGAACTAAATGTGTGTTTAACAACTGATGGCAGAGAATTCATAGGTTGGCTACTCTGTTAACTGTATAATCGTTTATTAGACGCTAATTGTAAGTACATATCTATTTATTTTAAAAAGACATTGTCGCTGATATAAATAACTCTTGTACCATTTATTCTTAGGCAGTCAACATTTGAAAAATCAATAAAGCTCAATTATTCCAATTCCTGGAATTGGTTGCAAACATCAACACCACCTTCTCCCTCCAGCAACAAACTTCGTTCCAGATATTGCAAAATACACGGCACCACTACATCCCATCCTCGGAAAAGACACATAGTGACAATGGGGCCCGACTTGAGGAGCAGCTTCACGAATATCCACCAACTCCACCTACGACAAGCTGTTAATACTGCAAGTGGACGCATGTCAGAACGGCCTGGGCGCAGTACTGTACCAGCAAGACGTAGGAGGGCGTCCACATGTGAAAGCGTATGCGTCAACTCACTTAAACGAAACAAAATAACTCAACGCCAGGCAATGACAGTGCATGCCTACATAAAAATTATATATTTTATGAATGATGATGAGAATAATTACACATAATTTACTTCTGACTTGAGTATATTTAAAAATAAAGTTATATCGCTTATAAAATGTACAGCTTTCTTTATTAAAGAGCGTTATTTGAATATTTTCAACAGTTGGCGAAGTCGTTCTACCTAGTAATTTAGTGGGCCACAAAATCCCTATAGAGTTTCGACCCCCTGGCTGTTGGAATGGCAAGTTTCAAATGTGAGTATTATTTCCAAAGTGTCTGCAATGTGAATCGCGTCATCACCCTTGCAGGCGGTCGCTTGGCGTGATCGCCGCTGTCCAGTTTGACTGGCCCCGCCTCAAGGTTAACAGCTGTTTGCGCTGTCCGCGCTTTGCCTCGTCCAGGAAGAACGTCTTCTTTTCAAAGGTGTCCACGTCTTTGTATTTCAGATTTTATAGAAGTTTTTAGTCATTACGACGCTTTGTTCGGCCGTAACTGGTATATTCATACTGGTTAACCGTAATTTTAATGTGTACTTTTGTTCGCAAACACCCTTTGATGGGCCCGAAGGTCACAGGTTTGCATTAATTTTAATACAAGTTTATGTTGGGAGCATCGAATTGTTTAATTAAAGTTTTTATTTATGCTCCGGTGCCTGATTTCGACGTGGACTTATAACGAAGTTTATTTTACTGAATTCAGTGGAGAGTAAATGCTAAGAAACCAAAGTCTGTATTGTAATTTGAAATATATCTTTAATATCTGAAAGCAGTTGCGGTCACCCCTTTGCGTGTTGAATATTTAAAAACCATTGAATATTTTACGTGTAAACGAAAAACACGCGTGCACCTACTGGAAGTGTCATTTAGCTTCTCAGGATTAAAGTAGCATCAAACTAGGCACGTATTACATTAAAATGAAAAATATCAAATTTGCTGTAAAATGAACACGGCAGTTAATTGACACGTCTTGAGTAACAACTGAGTGGTAACATTATTAGTCTAACCTTTTGAATTACTCTTATATTGCGAGAATAGTAGATAGGATTGTTCCGGTAGATTGATTTGTGTTAATGCATTTTATCTCACGCCATACACATTGAATATACGCACCAAGGGATACTGAAATAATTTATATTTGGCACGCATAATTTGTACATTTGAGATTGGTTCTTGCGTCTTTTAAAATTTTTATATAATTTTTTCTTAAAAGGTGGCATTTTGTGCCTTTGTAATTTGTATTATAGTAAAGTGGGGCTTTTATATGTTATTGATTTCAATGTCCCATATTAGAGTCTTTAATTACAATTCAGTATTACTCACATAGTATTTTTTTAAATATCTCGTGTGGTTTTATAGTGTTATTTATCTGCAAATCTAGAATGAAACAGCGATGTGCCAAGCATGCGTTTTAATGGTTTTAATTGCCAATAATCATGAATTATTTAATGGCGAGTGCTCTCAATAGATGTAAAGGGGCTTATCAGAGTCAATAAAGGGTTTTTAAGTTGAATTCTTCAGTGCTGTCTTTTTTGGTAAATGCGCTAACTTGTCAGAGCACGTGACAGAAAAAGTTTCCACCGGACATGATTGTCGGTGGGAAGTGAAGCCTTTGTTCGTGAGTGAGAATGTAAATACTGCGAGGCACTGTACAAAATTAACTTAAAAATTTTATTTACAAAAATTGCAACTGATGATGTATGGTATTCATGTAAGGGGGAGAGTGAAGTGGCTCTTAACATCGAGGTCTTGAGAGCCGATGAGGGTGAAACGAGGTGAGTATGGAGCATTGTCGGAATGCAAGGACGGGAGAAAACCCGCCCAGCAGCATCGTCCGCCACGTTTCCCACATGCGAGCCTAGGTGGGAGATGGGAGGTAGTCTAACCACTACACCACCGCGGCCCCTGGTATTCATATAAGATCATCACAAAAACTAGCGAGGCAAACAGAGGCGTTTCCGGCGAGTTTTGTGTTCAAGAATAGCGAGATAGTAATACTACTGTCTCCTGAGCTATATTAGGGCAAAGTCTTTAAAGTGTTAAGGTGGGTTTACGATTAAAGACTGGAGAATTAAGAATTTTACTTAATGACTCGATAAGAACACGGAAAACGAACTTGCAGTTTATGATTGAATTAGAAACTGTTAATTTTAGCCAATCAAAATCGTAGGAGATGTAAGCAACCGAAATAACCTGTAAAAATGGACAATACAAATATATTTAATTATTTGCTGTTACTGCTTGTGTAATCGTTTAAAAAAACTCGTGAAAACTGACAGAAGGGAAAGCCGGTGCCAACATTAGGCATTTACATCTATACATCTGAAGAGGTTAATTAAAACTAATGCAATAACCTCTTCCAAGAAATAAAACATTATAATCAACTGGTCTTTAAATTAAGAGGACACTGTCTCTCGATTACAATAATAACTTTGATACGATTTCACAATACTACATAACCTAAAACCAAGATGTAAACACAGTTTCCCGCCAACAACAAATGACACTACGTTCTGATTGGCTACTTCGTCTTAACTTGTACTTAAGACATCAAATAAAACGATCTCTTAAGTCAAGCCAATAACGCACACGACCCATCAAGACCTGCACACCATAGTCATAAACTAATACCCTTGAATACATTGAATCATATATTAAGCACAAGGTGAACTTATTCTGTTAAGTCAATCGTAAACCCACCTTTGAGGATGTCACACTGTAAACTTTTTAGAAATGAAGGCACGTGCTACCATTTGACGTCGACAATGTCCTGGCCGATGCCCTAAGGCTATGGAAGAACTGGTATGATTTATATTATGTTAATGCTTGTTAACCCTTTAGGATGGCATCGATTCACTGGCACTGAAGATAAGGTTGAAGTGAGCTACCTATATTCTCCACTACAACATTATCAGTTATATCTGTCTCTGCATTTCCACACACCTTCGTCCTATTGGTCCTGTGGCTACGCTGGACATGCCTACTGCACTCTGCAACGTTTATTATTGGCTCTCCATCTACCAATGAAGTCGCAAATATCCATTTAAACGTATCGCCGAGTATATACGTGCATACTCCTCAAAGGGTTAATAATTCAAATCCGAATATACCCGGAATTACTTCATGTGAATCTCAGAGTGCTCGGTTATCATGCTGGACTATCGCTGCAAAGGGCGTGAGTTCCTCCCCCTCCACCCATCTTCGGCAAGCATCAGGTTTTTATTTTGTATAATGTGTAAAATAGCGGATTAAAGGAAAACCGAAAACAAGTAAGTTATTAGTAGGCCACCTGCTTTCCGCGGAAATATTTCAGGACTACTTATATTGCAAAGTGCTAGAGCTCAGATACACTTTCATGATTGGATGATTTTAACTGCCACGCACTGCAGGCGAATGCCCGCGAATCACATACACTCAGTGTTGGAGTTATCTAATTCTGATTGGCCCAGTCACATAATGAACTGTTCCCCGACAAAGACACGTGGCCAATAACCTAAGAAAAACTGTACGTATGCCATAGTACATTCGAGTCTAGCCTTTGAGCGAATCTTTTCACGAAAAACAGGTGGTCCTAGTTATTAGTTAAGAGTTAGTCTAAAAATATTTATTCTTTAAGAAATAATATTCAACAGTTGGCGGAGCATAACTAGCCATTTGCAGGCCATATGATGGTTGTGAATTGGTAATCGATGGACGATGACCCGATGGGTAGACCAGCGTGTGTTTCGGGAATTCATTCGGAGGCAAGGTAGACTCCAAACACTTGTCCTGTTCTCCTACTGTTGTGATTGGACGACAGTTGTTTGGACACGCCCCGTTTAACTCTGAGCCAGTAATATGCAGGAAACAGTAGTGTGAGTGAGTGTTGAACAGTCCTGTACAGAGACTTCGCCTGCTCACAGCAACCAATAAGAGAACGATAATGTGTGGAGTGTATAGGGACTGTCCAGCCTAGCTTGCTGCCAACTCAATCCGCGAAATACTCGGGGCTTTAACGATGGGTCATTCCTAGGGGCATTTTTTTTGCGAGATGATTTCAAACCAGTTCTATGTGCTGGCTGGCAAGTAAGTCACCAGGCGCTGATTGGTGAACGCCGTTCGTCCTGACATGTTGTTGGTTAGTGGCGCCATCTTGGTGGGAAGTGCAGCTGAAGCTGCGAGCTGTTCGCTTTTAAAATGAGGTAAATCTGGCATTTTGAACGACCTGTAGGGTAGACTCCTCGGTCCATTGCCTCAACTCTCTGTTATTTGCCGGCTGCCCGAGTGTGAGTAGCCTCAGACCAGGTGACACGGCGATTGTTTCCTTGAAAGTCTATTATTGGCTCAGATTTCACCTGCATGGGCGTGTCTGACAAAACTGAGATACAACTGAAAACGTAAGAGAAATGGACATGCGTTTGAAGTCAAGCTTATCAGAAAATTAATGCGCGAAATTATTCAGCCCATTCTAATCACTTCAAGGTTGTCGAGATTGACGGAAGATAAGCGTGGACGTTAAGGTGGTAACCCTTCGAGGACGCCACAAATCTACTATCGCCGAGGACAAGTTTGAAGTGAGCTGCCTATATTCTACACTACAACAATATCATTTTGATTTGGCTCTGTATTTCCACTTGCCATTGTCCTATTGGTCCTGGCTACACCGGACCCGCCTACTAAACTCTGCTATGTTTATTATTGGCAGGCCGTCGACCAATGAAGTCACACGTAGGCTCTGCACCAATTAATGCACCGCGATAGAAGTAACAAGTTTTACAATCCATCGTGTTCGTTTGAAAAGTTAATAGAAAGAACAGTTTTATTCTTACAAACTGAAATGTTGACTAGTTGTAAGTTTTTACTTAGATTCCAGTAAAGTCTAGCGAAATAGTAAAACTATAAAAATGTGAGCTTTGTCTCCAAGAGTAAAAAAAATATCAATATCAACGTAGGCCCGATTATATACGCGCATACTCCTCATAGGGTAAATATGCTGTGTAGGTACTGTACTGATGTATTGTGGGTTGCAGCGATGAAAGAGACTCAGCTCTACTTCTTCATTGGGAAGTTTCATTACAGGCGCGCACACAGTTTCCTCTTGAGCTCAGCGGCGCATTGCCTCTCTCTCTATGCCATGTTCAAGGTCACCAACACAATGGCAGCCATCCGTCTGTCTCTCCACCTTCCTCGCGTCATTATCCTCCCTTGTAGGAGACACGTTACATTACTCTAATAGTAATGTTCGCAGCTCCTTCCTAATGGTCGTTTTTCCTTCGAAAATTCCCGCCACGATATTGGAGAGAAAAGCGAAGATGCTTTTTATTAAGATTACGACAATACTAGGACGGGAGCTTATCAAAATAATCCACTTTAAAAAATACGACACTTTTGCACTAAGGTCGTTAATTAACTCGGCAGCCAGGCGCGGGAGAGGCTGAGTGAGATTACAGGGGTTTTACAGGGATATATAAAAATGTAATTTTAGTGGTTAATTGTACGAACAACATTTTTTGATTGGAGTGACGGAATAGATTTGGGTGGCTCTTAACAACGAGGTCTTCAAAGCCGATGAGGGCGATTGAGGTGAGAATGGAGAGGCGCCGGAATGAAGGAGCGGGGGAAAGTGGAGATCCCAGAGAAAACCCGCTGACCAACGGCATCGTCCGCCACAAAGATTTCGGTACAAGTTGCGTTCCAAAACACTTGTTCAGCACCGCATTGGAACTTTTGAATTGTTCCAGGGACACCCGAATTTCGCAAAAAGATTTCACGACCAGTTTGTATTTCATAATACTTTGGATCAGATCCACTGTCGTGATTGGATTACTTCCATGTCACATGTCTTAGGTCTCTGTGCGCGAATCCCAGATGTACAGCATTGAAGTTAATTAATTTTGATTGGCCAGCCGAGTAGGAAAATATATTCTCCCAGAGACACGCCGCCAATAATCTAAAGAAAACTGCTTGTGTGCCCATAGGCTATTGAAATCTATCTTGCGTGGAAATCTTTTCGCTAAATTCGGGCGTGTCTAATTGTCACGCGTCTTATCTGCCTGCCCGCGAATCACGGACGGCCAGTACTCGGAGGAAATTAAATCTAACTGGGTCACTCATGTAACAGATTTTCTTTACAAAAAATAAATAAACAAGAGGCCAAAAGGTAAATGAAGGTCGCAAGCGTGCTCATAGGTAGAGCCACCTGCTATTCGCGAAACTATTTACAAGTAGACTAGAGTTCAACTTTGTATGTGCACATTTGCAAATTTATTTTGGCTATTGGCCGCTTGAATGTGTGAGCAGACATTTTATGCAGACATTTTATTATCAGACTTACGTTATTCCGATATGAACGCCGGTGATAGGTCTAGCAGACACCAAAGACGCGTGAGAGTTGAAATCTTCCAACCACGAAACAGGTTCTGAACTAACGTGTTTTGCAGTACAACTAATTGTTGAATGTTTTTGTGATAAACAGATGGTCCTATTTATAAGAGCTTCAGGCAAGTTTGTAAATAGCAATAAACGGACTATAAAAATATTACAAGGCCACCCTCGGTGGAGGAATGTATGGCTAGTTTGTAGCATACCTTTCGTTCGCCATAGGCAGTAGTGGCGTATGGTGAAGTGTTGCAAGGCAAACTGGCGTTAGCTGTGTACTGTCCCTTGTTGCGTGCTAGTTTACGCTTCCACCAGTAAAACGTAGCTCGGTAGCTGACACCACAGGACGTGTGTAATGTGACCTTTGCTGCTCGCTCGTGAGTGGTCGGAATATATCAACCCATTCAGACACAGTATACACATCTGTATACATTACGATCGTGTAGGTAATTCTTACCTGTACTGTACAATGCGAAGCTCAATCACCAATGATATTACCCGCAGGTAAATGATTCGCAAACCGTCTTACTGTGCTAGGTCATAATTAGTTCCTATAATTGTAGCCGAACATAGAGCCTACAGATCATTGGCTGGGACAACGAAACAGAAGATGTGTCGACTCAAGTACAGCACACGCCATAAAAAATTTTGCTTGCTACACGTGAAACATTAACCCTTTGAGGAGTATGCACGTATATATTCGGGGATACCTTTATATGGAAATTTACTTGCTCTTCAAGATAAACTAACACTTTTATAGTTTTACTATTTCGTTGGAGTTTATAGGATTGTAAGAAGAAAAATTACAATTAGCAAACATTGCAATTTGTAAGGTTAAAACTTATCTTTTTAATATTTTCTCAAATGCATACGATGGATTGTGAAACTTGTTAACTCTGTCGTGACACGGTAATTGGCACACAGTAAACACAGCACTTCATTTGCCAACGGCCAACCAGTTATAAAACGTTGCAGAGTAGAGTAGGCGTATCCGATGTAGACATGACCAATAGAATGAAGGTAAGTGGAAATACAGAGATCAATACAAGTGATATTGCTGTAGTGGAGAATATATGCAGCTCACTTCAATCCTGTCCTCAGTGCCAGCAAATTTGTGCCGCTCTCCCTCAAAAGGTTTAAGTGGTTTTGAAAGGGTCAAGTTTGCCTAGGCAGCACATGAGTTAATAACTCCTGCTGCGTGCACCGAGTATGCACAGCACTCAGCAAGCACTAGCTTACTTTGCAACACTTCGCCATGCACACGCCACAGATAGGCAGAATCCTGAGGATGCTTCAAGCTACCGTGTTCCTGGGAGATTATGCCTCGACACTATTCGCGGAGTTTCGGCGCGGAACGAAGTCGTGTTCGTGCAGGTGGGTCGCTTTGTCCGGGGCTGATCAGTAGGGATAGGGAAAATTCGCGAGTTCAATGACCTGTAGGCTAGACTCCACAGTCATGTGTATACTCGAGCCTCAGATGTTTGTTCATTGGCTGCAGCTCCAGAGAGTAGCCAGTGTTACTTCATACCTGGCAGTATAGCACTCGCTACTTGTTCCCTGGCACGTCTGCTATTGGCTCAGAGTCGTCTAGGGCGTGTCTAATAAACTGCGATACACTTCATAATACACTTCAGTGTACACGTATTTGACGTCTATCTTGTCCTGAAATGAATTCGCGATATGTTCCTATGCCTACTGATTATTCCTGCAGATGCGAACCCGTCCTCGCAAGTTCCTGGTGAGAATTTCAGGCAAAATCCTCGGAGATATTCAGGAGCCCCAGAAGCAGACAACTGAGGGAAGAATCTGCCTCAAGTCGGCTACCTATGACCTTTGAGAGATGATTAACCCTTTGAGGAGTATGCACGTATATACTCGGAGCTACATTTATATGGAAATGTATGTGCTCTTGAAGACAAAGCCCACACTTTTATAGTTTCACTATTTCGCCAGACTTTATCGGAATCTAAGTAAAAATTGGCAACTAGTCAACATTTCAGTTTGTAAGAATAAAACTGTTATTTTTAATAATTTTTCAAACGAACACGATGGATTGTAAAACTTGTTACTTCTATCGCGATACATTAATTGGTACACAGCCTACGCGTGACTTCATTGGTCGACTAATGTTGAACATCTAGTGGTTTTCAATGTTCACACACGAGATATGTTCTAGTTCCCTTCTTCTTCTTATGAAACGTTGAGCCGAGACGCCCATATGTGGTAAATAGTGCCGGAACCACATAGCCCCGACCAACACAGCACGACACGACCAAAAACGCAACCACGACACATTTCAGCGTGACTACTTGAATGTACAGCAAGACCGACACCACGCTCTCGGCATTTAACCTAACTATTTAGAAGGCGCTGATAGACTATGTTAGTTTCAAAGGCGGTGATCAAGAGGGACATGTGTAATACATAGTGGTGACTAATTGGTATAGGTTATTCACGGTAAAATGAGCACTTTTGAAAGCCCTGCTTAAGATCTACTTGTATGCACGTTGTGTATTTCCGCCTTGTTTAATATTAACACTATCATGGGCCTCATCACTTTATTCGTGCGTCGGTCAAGTGAAACTGCAAAATTATTAGAAAGTAATTATTTAACAAATCTGCTCACTTTTATACTTAGATGCATTTAAGAAAAAGACAGAAAACGAAAGAAATAATTTAAGTCATCAAAAATGGTTGCCTAACATGTTTTATTCGACGTAAGATACGGAACTATTTCCCATCCATCGTTACCAACTTTACTGGGCGCATATCACTCAGTGCGCCTGTTAAAACATTTACAGATAGGGGAATTTTTTTCTAAGGTTGATTTCAAAAGTGCTCACTTTATCGTGAAAAGTCTTTATCCCTAATACTAATGCATACAAAGGTAAAATTATTATTTTAAGAGTTAGATACAGTAATTTTCAAGTAATTTTTCTTTTAAGTTGCGTTTTTAGCATTATAGGGAAAGCTTGCAATACAATTTCGATTTGCAATGTTGTAGATTCAGGGCGTCGTGCCGCACGACACGACGAAGAATAGAAATAACTGCTGGTCGTACTACAGAATCGGTCGGGCTCACGACGATCTATTTAGTATTTAATTGACTGTTGGCCGTCGTGTCGTGCGCGTGGGGGCTATGTGATCCCGGCACAACGGCCACATGTGCAGACAGTTGAGTGCGTCTCCTAGCCTCGCCGCGTCCTGGCCGGCTGAGACAGTGGTGGCTCTGTGGCTAGCAGATTGAACCTCGACCAACAAGTCCCAGAGCAGCAGAGCTGTCTGGCTCTGAGCGTCAACATGGCCGCCATCTTCAAGGTCACGGTGCACCCGCCTACTTGGAGAGTGATTGTGGCAGGAAGGTAAGCGCGAGGCCGATAAGGGCGACATTGACACTACTAGTACCCACCTTGGAAGCCTTCTAAATTGTTAACCTATATGTTCCTATAGTAATGTTCACTTGGGAGTGGTTACTACAATTATTTTCCATATTGAAATGTTATAACTAATCAACGTAATACCTATCAATCTAATGATTGTTATTAGTATAATTTCCAAAACTAAATTTAAAAATGTTCCTTTTGAGCCCTCACTAACAATACATCATATATCATTATAAACAATAACTAGGCGTACGAACATTTCGCGATTTCATTTCAGGACAAGATAGACGTCAAACACGTGTACATTGAAGTTGACTTTGCAATTAGATCGCAGTTTATTAGACACGCCCTGGACGACTCTGAGCCAATAGCAGACTTGCAAGGGAACAAGTAGTGAGTGCCATACTGCCAGGTATGAAGTAACATTTTCTACTGTATGGGGCAGCAGCCAATGAACAAACATCTGAGGCTCGAGTATATACATGACTATGGAGTCTAGCCTACAAGTCATTGAACTCGCGAATTTTTGCTATCCCTAACAATAAACTAATCTCGTTTATTGATGTCCGACTCTCAATGACATCAATATTACAGATACACACAAAAACAAATAAACTAAAGGAACAACACCTACCCTGCACAACACTCTACACAAACAACATTACACTGACACCATCACAACACAAACACAAACATCAAACACACGACGGCAACCTCACAAAACGACAACTGTCGGCCCCTCTGCCTCCGGAGAGGATGGTGGGGTGAGGGTTCAAGGCTGGGAGCTGAGGAATAACTTTTGACATTTTAAAATTATAACGAAACATTTTTATTTAAGATTATAACGAAAAATAATTTTAAACCTCTATAATTTTAAAATTTAACTTGTTTTTAATTATTATACCGCGACAAATTTTATGTTTCGAATATTCCAAATTTATTTAAAATTCTATTAAGTGAGGCGAGTTCTGGCCTTCAGCTGGGCACTGGTGCCATTTTAATATGTTCTGTTCTGACACGAGCACCTAGTGCCACATCACTCCTGCGTGCACAAGGCGCTCAACTGACACAGCGTGGTGTTCTCGGAGTGCTCCCCGAGTCTACCTATGGTATTTGTAGCTGTCACACTATCACTTTCTCAGTGTCAAATCTGCATCAAGGGCCAGTGCAGGTCCCTGTAATAGTCCTCCATGTTTCCGACCTTGAGGCTCAGCTGCGTGAAGAAGCAGTGTCCATGATAGAGGATATGCTGCACGTTAGGGATATTTATGGTCGTCACTGTACACGACATGGAACCAGTGGTTGGGTTTTCCAACGTCTTCTTGTTAATGGCGACATCAATGAACACGCTGTAGGTCGTTTATCACTTGCGAGAAGCACACTGGACACGGGCACAGCACACTTAAAAAATATCAACGATTGCAAAACTCGAATTCTTAAATTAATGCGGGACTGAAACAGTTAACTACGCTGGAGTGCACGGGAATAGTATTTATAATGTGCATGTCGCATTGAGAGTATTATTCGTATCTCATCTGAATTGTGTTTTATTTTCGTATATCTGTATAATAAGGACAGGTTTAATGGTTTCGTAAAAAAAAAAAAACAAAACCGGGGATTTCAAACGCTCTGCAATGTTACTGAAGCACCAGGCAGGCGGCACCCATAAGGCCCTAGCCTACCTGCTGCCTGCAGATGTCACATTCAAATAGGAAATCCTATATATTAAGGGAATTTCGCCTCAGTGTATTCACTTTAAATAAAGGTGTTTCAAACTAAATGCATTATTAGGGACACTCGAATTTTGCGAAAGGACTTCACGACCAGTTGTGTTTCATAACTCTTTAGTTTATGTCCCCTTTATTGATTGGCTGAGCGAGGTATCATGCGTCGTATGTGTATGCTCTCGAATCACAGAACGTACAGTATCAGAGTAACCTAATTATGGTTCGCCAGCCAAGTAAGAAAGACTAACCATCAATAAACAAATGTAAATTGCTGGTATGTCTGTGGTGTATTGAAATTTAGCGTGTGCCGAAATCTTTTCGCGAAATTCGGGTGTCCCTATGTATTATCCAGGAATTTTTGTTATGAGAAGATCCCTACGAGCGTATATGTTCCTTATAGTTCGGCAGTATGTACTTTTTTATTTGTGAAATATAAATTTGAAAAATTGCTTGCACACACGCTATACATGTACTGGAAAGATCGCCGTTGTACCGAACTTCTCCGAAAAAATTCGAGAAGAATACATTCTGATTGAAACGCCTATCTCTAAAATTTGACGCACTGAGGCGAAATTTCCTTAACATAGAATTTCTTATTTAAATATCGCAGTTGAAGAGCTCGCATCACTCGCCATTATGTATCTTTTATTTATTTCTTCCGGATGAAAATTTAGGATGATTGCTTGTCAAATGTGGCAATACAAGCTTAGCTATTTGTTTTACCCATCATTACAGATATAATATATGAACTACTATCGCATAATTATGCAACAATCAATTTAATACATCATTTTATATATTAATTCATTATCGCCTTTTAATGACAACCAGGGAAAAACTATTGAAAATCGCGTACAAAAATTTGCACATACTTATGAAATACAATGCTTATATGATAAACCCTTTTCATAAACCTGACTCTTCTGTTATCACACTAAAACGAATAATTTATATATAAGGGGTGATACAGCCTCTCAAGGTAGCCGCCTGGCTGAAGGCATTTTGCACGACTGAGGCCTGTAAGTAGAGATCACAAAAAATGGTAATAGATCGTGCCATCGATTGTGTAAAAACCCTCAAAGCGATATATACAAATGAAGAAAGCGGTGTTTTGTAATATGTCTTATTTCACAAAAAATACAATTAAAAATAAATGCCAAGTCACGTAACCCGAATTAATCTACAATAATAATCACGTAATTTGTATTTAAGTATTTAGTTTTCGGCATGTAAAGATATTTACTAAAATACTAAATTACCAAATCGTAACCATTAATGAACAATTGACTATCGATGGCATTCGAACTGAACGCTATTAAATACTATAATCCCAACGTACTAAATTCTCAATTCGAACGTTTACTTATAGAGATAACAATGCTTCCGCTTGTACGCGATTGAAACTGGACCAACCAACCCTGGGTCACGCATGCGGAGATTGTGGCCAGCCATTTTTGTTGAGATTGTATCGTGCACATATCGACTTTTGACATATTACATGTATCACACTGTGAAAAATAATGGCAAAATCACCTGACAAGTGTAAGGTAATATTCGCAAACTTGTGTGGGAAACATAGTTTTCCTCACAGATAAGGTAAAATTACCGCACTCTGGAGTAAAATTCACATACATGGTAGTGGAAAATGCCATACATGGATGGGAAAATTACCTTACGACGCGTGCATCTCTTCAGCATTGTCTCTACAGTTAAGTGGGAGGACGGGTGGAAGAAACAATGCTTTAACACGCTTATATTCACTGATGCTATCATGTTGTCGTGGTTTAATGGATAACACATCGACTTATCGTGATAGAAGACCACAGTTTGCGCCCATCCACCAGTAAGCGTCGACAATTATTAATGGCCAGGTTCCGGTTACTATTCGTCAGAGGATATAGGCAATAAAAAGTTAACTGTTCAAATAAGCCAGGATATTTAAAAAAATAACTTTATTATACAATATAGTTAATTTTCCCTTAATTACTTTACTTGTCATGTAATTTTACTCTACATTTAAGATGTAATTTTACCTTACATGTAAGGGTAGTTTAGATCAATTTTTCTTTGCATTGCAGTTCGTTCCGTTTTTTTTCTCGTTTGCGATCGCGATATACGATAGTGCAAACAGAATTTTCTCCGGCTAGACGTACTTTCGTGCTAAAATTTGTGGATTTCACAAATGCGTCGAAACAAAGGCAATGCCATGGTCCACGGCATTCGCTTAAATTATTTCGTCAGTCATTTTTTTTTGTTTACGATCGCGACAGTGTAAACAAACAGAATTCGCTACATAAAGACAAACGCGAAAATTCCTGAATTTCGTGTTTGTGCCGGAACAAAGGTAAAATCGCGGAATTCCTCTAAATTATTCGCGTTTCGCGTTATTTCGTGAATTTCGCATCTCACCGTTTTTCTGGGTCCCAACATATAAGCGTGGGAGCGCTAGAGGCGACCGAGACATGCGCATCAAACCTCTCATCGCATCTACGTGCAAATCACTGAACTGGGGTGTAGTCTTGCCGTCGATAACGTTCCTCTATTAGACTTTCAGTGGAGATGCAAGCTTAGTAATAAAAATAAAGGTTTGATGTACGTCCCTATTACGTTTATAATTTTTGTACCCGATTGTTCATACCTAAAAATGATCGTGAAACACACACGTTTGAGACATTTTAACTATCACAAAAACATGCTTTAGAGAGAAATGGAGGAATTGAAAAACGTATAGAGACGCGTAACGTTTCTTGTATTACTATTTCGTAAGCAGACCCCATTCAGGAACGTTGGACAGATTATTAATAAAACGTTTTCTGCTGGAGCTCTACCTACCGTCTGGCGTGTTGCCTACCCAGGCGCCCGGCCACCTTCAGGTTGAAGTAAAGCAACTGCCTATATGGTTATATTTTGCAACATTATAAAATATTTTACTGAAATACACTTTTTAAATATATAAAAAAAAAGATCATCAGAGTCCGCATTTTTAACTAAAATTAAGCGCATTTCCGTTTTGGACGCTCTGGAAAGCAATATTTGCAAGAAAATTTTCTTAAAATAAAGCTCGTCATAATGTTTACTATGATTGAGTGTTAGAAAATTGTAATAATAAAGTAGCAAATCACTTTCATAATTGATTCTATGTGCATCCATTTGTTACAAACATTTACGGCTGAAACTTAGGTAAATAAAGTTAATTATAAAATTTATATGGTACAGAATTCTTGCAAATTCTGCTTTACGAAGCATCCGGGACGGAAATGGGCTTAAATTTAGTTAAAAATGAGAACTCTAAAGATCATTTATTTTTTTATATTTAAAAAGTACATTTGAGTAAAATATTTTATAATGTTGCAAAATATATACATTCTTCTTTCATATATGGCATAAATAGCAATTTTATGACAATTTCCATGGCGTCTGTACTACCTTTTTATGAGTTCTTCACACTGTACAGCGCTCCACAGGCAGTTGCTTTGCTTCAACCTTAAGGCTCCCATGTACCCGCTATTTCCAGTTTTCGGAATTTCCCCCACAACGCCATCCAAGTGAAATCAAGGAACGGACACACTACTGTAGACATCTGAATTAATGGTTTTAAACAGTATAATTGACTGAATCTCCAGTTGATGAGTCGCCATTTACTGGGGAGTCAGTGAAGTTCACTGGGGTTTTACTGCCAAGCAAGTACCCGGATTTTTGCAAGTGAAGTGGAAATCGTGCGTGCCGGATGACGTCGCTGGTAGGCGGGTTTTCTCGAGGATCTCCCGTTTCCCCCGCCCTTGCATTCCGGAGCTGCTCCATACTCACCTCGTTTCACTCTCATCGTCTCTCAAGACCTCGCTGTTAAGATCTGCCCAAATCTGCCCATCCACTTCACAGCTGCAGGCAAGTGCAATTCACCAGGAATCAGTGATTGCTAGTTTTAACTGCTTCGATTTGAAAGTGTAGCAAAGCAAAAGTATTAATAATAGATAGAGATATCCGATTCCCACACATGTTATATTTCAATACCCTACGAGCATAACAGCAGTTCTCTTCTGCGTATTGGCAGCGTGTCTTTGTGAGAAGGTACTTCCCTACTCGACTGGCCAATCAGAATTAGATAACTACAATACTGCACTTCTGCCATTCGCGTGCAGACACTTAAGACGCGCACGTAACAAGGAAACCATCCATCAAAAATGTGCATCTGAAGCCGTGTCCGAACTCAGGTATATACTTGCGTACTTGCATACTTCACATATCCTTGGCACCAAACTTGATGAATTCGGACAGACAGTCTTGTTGGCTTCAGCTACTGTTATTAGCCAGCTAACCACTTTTAATGTACATGTATTCCGAATAAGAATTTGTTAATTGCCACAAATTTTAGAGGTTAAATAAAGTATTAAATAATATTTCAGTAAGTGAAATTTGGATTGCTTTTTTATATCTTTTAAAATTATGTGTCTACGAAGTAGTAATGTTGCCCTATTAAATTTCAAATAAAATAATTATTTCGGAAATCAATTGTAACCTACAAATTGCTTTTCAAAGTGGCAGCCCATATTCCGCAAGTACGCGAGAAGTATACATCTTCGTTTACTTGTATACTTGCATACTTCACTTGCAATTCGGACAGCACTTACGTTGTCACTTCCGGGGGCAGGTACGCACAAGTACGTACTTCAGGCGAATTCGGACACAGCCTGAGTTAACCCTTTCAGTCACAGATAAATCTATAAATTAATGTGCTGCAACAAAAACACATTTCTGTTCGGAACTGTAGGCTTACTGGTATCGATACGACGCTTTATCGTACGTCAGGGCCAATAAAAATCTGTCCGTGCTTTTTATGTTATTGGCAGCAGTGGTTTACAAGGCTACGGAATAAGTTTTCTACAGCGAATTATGTTTTAGAGACGCAGGGAACCTCTCTCATTGGACGGTATGTTCTATTGTGTACCGTGCATACTATATACTGTACAGGCCACTGTGACAAATGCCCGGTTGCACCGTCGTGGTTCGAGACTAGATCCGAGATCGGATCTAAGATCGACACAGAAAACTGTTGCACCATTCGAGTTCAGAGCTTGACTGGAGATCGAGATCAAGTTCATTTCGAACCGACGAAATTGGCGGTTCGAAATCTCGATGCGAGATCAGCAGTCATCGTCGACAAATGTAATTTGAAAATACACCAACAGATAGAACTACGTTCGATTGTTTTCTTGGGAAATTAGAACATTATAGACACTTGAATATTACTCAGTAAAATTCGTACAACAATAATTCACTTAAAACAGATAAAACATCGCACATCTAATTCTATCTACTGTGAAAAATACGCCTACTTCCATGACGTCATATATTACGAACCAATATCAACATTTATCTCATACTTAATCTCGATTTCTCACTTTGGAACCAAGATCGACAAATATGAGATCCAGAATCATGAAATTTAGTTGGCGTAACACTTTTACATTGGAACCACGATCAAACTGGAACTAGGGTCATTCGATCTCGGATCGGGGAAGATGTTGGTGCAACCGGGCAATAAAGTGTTCAAGTGTTATAAAATACAACTAGTTGCGAAACCCGAGTGCCCTAGCCATAACTGCACGTGTACATAGTCATGCAGGTCCCCAATCAAGTTAATATTGATCAAAGGGGTTCTAAGACCTGACGTACTGCTGAGAATGTAATATGTTTTTTAAAACTATTTTCACTACTTTCAATGAGAATTGTTTAATAGGAGAAGAAATAACATAAAGTGGAGACTGTAGATGTTTGTTGTTAAATTCCTCTAGAAGAAAGTCGTGTCCCCAGGACATACGTTTACTGAGATACTCGTATTTGAGCAAATAACGGGTTCACAGAAAATATTTTAGTTGAGCTATTCTGTTGGTCCTGTTATGAACAGACTTTAATTCAACATCCCCGTATGAACCTGGCCTAATACTTTAAGTAAACCATGACGCCAGGAATTGCGACAAATTATTGCAGCAACCACCGGGCGAGGCCGCTTGCAATAACCCCCTCCCCTCCGCCAGCCAGCGCTGGGGAACATGGACGCCTAAACGACGCACCGATATAGACCACTGTAAGGCAGGGTTTCCACATCCGACCAGCAGCCGGGGAAGATCACGACATGGGTATGTCCGACCGCCGTCAACCTATCAGCTAGATATAGCGTCCGGCGTCAAGAATAAGGTGGGAACTGACCGTAGTAGATAAGTCATTAACCTGGCGTGGTACCATAGTTGTAACATAATTTAATATCAGTTAACAGTGATCCTCGGAACGTATAATCATTCGATATCAGGTCAATCGTAAGTGTCTTATTATTACACCTGTTTCACAGGATAAAGCAAACTCCCTCAGATACAATAAAAGCACTGCCATTATACTTATCATTTCAGTTACGCCCCTAGCCTCTTCTTGTGTGAATATGACCCGTGCAGACAGCAAGTCAGGCGCCACTACCTATTGGCTGACCTTTGCTTGTAGAATGTTCTACGTCTCTTTGGTACTAACCATTTATGTCAAAACCTTCAAGCACCCAGCATGCTGTTCACTGCACGCTAAGAAATTATTTGCAAATGTCTACATCAACGTATCGCGAATGGCAAAGTTCTCCCCGAACATCCACAGTGGCATTCCTACGTTTGTTAAGAAAACAGCCAAACACATAATCAAGTTCCTCATTATTGCAACCCTAAACATTCGTATATTTGCAGCCTGATATGTGGTATTATTTCCACACTAAGTATTATAGATAGGGACAGGTGGTTTTCGAGAAAAAAAAATGGCCATGCTATACTCCAGTATACCACGTCATAAACCACAACTGCCTTTAGTTATTGGTCGCGTGTCTACGTGAGAAGACATGTTCCTATTTGACTGGGCCCAATCAGAATAAAGTACTCCTACTTTGAACGTCCATGATTCGCTGGCAGACCCTTGAGACACGTGACATTTAAAAGCATCCAACCACGAAAGTGCATATAAACAATAGTGTTTTCGAGAAGATCTAGTTGAAATGTTACATTTAAGTTTCAGTCGACCTCCCGTGGCGCAGTCGGTTGGTGAGCCACCGATCTGGAGTATGGGTGTTAATTTAAGTTAGGTTATAAGATAGTCTGTAAGCCGTCCCCTGCTAAGATTTCTAACATAAAACTGGGGGACGTTAAAAAGTCCTTTATAATACAATACGATTACAGTTTCGAAAGTTGACTAGGATTTTTTTTTTTTTTTTTTTTTATATTTTGGTTGTAATAAAAATGCTAAACACAAGTAAAGCGGAAACCAAATAATTGCGTGATTGCAACATTGCCACTCAGAAATAAAGACTGTTCACGATAAAGTGAGCACTTAAGAAATCAACCTTAGAAAATGCCACTGTCTCTGCCAACGTAAATTTTAACGGGCGTACTAATTGGCATGGGCGTAGTAAAGTTGGTAACGATGGATGGAAAGTAGTTCCTCATCTTAACGTCAAATACAAAGTGGTAGGTAACAATTTATGATAACTTAAGTTATTTCTTTCGCTTTCAGATTTTTTTAACAGATCGAAGTGAAAAAATAACCAGATTTGTAAAATATTTACTTCCCCAATAATTCCACAGTTTCACCTGATCGACGCATGAATAAAGTGATGAGCCTATGGCAATTTTATTTTTACATAACGCGGAAGAATATACAGCACACATACAGGTTGATATTAAGAAGGGTTTTCAAAAGTTCTCATTTTACTGTGAACAACCTATAAACGGGTGACCCAACGGGTTAAATTGGGTTCGTTACATACAGCAAGGGCGTATACAGAAATGTTTTTCAAATTTGGGGGGAGGGTATTATGATGAGTATTAGGGCCATATGCACAGACTCGCCTAGAAATGAAGCTCCACTATCACTTGCTGTAGTGGAGATTCCAAGTGTCTACTGGATTTCGTATGCTCAGATAGTTGTAGTTATAGTACTAGTGCTGAGTCATGAAGTTTAGTGTGGATGGTCACTAAATACGAGGATACACGAGGTTGCCCGAAATTAATGACTTCAGTAGATCTCAGCCAATAGCAAGTCGCAGAATCTATGACATATGATTCTTCTCGTAAGAAATAAATTGGAGATGTTTGTTCCTCGAAATACGCATTTTATTCTGAAACTGTTTAGAAATCTCATTTATTATGCTGGGACCAACAGAAAACTCATCCAGAATTAAAACTACTGCTGGTTATCTAATAAATATAAACGGAATTGCTATTTATAAAATGTTTTTTAAGTTAAAGAAAGACTATGAAATAATGTTATAACGAGATTTTTTGAAGGGATATTTGAGGCAAGGCATTACTTAATTACTATCAATACTTTACACACAACTCCAGCTCCAAACAGTTATTATATTGCTATTTGAACTAATGGACAAAGTTGAAAACCACATACAAGTAAGATTTTCTAGATATATTTTACATAACCTTTACTATACTTGGAGAGATGATGGTTTACAGAGGGGAAAGTAGACTGTCTATTAGGATTCAACATACTGTACACATGTCCGACAGTTTTCTTTCCTTATTGGCTGCCATGCATGTGTGAAGCTACTACCCTATTTCACTGGGCCAATGAGGATTCTCATACTTGTAAGGCAGAACGTTAGTGATTGGTCTGCAAACAACTTAACAGAGTCAAAACTTGTTCATCCAATCATAAAAGAATAAACTGGTTAGAGTGTCATAGAAGATATGTTGGTTCAAAATTTTTTCGCGATTTTCCATCATATCTAATTATACTAGGTTAATATGCTTGGTGTTATAGAAAGGTAGTTTATTTCGTAAATGTAGACATTTTGTAAACATTCCTTTTTTGATATTTAAAGTGTATAAATGTATATAATTTACTCTTACATACAAGAACAACTAAAAACCTGTCGTAATAAATAACATTTATTATCTTTAGCTCTATCTAGTGACAGCAAAGTGTTTATTACAGTTGCATACGAATTAACAAAGTTATTTTTTTGCGAAACAAATATGGATGAAAAATTACAATATAATCGTATATGTAGTGTTTCAGTTCCATAAGTACATTCTCTTAACATCACGAATGTGTGAACATACAGCCCCGTACGCTTTAAAAACTTTAAATGTTAGTCAAACACGGATATTGTTACCGCCATTTTGCAGAAAATCTCCACTAGAGGGTAATTTAGGGAGATCGTTCAGCGACTAGATTTCTCCACTTAAAAAGTAAGCGCCACTACAACTTAAAGTGACTGAGCATACACACAACGAGTAATATATTACCTATTTCCCTTCGGCTCTAGTACTACTGGCGACTAGATACTTCTCTACATACAGCCCGTCTAGACAGTTTACAAACAAGGAGGGCTAATACTATATGTGACTGAGCATACACACGAGTAATATATTACCTATTTCCCTTCGGCTCTAGTACTACTGTCGACTAGATACTTCTCTGCATACAGCCCTTATCGACACTTTATAAACAAGGAGGACTAATACTATATGTGACTGAGCATACACACGAGTAATATATTACCTATTTCCCTTCGGCTCTAGTACTACTGTCGACTAGATACTTCTCTACATACAGCCCGTCTCGACACTTTATAAACAAGGAGGACTAATACTATATGTGACTGAGCATACACACGAGTAATATATTACCTATTTCCCTTCGGCTCTAGTACTACTGTCGACTAGATACTTCTCTACATACAGCCCGTCTCGACACTTTATAAACAAGGAGGACTAATACTATATGTGACTGAGCATACACACGAGTAATATATTACCTATTTCCCTTCGGCTCTAGTACTACTGTCGACTAGACACTTCTCTACATACAGCCCGTCTCGACACTTTATAAACAAGGAGGACTAATACTATATGTGACTGAGCATACACACGAGTAATATATTACCTATTTCCCTTCGGCTCTAGTACTACTGTCGACTAGATACTTCTCTGCATACAGCCCGTCTAGACAGTTTACAAACAAGGAGGACTAATACTATATGTGACTGAGCATACACACGAGTAATATATTACCTATTTCCCTTCGGCTCTAGTACTACTGTCGACTAGATACTTCTCTACATACAGCCCGTCTAGACAGTTTACAAACAAGGAGGGCTAATACTATATGTGACTGAGCATACACACGAGTAATATATTACCTATTTCCCTTCGGCTCTAGTACTACTGTCGACTAGATACTTCTCTGCATACAGCCCTTATCGACACTTTATAAACAAGGAGGACTAATACTATATGTGACTGAGCATACACACGAGTAATATATTACCTATTTCCCTTCGGCTCTAGTACTACTGTCGACTAGACACTTCTCTACATACAGCCCGTCTCGACACTTTATAAACAAGGAGGACTAATACTATATGTGACTGAGCATACACACGAGTAATATATTACCTATTTCCCTTCGGCTCTAGTACTACTGTCGACTAGATACTTCTCTGCATACAGCCCGTCTAGACAGTTTACAAACAAGGAGGACTAATACTATATGTGACTGAGCATACACACGAGTAATATATTACCTATTTCCCTTCGGCTCTAGTACTACTGTCGACTAGATACTTCTCTACATACAGCCCGTCTAGACAGTTTACAAACAAGGAGGGCTAATACTATATGTGACTGAGCATACACACGAGTAATATATTACCTATTTCCCTTCGGCTCTAGTACTACTGTCGACTAGATACTTCTCTACATACAGCCCGTCTCGACACTTTTAAACAAGGAGGACTAATACTATATGTGACTGAGCATACACACGAGTAATATATTACCTATTTCCTTCGGCTCTAGTACTACTGTCGACTAGATACTTCTCTACATACAGCCCGTCTCGACACTTTTAAAACAAGGAGGACTAATACTATATGTGACTGAGCATACACACGAGTAATATATTACCTATTTCCCTTCGGCTCTAGTACTACTGTCGACTAGATACTTTCTCATACAGCCCTTCGACATTTTAAACAGGAGGACTAATACTATATGTGACTGGCATACACACGAGTAATATATTACCTATTTCCTTCGGCTCTAGTACTACTGTCGACTAGAACTTTCTACATACAGCCCGTCTGACATTTATAAACAAGGAGGACTAATACTATATGTGACTGAGCATACACACGAGTATATATTACTATTTCCCTTCGGCTCTAGTACTACTGTCGACTAGACTTCTCTGCATACAGCCCGTCTAGACATTTAAACAAGGAGGACTAATACTTATGTGATGAGCTACACACGAGTAATATATTACCTATTTCCCTTCGGCTCTAGTACTACTGTCGACTAGATCTTCTCTACATACAGCCCGTCTGACATTTACAAACAAGGAGGACTATACATATTGTGATGAGCATACACACGAGTAATATATTACCTATTCCTTCGGTCTAGTACTCTGTCGACTAGATACTTCTCTAATACAGCCCTTCGACATTTAAAACAAGGAGGACTAATACTATATGTGACTGAGCATACACACGAGTAATATATTACCTATTTCCTTCGGCTCTAGTACTACGTCGACTAGATCTTTCTCTACAGCCGTTCGACACTTTATAAACAAGGAGGATAATACTATATGTGACTGAGCATACACACGAGTAATATATTACCTATTCCCTTCGGCTCTAGTACTACTGTCGACTAGATACTTCTCTACATACAGCCCGTCTCGACATTTATAAACAAGGAGGACTAATACTATATGTGACTGAGCATACACACGAGTAATATATTACCTATTTCCCTTCGGCTCTAGTACTCTGTCGACTAGATACTTCTCTCATACAGCCCGTCTGACATTTAAACAAGGAGGACTAATACTATATGTGATGAGCATACCACGAGTAATATATTACCTATTTCCCTTCGGCTCTAGTACTGTCGACTAGATACTTCTCTCATACAGCCCGTCTAGACAGTTTACAACAAGGAGGACTAATACTATATGTGACTGAGCATACACACGAGTAATATATTACCTATTTCCTTCGGCTCTAGTATACTGTCGACTAGATACTTCTCTCATACAGCCCTCTCGACACTTTAAAACAAGGAGGACTAATACTATATGTGACTGGCATACACACGAGTATATATTACCTATTTCCCTTCGGTCTAGTACTACTGTCGACTAGAACTTCTCTACATACAGCCGTCTCGCACTTTATAAACAAGGAGGACTAATACTATATGTGACTGAGCATACACACGAGTAATATATTACCTATTTCCTTCGGCTCTAGTACTACTGTCGACTAGATACTTCTCTCATACAGCCCGTCTGACATTTAAACAAGGAGGACTAATACTATATGTGACTGAGCTACACACGAGTAATATATTACTATTTCCCTTCGGCTCTAGTACTACTGTCGACTAGATACTTCTCTACATACAGCCCGTCTGACAGTTTACAACAGGAGGACTAATACTATATGTGACTGAGCATACACACGAGTATATATTACCTATTTCCCTTCGGCTCTAGTACTACTGTCGACTGTACTTCTCTCATACAGCCCTCTCGACACTTTAAAACAAGGAGGACTAATACTATATGTGACTGAGCATACACACGAGTAATATATTACCTATTTCCCTTCGGCTCTAGTACTACTGTCGACTAGATACTTCTCTCATACAGCCGTTCGACATTTAAAACAAGGAGGACTAATACTATATGTGATGGCATACACACGAGTAATATATTACCTATTTCCTTCGGCTCTAGTACTACTGTCGACTAGATACTTCTCTACATACAGCCCGTCTGACACTTTAAAACAAGGAGGACTAATACTATATGTGACTGAGCATACACACGAGTAATATATTACCTATTTCCTTCGGCTCTAGTACTACTGTCGACTAGATACTTCTCTCATACAGCCCGTCTCGACACTTTAAAACAAGGAGGACTAATACTATATGTGACTGAGATACACACGAGTAATATATTACCTATTTCCCTTCGGCTCTAGTACTACTGTCGACTAGACTTCTCTACATACAGCCCGTCTCGACACTTTAAAACAAGGAGGACTAATACTATATGTGATGAGCATACACACGAGTAATATATTACCTATTTCCCTTCGGCTCTAGTACTACTGTCGACTAGATATTCTCTGCATACAGCCCGTCTAGACAGTTTACAAACAAGGAGGACTAATATAATGTGACTGAGCATACACACGAGTAATATATTACCTATTTCCTTCGGCTCTAGTACTACTGTCGACTAGATACTTCTCTACATACAGCCGTCTAGACAGTTTACAATACAAGGAGGCTAATACTATATGTGACTGAGCATACACACGAGTAATATATTACCTATTTCCCTTCGGCTTAGTACTACTGTCGACTAGATACTTCTTCATACAGCCCTATCGACAGTTTACAAACAAGGAGGGCTAATACTATATGTGACTGAGCATACACACGAGTAATATATTACCTATTTCCCTTCGGCTCTAGTACTACTGTCGACTAGATACTTCTCTGCATACAGCCCTTATCGACACTTTATAAACAAGGAGGACTAATACTATATGTGACTGAGCATACACACGAGTAATATATTACCTATTTCCCTTCGGCTCTAGTACTACTGTCGACTAGATACTTCTCTACATACAGCCCGTCTCGACACTTTATAAACAAGGAGGACTAATACTATATGTGACTGAGCATACACACGAGTAATATATTACCTATTTCCCTTCGGCTCTAGTACTACTGTCGACTAGATACTTCTCTACATACAGCCCGTCTCGACACTTTATAAACAAGGAGGACTAATACTATATGTGACTGAGCATACACACGAGTAATATATTACCTATTTCCCTTCGGCTCTAGTACTACTGTCGACTAGATACTTCTCTACATACAGCCCGTCTCGACACTTTATAAACAAGGAGGACTAATACTATATGTGACTGAGCATACACACGAGTAATATATTACCTATTTCCCTTCGGCTCTAGTACTACTGTCGACTAGATACTTCTCTACATACAGCCCGTCTCGACACTTTATAAACAAGGAGGACTAATACTATATGTGACTGAGCATACACACGAGTAATATATTACCTATTTCCCTTCGGCTCTAGTACTACTGTCGACTAGATACTTCTCTGCATACAGCCCGTCTAGACAGTTTACAAACAAGGAGGACTAATACTATATGTGACTGAGCATACACACGAGTAATATATTACCTATTTCCCTTCGGCTCTAGTACTACTGTCGACTAGATACTTATCTGCATACAGCCCGTCTAGACAGTTTACAAACAAGGAGGACTAATACTATATGTGACTGAGCATACACACGAGTAATATATTACCTATTTCCCTTCGGCTCTAGTACTACTGTCGACTAGATACTTCTCTACATACAGCCCGTCTCGACACTTTATAAACAAGGAGGACTAATACTATATGTGACTGAGCATACACACGAGTAATATATTACCTATTTCCCTTCGGCTCTAGTACTACTGTCGACTAGATACTTCTCTACATACAGCCCGTCTCGACACTTTATAAACAAGGAGGACTAATACTATATGTGACTGAGCATACACACGAGTAATATATTACCTATTTCCCTTCGGCTCTAGTACTACTGGCGACTAGATACTTCTCTGCATACAGCCCTTCTCGACAGTTTACAAACAAGGAGGACTAATACTATATGTGACTGAGCATACACACAACGAGTAATATATTACCTATTTCCCTTCGGCTCTAGTACTACTGGCGACTTGATACTTCTCTGCATACAGCCCGTCTAGACAGTTTACAAACAAGGAGGAATAATACTATATGTGACTGAGCATACACACGAGTAATATATTACCTATTTCCCTTCGGCTCTAGTACTACTGGGACACTATATACTTCCCTGCATACAGCCCGTCTCGACACTTTACAAACAAGGAGGACTAATACTATATGTGACTGAGCATACACACAACGAGTAATATATTACCTGTTTCCCTTCGGCTCTAGTACTACTGGCGACTAGATACTTCTCTGCATACAGCCCTTCTCGACAGTTTACAAACAAGGAGGACTAATACTATATGTGACTGAGCATACACACAACGAGTAATATATTACCTATTTCCCTTCGGCTCTAGTACTACTGTCGACTAGATACTTCTCTGCATACAGCCCGTCTAGACAGTTTACAAACAAGGAGGACTAATACTATATGTGACTGAGCATACACACAACGAGTAATATATTACCTATTTCCCTTCGGCTCTAGTACTACTGGCGACTTGATACTTCTCTGCATACAGCCCGTCTAGACAGTTTACAAACAAGGAGGAATAATACTATATGTGACTGAGCATACACACGAGTAATATATTACCTATTTCCCTTCGGCTCTAGTACTACTGGGACACTATATACTTCCCTGCATACAGCCCGTCTCGACACTTTACAAACAAGGAGGACTAATACTATATGTGACTGAGCATACACACAACGAGTAATATATTACCTATTTCCCTTCGGCTCTAGTACTACTGTCGACTAGATACTTCTCTGCATACAGCCCGTCTAGACAGTTTACAAACAAGGAGGACTAATACTATATGTGACTGAGCATACACACAACGAGTAATATATTACCTATTTCCCTTCGGCTCTAGTACTACTGTCGACTAGATACTTCTCTGCATACAGCCCGTCTAGACAGTTTACAAACAAGGAGGACTAATACTATATGTGACTGAGCATACACACAACGAGTAATATATTACCTATTTCCCTTCGGCTCTAGTACTACTGGCGACTTGATACTTCTCTGCATACAGCCCGTCTAGACAGTTTACAAACAAGGAGGAATAATACTATATGTGACTGAGCATACACACGAGTAATATATTACCTATTTCCCTTCGGCTCTAGTACTACTGGGACACTATATACTTCCCTGCATACAGCCCGTCTCGACACTTTACAAACAAGGAGGACTAATACTATATGTGACTGAGCATAACACAACGAGTAATATATTACCTGTTTCCCTTCGGCTCTAGTACTACTGGCGACTAGATACTTCTCTACATACAGCCCGTCTCGACACTTTATAAACAAGGAGGACTAATACTATATGTGACTGAGCATACACACGAGTAATATATTACCTATTTCCCTTCGGCTCTAGTACTACTGTCGACTAGATACTTCTCTACATACAGCCCGTCTCGACACTTTACAAACAAGGAGGGCTAATACTATATGTGACTGAGCATACACACAACGAGTAATATATTACCTGTTTCCCTTCGGCTCTAGTACTACTGTCGACTAGATACTTCTCTGCATACAGCCCGTCTAGACAGTTTACAAACAAGGAGGACTAATACTATATGTGACTGAGCATACACACGAGTAATATATTACCTATTTCCCTTCGGCTCTAGTACTACTGTCGACTAGATACTTCTCTGCATACAGCCCGTCTCGACACTTTACAAACAAGTAGGGCTAATACTATATGTGACTGAGCATACACACGAGTAATATATTACCTATTTCCCTTCGGCTCTAGTACTACTGTCGACTAGATACTTCTCTACATACAGCCCGTCTCGACACTTTACAAACAAGGAGGGCTAATACTATATGTGACTGAGCATACACACAACGAGTAATATATTACCTGTTTCCCTTCGGCTCTAGTACTACTGTCGACTAGATACTTCTCTGCATACAGCCCTTCTCGACAGTTTACAAACAAGGAGGACTAATACTATATGTGACTGAGCATACACACGTGTAATATATTACCTATTTCCCTTCGGCTCTAGTACTACTGTCGACTAGATACTTCTCTACATACAGCACGTCTCGACACTTTACAAACAAGGAGGACTAATACTATATGTGACTGAGCATACGAAACGATCCATCTATAGTCCATTCCCCATTGAAGCAACTTTCTCGGAGCCCTGCTGAATATCTACTTGCAGGCCCGTTTCGTATCCTTCCGCCAAATGTAAACAAACATTGCCACGTGACTGCCATGTAGCATCTGTCAAAATCAATGTTTACATTCCATTGTGTGTGTACATGTGTTTGAATACTTTCGCTACACCTAAAAATAAACATTGAAATGTGACTTATACTATTATACCTGTCAAATGTGTTGTTTACTGTTTACAGCTTTTCAAAGAATTCTGTCATATTCCAAAAACCATTCCGAATGGATATTCACTGTTTAGGCCTCCGAAATTATTTAGGTCAGCTTTATGATGTTTTAAAAATTCCTGTATTGACGACAGTTCTTACTGTTATTTTACATTAACATATTTGTTTTCCACGACATAGCACATTACATGTAATGTACGTTATTATTTTGCCGCGACTCTGTTTAACACTGTTGCGACTGTGAGGTAAAGGGCTGTACTAATTATCCTTTTGTTATTGATATGTGATGGGCTATTCCTTTAAAAGGACGGCCTCAGTTGGTATAAATATTAAAACGAACGAACAACCAGTTCAATGAAGAAGGCATATTAAATTCAAGCAAGCAACTCGTGTTGCTCATTTATGTTATACAAACTTTAAAATATAGCAGTGAACATGCACACAAATAAGCCTACGGTAACTTTTATTCCGCTCATATTTCTATATATAGCTACTTACTGTTTATTGGGTTTATTGAAATTTATCGGGCTGGGCTTAGTATTTTCTTCTGGGATTGTGGCAAATTACGTTACACGACTGTGTTTCAAACCCCTTAGGGCAAAGGTACAACGTTGTGATAAATAAACAGACGTGGATGTAATTAATTAACTTCGTCATAAAAACAGCTCACAGTTCAAATGTATAAATAGTGCTAATCAAATATTTGAATTCACGCACACACAGGGCCAGCGTATTGACCACGAGGAACAAAGGCACCCCATTTCACAGACGCAATGATTAACGAAACACATGTCGCAGTATATTTATTACTGCGGTGGAAACACAGATTTATCACAACATCGTAACTTGCCTAGGTAGGTTTAAAAAACACAACGTCTACAAACGTAATATGGTAATTTGAAGTATTTTTCGAAGTAAGAATAATTTATGCTTCGTTTGGCAAAAAGCAACATGCCATGTCATGCCTCGCCACGTCTGCCAACTTCACTTGGTAACTGTCCCGCCACCATATCTAGATATATTAAAATACGTATTCAAATATTAAAATTTCTTTTCAGTTGTAAATAACAAATTCAAAAATCATTATTTTGCTGTAATAAGTATGAAATATGCTATAATTGAAAAGATGTAAAATTTCCTTGCTTACTAGCGAAATGAAATTTCCCGAGTGTGAAAGAGACGAAGAAAGAGACAGATAGTTTTTCAATTGCTTTCTCGCTCGATAAAACAATACTGTGCCATTACGGCCTACTCACGATATTTTCCGCTGCTATTTTAAACTCAAAAACTCAAAAAATGTGATATGTTGCTATCGGGGCTACTTAAATATTTAAATATTTCGATAGGCACTGTTTAATTTACAAATAGTGTACTAAAAAACTAGGTTACAATAATATTCTAAGTGTGAACTATTTCTTACCAGGCGTTGCCAACACGTCGCTGCTCTCGTTGTTAATTCATATTTAAAAAATTAAATAAATATTACAAGTTATAGAAGATATTAAGGGAAAGTTTCATGTATTCAATAATAGAGTACTCTGAAGTTAACCACTGTTATAAATATATTTGTGGAATACACGTTATTGAAAAAACAGGTAGGTGACTTGTTATGCCTCAGAGTGTTTCATAAGTCACTTCCAGTCGGGAATGGACTATAGTGACGATTTCACCATGTTTCTAGTGTTAGTGGCGACTAGATTATTGTTTGCATATGGCCCTTAGTATAATCAATAGTATTACATCGTTCACAAGTCATAGTGGAAGGATAGAAACTATTTATGTAAACTCGCTCACATATATGTAAACACAAATTTACAATAGATCAACACAATAGTCATACGCAAATTGCATGACCGTGTCGTTTATATATCTTACATTTTAAATCTGTAAATATAGCATTCATATTATCGCATATGCAAGCTAATCACCGCCACATTTTATTACAATAAGAAGGCAACACAGTATAATTATCCCCTCCCCCTCTTTTTTCAGTAAACGAAGTTTTGATGTATAAGTTGTAATCATATGTGTGTGGTTAATAACAAATAAATAAATATGATTGCCATTTTAATATAGGGTGCAAAAAAACGTGTGTAATGTGGGTAATAACTAATGGATAGGAAAAATTGGCGAGGTCACACGTAGGCTAGACTCAACATTCATGTGTATACTCGAGCCCAGATGTCTGTTCATTGGCTGCTGTCCCATAGAGTAGCCAGTGTTACTTCCTTCACATCTGGCAGTATGGCAATCGCTTCTTGTTTCCTTGCACGTCTGTTATTGGCTCTGAGTCGTCCAGGGCGTGTCTAATAGCTACAATTCGATTGCAAAGCTATCTTTAGTGTACACATATTTGACGTCTATCTTGTCTTGAAAAATTCCTATCACTGGTAATAACAAATAATTATTGAGAGTTTGACAATAGGGTTTAAAAAGTGTGCGTCATTTCGAGGAGGTTGGGGGGAGGGCGAGGAAGCTACAGACTCCCCCCCCCCTCCACCCAGGATACTCCACTGACATACAGCTACTTGCAGCAGCGAAGCGTTAAGAGTGATCTGTGTGAGTGAAGCACAAGAGAAGGCGAGAGGATGAAACTCCATTGCGCAAGCGTAACTTTATTTACAGTATCGAGCTGAAAGCCAGCCTCGACAGCTGCGCGACAGGGAGAAGCGCCGAGTGCCTTCGTATTCTACCAGGCATGGCGGTTTCGACTTCGACTTCATTTGAATTGCACATTAGTCGTCTTGACAGCAAGAATTCCCCACCGCCTTATTTGCAAGTCCCTTTTCTTGCCGCCACTTTATCTAACCCGCTGTTTCTCGCGAAGTACAATAGAAAAATTGCTATTTCGCAACGAAATATCTGGCGGGAGTCGCAGAATGTGCGAGAATACAGAACCGGAACTGCCTCGGGTGTTGCGAAATGCAGCTGAATGCGCCATACACACGTTGGGACATGTTAAGGTACGACGCATTATGGATTTTGATGACCTGCGAAACCTCACGCTAACCTACGGAGCTTCCAGGTCCTCTTATGTGAAATTGGTGAGCATACCACGTGCTAGAGCTTAGGGCGCAAGTCATCCTTCGAGACCCCATCAATCCCCCTTAAGAATAATTAATAACTGGCAAGGCACTTGCGCGCAAGCGTTAATTGAATATCGTGTATCTAGTAATCAGTAGCGATCGGAAAATTTCGTGAATTCATTTTGGGACAAGATAGACGTGAAACACAATTACAGTGAAGTCACCTTCACAATTGGATCGCAGTTTATTAGACCCGCCCTGCGCGACTCTGAGCCAATAGCAGACTTGCAAGGAAACAACTTGCGAATCCCATAACTACCAGGTGCGGGGCAGCAGCCAATCAACACACAGCTGAGGCTCCAGTATGCAGAGGACTGAGGAGTCTAGCCTACAAGTCATTGAACTTGCGAAATTTTCCTATCCCTAGTAATCAGTGTAACGTATTGTATCAATACTAATTGCAGTTATATATATATATATTTATGTTAATAAAGTGTTGTATTTACTGAACCCCGGTTGGTTAATGATTTCATAAGCTACGCCCCATTCTCATATCTATAGTTCTCCCCTTCCCTTGTATTGGAAATACTTTAATTAAATAGCTTGGTTCAGTGGTCAGAGACAGAGAAGAAAGGGAAGACATTACAACAGGAAAGTTATATCTGAACGGTACTGTACTCCACAAGGCACAGTACCCATTGGCCGGTCCTCGCGGTGTGGGTATTACTGATACCATGATACTGCTCTACCTTATGACTAGCCCTTTGAGAACGGCACACATGTACTAGCACTGAGGACAAGTTTCAAGTGAGCTGCCTATATTCCACACTACAGCAATATTATTTTGGTTGGGTCTCTGTATTTATACTTACCATTGTCCTATTGGTACTGGCTACATCTATTCACTGCAACGTTTATTATTGGCTAGTCGTCGACGAATCAAGTCACGCGTTGATTGTGTACCAATTAATGCATCGCGATAGAAGTAACAAGTTTTTTAAATCCATCGTGTTCTTTTGCAAAATTATTAGAAAATACAGTTTTATTCTTACAAATTGAAATGTTGACTAGTTGACATTTTATACTTGGATTCCGATAAAGTCTAGCAAAATAGTAAAACCATAATAGTGTGAGCTTTGTCTTCAAGAGTAAATAAATCTCCATATAAACGTAGCCCCGAGCATATACGTGCATACTCCTCAAAGAGATAGC
The DNA here is from genome assembly GCA_029891345.1 of Dryococelus australis. Taxonomy (NCBI): domain Eukaryota; kingdom Metazoa; phylum Arthropoda; class Insecta; order Phasmatodea; family Phasmatidae; genus Dryococelus; species Dryococelus australis. The sequence goes on from CM057008.1 coordinate 60,266,672, forward strand.
AATTGGAAAATTTCGTGAATTCACTTTAGAACAATCTAGACTTGAAACACATGTGTGTTTATGGTACATTAAAAACGGACCACAGTTTATTAGGCACGCCCAGGTAAACTCTGAGCCAATAACATACGTGCAATGAAACAAACGCCGAAATACGTACAACTTGGTCCGAGGTAAAACTGGATACACACTCTGTGGCAGCAGCCAACGAACAGAAACCTGAGACTTAAAAATACCCAGGACCGTGGAGGCTAGCGTAGAAGTCGTTCAGAAGGCGACATTTTCATATCTCTATAGGCTATATCGGTAACGAAGTAAAATACAATGACAACTCTCAAAACATTATTGTATGTTATCGGGACCTTCAACGTAAGAGCCGATATTTTGTACAAATACGTTTTAAAATATTGTTTTTAAGGTTTCATACCTCTCTTAATATTCGGTTTAGGTATAAAGTGTCACATATGTTTTCCTTTTACTTTTTCATGAAGAATCACCTCCCCAAGTTTGTCGGTCCAATTGAGAATCACCCTTTGTGTGTGTGAATAGAAATAAATAAATAAATAAATATATATATATATACATACACACACAGAGGTAACCTGAAACTTGCACCGCAAATATTTCGACAATGAAAGGTGTTATTGATGTGCTGGTTTCACAGAACTGAAGTTAGACAAGGGCTCATAACTGCACTCCAGATACAGATTTGAATAAGTATTCGAATGTGGATTCCTTCAACAAAGTTAAATATTTTTTCAAACTGCTTTTCGCAGAAGTTAGGCGTCAACACTGATGAACTGTCATCCGTTTACGCAAGTATAGGCTGTTCACGGTAAATTGAGCACTTTTGAAAACCCTTTTTACGATCTACTTGTATGCACGATGTGTATTTTTCCGCCTTATGTAAAATTAACACTGGCAAGGGCCTCATAACCTTATCCATGCGTCGGTCCAGTTATATTATGAAATTATAAGGAAAGTAAATATTTCATAAACATGTTAATTTTTACACTTCGATGCATTAAAAAATACAGAAAACGAAAGAAATGATTTTTTCTATCACAAATGGTTAGCTAACACTTTTTATTCGACGTTAATACAGTATATGGATCTACTTTCCAACCATCGTTATCAACATTACTGCACGCATGTCACTCAGAGCGCCCGATAAAATACGGGCAGACAGGAGCAGTGACTTTTTTCTAAGGTTGATTTCGAAAGTGCTCGCTTTATCTTGAACAGCCTTTAAATGAAATGCACATGAGCTTTAAGAATAACTTGTCCTCAGACGAAGTCATGAATTTCTTAATAATCAGCTGTCGCCATAAAGCTTGCGGCCGCGTTGTCCGAGCGGTTAGCCTGCTCGCCTCCCGTCAAGGCGAACCGGATTCAATCCCCGGCCGGATAACTTCGGATTTTCGCAAATGGGAATCGTGCCGGACGATGCCACTTGTCGGCGGGTTGTCTCGGCGCTCTCCTGTTTCCCTCGCCTTTGCATTCCGGAGCTGCTCCATTCTCACCTCATTTCATCCTCATCGGTTCCAAAATATCGTTGTTAAGAGCCGCCCAAATATCTCAGTTCTCAATTCAAGCCATAAAGTTTGAAATTAACGTTTTTGTTTGTGGAATTTTCGTTCACCCCTGTCTAAACGTTGGGCAGAAATATTAAATTTTTCGTAGCTGAGTCTCAAAAGTAAATTTAACCCATTCAGATACAGTGTACACATTTGAGTACATTACGAACGTGTAGGTAATTTTTGGTCTGTGCTGCACTCTGAGAAGCCCAATGGCCAATGATCTTACATGTGGGTAAGTGATTCGCAAACTATTTTGCCGGTTTAGGTCATAATTGGTTCATATTACTGTAGCCAAACTTATAACCTACAGCTGATTGGCTGTGACAACGAAACAAGTGTTGTGTCGACTTAAGTACAAAAAGCATCATAAAATGCTTTGTTTGCAACACCTGAAATCTTAAATTAAAGTGGATCTGAATGAGTTAAGACAAATACTTTTTGTTGTTAAGATATTAGTTAGTGTGGTACATCTCGCTGGCGCACACATTCAAGCCACTCTTTTTATTTCTTTCAAACTCCGCGGTCGGACAGAAAAAAAAACGAATGTAGAGAGCACGTCACGTGAGATGTAGCGTGTGTCGCATTGACCCCCCCCCCCCAACCCAACACGCCACCACGTGTGTTCATGTACAATAACTCTAATGGAACCCATTTCATTTGCTTCTCTCTACTTCCTCCCGAAAAACCCTCCTCTCTCCCCTCTTCCCCACCATAGCCCTTGCCTGTGCCTATATCTCTTCCTATAGGCTGCCCACGGTTAACTGAGCCCTTTGAGTCAAGCTTTGAGCCGATATGATATGCAGCGCAGTCGGTAGGTGCGGCAGGTTCTGGGTTCGAATCCTAGTTTAACCCATCCAGACTTGGTGCATACACTTGTGTACATTACTCATGTGTGGGTAATTTTTGGCCTGTACAGCACACTGCGAAACTCAGTGACCAATGATCTTACTTGTGGGTAAATAATTCGCTAACCGTCTTACTGGTCTAGGCTTTAATTGGTTCATATAACTGTGGTCGAGCGTATACCCTACAGCTCATTGGCTATGACCACGAAACAAGTGTCACGTAGATGTAAGTGCAGTACGCAACATAATGTTCTTTGTTTGCAACACCTGAAACCGTAAATTAAATTGGGTTTAAAAGGGTTAAGTTAGGTCATAAGTAGGGATAGGAATATTTGGCGAGTTCATCTCAGGACAAGATAGATGTCCAACACGTGTACATTGAAGTCACATTTGCAATGGGTCACTGTTCATTAGACATGCCCTAGATGACTCTAGCAGACTTGTAAGGAAACAACTAGCGAGTGTCATACTGCCAGGTGTGTAGTAACACTGGCTACTCTCTTGAGGCAGCAGCCAATGGAGAAACATGTGAGGCTCTAGTGTATACATGACTGTAGAGTCTAGTCTACAGGTCATTGAACTCGCGAAATTTTCCTATCCCTAGTCACCTGTTTTTTTGCGAAAAGATTTCAGGACAAGTTGTGTTCCAACACACTTTAGTTCAGAACCACTTTCGTTATTGAAACATTTGAATTGTTACGCATCTTATGTGTTTGCCTGCGAATCACAGACGGCCAGTATCTGGGAACTTAATTCTGATTGGCCTACCCATATAACATACTGTCTTTACACAAAGAAAAGCGACCAATAGTCAAATGGAGACTGCAAGTGTGCACATAGGATATTGAAGTTTAGCCTCAGCGTAAATCTTTTCGTGAAAAACAGGTGGCCCTAGTCATAAGTAAGTGATAAGTAGAGACCTGAAAAATTCACGAGTTCAATGACCTGTAGGCAATACTCCATTGTCGTATGTAAAATCATGCAAATATCACTGTTCATTGGTTGCTTGTTGTATCAGTGGAAGACGGTGATATGGTCTGCATTTTATTGTGTGTTTATTATTGGCTCAGAGTTGTCCAAGAAGTATAAACTAACGGGTGGACCAATAGAATAGGCAATACAAATATACGAGGTTTTGAATTCTAGCTTGTCCTGAACTGAAACCGCGAATTTTTCAGCTTTCTAGTGATAAGCTTTCTGGCGTAACACCGGGTAAAGTTAATAAGCCCTTCCCAATCAACCATTCCAGCTTTGAAAACAAAATATCTGCTTCTTAACCCTTTGAGGAGTAAGCACGTATAAACTCGGGGCCACGTTTGTGTGTAAATTTCTTTGCTCTTGAAGACAAATCTCAGACTTTTATGGTTTAACTGTTTCGCTGGACTTTAGCGGTATGTAAGTAAAGAATTACAACTATTGTGTATTCGCGTTAAAGTGAGAGGGCGCGAAGCCAGTGCACGCGATCTAAGGTAAGCTGTGACAGTGAAAACATGCAGTGATCACGTGATCGCGGCCTGTACACAGGGGTGTCCGGAATGCTCGGTGCGCGAGCGGAAAAATACATGCACGGATATGCAAAGGTTGGCGAAACTGTTAGTGTATATGTCAAGTAGACAACTATGTAATATCACGACCGTATGGTACGAGTAGAGTGGAGAGATTTGAGCGGGTCGTTACAGCATGGTCATGAGAGCCGATGGGGGTGAAGTGAGACGAGTATGTATCGGCGCCGGAATGCAAGGACGGGGGAAAATGGGAGATCCCTGGGAAAACCCGCCTACCAGCGGCATCGTCCGGTACGATTCCCAGGCGAGTAGTCTGACCACCACACCACCGCGGCCCCACTGCATTGTAGGAGTACATAAACATCAACACGGTTAGTAATAACACACTCTGTCGTGCTATTTATTCACGCCAACGGTAACACGTGAAACGACAAGCAAACAAAAAGGAACAAGGTACATAGTGGTTATTCACGAACAGAACACCGACATTTATGGGGTACACAAACAAATTAATGACGTAAAATGAACTCTAATCGTCATTATGCATATCACAAATGACAACACACAACACCAATCACGTTCAGTCAGATGAACTGGAACTGTCATCATTAAGGTTTATTATGAAAGAATCCTCCTTCTCGTCTATAATGTTATCCAGTTTCCACATTTCACTTTCAACATTTTCGGCCACATGGCATACACATTTGTTCCACACATCTGGGGTCACGGCTTGTTTTGCTTCTTCCAGGAGTACTTTAATGTCCGACAACTTGTATGACCTATTCTTCGCTCCAACAAATCCTTTAATTCGGGTCCAAGCCTGTTCTATAGGATTCAATTCGCAGTGATATGGGGGAATTCGCAGAACACACTTACTCGCATCCCTAGTCATTTCATCAACTGCATACTCATATGCTAACTTGTGTTGGTTAACAATGTTGAGCAATTCCTTCTTTAATATGCTATCTTAGAATTCAATATTCCTTGCTGTTAGCAAGTCCTGTATATCCTGCTTGTAAGTATTTACATTGGGAATTTCTTCCTTTTTACAGGAGTGGTATGGCGCGTTATCAAGCACAATAACAGTATTATCTTCAAGTCGAGGAAGTATACATTTGAACCACTTCTCAAAGGAATCAGCACACATCTCCTCGTGATAATTTCCAGTCCTTTTGGACTCAAACACCCACAAACCTCCTTACACAAAGCCTAACTTGTTCCCAATGTGCGTGATTATGAGCCGTTTTCCTTTGCCGGAAGGTCCTTTATTACCAGCTGATAATCCAGACAGAAATGCCTTTTTGGATGATGTAATAGTGGCATCCACCCAGACGCTGTTTTGTGTGTGTCCTGCATTTAACCACGTTTCATCGAGTTAGTAAATTGATCGTCCTTCACCCCTCAGTTGTTTAATAGTACGCAAATAACGTCATCTTTATAGAATGATATCATCCCTGTCTATCAACATGCTGTATCGTCCACGTCTAACACATTTGAAGTGCAGTTCCTTTAATAAATGGTACAATGTGGTTCTCTGGAAAGCAAGCAAATCGGAGTCATCATCCACAACAGCAAGAACTTTATCGACAGTTGGCAGTTCATTTCGGAAGTAAAACCCGTGTACCTTCCTCCGTATCGCATTCCTGTCGAACCCGTCAACCCTTTCCGTGAACTTCCAGCGTTGTTTTTCTTTCTTCGATGACTTCAAGGTGTGAGTGGATTTACACTCGATTGTCACACGATAAACTGTTGCGGGAATTACTCCAGTAGAACGTGCTGCTTTTTAACGTCATCATCTATATGCATGCCTGGATTCAGTTCTATCTCGACTTCATACACATTGAGACCATGTGTTTTCCCGATGAACTGAGCGCCCTCCTCTTCGGTCGCGTCTTGCCCGGACTTAAACCGGCCCTGTCTGTGTCGCTCGCAGTCTCCGTAGAGGACGCTACCAATAATTCACACGTACGTCAATCTAGTTTAAAACGCAGGGAATTATATCGTTATTACTTGTTACAGAACAAAGTATGGAACATCACATCGTTCGGTGTAGAGCTACTTACGTTCGCACGTAACATAACAACACATTTAAAGCCACACCTTCAGTCAGACTAACACAATATCACAACACAATACAGACAATCGCGTGCCCGATCACCAATACAGCATAGGGCACACTGCAGCAACGCCCGCTGGCTTGTGGCTTGTACACCCCTTGCTGCTCAGTCTGGTGCCACGCGCTCGTGTGTACAAACACCAACTCTCGCTTCTTGACGAATAGACTATAGTCAACATTTCAGCACTTTTAATGTTATTAGGGCGATCTACGCGAAGGCTAGACTCCAATGTCTTCTGGCATACTTGCAGTTTTCCTTCGTTTATTGGCCACGAGTATTTGTCGGGAGACAGTTCCTTAATTGACTGGGCCAATCAGAAGTAGGCAATTCCGATAATGAGTATCTGTGATTCGCAGGCAGACACGTGCAAAGCGTGACAGTTAATATCATCCAATCACGATAGTGGATCTGAGCTCTAGTGCTGTGGAGTACATGTAGTCCAGAAATATTTTTTCGCGAAAAACAGGTCGCCCTAAATATTATCTCAAATGAACCCATGAAGTGTAAAACCTGTTACATCGGTGATACATCTATTGGTCGATACACAGTTACCACACGGTTTCATTGGCCTACGGAAAGCCAATAATAAACGTAGGAGAGTGTAGTAAGCGCGTACGGTGCAGCGCGGACTAATAGGATGAAGGTAGACTAAGTGGAAATACAGATCCCAATATAATTGATATTGTTACATAGGCAGCTCACTTCAACCTTGTCTTCAGTGCCAGTGAGTATGTCTCTTTCTCGATGTGTTAGCTGCATACGTAAAACAGTCAGTAAGGTTGTGGATGCTGTGATACGTGACTGCATACAATCGGCAGTCAGTCGTTCCATACGATTATTGATTGTAGTAAGGGCTGTTCACAGTAGAGTGAGTCATTGAGTGAAGAGATTTGGGCGGCTCTTAACAGCGAGGTCTTGGGAGCCGATGAGGGTGATTGAAGTGAGTATGGAGTGGAGCCGGAATGAAGTCCGGGGGAAACGGGAGATCCCCGAGAAAACCCGCTGATCCACAGCATCGTCCGGCACGATTCCCACTTGCAAATATCCGGTTACCCGGCAGGGGATTGAACCCGGTTCGCCTTGGTGGGAGGCGAGCGTGCTAATCGCTCAGCCAGCGCGGCCACCCACAGTAGAGTTAACATTTTTAAAACCAACATTTTGAAAAACAAAGTTGCTTCACGTAATTATGTACATGCTGAAGTACATACTGGCATACAGGCTCCAGCTAAGTTGGCGGGGCCGAGGTAGTGTAGCTGTTAGACTGCTTGCCTCACACCAAGGCGAACCGGGTTCAATCGCCGGCTGGGGTACTCCCGGAATTTCGCAAGTAGGAATCGTACTGGACGATGCCGATGGTCGATTGGTTTTCTCGGGGATCTCCCGTTTCCCCTCCCCTTGAATTCCGGCACTGCTCTATATCCAACTCGCTTCACCCAATCGTCTTTCAAGACCACGGCGTTAGGGCCACTCAAACCTATTTAGTCAAATTTTAATGCTATTATTTATGGCAAATGAACACGTTCAGTCCCGATTGATCTTCCGGGCTCGTGTTACTAACGTTCCATATGTCGAAGTGCGCTGTACTGTAATTGTGTTTGACTGTGCTTCTCGGGACATGTAGACAATGTACTGAGTGTTTGCTGATGTCAGCACTGACCATTCACAAATGAGAGGTACAAAAAGTTCAACAAATCAGATTACTCACTAATAACACTTTCAAAACACCGGCCAGTGTTTCCTTGTTGTGTACAGTACCGACAATAAATATCCTTCAAGTTAAATATGTCCTCGATCATTGACACGGATGCTGAAAGGGCTGAGCTGTTAAATTTTTTATTCTTAGAGGCGCCAGTTTTTTGCTGCCTGTTTCCACGACATGTACTCCAAAGCACTTAGTTTAGGTCAATTTTATTGATTTAATGATTTAAATTGTTACACGTCTGAACTGCCTGCTCCTCAAATCGCGGACATTCATTATAGAGTAACTTAGATGTGATTGGTCCAATCAGTTAAGAAATGTCTCGTTTCAAAAAACAAATGGCTGGGGTATGATATGTTTTCGCTGATGAACATACTGGAGGTACGTTTAATAGCTGCGTCACAAAACCAGGTTTACAAACAATCGGCACTGCAGTCCAAGTGAGCGCCTGGCAGGCGGAACACTTAATGAGGTCTTCCAAACTGCTCAGTTTAGTATGGACAGCCTATACCTTGCTGTACGTCTTTAGCTACCCCCCCCCCCCCGGCGACCCTCACAAACTTCTCAGAAACGATTTTAAGTGCATTTCGCGAAAGAACTTAATGCTTGGAGCTTCGTTTGCAATATTCGTCCGCGCTTCGATTTCCGTTTCTGTTGTACAGCTCCCGGAAGCGATGTAGATATTACGGAGAGAGAATGCATTACTTTGCTATCCTCCAGTTCCTTTTTTTATTTCAGAGCCGATAGCAAATAACGAATATTATTAAGTGCTTTACGCATAACGGAATTCAATCACGCCTCCAACTCCTTGGGAAATATCGAGAAAAAGGAATTACCTTGTCAGGTTACACGGTATTGGAAGTTGAAGAATCGAAGGGGCCGCAGTTGCGCAGTGGCTAGAGTGCTCGCCTTACACCAACGCGAACAGGGTTATATTCCCGTTCGAATCCTGCTAGACGATGCCGCTGGTCGGTAGGTTTTCTCGAGGTTATCCCGTTTTCCCCACGCTTGCATTACGGCGTTGCACCATACTCAATTCGCTTCACCCTCATTGGCCCTCAAGACCTGGTTGTTAAGTTGGGTTGAGAGATTTGGGCGGCTCTTAACTCTGTCATTGAAAAACAAAATTCGCACGTATGTATTTTAATTGTTTCATTTAAACTTAACAAATTCTTAAAAAGAACTTTACAGTATATCAGAACAAATCTTCACTAATAAATATAATTAGCAGTGTAACTTAGTCGGTTCTGTAACAGGTGCCAGGTGCCGGCCCTGGCTCCGATCGCCGCCATCTTGGATTACGTCATATCCGGCCGCCATATTGGATTATGTCATTTCCTGCCAGCAAATTGGATTACGCCTGCAGATCGGTGGGTTTGTGGATTGGATTGGTGGATCGCTGAATTGGCGAATCGATGGATTGATGTATTGGTGGATTAATGGATCAATGTCCAAGGGTCAGGCTCACCTGTGGCCCAACACATGATGGTTGAGTGACATTATTATGGGATGCCTGGTAATAGTCGGTTATGTTACGTTGACAGATGGTAAGAATGTTTGTGTTGTGGGTTGGTCTGGACGATAAATTTGCTTGGTACACTTGGGTTAACATGGATGGTATGGTAGGTATGTTGGATGATATGGCTGGCATAATACTCAGTACTCCTGCTCAGAAGTGTTACTCGTATTTTTGTTTTATATGTCTGAGTTGTGGTGGTCAGTATTTGTTATTGGAAAGGATAGTTGGTATAATCAGGTGGTTTGTTTGATGAGTGATATGATATTTGGGTGGTGTCTGATGGCAATGATTTTATGACAGGTATGCTGGAGTTACGAATTTTGGTATATATTTCCCCCCAATTTTCGCGATTTTTCTTTGTTTTGCATTATTGGATGGTGGCCAGGTGAAGGTAGGTGTTGATCTGCATGGTAATGGGGGACAAATTCCTTATTGTCGACAAGCAATGTGGAAACTAGTCTCGTCCTCCCCTACTCCTCACCTTCATCTCCTTTGCAACTTGGTCAGCTGTACTCGCGTCTACTGTTCGAGAGATATAACCTATTGAGAGATTTTGCTAGAGATGTGAGGCCAGTTCTTTTCTTTTTAACTATTCTATATGATGAGCTGAGTGTATTCATTGGTTGACTGGATTGTCGGTGTCTCTTGCTTGTATGGCCTATCAGTATGGTAGTAGCGATGCCTGAAATGTGCGAATGGTAACGTAGTAGTTGTTGGGTTAACTTACGGGATAAGTTTTTTTGATGTAATAGGTTTGTCTCTGAGTGTGACATGCCTGTATGGCTATTAAACAGGAGGTCAGGAGGTAGGATGACAGGTGAGATGGTTAGTATAAAAGGTGTTGGTTAGTCTACTGATATGAATTGTATGTTTTGGGTAATGAGATGGGTAGAGCATTAGGTAGGCGAGTAGGTGGTTAGAGTGGTAGGTAGAGCAGTGGGTAGAAGGGTAGAATGTTAGGTGGGTGGGTACAGCTGTAAGTAGAGCAGTTGGTGAGTAATTATAGAGGAGGGTGAGTGTTTAGTGGGTAGATGGATGGAACCATAAGTAAGTCAGTAATTAAGATAATTGTTAGGTATGGAGAGCGGCGGGTAGGACTGGTGGTGGGTAGGGAAATATTTGAGTTGAGCCGAAGGTAAGTAGGTCGGTATGAAGGTGGGTAGGGCAGTGGGTGGTTAGGTGGGTAGAGCAATGTGTTGGTGGGGAGGTGGGGAAGAGCAGTGGGTATGTAGGTAAATATGTAGAGTGGTGGGTGTGTGGGTAGAGCATTGGTTGAAGTGGTTAGCAGGTGTGTAGTGGAGGAGGTGGTTAGGTAGTTGGGTGTGTGGGTGGAGAAATTGCTAGGTGGTAAGGTAAGAAGAGCAGTGGGTGTGTTGGTAGGTAGAATGGTAGGCAGTTGGTTAGATGGGTAGAGCAGTAGGTATGTGGGTAGGTTAGTAGAGCTTTAGGATTGGGGTAGGATGGTAGAGTGAAAAGGGATGAGCAGATAGAGTGTTGGGAAGGTAGGGGTGGGTGTGTAGATGGGTAGAGCTGTAGGTAGGTGTGTATGTAGGTTCATAGAGTGGTGGGTAGGGCAGTAGGTGGGTGGATATATTTGTTGTTATGTAAGTAGGTTAGTAGAGTGGTGGGTAGGTGGGTAGAACAGTATGTGGGTAGAGTGGTATTTGGGTAGGTAGTTAGAACAGTGGATAGGGTAGTGGGTAGGTGGATAGATTAGTTGGTATGCAGATAGGTTATTTGAGTGTTGGGTAGGTGGGTAGAGCAGTAGGTATGTTGGTTTGTGAATGTCTAGCAATAGGTAGGTGGATAGGTAGATGGGTTTGTTAGAAATGTGCATAGGTGGGTAGAGCAGTAAGTTGTTAGAGCAGCAGTTGGGTAGAATAGTAGGTATGTTGGTAGGTAAGAAGTGGTATTGGTGTATAATAGTGGGTGGGTAGTCAGGTAGAGCAGTTAGTGGGTAGGTGGGTAGAGCAGTGGGTTTGAGAGTATGTGTGTAGATCAGTGGTTATGTACGTAGGTAAGTAGAGCAGTGGGTACAAGGGTGGAGTGGTGGGTAAGTGGGTAGAGTAGTAGGTGTTTTGGTAAGAGGGTAGGGAGGTTGGTAGAGCAGTGGGTAGGTGGGAAGCTAAGAAGAGCAGTGAGTTAGTGGGTAGGTAGAGCAGTAGGTTTTTTCTGTGTAGGTGCATAGAGTGGGAAACAATATTGCGGCTGGATACAAGGTAGACAAGATGATTGTCGAGCATATGTGAGAGGTGGAATCCAAGATGGCAGTAACATGACCAGAATGGTATAGCATGTGGCATGATGGTGATTATTAAAAAGCATAAACAATATGGTGGATACTGAGGTGGAATGATAGAGCATGATGTGGAACAAAGGTGACTAAAGAAATGAAATCCAAGATAGTGGATGCCGAGGTGGAATTATAGAGAATGAAGAAATTTAATCCAAGATGGTGGATATCGAGTTTGGAATGATAGAGCATTAAGAAATTGAATCCAAGATGGCACCAGAAATGACTCAATCCAATATGGTGATCGGAAATGACGTAATCCAAGATGGCGGCGGTCGGAGCCGGAGCCGGCACCTGGCCCAGAACCAACTAAATTACACTACTGTAATAACATTTCTTTAACCATTGAAATTAGCAGTATAGAATGCACCCCCAGTTATACAGGTGAGTCCTTTAAAAGAGGCTCTGTGGTCTTTATTTCCTCATTCTTTCGCTCCGTTACACATGTCCCACCGGTCCTCTTTTAAAGGACTCATCCTGTACATGAGAGGAACTCGGCTTTCCATTTGTTGTGTTGAGATATTTGGGCGGCTCTTAACAACGAGGTTTTGGACTGATGAGGTTGAAATGAGGTGAGAATGGAGTAGCACGGGAATGCAAAGGCGGGAGAAACGGGATATCCCGGAGAAAACCCGCCGACCAGTGGTATCGTCCGGCACGATTCCCACGTGAGAATACCCAGGAGTGATCTGACCGGGAATCGAACCCGGTTCTCCTTGGTGAGAGGCGAGTAGTCTGACAGCTGCACCACCGCGGCCCCAGGACGGTGGTGAGTGAGAGTACACAGACGCCCTTGCACTCCAGGCGCTGCTCCATTCTCATCTCATTTAAACCTCATCGGCTCTCGAGACCTCTCTGTTAAGAGCCGCCCAAATCTCTTCACTCTCAACAATTTTCAACTTATTATATTGCTTTTCTTGAATATGTGTAAATTTGCACACTTCAAGTGTTAGCCTTTTCAAGCACTGTGGTCTCCATTCAGAATTGCAGAAAGTCAGTTTAATGATGTATGCCCTGCACAGTAGAAATTAAGTTACAGTAAGGCAAGTTTATTACGTACTGAGAGACATCACTCGTCGTTAAGACTGTATCCCGCTTTCTCATAAACAGTAAACATATTGGGCCAGACGCATGACAGAGTGCTATACAGGCGTCAGTACAGTTCTGGACAAGTTCATTACGACGCGGACATAGTGGCCGAGCGTGTTATAACTCATGTACTAGCTTAGCTAGTCACGTGAATGCACATGTCTTGTGGATGCCAAGGAGTGTAAAGAGCCGGAAAAGTTACGTGTTATAGTAGGAAAGTGCTCCAACATAATTATTTGCCCCCGGGCTTTTATGGACTGTAGACTGTGACCGAAGTATTCCGCAAAATAATTTGAGTGCAACTTAAAGAGCGTAAAAAACAAATAAATGCAAAACACAATTACTGGAATAAAGTATAGAGGTTATTTGTAAGCCAGGATACTTTCAATAAGCCTGTAGCAGTTTACTTCTTTCGTGGTTGTCTGGTATATTCCTGACACGGCCTAGCAGTTGGAGAGGCAACATATACGTATAGTTCCACAGAAGTAAACTTTTTGACATTCACACAAACACACACACACACACAAACATTCAACGGATATCAATAACAATGTTAATCTTTAGACTTGTGAAAACTGCAATGAAACCTAAAAAACAGTAAATTTCCCTTAGCGACAAATTTCTTTCTTTGGAAATGAAAAGTAATGTTTATTGCCAACTTTGTAAGCAAATATTATGCCAAATTGATGTAATTCTCTTGAGCTGTTTTTACGGCATAAATTTCTATGTTTTAAATTTCGGCGAAAGATATTAAAGTAAAGCAATATACAGGAGTATAAATACGTTTTAAAATTATATTTAATAACTTAATATTCCACGCTGTTGCGTGTCGACCAAATAGGACTTATGTTGGCGACAGTTAATACGTAGATTGAAGTAGGGCAAGTTCGTGACAGAGGTAATTTTATGATGCTTTTCAGAAAGTCTATAACGGACATAACGGTCGTAGCTATAATGGATATTGCTGCAATTACAGTTAGTGGTTCACAATAAGCGGACACCACGACACGGGAGTTTTACAACAGTGGAGGGGGGGGGGGGGCTGTAGTTTCAGTTTGTTTCAGTATTCACGAGTTATGCACTGAAACAGACGTGAACAGATACTCTTCAAGATACAGTAATGTAGCGAGTGGCACGCCTTTACTTTGTGTGTAATTCTATATTTCCGTGTAGTTCCACAGAGTTGCCATTGTTAAGGTCTTCAACGACGTTGCTGCGTAGATTACCACTCAGGCAACCATTAATACGTATCAGGTAAAACAATTCATATAAATATTACAACTAATAATATTGTCAAATTCAATTACATTAACTTAGTTACACTAAATTAGTTGCAATTTTTTTCACTATTTTTAACTGTAGTACGAAGGAAAAACATTGCGATGTAATGGAAAACTAAAAAAATAATATATTATTATTTCTGTGTTGGTTTGGTATTAGTCCTCAAATAGCACAGGATATCCACCGGATATCCTAATTATATCCACAATATTTAAAAGTCATCTCGAATGTATATCATTCGGACATCCAGTAACAGATACCGGTTTGTACTACTTAATGGATATCCATTAGATATTACACAACCTCCAGTAGTCATTACTTAAGGTAAGTGAAGACATCTAAAGATGTTTATTGGATATCCCAAATATCTATACCATATTTTGGATACTGGGTGGACATTTGGATATTTTTTGCTAGTCTTGTGAATGTAACGTTGTTATTCTTTGATGTCCTTGGATATCCTGCATGTCGGAGAGTGACATTCGTCAGATATCCCCCGGGTGTCTGTGTGCCATATGGGTCCTCGTGGCGTTATTTATATTAGCAGGAAAAACAGAATCCGTATCACGAAATTATTAACACATATTATTACGAAAACCACCAGATTTTTAAAAGATTCAATAATATTTTCAGTAAAACATTCCGTTTAGTAGAACATACAGTTTACTTGGATGGTATTACGTTACAGTAGAACGATGTTTACGCACGAATACAGTAGGGTGTGAAGGAATTCCGATATAATACTTAAAAAGAAAATCTATTACAAAAGTTTTGTGCTTGGCAGAAAAACATGCCACGTGCCTCTTCAGTTAAACTTTTTTAAATCTCGGGGCCGCGGTGGGCGAGCGGTTAGCACGGACGCCACCCATCAAGGCGATCCGGGATCGATCCCCGGCCGCGTCAAAGGACCCTCGCATGCGGAAATCGTGCCGGACGATGCCGTTGGTCGGCGGGTCTTCTCGGGGATCTCACGTTTCCCGCGCTCCTTCATTCCGGCACCGCTCCATACTCACCCCATCACCCCATCGGCTCTCAAGACCTCGCTGTTAAGAGCCGCCCAAATCTCTTCACTCACTTTTTTTTTCAATCTCGTATTAACTTACGGTTTGGGGTGCTGCAATCAAGTAACTTTTGTTCCGTGCTGTACTTGAGAAGACGCAACACTCGCTTTGTTACCACCACCAGAGGGATACGTGTTTGGTGTTCAAGACTTTGGGACGAGCCACTCACAGAGCTGAGCTGTATATGAGGGTCACATAACCCACAGGTGAGAAACGGACTGCAATGTGCAGAGATCCTTTCTGAGTACAGCTCTGGTCATGTATACACTTCCTGTGCAACATGTGCACTGCGATGGATAGACAAAGGAATTCAGTGTGTTAACAGATCTTCCACACACACTAAAGTGTTGCAAGGTTGTACGACTAAAGTTTATTAGGACGGAAACATCAATTGAGGATTTTGTATATAAATTCACACAGAATATAGCGTGCGCTGAGAGAAAATCGAACAAAATAATGGTTTGAATAGGGTCAAATATATATTTAGTTTCCCTAACAAAATATGTGATTGAGCAAACAAAATTTGAAAAGCAACAAAATTACTTTTGTTCGTCTATCAAAACATACATTTGTTGTGTCAAAAAAAAAATTAGACTGTCAACTAAATATTTTGTTGAATCAACTGTATATATTGGTTTGGCCACTCATTTGACTGCCATCGATCGAAAATACAGCTCGAGAGTTTGTTTGTATTTTTGTAACAATTATGATAGTAATCGTATTTGTTAGTGCATCTATTGATGCTTAACAATCGTATAAACACATTAATAAAACAATGCAACAAGAAACTGACAAGTAAAGCTGTAAAACTTGAAATATTTGTTTGCATACCTTGCCCAATGTTTGCAGTATATCTATTTAAAAGATTTCCAGCATCATCAGTTGTCACATTAGCTGAGACTACTAAGGCGTAGCGCTCGGACGCAGGTGATATAAGTTCGAAACTCGATAGAACTTGTAAACTTTTTTTATATCTGCCTAAACTGTTTAATGTTAGTGTAGCCAAACAAATCTTGTTAGATTCAACAAAAACTTTGTCTCAGTGTGGGCGTGCATATTTTGGCACTATATGTTCAAGCATACGTGTTGTATGCTTGATGATAATGATATCAAGCATTCACGTCAAAGACACGTAGACAATTCCACAACCACAAGAAAGACTGGACACTGTGTGTATTCTTCCGCCTTATGTAAAATTAACATTACCATCGGTCACAACACTTTATTCACGCGTCGGTTAAATGAAACTGTGAAATTATTAGAAAAGTATACATTTTATAAATCTGCTAATTTTTACACACCGAGGCGCAAAAAAAAAAAAAACACCAGAAAGCGTAAGAAATGATTAAAATTATCACAAATGGTTACCTAAAACTTTTTATTCGACGTTAACATGTGGAACTATTTTACATTAATTCACCGGGCGCATGATGCTCAGCGCGCCCGTTAAAATACATGCAGACAGGGGCAGTGACATTTTTCTAAGGTTGATTTCAAAAGTGCTCACTTTATCGTGAACAGCCTTTACTAGCGTTAACCATTCATGTCGGACAGCTAAGTGTAGGAGATTGCACAGACACAAAGAAGACTGCAGGATACTGATGCTTAATTACTGTCTACAATATAGGTCAACATAAGTATCGTTCATGCGAAATGCGTGAACGATCGTGGACACAGTAACTGAACAGAATAACCCTTTGATTCTCACATTAATTTATGTTTTGTGGTGTTACAAATAAGATATATTTTGGCGTGTGCTGTACCTAAGTTGCCAAAGGACTTGTTTTGCCTTCACAGCCAATAAGCTTTATACCCTGTTTTCTGTGATCACCAGTCATAACGCAGTGCCGTAGCATAGTTAACTAAAGGCTGTTCACGTTAAAGTGAGCACTTTTGAACTCAACCTTAGAAAAATGTCACTGCCTCTGCCTGCATATATTTTAACCGGCGCACTGAGTGACATACGCCCAGTAACGTTGGTAACGATGGGTGGGAAGCAGTTTCGTACCCCAACGTTGAATAAATAATGTTAGGTGACCATTTGTGATAACTAGGGCCCTGCAAAATTCGCGATATTATTTGGCATCAGGCTAAACTTCACAGTGCTGTATATACTTGAGCTGGTATCGTTTCTGCATTGGCTGCCGCCCAGATGTGACGTCACTCCCTTTCTGACTGGGCTGCACGTGATTGGGACACACAATTGTGAAGTGTTCATGTATTGGCGCAGGATTACCTGGGGCGTGTCAAATAAAGTACGCTCCAATCACAGACGTATTGCAAATGTACGTATGTTTAAGATTAATTTGTCCCGACATAATAACGCGAATTTTGCAGGTCTCTAGTGATAACATAAGTTATTTCTTTCGCTTACTGTTTTTTTTTAATGCATCGAAGTGAAAAAATGGGCAGATTTGTAAAATATTTACTTTTCTAATAATTCCACACTTTAACTTGACCGACGCATAAATAAAGTGATTAGGCCCGTGATAATGTTAATGTTACATAAGGCGGAAGGATACGCAATGTGCATACAAGTAGATCTTAAGCAGGGCTTTCAAAAGTGCTCATCTTACTGTGAACTGCTTATAATGAGTTACACACATCGGAGAGCATTGGGTACTTAGCATCGCAATGTACAGCACCAATCAAATATAACATTTCCGTGCAACATGCAGACAATTGTCTACACTGGGAGTAGGTTTAACCCATCCACAACATGCGTCCACCGCAGCTCACATGTTGCACGGGAAGTACACACATGACCAGAGCTGTACACAGCGTGAATCACTGCCAAGTTCAGCCAGTTTCTTCCCTGTGGGTAATGTGTACTCTAGACCATTGATTTCCTAAGTGGGGGAGCCCCCCCCCCCCAATGAAGACGCGTCGTCATTCTAAGGGGGATGCGGGCGCCGAGCTGTTAAATTGTACAGTTACTACACAGAATTCCAAAATTTTTAATCAGACTGTAGTGACAATAACATTTATAGATTAGCGATGGATTCTCTCGATGTTGACATAGACTCGCTGCCAGAAACCCTTCAGGAGCAGCCGTTGGAAATGAAAAATGATTCTTTCGCGAAATACAGTTTTGAGAAGATTGACAAAACATCGTTTTGGGTCAAGTGCTCCAAAGATTATCCTAACATAGCAGAGCAAGCGCTGCGCTTGTATTTACCTTTTTCAAGCACCTATTTGTGTGAAAGGGTGTTTTCAGCAGTAGTAGCAATAAAAACGAAGTATAGAAGCAAACTCGATATTGCCAGTGATTTACTTTGTGCAATTTCTCTTCTATTCAACCAAGAATTAAGAATCTTGTTAAAAATATGCGAGCTCATCCGTCTCATTGATTGATTTGTTCACCACCATTTGTGTTCAAAAGGCATTGAAATTTAATGATTAAATAAAACCTTTGAGCCTTTTATTCGGTTTTATTTTACTCTTATAATAATGAAGTTGTGACACGGGGGCGTAGTTATATTTATTTGCAGAAGGGAGGCGTGATAAACTATAGTTTGGGAATCCCTGCTCTAGAACTTTATAGGCTACAATTCTCAAAGTGATTCATCCCGATACTCAAAACTGCTAACAGCATATTTCACAAGTAGTCACAGTGAAGATCTGTAAGCAGGATTTTTTTTTCTTTTTAGCACACTTGGCCGTAAATAAATGCGGGTCTCAAATTATTAAAACAATACGTATTTATCTCGATTCAGTAATGCTTGACGTCGTTCTTATATATACACCGGCCGATACAGCAATGCGTCACGGAAATTACGTTAGCAAATCAGGCCATGCCAGGTCTAGCGGTTCAGAGGACGTGACATAATTTACGGCCAGAAAACTACTTCACACGCTATATGTTTTTCTTTCGCTGCACAATTTATAAAATTGTCGGCTTCGGTAGCGTGTCACATTTCAACGCAGCGAAGCGTTGGTGACAGATCTCCTGCCCTGACATTACAGTCGTGGTTGACAGTCGCCAGTCGACAGTCGTAAACGCGATTATCGAGCTTGGCCGTCGAGCGGCGAGTGAAAACGACCACACCGTCGCGTCGGCTGTTGCTGGCGTGTCGTCACAGAGCAGAAAAGCAAACAGAAGCGAAGAGAATCGGCGGGAACAGTTCATGTCAGCGTACTGCCGCATTGTACTTCACCCTTTCATTCCCACATTCATTATTTATAATTTCTAATGTTGCAAATTATAAATATGTTGATGCGTAATGTACTTAACCTTGCAAAGAACTTGTTTCGTTGTAACAACCAATCAGCTGTAGTCGTTGTGTTTCGTGATGAGAAGGGGGGGTTGATATTTCACGAACATATTCTGAGGCAAGATATAGTTCAAAGTACTCTGGATTCGTCCACCTCTTTTGATTGGCTGAGACATGTTCTGGTTCGTGTTAACCGCTGGGCACTAATCACGAAGGTTCATTGTCGGAGTAACATCATCCTCAGTGGCTCGGTCAAATGTGGAAACTACCAGCCAATGGAGGTATGACAACAGCCGAGGTGTACATATAATATTGAAGTCTACTGTGCGCTCAAATCATGGGACCTAGTGACGAGTAGAGACCTTCAAAATTCGCGTTATTATTTGGGGACACGTTAAACTTCAAACACATGTACCTCAGCAATAAGTTTGCTATTGGGCCATACTTTATTTGACACGCCCCGAGTAACTCTGGGCCAATAAATGATCACTTCACAATTGTGTAGTCCAATCACGTTCCGTCCAGTCAGAGAGGGAGTGACTTCACGTCTGTGCAGCAGCCAATGGAGAAACGACGCCAGTTCCAGTATATACAGCACTGTGAAGTTTAGCCTGACGCCGAATAATAACGCGAAGTTTGCAGGTCTCTAGTGGTGAGTGATACGAAAAAGTTGTAACGTAGAGCGGTAGCATGACTTACGGTTACTTACGACTTATTTGAAACCCTGCTAAAATTCTGCTTCCAGAATATTCTTCGCCTCATGTTAACAAAACTTACCTGAGTACAGAAAATTACCCAAAGGGATAACGCACAGTATTCGTGCGCACACTACGTAATATCTCCACTCCCACGTGCAATCCTTCAGTGTAGAAATAAATAATCCTGGAGAAAAGAAGCCCAGCCCTAAATTATTATTAAACATCTAAATCCACTCTCTCACCTTGTTCTCCAATCTGGTAAACTGTTGTAAGGGTGTCTTACCCCTTTCAGAAAACACAACACATGAGAACACACTCAGCAATAAATAGGGTTAAAATATATTATGTAATTTTTATGAATTTACTGGGTATCAACTATGTTCCTTAAAAAAAACTTTGATATTCATTTGGGTTTTATTTATTACCTTTTCTTTTTCTTATCACACACAATGAGAACCTACAATTCCAACAAAAAATAAACATTTCAAACAACAACATTAAAAATGAGTATTATTGTTTGGTTACCCCTTTTTAAAATACTTTTTTACTATCTTAATTATATCAGGCATTTTACCATCAATTAATAAAATAGATATAATAGTTAGGGTGCACACATGCTTCTAAATTAAGAGGTTAAACCCCACATACTCTGTAATATTTTTTTCTTATATTGGTTTATAACCAAAACACCGTTATGAATTTGTAATACCAAAATGGTTGCTTGTGTACAGCAGTATTTTGACCGCAAACACCTTTATGTTTTCTTTTTTAAAGAATTAAAATTAATCCAGTTCCCAATAAGTTAATTTCATGATTCCAATGGTAAACAAAATCAGCGAAGCTGTTAAATTTTTTTTTAAACATCTTGAGGGACTTTAAGGTGCAGTCTCCTTCGTTGGCGTTCATGCAGCAATCAAGTTATAACATTTTAACTTGCCAAACATTTTAAAAGATCTGACCGAAAATGTAGAAAGGCGGTGGTCGGGCAGCGACATACCACTCGTATCTTAATTCATAGCATTGGCCGCAGTTCCATCGCTTGAAAGCAAGGACAGCCCGAAGTTAGATCACATAAAAATGGCTAGGTCGTGTAGCCAGGGAACCGTACTGAAGAAAATTAATATATATACAACATTAAATGAACACCGATTAAGCAATTGGCTGGCCGTCGAGCAATGACATCACGCGTTGGTTGTGTATCAATTAATATATCGCTATAGAAGTAACAAGTTTTACAATCCACCGTCTTCCTTTGAAAAATTATTAAAAAGAACTGTAATGTTGACTAGTTGTCATTTTATACTTAGATTCCGATAAAGTCTAGCGAAATAGAGCAACTGTAAAAGTGTGAGCTTCATCTTCAAGAGCAAATAAATTTCTATATAAACGTAGCCCCGAGTTTGTAAGTGCATACTCCTCAAAGGGTTCAATATCTAGGAAATAATCAAACATGTCATAAATTGGGCGGTTTTTCATAGGTCTGGGTCAAAAAGTGTGGAATGGCGGTGTGTATTCCAGCCACACGCGCTATCAAAATGGCGGGACGTCGTTCACCAGTAAGTAGGGACGTGCGAAATTCGTGCTATTTCCTGACATGCTAGAATTCACCGTCCTATACATGTTGGGGACTGTGCCATTTGTTTATTGGCTCCTGTATAAGTGAGGACCCATTTCCCGTTTCCACTTGGTTGGATGTGATTGGGTTTCCTATTGGCCCAAAGCGTCCAGGGCGTGACCCGACAAACTGAAGTCCGCTGATAAACCCAATACAAAGCACAAGTGTTTGAAGTATAGACTGTCCTGAAATAATAACGCGAATTTTGCACTCCTCTAAGCAAATAATAAGCTTCTGAAGACTAACTTGTCCAACGCAGCCCAACCAATTGAGAATATTCCACAACGTGTTAACAGGAAATTAGACGCAAGAATGCCCGTATTCGCAGCTTCCTGCTGCCAATTAGCGACTGAGTTCGATTACATCACAAGAATGGCCACGCCATATCGGTATAGGCTGTTCGCGGTAAAATGAGCACTTTTGAAAGCCCACTTGGAGGATACTTATGGCTGCTCCTGTACACAACAGCAGCCTGTATTCCCAGCGTCTTCCTCGCGAGAGATAATCTCGCGAAGTACCTGCATCTCTCATTTGTGAATGTGGATGTGAGAAGCACACTCTACTCACGTACAGCGGCCATCAACAATTTTTACTCTTGCGTCAGTTGAGCTCGTTAAATTGATTCGGGATTAAATGGGTTATAGTTAGAGCCATGAGTATTTCGCGAATTGATTTGGAGGCGAGTTAAACTCCAAACCTTTGTATTTCCTCCTACTGTCATGATTGGACGACAGTTGTTTAAACACGCCGTTTTTGACAGTGAGCCAGTAGCAAGCCAGGAAGCAGTAGCGTTAGTGAGTGTTTAACACAGAGACCTCGCTTGATCACAGCAGCCAATAGGCAAACAATGTCCAGTCTAGTTTGCTAGCAACTCGACCCGCGAAATACTCGGAGTTCTAGTTGTAATCCATTCACGGTTACTTCCAACTTTTCTGAGGCTCTGCTGAAGTTCTACTTTCAGGATATTTCCTCATCTCATGCAAACAAAGATTAACCGAGTTTAGAAAAGTACAACGCAACGCATTCGTGCGCACTCAGTGTAATAATGCTTTTCATAAGAAGTGTCTCTTATCAGGCATTACCAACATACCTATTTTCTCACTGTTTTTATTCAAATTAATTATAAATGAAATATTCAGGGATGATGGAAAATCGCGAAAATAATTTGAGGTAACATATCTTCGATGACACTATAGTTGGTTTATCATTTTATGATTGGATGATCAAAGTTTTGACTCGGCTGAGTTGTTTGCAGGCCAATCACAAACGTTCTGCTTTAGAGTATCAGAGTCCTCATTGGCCCAATTGAAATAGGGTAGTAGCATCATACATGCATGTCGGTCAATGAGAAAAGAGAACTGTTGGACATTTGTACACTACGTTCAAACCTAGCAAACAGTCAACTTTTCCCCCGCTATAAACCATCATCTCTAGAAGTATTATAATTACAGATGATGGTTTATCGCGGGACCGTACTTCTTTCCGACTGTTTCCTTTTCTTATTGGCTGTCGATGCTACTATCCCATTTAACTGGGCCAATGAGGATTCTGACACTCTAAAGAAGGTTTGTGATTGGCCTGCAAACAACTTGACCGCGTCAAAACCTTGGCCATCCACTCATAAAAGGATAAACCAACTATAGTGTTATAGAAGATATGTTGGCTCAAAAAATTTTCGCGATTTTCCCTCATCCCTAATTATAATTTCTAAATAAAATTTAAAATACTAAATGTACAATTTGCTTTTTATTTTACTTAAAGTTAACTTCGGCTTTTAAAAATACTCTGTGCAGAATGTAATGTATATTTCTCTTCGCGTCACTGCCAACTACAACTTAACTGTCATGTAACATCAGTTCCTTCTACAAGTTGCAACGAACGGCAGTGCTAAAGACGGGCGGAGAATTCTAACGAAAAACGTTTTTAGATTCGCAGTGTCTGTTCCTGCGCTGCCAGGGCTCGGGACAAGAAAGAAAGAGAGGGGCGAAGGAAGAGTGTAAGGAAGACGAGGAAACATAAATCAATAATCAAATTGCAGTGGTAAGACGACACCACATCTGTCCCGCACACATACACACACACATACACAGTTTCCTCTTCTCCAGAGCATTTGTCCAGAAGATGGCAGCAGTAGAATAGCCTACATTACAGAAGACAGACTTCCACCTCGGTCTCACCATGCATATCGCAGTCTTCCTCTTGTTTCTCATAAGTATGGATAACTGTTTTCCGCGGAAATTGTATTGCATTGTAAAGGCCTTCTTAACAATTTCAGTCACAGACAAGTCTATACTTTTAGGGGTTGCAAAAAACAAAGCTTTGTTTGGAACTGTACTGATATCGATACACTTTTTCATATATTAGAACTAATAAAAAACCATACGTTCTTGATGCTACTGGCAGAAGCAGTTTATAAGGCTATGGAATATAGTTTAAATACCGAGGCCTACTGTGTACAGTGCAGACCATCAAAGCTACTTCATATGCAACGTCCCATATAGAGAACACTGGACTGAAAGGGTTAACGTCCCTCGGTTTTATGCTTGAAAGCTTAGCAGGAGACGCTTTACAGACTAACTTATAAGCTAACTTAAATTTACACCCATGCCTAAGGGCACCCGCACTCGCTAGATTTCAATACCCTAGGGCATACCAGCAGTATTCTTTTAGTAGTATTGGCGGCGTGTGTTTGGGAGAAGATATTTTCTTACTTGATTGGCCAATCAGAACTAGGTTACTCCGCTACTGTACGTAACATCTAGGTCAACCAATCGCTGAAGCAGATCTAAGCTATAGTGCTATGAAATACAACTGGTCGTGAAATATTTTCGCGAAATTCGGGTGCCCCTACCCATGCCTTACCCGGGATTCCAACCCAGAGCCTCCCGTACCCCAGATCGGTGGCGCACCAACCGACTGCGCCACGGGAGGTCGGCTTTTTGCGGAAATATTTACGCGAATGTCAGACTCCAATCCCCCGTGGAATACGTGCAGTTTTCCTTTGTTATTGGCCACGTGTCTTTGTAGAGACGCGGTACCTTACCTGACTGGGCCAATCAGAATTTGTTAACTCCGATACTGAGTATCCATGATTCGCAGGTAGACACTTGCAACGCGCGACAGTTAAAATCATCCAATCACGAAAGTGGATCTGAGATATATCGTGTTGGGGTATAAGTATTCCTGAAATATTTCGGCGAAAAACAGGTCGCCCTAGTTATAAGATTCACGAACAAAAATTTCAACACCAGTTACTTTATAATAGGTTGCTTCTTGTGCCGTAGATTTTCTGAAAAACATTTCCGTACGTTCCGAAACAACAGTTGTTGTGACAAATACGTTAGTACTTCTCACACCAAAAAGTTCTTCTTTCGCAGCGCCTGAAATGAAAAAGTAATGTGTACATCAAGGGGTTAAGGTTGAAGGAGCAGTGCACCTGACTATACAATGTGAAGAACTCATAAAAATGCAGTACATATACCACAAAAATTGGTAGAAAAGTGCGATTTATGCTGTATGTGAAATAAGAATGTATATACTTTGCAATATCATAAATTTTTTTAATAAAATATACTTTTTAAATGTAAAAAAAAATCATTATAATAGTCTGTATATTTAACCAAATTTAAGCGTATTTTAATACTGGATGCTTTGGAAAGTAGAGTTTGCAATAAAATCTTCTTCAAGAGAGATCGTCATAGTATTTACTGTGATCGTGTGTAATAAAATCATAGTAATAATGTATCATACCAATTTTATAATTAACTTTATTTACGTCAGTTTCGGCCATAAATGTTTGTGACAATGCAGGCACATAAATATCATAATTAAAATTATTTCCTTCATTATTATTACAATTTTATTACCCACAGTAATAGTTATTATGAAAAAGATTTACTAGCAAGTACTGCTTCCTGAAGCGTTCAGAATGGAAATACGCTTAACTTTTGTTAAACATACAGACTATTTTATTAAACTTATTTTACATTTAAAAAGTACATTTTACTAAAATACCTCACGATGTTGCGAAATATATGCATTCTTTCTTTTATATACAGCATGAATCGCAATTTTCTGACAATTTTTATGGCGACTGTACTAAATCTCTATGATTTCTTCCCGTTGTATAGTCGGGTGCAGTGCTCCATAGGCAGTTGCTTTACTTCAACCTTTCTCGCTTCAGGTAAGTATTACAGCGAACAAACTTTTGGCCTGGCAACTATAGGATAACCACTGTAAAGTGAGCACTTTTGAAATCCCTTTCATTTTGAATAATAGTCAATAAATTTATTTTGTTTTACTCTTAGATGTTAACTTCCGAGTGCCATGGACTGTACACACTATGTTTAGTAATTACATAGCAATATATATTTTAAAAAACGTGGTGAAAGGATAAAAAATGGCCGAAAGAAAAAAGTAACTAGGGCTTCAAGAGTGCTCACTCTACCGTGGACAGCCTATACTCCTGCATTCCTTGTAATGAGTCACACATTGGAACCTAAGAGAGAACAGACTACGGCACAAGCAACAACCAATCATAAAATGTTGGCGCGGCAACGCCCAATAGTTAAATCGAGAGAAAGACGCTGTCCTCATCGGTGTTAGCTCGTGATATTGTGCAGCCACATCCATGATTTTACCTGTTCTACAACATGTCGCACGTGAACGAATATATTCTGGATAATGTGTTAAATGGTTAAAACGCGACAGTTTTATGTTCCTATAGGTTGTTCACGGTAAAATGAGCACTTCTGAAAGCCTTGTGTGTTCTTCCGCCTTGTGTAAAATTAACATTGCCATGGAACTATCCACTTTTTCCATGCGTCGGTCAAGTGGAAGTGTGAAGTTATTAGAAAAGTAAATGTTGTACAAATCTGTTCATTTTTACACTTCGGTGTATTAAAAAAAATATAGAAAGCGAGAAAAATAAAATAAAATTATCACAATTGGTTACCTAACATTCTTTGTTTAACGTTAATATATGGAACTACTTTCCCCTCCATCGTTACCAACTTATTGAACATATGTCTCACATTGCTCCCGTTAAAATATATGCAGGTAGGGGCAGACTTTTTGCTATATAAGGTTGATTTCCAAAGTGGTCACTTTATCGTGAACAGCTTTTATGCATTTGTCAGCGCAAACTCTTCAGCTTGCCCTTGAGTCCTGCAAGCTTGTGTCCGTGTGACGGGCAGACTATAGTGTGTGTGTGTGTGTGTGTGTGTGTGTGTGTGAGAAAGAGAGAGAGAGAGAGAGAAGAGAGAGAGAGAGAGAGAGAGAGAGAGAGAGAGAGAGAGAGAGAGAGAGAGAGAGAGAGAGAGAGAGAGAGAGAGAGAGGAGAGGCGCTAAGCTCAAATGTGCAACACGCTCTCCATCTTGTAGGCATAACAACATAGCCGTCTTTTACTGCCCGCCATCTCGTGCTGAACACGCCGGCAGTTAGGATACTTACCGCCCACGAGCCCACACACAATATCCTCATATGGCGGGAGGTTCGTGTCACTCATGCCCGGCTACACCAACATCTTTCCTCATCCGAGATCGAATGATCCTAGTTCCGAACCAGGATACAGTTTGATCTTGGTTCCGATGCGAAAGTGTTGCACCAACAAAATTTAATGATCCTGGATCTCCGATTGGTCGTTCTTGGTTCCAAAGTGAGAGATCGAGATTAAGTATGAGACAGATTTTGCTATTGGTTCGTAATATATGACGTCATCGAAGAATGCGCATTTTTCACTATAGATAGAACCAGATGTGCGATGTCTGATCTGTTTTTAAGTGAATTATTGTTGTACGAATTTTACTGAATAATATTCAAGTGCGTATAATGTTGTTTTAATTTCCCAAGAAAATACTCGAACGTAGTTCTATCTGTTGGTGTATTTCCAAACTACATTTGTCGAAGATGGCTGCTGATCTCTGATCGAGATTTCTAACCGCCAATTTCGG
Source organism: Dryococelus australis (assembly GCA_029891345.1). Taxonomy (NCBI): domain Eukaryota; kingdom Metazoa; phylum Arthropoda; class Insecta; order Phasmatodea; family Phasmatidae; genus Dryococelus; species Dryococelus australis. Next base: position 60,294,137 of record CM057008.1, read on the forward strand.
CGGTTCGAAATGAACTTCATCTCGATCTCCAGTCCAGCTCTGAACTTGAATGGTGCAACAGTTTTCTGTGTCGATCTTAGATTCGATCTCGGTTGGAGTTTCGAACCACAAAAGTGCAACCGGTCATGAGGCCCTGTACCACTTAGGGCGCAACGGCCGCAGTGGATGAGCGGTTAACCTGCTCGCCTCCCACCGAGGCGAACCGGGCTCAATCCCCGGCCGGGTCACTCCCGGATTTTCGCACGTGGGAATCGTGCCAGACGATGGCTCTGGTCGACGGGTTTTCTCGGGGATCTCCCGTTTGACCCATTCTTTCATTGTGGCGTTGCTCTATACGTCATCACCCTCATCGGCTCTCAAGACCTCACTTTTGAGAGTCACCAGAATTTATTCATTCAATCACTAAGGGCGACACTGGGCGGCACATCTGACTTGAAGAGTGTGGAACGTACATTCAGTAGCATGTGTTGTACAGTTCCTTATAGCTAGAGACCTGCAAAATTCGCGTTATTTTTGGACTTCGCCGTCCTATATACATTCAGGTCGGTATCATATGTTCATTGACTTCCGAAGAAGTCAGGTGTCATGTTACCTTTCGACTTAGTTGAACGCGATTGAACCATTCTATCTTTAATTGTTTCTTATTGGTTCAAATACTCCTGGTAAATGTCAGACTATCTGTCTCCTAGTAATTAAACGAACAGAAATGTATAACGTATCCAAGTATATTCTGTCCTCTAATAATAACGCGAATTTTGCAGGTCTCTATCCATAGGCTACAAAGTGGCAGCTGTTATCAGGAATTCCCAGGTACTATTCACACCAAAATTTTCCTCTTTCGCAACACTTGGACTGGGAAATGAACGTGTACGTTAAGAGGCAAACCTTTTGAGGAGTATGCACGTATATACTCCTGGCTACGTTTATATAGATATTTATTTGCGCTTGAAAATAAAGCGCACATTTTTTTTAAGTTTCACTATTTCGCTAGACTTTTTTGGACTATAAGTAACATATGACAACTAGATAACATTTCAGTTTGTAAGAATACAACAGTTCTTTTTAATAATTTTTCAAACGATCGCGATGGATTGTAAAACTTGCTACTTCTATCGCGATACGTTAATTGGTACACAGCCAAAGCGTAACTTCATTGGTCGACGGCCAGCCAATTATAAACGTTGCAAAGTACAGTGTCCGGTGTAGCCAGGACCAATAGGACAACGGTAAGTAGAAATACAGAGACCAACCAAAATGATATTGCTGTAGTGTAGAATATAGACAGCTCACTTTAAACGTGTCCTCAGTGCTAATATATTTGTGTCGTCCTCAAAGGGTTAATTGGTAAAAAACTAATATAAAACTCATGTTCCTGACTGGATGGTCTTGAAATATTGGTAGAGTGTGTGTATGTAATTATAACGCGATCGTGCGGTAGATGAACTAATAGTATCTCGACATGAGGCTCCAGGGAGCCTGAGGAGGCTCGACTAAGTATTCCCAAACTGGGGAGCCACTTACTCGCGGTGCCCTCGCATAGCTAATCAATACCAGGGAGAGATGAGGGAGGGAGAGGGGGTGGAGCCGGGACTCTTCGATCACACCCTCCACCGCGAGCACGGATCAGGAGTCGCACAGCATCCACATCTCTCTGCGTCTCCGGGGAGCGACATCACACACACACACACGTCCTCTGGGCAGATTCCCAGGGAAAAAAACACTTCCATCCTATACACAACCTTCCTGATCGACAACCTGAAATAACCCTTCAAGCGGCTGACTAGTGGAGTGGTATGGGAGGTTTATAACACTGTTGTCTGGTTCGAAAGCAGTGAGAATTTGGCATAGAGAAATACATGTCAATGAAAATCGTTTTTCTTTTTATTTAGACTAAAGATGAGGTAGAGAGATCTCGTTGGCTGCGCACAACCATTCTCCGTGTCCCAACATTGAACTGCTTTTCTGCCTACATGTCTAGCAAAATTGGCGTGGATTAGGTTTGAGGTTAGAACACTGTTTAGTACACAGGTGCTTTTCAGATGTTTTTACACTTCCTCTAGATAATTTGTAATCCATTTTGTTTACATTCAAACTGGCAAAGGTATTTTATTAATACAATTGTGCTTGTCATTTAAATATTAATATGTAAACAAACACGTTCATCACTGTTGACCATGTGACTTTGACAGTTGCGTAGGATTGGGGTAGGTCAATGTTGGGGCATGCGCAGAAGACGAATAAGCGGTCTACCTCATCTTTAGTCTATGGTTTTATTAGCGTCCCTGTTAAAGTTAGATATGTACAAGTGATATTTGAAAAAAAAAAAAAACATGGTCCTTTGCTATCGAAGCCTTATATAATATTAACTTATAGCCTGTTTCCTGGAAATATCAGAAAATTTATTAATTTTATAAAAATCACTGAATGACAAATTGTTATATTTCCTTTGAAAATCGGCTTGAGGGTATCATTTCTCACACTTAGGTTTTGTTTGAAGTTTATATCTTCAAAATTTGTTAAAAAACAGAATCTCCTTAACATGCATTTCGTTACTCCAAATTCTCAACCAGGCAACAAACAACCTTAATGTGGCTGTCTAGTGCGAAGTGAAGACGTTTGGACGGCGCTTGCCTTTTTTCCCCACAATAATAGGGGCCGCGCTGATGTGGTGGTTAGACAGCTCGCCTCACACCAAGGCGAACCGGGTTCTACACCTGGCTGGGTCACTCCCGGATTTCCGCAAGTGGGAATCGTGCTGGACGATGCTCCTGGTCGGCGAGTTTTCTCGGGTTCACCCGTTTCCTCCGCCCTTGCATTCCGGCGCTGCTCCAAACCTACTCACCTCGCTTTACCCACGTCTGCCCTCGAGATCTCGACGTTAAGAGCTGCCCAAATCTCCCCACTTCACTCCACATTAATTTACGTTTAAGATGTTGCAAACTAAAAAATATCTGATGTGTGCTGTACTAAAGCTGGCAAAGGACTAGTCTTTCACGGTAAAGTGAGCACTTTTGAAATCATCCTTAGAAAAAAGTCACTACCCATACCTGCATATATTTTAACAGGTGACCTGATTGTCACGCGCCGAGTAAAGTTGGCGTTTAAATTACAAGTGTTAACTAAGCATTTGTGAATAGTGACGTATTTTATTTTACTTCTTGTTTATCTTGCCCTTGACCGATGCACGAATAAAGTGACGAGGCTCATGGTAACGTTAATTGTACATATGGTTTAAGAATACGCAATGTACGTACAAGTAGATCTTAAGCAGGGCTTTCAAAAGTGATCATTTTACCGCGAACAGTCTATACCAAAAATAATAAGCTGCAGGCTTTATGTTCGGTGATCAGTGATATGAACTAATTAAGCATTTACTATAGAACAGTAGCATGATGTGATGAATCAGTTACTGGACCTTGCGGTGTATAGCACTGATCAAATATAAAATTGTAATGCAACATGTATCCGGTTATCTACAATATGGTTGGGTGGGGGGGGGGGATCCTTGGTAAACAATATTAAACACTTCAAGGTCACATCCGGACGCAAGGAAGCATTGCGAAGTTGACGGAAAATAGTTTAACCCTTTGAGGACGGCACAAATGTGCTGGCACTGAGGACATGTTTTAAGTGAGCTGCTTATATTCTCCACTACAGCAATATCACTTGTATTGGTCTCTGTATTTCCACATACCTTCATTCTATTGGTCCTGTCTACACCGGACACGCTTACTGTACTCTGCAACGTTTATTATCGGCTACCCGTCGACCAATGAAGTCACGCGTAGGCTGTGTACCAATTAATGTATCGCGATAGAAGTAACAAGTTTTACAATCCATCGTGTTCGTTTGAAAAATTATTAAAAAGGACAGTTTTATTCTTACAAACTGAAATGCTGACTAGTTGTGATTTTTTACTTAGATTCCGATAAAGTCTGGCGAAATAGTGACACTATAAAAGTTTGAGTATTGTCTTGAAGGGCAAAGAAATGTCCATATAAAGGTATCCCCAACTATATACGCGTATACTCCTCAAAAGGTTATCGCCTTAACGTATTATCCCAAGTATACTCGTTCACCACTGGCATGTTACAGAAGAGGTGAATCATGGTCAGTGCTATGCAAGTCCACAAGTTAGCACAAATCAGACGGAGCCTTTCCTTGGGAGTGGCTATTGGTTGCTGTTGACACCAACTACGTTATAATTTGTCGCTTTTTGTGCCGTGGATAAACTGAAATGATTTTTTTTAGGTTCCACAGTGTCAGTTAGTTCAACACACTCAGACCCAGTGTACACAATTGGGTACATTACACACGTCTACGAGATTTTTCCTCTATACTGCACACTGCGAAGCTCTATGGCCAATTATCTTACTTTGGGCAAATGATTCGCAAACCGTTTTACAGGTCTAGATTTTAATTGGTTCATATAACTGTAGCCGGAAATATAGCCTACAGCTTATTGGCTGTGACAACGAAACAAGTGTTGTGTCAACGTAGGTACAGCACGCATCATAAAACTATCTGTTTGCAACACCTGAAACCGTAAATTAACGTAGGTTTGAAAGGGATAAGAAATTTGTAAGTACACTTCACACCCTAAAATTACTCTTTTGCAACACTTAGAACGAAAAACTAATGTGTACGTTAAGAGGATAAACAATAATCTTCGCAAGTTTCCTGTTTTCTCAGAATCTTATGCGGTGGATATAAACGGTTTTAATTAAGCCTCCAAGCTAACTTGGTCAGGGTTATTACAAGTCTGCCACATCCTGTATAATATACACAAGCATTATTCCCCTGAAGTCAAACGGTGGCAAGATCTCTAAAAAGAGAATTTCAACACGATGCTAAAAGACAGAGTAATATTGCACAGTAAAAATATTGATACAAACACACTACACTGTAAGAAATTTTCTGGTGAGCTTCCTAAACTGTGATGGAAGTTTTTAACCTATACATTGAATGTAAATAATACAATAAATCAGACTGCAGATGTAAGAATGTTGCGCGTCGTTACCATACATGGTTGGGGAATTCCCTACGTATTTGACTGTTTCGTGAGTGAATATAGGGACGGTACCATGGATGTATGGAAAAATAGTTTACCATTCCCACTTTATCACTATTCGTATATAGTGATGTGGTAGTTTTACGAATAATTTATTAGTGTGTATATAATCACCGTTAATTTTTCAGGAATATATTATTTACAGTCTCAACTATATCACCTCTCACTTGCCAAATCATGGCCTACAAAGTACTTTGTTTACAACGTAGCGAGCCCCGACTTTACAACGTTGAAGTCTCTATAATCAGTTAAGTAGTGCAAAGAAAGTCAGTCGCATCTACGTAAATACCCTCGAGTGTACACGGGCGTAAAGATAAAGGTGCCGAAACAGAACCTGCAATTGACAGCCACTCGTTCATCCAGGAAACTCAGATGGGTCGCCGCGTCCGTTCGAAAGCACAGGCGAATAAATATCGTAAACAGAAAGCTCGATTTTTGATGACACTGACATGTTCCGAAAACTACACTTGTGTTTCAAAAATCAAACTTGTGAATGGGCAACGAGATATCGACTTTAATTTCTGTCCTGAAAAAATTATTTGCAAAAAAAAAAAAAAGCGAGTTCAGTGACCTGTAAGCTAGACTCCACAGTCATGTGTACACTCGAGCCCAGATGTTTGTTCATTGGCTGCTGCCCCATAGAGTAGCCAGTGTTACTTCACATCTGGCAGTATGGCACCCGCTACTTGTTTTCTTGCACGTCTGCTATTGGCTCAGAGTCGCCCAGGGCGTGTCTAATAACTGCAATCCAATTGCAAAGTCAACTTTAGTGTACACGTGTTTGACGTCTTGTCCTGAAATGAACTCGCGAAAAATTCCTATCCCTACCGATATGACATATGACCACTAGGGTGGTGTTTTAACCCTTTGAGGGCGGCAAAACTTGAATGGCACTGTAGACAAGGTTGAAGTTAGCTGTCTATATCCTCCACTACAGCAGTTTCTGTAGTGTTGGTTTCTGCATTTCCACTTACCATCGTACTATTGGTCCTGGCTACACCGCACACGCTTAGTCTACTCTGCAACGTTTATCATTGGCTGGTCCTCGGCCAATGAAGTCACGCGTTGACTGTGCGCTAATTAATGTGTTGCGACAGAAGTCACAGGTTTTACAGTATATCGTGTTCATGTGAGAAATTATTAAGAGGAACAATGTTATTCTCATGAACTGAAATGTTGACTAGTCATAATTTTTTGCTTATATTCCTATAAAATCCAGCGATATAGTGAAACTATAAAAGTGAGAGTTTTGTCTTCAATAGCAAGGGAATGTTCATATAGATGTGGGTCCATGTATATACGTACATGCATACACTCAAAGAGTTTATGACTAGAGATGATGGTTTATCGCGGGAGAAGTTGGCTGTTTGCTAGGATCCAACATACTGTACACATGTCCGACAGTTTTCTTTCCTTATTGGCTGCCATGCATGTATGAAGCTACAGCCCCATTTCACAGGGCCAATGAGGATTCTGGCACTATAAGGCAGAACGTGAGTGATTGGTCTGCAAACAACTTAGCCGAGTCAAAACTTGTTCATCCAATCATGAAATAATAAACTAGTTAGAGTGATTATGTTGGATCAACGAATTTTCGCGATTTTCCATGATCTCTAGTTATGAATTGAGTCTCGTGCCAATAAAGTTGGGGAGAGTCTTCTTGGCAGTATGTCGGACGTAAGGCGCTGGAATATATTAATCCGGGCGGAGAGCGTTAGATAAAGGTGCACGATCTGAGTGCGATGGCAACCACGAGACTGCTAACTCGAACCCGATCTTCGCCCCTACGACCCGGCCAGACGTGGCGCGCGCTTCCCAGCAATCCGATTTGCGACAATCGACCCGAACAATCAACGCGAGGAAGAAATAGGGCTTACATTATTGTTCGTCTTTCAGCTGCGCCCCAGTCATAGAGTAGACATGTACATAGAGGCAAACTATATTGGCAATGCCTGCGATGTGCGCGTGCTCATTCTCTGATTGGCTGGCTACAAGAGGCTTCGGGTAGAGATTATGGAAAATCACGAAAATTTTTGAGTCACTATATCTTCTATAACACTCTAACTAGTTTATTCTTTCATTATTGGATGAACGAGGTTTCGAGTCGACTAAGTTGTTTGCAGACCAATCACGAACGTTCTGCCTTATAGTATCAGAATCCTCATTGGCCCAGTGAACTGGGGCAATAGCTTCATACATACATGACAGCCAATAAGGAAAGAAAACTGCCGGACATGCGTACAGTAAGTTGGATCCTAGCAAACAGCCAACTTTCCCCGCGATAAACCATCATCTCTAGCTATTGGTAGAGCTAGTGATTTTTCGCGGGAAAATATGAATACGTGGTAGACTTCAATACAATGAGCACGCAACAGCAGTTTGTATTTTGCCATTGGTTGCTCTCTGTTTGAGAAGGCGTTTTCATAATTGACCCGGCAACTCAGAATTCGACAACATCGGCACGGCTCCTACGTGATTCGTGTGCAGACAGTTGACACGTGTCAAAAAGTAATTCAGACTATCAAGTAAACGATCCTACAGTGTTTTGAAATATAACTTGTATTGGTATTCTTTCGCGAAATTTCACTACCGCTAGCTATGGGAATAGGTTTTAAGTCTAAGTGGCTACTGCGTCCTCCGTATTGGCTGGGCTGCCAACTGGCGAGAAAGGTACGTGGCGCTGTTTGGCTACAATAGTACAGACATCTTGCTGGCCAGTTTGTGACTGGAGTTAGAATTTTAGTACGTTGTTTCACCTCTGTATTCGTACGTGCTCTCTGGTTCCACTGTAACGTTCGATACCTTACGGCCGTACCAGCACTTTTCTTATGCTTGCTGGTGGAGTGTGTTTGTGAGAAGGCATTTTTCAACCTGAGTGACCAATCAGAAATAAGGTATCTCCCGTACTGTACGTCTGTGATTCGCGCGCAGACATCTGAGACGCGTAAAACGAAAACCTCCAATCACGAAGGTGGATATGAGCTAAAGTGTTATGAAATACAAGTGATCGTCGTGAGATCTTTTTCGCGAGAATTGGGAATACCTAGCTATCTGTCGAGTGTCCCTAGCTGTCTGTAGAGTGTCCCTAGTTATATTTAGGGTGTCTCTAGCTATCTGTCGAGTGTCCCTAGCTATCTGTCGAGTGTCCCTAGCTATCTGTCGAGTGTCTCTAGCTATCTGTCGAGTGTCCCTAGCTATCTGTCGAGTGTCCCTAGCTATCTGTCGAGTATCCCTAGCTATCTGTCGAGTGTCCCTAGCTATCTGTCGAGTTCCCTAGCTATCTGTCGAGTTCCCTAGCTATCTGTCGAGTGTCCCTAGCTATCTGTCGAGTGTCCCTAGCTGTCTGTAGAGTGTCCCTAGCTATATTTCGGGTGTCTCTAGCTATCTGTCGAGTGTCCCTAGCTATCTGTAAGGGATAGAATATCTCGCGAAATAATTTCCCGACAAGCTAGACTTCAAAGACATGTGTATTTCTGTCGTGTTTGCATTTGGCATCGCAGTTTATTAGACAGAGCCATGTGAACTCTGAGCCAATAACAGACCTGCCAAGAAACATGCACCGTACCACCTGACCTGAGGTAAAACTGACTGGAGCAGCAACCAATGGGAAGGGAAGTTTAGGCTCGAAACTCGAAAGTAACATATGACAGTGAAGCCTAGCCTACAGCTCGTCTAGAACGCGAACATCTCCTATCGCTAGCTATCAGGGATAGTTTGCGGCGCCCAGCAGCGACCGGGAACGTAACTCACTCGCCGCTAGTCGTAAATCAGACTGCGAGCGGACAACAGTAATCACGGCAGATGTCGCTCGACGTGCTGATGGAACTGTCTTCTCCGGTCGGACACGTGGAGTGCAGCGCCATAACTCATCCAGAGAGGGAGTGACTTCTCAGGGACCCGCTGTCGAACGCCGGCGTGTAGCGCCGAAACAACTACTACTCTCCAGTTGTTGTGTTCGGCGCCAGCTGCGGGTCTTACACCCGGAGGAACCCTTAACACAGGCTACACAATAGGTACGGACAAACCTGTTGCGTGTAGTGAATTATTTTTACAGGGTAAGCAATATAAAAGCCCCACATATTTGAGTGTTTTTATATCATATTTGCTAGTACCGGGCTGTGGTTCCATTTTCAATTTCCACTAACAAACGCAACTTTCAACTTTGCTTAACCGCCACATGTATTTACCGTTTTATAATACCTAACATTAGTTATAAAAATGGAAACGAAATTAATGTAATGATAATCAAACTTAATATTATTTAGAGAGCATATTACAAATTATATGAAAACTCCCGTCTTCCCGAAAACTTTCATCCACTTTCCAAGGAAAAATGTACGACTGGAGGTCGCAAACAGAACGACTGTTTACCCTGCCGAAGGAACGCGGCAGGGTAACTCGCTTGCGAGTTCGATTCATTGCTAGTCGCTCCCGTTTGTGGATATAAATACTAGATAGCAGCACTATGCGTGTACAGTACGGGAGTTACGAAATCTCTGTTTCTCGAATCAGAAACGGGAAATTCAGAATTAAATGTGTTTAAAATTAAAGTTAAGGTGAAAACTATTAAGGGTCAAACATTTCCAATGTGTATAGGTTAAGCATTGCTTACATGGTATCTATGGAATAAACGCCACTGGGACAAACACATGTGGAGTTGTAGGCTAGACTCCACGCTCCTGTGTACTCTTCGTGGAAGGGAAATGAGGAAGAGTGCGTGTACACGGTGCGCAGTAACTATGCACTCCGTGTCTCCAACATCAAACTGCTCACCTCCCAATACTACTATGTCTCATAAACCACGTGGAGAGGACTTTCAGGTCAGAAAACTGTTTATGTCAACAAAAGCATTGCAATGTTAGTTTATTTCCTCTAAAGTTAATTTAGTGCAATTGGGTTAAATTAAAATTGGTAAAAGTCTTTGCTCATAAAAAAAGGACTTTGTATTTTAAAAATTAAGATATAAAAATACAAGTTCATTACTGTTGAGCATGTGACTTTGAGAGATGTGTTGAAGTGTGGTAGGTCAGTGTTGGGTACAGGCGCACAAGACTTTAATTCGTCCACCTCACGTTTAGTCTGCGGTATTTTCGAACCTCAACTTTCGTTCGTTCGTTTGCTATTGCCGTAGTGAATTGCCAGTTTTACAGCAGGCACGTGATACTTGTACCACACGCTGGGAAGATCAATGTCAAAAGTTTGCCAACCAAACATTTTTGCTAGTCTCATCAATTACTATATTATCTGTAGTTTCTTTAAAAAAAAAAAAAAAAAAAAAAAAAAAAGGATGATTGCAATGGTCATAAATAAAATAAAAAACAAGTTTGTAACTAAGTAAAATATTTATGTTTTATTTTTTACGTAGCTTAAATTTTTAATTAACGAATGCCTTTTGGAACACTGCGCACCTAGTAGCGTAAATGTTCCCTAATCAAACTCTCCCACATAAACTGTCGTTTTGTTCCGAACCCGAGTAGAATAAAGTTTACGTTAACGTGTTACGTGTAATGTTCTTATGCAAACGCACATTGCATAACAGGCCACAGTCGCAGTGAGAGGCAGAAGTTCTCAGTATTGCCAACAGATTTGTAAAAAAAAATCGTTACACCAGTCACTAAAATAAGCTACAGTTAAACCCTCTTAAGAAGTTTTCTGTTAAGAAGTTTTCCTGCTTAATAAGCACACATTTATAATTATGTTTCTGGGTTTCACAATTTTCCATTTAAAAAAAACTAAATTAAAATACAATTATTTAAAATTAAGTTATTCCAGAAAATTAAATTGTAACTTCGTTATTAAAACGCTACACGTTTATAATACAAATAAATAAATGATTTAAAAAAATAGCTTTCTCTAAAATGTGGTTTTCTTTGAATCAGAGGGATTATTTTCCACATTCTCAGAAGGAAGAGCAACGTCGGGTCGTTATTTATTTAATTCTTCGAATCCAACCCATCAAGTTGTTTCTCTCAACCCACCAAGTTGTTTCTCTCAACCCACCAAGTTGTTTCTCTCAACCCACCAAGTTGTTTCTCTCAACCCACCAAGTTGTTTCTCTCAACCCATCAAGATATTTCTCTCAACCCACCAAGTTGTTTCTCTCAACCCATCAAGATATTTCTCTCAACCCACCAAGTTGTTTCTCTCAACCCATCAAGTTGTTTCTCTCAACCCACCAAGTTGTTTCTCTCAACCCACCAAGTTGTTTCTCTCAACCCACCAAGTTGTTTCTCTCAACCCACCAAGTTGTTTCTCTTACTCTATAGGAAAGGAAAAGTTAGATTTCTCGCCAGCTGAGATACAAATATTTATGACACCAAACTGAACTTGAAAAGCTAGATTTAGCGGGGTAAAAAGCTATATTGGCAACACTGTGAGTCCTGCTATAGTTGTTTCATTGTTTCGTCACAGTTTTTGAACCAAACCTTTGAAAAATAACCTCATGTATGAAGTGTTTGGTTCTTTTCTAAATATGTCGCCACGTATTACAGGCGTCTTATACACGTGCCTACATTAAGGTACCTTAATTTTAATTTAATTTAACTTTTACTTATATTCTATGTACAAATGATAATATTTTATTTCTAATTAATATGAATAAAGCAAGGATAAAATAGGTGTTTTAGTAATGTGTAATAAGGAATAGTTATCATGCAGAATGTCATCGCACTGTGTGCACACACATGCGGTGTGTTGTACCTCAGGTGTAATTTTTTTTTACTAGGTTAGGCTTTGTTGGCACGAGGCGGAGGAATATCCTGGAAGTAGAACTTCAGCAGGGCTTCAGAAAACTTGTTAGTAACGGTGGTGAATAGCCTATAACCATTTGCACTCACGTTTATCGCTCAGTGAAAACCCCAGACTAAAGATGAGGTAGAGAGACCTCGCTGGCTGCGCACAACCAATCTCCGTGTCCCAACATTGAACTGCTTTTCTGCCAACACGTCTGGCAAAAACGATGTCGATTAGATTTGATGTTAGAACACTGTTTAGTAAACAGGTGCTTTGAGAAGTTTATATACTTCATCTGACCAATTTGTAACGCGGTTTTATTTAATTCTAATTGGTGAAATATTTTATTAATATATAGTAGTTAGGGTAAGTGAAATTTCGCGAAAATATATCAAAACAAGTTAAACTACAAAACACTGTAGGGTCGTTTACCTGTCTTGATTGGCTGAATTACTTATTTACACGTGTCAACTGTCTGCACACGAATCACGTAGGAGCCATGCCGACGTTGACGAATTATGAGTGACTCGGTCAAATATGAAAACGCTTCCTCAAGCAGAAAGCAACCAATGGCAAAAAAACAAACTGCTGTTGGGTGCTCATAGTATTGAAGTCTACCGTGTACTCATATTTTTCCACGAAAAATCACTAGCTTTAATAATAGTGCTTAACATTATAAAATTAACATACTGCTTACAAAAAGTTTAGAATGTATCAGAATCCAGGATGTTATACTGAATAAAAGTGGTTTACATTTCATGGTGTACACCTAACAGCACGTAAAGTGGAAAAAGGAAACTCAATACTCGTTTACATCATCCTAGTATGAAACAAACGAAAGTCATAAACTGAAAAACAACGTAAACCAAGGAATTTCATCAGTTTCAATATCAAAAAGAAGTTCTTCTCAGATGCATTGACAAACCTCAATAACGTGTAGGACTTCCGCTATTCCTAAGGGTCGCTGGTATCTGACCAGGCATTCCAAAAACACTATCATTAAGTATTTACTGAGGAAAATTGTCCCATTCCTCAACTTCCACTGTTTTTAAGGCCTGGGGGTTCATTGATGGTTGTGATCTGTTTGAAATCGCTCGTTGGAGGAAGGACGACACATTCTCTATTCAGTTCACGTCAGCTAAATAAGCTGGTCAGTTAACCCTTTGAGGGTGGTACAAATTTCTTTCCGTCGAAGACAAGGTTGAAGTGAGTTGCCTATATTCTCCACCACAACAATTGGTATCTGTATTTCCACTTACCATCGTCCTATTGGTCCTGGCTACACCTGACATGCCTACTGCACTCGGCAAGTTTATTATTGGCTAGCCGTCGGCCAATGAAGTCACGTCTTGGCCCTGCACCAGTTAAAGTGGCATGACAGATGTAACATGTTTTACAATTCATCGTGTTCATTTGAGAAACTGTTAAAAATTATAGTTTTATTCTTAAGAACTAAATTGTTCATTAAAGTGTTTCTTTGCTTATTCACGATAAAGTTCTGCGAAACATGAATGCTATAGAATTGTGGGTCTGGTGTTCAACAGTACAGACATTTCCATATAAACGTATGCCAGAACATATACGCGCATACTTCTCAAAGGGTTAATTCTTCGGATCCACCAGGGACATGCTAAACTTTTTGTGAGCGGTGTATTATTAACAAACGTCGCCAGTTGCACTCCTGCAGTGTATGCAATCTGTATACACTTCTGTAGTGCGTATGATCTACACGGTTTTCCGCAGGCGCTACTGACAGGGGCGGTTAGTTCGCTGCCCAGCGCAGTGGAGTGTGATAAGGTGTGTAGTTTGTGACGCAGGTCTTTGACTGGCTGTGAATTTGCCTCCCTCCCACCCATCCTGCTCTAAACCTCCCCGTCATTATGGCGTCTGTTTAGCAAGCCTGCAGACACGCAGTTTGAATGACGAGTCAGTGTTGAAGAAATTTTCAATGCAGCAATATTAAAGATAACTGTTATCAAACGTCAAGTATTCTATAATCCATTTCCGGTCACTTCACTTTTTCTGAAGCCCTGATAAAGTTATATTTCCAGGCAGAGACCTGCAAAATTCGTGTTCTTATTTGGTGACACGTTAAACTTGAATTTGTCTGTCATTGGACTATACATAATTTGACACACCCTGAGTAACTCTGCGCCAATAAATGAACACTTTACAATTGTGTGCCCCAATCACATGCAGTGCAGTCAGAAAGGGAGTTGCTTCACGTATATGCAGTAGGCAATCGATAAATAACGCCAGCTGGAGTATACAAAGCACTGTGAAATTTAGCCTGAAGCCAAATAATAACGCGAACTTTGCAGGTCTCTACTTCCAGGATATTACTCCGACACATGCAAACAATACTTAACCGTGTCTAGAAAATTACACGGAAGAGACAACGCACCGCATTCGTGCGTACTTAGTGTAATATTATCTCGTATAAGAACTATTTCTTATGAGGCATTGCCAACACACCAGTTTTACTCCTTTTCTCATTCATAAGGATTACAAATAAAATATTATAAATTATAGATAAAATATAAGTAAAAGTTCAGTTTAATAAATCATAAGGTATTTTCATGTTAACTCAAATATAAAACGCTTGTAATGAATGGTATATTAAGCAAACAACAACACACGTAATATCTGGGGCGTTTTTCAAAAGGTTTAATTTAAAAAGTGCGAATAAACCGTGATTGGACTAAACCTGACATTTCGTAAGCAATAGTGACACGTTGTAGAATCTCGCAGATTTTTTGTTTCATTTTTTCTCTTTAAAATTTAACATTAAAACCTACATTTTGCAGAGAAAATATGAAGAATGAGTATTCCCCTCCACTCTAAACATTTTAACGTGGCTCTATCATTTGAGAAAATAGCGTTTAATATTTTATTTTGTTTGGTGCAGTCATCTTTAAATCGGATGCTCCGGGTAGGAATTTTTTTTTGGACTGACTCCCCATTTAAAACCCGCGGTTGCAGGTTTGCTAGGCAGGGACCTTAAGTATCTCGTAATTCTGTCTATAGCAGTAGGCTGAGACATTCATCGTCCAAGTTGCGATGTAGTTTTGAAATGCGCGCTCACCCAAAATATTTAAGTATAATTCTGATACTGCACAGCAACCACGTGTTCTTTTGGAGACCCAAGAGCTGACTTTCTTGAACCTGCTTGTTACTAGGGCTGTTAGATAAATCGATATATCGATAATTATCGATATAAAAATAACGCATCGATCGATATGTAACTTTGAAAAATATCGTATATTGATGTTTCTATACTATCGAAGTTTTCGGTATTATAGAAATATTCGTTACTATCGATACTTTCGGTATTATCTATACTTTAGGTGTTATCTACAATTTCGGTATTAGCTACGTTTTTTTGCATTATAGGTAATTTCGATATTATTGACAATTTCGAGCGTATCGATAATTTTGATATCATCGATATATCGAAAACACCGAGTAACTGTTTGAAAAATATCGATGTAAATTCTTTTATGATATAGAACAGCTCTACTTGTTACATGAAAGGGTGAGAAATACTTAATTAAAACATAATAACACACTGCATTGTTTCAGTTGGAAAATGTAAAGTATCATCCGTGATATTTTAATCATAGTACTTTTATATCTGGCCATAGTAACAAGAAAAACGACTCAGCTCAAAAACCAGCGCACCATCTGCAAGTGAAGCAAATTCAGGAACTAAATTCTGAACTCAACACCTCCTGCCACCTACATCATAAATCCTGGACTCGCGCTCTCCCCCCCTTTTTTTTTTCACACAAAGTTCCTACCCATCTTCCTTTCCCTGTCATAGCTTTGCTGGTTCTAGGAAGCCTTTGTGATTTGTGGCGAGTTCCGAGCATGAAACTCAAGTTATTGTGAAATGAGCCGTGTGATACCGAAGTTCTCCCGTATTTACAGCGCGCATCACTGTCGAATATTTTATACCTGGTGATCTTAAACATTAAAATGAACTGTAATGACTATAGTTAGAGACAGGTATTTTTCGCGCAAAGTTTCTACGACTAGTACTGCAAAACACGTTAGTTCGGATCCTATTTCGTAGTTGGATGATTTCAATTCTCACGCCTTCTGCCAGCCAATCACCGACGTTCAGTGTCGGGATAGCGTAATACTGATTGCTCCAGTTTACGGAAGTTTAAAATGCATTCTGACACAGCCAAAAGGTACACACGTTAAGTTGAAGTCTAAGCTGTGCATAAATATTTTCCCGAAAAACAGGTGGGCATACAACTATAATAAGTAACTTAATGTTTTTATAAAATATTGTGGAACTTAAAAGACTTTATATGTAATATCATCCCCACAATTCCATTTGCTGATATTTTTTTCTCGGTAACATCACAACCACACCGCTATTTGCACATCACAAACATTAAAATGAACACATTTATAAAATCGAAATGTACGTATTCTTTGAATATAGCTAGGTATTTGACAGTATACTTATATAATACGCCAATATAGGTATGTAAATCTTAGAATATAAAACATGTTGTAATGTTGACCAGTGATGTTCCAGTAACACTTGTGAAATAAAATTGATGACATCTTCAAGTCAATAAGAACAAAGACCTTCAATATATATATATATATATATATATATATATATATATATATATATATATATATATCTATATCTTTTTGGCACATTGTTTATCGCTTTTTTTAACGTGTTTGTGTATCTCAAAAACAGAACGTCAGTGAAATTGCGGATTTGGCGTGTAATTAAGTTGGAAATCTGGTGAAGAAAATCTTATATATATGTCGAGAATCGGTTTGAAAGTCTTATACAACCAATTTTAAATTTCACAAATTCGTACCCCTTTTTCTACAGAATGATTTAACCAATTTGAGGACGTCACAAATATATTAGCACTGAGGACACGTTTGAAGTGAGCTGCCTATATTCTACACTACAGTACTATTATTTTGGTTGGTCCCTGTATTTCCACTTACCATTGTCCTATTGGCCCTGGCTACACCGGACACGCCTACTGTACTCTGCAACGTTTATTATTGGCTGGCCGTCGCCCAATGGAGTCATACGTTGGCTGTGTACCAATCAATGCATCGCGATATTAGTAACAAGTTTTACAATACATCGTGTTCGTTTGAAAAAAATATTAAAAAGAACAATTATATTCTTACAAACTGAAATGTTGACTAGTCATTTTTTACTTTGATGCCGATAAAGTCTAGCGAAATAGTAAAACTATAAAAGTGTGAGCTTTGTCTTCAAGAGCAAATAAATTTCCATACAAACGTAGTCCTGAGTTTATACGTACATACACCTCAAAGGGTTAATATAATGTCATACAATTGTTAGAGGATGTGTATCCATACCTTGTACACTCATGGGTATATTTCCATGAAAACAGAATTAGCATAAAGCTATATATATTTTATTTGTTTTTCATTAACTTTTTAATGTTTAGTGGTGAAATAATTTTACGTATCTCGCTACAAGTGTGTAATGCAATGAATAAGTGGAAGAAACTTCACAGTTCTAGCTGAAGAAGTTCTGAGATAATGGGAAAATTATACAAGAAAATGAGCCGGAAAATCTTTAGACACACATGACAGACACTCCATTTCTCCTTCCTTCAGTTGAAAATATTTTGAAGAGCAGAGTCCAAACGCGTGCCCCCCCCCCCCTTTTTTTTTCCGGTCTGGAAGCGCGGTGAGTTTATATTTCCCGAAATGGCTTGTGAAAGTTAGAAAGAGGTCACAAATTTCTTTTCCCCTTACATTTGGGGCACATAATATCTTTTTTTATAAAAAAAATTAATGAGACCATACTGGTCAATTTGAGTGTGTGTGTCTGGCGTGTGTGTGTATATATGTATATATATAATGTATAACTATATTAAAACGTTACAAAAATGGAACCTATTTAGGTGAATATACAAGCCATAAAAATACTACTTATATTTGGCTATTATATAAAATTACTAGGTACCTTCCAGTTCCCGGATCAAAGTTTCTGGTAAACCTGTCTTTAAAAGTCTCTCGGTTTTCTCCTCACAAAGGGCCGCGGTGACTAAGCAGTAAGACTTTTTTTTTTTTAAATTTATTTCATTAATCCTACTTAGCAATACAGTCATCCAGGGAGTTCAATTCTACCAAGACTACTACAATTTAACAAACAGTATATTAGTTATATAGATTCACCATTTTTTTGGGAGGGTAGATGTTTGTTTGGGCGCTCGTAATTTAAGCTACACGTTCTATTTCTATTCAAAAGAATCATTCACACTTCCTAGGAATGTGGTGAGCTATTCTTCCCTGATGCCGTCGGGCCCACATACAGCTAACTAGCCTTTCGGTCGGTCCGTCATAGCACCCAACGGTCGAATGACCCCGCCCACCAACCCTTCCCTATCTGTACTATTGTATTTTGTTATTTTTATTTTTTCCCTCGCTCACCACTCTGCTCCAACCTAAGCATCGTCCAGGACATCGAAGTTCCCCTTCTGGACACCCAGGCCTTCTTTCCCGGCGGACGAGGGAATGGAGCTACGCCCCCCTTTTTTTTACACAGACACAGACACAGACACATCTTTCCCTCATTTAGATTTTCTTCTCCGCAATTTCTTAAGTTCTTCTTTCATACTTTCCAGATATTGTCTTCCTTCTTCTCTTTCTTGATGTTTCTCCTCTTTTTCTCTCTTCTGTTGTTCTTCTACTCTGTTCTCCCCATTTTATTTCCTCTTAGTCTTTCTCTTCTTTTTCTCTTGTTCCTTCTTTATCTTCTTTTTTTCTCCGTATTTCCTTCAATTCTTCTTGCATTCATTTCAGATCTTGTCTTCTTCTTTATAACTTTTTCGTGTTTGGAGCTTTTCAATTTTTCTTCCCCACTTTTATTCTGTGAAACTTCAATATTTACTGAAAATTCTGAATTCTGTTTCTTATCTAAAAGAGAGAGTTATTTATAATTTTTATTAAATTTAAACGATAAAACACTAGACAAACACAAACATTCACTCAATAATTCCCTTAGTTCCAGTTCACTCTAATCCGCTCCCTAGACTACTCAGTTAAATAATCATTTATAGTTTTTACCAAATCATATATTTTATTAATACTTTCATTTATTATTTCTACAATTTCCTTGTCATATATATTATGTTTTTGTGATGGCCATTTGTCATTAAAAGGTTCTAATTTCTGTTCTAATTCTTTCCGGTCTTCTTTAAACATGTCACACAAGTACAGAATATAGTATACCGTCTGAGCTCCCTTCTCACATTGACAACTGTCGTCTTCTGTTTTATTTATTTTAGTTAAATACTCTTTAATTTGACAGTGACGATGCCGCTGGTTGGCGGGTTTTCTCGGAGATCTCCCGTTTCCCCTGCCGTTTCACATTCCGGTGCTGGTTCACGCTCACCTCAATCACCCTCGCCGTCTCTCCAGACATCGTTGTTATTATAAGCTGCCCAAATCTGTCAACTCAACAAGACGCTAGTCACGCTTGGTGTGGTATTGTGTATATGCAGTGTGTATTTTCATCACTTAGTTACTTTAGTTTGGGAAGTCAGAGACCCAGCAACTGAGTTATCCCAGTGGCGCATAAACTGTTTTTGGGAGTGTAATATTTGCTAAAGGCTGTTCACGATAAAGTGAGCACTTTTGAAATCAATCGTAGAAAAATGTCACTGCCCCTACCTGCATATATTTTAACGGGCAAACTGAGTTATATTCGCCCTGTAAAGTTGGTAACGAAGAATGGAAATTAGTTCCGTATCTTAACGTCGAATAAAAAGCGTCACGTAAACATTTGTAATAAGTTAAATTACTTCTTTCACGTTTTTTAAATTGTAATGCATCGAAATGGAAAAATGAGCAGATTTTCGAAATATTCACGTTTGTAATAATTTCACAGTTTCTCTTGACCGACGTATGAATAAAGTGATGAAGCCGATTGTAATGTTAATTTTACATAGGGCGGAAAGATACATAACACACATTCAAGTAGATCTTAAGCAGGACTTTCAAAAGTGCTCATTTTACCCTGAACAGCCTATTTAGAATAAGACGTCTTAACAACGTAGTGAAAATGGTGGAAAAAATGAAGTCTGGTAAAATAATTTCTATCTTTTTCAGCGTTTAGAAAAATGATAATTGGTAGGGGAGGTGCGCTTAAGAGTCACTTATTTGTGCTTTAACCCGACACCGTGAATTACAAATTAATTATTCAATTATGACAACTGTCAAGTCAATTTAGAAAGTTAATTACCAGAACAACCAAAGACGAATAATAATTACTATGAGAAAAAAAAAACAACAACAAAATTACATTTAACTGGCCGCAATTGTTTTCATGAGATCGTTTTATTTGACACATTATTCGACATAAATTTGTGATTGCCACTTTTCTTAACAATCTAAAATAAAAATACTTGTTAGTATTTTCTTAATAATACAGATGGATGATTACGCACAGTGTACTATGTTCTATAGGCTGTTCACGGAAATATGAGCACTTTTGAAAGACCTGCTTAAGATCTACATGTATGTATGTTATGTATCCTTCCGCCTTATATAAAATTAACGTTGCAGTGGACCTTTCCATTATCCATGCGTCCATCGAGCGAAACTGTGAAATTAATAAAATAATAAATATTTTACAAATTCGCTAATTATTACATTTAGAGGCATTAAAAAAGAGAATGCGAAAGAAATAATAAAATTTATCACAAATGGTTACCTAAAATGTTTAGTTCGACTTTGAGACAAGGAACAACTTCCCGCCATTCGTTGCCAAGTTTACTGGGCGCGTGTTGCTCAATGCGCCCGTTCAAATATGTGCAAATAGGAACAGAAATATTTTTATAATGTTGATTTCAAAAGTGCTCACTTTATCGTGAACAGTTTTTATCTGATTTACTCATGTTTAATAGCTTGAAGGAAAGCGAGTGTTTCAAACACTCTGGCGTAGTCCAGGAGCCAGCTAGGCGGGAACCTTAATGTGGAGTAGGTATTCCTACGAGTTGCGCCATAATGACTACTCAGCACAGCTGAACTGACGCTTTTCAGTAGGAATGTGGTGAGAAATCAGACAGCGAACTCGTTAGAATAAAATCAGAATATTATTGGACTCGGTCAAAATAATTTGCTCATTTGAATAATCTTAATAATAATAATAATACGTGATATTGTTTCAATTTATTTGTTGTCTTCACATCAGTGGCGTGGGATGAAATAGTTCACTAGGGTGTATGTTAGTTCGAAGACAAGCAGGTGACTAACACATAGGATAAACACGAAAATCGATGTCTGCACGTTTTTGAAGGCCGATGTGGAAAAGAAAAGAGGCGATCATACATGACAGTTTTTATTAACTTTATCAGCAATTTTCATGCCAAAGTTATGCATTTATAATTATCAATTTCTAGCCTCGAAATTTTGTGCACTTAAATGTGGCGCCCGATATTGTGCTAGAGTAGAGTGATACAATTTTAAAAAAGTACAATTTTTATAAATGAAAAATATACATTGAATTAAATAGTAAAAATATTTTTTAAACAAATATTAATGCTTTATATACTAACAAGATTATCATCGTAATTATCCTACTTGACGAACGTTTTCTAACGAAATATATTTCCTGAAGCTTCCAGAATGAAAATACGCCTAAACCTTGATTACAAATTGACTCTTAGTATTCGATTTTTTAAACATCTAAATACGTTAATCCCTATCAAAAAAAGTTTACAGTGTTCCAAATTATATGAATTATTTTTTCGTATACAGCATAAGCCGTAGTTTCCTGACACTTATGGTAGGGTGAGCTCTAATTATTAATGAGTTCTGCATTATAAATAGTTCGGCAGCCTCTCTACTTCTAAATTGTACTGATTAATTTTGCTGCGATGCTCTTAACCAATGCGTGATCACTATTCAGCTGCCAAGTGCTTTGAAATTAAATTAGACAAAGAAAATGAAAGTCTTTCGTACTATACAAAAACATCACACTGGAAGACTGGCAAAAATTGTTAGAAGCGCAGTGGGTTTTAGTAACAAAGAAATACTATTAATTCAGGGCGTTATTTAGTGTTATCGGGTCTTGTTTTCCCATAGCGATGTAATTCAGTATGTTGCTCTTGGCTTCGGGCATGGCTTTCTCTGATGAACGGTAAACGACAAAACTAGGACGTTCTGATAAAGTCTGTGCTGGGAGAAGCCATAATGAACGCAGGGCTTTCCGTTTCAAAGGCTGGGTTACTCGTTATTGAAGTCTGCCCTTCCTGCGAATTGGGTGGTGCCTATAATGAGACGGTCATACATCTGCTCTTCAGTGTACTAATAAGAAGACTTATACACAGACACGGTGACATTTTGCTAACAAGTTTCGAGGGAAGATGCATTTGAAGACATTGTAGCGTCATTTGTTTTCCATGACTGCTCGAATGTGTTTTGGAACGTGTTAAATGTTTACACAGACTTTCAGCGTCAACTTGTCCTGCACACTGTAAAAATATTTTTGGTAAACTTCCCTAACTTGAATAGAAGTTGTTATTGACTATTCGCCGTTTATAAACACTTTTAGAATCAAACCTTTGAGAAAACGAAGCATGCAAGACGTGTTTGGGTTTTCATAAATATGTCTTGTATACCAAGCGTTTTACACTCGTCTTCAGAACAAAGTATCTTATTTTAGTTACATTTAAAGTTAACTCATATCATATATAAATTACAATATATCGTTTATAACTGATATGAATAAAGAACGAGATAATATATGCGTGTTGGTAAAGCCTAGTGAGAAACAACTCTTAGGCAAATATCATTAAAGGCTGTGCACGATAAGGTGAGCACTTTTGAAATCAACCTTAGAAAAAAGTCACTGCCCCTGCCTGCATATACTTTAGCGGGTGCACTGAGTGATATGCGTCCTGTGAAGTTGGTAACGATGAATGGAAAGTTGTTACATACATTAAAGCCATAAAAAATTGTTAGGTAACAATTTATGATAACTTAAATTATTTATTTCTCTTTGCGTTGTTTTCTAATGCATCGAAGTGTAAAAACGTGAGTAGATTTGCAAAATATTTACTTTTCTATTAACTTCAAAGTTTCACTTGACCGACGTATGAATAAAGCGATGAGGCCCATGACAATTTAAATTTTACATACGGCGGAAGAATACACAACGTGCATACAAGTAGATCTCAAGCAGGGCTTTCAAAAGTGCTCATTTTACCGTGAACAGCCTATACACTGAGTGCGCACAAATGCGGTGCGTTGGTTTTCTCATATAATTGTTTAACCTTTGTTTGCATGAGGCGGAGGAATATTCAGGAAATAGAACTCTAGCAGGGCTTCAGAAAAGTTGGAAGTAACGGTGAATGGGCCATGACTATAGATGATGGTTTATCGCAGGGAAAGTTTACTGTCTGCTAGGATCCAACGTACTGTACACATGTCCGACAGTTTTCTTTCCCTATTGGCTGCCATGCATGTATGAAGCTATTACCTCAGTTCACTGGGCTAATGAGGATTCTGATACTATAAGGCAGAACGTTCCTGATTGGTCTGCAAACAACTTAGCCGAGTCAAACCCTTGTTCTTCCAATCATGTAAAAATAAACTAGTCAGAGTATTATAGAATATATGTTGGCTCAAAAAATGTCCGCGATTTTCCATCATCTCTACCACATATCAGACTGTATATTTTAGAATGTTGAGCATCATTACTACACAAAGTTCGAATATTGTGGCCACGTGGCGGGAGGGGGGGTGGGGAGGGGTAGACTACTCGCCTAAGTGAACTGGGTTCGATTCCCGGTGAGATCGTCCCCGGATTTTTGCATGTGGAAATCGTGCCGGACGACGCCACTGGTCGGCGGGTTTTCTCGGGGTTCTCCCGTTTCCCCTCGCCCTTTCGTTCCAGCGCTGCTCCATGAATCACCTCGCTTCGTCCTGATCGGATCTCAAGACCTCGACCGCCCAGATCTCTTTACTCACTCACTCACTCACCTGACGCATATAGCTCTTTCGTGAGCATCGATGTCTGGGGAAATAACTTACAATTGGCGCTTTCTCAAAGTACGTTTACACTGATGTGCTTGATATCTGGCAATAATATCTTAGAGTCCGTGCAGCATCCCACGGATCAAACTTCCCCTTTATTGTTTCCGAGAAAAATAACTGACTCTAATTATACAGAATGATCCTCTATTTTAAATACACTGTAAAAAAATTCTGGTAAACTTCCTAAATTGTAATGGAAGTTTTTAACGTATAAAGTATATGGGAATAGTACTACTTACCAGCCTGGACATATGGGGATGTTTAGTATCGATACAATACAAAGTTGGGAACTTCCCCCAACCCATCTGGTACTTTCCTGAGCAACTGTAGGAATTTTGTCATGCATGTATGGGGAAACAATTCACTATTCGCGTTTTGTCAATGTACGTATGTACTGATATGGTACATTTACAAATAATTACTTAGAGTGTACACACTATGTGATGCTATTCGTTATGGAAGATGGGGAACTAAACACAAACTATATACGACCTAACGTCATTGTCATGGGACACACACACACACACACACACACACACAATATCAGACAGGCGCTACTTTGTTTCCTCAAGTGCCGTTCACCTGGGACTGCCACCACAGCAAGGAAACTCTTCAACGCTTCTGTTTCTTTAAGACTGTGCCCGTGTGTCTTACGGGCAACCATTTATTAATATTTGTATGGTTATAAGCCCCCCCCCCCTCACACACACACACACACATATATATATTTTTATTCCCTAAACTAGCAAAACTGAGGCACATGTCTAATATATGGCGTGGCTGGAAGAAACTGCTCCGTCATGAAATACGGGACTGAGCGTGATGAACTGATATGCAGTGTTCACTAGAGTTGCTATGTTATTGGCGGGCGCCGTTGACGACGGCCACGCCCTCTAACACAACGGACCAATAGACACACTTATTGGCATGACTGGTGGGATATGCATGGGCTAGTGGAGTAAAGACATAGCGACAACAGACTGAGACTTCTCTTCACTGGCACATATGACAATCGATAAACATCCACGTGTAACATTGATGTTGGTTAATGACATGGCGCCTCTAATTTCCTTTTAAACGGGCGATGTTATCACTCGCCAATGTGTACAGGTGGCAGGTATCAAATGCAGCTAACAATAGACTTTAATTTGTTGTCTCACGTCACGTACTTTCTGACATTTTGCAAGCAACTTTTTCAACAATAGCTACAAACATTATGGCCGAGTGTAGCTCGGGACACACCAGAAAGAAGTATTTATTTGTTTGTCACTGAAAACAAATTTCTCACGGATATACCTTCATTATTTCGTTAATATTTGTCAATATATTAAAGGAACTATAAAGAACTTGAACTATAATTCTCGCGAATAAAAATAATTGTATTATTATAGCAACTGAGATGAGCAGAATAGAAAACATTTCCAGTTATAGATGATAGGATATTTGAGTGGGAGACTGCCATCGAGCCATTAACAAACTTAAGTCAGTGGAATAAGCCTGTAAAATGGGGCAAATTAGGCGCTCCAAAGTCGTCAAGGACGGAGCATTAGAAAGATGTGTTGAACATAAATTTTGTTGCATGAAAGTTACTTAAATTATGTTATTTTTCTTAATGTGGTATGAATGTAACAAAAAATAGAGCAAATAATGCTGTCTAAGACTTATATAAAATCTGCAATTGTAAACATATGTCATAAAAATAGTGACCATATGTATGTGCAAGACTTATATTCAGGCAGGAAAAGATTCTTCCAATAAAAATTAAAAATTTTCTTCCCGTTTCCGTGATCAGGTTGACCTGTTTAGTTCCCGTGTCCATCATCAAGGGAATGTTGCAGCTGAAATGTATTTATGATCGTCACTGTACACGACAAGGAATCTGCATCCTGCCTTCCGAGCGTCTTCCTTGTGAGAAATGTGATTTGTAGAAGCTTCTGCACCTCTCATTCGTAATTGGTTAATGGTGACGTCAGCAGCGCATTGTACTAGCAATTGCAAAATTTCAGCTCGTAAATTAATTCGGAACTGAGCGGGTTAACTTCACTGACTAGGTTTTATTTATCTTCATCTTTGTCTTTACACCGTTTTGTTTAAGTGTCCCATAAAATAACTGCAAACTAGATGACTGTTTCGGGCGTATAAGAACTAAAACTTAAGCTTACAAATTGCATGTATAGTAATCCGACTCTTCCTAGAGAAATAAATACATCCAATTAATATTTACTTATAGAAAAAGATATTATATTTCTCGATTTAAAACAACTATAATCGCGCTAGTTAATTAGCACTATTGTGGCGGCAATGAGTGCGCCTTGTTTCTCGCCGGCTAGAAAGTTTGTTACGGCCAATGAGAGCAGAAGAAGGGCACTCGGGAAGAAAAGAAATCAGAGAAGAAGGATGAGAGGAGACGTAGCAGGAAGTATCTGGAGAAAGGAACTGTCCCGCGACTACGGGTGAGCGTGACTTACTTGACTCAATTTTTTCCACACAAAAATTTTTGCAGCTGCGGAAATATGTTGCTCGACTTCCGCTACGAAATTACAGCATACTTACAACTACGGCGTACCTAGAGATGATGGGTTTGTCGAGGAGAAAGTTGGCTGTCTACTAGGATTCAACATGCCCGACAGTTTTCATTCCTTATTGGCTGTCATGCATGTGTGAAGTTACTACCCCAGTTCACCGGGCCAATGAGAATTCTGATACTATAAGGCAGCATGTTCGTGAGTGCTATGCAAACATGTTAGTCGAGTCAAAACCTTGTTCATTCAATAATGAAAGAAAAAACTAGTTAGAGTGTTATAGAAGATATGTTGGTTAAAAAATGTTTGCGATTTTTCATCATCTCTAAGCATAACCTTTTCAGCGCACACGATCATAAACACTTAGCACTGTCCTCTATTGCAATATTAGTAATTTCTGTTATTGAGACAACACTTTTCGAATATTCGATTATAATATTTTCTCGCTTAAGTGTTCCGCCAGGCTCTCACTTGGACTGCAGTGCCGTGTTTGTAAACCAAGGTTTTGTGACGCAGCTTTTAAACGTACCTCCAGTATGTTCATAAGCGAAAACACAGCATACCCCAGACGAGGAAGTAATAGTACTTTAAAGTTACCACGCTTGCTGTAAATATTATTTCGGAGCACTCCAATATGGTCAGAAAGAGCTTTTTCAGACTGCCGCATCTTAAAATATACTACCAGGATACGAGCCAAACTACTATAGGAGCCTGTGTTGAACTTTTCTACAGACTTTGCTACCCGCAGCACCACGAGAACACTGCACGCCAGTTCAGAGCTTTGCGCATAGAGGCGATGACGGTCTTGCAGCGCGTGCCAGTGTAGCCCTTATAGCTCCCTCGCTTCTCGGACAATAAAGGAGAAAAGCGATGCAGGTAGACGGGAGCTTTAATGAACACCTTGACCTACACGCTAACTTTCTATTTCAAATGTTGCAAAAGAAGAAATTTGCTATGTGAATAGTACCTCCGAATTTTCTATAACTGCTGACATTTTCGAACATATGGAAAGTGTGAATGAGTGAAGATATTTAGGCGGCTCTTAACAGCGAGGCCTTGTGAACCGATGAGGGTGAGGCGAAGTGAGTATGGAACAGCGCAAGGGTGGGGGGAACGGGAAATCCCCGAGAAAACCCACTGACCAGCGGCATCGTCCTGCACGATTCCCACGTGCGAAAATCGAAGCCCGGTTCGCCTTGTTGAGGAGAAAGTGCTCTAGCCGTTGTACCACCGCGGCCCCTAGTTTACGAGCGGTTATCTGTAAGAGGAGACATGTTACGTTGTCGCTTGACGAGGTGTGAAGTAGCTTCGTGGACGTCTGGCGAGATTTGTGGCTGGTTTTTCCCTTGTTTGGAAATGGGAAGAGAGTAAACGCGACCTGGCGGGAGAAATACGAACCATGTCTTACCTGCCAACACGCCCCTTCCTTCCGGGTGAGACCAGATAACTGTAGTTACAACTTACAACACTTTCCGGTCACGGTATAAATGGCAAAACAAACATTTCACGATACCGCTTTAAAAACACAGAGATTATAGAAAATCGCGAACATTTGGAGCCAACATATCTTCTATACCACTTTAACTAGTTTATTATTTCGTGATTAGATGAACAAGGTTTTGACTCGGCTAAAATGTTTGAAGGCCAATCACAAACTTTGTGCTTTATAGTATCAGAATCCTCATTGGCCCAGTGAACTGTGGTAGTAACTTCACACATGCATGACAGCCAATAAGGAAAGAAAACTGTCAGACATGTGTACAGTATGTTGGATCCTAGCAAACAGTCAACTTCTCCTGTCATTGACCATCATCTATAACCATAGTACGAGAGAACAAATAGGAATATGGTAATAAAGGCTGTTCACGATAACGCGAGAACTTTTGAATTCAACCTTAGATAAAGTCACTGCCCCTGCCTGCACATATTTTAACGGTCGCAATGAGTGACATGCTCCCAGTAAAGTTGGTAACGATGGATGGGAAGTAGTTCCATATATAAACGTTGAGCAAAAAGTGTTAGGTAACCATTTGTGATAATATAAATTATTTCTATCTCTTTCTGCAATTTTTTAAAGCATCATAGTCTAGAAATGAGCATATTTGTACAATATTTACTTTTCTGATAATTACACAGTTTCACTTAACCGACGCATGTGTAAAGTGATGAGGCCCATGGCAATCCTAATTTTACATAAGGCGTAAGTGTACACAACATGTATACAATTAGATCTTAAGCAGGGTTTTCAAAAGTGCTCATCTTACCATGAACACTCTATACGAGTTAGTGTGTTTGTGTTTATGCAGAGTTTGAATTAAAAAAAAAACTTTTTTGTAGCAATGTGGCCCGGGAAAATATGCGTAAAAGTTTTTATGTGAAAGCGTGAAAGTGAAAGGTGGCCTAAACACGCCTACAATCATTTAAAATGTAAAATCATATCCTTCGGCACGGTCGGTACCTCACTAGTAGATAACAAAAGCTTGTTCATTATTTAATTTCAGCTTCAGAATCAAGCCAAAGCGCGAGAGTTTATTTGCCAGGAATTTCGTCACTTGTTCGCTACGAGCCGATAAGTAAACGACGTTAAATTTGAAATATTTTAAATTATTCTAATTCAAGTAATACAACTAAAATTTGCTCGAAAAACTGTAACCTTGACGCAAAAATTACTTTTCGTAAAACTGAAATCACAAATATATCTGCATACCATCCAGTCAACAAATGTATCAAAAACATGCATAGATGAACCCGATATATATATATCGACATTACTGTCACTTTTTAAAATCCGTATTTCACCTTAATACATTACGTAAAATACGATGAAATGTAAACTGTTTAGTACTGAACTCAAAAGGAAAATTTTCCGTTGCATGTATTAATTCGTAGCAATATCTGTCACTTTCAGGAAACTACTTACTTATCCGTAACAACTTATTTTCCATTAAATTAAAGAACGAATTACACCACAATATTTTCGTTCCACTCAGCTTGGTTCTTATTAAACGTACGACATACTTCCGGTTTTACAGCAGAACTATTATCATTGAAACTTTAAAACTTGAAACCTTAAAACAGCCAAATTCTCTCCCGAAAAAAATCATTGTCAGTAAAAATGATACGCTGCGGTGACAAAGTCGGTTTCCGCACGTATTTATAGTGTACGTTTATTTATCTATATGTACATACTTCATAGCGCGGCGTTCGAATAATCACGGCGAAACAATATTATGTACTTTCGTAATGTCAAATATAGTATAGTATTGATATTAAATTTTACGAGTGAAAGTATATATTTTTCTCTGTTATTAAGTATCTAGAAATGTATGCCTAAAGACTAACCAAAAAAATGCCAGCTTTAACGGTAATAAACAAGAACACTACAGTTGAGCGACAATAATTTTCTCGATAAAAAACATTTTTACTGTTATATACTTATTCTCAAAAGGACATTATAAATTAATTGTACATCTATTTAAAAAATAAGCAGAGACCCGGGAATTTCACTAGTTCACTTGGCAACAAGCTAGAATCCACAATACTTTGTTTACTTGAGCCTCAGTTGGTTGTTCATTGGCTGATGCTCCAGTTCAACTCCAGACCAGGTATCTCACACGGGATTCGGTCCTCTTTTATTTGCAGGTTAGTTACGGGCTCAAATTCGACCAGGGCGTGTCTTCCAAACTGCGGTCCAGTTGTAAAACAGTGAAATATACGTGTGTTTGAAACGTATCTTGCCCTCAAAAGAATTCGCGTAATTTCCGGGCCTCTAATAATTAGGTATAGGAAAATCTCGCGAGTTCATTTCAGGACACGCTAGACTCCAACATGTGTACACTAAAGTCAGCTTTGCAATTGGATCACAGTTTATTAGACACGCCCTGGACAACTCTGAACCAATAGCAGACTATAAAGAGAACAAGCAGCAAGTGCCATACTGCCAGGTGTGTAGTAACACTGGCTACTCTCTGGGGCAGCAGCCAATAAACAAACATCTGAGGTCGAGTGTACACAGGACTGTGAAGTCTAACCTATAGGTCATTGAACTCGCGAAATTTTCCTATCCTTGCTAATAATAAGGGGACATTATACCGGGGTAATACGAACTCGGCACAGCATGCAGTCGCTGATGAACAGCCCGTATTGCACAGTAGAGTGTAATGTCCAGCATGGTATCAACCAGTATCACAGAGTAGTTAATGATACAGAGGTGCGCACTCCAGCCCTACAATATGGCGGAGCGCCACTCACCAATCAGCACCTCTAGATTGACTTATCAGACATCAGCCAGACCAATGGGGAGTAGTTGAGGACGTGCAGTGACCACTGAACCCGAGACTCGCTTCCGCAACTTCATGCAACCAATGAGCGATCGAGTTCGCTTACATGAAAGGAACCGCTTCTCAATTTCACTTCTGTGTGCTTGTCTATTCTGTGGCAGCGGTAAGTGGATATAGGATACTCACTTACAGAGCTTGTCTTTAAGACGAGTATGGTCGTCTCAGGTTAATATTTTAGAGTTTTTAGTATTTTTTTTTTTTTTTTTAGCCAGAGTTGGCAAACTGTGTAGCGTGGCAAATGTATTGAATATTATTTATATGGGACATATTTTACCGTGTGGTATTGTGTTACAGGCCGTGTGAATAGGCCGGCCTATTCCTACTCTTATTAATTGGTATTTATTTATTGAAAATGTTTTTTATATTTTATAGGGTGCCACTGTTATGTACTATAGGATATGTAAAATCGATACGCAGATTTTTAGTACGTGTTTAATTGTAAAGACCGCCCCCAGAATGCGGTAATCGCTCGAGGTGATGTCGCGATCGCGTAGTGTGAGGAGAAGCCGCGAGGGGAGGGGCGGAGAGCTCAGCTGTTCCGCGTTGGCGGGCGTAAGGTGGCTAGACCCGTCTGTGTGTGCGTGTGTGTGTGTGTGTGTGTGCGCGCGCGCGCGAGTGGCCGATGTGAAATTATTCGCAAATATGACGGATAATAGTTTAATGAGAAGGCGTCCCGTCCCGGGCGCGCACCTAGCTAATAGTTTATTGTGGCAATATTCGAACATCGTTTCTGAAAGTGACTTGAATGTGAGCGGGCTAAGGGAAGTAAATTTTACGTTGTTTGCCATGGAGAAGAAAAATCGCCGGTGTTAAAATGGAACGGTCCTTGTGAAAGTACGCCAACTTTGTGATCGTAAAGTTGACGGGTGGCGCGGGCAAATTTAGTGAGAGTTAGTTTGTCGAGCGGAACTATGTTCACTTTAAAATTGCGCCGATGCCCGTGGGTCGTTCGACTGGTTTGTAAACTGTCATTAGCGGACATGCGCAGTTAATTCAAAATACCTTGCATACCCGAGGAATTGGCGTTTTCTACGAGTGGCAAAGTGTTGCTGCTGCCGTCCGGGATGTGCGAATGGACGCCGATCATCGCCGTCGCAAGCAGTTCTCAGCTCGAGGTTTGCTTTAGAGTAGTCGCGTTATTGCTGGGATAAAATCCCACCAGGTATGAGACGACGAGATGTTTTGCGCCCGTAAATTTTCGTGGGCGTCATCGTCAGCGAATTTCCCCGTGCACATAACAACTATCACAGTCCGTACGATACCCAGACTTCAATGGCCAAATATTAATTCAGGTGTTGTAACATAAAAATAACGTGCCCGGTATTAATTGCGGTTACCATTTATGTGCGGCATAAGGTCAAGTTTTGTAAACATTTTAAACTGTTGTAGGTATTGTGATAATGATTGTGTTGTGTAAAAACAAATCTTGGCATCGCCGTACAAATGAAAGGAACGACGCAACATCATTGCGGCCAGATATTGTTTGACGTATAATATGCATTTAACTTTTTTAAAAAACGAGTGTACTTCGAAGCAAATATTTTCTCAATAAAAATTGTAACCTACACTCATGTTGCGTAGTGTTAACCTCACATAATTTCTTGTTGTTGATGAAGCATAAAGACTGTGCTCTTTTAAATAATTTTTTGAACAAGAGTTATATTGTTTCTATTGGGAATTAGCCGTGAAATTTGCGCTCAAAAGTTTTGAAGCTGAGATCGCTTTTGCCCCGTGATTAGACGCGCGAGTGAGGAATTTCTGAGTAGCCTGCACCCTAGCGGGGAAAGGCCGTCACATCTTGATCACTAGTTAAGCCTTCCATTCCCACTGTAGACAGCTGTCTATATATTGCACAGGAAGGTTAAATTCGTCCTGTATGATCTTCACTGTGTACTAATTATACACTATAAGAAATTATTTGTAAATTTATCATATCAATGACAAAGTGTAAATGATAAATTATTTTCCAACACATGCATGGTAACTTTCCTACAGTTACTCAGGAAAGAGTCAAATGTATAGGGAAGTTTGCAACTCTGCATGTAAACTAGCGATGCTAAACATTCCCATATTTTCCGCCTGACATTTAGTATAATTTCCATACACGTTATTAGTTAAAAACTTCCATTAGAGTTTAGGAAGTTTACCAGAGAAAATTTTTATAGTGTAATAAGCAGCGCTACTGCTCTACATCGCGACTATTTCATATCACCGATCATCAAACACACAGCTTACAGGTTATTGGTTGTGATAATAAAACAAATTATTTGCCAACTTAAGTAAACACACATTAAAATATTTGCAACACCATAAACCATAAATTAACGTGGAAATGAAAAGGTTGATATGCGCAGACTTGAGAAGGTTAATATTGAATAGATGGCGGTTTTTGGACATTCGCCAATGTGATGCAGATGTCTGTCATGGAAAAACCGGACTGAGCATGAAAAAAAAAAACACTTCAATAAGACAAGTAACACATGGACGAGAAAATAAATAAATAAATAAATATATATATATAATTGTGAAATTCCAAGAGGGAATAGAGTCAAAAACAGAACAGCAACTAATTACGATATATATATATATATATATATATATGACCAACAGATAACACATACAGACCAACACAGGCAAGAAACCTGCTGACAAAGTTAGAACAGCACTGACCAATTAAATAAGTAGTAACAAAATGGGACAACACAACAAAGAAACGCACTAAAACACAGCAGTTTAACCAGACATGACAGAATACAAGCCAGGTATGTTGTAGTCAAGAATATGTATGCACAAAGCCAGAAAATTCCATGAAGGAATCGAGTCAAATAAATCAGGACAACAAACAAGATGTGGAAAACTAATATACACACATCTGCATCGCAATGGCGAAAGTCCAAACATTCCATCTAGTCATCCTTCTTCCCCATATTGCACTATTCATTCAAATACCACGTAAATATCAACGAATATAAAACCAGAAGAAAAGAAAGGTTTGTTGTTTTGTCTCGTGGCTTATATCAACCGTACACTATTCCACTGTTGTATAGGTACAAAATAACGTTATGCTCAACTAAACTTTGTCGGTTGTGAATGTGGATTTATTTCCGGTCCTTTAATTTCCACATTAATGTGTGTTTTTGTATTGCAAATAAGACAATGTTTGATGCGCACTGTACCAAAGTTAGCAAGTAAGTAGTTTCGGTAACACAGCCAACAATCTGCTGGCTACGTGTTCGTTCGCCTGTAGTAACATAAACAACAAGTCACAACGCAGAGCAGTGGCCAGATGATTGGGCAGTGAACCTCACAGTGTAGGTACAGTTCCAGTCAAATACTACCTTCCTATGCCACGTGTAGACAGCTACCTATGCTGACAATGAAAACGTTACAGTCCATTCAAGTTATCTTCACACTCTAATAAAACAAGCCTTTAACCCCGTAACATATTATCCCGAGTATACTAGTTCGCGTTTGACATGTTGCAAAGAAGTTGAAATGATGGCCAGTACTGTACATTCCAGAAGGAAGCACCAATGTGGACGTTGCCTTACGCTAGCCAATACTATTGGTTGTTGCTGGCACGACAAATATTTTGTAATTGGTTGTTTGTTTAGCCATGGATTGATTCCAAAATGCCAGGTATTGTAAGGAATTTATAAACACTTCTCACACCGAAAATGTCTTCTTTTGCAACACTTAAAACGGAAAATTAATGTGTACGTTAAAGGGACAAAAAATCACCCGACACACGTTGTGTTTGGTCTTTCCTAAATATGTCATTTATCACAAGCGTTTTATAATTTTCTTAACTTAAATCTATCTTATTTTTGGGTTAAACTGAACATTTAGTTACATATTGTCTATAATATAAAATATCTAATCTATAGAGCCCCGAGTGTTTCGCGGATTGAGTTGGCAGCAAGCTAGGCTGGACATCCTTCTATACACTGGAGACATTATCGTTAGCCTATTGGTTGTTCTGATAAAGTGAGGCCTCTGTACAGGACTATTAAACACTCGCTTCCTGCATATTACTGGCTCTCAGTTAAACGGGGCGTGTCTGAAGAACTGTCGTCCAATCACAACAGTAGGAGGAAAGAACGAGTGCTTGGAGTCTACCTCGCCTCCGAATGAATTCCCGAAATACTTGTGGCTCTAATAATCTATAATTAATATAAAAAAAAAACAGAGAGAAAACAGCAGTGTCTAGTAAGAAACAGCGCTCACGCAAAATATTATTAAACTGAGCGCGCACGAATGTGGTGCGTTGTGCTTTGGTAAAATTATCTAGACATAGTGAAGTTCTGTATTATTGAGACGGAGGAATATCCTGGAAGTAGGACTTCAGCAGAGTTTCAGACAAGTTAAAATTAACCGTGAATGGACTATATAATTTGTAGTTTTGAAATCCGCACTTTTCCGCGGGACTTGGCGTTTGTTTGCTTTGTGTTTGCTTTGTGTTTGCAAGCACCTGCATATTCACACAGACTCGCGAGTCGCGACAAATTCCGCGCATCGCCGTCCGTCAAATAAAACATCCGCGCATTCGTCTCAGCTGCGGCCAGTCAACGTTGCTCACACCAGATAGAATGTTGGCTAGCTCTTGTTCCATTACAGCCCCACCCCCACTCACTACGATAAACCTCATTCATACCAATAATTTTATGTAGTTTATTTATACACGAAATATTCATCCACTCGCTGCGCTGGTTTACAAATGTGTCATCTTATAAGTAGGGATAGTAAGATACGCGAGTTCAATGTCACGTAGGCTAGACTCCACAGTCATGTGTATACTAGAGCCCAGATGTTTGTTCATTGGCTGCTGCCCCATAGAGTAGCCAGTGTTACTTCCTTCACATCTGGCAGTATGACAATCGCTACTTGTTTCTTTGCACGACTGTTATTGGCTCTGAGTCGTCCAGGGCGTGTCTAATAAACTGCAATCCAATTGCAAAGTCAACTTTAGTGTACACGTATTTGGTGTCTTGTCCTGAAATGAAGTTGCGCAGAATTCCTATCCCTACTTATAAGCTATTAAACCTTAAACATATAATCCGGAGTGTATTAGTTCACGTTTGTCATGGGGGTGGGGGCAGTGGCTGAGCGATTAGCACGCTCGCCTCCCACCAAGGCGAACCGGGCTCAATCCCCGGCCGGGTCACCGGATTTTCGCAAATGGGAATCATGCCGGACGATGCCGTTTGTCAGCGGGTCTTCTCGGAGATCTCCCATTTCCCCCACCCCCCCATTCCGGTGCCGCTCCATACTCACTTCGATCACCCTCATCGGCTCTCAAGACCTTGCTGCCAAATCTCTTCACTCACGTTTGACATGTTGCAGAGCAGGTAAAATCTCATTGTCCGAGCTGTACAGGCCTAGAAGGCAGCTCCAATCCGGGTATTGACTTTCCTTGGCCAATACTTTAGGTTACTGCTGACACACCAACAGTTTTGTAATTGTTTGTTTCACGTGCAATTGATGTACTGAAAGCCTTTACATAGGATCCAAAATGTCAAATACTGTAATGAATTTTTAACTACTTCTCAAATTAAAATTTCCTTATTTAGCAACACCTACGTTAAGGGTCCTATGTACTGAAACGTTTTCTGTGAAATCGTTGTTTGCGCGTAAACGAGTGTCTTGGTAAATAAATGTTCTGGAAATACGAAGTTTTGCCAGAAAGGATAAAAAGGCATTGTCTATATCGCTATCCTTTTACTTTTATCATATTAAGTGTATTGAAGGAGAAAAAATCGTGACGGTGGTCGAAAATCGTATTTTTAAAGCTTGCCTATGAAGTTTCTTTAAGCGGTAAGAGGAAAGTATTATTATACGCAGGTAGTTTGATCTGTGTACTTCCATCGCGTGTAATAAAACCCCACAGTTACAGATCTAGTTTGCACAGTAGAGCGTTAGGACGGAAACACTGCACGCCTTGCGCGTAGGAGCGATGAGGCGCTTGGCCCGGCCCTTGGGCGGGGCGAGTGGGGCAGTAGCCCCGGGCGTCAAGATGAAGGGAGCGCCTTAATCAGATGGAAAAATTATAATTTTTTTCTGCAATCATAGCGAAAACTTGGAACGCACAAAGGTATTTAAACACATGCATTGCTGATAATGTTGGCAGTCCCAGATTGGTATACATAGGGCACAAAATCTAGAAGAGTTTATGAATGTGATGTGGTTGTAAATTGACAAATTGATGAGCTACTTAAAATATGCAGGCTTAAAACGTATTGCACTCTGTGCTCCATAGTTCAAACTACGTGATGTAGTTACAGTTTGGAAACGAGTAACCTTCTCATCGAGTGTGCTTTATTTCAAGAGCTTATCTGCGATCTGAAAGTAACCGTATTCGCAGATGGAATTGGGACCTCATATGATATAATTTTATGATTGTTAACCTTAACCAAGACTGGGATTTCATCACTTGCTATCTAATGCAGCAGGTAAGTAAAATTAATGTTCCCCTTTTTTGTGTACGTACATAAGTTTTGTTTATAGCCCACACTATTCACGGCAAAGTGAGTAATTTTTGAGATCCCTTAGATTTTCAGTTCAGCCAACTTTTGTCCTTCTGCAACTTTTTAATATAAAAAGTGCTGCCCGGGTGGGACTAGCAGTCTAATAAACACGATGTTTACATTCCACTGCTCTCAAAAGTTAACTTCTGAGGCCACCATAAAGTAGATTTATTCGTTGTGTGTATGAATATGATAAAGGCCATTACTCTGTCACATGATGGGATTTTCACTGCACCCACTAATTATATTAATAGTGATTTAATAAATAATCCTACCGAAATATTCGCATAATTTTTGGGCTCCTTACAAGAGACCCCAATATCAATATTTATCAATTACAGTTATCCCAGTTAATAACATTTTTACAACTACATTTTTACAACTTATACAACCATGCTAAAAAAAAAGTTTTTATATGTGAATATGGGTTTAAAAATTCTCGAATATTAACAAAAATTATCAAGATTTTAATTCTTTTTGATGCTACGCTTGTAAAGCATTGTAAGATTATCTAAATTCGTTTTAACTCAAACTAATCTAATGCTTTATATTCTTTGCACATAGAAATGTAAATCACTTATCAACAGTTAGAGACTCCCGGCCATCTCGAGTTATACAAAAACAATCTCTTTATACTTCACAATCCTGTGCACCCTAGAGTGCTACAGTATCAGTCGTTCATTAATTAGTTGTTGCAACATCCAGACCTCACTCTCCTGTTCGACTTAGTCTCGCAGAGTTAGGTCAGCCGAGGGCTAACTTTTTACTCTTGGTTTAAAGTTTTTAGACCCGTATCGGTTGAGTGACGGTCCAATGACGTGCGTGATAACAGAATAAACTTTAGTCACTCGTAGCCCGCTTCTGAATTATTTCGAGAAAAAACAGGGCCTTTGCCAATTGTATTTTTTCCCCTATTATTGTGCATATAGAATCGTTTGTATTTCTAGGCAAGATATGCAATAGGAATGAAGAAATTTGGGCGGAAGAAATTATTTGGTGCTGAGAACGTAAAACGGAAAACCGATAATGATGATACAATAAAACAAGATGCGCAAAGCACTGATAAATCCTTGTAACGTATTACAACATCAGCTCCGCCTGCAAGTTCTTCAACATACTGTGGCAATGGCGGAAGCGACATCCTTCATAGAGAAGATCAGGGCATCAGCGCCACTGGAAACATGTACAGAATTTCCCCTTCAGCAGAACCATTTTCCCAAGTGAAGTTGGAGCCTTTGGAATCATCGCATAACCAAACTCTCTCGGAGAAAAATATTTATCTAGTTTCAGAAGAAAGAGAAAGTCTATTTGTCCGATCCAGTGTTACGGCCTAGTTTTGCAGTCTTCAGTTATAGACATGCTTTTTTTTTATTTTTAACCGGGCCTCAAGAAATAAAATACACTGTGTTTCCTTTAGGTTGAGTCGCCCTTGTCCTTTAAAGGCTCAGGCACCTCAAGTCTACCTCACTTGCGGTTACCCCCTCGGAACAATTATAACACATCCATGGACAAGCAGCGCTCATCTTCAACAAAACCCCCTATGTCTTTCCATCCCTATGAATATATTTAAATTAAATATATATACTTTAAGGCAGTTGTACTCTGGTAAAAATACGTTCATTTCTTTGTGAAACGATTTTTTTAAAATAAAGTATATGCAGGATCAGCGACACTACTAATTGATAATTCGCGCAAGTAACGTTTGGGCTCATTTATTGTCAATCACTGGAAAAAATTGTTTATAGAAAACATTGAGTTCGTTTGAATACACGGTGAACATAAGCCTTAATGTTGAGGAAGTTAATATATGGCACCGTAACAAAAATATTCGAATCACACACGTGCTAAAAGCCAAAACTCCACATTGAACTGATTATAAAAGACACGGTTTGCACAAACAAAAATTGGTCGCCGGTTGTGGGCCGCGAGAGTGAAGCATATCGGGGGAACTTTCCGTCATAGCCACCCGTGACGTTCTCAGGCAAAATTATCGAGGACACAGTACCTTATTCTCTGACGAGGGACGAAACCGCGTATGCAAACCCCAGGCATACAAGAAGAATGGACACCGTTCTTAGCTGCTGCAATCTCGACATGCTAGAAAATCTGTTGTCCAACTCCATCCTATTGGGCCGTCTCCCTAGCTGATATCGGCCGCACGCCGCCCAGCGTAGCGAGGAATATTTTCTAACAAATTGGCACGCTTATTCAGAAACGCAATTTACGTGCCTTCGTTGCAACAGTCCAATCACGAACACGTAAAAATTACGAACGTGACGTGATGGATAAGACAATGTACTGTAACTAACATTACGAGGGGAAAAAAAAACACCTAAGTTACTGCGAATTTCGCGGAGATTGTCGGTGCAAAAGCTTAACAAATTTATGTTGAACCA
This sequence comes from Dryococelus australis, assembly GCA_029891345.1. NCBI lineage: Eukaryota > Metazoa > Arthropoda > Insecta > Phasmatodea > Phasmatidae > Dryococelus > Dryococelus australis. Next base: position 60,333,791 of record CM057008.1, read on the forward strand.
ACACGCCGACGTCTTTAGCACCGTACAAATAATTGTAACCGCTGAAGCCTCGTTACGCGACAGGCAAAGTTTACCGTTGCCATTCTCTCGATAGCGCTCAGCTAGAAAACTGACGTTGCGAGTACATACTTCGTGGTAACACATGGCTAGACAGCCGGCGGACTTCTGCCTTGGACCGCGCGCCACTAGCGGCGACCACGCGAACCACAGGCTAAAAGCGAAGAGTTTCAACGGTCACGCTCAGCTGATAGAGAATAATTACACATGCAAACGTTAATATAAAAAGCAGCTGAGAAATAGAAGCAATAAAACATAATGTGACCGTGATTTAAATATTAATCCCTAATAAAAAATATATAAACTCTATAATATTAATGATCAATATTAAAAAAAACTAATTAAAAAATACAAAGAGCTTAGTGCGAACCATAGTTCGCGCACATAAGGCTGCCAACTTTTGACACATACAACTAAAATCAAACTAGTGATGATGCAATCGTCACAAGATGCAAACAAGCGGCATTTTTCAATAAAATGTACAATTAGGAAGCTAGACAATGGGGAAAAGTTGAAAAGGCGATGGCTTGTGTATTCTAATAGTTCGGACTGTGCATTGTGCTTTTGCTATAAAATATTCAATAGGGACTGTAGCTCAAAACTGTGAACAAGTAGTTTTTGTGACTGGAAGAACATAAGTGATCGCTTGCAAGAACATGAGAAGTCGCCAGATCATATAAATGCGTACTGCAAGTGGATTGAGTGAGAATCCAGACTTGGTCTCAATCAAGGTATTGATTCAAAACATCGACAACTTATAAATAATGAAGTTCAACACTTGAAGTGTGTGCTCGAACGGCTTTTGTCCATTTTTATGTTATTGACCAAGCATAATTTGGCTTTCAGGGTATCCCCGGACAAACTATTTACAGAGAATAATGGAAATTTTCTTGGTATAGTAGAACAGTTGGGAAATTTTGAAGATATTATGCATGAAAAACGAAGGCATATGTCAGTCAAGTAATAAAATTACCATTATTGCTGGAAAACTATACAAAATTAACTTACAAACATTTTAGACAAAGCTGCACTCGAAAACAAACACAAACGGGCTCAAAAGGCCAAATATTATTTCATAATTTTACACTGCACCCCAGATATCAGTCACACTGAAAATTATTTATTCATAATAAGGTTTGTGGATGTAGAAGATGGTGTATTTACAATAAATGAACACTTTTTGGGATTTAGAAATGCCAGTAACTGCATAGAAGAAGGCTTGTCAGAACTATTAAGAACTATAACCGAAAATTGACTAAGATTGGAAGACTGCCATGGCCAGCAATATGACAATGGTGGCAACATTTAAGGCAAAAACAAAGGCGTTCAAGCAAAAACTCTTCAAATATATCCAAGATCATAATTTTTACCTTGTGGCTGTCATTATTTGAATTTATTAGTTTCAGATGCAGTTTCGCCATCAACTATTTTTATCACACTGATTGGTGTCCTGCAGAAAATATATGTGTTGTCCTCAGCTACTGTTCAGTGTTGAGACATTTTGAAGAACCATGTGACCAGCCTGACTGTGAAACCACTAAGTGCTACACGCTGAGAAAGTAGAATTGATATAGACTGTTCACGGTAAAATGAGCACTTTTGAAAGCCCTGCTTAAGATCTACTTGTATGCACGTTGTGTATTATTCCGCCTTATGTAAAATTAACTTTGCCATGGGCCTCATCACTTTATTCATGCGTCGGTCAAATGAAACAGTAGAGTTATTAGAAAAGTAAATATTTTGCAAATGTGCTATTTTTTAAACTTCGATGCAATATAAAATACGGAAAGTAAAAGAAATTATCTAAATTATTCTCAAATGGTTACTTAACACTTTTCATTTGAAGATAGCTATGGAACTAGTTTCCATCCATCGTTACCAACTTTACTGGGCGAATGTCACTTAGCGCGCCCGTTAAAGTATATGCAGGCAGTGGCAGTGACTTTTTTCTAAGGTTGATTTCAAAAGTGCCCAATTTATCGTGAACAGCATTTAGTGTCAAGACCATTAGATATCAGGAGAAGAACGTGTATTAATTTTTAACTGCAATGTTTGAACCTAATTTGGCAGATGCTGGTTTGAGATAAGAAGTACACTACTTACCGGACCAAGTAATGAAATTTGAGTTTTTGATTTATCGTGTTATAGGGTACGATATTTTGTATCAAGTAAACATTGTGTGCAAATCAATGCAAAACTGTCACCACTTCAATCAAGTGTTGTATGGAGTATGTATCTTCCTACAGAAATGATGGCTATCAAAATGCAGTCATAACTGCAAAAGAGCTAGCGGGTACATTAGGAGCTGATGCTTTGTTTGAAAATCCCATTCGCACACGAAGAAAGAAGATGCAGTTTGAATATGATGGCTTTGACGAGTCAGCGAATGTTAGCCCAGAATAACACTTTAAACGGAAAATTGTCTATGTCGCAGTTGATGCTATCCTAATATAATTGAAAGAACGGTTTGAGCAACTCGAAGAACCCAAAAAAAGTTTGGGGAATTTGTATTTCTTGTGCCAACCCCCAAAAGGATTTGATAACGCTCAAGTGGCTGATAAGGCTTTATTGAACACGTGTACGGTATTGCAAATAGCACTAACAAACACAGATGGAAGCCATTCGGATATTAATGGCTTGGAGCTTTGGGAAGAATTAAAACAGTTCCAGTGTTTTGTACCATCATCCCTGAAGAGTTCTCCTAAGACAGTTTTACAATATATAGATGACACAAACATGAGAACTACATTTCCTAATATCTGAGTGTCACTTCGAGTATTGCTGACTTTACTAGTAACAGTGGCTATCTGTGAACGCATTTTCCAAGTTAAAAACTAATCAAGACTTATCTTAGATCTACTATGAATGACGAGTGGCTCTCATCGTTGGCAATATTGTCCACAGAGAATCACATAGCTCGCGAAAGTGACTTTTCTTCGTATACAACCAAATATGCCACGGCCAAGGCAAGAAAGGCGCCATTTTTATAGGACAATGAAGTGTACATAAATGTTCAGTTTGATTTGTGTAGCAACATTATATATTTAATGGCAGATCTGAGTGAATCTCTTCTTCATTGATGTTACAGTGATTGCAAGAAAGTTACAGGTCTCATTTTCCCAGGACCAAAAAAAAAATCATTTATCCTGTACTAACAAAGTTTGGTGACAGCGACAGGATATACGGTGAATTAGGCAAGTTTGTGATGATGAAATTAAGAAATTATGGCGATTACATAAATGTGAAATTAGTTTTGTATATCAGCATTACTTAGTAATTGATAGAATTATGCAAATTTTATTTGTAAATTTCTTAAACGAAATTGCATTTATATTAGAATAATTTTAATTTTAAATTAGAAAAAAAGCGGGGGCGAATTAATTGCCCCTCGCCCCGGGCGCCGAATGGTCTAAGGCCGGCAGGCGTGCATGTTAGTGTCGCCCTTATCGCTCCCTCGCGTCTTGACTTGGACGCGCAGCTACATAGTCCTCTTAAGTCAAGGGATTGATTACAACTATGTAAAGGGGTTGCGGTGGTGTAGTGGTTAAACTACTCGCCTCCCACCTAGGCGGGGTTGCTCCGGGAGTCGTGGCGGACGATGCCGTTGGCCGGCGGGTTTTCTAAGGGATCTCCCGTTTCCCCCGCCCTTTCATTCTGGCGTGGCTCCATACTCACCTCACTTCACCCTCATCTGCTCTCAGTACCTCGGTGTTAAGAGCAGCCGAAAATCTCTTTACTGCACTCGCGCACCTCCACTGATTGACTGATGCGTGCTGTGAAAGAATCCCTATTGGCTAAACTGCCGGCTGGTGAGTAGTTATACCAGGCGCTGATTGGTGAACGGTTGGCAAGTGCCGCCATTTCGCTAGCGTGTGCGGCTGGCGTTGTCCAAGCGACAGTTTCGCCTCTGTATTGTTATCCATTCTGCTCCGTTGCTATGGCGATAGAAGTGAAGAAGTTTTGGTGATTCTCAACATCGAGGTGCTGAGTGTCGACGAAGGTGAAACGAGGCGAGTGTGGAGCAGCGCCGGAATGCAAGGGAGGAAGAAACAGGAGATCCCGAGAAAACTCGCCGACCAGCGGCATCGTGCGAACGATTCCTACGCGCGACTCCGCCAGGAATCAAACCTGGTTCACGTTGGTGGGAGGCCATTTTTCGCGTATAGGCTGTTCACGGTAAAGTGAGCACTTTTTAAGGCCCTCCCAGCAGCCATTAACCACTAATAAATGTATTTTATTGCAGCCTCGCACGTCATATTTTCAGTCTGATGAAATGTATACACTGTGTTTATTAGCCACATAGCAATGTTTATATTAAAAAGTGGCGGAAAGATAGAAACTGGCTGAAAGGAAAATTTTAGCAGGGTCTTAAAAAGTTCTCACTTTACCGTGAACAGCCTATAAGTGGGCTGCCTGTGACGACAAAAACTTTCAGCTGGGACACAAGGCGTCCGTGGTCGACATTATTCTTACAGGCTGTTCACGGTAAACTGAGCACTTTTGAAAGCCCTGCTTAAGATCTACTTGAATACAAGTTGTATATTCTTCCCCTTTATTTAGAATTAACATTGACATGGGCTTCATCACTTTATTCATGAGTCAGGCAAGTGAAACTGTGATATTATTAGAAAAGTAAACCTTTTATATTTCTGACAATTTTTGCACACTGATGCATTAAAAAAAATAAAACAGAAAGCAAATTAAATAAATTAAATTATCACAAATGGTTACCTATAGGCTAGTCACTGTAAAGTAAGTACTTTTTAAGGCTCTGCTAAATCTTTACTTCCAGCACATTTCTCTCTTTCCGACAATTTTAAAAATAAACCGAGCCTTGTGACTAATAAACACAGCGTGTACGTATTGCCACAATCAAAAGTAAATGTCTGAGGTTGCAATAAAATTAATTTATTAGTAGCTAATGTCTGCTGAGAGGGCCTTAAAAAGTGCTCACTTTATTGTGAACAGCCTTTATTCGAGCGGCGTGTGCAGGAAGAAGCGGTTCAGCGGTGCTGCGAAGAGAGTTAATGAGCGCGCGAACAAGGAAGGCTTTCCGCGTGCTAATTAAGGGTATTGTGCGCCCCCCAGTCGATACACATCCAGCCGCGCTCATTAGGCTGAGCCAGGAGTCGTGTAGAGTGTTCGGCCCGCTTGACGCTGCACTTCTGAGAGGAGACACTACACTCTACATCTGAATCAGTGAGAATTTTACTGTTTCTATCAGTCAACCGTATCTCACTGATTCAACAGTCGCTTCAGCGAATTTAACTGATGAACCACAGAAAAAAATGCTCTATTTCCATCACTAATTGATTCAGTGACATTTCCCACTAATTCGTCAGTCATTTTATCCACTGTTTTCTCAGTGGTTTATTTTTGACTGATGGACCAGTGAAACTGCGTATAACAATGGTAGTCGAACATCATTAAAAATGGCCGGTTAACAACATGTATCAAGTGACGTAACAATGAATAAATGAATAAAACCTATACAAAATACTTTCTAAAATGGGTTTCGTTTTTCAAAACACCATTTTCCAAGGTAATATGAACACACAGCCTTTCATTCCGTATTTACATCTTTCATTTCGTTTCCCTGTAATCGTCACAGCGCTCTGTTTGAAGGTTTAAATAAACTTCATATAATGTGATGAAGAGAGCACACTCATATATACTATTCGTTTTAACAATCCTAACGGTACCAATGAAAACCAACAACTAAAAATAACAGCAAACAATTTCAAACTACACGATTATGCAGCGATACTACAAGAGACAACATTTTCCTCTCGAAACTTTGAATTGGCGTGGTAGTTTAGGTGGTTAGGCAGTGAATTAAAGTCGAAAGGTTTTGAGTTCAATCCCGGCTACTTGCGATTTTTTTTTTTTACTTTTTAAATTACGGTAAATTGCACAATATAAATAGTAAACTGTCGTAAATATGTTTATTTCACGTAATTATTTCCCTACATCCAATAAAAGCAATATTTAATTCGCTACTGAGTCAGCCGTCAGTTAATAAAACAGCGAAATTGCTTCACGTCACTAATTCAACCAGTGAAATCTTTTCACTGAAACAATCAGTAGTTTCCCATTGATTCTAATTTAGAGTGAAGCGATCAACACGGCCACCAGATTGGTCTACCACCCCTATGTTACCCGTAGATAGGGGTCACATTCGCCCGCTTCACTCCCCGCTGTGAGCGCCAGCCAGTGGCGTCGCATTGCTACATTGCAAGGGAAGCTATGGCTAGCCACAGAGAAGGTAAGTATACAGAAGCGAACTCAGTCGCTTATTGGTAGAAACGGGCCATGCGTCTCATTGGCGTTATTTCTTGGGGGCATGTTAAACTTCAAACACGTGTACCTTTGCAATATGTTTGTCATTGGGCCATACTTAATCTGACGCGTTCTGGGGAACTTTGCGCCAATAAATAAACGCTTCACAATTGTGTGCCCCAATCACATGCTGTCAGTCAGAAAGGGCGTGGCTTCCCAACTATGTAGCAGCCAATGGAGAGACGACGCCAGCTCCGGCACATACAGTACTGTGAAGTTCAGCCTGATGCCAAATAATAACGCGAATTTTTCAGGTCTCTTCTCATTGGTTGTCACACGTTATGGAATACTCACTATTGGCCGGGCTCTCGCCTGGCAAGTGAGCTGATTGGTGAAGGAAGTTCCGCCATACTGTGTGGCTGTAGTTAGCAATACACGCCATCTGTATCATGAACCCGCCCAATGGCCTTGTACGCGGGCGATAGTCGTGTCAACACATATCTCGTACATTATGTCCGGCTCTGTGCAGGGCAAGGCGCAGGGGGCCGCGGTGTTGTAGTTGCTAGACTACTCTTCTTCCACCAAGGCAAACAGGGGCAGCACTCGGATCTCCGTCTGAAGGAATCGCGATATAATTTATAGGCACACTTAACAACGCGCTTTAGAAACTGCAAAACTGCAAGCATACAAAAATCAGTTAAAATCGAACAAGTTGTTCCTGAAATATAACATTATTTACGTATAAGTGCATATACGTAAATAAGCAATTTAAAAAATTCTAAATATTGAAGATTATTTATTTATCCTATCTAATAAGCAGGCGGTCTCTGTCGGTCTGTCTATTCGTCTTTAATACTTCTAAGTCCCTTGGAACTCAACAGAAGTTCTTCAAATTCTGCAGAGCGAATCCTCAGGGTCAAATACAGGCCAGGTTCGAATTTCAGCAAGTTAAGATTACGCAATCATTACCTTTTACCCTAAAAACTCATTTTTCATTTTTAATTACTTCTTTCTAATGAAGATCTTGTATTAATGTATAGAGATTATTGCATAGAGATATGAAGGTAATGGAATATAATTTTTGTTTACTTTAAATGTCTCGCTTCAATGTTGAGTTAATTAAATGGGGGCCACAGTGTTCAAGTGGCTAGAGAGATTCCTAGTGGGGCCGCAGTGGCTCAGTAGATAGAGCGATTCCAAGTGGGGCCTTAGTGGCCCAGTGGATATATATATATATATATATATATATATATATATATATATATATATATATATATATATATATATATATATATATATATATATATATATATATATATATATATATATATATATCAAGTGGGGCCTTAGTGGCTCAGTGGATATAGCTATTCCAAGTGGGGTCGCATTGACTTAGTGGATAGAACTATATCTAATTTTGAGTTAATTTCACATAATTTTTTTCCAGTATCTGTATGATAACAACAATTTGTAATATCGTAACTGTTCTAGGCACGTGACCATACTGAAAACACGGTCACGGACAAACCCCTAGTTTATAATATTGCGTTCTGTAGGAACAAAGAATAAGGGAAAGTTGTTGTAGAGTGTAGAACATGTCAGAGTTACATAGTGAACTCAACTCGACAGCAGCACCCTGCCCCGGTTGGACGCAGTAACTCTCAGCAGCTGTTAGCCAGTCGTTTTCATGCAACTAGAAACTGCTATCGGAGAGTAAGTTTTGCCGTATACACATTTCACGATAGTTACTCTCGAGAGTAAAACACCCTCACGTGGACGCCTGCGTTAACAGCCGTCTAAACGAGGAAGCTGACAACCAATTAGACGAAAGTAAATGTGTGACAGTAGCGCCGTTGTAGTTAGGCCAGTGTGGGGCCACTTCTCCCCGGGAAAGGAGACAGTTGGACGACTGTGGTAAGGCAGATGGGAACGAATGCCAGGGTTAACACTTTGTAGACTATGCTCGTGTGTAACTCGAGCAAAGATAATTTGAAAATTCCTTTGTTGTTCAGAACAAAACTTGTACGGATGTGCAGTCTTTGTTCGGCTAGTGTTTAACATGACCTCACAAGAACACCACAGCGCAGTAACAATGATATTGCTAAGGGCATAATTTATTTATTTTATAGCCACTCAAAGGGACATGATGGATTGTAAATCATTTTATACAATAAAGGACATCTGATTGTGTCAGTATCAGCTCGGCTCTCCATTGGTTGATGACCGGCCAATAATGAACGCTGTAAAGTACAGGGTAGTGTCCGGTGTGGTATGGACCAATAGGACGATGGTGAGGTCTAACACAGATACCAACAGAACATGTGTCCTTGCAGTAGTGGATATGTGTGCAGACTTCAATGTGTTAAACACGTGTTCTAACGTGCAAAGAAGAAGAAACTTTGCTTCAGTAGCCATTATTTTACTCATTGAACCCTCAACAAAATTTCAGTCTTAGAACTATTTATTTATTCACAGTGTAGACTTAAGGGGACTATGTAGCTGCGCGTCCAAAGTCAAGAAGCGAGGGAGCGATACGGGCGACACTAACACGCACGCCTAGCGCCTCATCGCTCCTACGCGCAAGACGTGCAGTGTTTCCGTCCTAACGCTGTACTATGTAAACTAGATCTGTAACTGTGGGGTTTTATTACACGCGATGAAAGTATACAGATACTACCTGCGTATAGTCGTACTTTTCTCTTACCGCTTAAAGAAACTTCATAGGTAAACTTTCGAAATGCGATATTTTAACCACTGTCACGATTAGGTTTCTCCTTTAATACACTTCAAATGATAAAAGTAAAAAGATAGCGGCATAGAATATAGTTTTTTTAAAATCCTTTATGGGAAAACTTCGTATTTCCAGAACATTTATTTACCGAGACGCGCGTTTACGCGCATACAACGATTTCACAGAAAACGTTTCAGTACATAGGAGCCTTAAGAGCCTTGCACTTAGGAGCCTTAACTGGCGCCCTTGTAGCATACGTGTAGTAATTCACTGTGAACTGTCTTTAACGTGGTTAGGAAACAATCCGAGGAAAACCAACTCCAGGAGAATTTTTATGATTCATCTTGAGATCCCAGAAAAGCTGAAAGCTGTTCGCGGTGAAGTGTCCACTTTTAAACCAACTATTTGAAATGAAGTTACTGCCTAGTTGTAACTACCCACAATCGACAGCACACACTTGTTTGGAGCAACGGCGTCCCCAGCGAAAATGACGCGAGGTGCAAGAACTATAGCGAGGTACTTCACTTCCAAACTAAGTCAAATCTTATTCTATAAGTAGGGATAGGAGAAATTCGTGAGTTCAATGACCTGTAGGCTAGACTCCACAGTAATGTGTATACTAGAGCCCAGATGTCTGTTCATTGGGTGCTGCCCCATAGAGTAGCCAGTGTTACTTCACACCTGGCAGTATGACACTCGCTACTTGTTCCCTGGCACGTCTGTTATTGGCTCAGAGTCGTCCAGTGCGTGTCTAATAAACTGCGTTCCAATTGAAAAGTCAACTTTAGTGTACACGTGTTTGACGTCTATCTTGCCCTGAAATGAACTAGCGAAAAATTCCTATCCCTACCTATAAGTCAAAATGTTAATTGAATGTTACCTTTTGGAACACTACTCACATAGAGGCAGGAATTTTCCCAATGCCAAACTGTACCGTAAGAAAAATCCTAATCTGAGTAGAATAAACCTTAACAGAACTTTCTAAAAACCTCACGCAACCGTGACTATCCTATATAGTCCATTCACCTTTCTACTTGCAGGATATTCCTGCGCCCCTTGAAAACCAAGTTTAACGGACTATAGAAAATTACACCAGCGTGACGATGCACCACATTCGTGCACATTCTGTTTAATATATTTTGCGTAAGAACTATTTCTTACTAGGCATTACCAACACACTTATTTTCTCTCTGTTTTTATTCGTGTTAACTATAGTTGGAATAGTATAATTTACATATAAAATATAAGTAAATGTTCAATTTAAACAAAAATAAGAAACTTTTATGTTAACAGAAGTATAAAACGCTTGCGATACAAGACATATTTAGGAAACAATTAAATACGTCATACATAGTGTGATTTTTCAAAGGTTTTATTCAAAATGTACAGCTGAAGTGGATGGAGAAGTACGTATAGATAGAGATGATGGTTTATCGCCACGGAAAAAGTAGACTGTTTGCTAGGATTCATAGTACTGTACACATGTCCGACAGTTTTCTTTACTTATTGGCTGTCATGCATGTATGAAGCTACTACCCCAGTTCACTGGGCCAATAAGGATTCTGATACTATAAGGCAGCATGTTTGTGATTAGTCTTCAAACAACTTAGCCGAGTCAAAACCTTATTAATCTAATTACGAAATAATAAACTAGTTAGAGTGTTATAGAAGATAAAGTGACTCAAAAATTTTTCGCGATTTCCCATCATCTCTACGTATAACTAGGGGTAGCGAAATTTCGCGAAAAGTTTTCTTTAACACAAGTTATACTTTAAAACGTTGTAGAGTCGTGTACCTATTTTGATTGGCTGGATTTCCTTTTTGACACGTTTTAACTGTCTGCACACGAATCACGTAGCAGCCGTCCAGATGTTGCCAAATAAGAAAACTACTTTACAAGCAGAGCAACAAAGACAATAGACAAACTGTTGTTGGCTGTTTATGCTAATGAAGTCTACCGTGTACTCATATTGTTTCGCGGAAAATCACTAGCTCTACGTATAACACATCTGAGGCACAGAATGGAAGGGAAAGTTAATTTTGGTAAGGGAAGTTGACTGATGCATGCAGAGGAAAGAGTAGAGATGCTATAAAATAAATGCGCTTAGTGCACACCGTGTACCAAGAGGGGGGGGGGGGCGAAGCAGAGAACACATGATATTCGAGCGATAACCACTTACCAACTACCATTATTGAAAACTTGTTTTGCACCTACACGTCTGTCAGAAATACATTGCTCGGATTCACTTTTTTTGTTTGATTTTTCGACTCACTTTCTGTAACCAAATCTTAGAAGAATTATTCGCATACGTTACAAAATAAAACGAAATATTGTCTTATAAAAGCTTAGAGCTGGAAAGGTTCCTTAACGGTCAATTCAAAGTGCATAAGAGACGTCTGCATAGAACGTTTACAAACATGTGTAGTTCATAGTGAACGTATTCGGATCTTGTTTAACCTATAACATACGGCTAGAAATTAACTTTACATTAGTGAAGTAGTGATATATTAGCAAATAATATTTAGTTTTATTTGCATCCTTATTCTACCAGTACTTACTACACAGGACTTACTACACAGGACTTACTACACAGGACTTACTACACAGTACTTACTACACAGTACTTACTACACAGGACTTACTACACAGTACTTACTACACAGTACTTACTACACATTACTTACTACACAGTACTTACTACACAGTACTTACTACACAGTACTTACTACACAGGACTTACTACACAGTACTTACTACACAGTACTTACTACACAGTACTTACTACACAGGACTTACTACACAGGACTTACTACACAGTACTTACTACACAGTACTTACTACACAGTACTTACTACACAGTACTTACTACACAGTACTTACTACACATGACTTACTACACAGTACTTACTACACAGTACTTACTACACAGTACTTACTACACAGTACTTACTACACAGGACTTACTACACAGGACTTACTACACAGGACTTACTACACAGGACTTACTACACAGTACTTACTACACAGGACTTACTACACAGTACTTACTACACAGTACTTACTACACAGTACTATCAATAATTCAAAACAAAATTAAAATAAAACTAAAGATAACATAAAATATAGAGTTATTTTTTAAATGAGCAAAAAAAAAAATAACATGCACTTTAAATTTTTTAATTTTTAAATTAAATAAATGCACTAAAATACTTCCTGGTCTTTTTCCTCTTTCAATTATATTGGTTGAAAGTTTCACGTACGTGACATGATATCAAACATCGTCATTCCCTACACGTCTGCACGTCGAAGTTGTTCCTATAATATACGTACAAGATGGCCATGAAAAGTTCCTTAACCCTTTGAGGAGTATGCACGTATATACTCGGGACTACGTTTATATTGAAATTTTATTTCCTCTTGAAGACAAAACTCACACTATTATAGTTTTACTATTTCGCTAGACTTTATCGGAATTCAAGTAAAAAATGACAACTAGTCAACATTTCAGTTTGTAAGAATAAAACTGTCCTTTTTAACAATTTTGCAAACGAACACGATGGATTGTAAAACTTGTTACTTCTATCGCGATACATTAATTGGTATACAACCAACGCGTGACTTCATTGGTCGACGGCCAGCCAATAATAAACGTTGCCGAGTACACTAGGCGTGTCCGGTGTAGCCAGGACCAATAATAGAATAGTAAGAGGAAATACAGAGACCAACCAAAATAATATTGTTGTAGTGTAGAATATAGGCAGCTCACTTCAAAATTGTCCTCAGTGATATAGGCCGTTAAGCCATGCTTAAGATGTACTTGTATACACGTCGTGTATTCCCTCACTTTATTTAAAATTAACATTGCCATGGGCCTCGTCACCTCATTCATGCTTCAGTCAAATGAAAACATTGAAGTTATTATAAAAGTAAATATATCACAAATCTGCTCATTTCTACACTTCTATAAAAAAAAATAATAAAAAAAAAACCCAGCAAGCGAAAGAAATAATTTTAATTATCATAAATGGTTACCTAAACCTTTTTATTCGACGATAATATATGGAAATACTTTCCCCTCCATCGTTACTTTACTCGGCGAATGTCACTCAGTGCGGCCATTAAAATATATGCATGCAGGGGCAGTGACTTATCTTAAAGGCTCATTTCTAAAGTGCTCACTTTAAAGTGAACAGCCTTTAGTAAATTTATACCGTCTTCAAAGGAATAAAAATACCTCCTTTCACTGTTCTAAAGCTGTTCACGAAAAAGTGAGCACTTTTGAAATCAATCTTAGAAAAATGTAATTGCCCCTACCTGCATATATTTTAACGGGCGCACTGAGTAACATGCGCCCGGTAAAGTTGGTAACGATGAATGGAAAATAGTTCCATATGTTAACGTCGAACAAAAATTGCTAGGTAACCATTTGTGACAATTTAAATTATTTATTACGCTTTCTGTTTTACTTTACATCTCAGTGTGTAAAAATTAGCAGATTTATAAAATGTTCACTTTTCTAATAATTTTACAGTATCACTTGACAGACGCATGAATAAAGTGATGAGACCCATGGCAATGTTAATTTTACATAAGATGAAAGAACACACAATGTGCATACAAGTAGATACTAAGCAAGGCTTTCAAAAGTGCTCATTTTACCTCGAACAGCCTATATCATAGATCACTCAGTACCTTGTTCATTAGTTGTAAGAAAAATGTTGAACACAGGTACAGCGTCTACCAAAAATGACGTAATAGCAACACATGAACTCGGACGTTAACACCTCAACTAGTTATCCCGAGTACACTAGTTCAAGGCTGACATGTTGTTGAACGGCTGAAGTCATGATCGGTGCTGTACAAAGTCAGATACGGGCATCGCATTTCACTGGTGTCAATGCTATTGGTTGCTGTCGACACACTAACTATTTTACAATTGGTTGCTGCTTCCGCCAAGGTCTTACTGAAACCATTTCGATAGGTTCCAAAGTGTCAGTTTGTTGAAATAAATTTGTAAGTTCATTTCAAGCCATGTATTCACCGTTTCGCAACTCCTGAAATGAAAAGTTATATATGTGTAGTCCATTACCGACTGGAAGAGACTTTTGAAAACGAACCTTTGAAGAATCAACCTAGATGTAATATGTCAACCTATTTTTCAATAACCTGTATTCCACAACTATATAACACTGAGATTAACTTCAGAGTATTGTATTAATGAATAAATTAAACTTTACCTTAGTATCTTCTATGACTTTTCATATTTATTTTGTATTAAATATGTATTAACAACAGCGAAAGCAGCGATGTGTTGGCAATTGCTAGTAAGAAATAGTTCACAGATAAATATTGTTTTAACCTAGTTTTTTGGTATGCTATGTGTAAATCAAACGTAGCCTATTGAAATATTTAGATAGCCCCGATGGCAACATATTTAAATGCTACAGTTTAAAATAACATCGCAAAATATCGTGCGTAGGCCCCAGTGACACTGTGTTTGTTTTATCGATTGAGGAAGCAACTGTCGGCTGGGCGAGGCATGTCACTCTCTCTCTCTCTCACACACTTTTTCTCTCTCACACTCGGGAAGTTTCGCGTCGTTAAGTAGGAAATAAAATATACATGTTTAAAATGTAAGCATATTTAATACTTATTACAGCAAAATAATGATTCTTAAATCTGTAATTTACAACTGACAAGAGATTGTAATGTTTGAATACTTATTTAAATATATTTAGAAATGATGGCGGGACAGTTAGGCCTACCATCTGAAGTTGGTAGACATGGCGAGTCATGACATGGCATGTTGCTTTTTGCCAAACGAAGCGTAATATATTCCTACTCCGAAAAATACTTCAAATTACCACATCACGTTTGTACACGATGTTATGTTTTTTTAAACCGACCTAGGCAAGTTACGATGTTGTGATAGATCAGTGTATACACGCCAGTAATAAATATACTGTGATGTGTGTTTCGTTAACCGTTGCGTGTGAAACAGCGTATCGTGGCTGCATCATAGTAGTTACGCTGGCCCAGTGTGTGTGTGAGCGTGATTTCAAATATTTGATGTGCACTATTTATAAGTTTTAACTGTGAACTGTTTTTATGACGAAGTAAATTATTTACATCCACGTCTGTTTATTTATGACAATGTTGTACCTCTTCCCTAGGTATTTGAAACACAGTCGTGTAACGTGATTTGCCACAAAACAGAATACTAAGCCCAGCCCAATAAATTTCAATAAACCTAATAAACAGTAAGTAGCAATACATATAAATATGAGCGGAATAAAAGTTACCGTAGGCTTATTTGTGTGCATGTTCGCCGCTATCTTCTAAGTTTGTATGATAAATAATAAGTGACACAAGTTTGCGTGCTTGAATTTAATGTGTCTTTTTCATTTGACTAACTGTCCCTTCGTTTTAGTATTTATTCCAACTGAGACCGTCCTATTAAAGAAATAACCCAATACATATCAATAACAAAAATATAAATACTTCAGTTCTTTACCTCGCAGTTGTAACAGTGTTAAACACAGTCGCGGCAAAATATTAACGTGCATTACATGTATTGTGCTATGTTGTAGAAAAAAAAATATGTTAATGTAAAATAACCGTAAGAACTATCGTCAAATGGGGCATATTTGAAACTTCATAAAACTGACCTAAATAATGATAGAGGCCTAAACTGTGAATATTCGTACGGAATGGTTTTTGGAATATGACAGAATTCTTCGTAAAGCTTTAAACAGTAAACAACACATTTGAAAGGCATAAAAGTAGAAGTCACATTTCAATGTTTTTGTTTAGGTGTAATGCAAGTACACGAACACATGTACACACACAACGGAATGAAAACATTGATTTTGACATATACTGCATGGCAGTCACGTGGCAATGTTTGTTTACATTTGGCGGAAGGATACGGAACCGGCCTGTAAGTAGATATTTAGCAGGGCTCCGAGTAAGTTTCTTCCAGTGGGGAATGAACTATATGTTAAGGTGTTAATGTGTGAACGGACAAGTTATGTATGTGGGTGCAGCAGGTTTTATTAGAGAACAAATATTAACTCTTACATAACCAGTGTGGACAATTACATGTCGCACATAAAGGTTATATTTGAGCGGTACAGTACTCTGCAAGGATCAGTACCCAATGGTTTCCCCTGCGGGTAACTGATTCCATAACCGTGTAACTACTCTGCGTTATGATTGGTTCATATCACTGATCACCGAACACAGAGTATTAGTTATGATAATGAGACAAGGCCTTTGCCGGGGCCACGGTGGCTGAGCGATTAGCCCGCTCACATCCCACCAACGCGAACTGGGTTCAATCACCGGCCGGTCACCGGATTTTCGCAAGTGGGAATTGTGCCGGACGATACAGTTTGGTCGGCGGGTTTTCTCAGGGTTATCCCATTTCCCCCGCCCCTTCATTCCGGCGCTGCTCCGTATTCACTTCAATAACCCTCATCAGCTCTCAAGACCTCGCTGTTAAGAGCCGCCCAAATCTCTTCACTCACTCAAGTCCTTTGCCAATTTAAGTACAGCACATAACAAAATATTTATTATTTGCAACACCATAAACAATAAATAAATGTGGTAATGAAAGGGTTAAAAATTCGTTGCACATATAGTATATGGACATTACGTTGAAGTTTTAATTGCACCATACAAATTTTTCAAGTAAATCAAGATATCGCAGTGACTGTAATAGCTAAGTGTATCACAGTGTCCGGGTCACACAAGAATACTCTAAACCCGAATAAGTGATATAAATCAGTGAAATAACATTCACTGAAAGTCAGTTTATAAGCTACTGCTGACTGACAAACTTAGGAAATGAACTGGGAACGAGTGACTAATGACAGTGGATTTCTCGACATTCTGTGGGAATCATTTCACTGGACCAATGAGGATTCTGATACTATAAGGCAGGACGTTCGCAAACAACTTGGCCTAGTCAAATCCATGTTCATATAATCATGAAATAATAAACTAGTTAAGAGTGTTATACAAGATAGGTTGGCTCAAAAAAAAATTCCACTGTTTTCCAACATCTCTATTAATTAGTTATCAGTTGCTTAAATTGTCCCTATTTTCGCTGATTTCGCTAAATTCTCCCAGTTTCAGATTTAGAAAGAATATAATGTTTGGCTGGTGAACAAAGAAGGAAGATGTGTAGCAGACTGGACGGCGCGATGCAGTAAGCTGTTGTGTAGCAGATCAATAGTGGGCGGCAGACTCGCGCTAAGTCGTACAGTAAACACAGCATTACATTGCGCTCACGGCGTGTTCACTGCTACCGTTCTACACTACATTCACTGTGATCTGAGTAGCCCTTATCATTTCTCTCGTTCTACACTACATTCACGGTTAGCTGACTAGCCCTGATCACTCCTCCCGTTCTGCACTACGTTCACGGTTAGCTGACTATCCGTGATCACTGCTCCCGTTCTACACTACATTCACGGTTACTTACGACGTTTCTCATGTCCTGCTAATTTTTTATTTTCTGTCAGTTACACCATCACGCATATTGAATCACATTTAGAGGGGATGGAAAATCGCGAAAAATTTTTGAGCCAACATTATTTCTGTATCACTCTAACTAGATTATTCGTTCATTAATGCACGAACAAAGATTTGACCAGGCTAAGTTGTTTCCAGACCAATCACGAACATGCTGCCTTATAGTATCAGAATCCTCATTGGCCCAGTGAAATGGGGTAGTAGCTTTATACATACATGGCAGCCAATAGGGAAAGAAAACTGCCGGACATGTGTACAGTATGTTGAATCCTAGCAAACAATCAACTTTCCCTGTGATAAACTATCAACTCTAACCCCTTAACGGGCACGTTAATTTTTCAGTCCAGATGTTGCAAAAGAGGAATTTTTTTGTGTAAACTGTACCAACAAATTCCTTATAACAGCTGACAACTTGTAGCCAATGGAATAAAATTTCAGTATGTTCTTGGCACAAGAAACAACAAATGATGAAATATCTGGTATGTCTGTAGCAGCCAGTGGCATATCCCAAGGGAACTCGCCGTCTGTATTGCTGCTAGCTTCAGGACGCAGTACAACACCGACCATCAGTTTACCTCCCATGCAACATATCAGATGTGAACGACTATACTCGGGATAATATGTCAAGGGGCTAATCATACTGCATTATTTTTTGTTTGTCATTGACTTATTCAAAATAACAGGTTCTATGGCTTTATGGCTTTTGCCATGTATTGAGGCTCCGCGGAACGGATGTATATATAAATTAATAAATAAACAAAGACTAACAAGTCTGGAAAATTACACCAAAGAGACAACGCGCCGCATTCGTGTGTAGTTTCTTTGATAATATTTTGCATGATAACTGTTCCTTAATACGTGTTACCAAATCACATATTTCATCTAGGTTTTATTACAATTGATTTCCAATGAAATATTAAAATTTTTATAAAGAAAATGTAACTAAGAGTAAATTCAAACAAAAATAAAATCCTTTTATGATAATAGAAGTATAAATAACTTGCGAGACATTATATATTTAATTATCAACGAAACATGATATGCGTAGGGTGATTTTTCAAATGTTTTATTCAAAAAGCGTGCAGATTCTGTGAATAGACTGAACTTTCCTTGCCAGTTACCTTGTTTACTCTTCTGTTCGCAGAGAAATTAATCGTGTGTACAGGTCCGTGGATGTCGCAAATTCGTTCTGTGGCTGGTCAGTCTGCAAGAAACGTATTCTCTAGTGTTACTTTGATAGAACATTCCAAAATCTATACAAATATATTGAAGCCCATCTATAGATTATCACCAAGAACAACTACTTTGCAACTTGATTTGAAAAATATAAATTGCATCTGTAAATTTCTGTTGCTTGCTACCAATCGGTGAACTAGGGGAAGGAGAGAACACACATGCACTGGAACAAACAGAAAACAAAAATATTAATATATCCTGATAAATCACCCAACCTGAATAAACACTTGAGAAATCCTTTTAAATAATGTAAACTGACTCCCTGAATAAAGCAGGCACCATTAAAACATTAAAAGTAAAGTACGCCTTATGATTCACTAAAAAGTACAACATGGAATACTAATTTCAAGAATACTATTGGAAGGAGCAAAAACCCTCATTACACTTACCCATGAACATAAAACCACGCCATAAATGCGTTAACCGTGTTACTAGTCTAGCTCATTATTGGTCCATATAACTGTAGCCGAACATAAAGTCTACAGCTCATTGGTACGGACAGCTGATTTTCGAGCAAATATCTCACGACCAGTTATATTTCATAGCAGCTTAGGTCAAATGCACTTTCGTGATTGGATGGTTTCCGTATTACGCGCCTACGGTGTCTGCCCGCGAATCATAGACGTACAGTATTGACGTAACCTGATACTGGTTGGCCAGCCGAGTAGGGAAATGTCTTCTCACAGACACACGCCGCCAATAAGATAAATAAAACTGCTTGTACGTCCGTTTGCCATCGACATCTAGCTTGCGCGGAAATGTTTTCGCCAAATTCGGGTGTCCCTACTCATTCATTGACTGAGAGTATGACAAGTGAAATAATCGCGCATCACAAAATTTGTTTGTTTGCAGCAACTCAAACCGTAAATTTAAGTGTATCTGAAAGGGTTAAGGGCAGCCACCGCCTGTGTCGAGGTACCTTACGAGTGCCGTGCCATGAAGTTGCTTGGAGGGGGGGGGGAGGTCGGTAAGGGCGACATAGGCATGCGCATCACATGCCTCATCGTCTCTATGCGCGAGGCGGGCAGCTAGCGCGCATTCTGTACGTCTGAAACTTCGCCTTTTGAGATTCTCAACGGTGATTCTATCGTTTTATCTTGTAAAAATAAAGACGAAAGTGTGTGGAGTAGCCTGTTGCAGAAATGTCATACCGGAAATCGGGGATACTTTCTACATGGCAAACATTACCTGGGTAGGTAACATTACAATTATTAAAATACTTATTTACAGTTGTGTGTTTCTTTACCAAATGCCACACCAAAACAGTACTTAAAACTGACTGAGAAATACTCGGTTTACTCTCTTTCACTTTAAGAAAATATACATTAAACACGGAAAGAATAAACAGAAACAACCTTACGGAAGCGAAGTTCCAGTGAAATAAATAAACAACTGATTAGACTTGAGCTGGAAACTGGAGAACAATGACCCTGCAGGGAAATTTTTGTTTGCAAGTTGGCCTATACAGGTGTTTTGTTATCATAGTTCAAGCTCCATTCGGCTCTTGTCTTCAGAGTGATGTTATTTTACGCTAATATACTGTAACTTTGTAAACGTCGTAATTTGTTTGTACTTTAATGACTACGAAACGTATATTTATCACAGTATAGGTTTTTGCAGGTGGATGTCGCGTTGGCAGTACAAGATTAGTAAAATTCCCATTGAAACAGACAAATTAATTAACACATTCTGGACTACGCTCGAGCTAAGTTCGAGCAACGCCAATTAAAAAATTTCTGCACCGTTGAAATTAAACTTGCGTGGTTATAGAGCCATTGTTCCGCTGGTATTTAATAGGATCATACAAGAACAATACAGCACAGCAGCTATAGTTTTCCTGTAAAAATATATATTTGTTGTTATACCCTTATAAAAGGATACGATTGACTGTAAACTTTGACAGTAAGCGACTTTTGATTGGAGCATATCAGCTCTGCGACCACAGTGACTGATGTCTAGTCAATTATGAACGTTTTGTGGTGTGGACCAATAGAAGAGTAGTGAGCGGGAATACAGGAACCAACACAATATATATTCCTGCAGTGGTGTGTACAGGTGATTCACTTCTAGCTTGTCTTCAACTATAGTAAACAAGTGTAGAGGCATGCAAAATTCGCGTTATTATTTGGAGACAGACTAGACTTCAAAATCTTGTGATTTTGCATTGTCTTTGTCACAGAACGATAGTTTGTTCGGACACGCCCAGGACGGCTCTGAGCCAATAGGAAATCATTAACGAGAGGCTCACCCAATCACTTCCAACCGAGTCGAAATTAAAAATGTGTTGTCACTGCTGCAGAAGCCAATAAACAAGACGCACCGACTCAAAAGTGTACAAGATGGTGAATTTTAGCTTGCCGCCAGAAAATAACGCGAATTTTGCATGTCCCTAAACGTGTGCAGTCCCGAATGTGTTAATCCTTTATCCCTAGACATGTTGCAGAACTGCGCACGGATAATTGGAGGTTAGTAATAACTTAGATATTTTCGTGAAAAAAAAAAAAAAAAAAAACCGGTTGTCTCTTCTTACTAAATATATTTCAGAACTAAGAAATCTTCGCAAACGTAAATATCTGCTCGTCATCCACTGGCAACGCGACAATGATCTCGTGGCATGAACGAGAATTCAGATTTTTGGTGATAAAATTGTTATGACAAACCTGATAATTTAGTTTTGTTTGTATTTTCCCGTTTCGAAACCCAGGTTAAAGGAATTTTATATTCTGCATCTTGGCTCTATGTGCCCAACCATATGAATTACATAACATTACATATCAATATTATAACCAAATATCACGTTGACAAAATTGCATACAATGTTCTTATTTTAGTGGGAATTAAAAAAAGCGAAGCTGTCGACTTGAGCTACAACGACCAACAGTAGACCGCATTTACATAGTCTATTTTCAAGTCGGCAGATTTAGACTGCCGGAAAAAAATATCATTGATCCATCATAAATCGTCGGCTCAGAAAGTTAGAGTTAGATGTTCGTTAAGAGAGGAAAGAAAATTTCGCTGGTTCCATGATATATAGGACAGATTCAGCTGTTTGTTCTGTAGCTACGTAATTTCTATTGTCTGCTCGCAGTATCTTTACACTTTTAGATTCAAACCTATGAGAAATCACACTGTGTATGACGTGTTTGATTGTTTCCTAAATATTCCACATGTGTCACAAGCGTTATGTAGCTACTTCTTTTAACATTAGAGTATCTTATATTAGGTTACATCGAACTTGTACTTATATTGTTTCTATATTAGAACATTTAATTTGTAATTAAAATGAATAAAAAAGAGAAAGCAGGTGTGTTGTTTAGTTCAAAATATTACTGAACAGAGTGCGCACAAATGTGCTGCGTTTTCCCTTTGATGAAACTGTCTAGACTTACTGCAGTTTTTGTTGCACGAGGCAGGGCTTCTGAAATGTTGGAAGTAATCATGAATGGTGTAGAGCCTCAGTCCATGTACCACGTGACTCGGAAGTGTCTTCTGCACTGCGATACAAACACCAAAAAAGAAACTGAGATATAATCTACATACATGTACTCCCTCAAGTGAATTATCGAAATTCCCAGCATCTTTCTCGTTTAACGCCAGTCAGTAATAAGGAGTATCGGTAATTTGTAACCCGGCGCCCTCTATCAACATGTTACTAAGCCCATTCCTCACACAGTAACGAGACAAAATGTGTTTTGTTGTAGAGCTGCTGTTATGGGCGAACATCAAAACGCAAGCGTTTATAGCTCTTTACTGAGGGTCAATAAAACTTGCTGTGTGTACTCCCCGCTATCGACCAACCGCAGTGGTTGAGAAGTAGCCTGTCTAGCAGGCGCGGTAAGTATATATCTAGTATAAACAATTATTGACCTACCAGTATGTTTTCTGAGGCTACAACGAAGTGTTTACAATGGCGTACGTGCGTAATTGTTTAAAAAATTTAACATTCTTAGTCGAAGTCAGTGGGGGAGAGCTTTTTGGGCTGGGTAATTGGAGATCCATTAACATCTCTGACTGGGGAAAATAATCAGTTTCACGTTTTTGTTTAATATCTAGGTAGCAATTTCTCAAGGAAAGGATAACTGCAGTGACAGGGATCCTAATAGTAAGAACAATAGAGCAGAGCTGCCACCAGCCCTGAAGCTGAAATCCTGGTTCCTGTATATAAAAATCCTGTACAATCCTGAAATCATTGGGTCAAATCCTGTAAAATCCTTGGAATTAAAACAAATTGCAAATTACAGAAAAAAAGTGGATATGAAAGACGTTTACATATTTAATGTAGTTGTTTTGGTTTGGAGTGTACAAGCCATGTTAGTTCTTTTCTCCACTCTCACTTATACTTTCGTTTATAAGACTCTATCGGCGATCATTTTGGTTTCCTCACCATTGTGATATTAATGCCAACCGCAAAAAACCAGTCACCAAATTCCGATTGCATGCGTAAAAACCGGCAATTCGTGGCAAAGGTTCTTTTCAATAATGACCTTGGCCTTTGCATGTGATCATACAGCCAGGAACAGAAATATAACTGTATAGCTGCGCCAGTGAATATTTAAGCAAGATATTTTGGACATGTACTATTGAAGCAATGATGGCGTATGTACAAAATATTTCGCTTAATTATCCACCTCCATTATAAGTAGAAGTAGTGATTTTTCGCGAAAAACTATGAGAACACGGTAGACTTCAATACTATTAGCACCCAACATCAGTTTGTCCATTAACAATTGGTTGCTATCTGCTTGAGGTAGCGTTTTCATATTTGACCGGGCCACTCGAAATTCGGCAACATCGGCATGGCTCCTACGTGATTCGTGTGCAGACAGTTAACACTTGTCAAAAAGTAATTTAGCCAATAAAGATAGATAAACGACCCCACAGTGTTTTGTAATATATCTTGTCTTGACTTGATTCTTTCAAACAAATACATCTGTGAAACTGACACACATCGCTGTGGGCGCTAGTATCGCCACTTTGAGCAAGTGTTAAAAAAAAATATATATATATATTGGGTTTGGATTTTTCTTCTAGAGTGTCAAAACCGTTAAAACGGCAGGCCTGCAAATACTCACATTTGGGAGGATATCCGGTCCGCGCTTCCAACTCCTTATTCTGGCTTTCCCAAGGTTACCTGAGGTCACTCTACAGGTGAATGATGGCGTGGCTCCTCATTATTCCTTCCTCACCTCCCTGCTTCTCTGAGCAAATTACTCCGTCTATAATGACCTCGCTGGAGAGGAGACGCTAAGCCCTACCTACCTACTAAAGCCTGTTCACGGTTTACTGAGCACTTTTGAAATCAGATTTTGAAAAACGTCACAACCCCAAGCTGCATCTATTTTAACCCCTTAACGTACACACTAACCCTTTGGGGACTGTACGAGTTTAGTATTACTGAGCACAAGTCTGAACTGAGCTGCCTATATTCTACACTACAGCAATATCATTTTGGTTTGTCACTATATTTCCACTTACCATTGTCCTATTGGTCCTGACTACACCGGACACGCCTACTGTACTCTGCTACGTTTATTATTGGCTGGCCGTAGACCAATGAAGTCACGCGTTGGCTGTGTACCAATTAATGTATCGCGATTGAAGTAACAAGTTTTACAATCCATCGCGTTCATAAAAAATAACAGTATTATTCTCACAAACTGAAATGTTGACTGGTTGTAATTTTTTACTTAGATTCCAGTAAAGTCCAGCGAAACAGTAAAACTATAAATGTGTGAACTTTGTCTTCAAGAGCAAATAAATTTACACATAAACTTAGCCCCGAGTATGTACGTGCATGCTCCTCGAAGGGTTAATGTTTCGTTTCAAATGCTGCAAAAGAAGATTTTTGACGTGAGCTGTACTTTCAAATAGCTTACAATAGCTGCCATTTTGGAACCTATGGAAAGGGCTTCGGTAGATACATTGCACAGTAAACCACCAATAAATTATAAAATAGTCGATGTGTCACCAACAACCAATAGCTTTGGCCAAGTGAAAGGCAATGCCGGCATTGGAGCTCCCTTCTGGCCCTGTACAGCTCCGACCGTAATATCACCTCCGCAACATTTCAGACGTGAACAAGTATACTTGGCGTGATATTTTAAACCTTTGAGAAGTATGCACCTACATACACGGGCCCATGTCTATATGAATATTTCTTTGCTCTCGAAGACAAAACTCGCACTTTTAAAGTTTCACTATAACGCTGGATTTTATCGAAATCTAAGCAAAAAATTATGACTAGTCAACATTTCAGTTCATGATAGTAAAATTGTTCTTTTTAATAATTCCTCACATGAACACGATATACTGTAAAACCTGTGACTTCTGTCGCAACACATTAATTAGCGCACAGTCAACGCGTGACTTCATTGGCCGAGGACCAGCCAATGATAAACGTTGCAGAGTAGACTAAGCGTGTGCGGTGTAGCCAGGACCAATAGTACGATGGTAAGTGGAAATGCAGAAACCAACACTACAGAAACTGCTGTAGTGGAGGATATAGGCAGCTAATCTCAACCTTCCTCAAAGGGTTTAGGGGTAAACGGGCACACTCGCCATAATGTGCCTAGCAAAGTTGGTAACGACGAAGGGAAAGTTGTTCCATGTCTTAAAGTTGAATTTAAAGTGTTAGATAAACATATGTGAATACTGAAACGGTTGCTTTGGCTTTTTTTTAAAAACACTTTGAGATGTACACACATTTACCGGGATTCAAGACAAATTAGACTTGGGTCACCTATATCAAGCACTACAGAAATACATTTTCTAACTACTGTCCTACTGGCACACAAGACGCCAGACTTGTTCAGGTGTTTGTATAACGTACATTACTGGCTGCTATACAGCCAATGGGGCGCCGAGTTACGTTTGCCCTAATCAAATGTCCTGAAAGGCTTCGGTGTCAATCGCGACCTTTCGAGATGTTACAAAAAAAAACATTTTTGTAGTCAAGAGAATTATGGTCGCTGGCCTGCGGTGTTCTTGTAAGACGGTGTTAAAAAATAGCGGAACAGTGAATCTATAGTCCATTCCCCACTGGAAGAAACCTTCTCGGAACACTGCTAAGTATCTGCTTGCAGGCCCGTTTCGTATCCTTCCGTCAAATGTAAACAAACATTGCCATGTGACTGCCATGTAGTATCTGTCTAAATCAATGTCTACATTCCATTGTGTGTGTACATATGCTGGTATACTTTCGCTACACCTGAACATAAACATTGAAATGTGATTTCTACATTTATATATGTAAAATGTGATGTTTACTGTTTAAAGCTTTTCAAGGAATTCTGTCATATACCAAAAACCTTTCAGTACGAATATTCACAGTTTAGGCCTCTAACATTATTTAGGTCAGCTTTGTGAAGTTTTAAAAATGCCTGAATTGACGATAGTTCTTATGGTTATTTTACATTATCATATTAGTTTTTCACGACATAGCGCATTACGTGTAATGCACGTTAATATTTTGCCGTGACTGTGTTTAACAATGTTACAACTGCGAGGTAAAGAACTGTAGTATTTATTATTTTGTTATTGAAATGTGTTGGGTTATTTCTTTAATAGAACGGCCTCAGTTGGAATAAATATTAAAACGAAGGAACAACCTGTCAAATGAAAAAGACACATTAGATTCAAGCACGCAAATCGTGTTGCTTATTTTTTGTCATACAAACTTAAAAGATAGCGGCGAACATGCACACAATTAAGCCTACAGTAACTTCTATTCCGCTCATATTTATATGTATTACTTCTTACTGTTTATTAGGTTTATTGAAATTTATCGAGCTGGGCTTAGTATTTTGTTGGGACTGTGGCAAGTCACGTTACACGACAGTGTTTCAAATACCCAGTATGATTTACGCTTCGTTTGGCAAAAAGCAACACGCCATGTCATGGCTCGCCACGTCTGCCAACTTCAAATTATAAGCCTAACTGTCCCACCATTGTATCTAAATATGCTAAAATAGGTATTCAAACATTAAAATCAATTTTCAGTTGTAAATTACAAATTCAAAAACCATTATTTTGCTGTAATATGTATGAAATATGCTACAATTGAAAACTTGTATAATTAATGTCTAACTTACTAGCGAAGCGAAACTTTCCGAGTATGAGAGAGACAAAGAAAGAGAGAGCGCGACAAGCCTCGCCCAGTAGACAGTTGTTTCCATGCTAGATAAAACAAACCGTGCCACTACGGCCTACGCACGATATTTTGCGCTTCCTAAATATTTAAATATTTCAATAGGCTCCGTTTAATTTACAAATAGCATACTAGAAAACTATGTTAATATAGTACTTTAACTGTGAACTATTTCTTACCGGCCGTTGCCAACACGTCGCTGCTCTCGCTGTTGTTAATTCATATTTAATACGAAATAAATATGACAAGTTATAGAAGATATTAAGGTAAAGTTTCATTTTTTCAATAATACAGTACTCTGGTGAAGTTAATCACAGTGTTATATATTTATGGAATACAGGTTATTGGAAAAACAGGTTGACATGTTACGCCTAGAGTGATTTTTCAAATGTTGATTTTCATAATTCGCTCCCAGTCGGGAATGGACTGTATATCCGTGCGAGTTTTGTTATCAAGGGCTACAATGATATCAAACGAAGCAATGATGGAGCTTCATTCTAGCGTAGTCTCCTCAATGTATTGCTTGTTAGATAGCCCTTTGCAGAGTATGCACGTATATAAACGAAGTTACGTTAATATGGAAATGTCTTTGATCTTGAAAAGAAAACTAAAATTTTTATATTTATAGTGTTTCTCTGGACTTCATTGGAATCTAAGTTAAAGGTTACAAATTGTTAATATTTAAGTTAGTAAAAATAAAATGTTTGTTTTCAATAATTTCTCAAATTAACACGTTGGAGTGTAACTTGTTACCACTGTCGCGACTCATTAATTAGTACGCAACCAATGCACGACTTTATTGGCTGACGGCCAGCCAATAATGAACGTTGTGGAGCACAGTAATTGCAGCCAGGGCCAATAGGACTTTGGTAAGTGTAAATACAGGGACCAACACAACTGATGTTGCTTAGTGGAGAACATAGGCAGCTCACTTCAACCTTATCTTCAGTAACAGTAGTTCTGTGCCCTCCTCAAAGGGTTAAAGAATTAGCAACATTTGAGAAATATAACATTTTATAATAATTACTCAGTTTCACTTAACCGTGGCAAAAATAATGTAGCCACGCTCGTGACAACGTTAATTCCACGTTTGCTGGAAGGATATAAACACTGTGCATTCAAGTAGATCTTACACAGGGTTTTCGAGAATGCTCAGTTTACCGTGAACATCATTCACATACCTAATAATGATCACCTTGGTAATGTACCAAAATGTGTTACCACGAAAACATGCGCCCAGTAACGAAAGTAAAACTGCACATGAGGACGCAGAACATACCTTGATTATAACTAGGGATATGAAGATTTCGCGAGTTCAATGACCTATAGGCTAGACTCCACAGCCCTGTGTTCACTCGATCTTAGATATTTGTTTATTGGCTGCTGCTCCATAGAGTAGCCAGTGTTACTACACACCTGGTAGTATGGCACTTGCTGCTTGTTCTCTTTATAGTCTGCTATTGGTTCAGAGTTGTCCAGCGTGTGTATAATAAACTGCGATCCAATTGCAAAGCTGACTTCAGTGGATACATGTCGGAGTCTAGCTTGTCCTGAAATGAACTCGCGAAATTTTCTTATCCCGGTCTATAACTAGGGACCTGCGAAATTAGCGTTATTTTCTGGCATAAAGCTAAACTTCACAGTACTATATAGCCATATACTCGAATCGGCGCCGTTTCCCCATTGGCTGCTGCCCATATGTGTAGTCACTCCCTTTCTGTACGTGATTGCGGCACACGATTGTGAAGTGCGCATTTATTGGCGCAGATGTACCGGGGGCGTGTCACATAAAGCACGGTCCAATGACAAACGCATTGCAAATCAAAAAATGTTTTAAGTTTAAACTATCCTCAAATAATGATGCGAATTTCGCAGGTCTCTACCTAGACCCCTTGTGAGGACCACACACTAACTATTTTCTGTGAATACGTTGTTTGTTCGTATACGCTTATCTTAGTAAAGAATTGCTCTGGGATACGACGTTTTGCCAGAAAACCAGTTTATTCATAAGCAGTTTCAGGTGCTAAATTTTGTATAAGCCTGTAGAAACTGGTGAGTTGTCTATAGTCACGCATGTGGGGACGCGGTTCAGTAGTGGTCACATTGCGTCGCACCCACGCGGTGTCGCATCCTAATTTTCGCTTGTGGGAAACATGTCGGACGATGGCGGGTTTTCCCGGGGATCTCCCGTTTCCCTCGCCCTTGCATTCCGGCGCTGCTCCATACTCACCTCGCTTCACCCTGATTGGCTCTCAAGATCTCGATGTTAAGAGCTGTCCACATCTCTCCACTTCACTTTAGACACGCGTCATACATTTATATTTATTAGTGTGCCATAAAAATATAAGACTGCACACCAGTGGAGCGCCTTGCGCAAAGAGGCGACGAGGCTAGTGGTGAGTGGAGGAAGAGTCGGCCTTAACCCTTTGAGGAGTATGCATGTATATATTGGCGGATACTTTAACATCAAAATGTCTTTGCTCTTCAAGACAAAACTCCCTCTTTTATAGTTTTACTGTTTCGCTGGAGTTTATAGGAACCTAAGTAATATACTACAATTAGGCGAAATTGCAATTTTTATGGTTAAAACGTTTATTTTTAATAATTTCTCAAATGCACACAATGGATTGTGAAACTTGTTACCTCCGTCGCGACACAGTAATTGTTACACAGCCAACACGCGACTGCATTGGTCGACGGCCAGTCAATTATATACGTTGCAAAGTAGAGTAAGCGTATCCGATGTAGAGAGGACCAATAGAATGACGGTAAGTGGAAATACAGAGACCAATACAAGTTATATTGCTGTAGTGGAGAATATAAGCAGCTCACTTAAAAACATGTCATCAGTGCCAGCACATTTGTGCCGTCCTCAAAAGGTTAAACTCGCGCATCATGAGGCTTCGAAGGCGCACAATAGCAGCATGGTGCAGCGAGACTGACAGTATGTGGGGGTATGTGGACATGTTAGCGGGAGGCTACACAACCGACTGACGTCACTACAGACTTCCCTTGCACGAAACACGAACTACGGCGACAAACAAACTAAAGGCTATTCACAATAAAGTGAGCACTTTCGAAATCCTCAGAAAAAGAAATGGCTCCTACCTGCGTATATTTTAACGAGCTCCCTAAGTGACATGTGCCAGTAATATTGATAACGATGGATGGGAAGTAGTTCCATATTTAACGTCGAATAAAAAATTTTTGGTTAACCATTTGTGATGACAAATTATTTCTTTCGCTTTTCTGTTTTTTTTTTTCCTTAATGCATCGAAGTGTAAATATTACCAGATTTGTAAAGTATTTACTTTTGTAATAATTTCGTACATTCACCTGACTGAGGCTTGAATAAAGTGATGAGGCCCGTGATAATGTTAATTTCCCATAAGGTGGAAGCAGACATAACGTGCATACAAGTAGATCTTACGCAGTGCTTTCAAAAGTGCTCATTTTACCGTGAATAGCCTATACCAACACATCTAGTTTCTAAATGTTATGTTTATCACTTATAAATGTAAGATATTATAATTTAAAAATAAAATATAAGTAAACTTTCAATATAATAAGAAATGAGATATTTTTATTTTTACAGAAGTATAAAACGTTTGTGATAAGTAGAGACATGCAAAATTCGCGTTATTATCTGTCATCAGGCTAAACTTCACAGTACTGTGTATACTTGAGCCGAAATCGTATTCCCGTTGGCTTTTGCATAAATGTGAAGTAACTCCCTTTTTGACTGAACTGCCATTGATTGGAGCACAGAGTTGAGAAGCTTCACTTATTAGTGCAGAGTTACCCAGGGCGTATCAAATAAAGTTTGGTCCAATGGCATATATATTGCAAGGTACACGTTTTTGAAGTTTAACGTGTCCTCAAATAATAACGCGAATTTTGCGGTTCTCTAGTGATAAGTGTCATATTTAGGAATTCAACCAAGCATGGTATAAATGCAAATAATTTTTTTTAAAAGCTTGATGAAATCAGGACTAGACTATAGACAGGGGCCTTAAGCTGTGTCCCTCGCATGGTGGTAGGCGTGCGAGGGAGGACGTGGGACGGAGGACGTGGGAAGCGGCAGGCGGTGTTCAACCCCAGGGAGACGCCTGCCAACCAGTAGAGAGGACGAGACGACACCTCCGCCTTACTACAGCACACTACATACTACAGCACACTACATACTACAGCACACTACATACTAAATCACACTACATACTACAACACACTACATACTACAGCACACTACATACTACAACACACTACATACTACAGCACACTACATACTAAATCACACTACATACTACAACACACTACATACTACAGCACACTACATACTACATCAAACTACATATTACAGCACACTACATACCAACGCACACTACATACTACAGCACACTACATACTACAGCACACTACATACTACTGCACACTACATACTTCAGCACACTACATACTTCAGCACACTACATACTACATCAAACTACATATTACAGCACACTACATACCAAAACACACTACATACTACAGCACACTACATACTACAGCACACTACATACTACAGCACACTACATACTACAGCACACTACATACTACAGCACACTACATACTACAGCACACTACAAAAATACAGCACACTACATACTACAGCACACTACATACTTCAGCACACTACATACTTCAGCACACTACATACTACATCAAACTACATATTACAGCACACTACATACCAAAACACACTACATACTACAGCACACTACATACTACAACACACTACATACTACAGCACACTACATACTAAATCACACTACATACTACAACACACTACATACTACAGCACACTACATACTACATCAAACTACATATTACAGCACACTACATACCAACGCACACTACATACTACTGCACACTACATACTACTGCACACTACATACTACTGCACACTACATACTACTGCACACTACATACTTCAGCACACTACATACTACAGCACACTACATACTACAGCACACTACATACTACAGCACACTACATATTACATCAAACTACATATTACAGCACACTACATACCAAAGCACACTACATACTACAGCACACTACATACTACAACACACTACATACTACAGCACACTACATACTACTGCACACTACATACTACTGCACACTACATACTACTGCACACTACATACTACTGCACACTACATACTACATCACACTACATACTAAAGCACATTACATACTACAGCACACTACATACTAAAGCACACTACATACTACAATACACTACATACTACAGCACACTACATACTACAGCACACTACATACTACAACACACTACTTACTTCAGCACACTACATACTACAGCACACTACATTCTACAGCACACTACATACTACATCACACTACATACTACTGCACACTACATACTACTGCACACTACATACTACTGCACACTACATACTACTGCACACTACATACTACAGCACACTACACACTACAGCACACTACATACTACTGCACACTACATACTTCAGCACACTACATACTACAGCACACTACATACTACAGCACACTACATACTACAGCACACTACATATTACATCAAACTACATATTACAGCACACTACATACCAAAGCACACTACATACTACAGCACACTACATACTACAACACACTACATACTACAGCACACTACATACTACTGCACACTACATACTACTGCACACTACATACTACTGCACACTACAAACTACTGCACACTACATACTACAGCACACTACATACTACTGCACACTACATACTACAGCACACTACATACTACAGCACACTACATACTACAGCACACTACATACTACAGCACACTTTATATTACAGCAAACTACATACTACAGCACACTACATACTACTGCACACTACATACTACAACACACTACATACTACAACACACTACATACTACAGCACACTACATACTACAGCACACTACATACTACAGCACACTACATACTACATCAAACTACATATTACAGCACACTACATACCACAGCACACTACATAAACTCACAGCACACTACATAAACTCACAGCACACTACATAAGCTCACAGCACACTACATAAGCTCACAGCACACTAAATATTACAGCACACTACATACTACAGCACACTACATACTACAGCACACTAAATACTACAGCACACTACATACTACAGCACACTACATACTACATCACACTACATACTAAAGCACATTACATACTACAGCACACTACATACTAAAGCACACTACATACTACAATACACTACATACTACAGCACACTACATACTACAGCACACTACATACTACAACACACTACTTACTTCAGCACACTACATACTACAGCACACTACATTCTACAGCACACTACATACTACATCACACTACATACTACCGCACACTACATACTACAGCACACTACATACTACAGCACACTACATACTACATCACACTACATACTACAGCACACTACATATTACAGCAAACTACATACTACAGCACACTACATACTAAAGAACACTACATACTACAGCACACTACATACTACAGCACACTACATAAACTCACAGCACACTACATAAACTCACAGCACACTAAATATTACAGCACACTACATACTACAGCACACTACATAAACTCACAGCACACTAAATATTACAGCACACTACATACTACAGCACACTACATAAACTCACAGCACGAGTGGGGAGATCGAGGTCTTGAGAGCCGATGATGGCGAAGTGAGGTGAGTATGGAGCAGCTCCGGGAATGCAAGGATGAGGGAGACGAAGATCCCCGAGAATACCCACCAATCAGCGGCATCGTTTGGCACGATACCCACGTGCCAAACTCCGGGAGCGACCCCGCCGGGAATCGAACTCGGTTCGCTGGGTGGGAGGCGTGTAGTCTAACCACTGCACCACCGCGGCCCCTATTCAGTTTTCAAGACATCGTTCCTAAGAGCCGCCTAAATATCTTCACTCCACTCTTATCGCACACATTTACGTAAATAAACTGTGTTAATATACAGAAACGTTTAACCCTTCGAGGAGCGCCAGATTGACTTTCTCTGAAGACAAGGTTGAAGTGAGCTGCTTATGTTCTCCACTACAGCAACATCAGTTCTGTTGGTGTCTATACCTACACTTACCTTCGTCCTATTGATCCTGACTGTACTTACTGTACTCCACAACGTTCATTATTGGCTGGCCGTCAGCCAATGAAGTCATGCGTTGATTGTATGCCAATTAATGGGTAGCGACAGAGGTAATAAGTTTTACCGTCCACCGTGTTCATTTGAGAAGTTATTGAAAACAAATATTTTATTTTTACTAACTTAAATATTAACATGCTGTAACCTATATTTTTGTTTCCAACGAAGCCCAGAGAAAAAACTATAAATATAAAAATGTTAGTTTTGTCTTTAAGATCAAAGAAATATCTATATCAACGTAACCTCGTTTAAACACGTGCATACTCCGCAAATGGTTAAACAGTGCAGTGTTTATTGACCGTGTATTGAGCGAACTGACTGGTCAATATGTATTGGAGTGTGAAATGCAAGTGAGTCGAGTAGGTGTAATAAATGTGACGCCAGTCCTTCTTATATATTTTTTCGTGCCTCTCTCTTCCGTGTAATATTTTCCAGGCGATCTTCGTGTGCGAAGTCGTTCAGAAACGTTAGGAACACGAACAAGTATACAGAAATGAAATGGTATTACAGTTAATATGATGTGGACGTAACAATGCGCTGCCCAGTGAACAGGCCTTGTGTCTGATTGGCCACCGCATACTGTGAGAGATTCCCTATTGGCTGGGCTGACTGCTGGTGGGTGAGTTGCCAGGCATTGATTGGTGAACGGTGTTTCCAACCCTGTTAATAGTGGCAGTGAGACTTCATGAGAAGGTTTCCGGGGCAAACTCTAGTTCAAAAACATTATGGTCTTTACAATTCTCAATTGTATGAGTAATGTTTTGGAACGGGTTATTAGTTTTCACGTAAACCGTGTAGCGCCACCGCCATAATTATTGGATTATGAGAAGCAAGATGAAGATAAGCTCAGAAATTACTCTTCACGAAGACAGCATTTTCGAAATAAACATTAGAAAAATTTCACTGCCCCTATACCTGCACATAATATAACGGGCACATTCATTGGCTGCGCCCAGCAAAGTTGGTACAACGACGAAGGGAAATTAGTTCTATGTTATAACGTTGAATTAAAAGTTTAAGGTCAACATTTGTGAATACAGAAAATAATTTCATGCGCTCCCAGATTTTTACACATATAAGTGTAGCAATAATAAAACAATCAAAATTTTTATTTTCCTAATAATTTAAAATTTTCACGTGACAGGTGCAAGAATAAAGTTATCAGTAGGGACACCCGAATTTCGCGAAAACATTCGCGCACGTGCTACATTTGAATACCCTACAGGCGTGCCACCAGTTTTATTCTCCTTGTTGGCAGCGTGTATCTGTGAGAAGACACTTCCCTACTTGAATGGCCAATCAGAATTAGATAACTCTAATACTGTAAGTCTGTGAAGCGCGTGCGCAGACCAAGGTGCGCAACACGGAAACCAACCAATCATCAAAGTGGATTTGAGTCAAAGTGTTTTGAAATAAAACTGGTCGTGAAATTTCTTCGCGAAATTCGAGTGTCCCTAGTTATCAGGCCTAGGACAAGGTTAAGTTTTGGATATGGCGGAATAATATAAACACTGTACTACATAAAAAAAGATCTTAAGCAGGGCTTTCAAAAGTGCTCAGTTTACCGTGAACAAACTATACAAGTATCACTTATGTTGTGCGTTTATAATACGTAGTTCACCACGTGTGAAAAACCACTGATTCTAGACCTAAACTTAGCCGAACAGGTCAACCCCACGGTTTAATTTCATTTAAATAAATAATTACGATTCGAATTAAATAAGTTGAGCCCGTGTCGCCAGTCGAGAGTTGTCATCTTCCGTTCGACTTGTCGCTAAGCTGACACTTCCATACTCCAACCGACGCGAACTCTCGCTATCTTCGTTTTTCGTTCCGCTTGTTTACCTTCTCGGCGACAGGCCCAGAAGCATTATAAAGTAAAATATCTCTCGTTGTTGTCGAGTCTGATGTTGGTGCAGGCAGCCCTTTATTGATCGTGCAGCCACGAGGCAGTATACAGAGTGTCACAAAATGTTCTCCTGGAATGTAAACGTAAACACATGCAACACTGTGCCCGTATGTCACACGAGCAACAACTTACTATTCTATTACTTGCTCCCTTGCTAATACTCTTACACCCAGTAAGGGGCCGAGGTGGTGTAGTGGTCAGACTACCCACACCTAGGCGAACCGGGTACGAATCCCGGTGCAGTCGCTCCCGGGTTTTCCCGGGTGCCTGACGATGCCGCTGGTCGGCAGGTTTTCTCGGGGATCTCCCAGTTCCCCCAACCCTTGCATTCCGGCGCTGCTCGATATTCACCTCAATTCACTCTCATCAGCTCTAAAGATCCAGATGTTAAGAACAGCTCAAATGTAGGTAAATAGGTGCCAAACTCGAAGTGTTAACCTATCACTAAAGACGTACAAAACTTGAGTTACTATTTGGAACTATGCTAGACTTCATTTTACTATATCTATAAGAGAACAATTCGTGTTTTCATTGTATACTGTATATTATACGAACAGCTCCACTGTACATTAGATGCACAACCACTGGGCCTTTACTATTGGCTGGAAGCGTCGTTGGAGCTTGCCGCACAAGTTGCTGACCAATGGCGTGAGGTGAGCAAGCATACAACGTCTTGGAGTTCAGTGTGCAAATAATTCTGAAGATTGCACGTCTCTGCCTATCACAGGAAGAATTAAACATTTCGGACCCAGTTTAATTTACGGTTTCGGGTGTTGCAAACAAGACATTTTATGATGCGAGGTGTACTTAAGTCGACACAAAAACTTGTTTCGTTGGCACAGCCAATGAGCTGTAGGCTGCATGTTCGGCTACCGTAACATGAACCAATTATGACTTAGACCAAGACGGTTTGAGAATCATTTACTCACAAATACGTTTATTGGTAACTGAGCTTCGCAGTGTGCACTACAGAACGAAAATTACCTACGGGTGGGTAATGTACACACAATTGTATACACTAGGTCTGAATGGGTTAAAGTAATCCACGAACGTTTACCCAATGAGGAACCCGCGTGGCGGCCAATAAAGATGACGTCACTCGAGTGTTGGAGGGAGAGTGGAGAGGTTTGGGCGGCTCTTAACATCGAGGTTTTCAGAGCCGATAAGCGTGATTGAGGTGGGCATGGAGCAGCACCGGAATGAAGGGGCGGGAGAAATGCGAGATCCCCGAGAAAACCCGCCGACCAACGGCATCATCCTGCACGATTCCCACATGCGAAAATATGGAGTGACCCTGCCGGGATTGAACCCGGATCGCCTTGGTGGGAGGCGAGCAGCCACCGCGGCCCCACGGAGTGTTGGTCAACAAGTGGCGATGTCTTGTGAGGAACGGGCATTCGCCCCAAGGAGACACACCCACACACACACGTCTGTGGTTAATTACAATGCAGCGCCACTCGGAGGTCAGCGGGCGACCCCATTATACTCGCTGTAGTCGTTGATGGACGACCTCACATGCTGACGTCTCAATGGCCGACCAGAAAGGATACCTCGCAATGCTGCAGCGTCACAGCACACAGCACTCAGCACTCTCGACACTATGGCCGTACATCTGACGGGCTACGTTTTATTAACAATCCCCAAGTTTTTGACTCGTTCACTCAAGGATTAATTTAACCCGTTCAGTCCCGAAATAATTTACCAGCTCAAGTGTTGCAATCTTGAAATTTTTTGATTGGTGATGTACCTGTCTGTCGCAGCCAGTGATAAACGTATCGCATATTCTCTGAAGTGAGCAAGCAGTAACCATTCACAAATGAGAAACGCTGGAACTTCCAACCAATCTGATTACTCGAAAGGAAAACGCTCACAACACAGGCCAGTGATGCCTTGTTGTGTACAGTGCAGGTCCGGCCTTAAATATCCTTCGTTTGCAACATGTCCTCTATCATGGACGCGGGGATTGAATGCTTTCTGCTTTTTAAACTACATAATTGTAATAATGGGGAAATTTGTGAAATATTTACTTTTTAAATAATATCACAGTTTCAGTCAACCGACGCATGAATAAAGTGATCAGGTTCATGGAAATGTTGATTTTACACATGGCGTCGAAATAAAACACAATGTGAATGGAAGTAGATATTCAACACGGCTTTCGAAAATGCTCAGTTTACCGTGGACAACGTATATTTGCAATATTTAAACTGCAAAGTTGCAAGAATATACTTGACAAATGGTCTCCAAACAATAGCATGTAACAAGTAGTATTAAATAGAGGTGTGTGATGTGGACGAATGACGTGTATAATATATTTTCGATCCCATTTTCTAAGAAATGGAAATTGTATGGACAAAAATATATTAGTAAATATTCCCCTTAAAACGTTCGCTTTTAACAGAAAGTTTCTAATACATTGTTCATGCGTCCCAAACAGTCATCTTCTTTGCCTGAATGTCATGGATTTGAATAACACTTCTGCACTAACTTGATCGATTAATAATGTACGGTTTTCTTATGATTTCTCGTTTCAGTTTAAGTTAAAATAATATAAATTTTATATTTAACACATATGAAAATATTATGATTAGAAGGCATTAAACAACAACATTGACAAATTATCCAAAGATACTATAGTATTAAATAAAGCAATGGAATTTTGAAACAATTTTGGGTAACCTCTGGTAAAAACACTTCATTTGTTTTCCCTGAACGTGTTCTTACTGAAATGTAATATTAAGAGAGAAACTACCAGAGCAGAAAACGAAGAGATGCCTGCGAGTAGAACAAGAGCGGGGCGAGTGCAACTTTGTCTCGAACAGGGGGGAGAGGAACGCCTGATCGAGGAACGGGGAAGTCAAATATTGAGTTCGAAGTCTCCCGCCCGTCCCGAACGACGCTACAGCGAAATCGACGAAGATTCGTAGCAAAAGGGAATGTTGGTTCCTACTGATCGAGACGTTTCTAAACGAGGAGGCCCTCGCACGATACAGAATAAGGAAGTCGCTTTGAATCTGACTCGTTATTCGATTTCCTGTTTGGATGCGAGCAACTGGAAGGCTGCTGTTTCAGAGCGCTGTGTATTGCATGCCCGGCTATTTGTATACTCCGTAACGTGCTGACGTGGATGTGCAGTGGAAATTAATATAGGTTGTTCACGATAAAATGAGCACTTCTGAAAGCCCTGCTTAAGATCTACTTGTATGCATGTCGTGAATTCTTCCCCCCCTTAAGTAGAATTAACGTTTCCATGGGCCTCATCACTTTATTCATGCGTCGTTTAGGCGAATCTGAAGAATTATTTGAAAAGTAAATATGTTACAAGGCTGGGCATTGTTATACTTCGATACATCATAAACACAGCGAGCGAAAGAAATAATATACGTTATTACAAATTGTTTTCTAACACTTTTTATTTGACGTTAAGATATGGAACTACTTTCCATCCATCGTTACCAACTTTAATGGCCACATGTCACTCAGTGCGCCCGTCACTTTATCGTGAACAGCCTTCAACTATGTTTGCATAGCTCAGAGTAAGGCAACCAATATTTCTTTTTTATAAGCTAAGTAACTAAGGTCATTTTTTCTGCTATTCTTTCACTAAGAGTACTATGGGCTATTTACGATAAAGTGAGCACTTTCGAAAGCTCTCTCATTTGGAATAATATTCTATATTTCAATTTTATTCCTAGACATTAACTTCCGATTGCGGTAGATACACACTGTGTTTATAGCTTATATGGAAATATTTATTTAAAAAGGCGTTTAAGGGAAAAAGTAACCATGGCCTCGAAAGTTCTCACTTTACCGAGAACAGCCTATGATTTTGATCCAATAGTGTTGAGGCCTGACAGAAGTTACCGCACTATACAGTACATAGCGTACTTTGAAATATTTTCAGTCGCCGAAAGACAGCGTTGTAAATAATTCGCAATTCTCTTCGTTCAAGTTCTACCGCTAGTCTGGAATAACTTCATTATAACGACTATCTCCCACTTTCAACATTATTTGTGGACATTCGTCTCACTTTTATTTTATTTTTTTTTTAAATTCTACTCTGCAATTGCAGAACTAACACATTAACTTCACTGCAACTAAGACCTTTGTATTCACTTGCAAGTGTCTGATATAGTCGACTTTCCTACATTTTTATTGTACGCCAGAAAAAAAAAAAGAATAGTTTCGAGATCGATAATTCCTTCGCACACTGAAAAGCGACTCGTAAGTGAGGAGAAATGGTGCACTGTATTTATCAAAATCTCCCTGTTACAAGTTTCTGTAGAATATGTAAACTTCCCAAGTAATGAATTATTAAAAATAAGTCAGTAAATTGATAATTTTTTTATAATCTTTAGTTACTTAATCAATTTTTTTTTATTTGTGCTCTGACCCTAGTGTTTGCTACGGCTGGTTCACTAAAGCCCGGCCTAATTTTTCTTTCCTTCATAATACTGCAGTTGACCTGTAATATTCGCGGGTTAAAATTGGAAATAAACAAGACTTCCAAAACATTACGTTAGAGTCATTTTAGCAACCACAAGTCTAGTGTTATTGGGACGTACAAATAAATTTAACGAAAATATTCACGAATAATTTAACAAGGGTGGAAAGGGTAGTATCTGAATTCATTTTAAGGTTTGCTTAGCAAAACTTATTTGAAAATAATTCATACACTGCTACAAATAAAAAAATATCTGCACTAATTTCCATATTTTAAGCAATTCTGAAAATAAAAATAACACTTCCCAGTGTGATTTTAAAGCTTCTTTAAATACTCGCGGTATCGCATTTCAATGTTAATTATTTACTTTTGAAATGTAGATTTTATTATTTGTATGAACCAAAATATGGGTGGAAAATATAAAGTCTAAATTTTGCCATGCGGTGAAAAATATTAGACTGTATTATGAGCATGTTGGTGTGGTTGAGTGTACTGACGTAAGCTTTGCGCTAACACCGGCAGATGAACATGTTTGTGTGACAGTTTGTAGTGCACTTTTTGAATCAAACCTTGGAAAAATGAACCCTTGTAGGACATGCTCGGCTGTTTCCTAAATAAGTAACGTGTCTCAAACATCTTACACTTGTCCTGACATAAAAAAATCTTTATTTTTGATACAACTTAACGTTTAATCATATGTTTCTCAACATTATAGTATTTAATTTATAATTTACGTGAGTGAAAACCTGAAGAAAATAGGACTGTTGGTAATGGCTAGTAAGAAATAGTTCTTATGCAAAATATTATTCGACAGAGTGCGCACGAATGCGGCACGCTGTCCCTTAAGTGTTTGCATGGCGCGGAGGAATATCCCGGAAATAGAACTTTAGTAAGCCTTCAGAAAAGTTGGAGGTAGCCGAGGATGGACTAAAAGAAGGGAGCAAAATAGAGACGGTGGACGAAGGATGCGAGAGGCTAGAGATGTCCCCAGCGGCCATTGCAATACGTCTGTCCTGCTGTCCACTTTCATGTCTTCTGTCCTACTCTCTAGGGGGCAGTGCAAGGGGACTCCACTTACAC
Source organism: Dryococelus australis (assembly GCA_029891345.1). Classification (NCBI taxonomy): domain Eukaryota; kingdom Metazoa; phylum Arthropoda; class Insecta; order Phasmatodea; family Phasmatidae; genus Dryococelus; species Dryococelus australis. The sequence goes on from CM057008.1 coordinate 60,375,459, forward strand.
GATACACCCTACGGCTCTGTTTACACGTACCCACGCACTTCCTCTATATATACACACACACACACACACAGATATTGTCATAACTTAGAAATAGCTAACTTAGAAACACATAACTTAGAATTTTCTAAGTTATCGCTGCTCTAAGTTATGTAGTTTTTACTTGTGAACTTTCTAAGTTACGTGTTTCTAACTCATAACAGTTATAAGTTGTGTGTTTCTAAGTTATGATAGTTCTAAGTTGTCTGTTTCTAAGTTATGATCATTAAAAGTTATGATTTTCTAAGTTGCGATGTTTCTAAGTTATGTGGTTCTAAGTTGTGTGTTTATAAATTGTGATCGTTCTAAGTTATGATTTTCTAAGTACAACATTTCTAAGTTATGTGGTTCAGTGTTGCGTATTTCTAAATTTTGTGTTTCTAAGTTAAGATCGTTCTTAGTTGTATGTTTCTAAGTTATGATAACGAAGTTATGAATTCCTAAGTTGCAACTGTTCTAAGTTGTGATTTTATAAGTAATGACATTTCTAAGTTATGAATTTCTAATTTAAGACAGTTCTAAGTTATGATAGTTCTAACTTGTGTGGATTTTTTCAAGAATTCTAAGTTATGACTGTTCTAAGATGTGATTTTCTAAGTTATGTGTGGTTCCCACGGAGCTGCAGTGGTCTACTGGGTAGACTACTAGCCTCACATCCAGAGTAACTGTGTTCGATTCCCGGCGGGGTCACACACGGATTTTCGCACATTGTAACCATGCCGCATGATATCACTGTCCAGCGGGTTTTCTCGGGGATCTCCAGTTTGCCCGGCCGTTTCATTCCGGTGCAGCTCCATACTCACCTCGCTTCGCCCACATTGGCTCTCAAGGCCTCGCTGTTAAGAGCCGCCCAATCATCTTCGCTCACACGACACGTACGCTATGACCATAAACCATTTCGTAAAAAATACCTTCTACACGTTCATTATGCACACGTTCATTATGCACGCATTCATTATGCACGCGTTCATTATGCACGCGTTCATTATGCACGCGTTCATTATGCACGCGTTCATTATGCACGCGTTCATTATGCACGCGTTCATTATGCACGCGTCCATTATGCACGCGTCCATTATGCACGCGTTCATTATGCACGCGTTCATTATGCACGCGTTCATTATGCACACGTTCGTTATGCACACGTTCGTTATGCACACGTTCGTTATGCACACGTTCGTTATGCACACGTTCGTTATGCACACGTTCGTTATGCACACGTTCGTTATGCACACGTTCGTTATGCACACGTTCATTATGCACACGTTCGTTATGCACGCGTTCATTATGCACGCGTTCATTATGCACGCGTTCATTATGCACACGTTCATTATGCACACGTTCGTTATGCACGCGTTCATTATGCACGCGTTCATTATGCACGCGTTCATTATGCACACGTTCATTATGCACACGTTCGTTATGCACACGTTCGTTATGCACACGTTCGTTATGCACACGTTCGTTATGCACACGTTCGTTATGCACACGTTCGTTATGCGCACGTTCATTATGCACGCGTTCATTATGCACACGTTCATTATGCACACGTTCGTTATGCACACGTTCGTTATGCACACGTTCGTTATGCACACGTTCGTTATGCACACGTTCGTTATGCACACGTTCGTTATGCACACGTTCATTATGCACACGTTCGTTATGCACGCGTTCATTATGCACGCGTTCATTATGCACGCATTCATTATGCACACGTTCGTTATGCACACGTTCGTTATGCACACGTTCGTTATGCACACGTTCGTTATGCACACGTTCGTTATGCACACGTTCGTTATGCACACGTTCATTATGCACACGTTCGTTATGCACACGTTCATTATGCACGCGTCCATTATGCACGCGTCCATTATGCACGCGTTCATTATGCACGCGTTCATTATGCACGCGTTCATTATGCACGCGTTCGTTATGCACACGTTCGTTATGCACACGTTCATTATGCACACGTTCGTTATGCACGCGTTCATTATGCACGCGTTCATTATGCACGCATTCATTATGCACACGTTCGTTATGCACACGTTCGTTATGCACACGTTCGTTATGCACACGTTCGTTATGCACACGTTCGTTATGCACACGTTCGTTATGCACGCGTTCATTATGCACACGTTCATTATGCACACGTTCGTTATGCACACGTTCATTATGCACGCGTCCATTATGCACGCGTCCATTATGCACGCGTTCATTATGCACGCGTTCATTATGCACACGTTCATTATGCACACGTTCGTTATGCACACGTTCGTTATGCACACGTTCGTTATGCACACGTTCGTTATGCACACGTTCGTTATGCGCACGTTCATTATGGGGGCAGGAAGGGTGGGGGGGGGGGGACTACCGAGCGTCCCTTCGTCTGCCGAAAGTCGAATGCCGCAAAAACAGAGCCAAAGTAGAGAATAGCTCAAAGTTGCCCAGATGGCGCAATTTTTTTCTCAAGTTGTCATTCGTGTATGGTCCGGTGTTTTCCTTGGTATAACGTTTGTCTTCTCTTTGTGCGCGCATTCCGCGCCTCGTCCTTTGTAGCGCCTCTTTACGTCGCACATTCCCGACCCATAAAAAGAAAATAACTAGAGCACGCACCTTCTGCCTGAGGCGGTGCTGGCATGCAGATGAGATGATGCTGGCGACATAAGCGGAATCATTTTTCTTATTAGAACACGGATTCGCTGGAAAGTAAACGTAGCGAAACAAATGTAAACCCGAACAATGGCATAGCATGTTCGCGATTTCTTCACACTTTTTGAAACAAACTTTTAAAAAATTAACTCCTGCATGACGCGTTTACTTATTTCCTAAATATGTCATATATTATAAACGTTTTATATTCCCGTTAATGCAAAAGTGCCTTATTTTTTGCTCAAATTGAAATTTTATTTATAATCTTTATATATTAAATCCAATGTGCGTGACTAAACCGCATCATCACTGACAAACAGCTTGACCAATGGAGACCATATTCACATCATATGTTATTGAGGTGGCGAGTAAGGTTTTAAATAATGTTTCTTTCGGATAGGTGGCGCTGGAGTCTAAATTCTATTTCTATTTTATATTTCTATTTTACAGCTAGTTTATCTATAAATTTCAAAATTTAATTTATAATTAATACTATTAAAAACTGTGAGAAAGTATGTATGTTGGCAATGCTTGGTAAGAAATCGTTCTCATGCAATATATAATTAAACTGAGTGCGCACGAAAGCGGTGCGATGTCCCTTTGGTGTAATGTTCTAGACTCGGCTAAGCTTTGTTTGTACGAGGCGGAGGAATGGCTTGAAAGAAGAACTTTGGCAGGCGGGGCTTCAGAAAAGACTGGAGTAACAGTGAATATACTACAGCTAGAACAGTTAGCACTACCTTCCTACTAGATTCCTTGCTGCTCTGTTATTGACTCGGACCCACGCTCATAGTTTCTGACAAAATGCGAACCAGTTTCAAAAATCAAAAGTAATTAAAGTTTAAATGATTGTAAAGTATAGAGTATCTTTAAATCAGTTTAAAGACATGCCCATGAATTTTCTTATGACGAATATATCCCGACACTAATGGGGCCGCGGTGGTCTAGTGGTCAGACTTCTCACTTCCCGCATAGGCGAACTGGGTAAAAATGCCCTGCGAGGTCGCCCCCTAATTTCCGCACGTGGGAATCGTGCCGAACGATGCCGTTTGGCATGCGGGTTTTCTCGGGGATCTCCTGTTTCACCCGCGCTTGCAATACGAGGCTGCACCATACTCACCTCGGTTCACCCTCATCAGCTCTCAAGACCTCAACGTTAAGAGCCGCCCAAATCTCTTCACTCACTCACTCTGACATGTATACTGTCACTGCGATCTAGGCTCAGTCAGGATTCCCGCAATGAACAATTAGCATCCGTCTGTAGACATAGTAAAATTGCTCCGGTGTTGCAAGCAAGCGCAGTATGTATACTACTGTCGTAGATGAATGTGAGATGCGAGATGAAGGAATCTGTGTAGTCGAGATGTATTGCTGACCTCTTTACACCGGAGCTGCAGTCTGACCTTGCCACGTGCTAGACACACAGGGCAGTTCGCAATAGTAGGCGATTCCTACATGGTGTGACAGCACAGAGGGGACATGGAAGTAATGATAAACCACAAAGCACTTACTTTAGCCGTTTACTGCATTCTGAGCTAAATCTAGTCGGCCGAACAGACATTACCTTCCGTCAGGATGGGAACCACACATGACTTAGAAAATCACAACTTAGAACAGTCATAACTTATAATTCTTGAAGAAATCCACACTAGTTAGAACTGTCATAACTTAGAAAATCATAACTTAGAAATACACAAATTAGAACTATCATAACTTAGAAAGACGAAACTTAGAAACACACAACTTAGAACCACATAACATAGAAAATTGTAACTTAGAAAATCATAACTTAGAACGATCGAAAATTAGAAATATACAACTTAGAACCATCACAACTTAGAAACACACAACTTGTGAACTTTCTAAGTGATGTGTTTCTAACTTACGACAGTTCCAAGTTAGAACCACATAACTTATAACAGGCATAATTTAGAAAATTCTAATTTATATGTTTCTAAGTTAGTTATTTATAAGTTATGACAACACCCCCATGTCACGACATTCGCTTTGTATGAAGACACAGACGTAGAAATCTTACTTCGCCAGCAGCTTACATGAGGTTATATCTGGAACGTAATATTACATCAGCAAACGCTCAAAGTGGAAATAACTCGAATGACAAAGATTCGTTATGAATTATTCTAGGCAGGAAATTAAACTTGATTAAGCCGCTTTCAACTCGGCATTAAACCATGCGCTTGTTGCTTTTCCCCAGCATTAGTAAATACCATCTTCCAGCACGTCCTGAGTCTAGGTATAGGCTGTTCACGATAGAGTAACCACTTGTGAATACTTATCACTGCTCCTATAGGCTGTTCACGATAAAAAAAAAAAGCACTTTTGAAATCCTGCTTAAGATCTATTTGTATGCACGTTGTGTAATCTTCCGCTTTATGTAAAATTAACATTGTCACGGCCGCTTGGCACTTCATTCATGCATCGATGAACTGAAATTGCAACATAATTTATTAGGAAAGTAAAAATTTTTTAATTTTGCTCATTTTTACACTTCTATTCATAAAAAACGGAAAGGGAAAGAAATTATTTAAGTTATAACAAATGGTTACCTAACACTTTTTATTCGACGTTAAGTAGAGATGATGAAAAATCGCGAAAATTATTGAGCCAACATATCTTCTACAACACTCTAACTAGTTTATTCTTTCATGATTAGATGAACAAGGTTTTGACTCGGCTAAGATATTTGCAGACCAATCACGAACGTGCTGCCTGATAGTATCAACGTCCTCATTGGCCTAGTGAAATAGAGTGGCAGCTTCTTACGTGCACGACAGCCAATAAGAAAAGAAAACTCTCGGACATGTGTACAGTACTTTGAATTCTAGCTGAAGGTCATCTTTTCCCGCGATAAACCAACATCTCTAACATTAAGATATGGAACTACTTTCCATCCTTCGTTACCAACATTACTGGGCGCATGTCACTCAGTGCGCCCGTTAAAATATGTGCAGGCAAGGCGAGTGCCTTTTTTCTAAGGTCGATTTGAAAAGTGTTCACTTTATCGTGAACAGCCTATAGTGTGAACTATCATAAAGTATTGACATGGAGCTCCCAAGGAAACATAATCTACACAAACATATTAACATCGTGGCTTAGTAAATAAGCAGTTAAGTGGATCGGATAACTGCCGGTATTTAAAACTGTTATATTGCGACAGCTAGGGACATCTGCTTTCCACGAAAATATCTCACGACCAGTTGTATTTCATAGCAGCTTAGGTCAAATGCACTTTCGTGATTGGATGGTTTCCGTATCACGCGCCTACGATGTATGCCCGCGAATCATAGACGTACAGTATTGACGTAACCTGATACTGGTTGGCCAGCCTAATAGGGAAATGTCTTCTCACAGACACACGCCGCCAATAAGATAAATAAAACTGCTTGTACGTCCGTTTGCCATCGACATCTAGCTTGTGCGGAAATGTTTTCGCCAAATTCGGGTGTCCGTAACGATATCACGGGAACTGCTTGTACTAGAATCCTGTAAAAATACCACTGACATTCCAATTTCCTCTACTTTTATTTTCTTGATGTGCGTATACGCATCGTTATATTTGAAAAAAATGTAACTGTGTTGAAGAAATACACCTTGTAATACATATTATAACCCAAGCCTGATCTACAATGATGAACCCTTGCCTAAATTTCAATTCCGTGAGACCAGCAACTCAACAGCACCTTTCGTATCCGAAATATTTACGGTACAAGTTTTTGGTGATTCACGCTGTATAGGCGAAGATCAAGTCAGTCATGAATAGGTGTGATGATATTTCGCGAAAATATTTTGAGACAAGATAAAGTTCAAAGCGCACCGACATCGTCCACCTTTTTTTGATTGGCTGAAACATGGTCTGGTCCGTGCTAACTGTTAGCGCACCAATCACGAAGGTTCATTGTCGGAGTAACATGATCCTGAGTGGCTCGGTCAAATGTGGAAACGACATTATAGGCTGCTCGTTCACGGTAAGATGAGCAATTTTGAAAACCACGCTTAAGAAATACTTGTATACACGTTGTGTATTCTTCTGCCTTGTGGAAAATTAACATTTTCATGGGGCTCAACAGTTCATGCATGCGTCGGTCAAATGAAACTGTGAAATTATTAAGCGAGTAAATACTTCACAAATCTGCTTATCTTTACACTTCGACATAAAAAAAATAATGAAAGTAATAATGTTAAATGATCACAAATAGTTACCTATCACTTTTTATTCGACGTTAAGATATGGTACTATTTTCCATCAATCGTTACCATCTTAACTGGGTGAATGTCCCTTGGTGCGCACATTAAAATATATGCATGCAGGGACAGTGATTTGTTTCTAAGGTTCATTTCTAAAGTGCTCACTTTATCGTGAACAGACTTTAGTAGCCAATGAAGGCGTGACAACAGCCGAGGTGTATATAAAGTGTTTAAGTCTATGTGCTCCGATCTTTCCGGCGGTCCCTAGAATTGAACCTAGTATGTCAGTCGTTGTTGGAATGAATATAAAGGTTGCAAATGTAAATACTGAGTCCAACAGAATAGATGGCCATGCAGTCGTCAATACATTCTAATTACTTCCAGCTTGTTTTAATTGTAAGTACATGTGCACCACACCCGAAAAATTAAGTTATCCTCGCATATTATCAACTTTACTTCATCACACTCTGGGGCATATAAGAGATCGTTTTCGCTATTTTTTCCAACTCACAATGCCTTAAGTTACTTTATACAAACTTTTGTAATTACGTCAATTTTAACATGCTTCGTTTTTTTATTAACATCTTTATTTTCTGTGAATCACTAGGTTTTCACAAGAGCTTAACTCTTTCATATAAACTCTATGTACTCTAAAGTGCTTCTTATACAAACTGGAAGACTAGAAAAGGTTGTTCACGAAAAAAGTGGGTACTTTAGAAATCAACCTTAGAAAAAAATCACTGCCCATCCCTGCATACATTTCAACGTGCGCACTGAGTGACATGGGCCCGGTAAAGTTGGTAGCAGCAGATGTAAAGTAGTTTCATAGCTTAACGTCGAATAAAAAATGTTACGTAACCATTTGTGATAATTTAAATTATTTATTTCGCTTTCTGTTTTTTTTTAATGCATCAATTTGTACAGATTAGCAAATTTATAAAATGTTTACTTTTCTAATAATTTCACAGTTTCACTTGACCAACGCGTGGATAAAGTGATGAGACCCATGGCAATGTTAATTTTGCATAAGGCGGAAGAACACACAACGTATATACAAGTAGATGATGAGCAGGGCTTTCAAAGTACTCATTTTACCGTGAACAGCCTATACGTATATTATCATTCACCGGCGCGATCACTCACGTCATTGTTTAACATAATTACAACTTCCACGACAGTCCCAGCCACGATAGCATACCAGCTCTGCTCGCCCACCGCGTCTAAAAGCTGACCCATCGCCGATACTGCGCGCTCACACCACCACTTTTTTTTTTTTTTTCTCTTTTTTTTTAAAAACTACCTTATTCTAAGTGTTACGTGTTAAGTCCGAAGGTAGGGTCGGGTTCTAATTGCATCTCAGGGCTGAGCCCCTTACGCCTAAAGGAGAGGGAATTGAATACAAAGGAGGCGGGCATCGCGTCCGAGGGGGCAGAGGTAGGCATGGCCATCACTTTGGGGCCATGTCTACCTCCCTAAGTGCAGTGTAGTTAAAGCTACATTAAGAAGGGGTATTGTAATACCCACATAGACATGGTAAAACCCATACCGACAGAAAAGGAGTTAACCTCGTGGGAGCACTAGTGAAAATGCTAAAGGAGATAGCAAGTGTGGAGTCCATGCTGTTTAATATTGGAGTGAAGAATCTAGTAGAGATGTGGCGGGGCTTTGGGCCAGCATAGTAAAGGCACGTGCGTCATTGAGGTGGAATTGCCATCCATATTCCTGCGCGGGCAGCCTTACTGCCCGCACAGCAATATCGACAGCAGTGACTTCAAGCAGGGTCCTTAAGCTTCCAGCCGAGGACGCAAGAAATCTTGGCAGCTCTGTCATGACACCTACTCCATCTTCGCTCTTCTACGCCGACATCAGGAACTCCACATCGCTGGTGAAGGTGGGGAGTAACGGATCAGGTAGCCATCTCCTCCCCCTCCTCCAAAATCTCCCTCGGTCATAGGTGAGCAGCGCTCGGCGGGACATCCAGGAGCTACCATTTGTGGAGGCGAATCCGCTGGCCCACGAGTGAAGGCTGACGCCATTGCTTCCAAGTTCCGATGCTGTTCCATTCCATTCCGCACGCATCTACAGTTGACTGCCAGCAGAATCCAGTAGGAGAGTGGTTCACCACACTTCGCATGGTTCAGCACCTCGGGTTACCCCCAACATCCTCCGCCTTGATCGTTGGGCCGCCCCCAGCAGATGCGCGAGACCATCAACAACTGAGCCACCCAGGCTCCCAGCGAACACGACCGTCCGCCACGAAGGCCGCCGACGAATCGCCCACACCGCCACTTAACCGCGATCACGCAGACTCCCTCGGACTACAGCTATAGTCTGTTCACGGTACAATGAGCACCTTTTGAAAGCCCTGCTTAACATCTACTTGAATGAATTGTCATGGAGCTCATCAATTTATTCGTGCATCGGTCAAGTGAAACTGTAAAATTATTAGAAAAGGTAATACTTCACAATCCCTCTAATTTTTTTGATTTCTGTGCTTAAAAAAAAAAATAAAGCGAAAGAAACAGTTTTAAGTTATCACGAATGGTTACTAAAACTTTTTATTCAACGTTAAGATAAAGACCTACTTTTCAGCCATCGTTACCAACTTTACTGGGCAAATGTCACTAAGTGCGCCCATTAAATTATATGCGTTCAAGGGCAGCGTCTTTTTTCTAAGGTTAATTTCAAAAGTGCTCACTTGATCGTAAACAACCTTTACCTCGCGACTCCTACTACACACCTGGCTACATCATCACCAAGTCCGTATGCCGCGACATCAAGCGGCGACTCTCTTAACAACATACAAGTACCATATATTCACGTCTAACACACATTATATTAATATAAAACATATTATCTATAAGACTGGAATTATAAACCATTAATTAATCAACACAATAGGTTTATATATATATATATATATATATATATATATATATATATATATATATATATATATATATATATATATATAAACCCGAATAAAATATTACAAGAACAGCGACAAATCTTAAAAAGTGTTTGTTGCCAACCTTGGCACAAAGTAACTAGGAACCAGAAAACCAAGTGAGTGACGATCTCATCGTCACACTGACAAAGACACGTTGCCAATAACCAAAGGAAAACTGCATGTATGCCATAGGACACTGGGGCCTAGTCATGGGGTAAATCTTTTCGCGAATAACATATGATACTATCTATAAGTCAGTCATAGAGATAGTGATTTTTCGCGAAAAAAATATGAGTGCGCGGTAGACTTCAATATTATAAGCACACAACAGTAGTATGTCTAATTTCATTGGTTGTTGTTTGCTTCAGAAGGCGTTTTCATATTTAACGGAGCCACTCAGAATTCGGCAACATCGGCACGGCTCCTACGTGATTCGTGCGTGTGCAGAGAGTCATCACGTGTCTAAAAGTAATCCAGCCAATCAAGATACCTAGACGACCCTACAGTGTTTTCAAATATAACCTGTCTTGAAATCTTTTCGCGTGATTTCAGTACCCCTAGTCATTCACCTTCTACTTAAATGTCATCCACGTTTCAATGCAATTTCCAATGTTAAAACGTTAATAAGTCTACCGCCAAGATTTTAAAACAAACGTAATATCAAACGAACCTTGTTGGATTCATTTTTTGGATGAATAACTTATTTTATTTTGGTACACATATTTCAATATTTGAAAGAGTTTACAAGCGTGTATATATATATATGTATATATATATATGTATGTATGTATATATATGTATATATATATATAACGCACCACATAATTTATAAAAATGTGAAAATAAAATTTATACAAAATATACATTGTTCAAGCTATTTTTCATCCTCGCGATCTCCAATAACATGAATAATGCCTTTTTTTTTCTGGTAAACTGTAATTCAAATTATTTCATTTTTCTCATTACAAATGTTTCAACGCTGCCAAAAGTAATTATGATATGTTGCTGCAATGAATCTCCATCAGGACCGTGCTCTTTCAAAGACATATTTCATAGCTACAGTTTTTTATCGGCATTAAATACATTCTCGTAAAAGCTGTGAGGTCTGGCGATTTTGGCTCGCTGCAGTCGAAATGTGAGCGTAGGTTTGCATTTGGCAGCCGTGATAAATATCGCTGTGATATTTTTATTACCTTTTATCGCTCAGACGGTCGAGAGCAATTCACTGGCGCACTTTTTTAAATTTTGTGTTTTTCTCTACGACCTGGTAACAGACGCTGGAAGATACCAGGAAAAATTGTAGATTCAACCGTCAACAAGATAGACTTCACATTCCATTCTGCATTCCAGTATGAGTTAGCAGTTCATTCGCTGATGCTCCAGTTTAACTCCAGACTAAGGACCTATAGAACAATTCTGAGATGGATTCCACAGTAGGCCGTACTAGTCAAAACAATTGTAACAAGTGTAGCTTCGCGGTTTTTGCAAATTACGATTTTTTTTTCTATTCCACGTTGCTGCCCAGTGTTTCCGAGCAAATGTAATCAAATTTGAAGTGTTTGTTCAACTGACAAACCGTGAAATCTACTATGTTTTGTTTTCAAAGAATCCGGCTATCCCGCCAAAAACATTTTTAAACTGTGTACCACACTTAACGTGAATTTCTCTTTTAATCAAATGTCGTGGACTGCTATAAACTTATTTCTAGCCAGGGGCCACGGAGGCTGAGCGATTAGCACGCTCGCCTCCTACCAAGGCGAACCGGGCTCAATCGGCCGGGTCCCCAGATTTTCGCAAGTGGGAATCGTGCCGGACGATGCCGCTGGTTGGCGAGTTTTCTCGGGGTTCTCCCGTTTCCCTCGCCCAAATCTCTTCACTTGTTTATAGCTAAGCACATGTGCAGCTGTCTTACACCAGCAGAACTGTCTTTGTTATTCACAAACAACGACATACTTCATTATTATATATAGTTACCACAACTACAAAAAGAAATGTGAACTCGAATTAAGCTTAAAAATGCACTACAGAACTTGCAGACATTGTTTACTTAGGGTCTTAGACATGTTGAAAATAGATAAAAGCTGTATATTTCTCTGTAACATATCTTACAAGGTGAGTTTGTGATTCAGAACTTTTCTACAAGGATGGAATTTCACAAAGCTCTACACTCGTAGCTATAAGTATGCTAGTGAGTGTTACAGTAAATTCACAAATTTGCAATTGTACCTACAACTTGCAGGATTTTTAAGAACTGTGAGCGAGTGAGTGGAGAAAGTTGGGCGGCTCTTAACATCTAGGTCTTGAGAGCCGCCGAGGGTGAAGCGAAATGAGAATGGAGCAGCGCCGGAATGTAAGGGTGGGGGGAACGGGAGATCCCGGGAAAACCCTCCGACCAGCGGCATCGTCCAGCACGATTCCCACGTGCGAAAACCCGCGAGCGACTCCACCGGGAGTCGAACCCGGTTCTCGTAGGTGGGAGAGAAGTAGTCTGACCACTATACCACCGCAGCCCCCCAATCACTAAAGGGGTTAATTGTGAACAGCCTATATTCTTTTGTTTATTTTCGTAACGCCACGCCGTGGCTGCAGATCGGGCAGGGTCAGTGTCTTCGGAGGTCCAGGACTGTCGCGTTGATAGATAAGTAGAGATGTTGGTACATAGCGGGAAAAGTTGACTGTTTGCTAGGATTCAACATACTGTCCGACAGTTTTCTTTCCTTACGGGTTGTCGTGCACTTATGAAGCTGCCACCTCATTTCACTGGGCCAATGAGGATTCTGATACTTTAAGGCAAAACGTTCCTGATTGGTCTGCAAAAAACTTGGCCGAATCAAAACCTTGTCCACCCAATCACGAACGAATAAACTAGTTTTCGGCGACTTTCCATCATCTCTAGAGATGAGGTTGTAAGCTGCCCCAGGGCTGTGAATCACCGTATGGAGGTTAGAACGGCGTGTGTCGACCCTCCCCCCCCCTCCCCCGCCCACTGCACCGCTCGCTCATGTTACGTCCAGAGGAACAAGCGGCTTGTCCCCGTTAACGTGCCATTGTCGCGCGCCCGCATGTAGCATCCGCTATCGGCGATGTGGAGCTATCTGTCTGGCCAACTGCCAACTGCTTCTTGCCTCTGGTAGCAACCCTCAACCCGCACGCGCACACACACACACACGCACGCCACGTGGCGAGGCTTCTATGTACGCCTGACCTGGGGTGTGTAGTCTATTAGTAGATGTAAAAGGCCTATTCGATCGCAGTCCACAGGTAAAAACTTGCAAAATTATGCAAAAATCATGTAAAATTATACAAAAATTGTGTAAATTTAAGGCAAATATGCAAATCATATTAAAGCGAAGGGTTAGTAGAAATTCAGCTAATTAAGCTAGTGGCTACAGCGTCGTCTGAAGCATAACTTATCGGTAGGGACAGGAAAATTTCGCGAGTTCATTTCAGGACAAGCTAGACGTCCGACACGTGTTCACTGAAGTTGACTGCAATTGGATCGCAGTTCATTAGACACGCCCTGGACGACTCTGAACCAATAGCAGACTTGCAAGGAAACAAGTAGCGAGTGTCATACTGGCAGGTATGGAGTAACATTGACTACTCTCTGTGTCAGCAGCCAATGAACAAAGATCTGAGGCCCGATCACACACAGGACTGTGGATTCTAGCCAACAGGTCATTGAACTCGCGAATTTTTCCTATCCCTACATATCTGTCATATAATACAGAAATTATATCGTGAAACTTAGTATTTCTCAAAAAAAGATATAATACGATTAACCATAGATGTGCACATATAACGGAATTAAGATTCTGAACTCGATCATCATTATAATAAACATTGTTTTTGAAATAATTAATTAAATTATTAGGAATATTACCACCAAATGAATCAAAATAGCAAACATCATTATTTCCTTTAAAATAGCAAACTCAATGAGTACCAGGCTTAGTTGAAATATCGAAATTTATGGCAGCACACTCATTTTTGAGCATTCTATTTGGTAGTTCATCAATCATATAAACATTCCTGAAATTTTTCATATTTAATATTTTTACATGTTTTTTAATGTCGAAGGTAGATAGAGGGTATATATTCAATTTTTTTTTTTTTTTAATTTTAGAAACTACACCACTTCCATCTTTATTTTCCATTGCTAAATTGTGCCTTTATTGTTCTTCCAATTTTTTTTTCTCGACAGAATTTTAAATTGTACTAGCTCCTCCAGCTAAAGCATCGAGAGCTCCTAAAGCTGCAAATAAAATTGGTAGAAATTCTTTATGATGTAAACCACTTCCTGTTTTCTTCTAACAATTTTTTTGAGTATTGGTATATTGATAAAGCTAGTAAGAAACCTTTGCCTTCTTTTAATTTTTTATTTTTTCTCTCAAGTTGATCTTTTGTTAAACATTTATCTATACCCAAACCCCTTAATTGATCTACGGGTATATCTAAAGTTAAGCTTTTTATCTTCATAAATATAAGTAAATAAATATATATATTTAATAAAACATTTTAATGCCCCATACTAATTTTCTTTTTGTAAACATTGTTGAGATAACAGCAGCAAAAGCAATTTTTTCTCCAATTGGAGTATCTTTATTTAACATGATTTCTTTAGATTCTTTTTGTAAAATTTTTCAGCTTCATGCCTAGATTCTAAATCTTTGTGGTCTCTATATGCAATATCGTGATATTTGCAAGCTTCATATAATTTATTTATTCCTGAGTCTCCTCTTTCTAGTCTTTCGTTTAATTTTGTAAATGGGCCACAATAATTATAACCAGGCAAATGCATTTCAGGCAAATTTAAATTTTTTAATGCCCAGTTTATTATGCCTTTTCCATTGTGTTGAGATTTCCAAAATGAGTGCGGAGTTACATTTTAAACTCTTATAAGATATGGAATTTATTTTGGATTATTATCAACAAAATCAGGAAATTTATTGTTTAGTATATCCATTATGTTTACTTTTTCATTGTAATAACTATTATTTCCAGCATTTTATGCACCATGTATAACTAACAATCTATCAATTAATTTTCTAACATCATCCATCCAAATATATTCTTTTGGTAAATTATTGTATTTTTTATGCCTTCTCCAGATTAAAATCTTTAAAAAAATCCTCTAAATCCTCTAATTGGCCTGTGCTTTGTGCTGGTTGAGGTTTTAAATGTTCATTATAAATTCGACTAATTATATTAATCCACTTTCAACCCCTATTTGAACATGGATTATTCCTTCTCTCTTTAAGAATATACCTTTGAAATGCAGCATTGGTTGCTAAAACAATATCTGTGTAGTTATCGTCATAAATAGTAGTGTATTTACCCTCAAGATATGATTGTGTCTCTTTGTTAACAAATTACAAAGTCACGGTGTTAAATTATAATCTTTATCCTTAACAAATAGTGTATCTTTATTTACCATTACTACTGTTTCTCCAATTTTAAATTTATCTCCAACTCCACGTAAACAATATTTTTCATTAATAACATCAATTCTTTTCCCAATTTCTATCCCGAGCTTTATAGCAGAAACACCAGCTATATGTGGCAATTTTTTAATGGAGTAACACTCGAATTAGGTGATTTCGGGAATAAATCTCTTTAAAATGATGTTTCTTTGGTAGTAGGTGGATAATATAAATTTTTTGCTGCTACTGGAACTAATGTGTTTATTAAATTTTTGTTTTCTTCACTCACTTCTTCTACTTTTTTTTATCAATATTTTGTAATTCACGATTTAATGGTATGGCTTTTTTATTATTATTTTTGTCATATTCTGCTTCATGTTTCTTTTATATAATATTTATATTTTTCAACGAGTGATTTCACTCGATGAACTCCTTTTGATTCTGCCATTTATACACAATTTATTTACTTATAAATGAGTTATAAAGCATTGAGAGTTTTGAGGGACAAACTTTACCCCCAACTGATCAAACGAGGGGGAATTTAAATATTTACAATAGTAGAATCGAGTTTAATCGTCCTATAGGAGATGCCTTTTCATTTCCAAACGCTGCTTATGTTTTAGAAGAATATTACCTACTAAAGAGAAATAAAACTGGAACTGAGGCAAAATACGAAAAATTAGATCATATTGATGTCTACTGGCGTTGATAATAAATTTCGAGTAAAATCTGTTTATAGTGATAAAATAAATAAAATAATGTATCCAGTAAGATATTTGTTTGATTTTATTCGAGACAACAATGAAATTTACTGGAAAGGTGGGTATAAAATCATATTTTTTTCGAAACTCGTCTGATAACAATTGTTTATTTGTTAATCAAACTAAGAAAGCAGATGACCCTACAACTGATAGAGATTATGCTGATCCGGCTAGAATTTTTATTAAAAAACTAGAAATTTTGTGGCCAATTGTTGAAAACGAAGCTAACACATCAATTGCAATTAAAGAAAAAAATATATAGAAATCCTAAAATTCATATTGGTTTTAAGTGTTGGCAATTTTTAGAAAAAGAAGTTCCTGTTGGGACAACTCTCTTTAATTATGATATAAAAGATCAGTTCAATAATTTACAATTTCACATGCCCGATTTTGTAATTGTTGACTTTCAAACTAATAGTAAAAATCAAGCCGACCAAACTGTTCATTCTTCTATGTTTGATCTCTGTAATGTGACAAATATTTATGTTAAAAATGGAAGAAATGAAATTCTTCCAAAGGAAAATTGGAATCTAGATACTGAAAATGTTCTTCGCCTTAAAATGTTTCTCGCTTTTAATGATTTTAGAAATTCTAGAACAAAATTAGATACTATATATAGAAATAATGAAATTTATTATAAGCCACCTACAAACTATCATGGCGATATCAATTATTATTCATTTTGGGGGATGAAGACCGTTATATGTTATTGACTGCCTATATAGAAAAACAGCAGTAGTTATAGATAAAACAAATATAAAAATTAGTGTTGATTTTAAGAAAGCTGTTGTAGCTGGTACAATATGTAATATTGTTCTAGTTAGTGAACGAAATATAACTTATTATTACTTGAAAGAAAGGATTACTGGAGATCTTTAAATTTTTAATTTTATTAAATGGAGGAATTACAAAAATGTTTCGATATTTTAATACAATTTTTTAGATATTTGGTTGAGTTGTTTTATCGAATAAAAATAGTTTTCATAATTCTAATTAAAATTTTTCTTTATAAATAACAATTTCTGTGTTTCCTTGCAGTTCGACTAGCATGTTAAAGGGTGTAAGTGATTCACGATCACCTTCATATAAATTAGATAAAGCATCTGAAGATCTTAAAAATTTACTTCACAAATTTACAAAGTTTACAATTAACAATCTTAGAAGACATTGACGATAAATATGTACTTCGTGGAATGGGTAATTATCTACAGCAAATTGAAGAAGTTTTTAAAAAATTAGTAGAGCTTCGAATGTAAACATTATCAATTTCGATTTTATTTACAAGTTTGATAAAAAATTAATTGTATTCTAGATGGGAAGTATAAAATTACATTATCAGATTGTTAGGTAAACATGTTGGTTAAAAATGCTTTGAAATGAATAGATGAGAAAGAAGTTTTTGTAATGAGCAAATGTTTAAAAGAAATGAAAAATGGGAAATTTATGTATGTTATTGAATTTTCTTAAAAATAATTTATAAATTCTATTATTTTGAATAATTCAATTATCTTTTATAATATTTTACTTGTTTTTATCTTATTTTGCTTAGTTCCAACTAACCCTTTACTTTAATATAGTTTGCAGATTTGCCTTAAATTTACACGACTTCTGTATAATTTTTGTACAATTTTGCATTTTTTACCTTTTGAAATGCCCTGCAAGGCCCTTTTGAAAAAAGTGATAAGATTCTCTTGTTTTTTACTTGATTTTGAGGCAAATTTGCTTGTTTTTTTTAGATGTAAGAATTGATACAAATGAGGTTTTGTGAAACCATGAAAAATTGATGAAATTTTATGATTTTTAGACTTAAATTATGGACTGCGCTCGAACCGGTTTTTCAAATCTTCCATTTACGAGTACTTCCAACTTTTCTGGTACCCTGCTCAGTTCTACTTCCTCTGTGTAATAATTAATGCTTTACATTAATACCATTGAAACGAACACGATGGATTGTAAAACTTGTTACTTCTATCGCGAAACATTATTTGGCACACAGCCAACGTGTGACTTCATTGGTCGACGTCTAATCAATAATAGACGTTGCAGAGTGCAGTAGGTGTTTCCTGTGTAGCCAGGACCAATAGCATAGGGCGATGGTAAGTGGAAATATACAGACCAACCAAAATGATATTGCTGTAGAGTGGAATATAGGCAACTCAATTCAAACTTGTCCTCGATGATAGCACATATGTGCCGTCCTCAAAGGTTTAACAAATGTGTAGTTTCAAGGGGTTCCAAAATTGTAAAGGCAGTTTGGGCCTATTTTATATTGGGACATAGTGAATGAAAGTGCGATGAACCTAGAAATTGGTATGAGATTTTTTGAAGGAAAAATATGGTAATGTTTTGAAGGTTAGCGCAGTTTTTGAAGAAGAGTAATGTTTTAAGGCGTAGGGCATATGGTTGTTCTTGTACTATATTTTAAAGGATGGTTGTTCTTATAAAACAAAGTAAATTTAGGGTGCGTCAGGTACCTGGGTGAGATGGGTAAATTTTAGGGTTATGTGTAAACCTTTTAATATTGTTTTGTAGTAGTGATTCTGTAAGGAGTTTCAATAATATTTTATAATCCTGTTTGATGAATACTGGAAAAGTGTTCCTTATCCACTTGAAATGTGATAATTGAATCTTTTCTATTGAATTGTGGAGATAAAGTGTAAAATAACCATAATTGAGTACTTAAATGGTATTGGATTTGTTTGGATATGTTTGGATAAAATCTTGATTTTGTTAATAAAAATAATTAGTGAGAAGGATTTTGTTAAATGGCAGTGTTGACATATTTAATTTATTTTTGCTTGAGCAAAGCATCTGGTTTCTAAAAATACAAAGAATCTCTGCTAATGTTTTTGATGATTTTGTTGATATACTTTTCTCCTTATGCCTGTTCCTTAATATATAGAATGTGTGATTAAGGCCAAGGAGTCACAGTATGCGAAATGCCATTTGAAGATTCCGATCTGTGTGAACTGGTATTGAAATGTCAGATACATCGACACACAATAAACGTGTAAGATGAATAATGAATATTCAGCATGGCGGTTCAACTTCCTGCAAAAAGACTGCACTGAGACTCGCTTGATCGCAAGCCATACCGATGACGGACTGGTCTGTGAAACAGTATAGCTATATAATAAAAATAATAATATGTGAGACTAAAAATTGAAAAATAAATTAACTGTAAAAAATGTTTTTAAACCAAAATTTTATTTATAAATGAACTAAAAAGATAAAAGTAATCATATGAGTAGTTACAGAACTTATAGAACTTGTAAGACGGGGTCAAACAGCCGTAATAAACTTTACTACAAATTAATTTTTTGTGTCAATTTATATTTAGAATATAAAAGCTTGGCGCAAGTAGTTAAGATCTTTACGCAATATGTGTGCTTACTACGCTTACGCAAATGAGGTATACGTTCTATACTGCGCCAAGTTTTTATATGCTATATAAATTTATACAAAATATTAATTTGTGGTAAAGTTTATTACGGCTGTTCAACTACGTCTTAAAAGTTCTACAACTTTTCTAACTACCCCTATACTTATTTTTATATTTTTATTTCACTTATAAATAAAAGCTTGTTTTTAAAAGGATCTTTAAAGTTAACTTATTCGTAATTCGCTGCCAAATTGTGAGAAATGTTATAACACAATTTCCTGGTTCATTTAAGAAAAATTATTTTCCTAATGCATGTTGACTAGTCAGACAAATAATTCCAACGTACAGATTATAACAATGTAGCTCAATGCCTACTTCACATGGAAAATACTGGCCGTGTAAGACAGAAGACCACATACTGCTAAGATACGCCGGCTGTCAAAACACAGTCTTTCTGTGTAGCACGTTCTTGGTGTACTAACTTAGATTAACACCGCGCAAATATTGGTGACGTATGACTAGGGACAACCGAAATTTGCGAAAAGATTCCCGCATAAGCTAGATTTCAATATCCTATGGGCCTACCAGCACTTTTCTTTTGCTTCTCGGCTGCTTTCTTTGTCAGAAGTCATCTTACAACTTGAATGACGAATCAGAATTAGGGTAGCTCAAACACTGTACATCTGTGATTCGCGCTCAGAAATCTGAGACACGCAGCGCACGGAAACCATCCCATCAAGAAAGTGGATCTGAGATAAAGTGTTATGAAGTACAACTGGTCGCGAATATCGCATGTCTCAACGTATAGTACTGCAGTTTGTTTATATATATATATATATATATATATATATATATATATATATATACACTAGTACGTATTTACCTCCAGCAGATAGTAAACAAATTTTCTGGAAAACGCGAAGCTCCAACAGTACCGAGCTCACTGAAAGAAAGTTTCTACCTTCCAACCAAATATAAAATGTTTAACTCTTTGAGGACGGCACAAATATACTATCACTGAGGACAAGTTTGAAGTGAGCTGCCTGTACTCTACGCTACAGCAATATAGTTTTGGTTTGTCACTGTATTTCCACTTGCCATTGTCCTATTGGTCCTGGCTACACCGGATCCGCCTACTAAACTCTGCAACGTTTATTATTGGCTGGCAGTCGGCCAATGAAGTCACGCGTTGGCTGTGTACCAATTAATGTATCGCAATAGAAGTAACAAGTCTTGCAATCCATTGTGTTCGTTTGAAAAATAATTAAAAGAACCGTTTTATTCTTACAGACTGACATGTTGACTAGTTATCATTTTTTACTTGGATGCCGATAAAGTCTAGCGAAATAGTAAAACTATTAAAGTGCGAGCTTTGTCTTCAAGAGCAAAAATTGTTCCTCGTATCAGTAGCCACTAGTATATACGTGCATATTCCGCAAAGGGTTAATTAGGACCTTGGTTAGGATATTATCCTTGGTTAGGATATTTCCTTAGAAGTTGGTAAGTTTGGTGGAAAGTAGAGTGCAGGAGCGATTGTCCGGCGTGTTTTCTCTCGTTGTAGGCCGGACAGCAACTCTGAGCTCGACGTAAAGGGCATTTCCAGATCGATATCTGGTGCAGCCGGCTCGCGGAGGCGTCTGTCTGGAGGCGTCTTGCGTGCTCCAGCTCCAGTTCCAGCCTCGCTCTGGAGTCCAGCCAACGTTCAAGTCCGCTGCCTACTGCGCCACTGGCTGAGCGGAAATATGTTATAGGCAGTTTACAGTAAACCGTGCACTGCCGAAAGCTCTGCTTAATCTTGAAGTAAAGCAACTGCCTATGGAGCACTGCACCTGAATGTACAATGTGAAGAACTCGAAGAAAAAAAAAAGTAGTCACCATAAAAATTGCCAGAAAAGTACGATTTATGCTGTATATAAAAGAAGAATGTACATATTTTCGAAAATTCTACCAAATTTCACAAAAATATACTTTTTAAATATAAAAAATTATTCGATCGGTGGAGTCCGCATTTTTAGCCAAATTTAAGCGCATTTCCGTTTTGGATGCTTCGGAAATCAGAATTTACAAGAAAATATTCTTCAAGAAAGATCGTCACAATATTTACTGTGATCATATGTAATAAATCATAGTACTAATATATCATGTCAATTTTATAATTAACTTTATTTACTTCAGTTTCAGCCATAAATGTTTGTGACAAATGGACATACATAAAATAAATTATTAAAATTATTTCCGACATAATTATTACAATTTTCTTACACACAATCATAGTAAAAATTATGACGATATTCCAGGACTATTATCTTGCAAATTCTGCTTTATGAACCATCCAGAATGGAAATATGCTTAAATTTTGTCGAAAATACAAACTATTTTAATCGATTATTTTTCATATTTAAGAAGTATATTTTAGTTAAATATTATATAGTGTTACAAAATATGTACATTATTCTTTCATATACAGCACAAATCACAATTTTCTGACACAATTTTTATGGTCCCTGTACTACTTTTTTACAAGTTCTTCACTTTGTACAGTCAGTTGCAGTGCTCCGTAGGCAGTTGCTATATTTTAACCTTAAGGTATACTTGCATGTCCGTTGTTTATTTTTCCGTCTTATTTAAAACTAACATTGCTGTGGGTCTCATCAATAGGGCCACCCGATTTTTTCGAAAATATTTCTACGTAAGCTAGGTGTTAATAATCTACTTGCACTATTGCAGTTCTCCTTCTGTTATTGGCCGCGTGCCTTCGTCGAAGACAGTGTAGTGTTTGACTTGGCCAATGAGAATTAAGTTAGCTCGGTGCTGAACGTATATGATTCGTGGGTAAGTATCTTAGATGCGCAGCAATTGAAACCACCCAATTGTTAAAGTAGAGCTGAGTTTAAGTGTACTGATACACAACTTGACTGGAGTTCTTTTCGCGAGAATTGGATGGCCCTACTCATCACTTTATTCGTACGTCGGTCAAGTGAAACTGTAAAATTATTAGAAACGTAAATACTTTACAAATATGCTCTACTGTTCGATGCATTAAAAAAATCGGAAGCGAAATAAATCAATAAAGTTGTTAGAAATGGTTACCTAACACTTTTTTATTCGACTTTAAGAAATGGAACTACTTTCCCTTTATCGTTGCCAACTTTACTGGACACATGTTACTCAGTGTGCCCGTTAGAATATGTGCATGTACGGGCAGTGACCTTTTTCAAAGGTTGGTTTACAAGTGCTCACTTTACCGGGAACAGCCTATACTATGGTTGTAAGTAAAAAAAAACATTTTTTTTTTAATAATTAATTTTATGTCCATTAATTTCAGTAAAATTATTGTACCTTCCATGGGTGATATAAATGTGCATAAATAAATAATTTAAAATATTTGTAAACATTCGATTCTATACAACCAGTGGAATCATAATGATTCTGCTAGGTGATTATTTTTTATGCAAAATGTGTTTTATAAAACATTCACAATAGAAATAAATTGCATGCATAATAAAAATACTCTTATTAATTGACTTAACAAATTTAAGTAACTTTTAGGGAAATATTTTACAGTGTTACAAAATAAACATCGTGTTCTTTCATATGCAACAAAAATTACATTTTTCTGACAATGTTGGTAGTGCGTGTAGTAGACTTTGCATCACAGAGTACTTGATAATACAGAGGTGGAATGATAGCGCATATCGCGAACTCCAGCAGGGGCCTCGGTGGCTGACCGGTTAGCCTGCTCGCCTCCCACTATGGTGAACCGGGTTCAATCCCTGGCTGGGTCACTTACGGATTTTCTCATGTGAGAATCGTGCTGGACGATGCCGCTGGTCGGCGGGTTTTCTCGAGGATCTCCTGTTTCACCCCGACCTTGCATTCCGGATATGCTTGCTCCATTCTCACCTCACTCACTTCACCCTCACCTGCAGCAATATGGAGGAATACGGTTAATCAATCACCTCCTGGAGACTAACTTGTCAGACGGTAGCACGACCAATAGAGAGTATTCCATGACGTGCAACAGCCAATCAGACACAAGGTCCGTTTTCACAGCTTGACGCGACGCCAGTGAGCGACTGAGTCCGTTTTCATCAATGTAAACTCCAGGCCATTTCGCCTCTGTATAGTTGCCTATTCTGTGGTCGCGCCGCCATGCCCGCCATGGGCGGGCGAGGTGACAGCGAACCGCGCTATTTCACAATTCCGGAATGACGTGAATCGATAGCTTTCCCCTGTTGGCGGCGCGTGGAGCTCAGTTATGCCGCCAGAGCTGCAACGTGTAACACGGGCGGAGTTGTGTCTCGGGTAACGTAGCTCTGCTCGTAGACTCGAGGTCTATAACCCAGAGTTATCACAGAGTAGAGGAGAACACAGTCGGCGTCTTTCACGTGCGCCTACCCGTCTGCTAACTGGCTGAGCGTAACTCTGGAATTGGGCCTTATATGTCTGATTGGCTGCGGAAACGTGTCATATTGGTAGGCCCCAGTGGCGTGTGGTGAAGTTTTGCAAGGTGCTCAGTTCTGTACACACTCGGCAGGAACCAACAACCAGAGTGGAGTAGGGACAAACTGACTGTACTGCGGCTACTCACGAGAGAGCGGCGAGGCAGCCATATTACACGCGTGCTGCGACGTTAAATCCACTACTACATTTACGTGGCCGGTGTGTTCACTAGCAAACTGTCAGGTATAGAACAGAGCAAAACACAGCTTACCTCGCAACACTTTACCACACGCCACTGGTTAGAGCCACGTATTTTTCGCGAAACTATTTATGCACAGAGTAGATAACAATTACTTACGTGCAGGTCTACACATTTTCGTTGGCTTTTGTCTGCGTGTGCGTGTGTGTGCGTGTGAAGACATTTTGTACTCGACTGGGCCAATCAGAACAAAGCTACCCCGACATTGGCCGGTAGACACCTAAGACGCGTGTGAATTATAATTCTCCAACCGCGACACTGATTTAGAACTAACGTGTTTTTGAGTTCAACCAGTCGCAGAATATTTTCGCGAAAAACAGGTGGCCCAACTTATGGGCTGAACCAGACAGCTGGCAAATCAGGCGCTGTTTGGTGGAAGTCGCTCCGCCATGTTCGCGGCCAGCGCTGCTGGAGTTGGCGGAGTAATCAGTTGTGTCTCCTCTGTATCCTTCAGTGCTCTTTGGTGTTCACTATTACTAGAGCTAGTGATTTTTCCAAAAAAATATGACAACACGGTAGACTTCAATACTATAAGCACCCAACAGCAGTTTGTCTATTGCCACTTGCTTGCTGTCTGCTTGAGGCGTTTTCATATCTGACCGCGCCACACAGAATTCTGCAACATCGGCACGGTTCCTACGTTATTCGTGTGCAGATAGTTAACACGTGTCATAAAAGTAATTCAGTCAATCAATATACGTAAACGACTCAAAAGTGTTTTTAAGTATAAGTTGTCTTGACATCTTTCCGCGAAAGTTCACTTCCCTTAACCATTACCATAACTAGAGCCACGATTATTTCGCGAATTCTTTCTGAGACGAGGTAGACTCCAAACACTTGTTCTTTTCTCCTACTGTTGTGATTGGACGACAGTTGTTTAGACACGCCCCGTTCAACAGTGAGTCAGTAATAAGCAGGGAGCAGTAGAGTGAGTGAGTGTTGAACAGTCCTGTACAGAGGCCTCAGTTGATCACAGCAACCAATAAACGAACTATAATGTCTGGAGTGTATAGAGGACTGTCCAGCCTAGCTTGCTGCAAACTCAATCCGTGAAATACTAGCGGCTGTAACGATAACGGGTTTGGGACATTTGAACGCGACAGGCTGCGGCTCTTTGCGACCTCAATAACATCATGAACAGAGGCGGGCGAATTCCGCGACTTGAAAGATCTGTAGCCTCACTCCGCCTACACTGTACCTTCGGCTGTTCGTTCGCTGTCCGCAGCTCGACCGAGGATCAAGTTTTATCAGTAACAGAGTAGCACTGCATTCAGCTCTTGTTTTCACGCAGGCCACTATTGGTCCAGAATTTTTCATTGCGTGCATGATAAACTATAAAAACAATATCAAAGGTAGATCACACATATGTGGGTTTGAAATTTAACTTGTCCTCATATCAACTCGCAAGATGTTTCCTGCCTCTAATGGTGAATTCTGCTAGTTACTAGCATGTGTGCCCTATACCTACCGCATTACAAACAATTCAATCACTTATCTGTTATTTTAAACTGTTCCTCGACATCTCCGCGCGGTGTTAATTTTCTAGCTCTTCCAGCACTCTCAACTACAACTGCATCCTCCCCACTAGCGTCATTTCTTTTAACAAACATCGTGATTTGAGACTATTAAGAAGACTCATCTTTCTCGTACTCCGTTCACGGGTATCTAGGTTGAAAATCACGAGAACGTTGAACAACTTCGGGAACGCCTTCATAGCAAGGAGTGTTAGTGTATGTGCATTTTCGCGTATTCACAAAGGATACTCACCAACAGAGTGAACATGGAAACGGAAGATTCTGCGAACTGCACTTCGGAAAGGTGAGTTGCGAGCATCAGCTACTCTGATCTGTGTTAACTGTGATTATGTATACAACACGACACTAATAACTGAATTACAGGTTAAGTTTAGAGATCCGATATTCCGCGACTTCGTATGACAACAGGCTAGATGCCACAGTACTATACACAACTGCCGGAGTTACTTCTGTCCAGTGACGGCATCTCTTAAGGCCCTGCCACACTTTCAAAGTTTTCCGTCAAATTGCTTCCAGTAAGTTAGTTCAAATAAAGTTGGACAGTTATGACGTCATCAATACGTCATAAATGCCGCCATACTTGTCTGAAAAAGTTGCATGCCTTCAGTTTCCATCAAACATTTGAATATTAACCGGTTCTAAAATTTATTTGATGTGTGGCGGTCTCAGCCAATCAGATACGTGCACGACGACAATGGACGTCAAGAAACTTTAAAATAACGAACAATTGCTGGAAACGAAGTAGGTTATGAAGATAACGAATTTATGTAGAAGCTGTATGGGAATTAAATATATTTTAAGTGAATATTGCACATAATATTAGGAACACAGAGAGGCATTAAGTTTCACTGTGCAGGAAACATCTCTGATAAATAAAATTTGAATTTAGCAAAGAAGCGAAAATTAATTATAACATACCTTACATTTCTGGACAGTCGACTGCATGGAAAAACAAAAGCAATATCTCACTATGATAGTAATTTTTAAATAATAATTCAAATCAGATTATCCCAGTAAAAAAATAAAAAAAAAAAAAAAATCGACAGTGTGACACATTTTCACTTATTCAAGATTATTTGATTTAATTTGTTGGAAGGAAAAATTTGATGGCAGTATTTTGTCTTCAAATTTTGTTGTCAAGTATAGTTGAAGGCGAAAATTTGAGAGTGCGACAGGAGATTTAGATGATTAGAGACCTGAAAAATCCGCAAGTTCAATGACCTGTAGGCTATACTGCATTGTCGTATGTAAAATCATGCAAATAGCACTGTAGATTGGTTCCTTGTATCAGCGGAAGACTCTGATTGGGTCTGCATTTTACTATGTGTTTATTATTGGCTCAGAGTTGTCCAGGTGTAAACTAACGGGTGGGCCAATAGTACAAGCAATACAAACGTACGAGGTTTTGAATTCTATCTTGTCCCGAAATGAAAGCGCGAATTTTTCAGGTCTCTAGTAATGATCTCACCGTGTTTCCAAAATGTATGTCATTGGTTCACTTGTTTCCAGAGTACGACAAATTTCTGCCCACAGTTAAAGCTAACAATTGTACAATTTTTTAAAGTCGAACCTGAGACCAAATGAGTTCTCGAAATTTCTAGGGCATTATTTATATTTATCTTGCCGTCAAAAAATCGGTACTTTAACACTTTGAGGTCGGCACACTTTTACCAGCTTCAAATACAAGTTAGATGTTAAGTCCCTTACATTCCATACCGCTGCAGGGACACCGTATTCTATTGGCCCCTATTGTCACTTAACGCCATTCTACTGGTCAAAAACGACACCAGTCTTTCCGTGTTGGCTGGATGTCGACCAGTGGAGTGCCGAGTTTACCGTTTTCCAACCAAATGTTCTTTCACATGTAACAGGATGTACATCCCATCGTGTTGATTTCCGTAACTATATAAAACATGTCGTTAATTTACGAAGATCGTTGTTGAATTTGTATTAGTTCCTATTTAGAACCGTTATGAAATAGAGAATTGATATAAATATGCCCGGACCAGTTTTGTATATTTATGTGGAATGAAATATTGAAACAAGTTTTGCCCGAACTACACTCGAGTATAGTCCTCAAGGTGTTAAATGGACATTGTGAAGTATGGTATGTGCAGTTTACGAACAGGCTGGGGAGACAACGTTTGTTCATGATCGCTTCAGTCATGACGAAAGTGTATTTACCAGCATCGCTGCATTGTCAGGTTGGAATCGCTGCATTGTCAGGTTGGAATCGCTGCATTGTCAGGTTGGAATCGCTGCATTGTCAGGTTGGAATCGCTGCATTGTCAGGTTGGAATCGCTGCATTGTCAGGTTGGAATCACTATTGAGAGACTTTTATGGTTCTAATCTCTTACAATGTGGGGTTTGTTTGCTTCATAAGCCACTTCATGCTTACTCCACGAGAGTGAAGCAAGAGTTATGTTTATTTATCATTTGAGGACCTCGCGATTAGAGAGCCGACAATATTGCGAGTTCTAAACGATGTAGGGACACAATACGATATGGCCGTACCGTCAGATTTCTTTTTCTTATTGGCGGCGTGTGTATGTGAGAAGATATTTCCCTACTCGGCTGGCCAACCAGATCAGGTTACTTCAATACTGTACGTCTGTGGTTCGCGGGGAGACACCGTAGGCGCGTGGTACGGAAACCATCCAATCACGAAAGTGCATTTAAATACAATTATTGGTCGTGAAATTTTTTTTGCGAAAATCGGGTATCCCAAGGTATAGGCCATTCACAGTAAAATGAGCACTTTTGTAAACCCTGCTTTAAATCTACTTATATGCACGTTGTGTATTCATTCGCCTTATGTAAACTTAACATAGCCAAGGGTTTAATCACTTTATTCATGCGTCGGTCCAGCGAAACTGTAAAATTAATAGAAAATTAAATATTTCACAAATCTGCTCATTTCTACTGGCCTATGCATTAAAAAACAACAGAAACCGAAAAAAAAAAATTCAATTTATCACAAATGGTTACCAAACACTTTTTATTCGACGCTAACATATGGAACTACTTTCCATCCCGTGTTACCAACTTTACTGGACGCATGCCACTGAGTACGTCCGTTAAAATATATGCAGGCAGGGACAGCGACATTTTTCTAAGGTTCATAGCAAAAGTCTCACTTTATCGTGAACAGTCTGTATTAGGATATACTTGAACACTCGCGCTGTCCAGATACTGTTGTGAAGCCTCTCTTTCCCTGCAGGATTGTGTACCAGTAATAGCAGACACTTTCGTGATCCTTTACACAGTTGCTGAAACAGGCGAGTTCCTTTCCACTGGAGGGTTATCGAACAGGTAGGAATGTCGCGATCCAAGAATTATAAACAATCTTCACGCAGTACTCTTGGCAATGGGATCTATGCTTCTCTTCTAGAATGTTAATTATTTCTATTTCTACTGAAGCGATTATCACCAAATTTCAACCACTATTTCTTCTTTACATTTTTCCATTTCAATTCTCAATTTTTATTTTTTCCTCCTTTTACTAATTTTTGTAATTTATGAAAATTTGTTGTTTTCAATTTTTTGGGATTTTTGTTTTTGTTCTACGGTCCTTTTTTTCTCTAGAAAGTAAATATAAAACTGTCTTTTTTGTATAATCTTTTTTTTTTTTTTTTTTACCGCTCACCTGTATCTTCAAAGGTTATTTTTCTTCACTTTTCCAAGATGATTTCTGACCAAACCGACTTCGTTAAAACTCGATACGACCGTAGACCCGCCCCGGGAGACTAGGTCCTACACACACTTTCTAGCCGCTACTCGGACTTCTGTGCCAGTAATAGCAGAGGAAGGCGAGTGTATCCTGGCGCTCAGCTCATCATGGAGGCACCAGCCAACGTACACACATTACACCGACCGACCAGCTTTATTATTGCCAAATGATTGTGCGAAATTCCCGCGTGTCTGCTCATAATGTCGACTGTTCTGTAACACTGTAGTCATGACGACTATAAAGGCTGTACACGATAAAGTGAGCACTTTAGAAATTAACGTTAGAAAAAGTTACTGCCCCTGCATGCATATGTTTTGATGGCAACACTGACATTCGCCCGGTAAAGTTGGTAACGATGGATGGAAAGTAGTTCCAGATCTTAACGCCGAATAAAAAGTGTCAGGTAACCATTTGTGATAAATTATTATTTTTTCACTTTCTGTTTTTTTTTTTTTTTTTTTTTTTTTTATCCATCGAAGTGTAAAAATGAGAAAATTTGTAAAGTATTAACTTTCTTAATAATTTCACAGTTTCATTTGACCGACGCATGAATAAAGCGACGAGGCCCATGATAATGTTTATTTTACATGTGGCGGAAGAATACACTACGTGTATACAAGTACAGTATATCTTAAGCAGGGTTTTCAAAAGTGCTCATTTTAACCGAAAGCAGCCTATAGCAGCCAACATTTCCCTGCATGTCTGAGGATATTCAATAATTAGTTAATGCCTTCCTGGAAGAGGTAGGCCAATGGCTGGATATTTCTGAGTTGTGTTGTTTGCTGGACATAATAATAAACCATAGTTTTCTACAGTGACCCTGTAAGCGCGTTGGATATCAAAAAAATATTATTTTTTAATTTGTACAAAAAATTGTTCAACTTGTACCCATTGTAAGTAATGCAATTTTCCAAGAATAATTTCTTTTCACTTAATATTATTTAAAGAATTTGATGTAAAGCCAAAATTTCTCAGCTTTACTGTAGTAACAAATATGAACTAAGTTGTGCGAATGAAAAAAATATACAACGTAAACAAATGCCGTAGGCTACTGCGTGACGCACATGTAATCACCAAATAATAAGCCATTTACATTAAAAAAAAGTTAAATTTAAAGGAATTTTCGCTTATTGTTAAGACTTCTTTAAAAAATAATGCATGGACTGTTATTTAGCGATTACATATATGACAAGCAGTAACCCGCGCCATTATTTTACGAGGGGAATTTTTTCATCAGTACATTTTACAGATTGTTCACGGTAAAGTGAGGCATTAGTTACTTTTATCAGAATTTTTCTTTTCATTCATTCACTTCTTCACTTCTTAAAATAAATATTGCCATCTAAGGCTACAGTAAAATATATTTATTGACTATGATTCCAAATGAGACGGCTTCAAAAAGTGCTCACTTTACCTTGAATAGCCTATAATATGTTATTATAGCTGCAGCAAAACAGAACAATTTTTTGATTTAACATCAAATTAATCAAAAAATATGAAGAGTGAAATTTTTTTATTCAAGGAGAATGTCGTCACAGAATGCGTGCAAGTTGAACAAGGACAGAACTATAAAATAACTTTTTTTTGTATCCAACATCCTTAATCCTGTGCACCCAGTTCAGATAGTTGAACAAACGTTGCAGGGGGAGGTAATATTTGACCCTTACTGGACTCTGCAAGAGTTAGTTGCCAATGATCTTCTCTGTGGGTCAATGATTATAACTGCATTCTCGGTCAGCCCTGATATAAGTTCTACTTCCAGGATATTCCTCCTCCTCATGCAAATAAAGGTTAACCGAGTCTAGAAAATTACACCAAATTGAAAGCACACAGCATTCGTGAGAACTCACTGTAATAAATTTTTGCATAAGAACTATTTCTTACTAGGTATTACCAACATACCTATTTTCTCCCTATTTTTATACATATTAATCATAAATGAAATATAATTTGCATGTAAAACATAATTAAAAGTTCAAACTATCAAAAAATTAAATACTTTTATGTTAATTGGGGCAATCGAATTTCGCTAAAAGATTTCCACGCATGCTAAATTTCCATGCCCCACTGGTATATTAGCAGTATTATTTCACTTATTGGTCGCGTGTCGTTCTGAGAAAAACATTTTCCTACTGGTCTGGCCAATCAGAATTAGGCTACTACCGTAGTGTGCGTCTGTAACTCGTGAGCAGACACCTAAGACTCATAACCCGTACATAAACCAATAAAAAAAAAAAACGATCTGAGCTAAAGTGTTGTGTAGTAGAACTGGTCATGAAATCTTTTCGCAAAATCTGTGTGGCCGTAATGTTAATACCAGTATAAAATGTTTATGATGCGTTATATATTTAGGAAACCACCAAACATGGCATACATGTGGTTATTTTTTACAAGGTTTGATTCAAAATGTGTGTAGTCACATGAACAGTTTCTGCTAATAACTTGAAATAAAACGATATAACTGTAAGGTTACAAACTAGAAAGCTATTCTTTAAAAGTCTCGAATTATATATTTATATGAGACTGTAACTACAAGATTATATTCAAACATTGTAAGAATCGCCAACAAGACCAATAACACCCGTCATACTGGCATCCTCCACACACATCTCGCGGATATGAATTGCGCAATTCTCAGACGAGTGCGTTAGTGGTTGTATCATCTTCATCGCGCAGAGCACGCATATTCGAACGAATACCCGCTTTCTATACGAAAGAGATCAAGTTGCCTCCATTAGGTGACCTGGATCCACAAGTCGAACAATCCATAAAGAATCTGGATGTCGATCTACGGTCTACATTCGCAAACAACTGCATGATAAATTATCCGAGTGTATGAGATCACAAGGTCTGAAAGAAAAAGGATTGAGTGAAAGGAAACGACATTATAAGAACGCAAAATTTTCTCGTCCACAGGAGCACATACATTTAATGTATTCTCTCTTGCAGTTAAAAAGTGAAGACGTCAGAAATTTGAGAGCGCACCGTTTTGCCTAAAGTCGTATAGCCTAAACATGTTTTTCCACCTTCATTTTGCCTTAAGTCAATTTGCCTATAGTAGTTTTGCCTAAAAGTCCGACAGAGTTTCTTATTGAAAAATGTAAAGAATTTAACTTGTAAACTATTATATAACATGTGCTGACCCTATTGCAAGATTTTGGAACTATTCTCGATACCGTGTAAGTAGTGATATATTCTGCCATTAGAGTGCAGGGCGTGTTCAGCATTGCCTACAACGTTCAAAGAGGTAACCGTAGTTCATTTTAGAGGAAACAAGGTGGCGTATACGTCACAATAATTGAACTTTGTGTTACCATTGGAAGATATACAGGTTGTCGATAAATTATCTTTACAACTTTAGACGCTAATAACTGGAAAACTAGACTAGATAATAACTAACGGTTTTCAACATGTGACAAGATAACTCATAAAGTTTTGTTCCCTCATTCATACACGTCAAAGTGTGCACCCCTAGTGGCACTGACAATGTCCAGTCGGTATTTAATTTCTTGCCATGTACGCTCCAGCATCTCCATGGCGACACGTTCAAATGCATTGCGAATGCGTGTCTTCAAGTCCTGTAGGTCTGTAACCTTGGTTCGGTACACGTGATCCTTGACAAAACCCCATAAGAAGAAGTCCAGTGGTGTTATGTCAGGTGATCGTGGCGGCCACCGAAGCGGACCATCGTGTCCAATCCACCTATACGGAAATGTTTCATCCGGAAATTGACGGACAATTAGGGACCAGTCAGGTGGTGCCCCATCCTGCTGGAAGATGACGTCAGGTTGTAGGTGTTCCAATTGTGGCACGGCAAACTCATGTAACATGTCCAGGTAAACACCACTGTTGACTGTAGACTCGATTAAAAATAATGAACCAATGATGCAATAGTACATAAGCCCGCACTACACATTAGCTTTGGGGCTGTATCTTTCTATTACACGTGCCACACGAGGACGCTCTGATACCCAAATACGAACGTTGTGTCGATTCAGTTTGCCTGATGCATGAAACGGTGACTCATCGGAGAAACAAATCGTTTTCAGGAGTTCATTGTTTGTGTCAATCTTGGCGAGCATCTCAACTGCAAACTGTTCGTACTGAGGTTTGTCCGTAGGCTTTAGTGCCTGAAGCAGCTGAACCTTGTAGGCATAGAGTCGTAACCTCGTATGCAAGGCTTTAGTGCCTGAAGCAGCTGAACCTTGTAGGCATAGAGTCGTAACCTCGTATGCAAGGCTTTAGTGCCTGAAGCAGCTGAACCTTGTAGGCATAGAGTCGTAACCTCGTATGCAAGACTTTAGTGCACTGTTGATCGTGAACTGTCTGGCCGCCATACGTACTGCAAACGCCTCCCGTACCTTGTCCACGGTGGCGTCTGAAACATATGGGCGACCCGACCCCTGTTTATGGAGAACACTTACTGCTTCCATAAATGACGTTTGCCAAGCCCGAATACTTGTTCAGAACGAAGGTTCCCTTCACTGTGCCCGGAAGTTTATTTGCACTTGAGTATCGGACTTCGTCTCTATGAACCAGGCTACAGTCTGAGCTGTCTCCTGGGGCCTCCACATGTGTCGTCCAATCCGCGTCACCTGGGACACAACAAAACTTTATGAGTTATCGTGTCACATGTCGAAAACCGTTCGATATTATCTAGTCTATTTTTCATGTTATTAACGCCTATAGTTGTAAAGATAATTTATGGACCCCGGTATATTAGTACCGTGTACTATATGACACATACATATGTAATATTGTGTTATTAATTTAATGTGTTATTAAAGTTTTATTTTGGTGTTCAGTGTTTAGTTTTTTTCTTAAGAAATTGTACTGTCATCAAAAGAAAAAGCTACTCACTGACAAGATATTAGCAGTTCGGGACCTCCTTTGATGAAACCAATATTCATAAAATCCATATTTAACTTAAATGCTTGTAAAATATATCTTAAATGTTCTACATTGGTATTTTAAAATTGATTGTGTTAATTTTAATTGCTTCTTTTTGTGAAAGAAGTGTTATCTAATGACCCATCAAAGATGAAATTTTCAATACCGCTACGGGAAAATTGGAAGTATTAAAAATAATTATAAAAAAACTGCGATAACCGAATTTTACTTGATAAATTTTTGTTCATAATTATCTATTAAGCTATACTGCAATAGGTGCTATATCAGTAGAGATAAATGTGAAGTTGGGCTTCAAATACGACATTATTATATATGTCGTTAAATAGTTAAAAATTAATTGAAATAATTTAATATTATGAAGCTTGTTTTACATCTTCTAGAAAAGTTATTAATAGCATTAACTGTCGACAGAGGGCGAATAAAATCTACACTGCAGGAACAGATCATACATTGGCATCAATCTGATAGTAACTCACCTGATAATACTTATTAAGAATAATTACTAACATACACTGGTTTTTACACACACACCAACAAACACACACATATCTATAAGTGGTTAAGGTATTTTGTGAAGCTTTTCGCCTCTTTGATGTCTTGCGAGTACTCCAAGAACGAATGGAGATTAGTACGCATGTTCCAAAAGTATTCACAATCGCACCACTCGTAATGATTTATTAATAATGGCAATAATCTGTTACTGCAACATATCACTGTAGTGCAATGTAGTAGGCATTAAATAAATGTATCAAATTTGTAAAATCAACTTTAGTTTCTCGTGATATAAACTAGGCCTATCAGATCATTTCAACGACTAGGGCATAGTCAAATTCAGTTATATAGTTGTGTATTTGCATTCTTAACTTACCCTTGGCAACAAACTTGATGAATATGGATAGGCAATATTTTTGGCTTCGAAACAACTATTACCCAGCTAATCGATTATAATGAATGTGTATTTCGGCGAATAAATACTTGATAAATGCCGAAAGTTATTGGGTGAAATCCAGGTCTAATTAATATTTCAAATTAACTTATATAACATTTATTGCTATGCTAAATATGTGTTCGTTTCAATTTCGATTGCTTGTTTTCCTTACATTTGAAGGTTATCAATATATAGGTGTAATACGAACTTTTATTTAGAACATTTTTAGGGTGCGCCATTCGATAATAATTATTAACTTTGTTCAAACTTTTACGATGTAGTGATGTTGCTGTATTATAATTAAATTTAAATAATCCTATTGGATAGCATTTACGATGTCACTTCCGGGGACAGGTAACCAAGAGTACGTACTTAAGACGAATTCTGAAATGGCCTTAGCTTGACACTGGACTACGCTATAGATAACAGGTTCCAGCCAGAGTTGGTTAACTACAATAAATGTCATGCGTGCAATATTTTCGGGTGTAAAATAATTTACTACCTATGGTTATAATATCTTAAGCCTTATACGGGTTATTATATATTAGATACTACAAAGTAATTACAACTTATTAAGCAGGGAGACTTCTTAGATGGAATTGTTTACATATGTGTTACTGTTATTCATTATTTACTAAGTTATTTAATAAAGGTATTAACTAATCTCCTTCAGCTCCCTACCACAGATGTACTCGGACTGTTACCAAGATGGGTTATGAACCGCGTTAAAGTAACTGAAAATTTAGCGCCTGTTTCTGAGACCTTTCTTAGGACGCGATGATCCAAATTCTAGCTGGTTCAGGGTTAATTTAGATTTTATTAAATTTGTAGCAATATTATGTAACAATAGGAAATAAGATAGTACGAAATCTTAAGTAGAAGAAAAAATATTCTTTGGATGATCATTTTAAAAAATGTGAACAGGCCCCTATTTCCTAGATAATTACAAATCCATGAACAAATTTTCTGTCATTGCCACCCTTCCAGAGACTTTAAACCAATAAATGTAGCATATGTATCTTTACACATACTTTATTAGTATATAAAATGTGTTTGTTAAAGGTCATTTTTTCCGCTTTGCTTATGTTTGTGTCAACGATTGCTGTAATGCAAAATACATGAATTACTAGTTGGCATATAAATTAAAAGAGGAAATGAAAAACTTTAAATACTTTTGATTAATAAGTTAACTTTGGTAATTGATTTTGTTGAAATTTTTTCTTCCTTCTTTATTGTAAATATCTGTTACTGTCTCTAGGCATTGGTAAAATTTGTTGTGGAAATATTAGTTTTGTGATCCAACTTGATGTACATACAAGTACAAACTATGACTTACTAAAGGATGTTAAATTTCTTTGGTTTGCAAATAACCTAATGAGAATAGTTATTTATGAACAAAACTCTGTGAATCATTATAATTTTAGTTTTGCATGAAAATAGTTACAGTTTGACATAAAATAACAGATCTTTAAAATAAACCAGCAGTTGTACGATGGATAAATTAAACTTTCGAAAACAAATTTGAAGTATGGTTTAGTTAATTTTAAAATCTGTTGTCTAGAATTTTCATACCCAAATACATTTTTTTAATTAAGGTATAAGATACTTTATAAATAAATTTCAAATCAATGTAATAATCTGAAGCCTTGATACTTGTGGTTTTGGTGTTCAATTGGTGTGTTTATATTTACTAGTTACATCAGGCACAGACCACTGCGGGACTTACAGCCTATAGTAAACATTCAGCAAACTGTTAGCTTCAGTCCCTGTGGCTGGGCGGAACAGGAGAATGACATCTGTCTGCACTGAGAGAAAATCAAACAAAATATTTGTTTGTATAGGACCAAATATATATTTAGTTGCCCTAAAGAAATATATCGTTGAACAAACAAAATTTAAAAAGCATCAAAATTACTTTTGTTCGTCTAACAAAATATACGTTTGAATAAACAAAATCTCTGTGTTGGGCCAAACAAATATTAAACTGTCAGCTAAATATATTGTTGAATCAACTGTATATATTTGTTTGGCCACTCATTTGACTGCGTTCGTTCGAAAATACAGCTCAAATGTTTGTTTGTATTTTCGCGACAATTAAGATAGTAACCGTGTTTGTTAGTGCATCTATTGATGCTTAACAATCTTATAAACACATTAATAAAACAATGCAACATTAAACTGACAAGTAAAGCTGTAAAACTTGAAATATTTGTTTGCACACGTTGCCCAATATTTGGAGTATATCTATTTAAAAGATTTCCGCAGTCATTAGTTGACACATTAGCTGAGATTACTAAGGCGCAGCGCCAGCCAATGAACTAGTGACCTTTATTCGAGTGTGTAGAGGACTGTGGAGTCTTGCTCGGCGCCGTTTTATAACGCGCAATGGTAGGGTATCGGAAAATATCCAGTGAACCTCAGCCAACATTCTTCTCGGTTCCAATTAACTACGACACTATTATGGGATGAAATGACACTATACTTCATTAAAATCATCGTAACCACTTTATAGTTCCCGCACAGCAATGATACTCAAATTATAAGTGAATAAGTAAGCCGGGCTCACTCAGAGTCACAGATGGGGCGAAATCACTAACACTAAACTAGCCGGTCGTGAACACAACCTCGTATGAACCAGAGGTTGGTTGGTATACGCCGTTCACGGTGAAGTGAGCACTTTTAAAAACCCTCTCATTTGAAATAATAATCAATAAATATATTTTATTTTGGTCTTAGATGTAATCTTCAGAGTGTGGTGAAATATACGCACCATGTTTTTTACTTACATAACAATATCTATTTAAAAAAAGGTCATTAGAGGATAAGAAATGGCTGAAAGGAAAACGTATCTAGGGTCTCAAAAGTGTTCACATTACCGTGAACAGACTGTAGCAGGGTTCGTTTAGATGATCGATAATGGGGTCGTGATCATCTCAGTGGGATGGAGTGAACACGATCGCTTCAGTCGTAAAGGTGCTACCGAAGGTGAAGTGAGAGTTCACTAAACGAATAGTGCCTAAATAGTAAAATTCGGCGAATTGTACCACGATGTGGAATATTTGTTGAGAATAAGTTTCGAAGTGTACAATGACAGAAATGCAAGGAACGATACTTATATATATATAATATACAGCTTATTATCAATAATTAAAAATAAAATACTAAAAACTCCAAGATCGGTGTCATATTGAAACCTGGAGCTTCTGCTGATAACATTTATCGGCTTTGGGTGCCATGATTCTCAATTGTGCATTCTTTAACCAAAATTAACAAAACCGAATCCAATCTTACAATAAGCGATTCACAAGTTCAAATCGGCACAACTTCAATGCGACCGTTACGGTTGTGTCCCGGATGACATTCTCGAAGGAAATTCGGTTAACCAAAAAGAGAAAGGTGAGAACTACAAAGTTCCTTCAAGATTACATCAGGCCACGTCATAAAGCATCTTCAGGATCGGCGTGCTGCACTGTCGTTTATTCGGGAAGAAATCGAAAGGTTCGACCTGATTTAAAAAAATTTTGTCGTTGGAGACAGAATCTGATGTTTGGTGAAGAAATGTTGGTCAAGCATCTAAAAAGTCTGGAGACTTGGAGAGCTTTAAGCCTCTCTATGCCAATAAAGTCTAGTTTCCAATGAATGAATCGCTAATGAAAAGTATAAACTTTTATAAGTGTGCACGGTAAAATGAGCACTTTTGAAAGCCCTGCTTAAGATATACTTTAATAAACGTTGTGTATTATTCCGCCTTAAGTAAAATTAACATTGCCATGGCCTCATCACTTTATTCAAGCGTTGGCCAAGTGAAATTGTAAAATTTTTAGAAAAGTAAATATTTTTCATATTTGTTTATTTTTACAATTCGATGCATTAAAAAAATCATACAACGAAAGAAATAATGTAAGTTATCACAAACCGTTAACTATCGCTTTTTATTCGACGTTAAACTATGGAACTACTTCCCATCCCTCGTTACCAACTTTACTGGGCGCATGTCACTCAATATGCCCATTAAAATATGTGCAGACGGGGAAGTGATTTCTTTCTAAGGTTGATTTCAAAAGTGCTCACTTTATCGTGTACAGCCTTTACGTGAAAACGTTCCTCCAGCTGGTCCTTCTACCTGCCAACCTCCTGGCTGACATTATAACGACCGTGACCAGCACTGCCTTCAGTCAGGAAGCCACCCAGCAGCACATTTTAGTGAGTTTCCACCGATCACCAGGGAAAAAGTAGTTCATCTCCAGCTGAACATAATCCAGAAGAGGACAGCTTGGATGCTGTGATTTCATCAATGAGTTCTTCCTTGTCAGATTCCCTTTGTAATTCAGTTTGTTTACATGTTATTGTGTTTGTGTGAATCCCATCATTGTATTTGTGATATGAAAATTGATGCCCATGAACCGAGAACTAAGAACATCTTTGCAGGAACCGAACCATGTGGTGGAGCGAACGCGAGGTCCACAACATGTAAGTCTTTGGAAAATTTCTCGAAATTTAAGTAAATCATTCCTCAAATTCTTCCAAGTTTTTAAAGAATTTTTCAATATCTCTCCAAATTTTACGGTTATTTTTAGTTCTGTTTAGATTTTTTCCGGGTTTGATTTTCCTGGGGTTAAGATCAAGGGAATTCTTCACTATTTTTTTGTGATTTGTTTAGATATTTTTGGGACTTGAGTTCACCCGGGTTAAAGATCGAGTTCGCGGACGTTAAAGATGGAGGCCGGGTTCTTTAATGTAATTTCTCCCCCGATTCTTACAATAATTTTTACAAATTTTTGAATTTTTCTTTATTTTTTATTTTAACGTTACCTAAAATGGAGTCCAGGCTCACCTCAGGCCAAAGTTGAGTTTATGGAAATACAATACTGTGGTTGTAACCAATAATGTGATATTTCCTGATTTTTTTACGATTTTTTTGTGAATACCCTTGTATTTTTTCAAGGTCGTGAAGGACGCGGGCACGAGTACAAGGTCATTTGGCCAAGGTCACCCGTGACCAAGATCGTTGTCGGATGACGTCACAACATGGCGGCGGTTGGCGCCTGGTTTCTCTACCGGGCGCCATGTCCTAGTGCTCTCTCTCATAATTATACTAGGACTACTATTGTCCCCTTCACTGAGATGTTCGTGGTATGACACTAAGAGCACCAATCAATATGTCCCGTTTGAGGTACGCGAGGAGTCTGCGCTAGTCGGAAAAATCTCTGGGAATAAACATATTTTACAAGAACACTTAATTCAAGGAAATAGTTATTGCTTACAATCTGTACATTTAAAGAGATAAAGTGAGCACTTTTGAAGAAGAAAAAAACCTTAGAAAAAAGACACTGCTCCTGCCTGCATATATTTTAACGGGGGCACTGAGTGACATGCGCCAAGGAAAGTTGATAACTATGGATGGAAAGTAGTTCCATGTCTTAACGTCGAATAAAAAGTATTAGGTAACGATCAGTGGTAAATCTAATTAATTTTCTCGCTTTCTGTTTTTTTTAAATTCATTAAAGTGTAAAAATGACCATATTTGTAAAATATTTACTATTATAATCATTCCACAGTTTCACCTGACCGACGCATGAATAAAGTAATGAAGTCCATGGCAATGTTAATTTTACATAAGGCGGAAGAATACAGAACATGGATACAAGTAGACCTTAAGCAGAGCTTCAGAGAGAAGTGCTCATTTTAACGTAAACAGCCTATAACGATATTCCAGGTCTATATGTCATGGTCTCAGTAAGACTTATCTCTGATTGACTGGTTGATTGGCCAATCACACCCCTCCTTGCTCATGATTGGCTGAGGTGTTATTTGAGGAAGGGAGTTGTGAAATACCCATTGGGCGCGGCAGGCTCTTGGGGCGAGTCTTGTGTCTAATTGGCTGTTGCGTGCCGCTGGAGATTCCCTATTGGTTCTGCTGCCGTCTGTCGAGTTCCTATCTAAGTGCTCATTGGCACACGACTTTCCGCCATGTTTCTGATCAGTGAGGTTTTTCTGATGACACGTGCGGATAGAGAGCGTCATACATGTTGCTGTTTCGCTTGTGACCTGGTCGCAGAATAAGTGTGTGTACAGAAGTGAAATGGAGCGGCGATTTCCTCTGATGTGGGTGTATCCACGGGCTTTGTGCCTGATTGGATACTGGGAGCTGCCGAAGACTCCCCATTCGCTGAACTGCCGGCTGGCATTAACATTACCGGACTCTCATGGGCGAACGTCGTTCCATGTTACTGGCTAGTAACGCCATCTTGCTGGCGTGTGCCGCTGTAATTCCTAGTCGAGTTGAGAGTTGAGAGATTTAGGCGCCTATTAACACCGGAGTCTTGAGAGCCGATGAGGGCGAAATGAAGTGAGAATGGAACAGAGCCGGAATGCGAGGGCGGGGGAATCGGGAAACTCCCTAGAAAACCCACCACCAGCCCCTGAATTCCTAGTACACTCTAACAAATTGCTGTAATTTTACAAAAAAAAAGTCCTTGGAATCCCAGCTGCCAATAAAACCCTTTGTAGATCTACAAAGTGTTTTATTGTAAAATCTGCAAGATATTTATTTGTAATATTACATATTATTATACTTGTATTACAATATGCATTAATGAGAAGTGTACATAAGAGTTTTTCTTCTATAAAACACATGTGATGAATTAATAACAGATAACAACTTTAAAAACATATTTCAAAATATAATTTCCGAAAAGAAAATTACACTTTGCCAGCCCGGGGACTAGAACCCACAGGCCTTGTATTACTGCCCCACACCATATCCACAAGATCAACTTCACTTACAAGATCATCTCATATTTTAATTATAAATATAGTTTTGATTCTAACAATATATAAAGGAAGTTATTTGATTAGTTATTTTATTTTGAGAGTTCTGTTGTTGAGTTGAGAGATTTCGACGGCTCTTAACAACGCGATCTTGAGAGCCGATTTAGGAGTTCTGTGTAGCTAGGAAACATTAATATTTAACGTGTAATACGGTTGCGTTTTATTTTAATTGTCGTTTTATTATGATTATTTGAGTCGTTTTAAGTGTTTTGCGTTATTAAAACTTGCAGTACATTTTCTTTTTGCACGCGCAAACA
Source organism: Dryococelus australis (assembly GCA_029891345.1). Taxonomy (NCBI): domain Eukaryota; kingdom Metazoa; phylum Arthropoda; class Insecta; order Phasmatodea; family Phasmatidae; genus Dryococelus; species Dryococelus australis. Next base: position 60,417,761 of record CM057008.1, read on the forward strand.
GCTAAATACTGCTTTACGTTGTTGAGTCGCCGCCATTTTGCTGAGGCTCTTGGATACGGGTCAGTAGTTATGGTACAAACATTTATTGCGGTCTATTGCAAACATGGCACGAGTAGTTTTACAAGAGAAATCTGTGTACTGTTACAAGCATTTGAAAAATTTCAAACAATTTCTCAGTAAAGATTATTATTATTATTTTTTTACAGTTTAGAAAGCACTGTATGACTTCCGTAATCTTATGTATACTGAGCCCTGTTTATGTAACGGGAGAGTAATTACGTGTCAGTGGAATGGAACATATGCAGAATTATCGTTATTCTATCCATATGGACGTGCGAAATTAAACTCCAAGTCATTGTTCGCTTGCTTGATTCCTGTCGTTGACCAACAATTTGTGTGTAACGCCCCATCGACGCAATGTTCAGAGGTTGTACAACCAATCTACAGTGAGAGAGATCACACATGTTAATGACGCCCTATTGTTAGGGCCCTGCAAAATTCGCGTTATTATCTGACATCAGGCTAAACTTCGCAGTGCTGTATATACTCGAGCCGGTATCGTTTATCCATTGGTTGCCGCCTAGATGTGACGTCACTCCCTTTCTGACTGGGCTGCACGTGATTGGGACATACAATTGTGAAGTGTTCATTTATTGGCGCAGGATTACCTGGGGCGTGTCAAATAAAGTACACTCCAATCACAGACGTATTGCAAATGTACGTATGTTTGAAGTTTAATGTGTCCTGACATAATAACGCGAATTTTGCAGGTCTTTGCCTATTGTTCACAGTAGCCACCGAAAATTCAAATTTGTTCTCATGTAGGTATAGTGCAGTGAAGTCTAGTATGGTGAAAAATAATAACACACGTGCTGGCAACCTTCGGAATTTGATTTTGTTGCAAATAACTTCGTCAGATATGTTTTAAATGTCTGCAGACGACAGGTTGTCTTCGCTTGTTTTGGTTTATATTTTTAAAGTTTTTTTTTTTTTAATATTTTTGTTGGCGATATTGCTCCGCAATGGCGTACGTCCAAATACATTTTTATTAAATTACTTATCCTCATAGCAAGTATCATTCAAAGAAGATAATTCTGTTACTCGATACAGTATGGCAATGATAGCATGTTTTCGTAATAATTCCATCCAGATGATAGTAGTTTAATTCATATTTGTCTTCAGTTTACACAATGTTACTATGTTACAAAACAAACAATTTTGATAACTGTATTTTCCCTGTAGGAGCACAAACAATTTTAAAATGTTTCTGGGGGCATTATATTTGATAACTAAGCTCTGCCCGAGTAAAAATACACATTTTTTTACAACCAATTCAGCACTTTAACTGATTCTCGTCGTTTCTCTTACCATCCTCAGTTCAGCTGATCACAATTTGACGTAAACTTCATGCTTATTACCACATGTTTGATGCATTTATGTATACAAATTAGACGGAGAATATAGTAAGCTGCGTTTTAATGACGTTGAATAAATGTCTGAAAAGACTTGCCTATTCAGAGTACTCAACAAAATTACTTTGCACAAAGTTCGCCGCTTCCTGCGTGCACTGTATCTTACATAGGGCTTCAGCCCGTGCCTGTTCGAATTCGATATCAGTAATGAAGTTTCTGAGGTCTGAAAACTTTCTACTCTCCTCTCAGTTTCCATTGTCAATACATCCAGGTATCGTGTTACTTAACTGAAAATACAGCTACGTTTTTGCTTTCCAATTTTCTAAAGGCTGAATAGAATGCTCATTATGTAACTCCAAGTACAAAGTAAAGACGGTTCACGATAAAGTGAGCACTGTTGAAATCAACCTTAGAAAAATGCCACTATAATTCCCTGCATATATTTTAGCGGGTGAACTGAGCGACATGAGCCCATTAAAGTTTGTAACGATAAATGGAAAGTAGTTCCATATCTTAACGTCGAATGAAAAGTGCCAGGTAACCATTTGCGATAACTTAAATTATTTCTTTCAGTTTATGTTTTTTTTTTTTCTGTAATGCAACGAAGTGTAACAATGAGCAGATTTGCAAAACATTTTCTTTTGTAATAGTTCCACAGTTGCACGTGACCGACGTATGGATAAAGTGACGAGGTCCGTGGCAATGTAAATTTTGCATAAAGCGGAAGAATACACAATGTGCATACAAGTAGATGTTAAGCAGGGCTTTCGAAAGTGCCCATTTTACCGTGAACAGCCTATAGTTACTCGAACGACATATAACTTCATTTATAATTTGTAATTCGATTTCAGGCAACCATGAATGGAAAGCGTTAACCTGTTGACAAATTATTATAATAAAAATATATGGTTGTAATATATTACAAAAAAAACATTCTTCCAGTCCTTAGTCTTTATAAAACTATAGGCTATTTTACTTAATATCCAATTTTAATGGTACGTGTACAGAAATACTGAAAATGCGATCTGAAATAGTATAGATATATGAAATTATAGGCACGTGTTTGACACAACCATAAGCATATTTTGCATTCGTAAAAAAAGAGTTTTTTATACAAATTAATAATTTTTTTCCTTATTAATTTAAATTCCAGCCAAACATAGACATATATTTTAGTAAAAAAACAGAAATTTTTCTCTACGACTTAGATATATTTAAATTTTATACGCGTATTTTCTGATGGACATATATTCGCCTATCATCTGCTGTATATATACGAAACATTCTCATTTGTCAAATGGTATCATCTATGCCGGAAAATATCATTAAGCTGTATAATGTACATGATATTTTTTTCTATTATGCGCAAGGACGTGTCAAATAAGCTTTTGCTGAATCGAGATACCGAATAAAATGTAAGCGTACACAAAGCGCGTTTTCAGTCTTACGATTTACCATGTTATTAGTAAATGCGACAGATGGACTGTATCCATTCGTGCTCTCTGTTATGCGTTAGTATATTGACCTGACGACTCTTGTCCGATCTAGTATCCTTGACGAGATATTGAAGCTACGTTACCCATTCAAGAACCAATTTTCACAGTAAAATAATGTCCCCTAGAAGACTCATGTGTGAGGTAGGATCACAGAGCGAAGATAGTGGAGAGATACTGGCAGTTCTTAACCCTTTGAGAACGGCACAAATTTACTAGCTCCGAGGACAAGTTTGAAGTAAGCTGCTTGTATTCCACACTACAGCAGTATCATTTTGGTTGGTCTCTGTATTTCCACTTACCATCGTCCTATTGGTCCTGGCTACGCCGGACACACCTACTGTACTCTGCAACGTTTGTTATTGGCTGGCCGTCGACCAATGAAGTCACGCGTTGGTTGTATACCAATCAATGTATCGCGATAAAAGTAACAAGTTTTACAATCCATCGTGTTCGTTTGAAAAATTATTAAAAACGACAGTTTTATTTTTACAAACGGAAATGTTGACTACTTGTCATGTTTTATTTAGATTTCTCCCCCCCCCCTCTCCCCAGGGGTGGCGCACGTCTGAACGCTTCCAAGCGCTGAGCTATACTGAAGAGAGGCGCGTGGCGCTCCTCGCGCGGCCGAGCGCTGTCTGGTGGCTACTACTGGCGACGAGTTCAGCCTCGCACACTCTGGTACCTTCCATACGCCTCTCCGCTATTCCCAAGCTGCGTTCTCGCGTATAAATGTTCGTCCCCAGCCCGAGCAAGAAGCAGTGTTCCTCATCGAGTAGCGCGGGCTGGTCGACGATAGATCATGTCTATACTACTTCGTACTTCGGGACTTCAGCATGCTAGACACGTTTTCGCATAATATGAGTACTACTCAAGTAAAGTATTGCAATGAACGTAATTGTTGTTATGCTGGAGGCAGAGTTTCCCTATTAGGATTGGCCAAAAGAATTTTAATACCAAGGAGTTTAGTGGATATCTTATGGCGTGGTTTTATGCTCATGGGTAAGTGTAATGAGGGTTTTTGCTCCTTCCAATAGTATTCTTGAAATTAGTATTCCATGTTGTACTTTTTAGTGAATTATAAGGCGTACTTTACTTTTAATGTTGTAATGGTGCCTGCTTTATTCAGGGAGTCAGTTTACATTATTTAAAAGGAGTTCTCAAGTGTTTATTCAGGTTGGGTGATTTATCAGGATATATTAAAATTTTTGTTTTCTGTTTGTTCCAGTGCATGTGTGTTCTCTCCTTCCCCTAGTTCACCGATTGGTAGCAAGCAACAGAAATTTACAGATGCAATTTATATTTTTCAAATCAAGTTGCAAAGTAGTTGTTCTTGCTGATAATGAATAGATGGGTTTCAATATATTTGTATTGATTTTGGAATGTTTGTGTCCATGTTTTCTTGATTTTTTTTACTGTGTGCGTCCTTCTCCTTGCCTTCCCTTAGCCCTGCTACGCCCTGAAGGGGCGTAACACGCGCATAGTTCTCAAAGGGTTAATGCTACGGTGTATATAAGCAGCTCACTTCAATATTGTTCTGAATGCCTGCAAATGCATTCAGAGGGTTAAACTTCACTCTACATAAACCTCCAAGAAAGAAAGTCCCTTACACGCGATAGACGGTATTTTTCGTTTAGAACTTTAGTTGAATCCGTAAACAACAAGTGCCGATAATATTAACCCCTTGACATACTACACAGAGTATACTAGTTCACATGTCACATGTTGCAAAATAGGTAGAATCATAAACAAAAATTTTGCCTGAGCCATAGACCAATAAAAATTATTTTCATAGGTTCCATCGTGTATGTTTTTACAAGGAATCCGTATCGACACATCTCTTCTTTTGCAGCATCTGGAACAATTACAGTTGCAGGCCTAAAATAAGCTCATTAGAACATTTCATCTGATTGAGTTAACCTTTTCAGACCTACTTTAATTTACAGTCTCAGGTGTTGCAAAAGAGAAATTGTATGATGCATACTGTACTCACACCGATACAAAACTTGTTCCGCTGCCACACCCTGTGAGCTGTGAGCTTTGTATTTGACTATAGTAATATGAACTAGTAATAACCTGGACTAAGTCACACGGTTTACGAATCAGAAGATCATTTGTCATTGATCCTTGTTGAGTACACCACCGGCCCAAAATAGTATTCATGTGCATTATGTATACAATTGTGTACACTGGGTGTGAATGTGTTAAGTGCGGGTGAATGCATTGACCTATTCATTCCCCGGGACTACTACAGTGATTACGTTGCACAGGAACAGCATACACGAACATAGCTGTACACAAAGAGGCTTACTGACCAACAGAGTTGGTTTTTTACTTGAGGGCGTGACTTATGGACAGCTATACAGCTCTGGTTTGCGAAATTCTCTTAGGCACTCAGTGTGGCGTGGAGTCAGCGTAAGTACAGAGTGGACCAAAATTCTACTAGTTTTCAACACCAGATGCTATAAATTAATCCTTTGCAAATCAATGATACTTACGTCCAGTACTGTACAAATCAGGGCATAGGCGCCGAACACACAGAGTCTACCTTGTGGCTAATCCTATTTGTGGAATTTTCTACACCTCTTTGACACGACTAGTCCGTGTCCATATCATTGAGCAATCAGCACATTGTCCATCGGCTGTGAGAAAAAGGCTGAACACAAGTACAGTACGCACCAAAAAATTACGTGATTGCAACATTTTGACTGAGAAACTAATGTGTGAACGGGTTAATACAGCCCTGAATGGGTCCCCGCCTTCGCTGAATCCAGGAGCAAACAGAGGAGAAGAGACACGTAACATGCCAACAGTCTTGGCAACCACTTTCCAATTTCAAAAAAGTACTCTTTTTCACTTTTCCTTTTGAAACGGAAGGATGGAGGACATTGACGTCAGTGGCATCACGGTGATACACCTTCTTCTCTCTTCCACACTGGCTATTCCTTCCTCGTGCGACCAATTCCACTGCCACGGGCATTCCGTTGACGTCGCCCGGCGTAATAGGATTTACTTCCCTTCGCCTGCTCCAGGACCCAAGAGAGAGATGGAAGCAGAGGGCATCTCCCTTAGACCATTCCACAAGTGTATGTCTGGAATGAATGCCCACATCATGACTGCCCGACTCAGGCGCTTGGTTACATCGTGATATGTGCTGTCTTGGCAGTCTTCGATGATAGCTGTGTAGAACCGTCTATCCTCAACGTACAAGCTTTCAAAATGAGTAAAAACACCGAGTCCTAGAATAAGCAAGCAGCAGGGATCTGAAAATTCCACGGATTCTTCTGCGGGACAGCCCAAGACTTCAAACAGTTGAACTGACGACTCCTCTTTCTTTCTCTCTCTCTCTCTCTGTCAACATTTTTCTCCCTCACTCACCTTTCTTCCAAACCAAAGTTACCCCCTTTGAGGACTGCACAAATATATTAGCACTGAGGACAAGTTTGCAGTGTGCTGCCTATATTCTACACTACAGCAACATAATTTTGGTTGGCCTCTTTATTTCCACTTACGATTGTCCTATTGGTCCTGGCTACACCGGACACGCCTACCGTACTCTGCAACGTTTATTATTGGTTTGTCGTCGACCAATGAAGTCACGCGTTGTCTGTGTACCTATCAACAAATCGCGATAGAAGTAACAAATTTTACAATCCACCGTGTTTTTTTGAAGATTTATTAAACAGGACAGCTTCATTCCTACAAATTGAAATGTTAACTAGTTATAATTTTTAACTTAGGTTCCGGTAAAGTCTGGCGAAATAGTAAAACTATGAAAGTGTGAGCTTTGTCTTCAAGAGCAAATAAATTTCCATATAAACGTAGCTCCGAGTATATACGGGCATACTCCTCAATGGGTTAAAACGTGTTCTGGAAAACTTAATGTAGGAAAACCCGACTTTCGCGAATTCCTGTCTAGTTGTATTGCAAAACACTTTAGATGAAATCCCCACTTGCGGTTGGAAGGTTTAAACTCCTACGCGTCTTAGGTTGTTCGTCAGCGGACCTCAGACGTTCAGTACTGGAGTAACATAACTCTGATTGGTCCATTCAATACCACAATGTTTTCTCACACGTACGCGTGACTAGTAACTTTAAAGAAAAACTGTAGGTGAGAACATAAGAGTAGAATTCTAGCTTGGGTGGAACTGTTTTCCTTCCAGTACTGTAATTGGATACCTGTTCTAAAGGGCGTGGCTAATAAATAAATATCCAATTGCAAACGCAACCATGTACACGAGTCAAAAGTCTAACATGTTATAAAATGAATTGGCGATATTCTCCTGGATCTAACAAAATCCCACAACAAACTCGCAAGGAATCAAGGACGGAATGCTGTGTTGTGTTGGGGTTTAGGGGAATAATTTGTTCCTTCTCCCGAATCCCAGTAAATATGTGAAGACATTACAGTTCGGGACAACTTATTTTCGTAAAAATTGTCCCCATGAAGTTGTATTTCAAAATTCTCAAGCCCAGATCCACTTTAGCGATTTCATCGTTTTGATTGCTGTGCGCCTCACGCAGCTGCCCGCGAATCACAGGCACCCATTGCCGGAGCAGCCTAAATGAGTATAGACGTGCAAATTCGCGTTATCTTTCGGTGACAAGATGGACTCCACTGTCTTATGAACAAACGACTACAGTTGGTGGTTTAATTGGCCACTGCTCTGTAATCTACGTCACGTATCTGCTTGATCTCCTTAGAAGAGATTGGCCACTCCACCGCTCAATTTCTATTATTGGCTCAAGAGTTCTCTGTGATGTGCCAGGCACATTTTCAGCCAATAGCTGAAGTTGGGAAAAAGCTAAATAACTTGAAGTTCAGTCGTAATTAGATACAGATCTCTACTAATTAGGTATAAGTAAGCATAGGAACATTTTGCGAGTTCAATTCAGGGCAAGATAGACGTCAAACACGTGTACACTGAAGTTGACTTTGCAATTGGATCGCAGTTTATTAGACACGCCCTGGAAGACTCTGAGCCAATAGCAGACGTGCAAGGAAACAAGTAGTGAATGCCATACTGCCTGTTATGAAGTAACATTGGCTACTCTATTGGGCAGCAGCCAATGAACAAACATCTGAGGCTCGAGTATACACATGACTATGGAGTCTAGCCTACAAGTCATTGAACTCGCGAATTTTTCCTATCCCTAGGTATAAGTTACAGGAAAGGAACTCGCCTATATGCCAAAATGCTGCTGGTAGTGGCGTAATTTTGCTGGAGTTCGTTGTATACGTGACTATGTACCTACATGACTGCAGGAGTATTGTTCTGTTGTCTGTATTGCAACTCCGCTCCACCGTTCTAGTGTTATACACCACAATGACACGACATTCATTACAGGCTGGTCGTCAGCCGAATGTTGGGCTATAGGCGAACTGATAGTGTTACACCCAAATGTTCTTTCATACCTAACATGATATACGTTCATCGTGTTCAATCCCATATCCATACGAGTGAGCGGAATGGAGTGGATAAACTCAGGCGGCTCTTGACATTGAGCTCTCGAGACCCGATGAGTAGGGACACACGAATTTCACGACCTGTTGTATTTCATAATACTTCATCTCAGATCCACTTTTGTGATTGGGTGATCTAGATGTTACGCGTCTTAAGTGTGTGCCCACGTATCAGAGATGTACAGTATCGGAGTAACTTGATTCTGATTGGCCAGTCAACTAAGAAAATAACTTCTCACAGACACACGCCACCAATAAGCAAAAGGAAGCTGCTGGTACGCTCGTAGGGTATTGAAGTCCAGCATGTACTGAATTCTTTTCGCGAAATTCGGGTGTCCCTACCTGTTTATCGCGAAAAGATTACAGGGCAAATTGGAATCGAAAACAATTTATTTCAGAACCACTTTTATTATTGGATCTTTTGAATGGCTATGGATCTTACCTGTCTTTCCCGCGAGTCATGTAACAGAATATTTTCACAAAAAAAAAAAAAGACAATCAGCCAATAGCCAAAGGAAAGCTGAAAGTGTGCACATAGGATATTTAAGTCTATCCTCCCCGAAAAGCTTTTCCCAAAAAACAGGCGGCCCTACCGATGAGTGTAAAGTGAGGTGAGTATGGAGTAGCGCCGGAATGAAAGGGCGGAGGAAACGGGATATCCCCGGGAAAACCAGCGTACCAGCGTCATCGTTCGGCACGATCTCTTGTTGCAGAAATTCGGGAACCGCCCCTCCGGGAATAGAACCCGTTTCGCCTTGGTGGAAGGTGAAGTAGTCTAACTCTAACAAAGCTTTAGAAAAGTTGAAGTAACCGTGAATGGACTATAGTTATTGTGTGCCATGGTGTCGGAAGATAGCGTGAGGCGGGTGGGAGCTTGCACATTTGTGCCGGATACTCAGTAACGCGCGCGCGTGTGTGTGTGTGTGTGATTCGTAGCCTGCTGCCAACTTGCACTAATCCTCCTGTAATCAGGATCTATTCCCAGGACCGCTAGTGAGAGGGGAGGGGCGGGGGTGGCAGCTGTCGCAAATTACTGCCAAGAGATGGAGCTGGAGGAAATAATTTGATGTGGCATTAGCTGCAGCAGCATTCGTCTAGACAACTTGAGATTTCCTGGTCCGTGCTGCACTGAGAACAAAATATTTGTTTGTATAGGGCCAAATATACATTTAGTTGCCCTACCAAAATATATTTTTGAGCAAACAAAACTTGAAAATCAACAAAAATAATTACTTTTGTTCGTCTAACAAAATATATCTTTGAATAAATAATATCTTTGATTGGCCAAAAAAATTAGACTATCAACTAAATAGTTTGTTTAATCAACTGTATATATTTGTTTAGCCACTCACTTGACTAATTTTGTTCGAAAATACAGCTCCAGCGTTTGTGTGTATTTTTGTGAGAATTAGGATAGTAACCGTGTTTGTTAGTGCATCTAGTGATGCTTAATAATCGTATAAACACATTAATAAAACAATGCAACAAGAAACTGACAAGTAAAGCTGTAAAACTTGAAACATTTATTGCACACGTTTCCAATATTTGCAGTATATTTATTTAAAAGATTTCTGGTGTCATCAGTTGTCACATTATCTGAGATTACTAAGGCGTAGCGCGCGGGCGCAGGTGATCTAGGTTCGAAACTCGGTCGAACTTGTGTGAACAAACAAATCTTTAGTTGCACCAACCAAATCTTACAGTTTGGGGTAAACAAATAAGAGCAACAAAATAATTCGGTTTCAGTAACAACATATTTCACTGCCCCATATACAAACAAATAATTTGGTTGCGCCAAACTAATCTTGTTTGATTCAACACAACATTTTTTTCAGATTTTTTTCTAGGTTCATCGCTCTGCTTAAAAATCAGTTCGTTCCTCTCTCTTTCTTTCATTAACTAACACTTTAGCAAGTTTACTTAAGGTAAAATTTTTTGACGTTATTTAAATGTAACAAGGAAAGAAAAATTTCGCGAATGCATTTAACGCTTTCAGCCCTGCATTAAATTAAGTTTTAAATCGTTCCAATAAAGTAATATTTTGTACCAAGCTATACTTGCACTGACTCAGTGCTTTCTTCATCTTCCTAGCCAGTGGAACATTTGGTTGGTGCTTAAGAGACAAAGGTATGTGTACAGACGTGAAACATTCGCGTTATTATTTAAGGGCAGACTGAACTGTGTGTTAGACCGGCTTGAGTATTTGTCGGAAACAGGCGTGTACCTCGCCACCTTGGAGGACTCTTGAAGGCGGTCAAGCAGGTAGATGACGTTGATGAAAGTGCAGCGGCCAGTGAAGTGACAGGCTGTGCTCGCTCAATGGAGTCTACTCTGGCACAGAAATAGAAGGCGAATGTTGCACGTCTCTAGGTATGTGCCTTTCACAGATCAGAGCTGTATAAACATACACATATGAAAGTACCCCACAGTGTTACTCTGTACAGTCTTTGTCATGCATGCACTTCCTACGCAACACAGCCACTGTAGCGAACACATGGACTGAATGGGTTAACGATTTCAAGTCAGTACAAGAGAGCTGAAGCCTGTTCAAGTGGTTCTATATTCTTCTGTTTTTTTTAAAAGATATTTCAAGGTTTTGTTTCCTAATATCAATAATGTTTTAATAAATACGCCAAATTAGTTTTAAAAAATTTTCTAACCTTTTTGTCAAATTATATGCGTTTCGACCTTAAATTTTGCGTGAAACAAATTTCTCCGTGGAGTTCCGAAGATTTCAGGAAACACTTCAGCTAAATTTAAATATTTTTCTCGTATAAATATCTTTGAATGTGGTCTTCATTTCCCTTGCAATCAGATTACAACTTGTAACTATTATAATTTTAAATTATAATGTAAAACTTAACCACTTAAAGAATTTCCCTGAAATTTCCTTATCTTTTTGTAATTACATTAAATAATTAACCTTTTGAGGGCGGCACAAATTTATTAGCACTGAGGACAAGTTTGAAGTGAGCTGCCTATATTCTACACTACAGTAGGTATTTGTATTTCCACTTACCATTATCCTATTGGTCCTGGCTACAACGGACACGACTACTGCACTCTGTAACGTTTATAATTGGCTGGCCGTCGACCAATGAAGTCACGCGATGGCTGTGGACCAGTTAATTTAACGCGATAGATAGAAGTAACCATTTTTACAATCCATCGTGTTAGTTTGAAAAATTATATATATAAAAAAACAGTTTTATTCTTACAAACTGAAATGTTGACTAGTTGTCATATTTTACTTGGATTCCGATATAAAGTCTACCGAAATATTCAAACTATGAAAGTGCGAGCTTTGTCTTCAAGAGTAAATTAATTTCTATATAAACGTAGCCCCAAGTATGTGTGTGCATAATCCTCAAAGGGTTAATTTGAACTGTTGCAAATCATGGGAACTATGCAAAATTGATAGATATGTAAAGTTAGTTGTTTAACATGTGCTTCCTTTTCCCTCGAGCGTATTAGTTGACGTGGCGCTCACATCTCTGGAGATGAACACACTCTCCTCTCAGGCGACGACACATCAGAGATGACCGTCCACGTCATTGGTGACGCAAATTGTGTTACTTCCACACGACCTGCCCCGCTCACGCGTTACAGCGAGCTGAAGGGCGATAACGCAGGATAGCCGTACATATACCACGACCTTAAGGGCGCTGCATTCTGCGCGACCAACCGACACGAACGATGGTGTTTCACATGTTAAGTGGTTTTCGACGTGTTCCATTCCACCTTCCGCAATATCGTTTTCAAACAAAAAACGCGTTGTGTCTTTGAAGAGAGGAACCAAGCTACAAGAGAGCAAGCAGTGGTTAATTATAAAGAGATCGTGAGTGAGTGATGAGATCTGGACGGCTCTTAACAGCGAGGGTGATTGAAGTATATGGGGAGCGGCGCAGGAAGGAGGGGGAGGGGGAAACGGGAGATCCCGGAGAAAACCCGCCGACCAACGGCATCGCCCAGGCACGATTCCCACTTGCGAATATCCGGTGACCCGGCCGGGGATTGAACCCGGTTCGCCTTGGTGGGAGGCGAGCGTGCTAATTGCTCAGCCACCGTGGCCCCATAAAGAGATCGTGTTTACATGTTTTTTTTAATTGTATAAATGTTATTTTACGTTCAACTTTCGGGGTATTTATAATTTTAGGAAAAAAAAAGTAGCAATATGACCTAAGTAAAGATGGATAAAATGTTTCTTGTTTGAAAGCGATATTGTGTAAGGTAGATTAGACATCCTTATAAACACTTAAAATATAGAATCCTATTATTTTATTTGGCTAGCTCTACACTAGGAAGCTGTGTTAAAGGCCATTTCACACAATCGAATTTTTCACTAAACTTAGGCAATTTAACCCTTTGAGGAGTATGTACGTATATACTCGGGGCTACGTTTATATGGAAATTTATTTACTCTTGAAAACAAACCTCACACTTTAATAGTTTTACTATTTCGCTAGACTTTATCGGAATCCAAGTAGAAAATGACAAATAGTAAATATTTCAGGTTGTAAGAATAAGACTGTTATTTTTAATAATTTTTCATACGAACATTGTGGATTGTAAAACTTGTTACTTCTGTCTCGATACATTAATTGGTACACAGCCAACGCGTGACTTCATTGGTCGACGGCCAGCCAATAATAAACGTAGCAGAATACAGTAGGCGTGTCCGGTGTAGGCAGGACCAATAGGACAATGGTGGGGGGAAATACAAAGACCAACCAAAATAATATTGCTTTAGTGACACCCGAATTTCGCGGAAAGATTTACGCACATGATAGACTTCAATGCCGTACGGGCGTACCAGCACGTTTCTTTTGCTAATTGGTAGCGTGTAATTGAGAGAAAACATGTTATTACTTGGCTGGCCAATAAGAGTTCAAAGTTACTCCTGCAGTGCGCGTCTGCTGTGATTCGCGCGCAGACACCTAGGACGTGTTAACACGGAAACCATCCAATCACGAAAGCGTATCTGAGTTAAAGTGTTATGAAATACAACTTGTCGTGAAATCTTTCCGTGAATATCGAGTGTCTTTAGTTATTGAATATAGAAATTATTTCACATTCGCAGCAAAGAAATTGGTGGCATGAAAATTTAATCGGAAACGTGGAAACTATGATAGACATATCACACTATGGAATCATCCCTGAACAGTTTTAGTAACAAAATCACTGTTAAGAAAGCTGTAAAAATAACAGATAATTGAATAGTGTATGCCCTGTGACTATAATATATATATATATATATATATATATATATATATATATATATATGTGTGTGTGTGTGTATGTGTATATATATATATATATATATATATATATATATATATATATATATATATATATATATATATATATATATATATGTGTGTGTGTGTGTGTGTGTGTGTGGTGTGTGTGTGCGCGTGTGTGTGTGCGCGCGTGCGTGTGTCTATATATATATACACACACGCCACGTATACATAGGAGTTATATACAACTTATATATAAGAGATAGATACACTCTATATACATAAGAGATAGATACCCCCCCTCTCTCTCTCTATATATATATATATTAATTGTCGGTTTCATGGTGATATACTTTGTTGTTTTTATACAAATTGGTTATAGTTAGGGATAGGAAAATTTCGCAGATTCATTTCAGGAAAAGCTAGACTTTCAGGACGTGTACACTGAAGTCAACTATGGAATTTGATCACAGTTTATTAGACACGCCCTGGAAGACTCTGAGCCAATAGCAGACGTGCAAGGAAACATGTAGCGAGTGCCATACTGCCAGGTGTGAAGTAACACTGGCTACTCTATGGGGCAGCAGCCAACGAACAAACATCTGAGACTAAAGTGAACACAGGACTGTGGAGTCTACACTACAGGTCATTGAACTCGCGAAATTTTCCTAGCCCTAGTTATGGTCGATTGAATGTTATCTCCACCTTTTCTGAAGCCCCGCCCGCTATAGATCTACTTCCAGGATATCCATCCTCATACGCCTCGTACAAACACATCCTAACAGAGTCGAGAACTTTTTTAGCCAATAGTAAAGACTCAATTTTCGATGAGTAAACAATAAGCAGGAACCGGTATGACGTGTTTGGTTCTTTGCAAAGGGGCAACGAACTCAGTGTAATAATATTTTATATACGAACTATTTCTTACTAGGCATTACCAACATACCTATTTCCCCCTTGTTTTTATTTAATTCAATTGGAAATAAAATAACATAAATTATAGATTATAATAGGGCCACCTGTTTTTCGAGAAAATATTCACGTGAAGGCTAGACTCCAATGTCCTATGGCATGCATGTAGTTTTCCTTTGATTATTGGCCACATGTCTTTGTCGGGAGACAGTTCCTTAACTGACTAGGCCAATCAGAACTAGGTAACTCAGACACTGGGTGTACGTGATTCGCGGGCACACACTTGCAAAGCGTGACAGTTAAAATCATCCAATCAGAAAAAATAATCCGAGCTATAGTGTTTTGAAGTTCAAGTAGTCCCAAAATCTTTTCACAAAAAACAGGTGAAACTAATAAAAAGTAATTAACCCTTTAGGATGGCATCGATTCACTGGCACTGAAGACAAGGTTGAAGTGAGCTGCCTATTGAGTGGCTGCTCGTGTTCTTCTATTAGGCGGTGTGGGACTACGACGCCGAGGCACAGTGGTTGCGCCACAGCGAGCAATGCTGGAAGAGCGATAATAGTGTGCGATGAGGCGTCTGCAGGCAAACATGGCCGCCGCGTCGGGGGAGCTAACTCCTTCCCCGATCTCATCTCCGAAGTCTTCCCCACCCCCAACCATCCGTTAACACCACACCAGCGATTAGCCTCACCTGTGACGTACATCTTGCTGCACTCCAGTCCCAGGACCGCGGTCGGGTGGCGGCTAGACCGCTCGAGTGAGGTCATGAGAGCCGATGTGGGTGAAGAGAGGTGAGTAAGGAGCAGCGCTGGAATGGAAGGGCGGGGGAAACGGGATATCCCCGAGAAAACTTCCCTACCAGCGGCATCATCCAGCACGATTCCCACATGTGGAAATCCGGGAGTGATCCGGCTGGGAATCGAACCCGGTTCGCCTTGGTGGGAGGCTAGCAGGCTAACCGCTCAGCCACCGCTGTACGTTAGACTCTACAGTCCTATGTATTTCCGATCCTCAGATGTTTATTGGTTGGTGCCCCAGTGTGTAGCCAGTTTTACCTCAGATCAGGCGTCACGGGATTCGCTGCTTGTTTCCTTGCACGTCTGGTATTGGCTCACAGTTCACCTGGGCGTGTCTAATAAACTAAGAGCCAATTGCATACGCCACAGATATATACATGAATTTGACGTTTAAATAGTCCTGAGACGTACTTAAAAAATTCGTTATTCCCAAGTTAGTCGGCCCTACTGTAATTGGCGAACAGCTATGTTCCGCCATGTTGCTGACCAATGGGGCAATTTTACTGGTGTCTGCGGGTGTTTCATTTAATTACTCTTAGAATTCTCGACAGTGAGAGACCAAATTGTGCACTAAAATCATTATTTCCAACAGGCTTGGTGAGAATGAATCCTCTACATGTGCTTGTGTAGACACGAACACTTCATTGGCTGCGGCGCATTGCTTATTCAGTCTTCTCGTCCACTCAGAACTTACCAGTAGTACCGATGAAATATTGTTACTGGTCCGCCGTGTTGGAGGCGTGACTGGCTTCACGTGCTCGTATAACACAAGTAGCACATGTGTTTAGTGTATGCAAGTTCGCAGTTTTCACTCGCGCATTTTATTCTTGAGCTGTTTTATTCGGCAGAAGGACATTATCAGGGGGACAGGTATTTCATTTAACCCTCTGAGGAGTATGCACGTATATATTCGGGGATACGTTTATATTAAAATTTATTTGCTCCTTAACGCAAAGCTCACACTTTTATAGTTTTACTATTTCGCTAAACTTTATCGGAATATAGGTAAAAAATTACATCTAGTTAACATTTCAGTTTGTAAGAATAAAACTGTTATTTACAGTAATTTTTCAAACGAACACGATGGATTGTAAAACTTGTTACTTCTATTGCGATACATTAATTGGTACGCAGCCAACGCATGACTTCATTGGTCTACGGCCAGCCAATGATAAACGTTGCAGAGTACAGTAGGCGTGTCCACTGTAGCCAGGGCCAATAGGACAATGGTAAGTGGATATACAGAGGCCAACCAAAATGATACTGCTGTAGTGTAGAATATATAGGCAGCTCACTTCAAACTTGTTCTTAGTACTAGTAAATTTGGACCGTCCTCAAAGGGTTAATGCGCCTTGTTTGCCAAGGTAAGGAGTTAATAAATGGAAGACGTAAGTGCATGGCAATAGCCTATCTTTGCCCGTATGGTTTACGCGCATCGTGTTGAAAGTTCTAACTTCTTAACACACACATTATTTTTTTTGTTTCAGGATTTGCAAAAGAAGAATTTTGCGGTGCAAAATATATTTAGGAATCTGTTATTCTAACTGGCAGTTTGTAACCAATAGAAAGTGTTTCAGTAGATACACGGCACAAGCAGCAACCAATAATAAAGTAGTTAGAGTCCCAGCTGCAATACCCAGGGTAAAGGCGCCATCGCATGTATTGGTGCGAGCTTCTGTGCTTGCACGTGCAAGACACGTGAGCCGAGAACAGGTTGATTAGGGATGATATGTTAAGGAGTTAAATGTCCCGTGTCTCTACACACGATTTTATCCAAGACAAACTTTCACGGTTCGTAATTTCAAAGGTGGCCTCGGCTTAGCTGCCGCGCCATTTCCGACTGAATCAACAAAGCTCATCGGCGCGCTGGAGGCACCGAGCGGTACAATTTAACATCACTCACAAGCCCAGCTGTCCTTGGTACGCATCTCTCGCGAAAGGCGGGAGGAGGAGATAACATCGAATAATGGAAAAATTTCCAGAAGGCACAAACATCTTCGTTTACTGATATTACACCAGGCGAGTCTGATAAACCTTCCCGCTGGCACATTTACCTCTTATTTTCCCTCGCAGCAGCAATTTTAGTTCTTCATACCATGTTGAAGTCGAAACAGGAACCTTTGGGCTATGGAAATGGATGCTGAACTAAGAAAATATGCACACCGCTGAATTTCCTTTCGCGAGAGAAAGAGAGAATGAGAGAGAGCATGTGCATGCGCGTGTGCGTGAGCAAAGTGAAGTTTGACAAGGCACTGGAAAAGTGAAGAGATTTCGGATTTTTGGTTATTGGTTATATATACTTTTATTATGCATTTATACTTAAATCGTGATCACGCATTTTATTTGGTTTTTATTTCTCAGCTGTGTTGTATATGATTATTTGTAATGTAATTTATTTTCCGTACAGTTGTGCTGAGCTACTGAAGCTCTTTGATATCGTGTATGTAGTTCCCGTGGTCGTCGCTAGTGGCTCTCGGCGTGTTCCTTGAGGTAGGTCATGAAGAAGGTCGCCAGCTGCCTAGCTTCGTGGAGTCACCGGGAGTGTGCTCGCGATGTCAGCTGTGTGTTTGCTGAGCTCAGCCGAACGGAAGACAATGGCGAAGTTTGTCTGTCGCAGGAAGAGACTTCGGCAGTGTTAAATGACTAAACGGTGCTAGAGATGCCTGCGTCTGAGTTGAGCATAAGTCGCTTTAAGAAGCGTGCCGAAAAGCCTCCACGAAATCTGCAGTAACTTGTATGTGTGTACTTTGCAGTACGGAGTTACGTACGTCACGTCTCGTTATAGGCTGTTCACGGTAAAGTGAGTACTTTTTAAGGCCCTTCTAGACTTTTCTTTTCATCCAATTTCCATATTCCTGCTGCTTTTTAATATGAACATTGCAATGTGATCAATAAACACAGTGTATATTTTCACTACCCTCAAAATTTAATGCCTGAGGCTGCAATAACATATATTTATCAGTGGTTAATCCCTGTTGGGAGGGCCTTAAAAAGTGCTCACTTTACCGTGAACTGCCTATAGTAAAGTTTACGTGTGCGTGAATAGATTGCTAATATGAAAGCACGTAACTCATGTTCCGGAGAAATAGCGGCAGCTTGTTGGAAATATTCTCCGCTACACCGGCAGGCGTGTGGACGACCCCCAACCCAGCAAACCGCCCCATTGGAATGAAATTGCGTTGCAGGCTTTGTAGCTTGCGGCGATCGCAGCTTCTCAGAACGGCAGCCGCTTCTCGTGTACGCCTGGAGGTGGATTACACGAGTTCTTCTACCAACAAATATTAAGGTTCTGTCTCGTCATAAATTCCGCCCGACAACACCGCGGGCTGTCTCGTATGAGAGTTTCCCCACAAGCGGCGACAACCTTTTTGGTGTGTATAAACAGTATTTTTCATAGCTATTTTAATGTGCAATTTTGGAGCACCTGCGTGTGATGCGTGTATACTTGCTATGGTGTTATATACCCACTGTCGTAAATTAAGGCTAGAGTGCACCGTGTCTATGAAGGAACTTAAAGTTGTCTATGAATCATTTTTGTTGTGATTAAAAATAAAAGAAACGAAACTTTACTTGCTGGAATTATCCATTCATAGTGTCTCTGATCCTAGACATATTTGATTTGAATAATATTGCACAAATGCACGAATGCTTATTCGTCTAAATACCACAACCTTACAGTTTATATATATTTTCTGGAATAAATTCACAGGGATGAAGAGACACAAGGTTTTTTTTTTTTTTTTTTTTTTTTTTTTTGTTAAAGACAAATATCGCTTGTCCCTTGATATGTTATAAACGTTACGCGTGGGTTTCGGCAAGTGAGGTAGACTTGAAGTGCCTGAGCCCGTAATCTCCTGCTCTTACATATATAACTAGCTAAAAATTCAGCTTCCCGGGAATTCATTTGTATTGTAGTCTTGGGAGGGGAGAGCTCACCACAATGTTCTCTTACGGCCAGAATCGATCTTGAGGCGGTTACAAATAATCTTTATTAAGGATTTCTTCAACACTTTGTGCTCAGTGCACGAGTGTAGAGCGAGCGAAGTCAAACTGGAAACGTCTCGACACTCGAGGACAAAGATCGCACGAATACAGTTTTATTATTCCCATAACTTTTTTTTATCATAATTTCACATGAGTAGAGACATGCAAAATTCGCGTTATTATTCGAGGACAGTTTAAACTTACAACACTTTTACCTTTGCAACACGTTTGTCATTGGACCATACTTTATATGACACGCCCCGGGTAACTCCACGCCAATAAATGACAACTAGGCAATTGTGTGCCCCAATCACGTACAGTTCACTCAGAAAGGGATGTACCTCACATCCGGACAGCAGCCAGTGGAGTAACGACGCTGGCCCGAGTATAAACAGTACTGTGAGGTTAAGCTTGATGCCAAAAAATAACGCGAATTTTGCAGGTCTTTAAACATGGGCAATACTCATCAAAAATATTCCCTTAAACAAAATACTGTATATTTGTACGACAACGTGAATGAACACTGCGGTATGTAGAGCATGTTAACCCCTTAACATATTATCCTGAGTATGCTCCTTCACGTCTGACATGCTGCAGAATGGGTAAAATCATGGTCTGGCTGTACAAAATCAGAAGCTAGGTAGCTAACACAAATACGGACATCGACTTTCGCTGAGCAATACTATTGGCTGTTGCTGACACACAAGCCATTTTCTAATTGGTCGTTTCTTGTGCCGTGGATCTGTTGAAACCATTTCCGTAGGCTCGAAGGTGTCGGTGGTAATAATAAATTCGTTATTGCCTACTGCTCACACCATAAATTTAGTCCTTTGCAGCATATGAAAATAAGAATTAATGTGTACGTAGATGTGTTAGGCACAAAATAATATCTGAATGTGAGACTGTGAACTCGGTGCTATATTGGCTGACGTCCAGTAATGAAAGTTGTACAATACATTATAGTGAATGGCGTAGTAAGTACTCAAAGTACACTGTTAAAAATTCCCGTATATTTACGGAATATTTTGCGGAACACCCACATAACGAAAATTAAAGACATTTTCTTGGTCTCTTTTTATTTTGAACGGTAAGTACAGAAAACTAACTTGGAAATTAACGGAGAGGATCCGTGGAATTTGCGGAAAGTCTGTTTCTGAAAATCAATGTGTCCGTAATATTACGGAGAGTTTACAGACACTTCTGGGTACATTTTTACCAGCACTTTTCCGTAAAATGAAGGAATTTTTTTTAACAGTGTATAGTAGTGAGTAGGACGACAGAGAACAATATAACCGATGTTCTAGTACACCCGGTAAAATTTTTCTGGTAAACTTAAATTTGAAGTTTTCAACCTATAGACTGTATGTTGTAATAATACCACACATCAAGCTGCAGATGTAGGAATGTTTACCGTCGCTACTATACACAGTTGGGAACTTCCATACGCATCTGACTGTTTCATGACCAAGTGTTCGAGCGCTACAATTAATGCATAGGAAAAAAAATCGCCATTCCCGCTTTCTAACTATAGGCTGGTAAAGTGAGCACTTTATAAGGCCCTTCGAAAATTTTCCTTTTGTTCAATTTCCATCTTCCTGCTGCTTTTTAATATAAACATTGTATGTGATCAATAAATGCAGAGTATGTATTTCACCACCCTCAAAATGTAATGCCTGAGGTGAGGTGGCAATAATATATATTTATTAGTAGTTTATGACTGTTGGGAGTGCCTTAAAAAGTGCTCACTTTGCCGTGAACAGCCTATAAGCGTATACACTGGTATGGTAAATTTGCGAATAATTTCTTAGACTGTATTGATGGACGTAGGAGAGATGCTTATAACTTGTGTGTAATATACCTGTAAACATGTGCAGACTTGGCAGAGTTTTCACTTTTAGAGCTGGCGACGTAATATTACATCATATAAGTTCAACTGAGTTGTGTGATGTTTGTCGGAATATTACAACGCCCGCAGCTCTTGAAGACACGGCCAAAGAAATATCAATTCGTTATCAGTTTCCAGCTAGCTAGTTTTCGCGGGATAATATGAGTACACGGTAGACTTCAATACTGTAAGCACCCAACATCAGTTTGTGTATTGCCATTGGTTGCTGCCTACTTGAGAAGGCGTATTCATATTTGACCGGGCCACTCAGAATTCGGCAACACCGGCACGGCTCCTACGTGATTCGTGTGCAGACAGTTGGCACAAGTCAGAAAGTAATTCAGCCTATCGTTAAACGACCCTACAGTGTTTTGAAATATAACTTGTCTTGAGATATTTTCGAGAAATCTGTGTGCGCGGAATAGGCAACATGATACTCGGGATAAGGGGTTTTGTTACCAATAAATTGGTATAGTGAAATTTCGCTAAAATATTTCAAGATAAGTTATATTTCAAGACACTGTATGGTCGATTACCTAAATTGATTGGCAGAATTACTTAATGAGACGTGTTAACTGTCCAAACATGAATAACGTAGGAGCAGGCGTGAGGTAATACTGGGGCAGCAGCCAATGGACAAACATCTGTGGCTCTAGTGTACACGGGACTGTGGAGTCTAGCTTACAGGTAATTGAACTCGAGAAACTCTCCAGTCCCTAGTTATTGCCAATAAATGTGTGGAGAAGTCAGAGGATCCACGCCACCTCTCCGCTTCTGTGTGCTTGCTTGCTCTGTGTCCATGGCGACCTGACACCCTAGCAGAGTCCCAGAACCTTCACAGGGACTGCCAGCGGGATGAGAACACAGCCATCCCCTGTCTCAGCACTGCACGTGCCGGGATTACGTAGCTATTTTTCTCTCTTATACTCGTCTCTTTCCTGGTTGGTTGGTTGCCGGTCTCCCCCCCCCCCCCCTTTTTTCACTAACACCCCTACGTGGGTGAAAGGCCCCTTGCTGGTTCCTTCTCCATTTAAGCCCGTTTCCAGTCCGTAATTCTCTAGTTAAGTCCGTAATTGATTAAACAATGACACTACGGGAGAATCTTAAACACGGAATTACGTGACAAAACTGCGATCACGGGTGCATGGCGTGTTGCAGCAGAGGAAACTTTTGACCTGACAAGATCTTTCATATTCCTTGCAATATGTATCACATTGGAACCTATGGAGAGGGTTTGAGTTAGTTTATGGTACAAGTAAATACCAGGTATAAAAGATTGGTGTGTCGGCAACAGAGAAAGAAGGTGACCTATAATTAGCTGTGCTAGCTTCTGGTCTTGTAAAGCAGCGACCATGATTTTATTTGTTTTACGTATCCTACGTGAACGAGTATACACTGGATAATATGTTAACCCGTTACATCTCGCATTAATTTCTGAGTTTCAAGTGTTGCATATTACGTAATTTTTGGCATGCGCTGTACGTGTATCATCATTTGTCTTGCAACTAATGAACAAGATACTCTGTGCTCGATGATATTGACGTTAACCTTCAAAATTCGTGCCATTACGTGGCAGTAGGCTATACTTCACAGTCGTCAATAAACATAATGCGTATAGACGTCAGCGGGTTAGATTTCACAATGCTGTATAACTAGGGATAGAAACATTACGCGAGATCATTCCCGGGAAATATAGAAGTCAAACACGTGTACACTGAAGTTGACTTTACAATTGGTTCGTAGTTTATTGGACACGCCCTGGACGACTCTGCGCCAATAGCAGACTTGCAAGGAAACAAGTAACGAGTGCCATATGGCCAGGTGAGGAGCAACACCGGCTACTCTGTGGGGCAACAGCCTGTGAACAAATATCTGAGGCTCGAGTATACACATGAATGTGGAGTCTAGCCTGCAGGTCACTGAACTCGCGAATTTTTCCTATCCCTAGGTATAACACTTGAGCGAGTTGCCCTTGGCAGCTGCATCTCTCAGGTTGTCCGTACGTGAATAGTTCACTATACTTGCAAGTAGCCTGTCACTGACTCACTGCCCTCCACGACCTATAAAAAAATCGTATTCACCAATGTAAAGTTTTTGGAAGTTAACCTGGCACGAAATGAATCCGCGTGAGAATAAACACTAAAAGATTTACGAGAAGGCTAGACTCCAATGTCCTATGGCATACGTGCAATTTTCTTTGGATATTTGCCACGTGTCTTTGTAGAGAGAGACAGTTCCTTACCTGACTGGGCTAATCAGAATTAAGTAACTCCGACACTGAGTGGCCGTGATTCGCGGGCAGACACCTGCAATGCGTGCAAATTTAAATAATCCAGTCACAAAAGTGGATCTCAGCTCTAGTGTGTTGGAGTACAACTAGACTAGTCCCAAAATCTTTTCGCGACAAAAAGGCGGCCCGTAGCTATACCTTACGACTTGCTAGTACTGTATGTGACTGAGTCGTCACGTAGTAAATTATTTCTTATTTGCTGTGAGCCATCCTAGGTGTGTCAAACCGTCTATAGTCAAATGAAAAGTGTTTGCAGACTACAATCTTACGAAGAATATCGTGAAGCTTGCAGCCTCTATCTGGTTACTTACAACGGTTAGCGCCATTCTATAACAATATTATTTTAAAGAAATAACGAAAAAAAGTACAACCTATGAACGGAATCGCTAAGGCGAGATTTCAGTCTTCAATCCCGGCAAACCACTGGATGAAGGTATCGCGCACTGAGTGTAAGTCTATCGTGACAAATGTTGCAACAATACTTCACTGTCTGGTCATAGACTGATTCCTCTTTCCAGCAAAAATATTGCACAAACTAAATTTTTTTCAATTACGATTGTCTTGAATTCATGATATGATATGTTTTGCTTGTAGCCTACTTCCCCTTTGAACATAGTTTAATGTGCAATCTGTGTGCGTTCCCCTTGTCACTTTGGACAACGTTGTTACAGTACAACATAATCCTTTCAGGAGTACGCACATATATATTCGGGGATACTTTTATATGGAATTTTTTTTTGCTTTTCAAGACAAAACTCCCACTTTTATAGTTTTACTGTTTCGCTGGAGTGTATAGTAATCTAAGTAAAAAATTGCAATTAGCCAAAATTGCAATTTGTAAGGTTAAGACTTTTCTTTTTAATAATTTCTCAAATGCATGCGATGGATTGCGAAACGTGTTAACTCTGTCACAGCACGGTAGTTGCCACGCAGTAAACACGCGACTTCATTGGCTGACGGCTAACCAATTATAAACGTTGAAAACTAGAGTATGCGTATGCGATGTAGACAGGGCCAATAGAATGAAGGTAAGTGGAAATATAGAGACCAATACAAGTGATATTGCTGTAGTGGAGAATATAGGCAGCTCACTTCTATCCTGGCCTTGGTACCAGCGAATCTGTGCCGCCCTCAAAAGGCTAAGCATCGCTGATGAGGGAGTTTCGCTGTTCTTGAAAACATAACTTCCATGGATATAGTTTCTCTGTCTCTTAAGTTTTTTGGGCCGCAGTGGCTGAGTAGATAGCATGCTCGCCTCCCACCAAGGCGAACTGGGTTAAATCCCCGGCCGGGGCACTCTCAGATATTCGCTAGTGGGAATCGTGTCGGGCGATGAGGCTGGTCGGCGGGTTTTCTCGGGGAACTCCCGTTTCCTCTGCCCTTTCATTCCGTCGCTGCTCCATACTCAACTCACTTCACCCTCATACAAAGGCTATAAAGACCCCGCTGTTAAGGGCCGCCCGAATCTCTTCAATCGACCAATCTAAAGTTTATACCGCGGCTTTACAAATTCATTTATTCGTGAATTAAGTAGAGACCTGCAAAATTCGTGTTATTATTTGAGGACAGTTTAAACTTAAAACACTTTTAACTTTGCAATACGTTTGTCGTTGGACCATACTTAGGGGCACCCGAATTTCTCGAAAGGATTTCACCGCCAGTTGTATTTCATAGCACTATAGCTTAGATATATTTCAGCCATTGGTTGACCTAGATGTTACGTGTCTGTCCGCGAATCACAGACGTACAGTAGCGGAGTACCCTAGTTCTCATTGGCCAGTCAAGTAAGAGAATATCTTCTCCCAAACACACGCCACCAATAAGAAAAATAATAATGCTGGTATGCCCTAGGGCATTGAAATCTAGCGAGTGCGGGCGCCCTTAACCATACTTTATTTGACACGCCCCGGGTAACTCTGCTCCAATAAATGACAACTTGAAGCCCGTGTGTCCCGGTCACGTACAGTTCATTCAGAAAGGGAGCGACCTCACATCTGGGCAACAGCCAATGGAGGAACGACGCCGGCTAGAGTATATACAGTACTGTGAGTAATTAGTGTAGTAATTAGTTCTGTGAGATTACTCGCATGAACGCGCTGAATTGTACACTTTTGAGCATAGAGGCAGCTGCCGTGTTGGCGAGATGACGCTGTGGTCTCCCGTGGATGGGGATGGCGGCCAACCACAATGACTGGAGTGTCGTGGTACCGTATACAGACCGTCTGAGTAACAGTCGCACTGAGAGAAAATTGAACAAAATATTTGTTTGTATAGGGCCAAATATATATTTAGTTGCCCAAATAAAATATATAGTTGGGAAAACAAAATTTGAAAAACAAGAAAATTACTTATGTTCGTCTAACAAAATTTATATTTTTGAATAAACAAAATCTCTGTGTTGGGCAAAAAAAAAAAAAAAAAAAAAACTGCGAACGAAATATTTTGTTAAATCAACTGTATATATTTGTTTGGCCACTCATTTGACTGCCTTAGTTCGAAAATACAGCTCTGGGGTTTGTTTGAATACTTATTACAATTAGGAAAGTAACCGTGTTTGTTAGTGCATCCTATAAACACAGTAATAAAACAATGCAACAAGAAACTTACAAATAAAGCTGTAAATCTTGAAATATTTGTTTGCACAGGTTTCTTAATTTTTTTTGTAGTATCTATGAATATTTAAAAGCTTTGCAGCAACAGCAGTGTTGTCACCTCAGCTGAGATTACGGAGGCGTAGCGCTCGGATACAGGTGTTCAAAGTTCGAAGTTCGGTCGAACTTGTAAAAATTTTTTATCCGCCCAAACTGTTTCGTGTACGTGTAGCCAAACAGATCTTTTGTTGCACCAACAAATATCTCAGTTTGGGGCAACCAAATGAGAAAAACAAAATAATTTGGTCTCAGCAAAAAAATATTTCAGTGCTCCATATACAAACAAATAATTTGGTTGCACAAAACAAATCTTGTTTGATTCAACAGAAGATTTTCGTCGGTGCGAGCAGAGACTAGGAAGGAATAAGAGCTCAGCATATTTGTTTGTGGCCAGACTCATGGGGCAGACGTCGTGCAGGCACAGGGATCCCCACGGAACACCATGTACGAGAATGTACTGTGAATTCACGGAGTGGGATAGAACCAGACCAGAGTGCGCCTCCAGGGACGAGAGCCGTGGCGATGACAAGGGTCGCCGTCAGCTAGTGCGGTTGGTAACAGGAAGCCACAGTACAGCAGACAGCCTGGACAACAACTACCTGTGACCATCCAGGAACATCATCAAGCCGGAAGGAGGCACCGTATTTATGTGCACTCAGATTAATAATATTTTTACCTGAGAACTATTTCCTACTAAGCATTACGAGAACAAATATTTTCTCTGTTTTTTATTCGTATTAATTGTAAATGAAATATTATAATTTACACATAAAATACGAGTGAAAGTTTTATTTAACCAGAAATAATATACTTGTGTTGACAAAAGTAAAAATGCTTGTGAGCGATGCCATATTGAGGAGCTAAACAAACACGTCTTACAGAGGGAAATTTTCGAAGGTTCGATGCACTGAATTATGTCAAGACACTGCAAAGAGACTGAATAAGGGGAACTACTACATATTTTGAACACACGCCATTGTAGAGACTCGCTGTATGTCGTAGCAAACTTCTAGTGTGACGTGAGAACACGATCAGTCGAGACGTTAAATGCGCTAGCTCGATGACCTGTAGGCTAGGCTTCACATACATGCACAGGATTTGAAAATGGGAGGTACTTTTCTGGTAGGTGCAAAGCTATATCTATTTTTCCTTCAGTTCCACAATGGACATAAATTCCTGGTGCAGCCCAGTTATAGAATCCTTCAAGTGATAAAAAATAAAGCAACACTTTTAAAAATGTTATTAAAACTCAGATTGTCTTAATTTGTTAATGTTTGACACGTTGTTTGATTTTTTGTTTTATTTCTTGCAACTTCATGGGAGGTGTAACACTTGCATCCCCTCCCTTGCGTTCGGCCCTGATTCGTTTGTAAACTCAAGTAGCTATCAACGGGTATTGGCCAGTTTCTTCCACGTTGAGAGGCGGCGATCGGGACTGACTGACTGACTTTTGTTACGTGTTTTATGTCCTCATGGACGTGTTAAGTAGTTCTTGGGCCAGTAGAAAAATTTCGCGCATTCATTCGGCGACAAGCTAAACTACACTATCCTTTGTGCACTCGAGCATCAGTTAGTAGTTCATTGGCTGTTGCTCCAGTTTTACGCCAGGCCAGGTAGCACAGGATCCGATTATTATTTTCCTTCCATGTTTTTTATTGCTTGAATGTTGTTCGGAGCGTGTCTAACAAACTATTGTCCAGTGGAAGCACAAACACATATGTAAATATAAATGCAGTGTAACTTGTCCTCAGAAGAATCTACGAAATTTCTGGGTCTCTAATTATAAATTACAGAAAAACGCTCTACCAGTGGTATATGTCCCGAAAACTATTTAACTCAGTCACTTATATTGCAAGACACATTTAAAGATGGCGCTAACTTGACACATTGAGGTCTGCACACATTTACTGGCACTTAAGACAAATTATAAGCGAGTCACATATATCCACTACTGCAAGAACACCGGTTCTGTAGGTATCTGTGTTAAAACTCACCATCGTCCTATTGGTCCATACCACACCAGACACTACCATGCACTTCACAGCGTTAATTATTGGCAGGTCATCAACCAATGAAAAGCTGAGCTGATGTTGACCCAATCAAATGTCCTTTATCGTATAAAAGGATTTAAAATCATGTCCCTTTGAGTGGCTATAAAAGAAATAAATTCTATGATTAGCAGTATCATTGTTACTACGCTCTGGTTCTCTTGTGAGATCGTGTTAAACACTAGCCGAGCAAAGACTGCACATCCATCCGAGTTTTGTTCTGCACAAAGAAATTCTTAAATTAGCTTTGCTCGAGCTAACCTCGAGCATGGTCTGCAAAGTGTTAACCAGGGTGAATGACCAATAAGGTGTAACTGGCAGCGGGCTGACGCCGTGAGAAATATACCGCGCACATCACGAGCCTTCTCAGGATATAGTGAGTGAGTGAAGATAATCGGGCGACTCTTAACAGCGATGTCATGAGAGCCGATGTGGGTGATTGAGGTGAGTATGGAGCAGTGCCGGAATGAAGGTATGGGGGAAACGGGAGATCCCCGAGAAAACCCGCCGACTAACGGCATCGCCCTGCACGATTCCCACTTGCGGAAATCCGGTGACCCGGCCGGGGATTGAACCCGGTTCGCCTTGGTGGGAGGCGAGAGGTCTACCACTCTCAGGATATACGTACGCTTCTTGCACCATGGCATGTCGTCGCCGATCGATCCTCGTCTCTCTTCGCTTGTAGTTGTTAAGGCGAATCAGACCCCGCCATCTTGGATTCTCACTATTTTAGCCATACGTTCCATTTTTGAATGTTTGGCGAAATTTTATTGAACGACATGTAATAAATAGGGACACCCGAATTTCGCGACAAGATTTCCAGACATACTAGATTTCAACACCCTACTTGCAAACAAGCAGTTTTCTTCTGCTTATTGGCGGCGTGTGTTTGCGAGAAGACATCTCCTTACTTGACTGGCCAATCAGAATTAGGTTACTCCGCTACTGTACGTCTGTGGCACCGAAGACTCATATGAACGTAAATAATCCAATAAAGAAAGTGTATCTGAGCAAAAGTGTTGTGACTGGCGGAAGTTCTCTCTCACTCAGCGACAGTCATCCAGTGAGGAAAGAGCCTTTGAGCTAATGTGCTTTGAAATATGACAAGTCACGGAATTTCTTACCGGGTTTCGTTACTAATGGCCAATCAAGGTACCAGCGGAGAGATGAATTAGAGTGTAACGAAAATAATTAATAGAAAGGGGAGCAAGGAGATATTAGCGTTTGATATGTGCGTGAAATTTCTCACCTCGGTAAAAAGAGGCGGATAGTGAACGCTCATCCGACGTGATCACAATGTAAAGGGAGAAGTATTATCGCCATCTTGGATTTATATATTTTCGTAGCTCCGTAACGTAATTTTCGGGGGCCAATATTTAAAAACTAAGCTGGTTAAGCCACAGTAGGTAACATATCGCTGTTATTTTGAAATACCTATTATATTTCTTAAGTGATTAATTTCGCATTTGTAACAGTGATCAAATACTATCTGATTATTTAATAATTCCAATCTCACATAAGAAACTACTGATATAAATGAAACCGTACAAATTAAAAAAAAAAAAATGTTCAAGTAGTCCTCTATGACATTTCCAGCCTCGATTTTTTTTGTCTGTTTATAAATTTTCATTACGAAGGTTTGTAAGAAAAATGGAAGATGTTGCTCCATCCGTCGCGAGAGCGGCACGCACTACTAGAGAGACTGTGGAGTTATGTTTTTAAAAAGGCTATTATCACAGCCACGCCCACGGATGTTTCCCCTCCTATCAGATATCTCCTTCGTCGTTCCTTCGCCGCATCGCGTCGCACCTAGGCCATAACAGCTATCATGAGACTTGGAGCGGGCAGTACCTATTAGTGCAGAGAGACCGCCAGTAATGAAGGTGGTTTAGAGTACGGTCGTGAATGGAAACGCAGAGAATAGCAGAACTGATAGTTATAGGCTGTTCACGGTAAAGCGAGCACTTTTTAAGGTCCTTCCAACAGGTATTAACTACTAATAAGTGTGTTTTATTGCAGCTTAGGACGTTAACTTTTGAGATTGGAGAAATGTATACATTGTGTTTATTAGTCGCATCATAACAGTTATATTAAATAGTGGCGGAAAGATAAAAATCGGCTCAAAGAAAAAATTTAGCAGGGCTTTAAAAAATGCTCACTTTACCGGGAATGGCCTATACTGTGGCGTGTAGAGAGTTTTTTTTACAGGGTAAGAAATATAATAGCCCCACATACTTGAGTGTTTTAGATAACGTTTGCTAGTATCGGGCTGTGGTTCCATTTTCAATTTCCACTAACAAACGCAACTTCCAACTTTGCTTAACCGCCACATGTATTTACTGTTTTATAATACCTAACATTAGTTATAAAAACGGAAACGAAATGAATGCAATAATAATTAAATTGGATATTATTTAGAGAGCATTTTACGAATTATAATAAACTCCCGTTTTCCCGAACAATTTCATCCGCTTTCCAAGGAAAATGTAGGACTGGAGGACGCAAACAGAACGACTGCTTACCCCTCCCGTGTTGTTGCTTGCGAGTTCGATTCATCGTTAGTCGCTCCTGTTTGTAGAAATAAATACTAGATAGCAGCACTATGCGTGTACAGTACGGGAGTGGCTGAAATTCTGTTTCTTGAATGTGAAACGGGAAACTATTAAAATATGTTTAAATTGAAAGTTAATGCAATAACTATAAAGGGTCAAACATTTCCAATATGTATAGTGTAATCGTTGCTTACCTTACGTCTACGGGATAAAAGCCACTCTATGGTTAACATGTTCGGTCCAGAGATCATTTACGAGCTGCAATGTGGTCGTGTTGTAATGTTTAGTTGTGTGCCATACCTGCGTGTCTGTCGCGATAGGTGAGCAACACGCTGCGTGATATGTCTTATATACTTGCTGTGCACGTTCAACCGAGCACTTCAGAAAGCCCTTCGTAAGTTCTGCTTCTCTTATTGCATTGTATACATCCATCATATGTGAACTTAACATTGCTATGGGCCTCATCACTTTGTTCATACGGCATCCAAGTGAAAGCGTGGAATTTATAATTAGGTAAATGTGTTACTTATAAATAAATTCTTACTATAGTATATTCGAGGTTTATTCACACTTAATGAGTCAAGCCAGTGAAAAAAACACTCCATGTACGCCGTGTCTACCTGTTTTATAAATATGTCACGTATCAGAAGCGTTTTATACTTTTACACAAGTTCTTCATTTTAGGTTAAATTGAAATTTCTGTTATATTTTAGCTATGAATCAAAATATTTATTTTATAATTAATATGAATAAAAGCAAGGTAAATTAGATGTGTTGGTAAGGCCTAGTAAGAAAATGTCCTTGTCCAAAATATAATTACAGCGAGTGAGCACGAATGTAGTGCGTTGTCCCTCTGGCGTAATTTTGCACACTCTGGCGTAATTTTGCACTGCTTTGTTTGCATGATGCGGAGGAATATCCTGGAAGTAAAACTTTAGTAGGGCTTCAGAAAAGTTTGATGATACCGTGAATGAGCTGTAGTTATACTGTAGTGTCACATGGGCCATGTTGGCAGAGCGGTTAGCCTGCTCGCCTCCCACCAAGGCGAAGAGGGTTCAATCCCCGGCCGGCGCTGCTCCATACTCACCTCGCTTCACCGGCTCTCAAGACCTCGCTGTTAAGAACCACCCACATCTCTTCACTCGCTCAATCACGCGAGTCTCACACGCCATTTTACTAGCCAGCAACATGTCTCGAAACCATTAGCAGTAAGCGCTTAGTCGCCAGCCAATAGAGAGTCTTCCGCAGCACACATAGTAGACAATAAGAGGCTCGCCCAGACTATCAGGGAGTGGATGCGCGCACATCAAAGGAACCAACAAGCTATTTCGCCTCTGTATAGTTATCTATTGTACGCTGGGAAAAAAAACTCAGTGATGGCAACCCAGCAAAGCCCAAGGATAACGGAACCGGAGAGATCAATATGCCTACGGAAATAATCACTGAGGCTAATGCCAAAGCGGTAGTAGCTTTTGAAGAAGGGGAAACGAACCTAATTAAGGCAGATCGGTCTCCGCCATCTTGGATTTTCAGGATTTCTGTCGTAAATTGCATTACAGATTTTGTATTTGATTTTGGGTTACGACAAAGCGTAGGGAATTACATTGCACATGTTCTACGACATTTATTCCTAGATTATTGTTCCAGGACCATTTCTGTACGTGAAAGTAAGGGGAAAAATAACTTGTTTCTTGCCTTCAATCACTAGTCGAACAAGAATCAATTTCATAGAGATGTAATAGTTTGATTAAATTTAAGGAGCTGTTATATATATATATATAATGCCATGCGAGAAATCTCATTAAACGTTCTTAAATGGAACTTATTGCAAAAATAGTGAAAATCCAAGATGGCGGGGACAGATCCGCCTTTAAGAAGACGCGGCCACTACACGGTACCTGATTAACTCGGACAGGGTGAGAGGATTGAGTATGGCAGTACAGACTCCCTTCTCCACTTGCTTAGCGGATACTGGTGAGAGGAGACGTGATGTATAACTGGCAGGGGCAGGTAGGAAACGCGCTTCACAAGAAGACACGTGTCAGGCCCACGTGACGGAGCAGATGCGAACTTGACAAGAAGTCGAGCTAGTCGTTGCATGTAGTGCGAGAACACGACATGCCCCCCCCATGGCTGAAGACGCGAGCACAAACATCGCAATGGACGGACTGTCGTCTAGCAGGAATACGGCGCCCTCGCCAGACATAGAGTGTTTGTGAAACACGACGGAGAACTGATCTGAGGTAAAACTAGCTACACACTGGAGCTGAGGCTGGAAAATACATATGGTTGTGGAGTCTAGCCTACGCACAATTTTCCTATCTCTACCTATATATAGGGATAGGAACATTTCGCGTGTTCATTTCAGGACAATATAGACGTCAAACACGTGTACACTGAAGTTGACTTTGCAATTAGATCGCAGTTTATTAGACACGCCCTGGACGACTCTGAGCCAATAGCAGACTTGCAAGGAAACAAGTAGCGAGTGCCATACTGCCAGGCGTGGAGTAATATTGGCTACTGTATGGGGCAGCAGCCAATGAACAAACATCTGAGGCTCGAGTGTACACATGACTATGGAGTCTAGCCTACAAGTCATTGAACTCGCAAATTTTTCCCATCCCTACCTATATATTGTCGACTTTATTTTTCATAAGTAATTACCTCCCGTAGTTTGGGCTTTTAAATTGCGAACATCTAGTATAAAATAATTACATAATTGGTGACAATCAGCCTTAACGTCGCTGCTCTGTGGTGGTAACGGTCAAGAGAAAGGATAGGGTTTCACATGTGAAATAATATCACTATCAAACAAAGAAAAACACTTCCCTCCACTGAAAAATTATTTACTTTTTGAAGGTATGTGGATTGAATACACTGCTAATTGCGGATAAATTAATGTTTATACATTTAACGTTAACAAAAAACATTAACTCTAACTCTCCCGCCAAGCTAACCGGGTTCAATCGCCGGCCGGGGCACTCCCGGATTTTCGCATGTGGAAATAGTCCTGGATAATGGCGCTGGTCGGTGGGTTTTCTCGGGGATCTCACGTTTCCCCGCCATTTTCATTCCGGTGCTACTCCATACTCACCTCAATCACCCTCATCGGCTCTCAATAACTCGCTGTTCCGAGCCGCCCAATTCTCTTCACTCACTCACTTTTGCTTTTAAATTTTTTTATTTGCATAGTTAGGGAGACCCGAATTTCGCGAAAACATTCTCGCACGTGCTATATTTGAATATCCTACAGGCGTACTACATGTTTTATTCTCCTTATTGGCAGCGTGTATCTGTGAGAAGACACTTCCCTACTTGACTGGCCAATCAGAATTAGATAACTCTAATACTGTACATCTGCACGAAATTGGCGTGTACCTACGTATAAGCAATCGTATTACGTGATATAGTGAGTAAGGAGCATAAGACAAGAAACCAGCCTCTCGAAATATATAACGGAGCTCAAAAACACTGCTTGACCGTCAAGTACTTGATAGAACTGATCAAGTTATAAGTTCTACTTATTATTCTCGCTGTTGTTGTACGTGGTCGTGTATATACCTTGAACATAGCGGGCCATCAACAGCAATCCATCGGTACACCCGACAATAAGTCTGCCGATATGTGAATTAAAGACATGACTAAAGCGATAAGTAGGGACATTGGTGTTTCGCAAGAAGATCTACGCGTCCTATGGAATACGTGCTGGTTTTTCTTTGTTTATTGGCCACGAGTCCTTGTCGGAAGGCATTTCGTTGCCTTGCTGGGCCAATCAGAATTAGGTAACTCCGACACTGTGTGTCCGTGATTCACATGCAATGCGTGACAGTTCAAATAATCCAATCACGAAAGTGGATCTGAGCTCTAGTCTTGTGCAGTACAATAATCATGAAATTTTTTTCTCGCGAAAAACAGGTGGTGCTAGAAATAAGTAAATGATGACAAAATGTTCATCTCGTCACAGACACATAGAGATACTTGACGTTTAGCTTGTTCCGAGAGATAGTTTCGTCAAGTAATTTCACCGAGTATTGGAAGTTGTACAGTCTCGCCGGCCTAAGAACGTACTAAGAACGTACTAGGCTTAGAGGAGATTTGGACGGCTCTTAACATCGGGGTCTTGAGAGCCGATGAGTAGGGGTTGTAAGATTTCGTGAAAATGTTTCAGACAAGTTATATTCCAAAACACTGTAGGGTCGTTTACCTATCTTGATTGGCTTAATTACTTTTAGACACCTGTTGACTGTCTGTACACGAATTACGTAAGAGCCATGCCGATATTGCCGGATTCTGAGTGGCCCGATCAAAAATGAAAACACTTTCTCAAGCAGACAGTAACCAATGGCAGCAGGCGATTTGTTTTTGCGTGCTTATAGTATTGAAGTCTACCGTGTACTCATATTTATTTGTGAAAGATTACTATCTCTACCGATGAGGGTCATTGAGGTGAGTATGGAGAATCGTCCGAATTAAAGGGTGGGGAAACAGGAGATCCCCGAGAAAACCCGCCGACCAACGACATCGTCCGGCACGATTCCTACATACGAAAATCCGGAGTGACCCGGCCGGGGATTGAACCCTACTTGGCTTAGAGCTAGTAATTCTTCGCGAAACAATATGAGTACATGTTAGACTTTGATACTATATACGCACCCAGCAGCAGTTAGTCTTCGTTGCGCTCTACTTGAGAAGGCGTATTCATATTTGACCGGGCCACTCAGAATTCGATAACATCGGCACGGCTCCTACGTGATTCGCGTGCAGACTGTAAACACATTTCAAGTAAAGTATTTCAGCCAATCAAGATTCCTAAACGACCCTACAGTGTTTTTAAATATAATCTGTCTTGCAATAGTTTTTCGAAATTTCACTTCCCTGGCTTGCCAAGTGAAAGAGAGAGGCAGAACGACTTGCAAAGCACCAGCCACATGTAGCTGGCAAGTTGGCAGACTAATCTGCAGGTATCCCCCCCCCCCTTAACGAGGTCGACCAATTGTTTCCTACCCGGGAAGAAGTGGCCTGACATTGGCAGAGCTGTCAAGTCCTATGTTGCAGCGGCGTTACTATACACTGAGAAACAGATTCTGTTGAATCAAACAAGATTTGTTTGGTGCAACCGAATTAATTATTTGTTTGTATAGTGGCAATGCAATATTTTGTTTCTGAAGCCAAATTATTTAGTTCTCATTTGGTTCCCCGAAAATGTCAAATTTGTTGGTGCAACTAAATATTTGTTTGGCTATACGTACATTGAACTGTTTGGGCCGATATAAAAAAAAGTTACAAAATTGACCGAGTTTTGAACCTAGATCACATGAGTTCGAGCTCTACGCCTTAGTAATCTCAGCTAGTGTGACAACTGATGACGCCAGAAATCTTTTAATTAGACATACTGCAAATATTGGGCAACGTGTGCGAAAAAAATTTCAAGTTTTACAGCTTTAATCATCAGCTTCTTGTTGCATTGCTTTATAAATGTTTTTATACAGTTGTTAAGCATCAATAGATGAACTAACAAACACGTTTACTATCCTAATTGTCACAAAAATACAAACAAACTCTCGAGCTATATTTTCGAACGAAGGCAGTCAAATGAGCGCCCAAATAAATATATGTAGTTGATTCAACAAAACATTTATTTGACTGTCCATTTTTTTGGCCCAACACAGATATTTTGTTTATTCAAAGATATATTTTGTTAGGCGAACAAAAGCAATTTTGTTGCTTTTCAAATTTTGTTTGCTTAATAGTATATTTTATTATGGTAACTAAATATATATTTGGCCCTATACAAGTTTATATTTTGTTCGATTTTGTCTCAGTGTAGTGTGTACATAGGCCGTGGCGAGGGTAAGAGGAGATACAGCGAGTTGAGGGAGTGTGCGTGTGTTGTTGTTATTGTGGCAAGCATGTACAATAAGCGTGTGTTGTTGTTGTTGTTGTTGCAGGCATGTACAGTCAGCGCGGGTGCAGGTGGCCGACTGCAGATGTGGCCTGCTGTAATGGCGGCTCAAGGTGACATTGTCAAGCCCAAGAGGATCTCCTCCAATCACGCGCCAGATGTGGCCAGCACAGCGGGCCCTAGCGCCTCCGCTGCCGCCCAGGTAACTAGCAACACAATTTGCGTGCCTGTCCACCGTCGACTGAGCACTTTCTTAAAGTCTACTTGTATGTATGCACGTTACCACCTTATGTATGATTAACATTGTCGTGAGCCTCATCACTTATTCATGCGTCGGTCAAGTGAAACTGTCAGATTATTTGAAAAGTAAATATCTAACAAATTTGCTCATCTTTTCACTTCGATGCATTAAAAAATTAACATAAAGCGAAAGGAATTATTTAAGTTATCACAGATGGTTACCTAGCACTTTTTATTCGACGTTAAGCTACTGGACTATTTTCCATCTATCGTTACCAACTTTACTGGGAGCATGTCACTCAGGGCGCCCCTTGAAAGATATGCAGGTAGAGGAAGTGACTGATCAAGTATGGCGAATTATAAATTGTTGACAGGAACTTTTGTCTTCCACAAAGAGAACGCATCAATTGCAAAAATTAGATTTTCAGGTAAATTAACGCTATGTATAGTCAGAAATGAAAACTTGAACAACTAAATTAAAGAAGTTACAACATTTATTGTACCCGTTTTTATTTGTCGTCTATATTATTACTACTACTTCAAAAATAGTAATAAACCTAGAGATTTCTTGGAAAACAGCTTATGTCAAAAAATACATTTTGGAAATCTGTCCTGTACTTGAAATGAATAATTATGATTAGCCAAATGCAGTATTCACATTTTTAAGTACTGGTGTAAATTTGAGGGAAAAATATATAAGCATCAGTTGTTTTTTCTGTGGTGTTTAGTTAGAAAGTGTTATACTAACAGAAATACCCTTATCACTTGTGGTGCCATCTATGTAGGAAAACAGTTAGTTACAGCTACTACGTGTGGTTGGACTTCCCGCCGCTAGAATGTGTTACAGAATATATTGTGTGGAACATTTTTGGTCCTCCGGGCAGGATATGCCTTATTCGAGCCACTTAACAGAGTTTATCACTTTGAGGAGTATGCACGTATATACACGAGGCTACGTTTATATGGAAATTTATTTGCTCTTGAAGACAAAGCTCATACTTTTATAGTTTTACTATTTCGCTAGACTTTATCAGAATCTAAGTAAAAAATGACAACTAGTCAACATTTCAGTTTGTAAGAATAAAACTGTCCTTTTTAATATTTTTTAAAAAATGGATACGATGGATTGCAAAACTTTTTACTTCTATCGCGATACATTAATTGGTATACAACCAACGCGTGAATTCTTTGGTCGACGGCCAACCAATAATAAACGTGGTAGAGTGCAGTAGGCTTGTCCGGTGTAGCCAGGACCAATAGGACAATGGTAAGTTGAAATACAGAGACCAACCAAAATAATATTGCTGTAGTGTGGAAGATAGGCAGCTCAGTTCAAACTTGTCCTCAGTGCTAGTAAACTTGTGCCGTCCTCAAATTGGTTAAACTATAATTACGGAAACAGTTTTTGTTTTTGTCATAAACTATATGGCTAGGAAACAGCGCTGGTTAGTAAACTGGTGGTTTATTGATGTTTTGAAAGTACGGTTCGTTTTTATTTTTTTGCTGTGGAATCGTTGCGTGTGCGTCGTAATTGCCAATCGAGGTAAGTCATTTTAATTGATTTGTGATAAATTATGCCATATTTGTGATGTATGATGTGTTTTTCATTTTCTACTTAGTTGTTTAACCTATGCACTTCTCTCGTGTTCTATAAAACGCATTTTTTTTGTCGCAAAAACATTTAATGACATTTAATGATTAATTTAATATGCATCTGGTTACGCTCCAATACAGCGAGCTGCACCCGCCCACACTGGCCTGCAAGTTGTCCGAATGCCGTTCACCAATCGGCGCTTGATATATTAGTCGCCAGCTGGTAGCTTACCGCAGCACACGCAGTAGCCAATTAGACGCAAGGATTGTTTCCAGACCATCGCTCAGCCAATAGCAAACGGAGCATGACCCCGTCAAAGGAACCGTTAAGTCATTTCGTCTCTGTACACTTGTCTGGGTTAACGCTTTGAGGTCGGCACACTTTTACCAGCTTTATAGTCAAGCTAGACGTTAGTCACCTATATCCATACCGCTGCAGGGACACCGTATTATATTGGTCCTTATTGTCACTTGACGCCATTCTACTGGACTAAACGACACCAATCTTTCCGTATTGGCCGGCTACCAACCAATGGAGTGCCGAGTTTACCGTTTTCCAACCAAATGTTCTTTCGTATGTAACAGGATATACATCCCATCGTGTTTATTTCCGTAACTACAAAAATTTGGCGTTCGTTTACGAAGTTCGTTGATGGTGTATTAATTCCTAATTAAAATCCTTGTGAAATAGGGAATTGATGTAATTATACTCGAACCTGATTTGTTTTTTATGTTGAATGAAATATCCAAACAAGTTTTGCCCGAACTACACTCGAGTATAGTACTCAAAGTGTTAACATCAGATGAAGAACCATGGCCTGAATAGACTAAGTATCGTGCCAAATGAATCCGTGAATTTTCCAGGCCTCTGCGTTATTAATGGTCCATTTTGTTAAAGCTGAAAATAACGCATCCTCAAAATTCGCTCATATTTTCGTGACAGGATATACTCCACTGCCTTATAATTAAGCGAGCTCATTCCGTGGTTTTGTTGTCCGCTGTACATTAATGAACGTCAATTATTTGCTTGATCTCCTTAGAAGAGATTGGCCATTCTACCGCTAAACTTATATCATTGGCTCACGGCGTGCCAGGTATACTTCAGGCCAATAGCTGAAGGCTGTTAACGCACACTAACTTGCAGTTTACTTTGTCCATAAATTATAACACGAATTTTTTTAGGTCTACTCATTGGTTGTGCTAACACAAATGTACTCTGTATGTGGGTCCAAGTACAGTACGCATAAAAATAATCCTTACTTGCAACAACCAAAGCTGTACATTAACTCGTTCCTGTCCCGCGTGCATGATCGAGGACATGCAGAACATTAAGGATATTTATGATCGGCACTGTACAAAACAAAACAATAGCGGTCAGTGTTTAGAACATCTTCCTTGTGATGTTGTGATTTGTTTAAAAATGTGCACCTCTTGGTTTTTCCAGGAGCTAATGCTGACACCGTCATTACAGTATTTCGTTCGCTGGTTGAGAGAAGTAGGCTACATTCGACACACGTACAGGACACATCAAAAACTTACGCTATCACAACACTTGTGCTTTATAATAAATTCGGGACTGAATGGGTTAAAGTGGGTCTGAAAGTGTTAACATTTTAGGAAGGCAGATATTTTCTGTCACTGAAGATAAGGTTGAAGTGAGCTGACTATATTCGCCTCTACAGTAATATCACTTGTGTTGGGATCTGCGTTTCCACTTGCCTTCGTCCTATTGGTCCTGGCTGCACCGGGCACGCCTACTGTACTCTGCAACGTTTATTATTGGATGCTCGTCGGCCAATGGAGTCGCGTGTTGACTGTGTACCAAATAATGTTGTGTTGCGATAGCTGTAACAGGTTTTATATTCCATCATGCTCAGTTGAGAACTTATTAATAAACCCGTTTTATTCTTGTGAATTGAAATGTTCACTAGTTCCGATCAAGTCCAGCGACACTCTAAAACCATAAAAGTGTGAGTTTTGTCTTAAACAGCAAATAAATCGCCATATAAACGTAGCCACGGACATATACGTGCATAGTTCTTAATGTGTTAACGAAGTGTTTGAAGTAATGTCGCCTGTTACAAGTGTTTTAACTTAAACATGTTCGTACGTGTAACGGTAATTAGCGGGATAATGCTTGAGAAGGCTTCGTGTAACTTTTGCGTACTACGTCCCTGGGATGGCGAGAGGCCCCGCATTATGGAGATGTCCCTTGCCTTTCCTCCATCTTATATTTATTGCAGTTCTCGGGAAAAAAAAAAAATCCTTTAATTCCCCCTTTTTTTTTTTTTTTTTTTTTTTTTTTCAAGAAACTTCCTAAATTGCTTATCATTTGAAAATATTGGCAGTTTTGAGAAAACTAAATATCTAATGGTTCAAAAGGAATTTAATTTGGATATAAAATGTCAGTTTAGTAATGTATTGCTACCAATCAGTATGTTGATTCTTCTATGGTAACTTCACTCCATAAAGTTATTGCAACTCTAGTACTGTAACACAACATTTTCATTATCTGTACCTAGTTGTAATAATTAATGTTTGTTTCACGTATTGGACACCGTCATGAATAATATTTGTAATTGTACCTATGCTTCACATATGTTTGATTTTTCGTAATTATTATTTTTATTTTTGCATTTTTCATATGATTAGAATATTTAAACTAAGATGTACGAATGACAATAATTAATATTTAATTAAAATATATAGCTAGATTTTCTTTTGTTTGTATGTTTAATCAATAACGTAGTATTTTGCATTATTTCTGGTCTCATATTTATTGTTAATGCTTTAGGGGAATATCTTGAATATTTTTTGATTAACTTCTTCGAGACCCGTAACTCTATGAAATAGGGGTTTAGGCCGTTTGGAGTGTCATTTTAGATCGTTAGTCAGGAAGCCTTGCGATTGGCTAACAGGTTCAAATTCTGTACTCCGGTTGGTTGGAGAGTCCATTAAAGGGTTAGGACTCGCAGGCCGTTTGAAGGTTCGCTCTCTCTGCCACCATCCTTCAACTACGCTAGACATAAGGATATGACGTTCCTCCATCAGTTGGACGCAGCGGAGGAATTTTAATTAGAGTTAGGGTGTTCTAGTTTCTAACAGCTTGCAATAGTTCTTGATTGTGTTTTGCGTCGAGTTTGATAGAATAAGCACTCGACAAATTTATATTTTAAGCAGCTGTTTAGGAGTATAGGTAGCTAGCTAGACCAGTAACGTTCGTGAGCCGTTGAGTCACGTAAAGCACTACCGCGCCCAGATCCACATATATTTTTCCTACATCTGTTCCTTCTACGAGTTACGCCGTCCTGCCTTCATCTACAACCTGGTATCTAACTACAGAACTGTTTTTCATCAAGTTTTAAATTTTATTACATCATGGACTTTGTTACATTACGCCATGGGCGAGAACATTCTACGGATGCCATTTTGGCACGGCGCCTAAATTAGTTTCATCCATTTTCAATCATAATTTAAACTGAGAGAGAAAGTATCGTATTGAGACACTTGCATTTTTTTCTGAACTATTTTCAAGACATTATTTTTTACAGAGCTACGTTAATTTCAAGTGCATAAGACAGACTGTTAATTAAGTATCACGTAAGGATATTTAAATACGACCAGTACTGATTACCACTTACCAATGGCGGCTCAGTTTAAACATTATTCATTTTATTGCTCATTGCCATTCAGAGATTTTTGGTTTTTCTTTAGTTATTTTTCCAGCTTATTTAAAATAGATATTTTGAATTTGCACATTTTGAATCTTTTGAATAAATAAGTTTAAGATGGATTTGACACTCCTGACACTTCATCTGAATATGCACGTTTCATCCTATCCATTCTCTACACATTTTCAGTTGTAAATAATTAAATAAATGCTTTAGTATGTCTGTAGTTGTGTACATGGAGTATCTCAGTTGTATGTGTGGAAAATAATCTTTTGCCTGCAACGAAGGTGTTGTTATAAAAGGTGAGTTTTTACTCATCTTACTTACTGGGTCTTAAACTGAGCACAGCCGGGTATAACCAGATTTCTTTGGAAGAGTATTTATTTCATTTTATACGCTTACTGAATCACAAGTATTGCCAACAGACATAATATTATATTTTGTCATGTGGCAAATAAATTAAAGTTCTAGATATTACATTGAGTTGGCCTAGGTTATGTTTTGCACATTTTCAGAATAAAAATGGTTACTCCAACATATGGGCTATTATGATATCGTGTTTACTCCAGAGGGCACTACATGTTACGTAATTTTAAGAGTGCCGCGTACCACATTACACTGTTACACTACATTTAAGTGAACTGCGTAGAAAATAGTCCCCAATTCTATATCATTCTATATTTGCAGCGTGGTGCATGGTAAATTGTCCATATTGCGTACAGGTTTGACACTTTGAGGAGTATGCACGTATATAACCGGAGCTATGTTTAAATGGAAATTTATTTGCTCTTGAAGACAAAGCTCACACTTTTATAGTTTTACTATTTCGCTAGACTTTATCCGAATGTAAGTAGAAAATGACAACTAGTCAACATTTCAGTTTGTAAGAATAAAACTGTTCTTTTTAATAATTTTTCAAACGAACTTTTTAGATTGTAAAACTTGTTACTTTTATCGCGATACGTTAACTGGTCCACAGCCAAAGCGTGACTTCATTGGTCGACCGCCAGCCAATAATAAACGTTGCAGAGTGCAGTAGGCGTGTCCGGTGTAGCCAGGACCAATAGCAATAGCAATTCAGAGACCAACCTTTAACTATATTGTTGTAGTTTAGAATATTGGCAGCTCACTGCAAACTTGTCCTCAGTGCTAGTAAATTTGTGCCGTCTTCAAAGGGTTAAAACTTTCGCTACAGCTCAGAAAGTGTACTTAAAAAACAAATATTACAGCGACAGTTATGTCCAAGCTTTACAATAGTAGCAAACATTATAATGACTCTTTATAAGTTATGTAATATTTTATGGCCTTGACTATGCCTCGCGTATTGAGTACATCAAACAAACCTTGAAATAATCCTGTTGCCAATAACTTCAGGCCTCAGACGTTGTTAACAGTGAATCATAGAGCTTCGTTAGTACCTGGGTGTTTTCAGATGGTCCGTTGGTAGATCTTACATGTATACAGTAAAGAAATAATATCGGTAATTGACA
This sequence comes from Dryococelus australis, assembly GCA_029891345.1. Classification (NCBI taxonomy): domain Eukaryota; kingdom Metazoa; phylum Arthropoda; class Insecta; order Phasmatodea; family Phasmatidae; genus Dryococelus; species Dryococelus australis. The sequence goes on from CM057008.1 coordinate 60,461,391, forward strand.
CACTTTTGCCTCGTTGGCGTTCATGATCAAGTGTGATACAGTAACAATTATAATAAGGGACAGGCATTTTTCGCGATCAGTTGTACTCCAAAAAACATTAGTTCATATGCGATTTCGTGGTTGGATGATTTTATATGTCACGTGCCTCATGTGTGTGTCCGCGTATCATGGACGTTCACTATTAGAGTACTTTATTACGATTGGCTAAATCAAAAAAGAACATTTATTCTTACATAGACACGCGGCCAATTACCAAAGGCAGTTGTGGTTGTGGACATAGGATATTGAAGTCTAGCATGGCCATAAATATTTTCGCGAAAAACACATATCCTTAATTACAACGATACGATATTTTTAATTTTATGTACCGAGTATAATAAAGATGTGGACCAAATGCAAATTAATCCAAGCAGAAGCTTACCTCCAAATACGATACGAGTACTTTTGAGACATGTATGAAACTGGACACCAGCGTATAAGATTATCCCTAGGAAATTCTGAGTCAGTAAATAATGATTTGAAAAGGAGCCAAGAAACATATTATAGGTCTATAGGATGATGCTCAATAAGACCGTAAAACTTTGGAAGATGATTCCCGACAAGATATGTCGAAAACATAAATGCAACTCATGGCCTAAAACTATTCCTGAAAGTAAGTTAGCCAAAAATGTCAGTAAAAAAATCGATTTGGGCTAAAACTCACTTTGCTCCCTTGAACTGAAAATCAATTGCCATAAAATTTAAACGAAAGTATATTTTCTCCAAAAGACTTGGCATACATGTTACTTGTACTACAACTTTCATGTTCTTGAAATAATTTAGACTAAAATTCCATAGTAAAATGATTAACCAAAAGTATTTAAAACAAAAACTCAAAATTTTAGCAAATACAGTATCTCACGCAGGAATTTTGGCATTAACGTTACTTAACCTGAATCACACATGTACTAAATATCATTTATATAAGATATACTTGGCCCAAATATCACTTGTCTAAGAAACTTCTTGGTCAAAAGTAATTAAACCTAAAATTTCACCAAAATTCTTGTTTCCCCATAAATAATTTGTCCTAAAAATCACTTGGCCTAAAAGTCACCTGCGTTAAAATTATTTTGGCTTACACTCAGTTTATTTAAAGTGATTTAACTTAAAAGTCACTTGGCCTAAAATGATTATACCCAAAATTCGAATGGCCAGAAATAACTTAACTTAAAAGTTATTTGGCCTGAAATGATTTTACTTATGTCACTTACCAGAAATTCATTAGGCATAAAGGTCACGTTAATTAAAGAAATTAAATGTAAAAGTCACTTGGAATGAAGTAATTAGACATGTCACGTGGTCCAAGGATATTAGACGTAAAAGTCCCTTGACCTAGCTACGCTAGATGTAAGTCACGAACTAAAGTCATTAGGCGTAAAAAGTCACGTGGTCCAAAGTCATTAGACTTAAAAGTCACTAGACCTAAAGACATTAGACGTAAAAGCCACTAGACCTAGATTCGCTAGGCGTAAGTCACTTGACCTAAAGTAATTAGACGTAAAAGCAACTTGTTCTAAAATCACTTAGGTAATATGAAATGGTGTTAAGGGAGGGGTGTTGTTTGTTGCAGGCGTGTAAGCCAACAGCAGCGAGAGCGGAACAGCAGTGCAGATACTCAGTATCAGTTGTCCATATCGAGGACCCGGTACTTGCTAGACATGACAGGTACCGTGACGTGACTCGCCGCACACTCCCCCAGGTAATATATCCCCCCTCTCTCTCTCTCCCTCCCTCCCTCCCACCCCCCCTCCCTCCCTCCAAGCTCCCTCTCTCCCCCTCTCTCTCCCTCTCCCTCTCTCTCCCCCCTCTCTCCCTCTCCCCCCTCTCTCTCTCCCTCCCCCCCTCTCTCTCTCCTCCTCCCCCCCTCTCTCTCCTCTCTTTCTCTCTGTCTCTGTCTCTCTCGCTCTCTCTCTCTTTCTCTCTGTCTCTGTCTCTGTCTCTCTCTCGCTCTCCCTCCCTCCCTCCATCGCTCTCCCTCCCTCTCTCTCCCTCTCTCTCTCTCTACACGGTGGTGTTAGCACTTTAGAAACAAGCCACTGTCACTGACTGCAGTCGTGCGCGTAGCAAAGTCGGGAACGAAGGAGGAGGAAATAGTTCCATGTCTCAACGTTCTATTGAAACTGCTGTGTAAACATTCGTGATTACAAAAATTGTCTCTTTTACTATTACAATTTGAACCCCTTGACATACTATCCCGAGAATACTAGTTCACATGTTGCAAGATAGGTAGAATCATGGTCGGTGCTGCACGAGGTCAGAAGCTAGCATCAATGCAAATAGCGTCTATTTCCTGGTTAATGCTATTGGCTGCTGCAACAACACCAACATTTTGTTATTGGTTAATTACTGCCTGTGACATAGACCAGTAACATTTATATTCATAGGTTGCATCGTGTAAGCTATTACAAGGGATTCATATGTACATCACAGAACAAAAATCTCCTCTTTTGTTACATTTTGAATGATACAATTAACATCTAAGTTTAGGAGTTAAATGCATACAAGTGTAAGAATGAGACAGTTTGTGAAATATTTTCTTTATTGACTATTTCACAGTTTCACTTGACCGACGCATCAATTAAGTGATCAGACCTATGTCAATGTTAAAGTTACATACGGTGGAAGAATACACAATGTACCTACGAGTAGACTTTCAGGGCTTTCAAAAGTGCTCACTTCATTGTGACCAGCATATGCCTCTCTGTTCCTGGCACCTCCCTGCTTCTGTGATGTCTCGCATAAGAGAAATCACTATCCGCCATCTTGGATTTATGAATGTATTATTGTAAAGTTAATTTATTAATCTTAACTACAGTTTCCTTACGGTACAGCATAACCAATAGTTTCTTCAGCTCTATCAAAGTATTGCCGCTGCATTCCGTTATTAATTCTTTACTAGCGGCTACCGGTACGAAATAAGTATTTTTTCTTGCTGGCGTTTACAGAGATGACACTAGTAATTGTGGTCAAGCAATGCGTGTTTAAGAACATGCACCGAGCAATGCCCTATGCCTAGGGTCGCTTATATTACAGTAGTGGGGGCATGCCGATTTCAGATCAGATTGGTCACCGGCAGGCCTAGTCCCATAAGGTTAACATGGGAAGGGTCTCAAACAGGAGGATACTAAACTGGTGCTGTTTGTTGCTGCTCCTCATTCTCCTCACTTACCACCACACATAGTAACTCAGTCTCCTCCTCCTTCCCCACCTGAGCTGTGTTGTGATCACTTCTGGAATTAATTAGGTTCCTGCTGCAAGATTCTATGCTCTCTTCTCCTCCTGTCATTTATTCTGGGTACCTGGTAGACTATCAATCCACCCTCCCCTCTGCTGTCCTGTGATCACTTAACCCCCCTCCCAACACACTCTTCCATACACTCCTTCCCAGCGAGATATACTTATGAAAGGACTTTAGGTGTGCTTGACCTTGTAGTCTTGTTTGTTGTTGGGGTTGATGGGTATGTTATGAATTTGATGTCCATAGCATTAATGTTCAGGTAATTATTAGTACCTTTCCTTATAAAAGGGCTTAACTCAAAATTGTCCTTGTCAGAAAGGGTTTAGGATTTAAATGACCTGTTGAAAGGTAAACGATGTGTTGTATTTGATGTTCGGAGTGGTTGCATAATTAATTAAAAAATAAAAAATAATTCTTCTATGCTTACTAAAATTCAAGATGGCGACCATTATAGTTACATAATCATTTTTCTGACGATATATTCTGAAGTGTCTGATAAATACAAATATTTAGATACGTCATTCGGTTATGTTAGTTTTGTAAAAAAAAATTAGTAAAGAAATTTTTTTATTGACAACTATTTTTATTAAAAAATTTTTTTTTAATAATTGACTGTTGTAACTAAACTAAGTATCCTTTAAAATACGAGTTCATAAACATTTCGCTTCATATATGAATTTTTGGAAATTTTTTATAGCTTTATATACAATGTAATACTTAAATTCCTAACTTTTTATATATAATTATGCTTTAACTAATAGATTGTTAAATCATGATATATACTACATATTTGTTTTGAACGTGTGAGTTAGTGTGTGTGATTATTTTTATAAATGCACCATTAAAAATACTAGTTCTACAACTGACATGATAGCCAAGCATCGGTAAATCTGGCGACCTAAGGGTTCGTTGTTCGAAACCACCGAAAAGCAAAGATTTTTTAATATGTACATTACATATATGATGGAGAGAATTGTTTTAAGCTTCCAGCCGATCACAAAGTTCATAATAACATTTAATAGTATTACCAAGATTGGGTCTTGGAGCGCGAGCGACTCGCCCACTCTATGGTAGGCATTGCGAGAACTTGTGCACTACCTACAGACCGATGACGGTATCAAAAAACATAAGCGCTCCTGGTGGTCATCTCTACAACTAATATGGCGGCCTATGGCTGCAGCAGCGCTGCCTATCTGTCAAGTTTGGAACTGAAGACATCCTATCTCGCTGGGAAGGAATGTATGGAAGAGTGGGTTGGGAAGGGGGGGGGGGGGGTTAAGCGATCACAGGTCAGCAGAGGGGAGGGTGGATTGATAGTCTACCAGGTACCCAGAATAAATGACAGGAGGAGAAGAGAGCATAGAATCTTGCAGCAGGAACCTAATTAATTCCAGAAGTGATCACAACACAGCTCAGGTGGGGAAGGAGGAGGAGACTGAGTTACTATGTGTGGTGGTAAGTGAGGAGAATGAGGAGCAGCAACAAACAGCACCAGTTTAGTATCCTCCTGTTTGAGACCCTTCCCAGGTTAACCTTATGGCACTATGCCTGCCGGTGACCAATCAAATCTGAAATCGGCATGCCCCCACTGCTTATTACGCTATAATGTTTGCACAAATACCATATACTCAAATGTCCTATGGCATATTTGCAGTTTTCCTCTAGTTATTGGCCACGTGTCTTTGTCGGGAGACAGTTCCTTACTTCAATGGGCCAATCAAAATTAGGTAACTCCGACACTGAGTGTCCGTGATTCACGGGCAGACATATTCAATGCCTCACATTTAAAGTCATCCAATCACGAAAGTGGATCTCAGCTCTAGTGTTTTGGCGTACAAGAAGAACTGAAATCTTTTCGAGAAAAACAGGTGGCACTAACCATAAGTTTAGAAAAGAAATGCTATGTGCAAAACAACGCACCATATTTGTACGATCAAAAGACAAAGTAATATTTTTAAAGTATATAAATGGAACATATTTTCAGCACTTTAATAACCTAAAACCGTTATTATATTTAAGCCACAGGTACTTTACGTTCTAGTAAATTCCAAACGATCGTTATAGGTGATATATTAAGGAATCAACCGAATATGTTACACATATGTTGATTGTTCAAAAATTCGATTTAAAAAGTCGCACCTGTGAGAGGAACTTGAAAACACAGAATCTTTTGAAGTTTTCAGAGAAGAGAAGTCCACTTTAATAAGGACACAGCTTGCTAAGTCATTAGGCTACAGGGAAATTTTACTAAAACAGGGTGACTACATATATAAGTTTTATTTCACTTGTAGCCATTTGATGTTAATCAAACACTTTTCTATTGATGTGACGTTAGGCTAAGTTTATTATTAAAGTCGTTAATTCGAGTAAACAAGGGCCATACCATTAAAGCAGCTAATTTTTATATTTAAGTTATTTTTTTCTTGGCTGTTATAGTAAACTACAAATTACTTTAATTGTTTGTAATTAAACTACTTAGTAGTTTATAGGTAGGGGCAGATGTTTTTCGCGAACATATTTGTGGCCAGGCTAGACTGTAATACACTACGTCGACAACCACAACTTACTTTGGTTATTGGTAGTGATAGGAATATTTCGCGAATTCATTTCGGCACAAGATAGACGTCAAACACACATACAGCGAAGTCACTTTCGCAATTGGATTACAACTTATTAGACCCGCCCTGCACGCCTCTGAACCAATAGCAGACTTGCAAGTAAACACCTTGAGAATCGCATAACTGCCAGGTGTGGGGCAACAACCAATGAACACGCAGCTGAGGCTCCAGCATGCAGAGGACTGAGGAGTCTAGCCTACAAGTCATTGAAGTAAATAATTTAGTTTTCATCACGAAATTTATTTTGTAGGATGAACTCTAACAAATCAGTATGTGGTGGCACAAAAAAATTTATTTTTCTAGTCTATTTATGTAGGTATTTTAGCTCCAGTTTAAAATATACACCACGTAACTTAACATTAAGAACATTATGCACGAGTGTAATTCGAGATCCACAAGAAAGGAAAACTTCTCTGCCACTGAAGACAAAGAAAGCATGCGTAGTTTCACTGTTTCGGTAATTCTTTCCAGGATATTAAAATTAACTTTTCAGCGCATCAGCACTACTTATCATGAATAAACTGTCACACGTGAAAGGATATTTCATTGGAGGGACAATCAACTCGGCATTCCATTAGCTGACAGTCAACCAGCAATGAACTCCATTCGTTGTAGTGGGAACCAATAGGATGATGGTAAGTGGGGAAGCAGATACTAACATAAATGGCGCTTTTATAATTTAGGATATAAGTATCTGGAGCCCCAGTACATGTTTCGAGAGTCCAAAGTGTTAACTCCTTATGTATTAGAGCTGGTGATTTATCGCTAAATAATGTGTATGTAGGATAGTTGTCAACATGCTATGTAGACACTTGAAGGTTTTCTCTTGTTTCTGTCTCGGCCACGAGAAAACACTATATTATCTATCCGGGTCATCAGAACTCGGTTTCCGAAGAAAGGACATCCGTGATCTGGCAAGCCCACAACTACTACGTGCGGAGAAAAAAAAGTTCCCAAACACAGGTCACATGTTACACCACGTTATAAAGTGTTGAATCACATGTAGTCAGGAAATATTTTAATCGTTAATCAGTGGCCCAATTAATTACAAGAGACGCAAGTGTTGAAGTAACGTATGCATTTCTATATAATCTTCTTGACATTTAGCTTTAACCCGTTTTTGTCCAGAATTAAATTTGCAAGCTCAAGTAGGTACTGCAAACGTCCTGTATTTTGATGAGCACTGTACTTGTGTTGGCGGAGCGTGCTGAGTGCGTGAAGAGATAAGGACGACTCCTAACAGCGACATCTTGAGAGCCGATGAGAGTGATTGAAGTGAATATGGAGCGGCGCTGGAATGAAAAGGTGGGGGAAACGGGAGATCCCGAGAAAACGCGCTGACCAACGGCATCATCCGGCACGATTCCCACATGCGAACATCCGAGAGTGACCCGGCCGGGAATTGAAACCAGAGAACAATGTACTGCGTGTTTGTTGCTGTCAGTATTGACCATTCACTAATGAGAGTCGCAGAAACTTCAACGAATCACATTTATTACAAGTGCTACATTCCACTTGGCGTTACTTTTGGCATGATACTGGTCAGTGCTTTCAATGCCATCAGTAAAAATTCGCACTCCAGTAGAACTCAGTACTGAAACCGCAGGTGGAGCACTAGTCAGCAGTTTTCAGCAGGAATAATGGCGTCTGCTATACGCGCTGAAGCTATGATAGGCTTAAACATATTGTAAACTGGGGTGGATATGTTTTGTTTTCATTTTCGTCTGATTCAGACTCATCACTCGATGACGCGACCAAAGGATGTGAAAATATACTTTCCACCTTTTAGCGGCCACTAAGGCGCCGCACACAAACCTCTTAAGGTACGACGGGGTATAGCTTGTGGAGCAAGATGGTTGTTGGTGAAACATGCTCCACATAGCCGACGACCTGATGTATATATATATACGCGACTCGCAGTGCACCACCCCCCGCTAGACGATTCAAGAAGTCAGTTAGTGTTAATACTCGCCGCAGTCGAGCACGAATCAGAAGGGGTCACTATAAACCAGGCCTAGAGGAGCTCTAGGCCACACTGCAGTCTGCTATATGGTGAACATAAATCCGCGTGGCAGTTGGGCGTAGCGCTATCTCCCGAGTCCCCGCTACCAAATCTTCCTAACGTAATATCTCTGGCAAGGCTAGGCAGGTTCACTAGACTCTTGCGGTTAAGAACAACTTCTAACTTCTGGTATATTTACTGTAGAGTTAATGCTTGTGCAATCCATTCTGTATTGTGAATGCATATCTTAAATGTGAAGTATTAGTCTTAATAAAGGTGTTGTGTAAAATCAATTATGGTTTAGAATTATGTGCTCCTTGAGTACCCTCCTAAGTTGATGGCTTTGACATACAACAACTGAGTTCAGGATTCAGAGTGAAGCTGTAGCCCAGTGGCAAGATTAGGAGGAAGGGAGATTGCTACAACCTGCAACTTCTGCATATAACAACAACATAACTTGCTCGTTATACATCGCCGCCATGTTGCGTTGTCTGCTTTTACTGAGACTGCCTGACGTTCTGCACATCAGTAGTTTCAGCCGGAAGTATAGTCTCCAACCCAGACGCCACAACACCGTTCCTCTGTTACTGATCAGCGGAATCAGTACCTAAAGTAACGCTCGTCAGTATTGGTCAGCTCTTTCAGTGCCAACAAGTGGAATGCGGTCAAGAAAGAGGCTCATAACAATAGCCAATATTCCTTGCTGTGCACAGTACAGGCCATAAATATCCGCCACGTGCAACATGTACTTTATCATTGACACGGGGAATGAAAGAGCCAAGGTTCATAGTACACTATTGTTTGTGAGAATTGAAACACCCAGAAAGAATGGCCCTAATGAATCCAAATTCTGAGGACGTGTAGAACAGTGTATTAGCAATAAGTGGTTAGGATAGCAGAGAGATGGCTTAGACATAGGCCCAGCAGCGCCCTCTTTTGTGTGACCGGAAATGTCAGTGTTACGCCAGGGTCAGTCAGTGAAGAGTCGTGAAACGAAGTGAAAGCAAGTGCCAGTATGCCTCGTCAACGTCAAAGGGCGCCACATCAGCATGTCAGTGAGCTGGTACAGGGCAGAATGATCGGTCTCCGAGAAACGGGTTTGTCATTCCGTGACATTTCAGCTCGTACAGGGCATGCTGCTACGACAGAGATGTGTGTGTGGAACTAGAGAATATAAAAGGGTCGAACGCAGCAACGAGCGGGTACTGGACCACGCAATGTGATCACAGAACAGGATAACAGCCACCTTGTCCGCATGACCTTAACGGACCATACAACCTCGTCCACAGTGTTGGCTCGACACTGGAGCACAGTATACACAACTATGTATACTGGGATACTGGGTCTGGATGCATTAAAGAACAATATATTTCTGAACTTGCGAAAAAAAGAGTCTGTATACGCTTGAAAAATAAAGCTTTTACATTATATCTCGAGAACTACTCGACTGATTCTCAGCAAATTTGGCATGTAAGTAATACTATGCCAAGCCACGTGAACATATGTGAATTAGGTGGATAAACCACTTGTTTTCAGAATGGTGGGCGCACAAATATTTTGGAATTAGTTACTATAGCTACCGCATCGTCAACCAGTTTCAACCAAACTGTGTATACTGAAAGTATCTATTACAAGCGTTATAAGTGTCAATACACAGCCACATTTGCCTGGCATTTTGTATTATAGCGTTACACGGGGAAAAATAGGTTGTTATGTCATATCTCGCGAAAAAAATGAGCAGATTTTTACTATATTTGGCAAACAAACAACAGTAGGGATGGCCATGAGTGAACCAAACAGTTATTTTCAAAATGGCTGCTATATAACATTTTATCTTACTATGCCATATCTGCGAAACCATATAACCGATTTAATTTGACTTTGTATGTTGGCAGTATCTGTTACAGTCCATCATACATGTCAACATAGATCCTCTTTTGGGCACCATTTTACAAAGTAGTGCCACATGAATATATAACATTTTGCATCTTATCCAACGAAATAACTAACCGATTCCTACCAAATTTAGCAAACACAAAGTAAAATGGTAGGCCAAATAATTAGTATATTTTAAGTGGGTCAGACACCGATTTTCAAAATGGCAGCCACATAAAACACGTATACAAGTTCGCCATATCTATTAAACAATTTAACCAAATTCAAACAAAAATTGTATGGTAACAGTATCTATTAGAAGCATTGAATACAGAGCCTGTAGTATTTTTTTTTTAAATGCATTTTTGTATGAAAGCGGCAAATGAGAAAATATAATTTTTACGCCATATCTCGGGAACAAATTAACCAATTTTCACCAAATTCTTCACACAAGTAGTGATATGGTAGGTCATGTAACCTTACATGATTTAAGTTGTTAAGGCACTTATTTTAAAAATGACAGCCATGTAAATACTTCAGGTAAATAAACACTATCTACCAAAACATTAGACTGATTACGCTCGAAGTTAATTCTCCAAACCTTACCCTCATAATGGAATTGGTCACACGCTAGCTTATGGTAAGAAATGGTCTGGGTTTGAGTCCCGGATAAGTTACGTGTGTATTTGTAACTATCACACTACTGTTGCTTAGGTTTCTAGTTCCATCTCTAACGACATTCTTGGAACACGACGTCAAGACCTACCTAACATCTAAGATTTTTTTTTTTAAATTAATTAAACATTATTGGCAGCCATTCTGGCGAAAAAAAAAGTTACATGAATCACCTGAGGGACGTATCTGAGTTCGTGAGGGATAGAGGTTTTAATAAATAAAAAATCATAAATTGGATTTATAATTTATTCACACAGCTGTTATTTAAAGCATTAAATCATCTGTCTCCACTGTTACTCTTTCTATTTAACAGTGAGCGCAATATTTAATGCCTATTTCAACTTTAATTAACGTACTTCTTAATCGTCTCTGGTTACAGTAAATTAACTCATGTGCACTATTAACATGTGTTCAGTCTATCTGTTGATACCATTTGTAATGTCTTTCAATAACACATCTAGTTCAATAGTCCAGCCTGTCAGCCGCACACTTCAATGCTTGATACTCGCAGTCGCAGATTTCCCTTCCACTGGTCACTTCTCTCACCGCTCGTCTTCTATCGCTCGGAACTCAGCCACTCATTCGCTCATCAATTACTCGGCTCGGAGGTCTGTCACACTTATATACTGTTCGCCCTGACCATCTAGAAGGTTCACTGCACCCCGAGCCAAGCTGAGAGAAAGAGGTCAGTAATCCAGAGCATTCTTCAGATAAACGCAGAAATCAATATCACCAGACTCAGCAGCGCGCACCGCAAAAGGGATTATCATGTCGGCTCGCTTTTGTAACAGATACGTGGTTCACTGGCCTGCCATCAAAAATATTCAATTTACTTGCTACCCCGTTATTGTCACTAATCTGTTCTACTCTTCCACCCGCTCCCGCGGGGCGCGCCAAGGTCAGCGGCGCAGACCAGCGACACATAACACTGCCCTCTCCTCAAGTCTGTCCGTCCCGAACAGATTCTGCAATTTCAAGACCTTGGTACAGTGCCAGTTGGTCGATGTGGACAACCTTCGACTTCACTCGAGAGCCTTGAACACAAATCCGAAAGACCGCATTATTGGTCTTCTTCAGAATACAAATATATATATATATATATATTCATGTTTATAAAAAATTGTTAAAACTTATTTGAAACATAAATAAAATTAAAATTTTAAAGGTTTAGTCTTAGAGGTAACGAGGTACTGGAACCGACCAGCCGCCATGTTATGACTTCACCCAACCACCATTTTGGAGACCTTGACCTTGACCTATGAATTTTACCCTATAACAGTGGCCTTGAGTGACCTTGAAATTAATAAAAAAACCTAAAAATTGAACAAACACTCATGAAAGATGGCAAGCATATGACATTACTGACTACTACCGCCATCTTTGATCCAGACGATCTTGAGCTTTGACCTTAACCCAGTAACCTTCAACCTTGAAATCCAAAAAATAAACAAAACAATGTAAATAATTAAAAAAAAAAATTTAAAATCAATGAAATACTTGTTTTTTCATTAATCTTTCGACCAACCTTTCAAACTTTCCACCAATATTTCGCAGTCAGCACAGCAACCAGCTTCACAATTGCAATCTTTCCCTCAATAATCGATCTATTTTCCTTGCATGGGTTTGTCGTCTGTCTTTATCCATACATATTTAAAAAAAAAAAAAAAAAAAAAAAAAAAAAAAAAAAAAAAAAAAAAAAAACGATTCGTCAACTGTCTTCAAAATTTGTATATGTCGACTGAATTAATGTTTAGTTTAGAGTCAACTGTTCATGCATTTTTATACTAAAGTCTTTATTATCATTCTATATGAATATCATTCCGTTAATATTTGAGTTATCATAGCAACACTTTAAAGTTGTGAGGGATAAAAGGATGCGATACACAAAAATAAAGAAAAGAACAATTATTTTATAATAATTTATTATTATGTAATTATAATTTCAGAAGAAAGCAGCACATCACATCGTTCGATGTAGCCCCTTCTCCTTCAGATTACTAATTAATGAAGATCTCTCAACAATGCGCAAGCCATACCCACGTTTGTGAAGTTCAATCAAATATCCGAGTCTATCAAGTTCATTCGGGTCTTCGGCAAACATGTAGTCAGCATTCTCAGCGTTTTCTGACTCCTCCATTTCGCTCGTTGCAACAAATGTGTTGGAGGGGTGTGTAAGTACATCGAAGAAATCACAATCATCGTCTTCAAAATTATCACTATCTTCACGTTCAATTTCATCTATGCTGTCTTCATGATGGTCTTCACTTCCTGTTTCATCCACAATCTTATATTTGCTTTTATTTGTAGCAGGAGTTGTATGCTAATCAGTATTCAGAGCCGACGGCCGTTTATTATGTAGTTCGTCGACTTTACGCGAACGTCTTGCAAGTGTCACACAAAGCGACTCTACTGCACTCATTCCGTCTTTAGTATTAACTGTCTCATCATAATCGCCTGTCGAATAGGTACCCATCGAAGCAGCAAGATATATTGCAGGCAACACTTGCAAGAATTTACAGTCAACCTCGTCCTTTCATGTGGTTATAATATTTTTAAATAGCTGTAGCTATTAACCTTTGAGGACGGCAAAAATGCACGAGCACTGAGTGAGCTGCCTATATTCTACACTTCAGCAATATCATTTTGGTTGGTCTTTGTATTTCTACTTACCATTGTACTATTGGTCCTGGCTACACCTGATTCGCTTACTGTATTCTGCTACGTTTATCATTGGCTGGCCGTCGACCAATGAAGTCACGCGCTGGCTGTGTACCAATTAATGTATCGCGACAGAAGTAACAAGTTTTACAATCCACCGTGTTCGTTTGAAAAATTATCAAAAAGGACAGTTTTATTCTTACAGACTGAAATGTTGACTAGTTGTAATTTTTTACTTGGATGCCGATAAAGTCTAGCGAAATAGTAAAACTATAAAAGTGTGAGCTTTGTCTTCAATAGCAAATAAATTCCCATATAAACGTAGCCCCAAGTACATATGTGCATACTCCTCAAAGGGTTAATATTATTGTATCTGCACTGTCCTATCCTTGTGAGATCCTGTTAACCACTAGCGGAACGAAGAATGTAGAAATACGTACGAGTTTTTTTTTTTAAACAACGAAGAAATTTTGAAATTACGTTTGCCCAACTTTCACTCGAGCGCAGTCTTGAAAGTGTTAACCCGCTTAAACTAGACACATTTCTTAGTAGTACTTTCAAGCAGATGCCTGGGGGGGGGGGGGGGGTGGCTCGTGCTGAGTTTGCTCTGCATCTGCCATTACTCCGCCATCACACTGCGATGTTCGCCGCGACACCACGGCACGCCCAACTTTGCCACACTGCAACTAAGTGCGCAGAGGCGACACTGCCATGTATTGTGCCGGGCAACTTCCCCCCAAGGGAAGGTATTCATTGGAAGGCGGTGCAGGGCAGGTGCGAGCGAAAGCCCTCCTGCCAGCTATAGGCTGTTCACGATAAAGTGAGCAATTTCTAAGGCCCTCCCAAAAGGCATTAACCGCTAATTAATATATCTTATTGAAGCCTCGGGCATTAAATTTTGATGATGGTGAAATGTATACACTGTATTTTTTGGTCACATTGCAATGTCTTTATTAAAAAGCAGCAGGAAGATGGAATTTTGACGAAAGGAAAAATTTGTAATCGCCTTAAAAAGTGCTCATTTTATCATCGTGAACAGCCTTTCCCTGTGGTCGGTGCTTTGCAAGTCGTTCTGCCTCTCTCTTTCACTTGGGGAGGCGGAGACACGTCCATTATTAGGCTGGCGCGACTATAGACACCTGCAAAATTCGCCTTATTCAAACCTAGTGTAGTGTATACACTTGTGTACATTACGCATGTGTGGATAATTTTTTATCTGTGCAACACACTAAAGTTCAGTAACCCATGATCTTACCTATGGGTCAACCATTCGCTAACCGTCTTACTATTCTAGGCTCTAATTGGCTCATATAACTGTAGTTGAACGTATACCCTACAGCTCATTGGCTATGAACACGAAACAAGTATCACGTCGATGTAAGTACAGTACGTAACATAATTTTCTTTGTTTGCAACACCTCAAACTGTAAATTAAATTGTGTTTGAAGAGTTAATATAACACACTAAACTTCACTGTCATATACATAATTGAGTTCAGTTCATGATGTAATTGGATAATGGCTACTATTTAGCGTCGGACCTATGTAACCAGTTTACTCTGATTAGTTGGGCAACCTTCGAGCATGTATCAGGCCTATAGGGTAGAAGTGAGAAGTGTCCTTGGGCAAAGCATCACAAGTTTTCAGACACTGGCAGAAGTAAAATAACCATACAGCATTTTAGAGTTCAGCCTATAGCCACAAAAACAACGAGAATTTCACACGTCCTTACATCTTACGATACAATTCAGAATATATATATTAACTAGCTTTCACGAAAGTGATCGCTGAGAAGATGCACGTTAAGCTGTGTAAATGTCCTATTTACAAATGTAGGCTATACAATGCGCCAATTACGTTAACGAATAAATATTTACGAAAAAGGTCAATGAAGTTGACGGTTCGTAAGAGATATCGTGAAAGACGTAAGAAGCGAACACATTAAGGCACTTCAGATGTTGACTGTAGAGGACGCTAGATATCTGAGTAAATAAGGATTTAAATAAGGAGTTAACAGGGTTCTAAGTAAACTGGACATTTTTGGGCGAATAAAAATTAAAAAACACACGCTGCTCACGTACTGACTGAATCAAGTGTTATAACAAATAGAAAAACACTATCGTGGTTTCAAGGAAGTGTAAATACAATACAATTATTATATATGTGTAGGCGTTTGTGATATAACTTATTATATAATAAAATGTGTAGCATGTTTCCGTAGAATCACTATGAAATGAAATCCACGGCCGGGTCACCGGATTTTTGCAAGTGGGAATCGTGCCAGACGATGCCGTTGGTCGGCGGGTTTTCTCTGGATCTCTCGTTTCCCCCACCTTTTCATTCCAGCGCCACTCCATATTCACTTCAAATACCCTCATCGGCTCTCAAGACCTCGCTGTCAAGAGCCGCCCAAATCTCTTCACTCACTCACTCACAATGAAATGAAAAGGCAGGTGACCAAACATGTCCTTTGATACAATAGCACTAATATAACACTAAGGGCACCCGCACTCGCTAGATTTCAATGTCCTAGGGCATACCAGCAGTATTCTTTTAGTAGTATTGGCGGCGTGTGTTTGGGAGAAGATATTCTCTTACTTGACTGGCCAATCAGAGTTAGGTTACTCCGCTACTGTACGTCTGTGATTCACGGGCAGACAAGTAACATCTAGATCAACCAATCGCTGAAGTATATCTAAGCTATAGTGCTATGAAATACAACTGGTCGTGAAATATTTTCGCGAAATTTGGGTGTCCCTATATATTGCGTTCCTAATAGTGTCTTACGAACACAGAATGAAACGCATTGACTATTATATTTTTAATACAAATTCTAAAATACAACTCTTGAATAAACTGAAACAGATACAGTGCTGTAACGGTTGTTTTATTCAATTTAAAAAAAACGAGCAAGGGTGAGGGGTAGAGTAGAAATCATTTTCATTGTACAACAAAAATATATAAATACGAATATTAATTACGGAAGCTATATTATAAAACTGTTGCCATATTATTAGTTTAAATCAAAACCTTTCTTTTGAACATACGGTAACGGATCATTACTGGTCAAAACTGGAAACAGTTGACAACTTACAATTTTACTGAATGAATGATAATGTGGAGTGAATCGTAGAAATGTAGGCGACGCTTAACACTTAGGGATCGGCACACACTTACCAGCTTTATAGTCAAGCTAGACGTTAGTCGCCTATATCCATACCGCTGCAGGGACACCGTGTTATATTGGTCCCTATTGTCACTTGACTCCATTATACTGGTCAAAACGACACCAGTCTTTCCGTATTAGCCAGCCGCCAACCAATGTTTACCGTTTTCCAACCAAATGTTCTTTCGTATGTAACAGGATGTACATCCCATCGTGTTGATTTCCGTAACTATACAAGAATTTGTCGTTTCGTTTGCGAAGTTCGTTGTTGATGTTGTATTAGTTCCTATTTAAAATCTTTATGAGATAGGGAATTGAGGTAAGTTAACCCGGACCATATTTGTTTTTTATGTGGAATGAAATATTCAAACAAGTTTTGTCCGAGCTACACACTAGTATAATCCTCAAATTGTTAACTCCGGGGTCTCTATACTAGCCTACGTGATCCTGGGGACATGACGCATTGCTAGCAAAGTTTAAAATAAAATATTTCAAATCTGATATGTATGCAATTATATATAGACTGTTCACGGAAAAGTGAGCGCTTTTAACCCGTTCGGTCACGCATTAATTTGAGAGCTGAAGAGTTGCAATCGTGTAATATTTAGATGTGCACTGTACTAGTGTCTAGTGTCTAGTGTATAGTGTCTAGTGTATAGTGTCTAGTGTCTAGTGAATAACGATCTGCATGCTCACGGATGTTTCGCTCAGCCATTCGTAAACGAGAGGTGTGGTAACGTTCACCAATCAGATCAATCGTCGGAAAGACTCTCAAGGCAGTGGTTACTGATTCCTCTGTGCGTTCACTACTGTTCATAAATATCCTTCGATTGCAACTAGTCCAAGGTCGTGGGCATGCTGATTGAACGAGTCAAGGCCTGTCTAAATATTTTCTTTCATCCAGTTTCCACCTTCCTGCTGCTTTCTAATATAATCACTGCAATGTGACCAATAAACACAGTGTATACAGTTCACCACTCTCGAAATATAATGCATCAGGCTGTAATAATAAATATTTATTAGTGGCACATGCCTGTTGGGAGGGCCTTAAAAAGTGCTCACTTTACTGTGAACAGCCTATAGTTAAGTTTACCACAGATTCTCACTTAAAATCTTTGCTGTCAGGCCTTAAAAGTAAACAGAATATTTTTTTGTGCAGTAGATCATATATTCCGTCCGGCAATAAAATGTATAATTGTATCCCCTCTTCTTGAAAAGACCGCTGTGTGCTAATTAATACGAAGTTTGTGCATGAAAATGCACTGCCTCGTTCCTGTTTTCTTGTACGCGCAAATTACTTTGTTGTTGTTTGCTCATTGTTGTCGATATTAACTTGGTCGTTTTAAGAGAACTTCCTCCTTGTTTTACGATAATCGCGGTTGTTATTTTTTTTTAAGGAGAAGGCAACTTCAAGGTAAGAAAATATCTTCCCTAGAGCGGCCTGTAGTTAATTTTTCCCATCTTGGAAGTAATAAAAGCGGAAAGCCTTGTGTTCCGGAGACGGGATGATGTCCCGGGCGAGGGGGGGGGGGGGGGGGAGTTGGCGAATAGTAATAAAATAACTTTTAAGTTCTCGTAAGAGGCGTGTCAGTCTGGAGTTCACTGAGTGTTACGTGAGTACACAGTCGTAATACGCTCATCACACAATTTTTCTAAAAAAGCGTTTAAAAAAAAATAAAGTTTTGTTACATCCAGCATGATTAGTAGAAGCCCCGTGGAGTTCGCAATTCTTTCTGCAGCAGCTTAAACTTCAAACACGTGTACATCAGTGTTCATTTCATGATTGTAGTGGAGTGGGGTGGAGTTATCTGGTTGGATCTTAGGAGTCCTATGTAGGCTACTGAAACGTTTTCTGTGAAATCGTTATTTGAGCGTAAACGCGTGTCTTGGTAAATAAAAGTTCCGAAAATATGACTTCTTATCAGAAAATATAAAAAACATATCCATGGCCCTATTATTTTTTTTACTTTTGTCATATTAAATGTATTCTTGAAAAAAAAAATTAATGGTCAAGTATCGCATTATTAATGCTTGTGTATGCAGTTTCCTTAAGTGGCAAGAGAAAAGTACAAAGATACGGGCGTAGTTTAATCTGTGGGCTTTCATCGAATGTAATGAAGTGCCACTGTTACAGATCTAAATATTGCACAGTACAGCGTTAGGACGGAAACACTGCACGCCTGGCGCGTAGGAGCGATGAGGCGCTAGGTGTGCGTGTTAGTGTCGCCCGTATCGACCCCTCGCTTCTTGACCTTGGACGCGCAGATCCATAGTCCCCTTAACATAGAGGTCTTAAGAGCCGATGAGGGTGAAACGAGGTGAGTACGGAGTAGCGATGGAATGAAAGGGCGGTGGAAACGGCAGATCCCCGAGAAAACCCGCAGACCAGTGGCATCTACAGGCACGATCACCACATGCGAAAATCCGGGGGATGACCCCGCATGATCTAGCCGCTACACCACCGTGGCCCCTTTATGGTTGTACCAGAGTAGGTTTACGTGTCCTGAATTAACATTCAGCCAAAAATGAACAGGTAAAGGCTTTTCACGATAAAGTGAGAACTTTTGGACTCAACCTTAGAAAAATGTCACTGCCCCTGCTTGCATATATTTCAACGAGTGAACTGTGTGACATTCGCCCAGTATAGTTGGTAACGATGGATGGAAAATAGTTCCATATCTTAACATCAGATTAAAAGCGTTAGGTAACAATTTATAATAACTTAAACTATTTATTTCGCTTTTTATTTATTTTTTATTTATCGAAGTGTTAAAAAGAGCATATTTGTGAAATATTTACTTTTCAAATAATTTCCAAGATTAACTTGACCGACGTACCAACAAAGTGATGAGGTCCATGACAATGTTAATTTTACATAAGGAGGAATAATGCACAGCGTGCATACAAGTAGATCTTAAGCAGAGCTTTCGAAAGTGCTCATTTTACCGCGAACAGGCTTTAGAATTAACCCCTTGAGATATTATCCCAAGTGTACTCGTTTACACGTGACGTGATGCAAAATCGATGAAGGTCATGGTGGGTACTGTACAAGGCCAGAAGTTCCCACCAATACAGACGGCGCTTTACCCTGGGCGTTGTCATTGGCTGTTACTGACACACAGACTACTTTATAATTAGAGATGATGGAAAATCGCAAAAAGTTTTTGATCCAATATATATTCTATAATACTCTTAACTAGTCTATTCCTTCATGATTGGGTGGACAAGGGTTTTACTCAGCTAAATTGTTTGCAAACAAATCACGAACGTTCTCCCTTGTAACATAATCCTCATTGGCCCAGTGAAATGGGGTAGTAACTACATACATGCATGACAGCCAATAAGGAAAGAAAACTGTCGGGCATGTGTATAGTAAGCTGGATCCTAGCAAACAGTCCACTTTTCCCGCGATAAACCATCATCCCATCATCTCTATCTATAATTTGTTGCTTTTTGTGCCATGGGTCTACTGGAACCCATTCCATAGCTTCCTATGTTTTAGGGGGAAACAATCCCAATATTGTTGAATATTTTCTACTGGGGGGGGGGGGGAGGTAGTAGGAACGTAGTGCTGTTATGTAACAACCATGTACTGTAGCAAATGCAGTAATCACATCCTGGAATACAAGTAGTTGTTGGTATTATTTATGGTAACAATATTTAGATGTTTTGTAGTTCTACCGACAACCAATCAGCGGACCATCGTTTTACGCGACAATCTTTATGCGGAGGATCGACTTTAATAGCCTACACGCACAATTGCACATTCCCTTTGTCTATTGGCTGTAAGCCATTGTGAGAAGCTATTTTCACCCTGACTATATGGTCCAACCAGAAACAAGTTACTCCAACGCTCAACTTTTCTGATTTGACAGCAGACACCTAAAGCCTAGTACACACGGGCATCTTTCTTGTACAAGAAAGTTAATATAAAGGTGAACAAAAATTTGAACACTAAATTGCCTACTAGCTAGTATGCACGGAATTGTGTGATCCATACACACGACACTAGCTGGTGAGCAAGAAAGTAGATGGTCGATGTCAACTATGTATGATTTGGCAGCAGTTTTTGGGGTTGTGGGGCTAATTTGTGCATTATCAATAGCATCTGCCATAAAAAAGAATTAAAATATTTAGTCCAGTCAGACATATCTCAAGCGCTAAATATTCACAAATAAAGAAAATTTAAAATCGCTTACAGAAAAAAAAAGACAAACCTCTATTTTTTAAAATCCGCACACCGAATGATTGATGATAGTCGGCCTATTAAACATTTTATCGTATTAAAAACATTAAAATGTCTGCTTATTGCCAGCATCAACAAGATACATGTTTTGTTTACGTTAGAATTATACAAGAAAGATGCTCGTGTGTACTAGGTTTAAGTAGCGTGACAGGTGAATTCAGCCAATCACAACAGTGGTTCTGAACTAACGTGCTTCAGAGTACATCGACAAACAGATGCCCTCTCTCCCACCAGATGGCTGTCCCTGTCCTAACAGTCTATAGCCGTGTCCGAAACGACTACGAGACCATTATTTAGGTTACTAAATCGACCACGTGACCAAGTTTAGGCCATAAATATTTGGGGATTTAGGGTTGAAATTTACTGAGGTGAAGTAGCACACGAAATCCCCAGATAGGTCCGTAAAATCGTCTGATGTTGTTTGTTTACGTTATATTTTCCGCCTTGTGGTGGAAACGTTCGTATTTATTGTTTTTGAAACGCTGCACAATACATGCACGTGAAAATATTCATAATCAGAGATCTACATGAAGTTATTTTAAAATAAATTTCGTATGCTGTATTAAAATTGCCAAAAAAAAGTAATTGGTATTTTATTTGAAAATGAATGCTAATTGCAGGGAATGAAAAAACAATGAGAAGGTTGATATCGGCTATAAATAAATATGATCAGTTGTTCACAAGACGACGGAGTTACGTGAAAAATGCTTGGGAGTAAGTTATTTATCGATAACGTGACAAACAAAATAACTTCGAAATCCCACAAGCCTGTAGTTTCCAACTTTGTGGCACGTAGCGCTCTTACAAGCCGTTCGAAACCATACACCCTAAGTTCCTAAACCAAAATTTTCCAAATTGGCCGTTTCGGACACGGCTCATGTTGGTGTTTCCTACAAACATATTTACCTGTGAGAGCAGCAACCTGTCGCGGGAGGGTGCTGCAGTCATCAACAGTGTTTTTTAAAATTAAAAACGAAACAAGCAATTAGTAGGGGAGAGCACAGTGCGTAATGGACAGTAATAGGAAGTGATTGTCTGGCAGGATGGTGCCTGCAGCCCCACTCCGGGGTCCACAAAGCCATCTCTGGCGAGAATGGCTTCCACAGGTAATAAACTGGCTCTTTGTTCCCGACTTGCGAACAACTGGCCCGCTTTCAATGTGCAGTCGACATCCAGTAGGCCGTTCCCAACTCACTGCTTGCTCGCTGCGTCTCAAACCAGCCGTCACCCGAGAGGCTGCCAGATTTCTTTATTCTAGAAACAAAGTGAAACGCTGTTTCCGGCAGTGAAGTTAGTAACAACCTTCATAAATATTAACAAGATTTCTTGGATTACTCAACACTTTGCAGACCATGCAAAGCTAGTTTGAAAATGCCTTTGTTATTCAGAACAAAACTCGCATGGATGTGCAGTCTTTGTTCGGCTGATATTTAACACGACAGCGCAGTAACAATGATATTGCTAACGATATAATTTATTTATTTTATAGCCACTCAAAGGGACATGATTGATTGTAAATTCTTTGTAAATTATTTTATACGATAAAGGACATTTGATTGGGTCAATATCAGCTCGGCTCTCCATTGGTTGATGACCGGCCAATAATGAACGTTGTGAAGTATAGGGTAGTGTCCGGTGTGGTATCGACCAATAGGACGATGGTGAGTTCTAACACAGACACCAACAGAACCGGTGTTCTTGCAGTAGTGGATATAGGTGACTCACTTCTAATTTGTCTTAAGTGCCAGTAAATGTGTGCAGACCCTAACCCTTTGAGGATGGCGCACATTTACTATAAGACAAGTTTGACGGGAACTGCCTGTATTCTACACTACAGCAATATCATTTTGGTTCGTCTCTGTATTACCACTAACCATTGTCCTATTGGCCCTGGCTATAGGGGACACGCCTACTGTACTCTGCTACGTTTATTATTGGCTGACCTTCGACCAATAAGTCACACGTTCGCTGTGTACTAATTAGTATATCGCGATAGAAGTAACAAGTTTTACAATCCATCGCGTTCGTATGAAAAATCATTAAAAAGGACAGCTTTATTCTTACAAACTGAAATTTGATTAGTTCGATTTTTACTTACATTCCGATAAAGTCTAGCGAACTAGTGACACTATAAAAGTATGGGCTTTGTCTTCAAGAGTAAATAAATCTCCATATAAACGTATTCCCAAGTATAAAGGTGCATACTCCTCATCGGGTTAACGTTCTTCTTCATTTATTTTCTGGTGAAAAACTTAGCCCTGCACAAATACTGAAACATTGGTACCGGGGAACGTGACATAAGTCCTGCAATCATTCACTAGCCTACAATCGGCTTTCAAGATCTCGATGTTAAGGGCCACCAAAATCTCTTCACTCACATCACTAACCTACAATCATTAGCGGCGCCCTATTTTCACGAAAATATTTCACAACTAGTTGTATTTCGTAACACTTTGGCTCAGATCCACTGTCGTGATTGGATGGTTTGCGTGTCACGCGTCTTAGGTGGCTGCGCGCGAAACACAGACGTACAGTATTGAAGTTGCCCAATTCTGATTGGCCATTCAAGTAGGAAAACGTTTTCACGCAAAGACACGCAGCCAATGAGCAAGAGAAGACTGCTGGTACGCCGGTACAGTGTTGAAATTGTTTCGCGAAATTCCGGTCTCCCTAATAATCATTAATTAAATGGTATTTCTCTGGTTGTTTCTTGGGAATAGGAAACCAGGAGCTCGCATAAACTTTGCACGAACCCTCGATAGTACCTTCCCCCTTCAATTCGGCAATTATTTGCTTAAAAATAGGAACTGGGCGGTGGCACACGATGTGTGACTGAAAATACAGGTTCACGATTATTCAACTTCAAAACATATGGACTTTTAGTGTAAAGTGCATTTAGAGAAATCATTACAATTTCTATCTGCTTGCTAAAGCATCCAGAGTAGAGATACTCTTAAATTTTGATTATAAACATACCCTTATTAATTGAGTTTTAAAACCATTTAAATGTACATATAAATTCTAACAAAATATTTTACGGTGTAACAAAATACACGCACTATTTCTTCGTATGCACCATAAATCGCACTTGTCTGATAATTTTAGTAGATACAGTCGTCTGCAGTGCTTCATTATAAGAGAAAGTTTTGTAAATATCACTAACCTGTCTACTATTGATCTTCGTAGTCAGTTACATTATCATGTTTTTTAACACTCGTTCTCTCAAAATATGCAATGGGTATAATAAACTATAATACTAAACATTCAACATGATGCCCATATGCCGTATGGGCAGAGATTTATCAATACTGGCAACGTTTTAAAATGCCATACACCTTCCTACTTAGATTTATTGTGTACTTCGTTGAGCAAGTAGTACCAAATGGAGTATTTGTCCTTGAAAAAATTCCGTTTGGCCGAATAAAAATACTCAATTTTAAATTGCTTTACAGACCATGATGAACTTGTGAGCAATAATCTCAAGTATAGCTACTGTTGTATAGTCCATTCAGAGTTACTTCATATTTTTCTGAAGCTTGACCTGATTAAGTTCTACTTCCATGATATTCCTCCGCCTCATGCAAAGAAAGCTTAACTGAGTAGAAAACTACATCAGAAAGACAATGCACTGCATATTCTTGCGCACTCAGTGCAATACATTCTGCGTAAGAACTATTTGTCACTAGGCACTGCCAACACACCCACTTCGCACTATTTTTATTAATATTAACTGAAAATCAAATGTTATAAGTTTAGATAAAAATAAAATAAAAGTAAACGTTTAATTTAATAAAATATACGGTAGGCCTACTTTTATGTTAATACAAGTATAAGATAACCGAGCATGTCATGTCATACATGGGGTGATTTTTTTTAAAGGTTTGATTAAAAAATAGTGAACAAACCGCGAATAGACTACATGTGTACATGAAGCTAGCCACGCCCACCCAACACAGTGGACCAATAACAAAACATTCGTCTCTACAGCTGGTGAGTTCTGAGAAAGCAAGAAAAATTACGTGACGTATACAACATTTAACATTTGGGTGTTTCTTATCAAGACTGTGGATATGCTAATTCCATTAAACGACTGAAAAGTTTTCACTCAATTCAAGTTTAATTTGCTTGTCGCACATCTTTAAGCAAAAAATGCACGAAGAAACATTTATGATAAATTGTAAATACATTTTCCGAATTACTTCCGTGGTTCTTCGAGTAACAAAATTGGCTGTATGGTTTGTCTGTCAAATGAACTCGATTAAGTTAATAAGTCCTGTAACTACCTCTCCAAGTTTTTGCATATGACTGTGAACATGTGTTAAAGTTTGTTTTAAAATGTATATAATAAGTATTGCCTAGAACAATTATTGTCCAGATTTGGGTTTCATTTCACATATTTTGCAGAACAACGGTCAAATAAAGTTTTATTCAATAAACCTGTTCAACATGTTTAACATGCTTGTGTGT
The DNA here is from genome assembly GCA_029891345.1 of Dryococelus australis. NCBI lineage: Eukaryota > Metazoa > Arthropoda > Insecta > Phasmatodea > Phasmatidae > Dryococelus > Dryococelus australis. The sequence goes on from CM057008.1 coordinate 60,486,377, forward strand.
GTGTGTGTGTGCACGCGTGTAGAGTGTGTACTTAAAATTAAAAAAAAAAAAAGATAATTAAAAATAAACTGCCCTCTTTTGTTTTGAACGCATGATAGCTAAGAGCGGAAACTTTATTTCTTTTTCGCGTTCTCTTTAAAAGCATGGGAATTTTGGTGCTGCATATTCTAAGCAGTATAGTGGAATACATCACACGTTTATCTTTATTATCGTGTCATAAAATGTTAGGGTCGCAGATGGAAGCTTCATAGAGAAGGGTAACCGTCAGAAAACGGTGCATGCCGGTTTAGTGCCCTTAGCGCATAGAGGCGTCGAGGAATTTTGATGACTAAGCCTTTGTCACCCTTATCGCACTTCTAGGCATCGCATCAAGCTGTACCTTAAACGAGACTACGCCCAGCCAGAGGTCTTCATGTGCACTAGGGAGGAAGTTAGGACTTTAAAGTTACGTCGTCATCTGGTTCACTCAGTCGGCCCTGCGTGATTACTTTAATAATCTGTTCGGGCACACATTAACTTCCGAGTTCAAGTGTTGCAATCACTTAACTGTTTGGCATGTGCTGTACTTTCCAAGCATTTCTCTCGTAGCCAATGAACAACGTGCTGTGTTAAACACTCAAGTCGGAGATCTAGGTGTAGGAAAATTCCGCAAATCATTTTATCCACAAGGAAGACTGCAGGGCACTGGTGGATGTATTGCTGTGTGCAGTAACGGTCATAAATAACATTAACGTACAACGTACCTCTGTCTCCTATAGCGTTTCTGTACGGTGTGAAACCAGCACTTTCTCTTCTTCCTATGCGACCTGTCCGTAGAGGTTATACTTTGTATACATTGCTGTGAGAAAAACGTCCTTACAACGTACACACATATATTCGATAACATTCTTGCTAGTAGTAAATTTTCTATAATTGACTGAACAAGGTTTTGATTCGGCTGTTGTTTGCATGCCACGCACGAACGTTCTTTCTTATAGTACACTATCGACCAAAAAGCAATTGGACACCCGTGAAAATAGGTAATTCAGTACGTCAGTTGACTTGTGTGGCCGCCATAAGCTGCTGGCCTTTGTAGAACCAGTTGACAAGGAGATGGGACCAGTTGTACTTCGGTATCGGACTTCGATAAGGGCGTGATTGTGGGCTGCCATCTCAGTGGGCTGTCTAGCCGGGCGATTGCACGGAAGGTAAACAGGCCCAAATCAACTGTCACATTCGTCCTGCGTAAGTAGGTCAATGGGCATTGTGCTAATGCTGCATGTTCTGGGTGACCTCCAATCTTGACTGACAGAAATCGCAGAACCCTATAACGTTAAATTGTCAAAAATAAGGCCCAACCCATGGTTACCATCCGACAGGAGTTTCATGCATCAACAGGAGTATCAGTTTCCATTGGAACATTACGTACAGAGGCCCACCGACTTGGATATTTCGGAAGAGCAGCTGCACATAAGCCCCATATCACGACAAACAATAAAGCTCGGCGACTCAGGTGGTGCTTGGACCGTCGCAACTGGACACTGGAGCAGTGGAAATCGGTTCTGTGGAGTGATGAGTCGAGGTTTACATTATTCCGGTCCGATGTACGTGTATGGGTGTGGCGTCTACCCGGGGAACAGCTTCTGCCTGAGTGTATAGTGCCAACTAGGAAATTCGGTAGTGGTGGAGTGATGGTGTGGGGCTGTTTCACGGCCTTCGGCATAGGACCGCTGGTGTTAGTCCGTGGTAGCATGAACACAGAGGCCTATTGTAACATTATGGATAGTGAAATGCTCCCAACATTGTGGCGTTTTTACGGACTGGACCCGTGTTACTTCCAGGATGACAATGCCAGGTGCCATGTTTCAAGGGCTACAATGCAGTGGTACGCCGACAACAATGTTCGCCGATTGGACTGGCCCGCCCAGAGCCCCGACCTCAACCCTATAGAATATCTTTGGGACGAATTAGATCGCCGGGTGAGGGCTCGTCAGGCGTGGCCAAAATCCATTGCTCAATTCATGGAATGGTTGCAAGAGGAATGGCGACGAATTCCCGTGGATGTCCTGCAAACACTCGTAGAGAGCATGCCAGACAGAGTGGCTGCTGTTATAGCCGCAAGAGGTAGCCCTACGAGATTCTAACGGGGTGACAACCACCGAGTAAACATTGTGGACAGGTGGCCAGTTACTTTTTGGTCGATAGTGTATCAAAATCCTCATTGGCACAATGAACTGAGGTAATAACTTCATACATACATGACAGCCAATAGGGAAAGAGAACTGTCGGACATGTGTACAGTACGTCGAATCCTAGCAAACAGTCAACTTTCCCCGCGATAAACCGTCATCTCTAGACATGCCCCACCCAGACCCAGTGTACACAATTGTGTAAAATACGCACGTGTACATAATTTTGGTCTAATACTGCACACTGCGAAGCTCAATGACCAGTGATCTTACCTGTGGGTAAATGATTCGCTAACCGTCTTACTGATCTAGGTCATAATTGGTCCATATATCTGTATCCTAACATATAGCCTACAACTCATTGGCTATGACATTGAAACAATTGTTCTATCGACCTAAGTACAGAACGAATCATAATTACTTTTGTTTTCAACACGTTGAAACCTAAATTAAAGTGGCTCTGAAAGGGATAAAGTAGCTTAAGTGGCAGGCAGCAGGCCCCATTTAAGCCGGTATCACGATGATTGTACGTTACACGTTACACTTCTACGTATACGTAGTCATTGTAGGGTGCTACACCGTGCACGTAAGCTTCGTGCAGTAATTGAAAAATGTCGGGGGAAAAGTGAGTGAAGAGATTTGGGCGGCTCTCAACAGCGAGATCTTCAGAGCCGATGAGGGTGAGAGTAGGTGAGTATGGAGCAGCGCCGGAATGCAAGAAAACCCGCCGACCAGCGGCATCGTCCGGCACTATTCCCACATGGGAGAATCCGGGAGTGACCCGGCCGGGGATTGAACTCGGTTCGCCGTAGTGGGAGGCGAGCAGTCTAACGAGTCCCTGGTCTGTTCCGGCGGGGGCGGCCGAAAGGATACCCATCGGGGAGCTGTCTGTCTCGGTCGGGGCAGAATAGCTCACTATCTTCCTAGGAAGTGTGAATGATGCTTTTGAATAGAAATAGAATTTGTAGCTTAAATTACGGGCGCCCAGACAAACAGCCGCCTTCCCACAAAAAAAAATGCGAATTTATATTACTTATAAACTGTTTGTTAAATTGTAGTAGCCATTATAGAATTGAACACCCTGGATGGCTGTACTGCTAAGTAGGGTTAATGAAATTAATTTAAAAAAAAGTGTAACCGCTCAGTCACCGCGGCCCCGTCAGGGATAGCTGAGTGTCCTTGTTTCTCAGATTGAAAACTGAGGAAATTATCGCCCCGCAGACGTATTTGTGTTTTAATCTTTGATGAGGTTAGAACAGGTTGTTGAAGTACGGCGTTCGTGATTTATACCAACTTTGAAAACAACTAGGAGATGGCCATAAACTCCAGAACGAAATATACCTGGGATACGTAAGACACGTTTTTCGTGTACCGTATGTAATAAACTATTACCTTCTCAAAACAATTTAATTATGTTTATAAAGTACTAAAATTGTAAACTAAGTGGTAAACAGTGTGCACTTCATGCAAGCGTGTTCATACTTATGAGTAGAGACCTGGAAATTTCGCGGATACATTCGGCGACAAGCTAGACTTCACAAGCCTTTATACATTCGAGAATCAGTTGGTAATTGATTGGCTGGTGCTCCAGTTTAACACCAGACTAGGTAGCACGGGACTCGGATCTTATTTTCCTTGCAGGATCGTTATCCTTTGAGAGTCATTCGAAGCGTGTCTAACAAACTATGGCCCAGTGGAAGCACAAACACATATGTACACGTGAATGCAGTTTAACTTGTCCTCAGATGACTCCGCAAAATGTCCGGGTTTCAACTTATGACAAACACAATTAATGAACTGTGGCAATATGAAGCTCCATACATGGCCAATCTTATAATATTCCTTTGTCCTCATCTCCGAGAGAACATTATATATGCGCTAGATTAAGAACGTGGACAGTCAACATCGCGGAAACAGAAACATAATCATAAGAAGCGAAGCCAACACAACATCGTCCACATTGTGATTGGCTCGCTAAATCACGTGATACTGAGTTTCGTATCACGCAAAAGCTTGACATTGATAAGTTTCTATTTACGTGAACGCGCAGGTTACGTGTCGTCGAACGATCATAATAGTTCTCATTGAAACTCACAAGTCAAGGTGCATACGGCTTACGTGAACGTGTTACGTGGAACGCCGTATTTCGCGGATTGAGTTGGCAGCAAGCTAGGGTGGTCATCCTCTCGAGACATTATCGTTTGCTTTTTAGTTCCTGCGATCAAGGTTAGGCCTCTGTACAGGACTGTTAAGCACTCACTCACACTAGTGCTTCCTGCTTATTACTGGCTCACAGTTAAACGGGGCGTGTCTAAAGAACTGTCGTCCAATCACAACAGTAGGAGAAAAGAACAAGCGTTCGAAGTATACGTTGCCTCCGAATGAATTCGCAAAATACTCGTGGCTCTACCTATTTGTATTATGTTAGAACCTAGGTAAAGAATGACATGTGTACCTAGCACTGCAGTGGGAATATAACAAAATATGTTCACGTTTTTTTAGTAATCTGTGGCAAAACTGGATTTATCGAAACGTTGGCCTGAAGACACTATAAGAAATTATTCGTAAGTTTACCACGCAAGTGTATACCCATAGTTATAAAGCAGGAATGGTAGTGTTTTCCGCTACACATCCATTGTAGCGTTCGTACATTTGCTCAGGAAACAGTCAGATGCGTATGGAAGTTCCCAACTGTGTATAGTAGCGACGGTAAACATTCCTACATCTGCAGCTTGATGTGTGGTATTATTACAACCTACAGTCTATAGGTTGAAAATACCCATCACAGTTTAGGAAGTTTACCAGAAATCTTTACAGTGAGTTACTTTAAATCAATATGACAAGTGAATAAAGTAAAATGATAGTGCTTGAAATGTATCACGTTTAATTCTTTTCTGCATGGTCTCCTTACGAGAGAGGAGAAAAATTACTAAGTACCTTTTAATGACAGCTGTATTTATTACGCACTTAAATTTGTAAAGTGTTCCTATTGAAATACGCTTGCTTATGAACGCACAATACCAAACACAGTGGTATTTTTACTGTTTGCTCTTGTAAATACCACTGGAGGGTGTGAATAATTGATACGAAATAATTTCAATATGTAACATTTTGGCTGGGGCAAGAATATATAACATTCTGAACCCAAAACATGGACTTTTAAACACAATTAAACATAACTCCTCTATTCGCCGCCATCTTAAAAGTGGCCTATTTGTAACACCGGCACGTCTTGTGGCAGAAGCTTCCCATGTACCAAACCCTTCCCAGGAGGTATCTATTTCGTTTTGTTTCCAACATGAAAGTAGGCCATTCATAGTTTGCTTGCAACTTTTCTGAAACTCTGAAGAATTTATACTTCCAGGCAATTCCTCCGCCTCACAGAAACAGAACTTTGCGAAATAGAAAATATCACACCAAAGAGACAACACACCGCATCAGTGTAATAATATTTTCCATGAGAATTACCAAACAACGTTTTTTTCCCTCTCTGTTTATATCCGTGCCACTTATACATGGGACACTATAATTTACAGATTAAAATTGTGATTCAGGACATATTGAGGAAACAAACACGTTTATATATGGAGTTGATTTTTAAATTGGTTTAATTAAAAACGTGTGCAGTGAAGATTTTGGGGGGGGGGCATAACAGAGAAGTCTTGAGAGCCGATGAGGGTGTTTGAGGTAAGTATGGAGCAGCGCCGGAATGAAATACGGGGGAAACGGGAGATCCTCAAGAAAACCCGCCACCAGCGGCATCGTCCGGTAAGATTCCCACTTGCGAAAATCCGGCAGTGACCCGGCCGAGGATTGAACCCGGTTGACCTTGGTGGGCAACAAACAGGCTAGCCGCTCAGCCACGGTTGAAGCTCCAAAACGGTTGAAGCTAATCAGAAGAGGCCATAGGATAAACGCTAGCCCTGGCTGAACCCAGCTCTGTCTTGAGGGAAAGGAAGAGGTTGTTATAAATGTGGCTGTGTGGTCCAGCGGCGTGTGGGTGGCTGGGATGCTGTATCTCGCCGCAGGCAGTGCTCTCACCGCCTCTGCCGGGATCACAGCTCGCTACCGCCATCGCCTTCTTTTGTGTTCGCCGCGCGCATTCAGGACAAATGTCGCCCCGAGAGACGGCCGAGGGAGAAATAAAAAGGACAATCACGTTGAGTGTATGTGCGGGCGAGGGCGAGGGCGAGGGCGAGGACTCTAAGCTCAAGAACTTATTCCAAACGGCTGCTGTTTTGCTGCCGTTGCTTCGTCCTAAATGCTCACTCGCTTCTTTTACTTCCTCTCACAGAGTGTTCGCAACAACAAACTGCACAGCTCCAACACTGGTAATAAATCCGGTCACATTCTTCACAAGCTCGAAGTTAATTTAACCCTCTCAGTCATTTACAAGCTTAGGTGTTGCAAGGTTTGAATTTTTGGAGAACGTTGTACTTGTTTAGAGCGAGCTTCTCGCGACCAGTGAACAGACGAACAGACGTGCTGCATGTTTGTTGATGTCAGATGAGAGGCGCAGCAAACTTCAACAAATCACATTTCTCCCTGAAACTCCTCGTAAGTTTGGCATTTAGTTTTTCTGTAATTCCCATTTACAAAGGAGATTTGGTGGCCGAGTGGTTAGACTGCTCGCCTCCCACCAGAGCGAACCGGTTTCAATACCCGGCCGGGTCACTCCCCGGATTTTCGTTCGTGGGAATCGTGCTGGACGATGCCACTGATCGGTGGGTTTTCTCGGGGATCTCCCGTTTCCTCCCGTCTTTGCATTTCACTCTCATCGGCTCTCAAGACCTCGCTGTTAAGATCCGCCCAAATCTCTCAGCTCAACTCAACTCAACCCTGTGCAAGCACAAGTACAGCACGAATCAAAATACTTCGTATTTGCAGCAACAGAAACCATAAATTAATGTGGAAATGATGGTATTAAAGCTGAACGTTCTGACAAGGTAGCGCAATATCGTATCCTCGGCTGAGGAAGTGTGGAGGATTGAAAGTTGCTGAGAGCGATGACTGACTGCTTGCTGTTTATTTTGTAATCTCACAAGTCTGACGAACTTTCCCCAGTCGCTTGTGTCCGCAGGGTTTGTGTTCCTAGTTATCAGCTAAGTATATTTAAATAAGAGAAGATATTTTAAAACTTTTGCCATAGCGTAACGCAAAGACATTCCGTTTCCGCCTACCTCAGTTTGCTTATCTGGAAACACTTAAATGATTTGATCTCGAAATGTGTGAATCAACTTTTATTTAAAAAAAAAAAACGCAAAACAGTACAGCATCAAAAATTATTCCATATTTGGCCTTCCAAATTTATGTACCACTATAACTTTGAAAATAAAATACTTCAGATACAAACATGATTTTATCTACTATAATGCATTGCCACAGGTCACCAGGAGCGTATACGAATTTGTGAAATACGGACACAATAATAATAAAATAACTGTTTTTTACACACGTTGAATCACCTAATCCAAGATCGTGGATACGTTACAAATGAACGAAATGCATGACTGTTGCTGTACACAGTTAGGCATCAGCGCTCAGTACATGGGGATTTTTCCTTAATGCCAATCTCATTTGTGGAATTTTTTACAGCTCTTTTACACGTGATCGAGCACGTAGAACATTGTCCAATATCTGCGAGAGAAATTCTGAACACAAGTACGGCACATACCAAAAAATTAAGTGGTTGCAACTTTTTAACTCAGAAATTAATGCGTGCCCGAGTGGGTTAATTCTTTAAAATATTTACAAAGTTATGAAAAACTCCAACAGCTACTATTACTCAAAATATTCAACTATACAAGATGTGGCAATATTGCATGGCAATACTTCGGGGAAACATTCCTCACATCTGGAGGATGAAAAAAAAATGTTATGACTTACGAACATAGGTGCACAAGCGCTTAGTTTCTGTACTACAGCCCATAATATATAACATGCAATGTATGGCCGCGGGCTGGATCATGTTACTGTGGAATGCCATTACATTGTTCTTTGCATGATACACGACACCTCACACTACTAAGTCACTACACCTAGAACAGTACGAACTGCACAGGAAGTAGTTACACATGTGTGAAGGCTTATCGTCGGCACTAAAGGAAATGTCCAAAATGCCTTCCATCAGCACGAACACATGCATCAATCCTCCGTAACATGGACACACGGATGCGTTGATGAATCCCTGAAAAATTCCTGATTGTTTCGCGACCCGCCACAATACGGTTACAGAGGGTTCACCCTCGTCGTTCACTGAGTTTGCATACACAAGTGACTTTAAATGTCGCCTCAATGAATTGTCTAGTGGATTCAAATCAGGGCCCCTCGGGAACTGGTATGGGGCTGTCAAATACAGCTGCGATGTCATTCCACAGTAACGTGATCCAGCCCGCGGGCCATACACTGTACGTTGAGTATTTGGGCTGTAGTAAAGAAACGAAGCGTTTGCGGACCTATGGTCATATAACATTTTTTCATCCTCCAGATGTGAGGAATATTTTCCCGAAGTATTGAGCTCACGGATAAGAATAAACAGTGTAAATTATATATATATATATATATTACACTGTTTATTCTTATCTGTGAGCTCAATATTCAACACCAATCCATATTGTCATTTCAGTCCTTACCGCTGTCTGTATACCAGCTGGTAATTTAGTTCTTTCTTTTTATTTACACATGACTATTCAAAATGTCCACTACCACATATCATCATAACTCCACATGTCTGCCACTCGCCCACTCACTCCCACTAGCTCACAGTCCAGCCTGCCAGTCCCTATGCTAGCAGACGACACTAGCTCATCACTATCGTCGCTCGTAGCTCACATGTTACATCATACCTGGCGCTATTACACTATCGACTATGAGGCACGCCGCGGGGTTATATAGCTCAGCTGCTCTGGCCCAGAACGTTCTTCTCACAAAGGGGGGCGATGACCAGAAAATTTACATGGCTATTCAAGACATTGAATCTTTCAAGGACGAAAGTTGCACGAGCCGCAATCTTAGTAGGCGACCACCATCTTGGTAGGCATCTCCCATCCACCATATTGAAAACCAATGACCATTACCTTGGCCCTATGGCCTTTAATGACCTTGAAAACAAAAATTCGAAAAAATACATAAAAGTCAGCAAGCATAATACATTACAGACTGCCACCCCCATATTAGATGCTGACTACCTCGACCTTGACCCCATGACCTTGAAAATAAAAACTCGAGAAATAATACATAAAAGTCAACGAGCATAATGCATTACAGACTACAACCACCGTATTAGATGCAGACTGCCTTCACCTTAATACCATGACCTTGAATGACCTAAAAACAAAATCTCGAGAAAAAATCTCTGTGAAGCGGCAGAAGCTAGTCGAGACGATCCATCTTCCACTCAGCTGCTGTCAAACTAAACCTCTCTGCTTACCTCCATACATCTTACAATTTACAAGTGTGCAAGCCTTATAGCATCATATTGACTTTGAACAAATCGTACTGCACCATTAATACACTGTGCAGAAACCGACCAGCCAATCACCAAGTTACCACATGATTGCAGCTAACCAATCACATGCGAGCATTGAGACATCACACACAGGCAGGTAGGCAGGCTTTAGATTCTAGTTCCTTGATCACATTACCATGCAGTTATATCTTCAACAGTTTTTCCAGACAAGTTCATAGCTCACCTATAAATCATGGCCGCACTTAAAGTAGACAACTGACTCCAGTTGTCGGACCGACCCCCTCACAAAACTGGACCCATTGACCCCATCGACCCCATCGGCCCCAGAACCATAATGGCCCCTGATTGTGGTGCTAATTACGGTGCTGCGGTGCTGATTACAGTGCTAATTGCGGTGATGATTGCGGTACTACAGTGCTAATTGCGGTGATGATTGCGGTGTGTCTTGTAGGCCTCAAGTAAAAGAAAATCCACGTATTTTAAAATAAAATAAAATAGTCCTACCTCCAAAAGCTGAAATGCGAACATTTAGTTTAATAATCTCACTTTTAAAAAGTATATATCCACGTCCCTCGGTATACTTAATCGCTTCTTGACTAAACGGTATTTACATTTAGCAATAAAAGTGCCTAGAACTACAGCAGGCTCCCACCATGCTTTGTCATTGGTCGATTCGTAACATAAACTTTGTACTGAACAATGCCGCACCACGACAGGCTACCATCATGCTTCCCTAGCTTCTGCCTATTCACATAGATTTTTTCTCGAGTTTTTGTTTTTAGTTCATTCAAGGTCACGGTGTTAAAGTGAAGGCAGTCTGCGTCTAATATGGTGGCTGTAGTCTAATGTATTCTGCTTATTGACTTTTATGTATTTTTCAAAGTTTTTTGTTTTCAAGGTCATGGGGTAAAGGTCGAGTTAGTCTGCATCTAATATGGCGGCGGTAGTATTTAATGTATTATGCTTGCTGGAGTTTATGTATTTTTTCTCGAGTTTTTCCAAGGTCATTCAATGTTATGGGGCCAAGGTAATGGTCATTGGTTTCCAATATGGCGGATGGGAGATGCCTATCAAGATGGTAGTCGCCTACTAAAATTGCGGCCTGCAGTAATGTATAAACAAATTACGAACGAAAAACCAATATGGCGGCCTCCATTAGCATGTAAACAAATGGCGAACGAAAAAATCAAGATGGTCAAATGAGTATAGGTGATGGGAGTGTGTGCGAGGGAGCCAGTCGTCTGCTGGATTCGAACTGTGGTAGTTGATGGTGGGGGGGGGGGGAGACCTCAGAAAATGTAAGTTTTTAAATTAAATTTGTTGTAAATTACTAAGAGACATTTTTAAAGGGAAAACGGGAAATTTCAAGGGAAACGTGATAATTTCGAAGGAAAAAGGGAAATTTCGAGGGAAAAAAGGGGAAAGTGGTAGCCGGGGTTAAAAACTTCGCCTCTCAAGATCTCGTTGTTGAGAGCCGGCCGAAACTCTCAACTCAACTCAACTCGAGAGTAATACGGGCTACAGCAAAAACCAAAATTTCTCTGACAATTAAAAAACCCAACTAACAGGGATTTAGTTACATTGTTTCGTTAATGCTTTTCAGGATCTTAAAATAACTATAAAGCTCATTGATACTAATTATCGTGAATAAAATAATAATATTTTTGAAACATCTGGAATGAAAATTATATATTGTATTTCCCGCATATGAAAAGGTTTATGATTGGGAAATAATCTCATCGGCACTTGATTGGCAAACAGCCAGCCAGTAATAAACTTCAATGAGTGTTGTAGGCGAGGAAACTTGGTGAGAGACATCACGGCAGTAAAAAACTTTCAGAAATTTTTCTATGATTTAGGATAAAAGAATGAAACAATTAAAACTTAATGTAAAGAATATCCATCTGAAATATTAACTTGTTCAGTCAGAATTTCTGTTTTAAAGTGCTTCATTCACGTTTTCACGAGTTGCGATCACGCCTTAGATGAGCGGCCTGCCTGATCACACGTTCACATATTTATCCAGGACACGGGCAGTTGATTGCTGAACTTAGTTATGAAATCGCAAACCACAGAAACTCCCTCCACCACGGGGACAAGGCAACCGATATAGGGCAGTGTAGCCCGTGGGCGGTGTATTTTGTCACCAGGCCGTTGGAACGAGAAGGCTACTGAATATGGGCATGTCCGGCAGTCGACTTCCGCCATCTTAAACAGCCTCCGGAGTCATGAACAAGGTGGGGACTCTGCTATTCGACTTCACTCAAAATGTGGCTGGTTAAATCTTAATAATGTAATATAAATTAACACATTCTGGACTACGCTCGAGCTAAGTTCGAGTAACGCCAGTTTAAAAATTTCTTCGTCGTTGAAAATAAAACTCGCATTGTTATAGACTCATTGTTCCGCTATTATTTAACAGGATCCTACAAGAACAGTACAGCCTAGCAGCTATAGTTATCCTGAAAAAAATGAATTTATTTTTGTATGCCCTTATAAAAGGACACGATTGACTATAAACCTTTTACACAGTATGCGACATTTAAGTAGAGCATAATCAGCTCTGCGACCCCAGTGGCTGATGACCAGCCAATGATGAACGTTGTAGGCACGCCCAGAGTGGCGTGGACCAATAGACGAGTGGTAAGTGGGAATACACTAGACATTCCTGCAGTGGTGTATACAGGTGATTCACTTCTAGCTTGTCTTCAATAATATTAAATATGTGCAGTCCTGAATGTGTTAATACTTCAGCAAATTTTATAGCTCCCTCCACGCATACTACATAATGTTTTTATGGAAATAATATTGTAGAACCTAAATGTAAAATAAACGCCTCTTATATAACGTTCATTACATAACTCTTATCAGTAACTTGTATCGCCCCTATAGCCTCTTTAAGTATGATGACGAACCATATATCAATAACGCAACAACTTTATTTTGATACATGCGGCACTGTACTCGTGTTCGACGTCTATCTGACGAGCAGTGAACAATGTGATACATGCTCTAAGATATTGACATTGACCCTTCATGTCAAAGATGAGTAGAACATCCCACAGGTCAGACTAGCCGCAAAGAAGACTCTCAGAGTATTATACATTGATGCCTTGCTCTGTACCGTACCCGACATAATTATTAAGATGATGCACCGCCTCAAAGCTCGTCGACATGGTGGCAGAACTCGGCAGCGACTGCGCTAAACCGTACACTGGCAAGTGACAGCCTACATTGTTTCATTTGTTGTGAGCGGTATGGTGGAAACCAACTCTCATGAGTAATAATGTATAATCACTTTTCAAGCTGCGAAAAATTATACTCTATGTGTTTTTCCTATATTTGATTCGTAACCTATTAAAGATTACAATCAGGCGATTTTATGGTGATTTCTGTTTGTCCATTTAGCGACTTTCTCTCGCAAACCTTGACACCCCTGGGGGGTTTATTCTAAGCTATTCATTAATTTTTCGTTTTCGTTGAGTTTCGAAAGCTTGCTTAGCGAATAAAATCTGCGAGAAAGGCAATTTGATATTCTAAGTCATAATTCATTACAACCCTCCGAGATGCCTCCGAGACTTCGGCAATGTTCGGGTTTTTGTTAGCGAATGCAGGGTGCCAACACTATTCACATGATCTTTAACTGTTTTATGACACTGTTTGTTAATTATGAATAATTAAGATTGAAAACATTATTAAACCATGGCAGTAATGCACTTGAAATATTTTGTTTGCTTGTGGCGTGTTTTTTACATTAGTATTAATTACATAACGTGTTATAGGAAAAAGGTATATTTCGTTCATCAAGTGTATCAAATTTGCTGACGACGTACTATTTTGTAACTCAGCTGAACGTGTGATGTATTACATATAAATAGGCTTTAATTTAGTTTGCACTCAGTTGAAATAAACTCGCATGTTCTCCCAATTTTCCATCATCTCTAGGGGCACCTGAATTTCGCGAAAAGATTTCACAGCCAGTTTTATTTCATAGCACTATAGCTTAGATACACGTCAGCGATTGGATGACCTAGATGTTACGTGTCTGCCCGAGAATCACAAACGTGCAGTAGCGGAGTAACCTAACTCTGATTTGCCAGTCAAGTAAGAGAATATCTTCTCCCAAACACACGCCGCCAATACTACTAAAATAATACTGCTGGTATGCCCTAGGGTATTGAAATCTAGCGAATGCGGAGATTTTTTTCGCGAAATTCGGGTGCCCTTGATCATCTCTGATGATGGTAAACGAGGATGCTCGGTCAAGCAGCCTGAGCTCGACATGTCGACAGTATTTCAAAATGGTAGATATTGACTTCGCCAATTCACTTTCGTATCACGGCTAAAAATTGTGATTTATCAAGGCAGTGTTGGGCAGTGCTACACTGTTAAAATTTTCCGTATATTCTCGGAAATTTTACGAAAATGCGCAGTAAATATACGGAAACGCAATCCATAATGACGAAAAACAGAGTTAGGTACGTAAATACAAAATACGGAAAATCTCCGTATTTTCTATAACTTCGGGTTTCGGGTACGAACAATGGCGAGTCTACACGAAGCTTTCTTCGCCACTGTAACCAGACTATAATCGTTTCTGCGGCAGTTACGGTTATCCATGTCGCTAAGAACTGTTCTTTCAAACATTAAAAAGTAGCAATAAGTGGTTAGGGTCGTGAACATGCAACTTTTTGACTCGGGTTGAAATCTTACTAAACCCTTTGAGGGCGGCAAAACCTGAATGGCACTGAAGACAAGGTTGAAGTTAGCTGCCTATATCCTCCACTACAGCAGTTTCTGTAGTGTTGGTTTCTGCATTTCCACTTACCATCGTACTATTGGTCCTGGCTACACCGCACACGCTTAGTCTACTCTGCAACGTTTATCATTGGCTGGTCCTCGGTCAATGAAGTCACGCGTGTTGATACAGAAGTCACAGGTCTTACAGTATATCGCGTTCATGTGAGGAATTATTAGAAATAACCTTTTTATTCTTGTAATTATGAACTGAAATATTGGCTAATTATACGTTTTTGCTTAGATTCCGATAAAATCCAGCTATACAGTGAAACTATAAAAGTGCGAGTTTTGTCTTCAATAGCAAATAAATGTTCATACAGATGTGGGTCCGTGTATATGCGTGCATACTCTTCAAATGGTTAAGTATAATATTTTTAATTTGTTTAATATATTTTTATACACAGTGGAACACCCAAATAATAAATATTAAAATAAAAAATTTAAAACTATTTAAACTAATAGAACGGAAAACTATCTAGGGAATTAACGAAGAGGTTCCGAGAATTTTACTGAAAGTCCATTTTTGAAAATCAATGTATCCGTAATTTTACGGATAAATTTTTACTAGCACTTTTCCGTAAAATGGAGGGATTTTTTTTTAAACAGTGTATTGTTTGAACGTCCTATGCGTGTGTCTGCAATATTTGTTTCCTCACTGTGTGGAAGGAATTTGATGCAGTGTTTCTTTGTTTACACTTTAAATGCGGTACATATACCGACTTTAAATTAAGACAAGGTAGTAGTGAGTTGCCATTTAAAACCGTCCTATTGTTTGGCAAAACACCGGATACAGTTGCTACACTGTACATAGTGAAGTACTAGCCAGTTCTCTGCCAATGGAACGCCGAGTTGAAAGTGGCACAATAAATCGTCGTTTACTGCGTACAATAATGTGCAATCCATCGTGTGCGTATGAGTAATTCACACTCTGAGTGTTGCTGCACTGTAAAAAATTTTGAGGTAAAATTCCCTTACAATACATGTAAGGGAAGTTTATTGCCTCTACATGTAAGGTAAAATTATCTGTCAAATGTGGAATAAATTTACATAACAAGTAAGGTACTATTCCCTAAACGTACAGGAAAAGTACCTGACAAAAGTGGCAGGGGGAGGGGGAAATCCCATACAAGTAAGGTAATATTAACTATATTATATAATAAATTTACATTAAAAATAAGCGGGGTATTAACTGTTAGGTTTTTTTATTTCCTATTTACTCTGACGAAGAGTGAGCGAAACTTCAACACTAAAATCCTCGATACTTGCTGGTCACGATAGGTCGATACGATATCCATTACACCATGACGACAACATGGCAGCACGAGTGAATATTAGTATCTTAAATTATTGTTTCTTCCGCCCGTCCTCCAACTTAGCGGTAGAGATTCAGACAATGCTAAAGAGATGCACGCCCCATTATTAGAGACCTGAAGAATTCGGGCTTTCATTTCGGGACAAGATAGAATTCAGAACCTCGTACGTTTGTATTGCTTATGCTATTGGCCCACCCATTACTTTACACCTCCTGAACAACTCTGAGCACACAGTAAAATGCAGACCCAATCACCGCCTTCCTCTGATACAACAAGCAACCAATGAACAGTGATATTTGGATGATTTTACACACGACAATGGAGTATAGCTTACAGGTAAATGAACTCGCGAATTTTTCAGGTCTCTTAGTCATTATGTAATTTCCCCATCCACGTATGGGATTTTCACTACTGGCATTTTACTCCAGAGTGCGGTAAATATACTTTACATGTAAGGAAAACAATGTTTCCCACACAAGTATGCGCATATTAACATACACTTGTCAGGTAATTGTACCATTATTTTTTACCGTGTGGAGTAATATAATGCTGCGGAGAACCTTAAGGAGACGGCTGGTAAAGTATTATTACGTCTCCAGTGTCTCCAAAGAAATGCGGATATCGTAATGCTTAGGTAAACTGCATACAAAATCAGTAAACTGTAAAACTCAGATGACGAATTATTACGCCAGCAGCACTCTGAGTGCAAACTGGCCAAGTGAGACGTCTATCGCTTTGATATTCAACGTTAACCTGCGAAAATGTGCGAATGTGTCATTAAATAATACAGTTATATATAGTCTATTCACGGCTTCTTCACACTTTTTGAAACAAACCTTTGACAAATCACCCCATGTATGACGCGTTTAGTTATTTCCTAAACACGCCATGCATTAGTCAACTGTGGGTTATTCCAGCGTACCAACAGGAAGATAAAATAATTATCCCTTTGAGGTCGGCACAAATTTACCTGCACTGAGGACAAGTCTGAAGTGAGCTGCTAATATTGTGCAATTCAGCAATATCATTTTGGTTGGGTCTCTGTATTGCCACTTATCATTGTCCTATTGGCCCTGGCTACACCGGACACGCCTACTGTACTCTGCAACGTTTATTATTGGCTGGCCGTCGACCAATCAAGTAACGCGTTGGCTGTGTACTAATTAATGTATCGCGATAGAAGTAAAAAGTTTTACAATCCATCGTGTTCGTTTGCAAAGTTATTAAAAATGACAGTTTTATTGTTACAAACTGAAATATTGACTATAGTACATTCCTCATTGGAAGCAACTTCCTCGGAGTCCTGCTAAATATCTACTTGCAGGCCCGTTTCGTAACCTTCCGCCAAATGTAAACAAACATTGCCATGTGACTGCCATGTAGCATTTGTCAAAATCAATGTTTACATACCATTGTGTGTGTACATGTGTTCGTATACTTTCGCTACACCTAAAAATAAACATTGAAATGTGACTTCTACTTTTATACCTGTCAAATGTGTTTTTTACTGTTTACAGCTTTTCAAAGAATTCGGTCTTAAATCTATTTCAAAAACCATTTCGTACGAATATTCCTAGTTTAGTTATTTAGTTTAGTAACATTATTTAGGTCAGCTTTATGACGTTTTAAAAATGCCTTAACTAACGATAGTTCTTACGGTTACGTTACATTAACATATTTGTTTTCCACGACATAGCACATTACATGTAATGCACGTTAATATTTTGCCGCGACTGTATTAAACACTGTTACAACTGCGGGATAATGAACTGTAGTATTTAACTTTTTGTTATTGATATGTCTTGGGATATTTCTTTAAAAGGACGGCTTCAG
This sequence comes from Dryococelus australis, assembly GCA_029891345.1. NCBI lineage: Eukaryota > Metazoa > Arthropoda > Insecta > Phasmatodea > Phasmatidae > Dryococelus > Dryococelus australis. The sequence continues at coordinate 60,503,959 of CM057008.1, forward strand.
TTCGAATAACGAAGGAATAATCAGTCCAACGAAAAAGCGACATTAAAATCAAGCACGCAACTCGTGTCGTTCATTTTTTGTTATAGAAACTTAAAATATAGCAGTGAACATGCACACAATAAGCCTACCGTAACTTTTATTCCGCTCAAATCTATATGTATTGCTACTTACTGTGTATTAGGTTTATTGAAATTTATTGATGCTGGGCTTGGTTATTTTGTTAGGATTGGTGGTAAATCACGTTACACGACTGTGTTTCAAACACCCTGGGCAAAGGTACAATGGTGTGATAAATAAACAGACGTGGATGTAAATAAATAACTTCGTCATGAAAACAGTTTACATTTACAACGTATAAATAGTTCACATCAAATATTTGAATTCACTTACACACAGATCCAGCGTAACCATCCCAAACAGCCACGCCACGCTATTTCACACGCAGCGGTTAACGAAACACACCGTAACAGTATATTTATTATTTGCCGTGGAAACACATATTTATCACAATATCGTAACTGGCTTAGGTAGGTTTAAAAAACACGTCTACAATCGCGATGTGGTAATTTGAAGTATATTTCGGAGTATGTATAATTTACGCTTCGTTTGGTAAAACAGCAACACGCCATGTCATGGCTCGCCACGTCTGCCAACTTACCTTAGTTTCTGCCCCGCCATCATATCTAAATATATTAAAATAAGTATTCAAACATTAAAATCTCTTTTCAGTTGTAAATTACAAATTCGAAAATCATTATTTTGCTGTAATAAGTATGAAATATGCTACAATTGAAAATATGTACAATTTGGCCGCGTACTAGCGAAGTGAAACTTCCCGAGTGTGAAAGAGAGACAGACAGGGAGAGAGAGAGAGAGAGAGAGAGAGAGAGAGAGAGCGCCAAGTTTCGCTCAGCAGACAGTTGCTTCATTATTGCTTCGCTCGCTAAAACAACACAGTACCATTACGGCCTACTCACGATATTTTCCGCTGTTATTTTAAACAGTGAAAATGAGATATGTTTCCATTGGGGCTACCTAAATATTTCAACATCTCGATAGGCACCGTTTAATTTAAAATAGTATACTAAATAACGAGGTTAAAATAATATTTTAACTGAACTATTTCTTACCGGTCGTTGCCAACACGTCGCTGCTCTCGCTGTTATTAATTCATATTTAAAAATAAATAAATATTACAAGTTATAGAAGATATTAAGGTAAAGTTTAATTTATTCAATAATGCAGTACTCTAAAGTTAACCACAGTGTAATATATATGTGGGATACATGTTATTGAAAAAACAGGTTGACATGTTGTGCCTAGAGTGTTTTTTCAAAGGTTGATTTTCATAAGTCGCTTCCAATCGGGAATGGACTGTAGTTGTCATTTTTTTACTTAGATTCCGAAAAAATCTAGCGAAATAGTAGAATTATAATAGTGTGAGCTTTGTTTTCAAGAGCAAATACAATTCCACGTAAGCGTAGTCCCGAGTTTATACGTGCATACTCCTCAAAGGGTTAAGAGCAGAACTAAGTCCAGGCATCTCACACTCTGTGTGTGTGAGAGAAAGGGAAAGAGAGAGTTTGGTGTCAGATAAATATTGCTGGTGAAACATTAGTTAAGACAAGGCGGTGAGCAAGGTGTCGTGAGATGCACTCGTGTCCCCTCTTCATAAGCTAAGTGCCCTAGTGATCTTGTCCCTCTGCAAGAGCAACCAGAGTTAACACTCCTGTGTTCCTGAAGCTGGATTGCCAGTCCAATGCCCAGCTAGCAATACTAACACTCCCCTCCCCCCCCCCCCCAGCGACTCATCACTCCTACGCTGCTATTTAAAAAATATTTCCTTCATTTTACGGAAAAGTGCTGGTAAAAAATTTTCCAGAGGTGTCCATAAACTCTCCGTAGAATTACGGACACATTGAATTTCAAAAACAGACTTTACCTAAAATTCACGGAACCTCTCCGTTAATTCCCTAGTTAGTTTTCTGTACTTCTGGTTTAAATAATTTTAATTATCTATTTTATTTTAATTTTCATTGTGAGGGTGTTCTACTGCGTATAAAAAATCTTTAAAAAAAAGTTAAAAAAAAAGAAAAGTATATTTAAACAATATTTGAACCTTAGTCATAAAGATGCAAGTTCACGGCGCTAACCACTTACCACTTACCACTTACCTAGTGACATGGATAACCTTAACTGCCACAGAAGCGATGATTGTCTGGTTACAGTGGCGAAGGAAGTTTCGTGTAGACTCGGCATTGTTCGTGCCCGAAACCCGAAGCTATAGGAATTCCGGGGGTTTTTCCGTATTTTATATTTACGAACCTAACTCCGTTTTTCGTCATTACGGATACCGTTTTTGTATATTGACTGTGCATTTTCGTAAAAATTTCCGCGAATATACGGAAAATGTTAACAGTGCATCCGCAGGGTTTCTGTCGGTGCGCTCTACTATGCTAATTAGATACTTAACAGCGGAATCGCTTCCCACCAAGGGTTCGATTTCCGATGGGGTCGCCCCCGGATTTTCGCATGTGGAAGTCATGTCGGACGATGCCGCTGGTCGGCGGATTTTCTCATGGATCTCCCGTTTCCCCCGCCATTTCATTCCGGCGCAGCTCCATACTTACCTAGCTTCACCCTCATCGGCTCTGAAGAACTGGATGCTAAGTGTCGCCTAAATCTCTTCACTCACTCGCTTCTTGTACGTAGTAATAGCACAGCGTTTTTGTTCCGTCAACACAACACTTTCAACACTAAGAGACTAAATTGCGCGCAAGCTGTTCTAGGCAAATGAGCACTTCTGAAAGCCCTGCTGAAGTATACTTCCATGCACATTGCCTTCCCAGCTATATGCACCATTGTAATATAGCCACTGATCGTGAATAGCCACAACCTCGTGATTTGAACATCACCATAACTATGTGACGACTATATAGTCAAGGTTAAGTTTTAAACGGTGTACGTATATTTTAACATACATAATAAACATTTACTGGTTAAAAAATTTAATATATTTTCACAGTGAAATACTTGCCATATAGGCCTACTAGTGAATATTGATAACAGTTAGGAAATACTTTAGTCATAGTCTGCAAACCTAGAGTAATGGCTAGTATACAGTCAATACGTTTAACAACGTCGGCTTGACACAATTTTCACGAGCCCTTTCCCGTAAAATCCCGAAAACCAGGCGTGGCGCACATATACACACGAGACTTCACTGTTAAAAATCTCCGTATATATGCACGGAAAATTGTACGGAAATGTACAGTAAATATATGGGAACGCAATCTGTAATGGCGGAAAACGGAGCCGAGCTTCGTGAATACAAAATAAGGAGAGTCTCCGTATTCCGTACAGCTTCGGTTCTCCGAGGAAAACAATACTGAGTTTCTTCGCCACTGTAACCAGGAAATTATTGTTTCTGCGACAAGTTAAGGTTATCCACGCTCAGAACTATTAGTTTAAAAATGTAAAAAAAATTAGTATCGGCCTTCTGTAACAGAAAACAACACTTAAATCGAAACTGTAAAAAACTTATGTGACTACAGTCAATTCGTGGTATTTTCACACCTTTTGAATCAAACTTTTGAAAAATCACACCATGTTTGACGTATTTAGTTAATTCCAAAATATGCCATGTATCACAAGCGTTTTATGCCTCTTGAAATGAAAGTGTGCTATTTTTCGTTGAATCGAAGCTTTGCCTGTATTTTAGTTATAACTTGTAATATTTAATTCATAATAAATATGAACAAAAACAGTGAGAAAACGTGTGTGTTGGTAGCGCCTAGTAAGAAATAGCCTCATGGAAAATATATTTACAACTGAGTGCGCACGAAGTCGGTGCGTTGTCCTTTGGTGTAATTTACTAGACTGAGATAAGTTTTGTCTGTATAAGGCGGAGGAATTACCTGGAAGTGGAATTTTATCGGGAGCCCAGAAAAGAGTGAAGTAACTGTGAATGGATAATACAGTATATATACATCTAAACACAATGCCACAAGACTTCGAGTGAAGGTTGTAGCGAATGGTTAGAGCCCATGGACTATACATTGTTTGACTCTGGTCCAAATCTCTCTCGGATATAAAATATTTTAACTCATTTTAACATATTTTGTACGCAGCAGAAAACCCACATAATTACAATTAAATAGATTTTATTTTCACTATATATATATATATATATATATATATATATATATATATATATATATATATATATATATATATATATATATATATATATATATATATATATATATATATATATATATAATTGGAAGTACAGGAAAAAAACTAGGGAATTTATGGAAAGTCAATTTTTGAAAATCACCTTAGTAGTAGGATAGGTAATGTTCCTTCGAAGGCATCAGGGAGTAGGGAGTGGATCTGCCGCCAACCAACATGGCATCAGGGAGTAGGGAGTGGATCTGCCGCCAACCAACATGGCGGCAGATCCACTCCCTACTCCCTGATGCCTTCGAAGGAACATTGCCTATAATACTACTCACCGTGTCCGTGATGGATGAATTTTTACCAGAACTTTTCCGTAAAATGAAAGGGGTCAGTGCAAACAGTGTTGGTGTTGTAAAAACAGCAGAGTGGCTATCGCCTCAGCGCTCATGTCAAGTCGAGCGTACTCCCGGAGAGCGGGCGGTCTGGCAGAGAGCCTACCTGTATCCAGGCGCCGCGGAGGCGAGGGGAGGGAGCTATAATTACTTCGGAGTCTACAAAGCAGTTGGCGACCCCACTCTGACTGCCTCAGGTTTACGCCATGTCTGGGGGCGCCCTTAATTATTCACGATTCTGTATCGGACATTTGCAAAGAGAATATCTGAAAGCTGCTCCAGTGTGAACGCCAGCTAGGCGGCTGGTCTGTCTCGTCTTCAGCGCAAAGAGGGGCCGCGGTGGGTGAACGGTCAGACTGATCGCCTCCCACCAAGGCGAACCGGGTTCAATCCCCAGCCTGGTCACTCGCGGATTTTCGCAAGTGGGAATCATGTCGGATAATGCCGCTGGTCGGCGGGTTTTCTCTCCCATGCATTCCGGCGATGTTCTATTCTCACTTGATTCCACCCTCGTTGTTTAAGAGTTGCCCAAGTCTCTCAACTCGATTCCACCATATGTACGGTACAAATTAACTTTTCGTTTAAGATGCTGCAACAGAAGATGCTTCAGGCCTGACAATTACTTTCAAATTCATTGTAATAAGTTACACATTGGAACATATGAGAAGAGTTTTTATTGATTTATGGTACAAGCAACAACTAATTGTGAAACGTTGGTGTGTCAACAAGAGCCAGTAGGGTTTCCCAGGGACGAAAGGCACTGATTTATTGGTGGTAGCTTCCGACCTTTTTGATTTATTGGTGGTAGCTTCCGACCTTTTACCCACCAACCTTTTACCTGTGTTGCAACATGTAACACGTGGACGAGTAAATTCGGGTGAGTGAAGTGAGTGAAGAAAATTCGGCGGCTCTTAACAGCGAGGTCTTGAGAGCCGATGAGGGTGAATGAAGTGAATATGGAGCGACGCAGGAATGAAGGGACGTGGGAAACGGGAGATCCCCGAGAAAACCCGCCGACCAACGGCATCGTTCGACACGATTCCCACTTGCGAATATCCGGTGACCCGGCTGGGGATTGAACCCGGTTCGCCTTGGTGGGAGGCGAGCGTCCTAATCGCTCAGCCACCGCGGCCCCATAAACTCGGGATAATACGTTAACGGATTATAACTGTGAGTAGTAGGGTATAGCTTATTCTAGGACATCAGCATCTGGTTTCGGAGCAAGGCGCAGTCCGCCGCGATCTTGGAATTTCCCTTTATCCCATTTCCCTCAAATTGATCAAATTTACATTTTCCCCTAAAACTTTCCTTTTTCCCCTTAAAATGTTTTATTTTAAAATTTCCTATTTTTTCCCTCAAAAAAATTCCTGCTTTCGCTTTAAAAAAACCAACCTATACGCACATATATATTTTTTTTTGCAAAAACGAGCCATTGGGAGCTTCTGAGAGGCTAGTCAGGACTCAGGGCTAAGGACTCAGACGCTCCATCTGTAACCTTACATGACCTTGAAAACTAAAACTCGAGAAAAAAGTGTTAAAATGGAATATATTCATAAAAGTTAGCGAGCATATTATGTTACTGACTACTACCGCCATATTGGGAGCAGGTAACATTCACCATGGGCCTGTGACCTTCAATAACCTAGAGAGAAAAACATTCAAAAAATTTTTTAAAAATCCCGAAATATTTATTAAAAAAACCTGTCAAAATTTATTCAAAAAGTACAAAAAAAAAATTAAGATTTTTAATGTTTGGTCTTAGAGGTAACAAAAGACTGGAACAGACCAGTCACCATATAATGATGTCATCCAATTGCCATGTTGAACCCTGGTGACGACCTTCGACATTAACCATATAACCATGACTTTGGATGACCTTGAAAACAAAAATTCGAGGAAATATTGTAAAATTGAACGAATTGATAAGCCAGCAAACATATTACATTACTGACTACTACCATATTGGATTCAGGTGACCTTGACCTTTGACTTATCTGGTGACCTTTGACCATGAACCCAAAAAAAATTCTAAACACTTTTTTTATAGTCTAAAAATTAAAAAAAAAAAAAATTAAAAATTAAAAAATTCATGAAATACTTATTCTTTCGTCAATCTATAATATATTTCGGGAGAAATATTACGGTGGGGGGGGGGGGGATCTGTAGTTTGAACTTCTTTCATGAGACGGCATTGTTTTGCAGTTCTTACGAGCGTTTCGTTTTGCATTTCAATGATCCAGAAATAAGCACACTTTTACCGAAGTTAACCTTACACTCGTTGGCTGCACAACACATGCGAAGTAAACAAATATAATTTTTACAAGACAAAAGAGTTGATATAGCTGCCTTTTTACAGCATTTGCATTTCAAATATTATAGTAACTGCTTGGAAATACATTATTTACAAAACATATTAACTTACTGTTTGTAATTCACAAGCTCTCGAACACGTGTTTTACATGGAAATCCTTACACGAACACTGCACTACAATAATGTTTGTCCATCACTGATATGAAATAATTTATTTGCATAATCATTCAGTAAAATCAACACTTTGCCTATTCCCTGAAACCAACAAACTTAAAACCTTGGAAAAAAATGTAAATACTTGGAGTATGTAGCTTGGTGGGGAACGCCATGGCAGTTGAAAAATGGCCGAACGAGTCGTTGTGGTAAAACATGTTGATAATATTACATTTCACTCAAGAAAACTACTAAAACGGTACCTGCAACCAACTACGCCTAATGAAAGCGAATACAAAAAATAATTAACTACAGATCAAATTTTTACGACACCAACAAGGTACTCGAATAAACGTGATAATAATGTGCACAGTTCACGGGCACTGGAGTACTATTTTCTTCCATTATTCGTAACGGTATTCGAAAATTCCAATATTCGCACAGGCATGTGTTTGCAATACGAGGTGTGAAACACTGGTTATGTCGACTGAATGGTAACATGAGATGTAAGCAATCACTTTTACGATCGATAATGTCGTTCGCGGAATGGCGATTATTGGCGCTCGACGGAAATGTCCAGAATTATATTATTACAAGGTATCGTAGGTTTTAAATTAACTGATATGTCATTAAAACGAACATACACATGATATAATCGTCGAGTATGCACGTCAACTAAGTTTTTTTTTTTTTAGCGCGGGTAACAAACTTCCGAAAAAATTATTAATTATTACATAACACATTTTTATTGCACATACGTTTATTTAAATTTAAAATGTGCGATAAAACAAATTAAAATATTCAAAACAGTAGTGAAAAATGAAATAATAAGAAACTAACGTACACATTCATTTTGTATGGGTAACTGCAGTAAATAAAGTGACAAATTTATCAATGTCATGTTGGTATTGCTACAGATGATTATTCCCATACTTCACCAAGTAAAACTTTACCCAAATAAGTAGTGCTTATACAATAATTACTTCGTCAAGTGATGATTAAGGAATTCATTCGTCAGATAAGTATTGCTTGAAGAAGAACCTCTACTTCATGAAGTATATCTTCTTTGCCAAACAAGACTGAGTATGAATTCCGGCCTTAGTGTGGAGTAGGGTGGGAATAGTGCGGCACGCACTAAAGAATCCCTGGAAACCGTGTTGCCATGAAAATACTTTGTAAAATTACAAAGAGTTTTCCTGAAAAAATTTCAAGAACATTTCTTTGCAATATTACAAATGGTGGCCTTTTATTACAACTGACAATATCGACAAGTGTAAATAAAATTACTTGTTTTTCGTATTAAAAACAGATGTAATGAACTAGTACCAGAGGACAACTAAAAAAAATTAGTATTCATAACATAATTTAAAAAAAAAAATCATACCTCGCCGGCACGGGGGTTAGAACTTACCCCCCCCCCCCCCCCCTTGTATGATTAGACCGCACCTTTATCCACAACATCAACTTGACTTTCAATGTTAACGCTTATTTATACAGTAGAAGTACATACAAAATAATATTTAAGTTATACGGCTAAGAAGAATAAGTACATTTATTTATTTATTTATTTTAAGAATTCAGTTGTTGAGTTACGCCTCTTAACAATGGGATATTACGATTCGATCTAAGAGTCATGTCTAGCTAGGAAACAATAATAAATAATTAATACGGTCACGTTTTATTGAACTTGTCGTTTTATTGTGATTATTTGAGTTGTTTTAATTGTTTTACGTAATTAAAACTTGCAAATACAGTTCTTTTGTAACCATAGTTTTTGCACAAACAGCTATATACGGTTTTACGTTGTTGACTGTCCGCCATTTTGCTGAAGCTCGTAGATACGGCTCAGTATGGAAAGTATAAACATTTCCTAAGGTCTGTTACAAACACAGACCTTGTAGTTTTACAAAAAAAAAAAATCTTTGTACTGTTACAAGCATTTGTAAAATTGCAAAGAACTTCTCAATATAAATTACAAAATTTTTTTTAGAGAAGAGCTTCTGTAGATTTGAATCTGTCTGCCGGGTCGGTGAAGGCCAGATCCACGGATATTCCCGTGAGGGAAAGTGATACACAAGGGCATGTATCCTTCAACAGGACTTTCCTTCGGCGGAGCTGGCTGGAGATATGAAGGCGACGTGGGTCCATGTTCCTGTCCGTTGCGTAGGATCCTCACCCTTCCTGCTCGTCACGACTTCCCTGAGGAGGACGTAATATTTCTCCGGGAGGACACGAGATAGGAAGGACACGTCACTGTGATTGAGACCCGTGTCCACAGCTGCGCGAGGGGCTCATGCGTCATCTGCCTTGCCCACTGTGCTGCCTCTTCCACTTTCGATTCGTGGCATTGGAGGGCGCCACTGTCACATCACGAGCTTACTATAACAATTTCAAATTTATCTGATAAAGTTCTGCGTTTTAACCCTTTGAGGACGGCACACATTTACTAGCACTGAGGACAATTTTGAACTGAGCTGCCTATATTCTGCACTACAGCAATATCATTTTGGTTTGTCACTATATTTCCACTTACCATTGTCCTATTGGTTCTGGCTACACCGGACACGCCTACTGTACTCTGCTACGTTTATTATTGGCTGGCCGTCGACCAATTAAGTCACGCGTTTGCTGTGTACCAATTAATGTATCGCGATTGAAGTAACAAGTCTTGCAATCCATCGTGTTCGTTTGACAGTTCTATTCTTACAGACTGAAATGTTGACTAGTTATCATTTTTTACTTGGATTCCGATAAAGTCTGGCGAAATGGTAAAACTATGAACGTGTGAGCTTTCTCTTCAATAGTAAATAATTCTCCATATACCTAAAGGTAGCCCGAGTATATACGTGCATACGCCTCAAAGGGTTCACACTAAATGTGCTGGCGATGTAATATCACTGACAGGTGAATGAATGAAGATACTCTTGACATAGACGTCTTGGAGAGCCGGAATGTAATGGTGGGGGAAACGGGAGAACACCGATAAAACCCGCCGACAAGCGGCATCGTCCGGCGCGATTCTCACGTGCGAAAATCCGGAGTAATCTGGCCGAGGATTGAACCCGGTTGCCAAGGTGGTAGGCGAGCAGGCTAACCGCTCAGCCACCGCGGCCCCTTTGTGGATAACAGGTCGGCTCCCTTGGAACTTTGATTGTACATACATCCCGAAGCTTCTGCTGCCCAGTTTTTTCCCATTGGTAGAGATTATGGAAAATCGCATACATTTTTTTGAGCCAACATATATTGTATAACACACTAACTAGTTTATTCTTTCATTATTGGATGAACAAGGTTCTGACTCGGCTAAGTTGTCTGCAGACCAATCACGAACGTTATGCTTTATAGTGTCAGAATCCTCATTGGCCCAGTGAAATGGGGTAGTGGCTTCATACATGCATGGCAGCCAATAAGGGAAGAAAACTGTCGGACATGTGTACAGTACGTTGAATCCTAGCAGACAGTAAACTTTTCCCGCGATAAACCATCATCCGTACCCATTGGTATTATTTTCTCTGCAGCCCCGCAGTTTTTTTTCGGCTGTTGAGGTCTCCTCATATGTGAGGCCTTTCTTATTGTACACTTCGGTTATTTTTGCCTAGTGGGTAATATATACATCTTCTAGTGTTTTAGTTTGATGGTGTTTTATTTCTTACCATTATAACTGTTCCTTCGCCACCTCTTTCTTCCGTGTCATTTCTATATATGTAGTGATTTTGAGAAGTCTATCGAATGTTGGGTTTTGTTCTTGTTTCAGTAATTAATGCTATATCTGTTTGCTCTTGCACAAATAGTCTATACAATTCTTAGTTTTTTTTTTTTTTTTTAATTCCATAGTAGAATTTTCTGTTCGATTTTTATTCAGAGAGTTTTAAGTGCACCATGTCTGGTCTTCTGTGTAGTTCCTTCCTCCGAGGATTTCCATTTCTTTACTTGCTGGATTTCTTTCCTGGCTCCAGATCTTCCATGTTCCATGTTGCTTGTTATTTCTACATCTATTATTATTTCTTCCCGCTGGAAACGTGGATTTGCCTATGTACTGTATAGACCCCTTCTTTTTGCACAGCCAGTGACAATCAAGCTGAGTCCTGATTGGCCGCGCACCTAAAAGTCGTTCTTACAGGCCAATTGACCTCGTGCGATGGTTGTTGCACATTCGCTTTATGATACACCAAGGCTCGGGCCCGCGGAATCCGCGGGCTGAGCCACCATAGATGAAGCAGGTAACGGTACGAACTAGTATTTATGGTGCAATGTCGTCTGGGAACTTCGGTACGTGCTCGATCGCACATCTCGATATGCAGTAGCAATTATGGTGAAAGTACGACTTAAGACTTGATACTTAAAACTTAAGACTTAAAATTAAGAGTTAGGACTTCAGTCTTAGGCTTACGAAGGTCCTAACTGCCAATAGGGGGAGGGAGGGGCCAATTCGAAGGCGAAAAGCACACCCCCAATCCCACAAATTGAAAAACATGCCCTCCCCCTTTTTTCACTCTACTTCCTCCCAGTGGGGAGGGGGGGCACTTTGGGGGGGGGGGGGGTTCAAAGAGGAACATTATGGGATCAGTGAGGGGGGTCAGCTTCTCCCCTCCCAAACCAAACGTTTGCCCACAGCGGCCCTCCAAAAACAGCGTTTTTTGTGGAAAAACTTTCCGTTCCAGAGATGATCCAGTTTCTCGGAGTCCATGGCGGCGAGATTGTTCGCTCTCTAGTGACGCTAGTCGGGGAACGGTTATGATTAGAGATCTGCAAAATTCGCGTTATTTTTTGACTGCACGATGAACTTCTCCGTCCTATATACATTCAGGTCGTTGTCATTTGCTCATTGACTTCCGAAGAAGTCAGGTGTCATGTTCCCTTTCGACTTACTTGGACGCGATTGGGCAATTCTATCGTTAACTGTTTCTTATTGATTCAAATACGTCTGATAATTGTCAGGCAGCACTCTCTCATACTAATTAAACGAACAGAAATGTATAACGCATTAGAGTCTATTTTTCGCTCAAATAATAACGCGAATTTTGCAGGTCTCTTAGTTATTAGGGGCACCCTAATTTCGCGGGAGGATTTCGCAATCAGTTGTATGCTTAGATACACTTCAGCGACTGGTTGATCTAGATGTTACGAGTCTGCCCACGAATCACAGACGTACAGTAGCGGAGTAACCTAGTTCTGATTGGCCAGTCAAGTAAGATAATATCTTCTCCCAAACACACGCCGCCAATACTACTAAAAGAATACTGCTGGTATGCTCTAGGGTATTGAAATCTAGCGAGTGCGGAAATTCGGGTGCCCTTGCCAGTTATGATAGATAATGCGCTCGAGGGAGAAGGTTGTCGAGAAGGTAGGCGCGTGTGTGAGAGGGTGAATGGAGAAGGGGGTGGGGGGATATAATGTGCATTGAAAATGCAGAAAGGGGCGCACACGCCCCGGCGCGGTGTCGGCGGACAATTAGGCAGTCCGTATCGACACCGCGTAGGACATCCAGCATGCAAGGCACGTGGCGCCGCCAGGAAGACAGAGGAGGTGGTGGTTGGTGGTGGAGGGTGGGGGTGGCTGCGGCCCCAGGGGGAGGGAGGGGGGGGTGTGTGAGAGAAATGAAGTGTGATCGGCAATCAGTACGTGTCGGGTTGGTACGGCGCTAACCCGCGCCATCTCCTGTCTCCGACGAGACGGCTGGGTTGTGATCCACGACGCCCGCGGGTAGACTCCAGCCAGCCAGGGTGGCCATGGAGTGACCTGCCACGTCACAAGTCTGCAGCCGAGGTAACGCCATCCAGAGGTTCTCACCATAGTCCAGTAACAGTTACTTACCTTACAACTTATCGGAAACCTGACTTAACACTCCAAGGACTACACTCGAGTGTTGTTTGGGCAAAACTTGTTTGTATATTTCATCCCACATAACAAACAAAACTGCTCCGGGTATACTCACATAAATTCCCTACTTCATAAGGATTTTAATTAGGAACTAATACAACATTAACGACGAACTTCGTAAATGAAAGACAAATTCTTATACAGTTACGGAAATCAACATGATGTGATGTACATCCTGTTACATACGAAAGAATATTTGGTTGGAAAACGGTAAACTCGACTCTCCATTGGTTGGCAGTTAGCCAATACGGAAAGACTAGTGTCGTTTTGACCAGTAGATTGGCGTCAAGTGACAATAGGGACCAATATATCACGGTGTCCCTGCAGCGGTATGGATATAGGTGACTAACGTCTAGCTTGACTTTAGCTGGTAAAAGGGTGCTGTCCTCAAAGTGTTAAACCTTTGAGGACGGCACAAATTTAGAAGCACTAAGAATAAGTTCGAACTGAGCTGCCTGTATTCTACACTACAGCAATATCATTTTGGTTTGTCTCTGTATTACTACTTATCATTTTTTTTTATCGGTCCTGGCTACACCGGACACGCCTACTGTACTCTGCAACGTTTATTATTGGCTGGCCGTAGACCAATGAAGTCACGCGTTGGTTGTCTACCAATTAATGTATCGCGATAGGAGTAACAAGTTTTACAATCCACCGTCTTCCTTAGAAAAAATTATTAAAAAGAACAATTTTATTCTCATAAACTGAAATGTTGACTAGTTGTAATTTTCTGCTTGGAGTCCGATAAAGTCTAGCGAAACAGCAAAACTACAAAAGTGTGAGCTTTGTCTTCAAGAGAAAATAAAATTCAACATAAACGTAGCCCCGAGTATATACGTGAATACTCCTCAAAGGGTTACGTTCTACTTTCAGGATATTCCTACGCCAAAGGTACAGCGCACTGCATTCTTGCGCACTCAGCGTAATGCCTAGTCCACAATAGCTGGTCCGCAATTGAAAGGTCCGCGGACTCACTTCGTCCGCGGACATATGTCCCAACGTGAGTGTCTACAATAACGACGTCCGAAGCTAAGCTTTCAGACACGGAAACTAGAGAGCACAGCAATCGGCGTGTCAATAAATTGTATGCTATTACTCATAAATATTCATCTTTGTAGCTGATTTTATTTTGTTTTCTAATTTGATTTATGCTAATGAGTACGTTTTAATTTTGCTTTAATTTAACTTCATTTAGAGAATTTTTTTTTTGCTCTAGTCAGTGAATTTTTGTATTTTAACTCAATCAAAGTTTCTTTTTTATCATACCGAGATTGAAGGTTATTGCTTTGAACAAATAGCAAGTTTTAATAATAGTAATAATAATAATAACTAACACGCCTGCAATTTACTTATACCGTTTGCGCACGATAAAATGTAAACGAAAACAATTTGGAATAACCTCCGCGGACCACAGTCCGCGGACGGAAGTTGAAGTTGGCGAATGATCTTGGGACATGAGACCTTGGGACAATGGGAAGGCGAGCTATGACGTCAGAGGGTCACGTGCACCAATCAGCAGATAGGCGTCCGCGGACCAGTAATTGTGGACTAGGCCTAGTAGTCTTTTACATAAGAACTATTTCTTACACTTTTTTTTCCACACCTATTTTCTTCCTGTTTTTATCCATCTTAACACTTTGCAGACTATAATCGTGTGTAGCTCGAGCAAAGATAATTTGAAAATTTCTTTATTGCTCAGAACAAAACTCGCATGGATGTGCAGTCTTTGTTCGGCTAGTGTTTAACATGACCTCACAAGAACACCACAGCGCAGTAACTATGATATTGCTAACGATAGAATTGATTTCTTTTATAGCCACTCAAAGACATGATTGGTTGTAAATAATTTTATACGATAAAGGACATTTTATTGGGTCAATATCAGCTATGCTCTCCATTGGTTGATGACCAGTGAATAATGAACACTGTAAAGTACAGGGTAGTATTCGGTGTGATATGGACCAATAGGACGACGGTGAGTTCAAAAACACCAACAGAACCGGTGTTCTTGCAGTAATGGATATAGGCGACTCAATTCTAATTTCTCTTAAGTTACAGTAAACGTGCGCAGGCCTCAATGTGTTAATTATAAATTAAATACTATTATTTATATATCAAGTGTAATTAAATGTGCTATTCAACTTTTATCCTGCCAGTTTGGCGCCCCTATCAGTGGTTCAATTGGTCAAGTATTTTTATCATAATGTTGTCAACATTTTTAACACATAGTACACTATACCTGAGTGTAACTTGGGTCACTGTAAAAAGGAATATTGCCCTGTCAATGGAAACGAAATAAGCATGGATATAAAGTCTCATTGCTTCGTTTATGCTTGTCAAAAGCTTAAAATTATTTTACAGAACGTGAACTTTAATATCGTGAATGAAATTAAAATTTTTTACAACTGAAATGAGCAGTATAGAATGCATTACCAGTTTCATATTGCAGGGTATTTGATTGCGAGACTTGTAACTCAGTACTGTACTCGGCGATTGCCAGCCTGTACGTAATAAACTTCATTTAGTGCGGTAGGCATGTGAAATGTAGTACGAATCAATAGAACGATGGAAAGTGGGAAGTAAACACCATTGGAAATTACTTTCCTATAATGGTGGATATAAGGGACACTTCTACCTTATAAATGGCTAGGGAACTGCAAAATCCGCGTTATTATCTGATACGTTACATTTGGAACACATATACTTTTGCTGTAAATTTGTCATTGGGCTATACTTATTTGACAAGCCTTGGGCAACTCCGCTCCAGTAAATGAACACTCCACAATTGTGCAGTACAGTCGCGTGCAGTTCAGTCAAAAAATGAGTCACTTCACTTCTATGCAGCACCCAATGGAGAACCGATGCCGGCTCGAGTATACACAGCACTGTGAGGTTTAGCCAGGTGACAAATAATAACGCGAATTTTGCAGGTCTCTATAAACGGTATTAAATGTCTACAAGGTAGAAAGTATCAACTTGACTACCATATTACGTACGGACAGCAACATTTGTAGAAACTTTGTGAAATATCGGGAAAGTTCTGGTTGAAATTATCCATGAAGCTTCGTGTAACTACACACAGTAACACACACACACACACACACACATTGACTATTATTCCAAATGAGAGGGCTTTCAAAAGTGCTCGCTTTACCGTGAATAGCCTATAACATAGTTTCTATAGCACATTCAAGGGTACTTCAAACTTTTCAGAAGCTCCGCCTGCTCAAGTTTTACTTCCAGGATAATCCTCCGCCTCGTGCAAACAAAGCTTAACCAAGTCTGGAAAACCACACCAAAGGGATAATGCGCCGCATTTATACGGATCCAGTTTAATACAATTTTACATGAGAACTAATTTTTACTAGGCATTACCAGCACATCTATTCTCTCGCGATTTTTATTCGTATTAATAATAAATGAAATATTACAATTTGTATATAAAATACAAGGTAATAAAGTTCAATTTAACCAAAAATAAGATAGGTTTGATGTTAACAGAAGTATAAAACGTATGGTACAATACATATAAGTAGAGTTAGTGGTTTTTCGCGAAAAAAAATATGAGTACACGACAAACTTCAGCACTATAAGCACCTAATATCAGTTTGTCCATTTCCTTTGGTTGCTGTCTGCTTGAGAAGCCATTTCCTTATTTGACCAGACCAGTAAGAAATCGGCAGCAAAGGCATGGCTCCTGCGTGATTCGTGTGCATATAGTTAACACGTGTTAAAAAGTAATTCAGCCAATCGAGATAGGAAAACTACCTTACAGTGCTTTGAAATATTACTTGTCTTGAAATATTTTCGCGAAATTTCACTACCCCTACATATAAGAATCAACAAAATACCTCATACGTGGGATGGGTTTTCGAAAGTTTGATTTGAAAAGTGAGGAGATATCGTGCATAGACCATGGTACTGCTTGAGAATATAAAGTGATGATTTTACAGGTGGTGTGTACTAAGTTTTGGTTTTCGAAATAATATATTTAAGTGGTATCACAGTGCTCACTGCGACAGAAGATGTAACTATGGCTGTTTACAGAGAGCGAAGAAAGTTTCGTGCACTCCAGATCTCGATCAGAGATTTCAATTAGTAGAATTATTTGATTAAATATTCAGTCGATGAGGTGTGGTGAATTTGTGGACTTCACTGAGGTTTCACTGTAAGGCGAGTGCTTATTCACGTGCTGTTCACGATAAAGTGAGCAACTTTGAAATCAACCTTAAAGAAAATTCACTGCTCCTTCTTGTATATATTTTAACGAGCGCACTGGGTGGCACGCGCCCAGTAAAGTTGGTAACGATGGATAGGAAGTAGTTCCATATCTTAACGTCAAATAAAAATTGTCAGGTAACCATTTGTGATATCATAAATTATTTCTTAAGATTTCCGTTTTTTTAATGCACTGAAGCGGAAAAATAAGCAGATTTGCAAAATATCTACTTTTCTAATAATTTCACCATTCCACTTGACCGACGCATGAATAAAGTGATGAGGTACATGGCAATGTTAATTCCACGTAGGGCGGAATAATACACAACGTGCATACAAGTACATCTTAAGCAGGGCTTTCAAAAGTGCTCATTTCACCGTGAACAGCCTATGTGAATCAGTGAATACCAGCTAGCAAAATGAACACTAGAATTTCACTGATTCAAGTGGAGTGAGGGAGTAAATAGATTTGGCCGGCTCTCGACAGAGAGGTCTTCAGATCCGATGAGGGTGATGTGAGGTGGTAATATGGAGCAGCGCCAGAATGAAAGGGTGGGGAAACGGGAGCTCCCCCGAGAAAACTCGCCGACAAATGGCATCGTCTGACACGATTCCCACTTGCGAAAATCCGGAGTGACCCGACCGGGGATGGAACGAACCCGGTTCGCCTCAAGTGGAGCAGTTTCAATGGAAATGGAGTCACATTCGCTGGTATGGAGCAGCTTTCACAGATCCGACGAGTGTGTAGCCTTAGCAGGGCTCTATTTCGAAACACAGAGTTGGGTAGGCAGAGGGAGGTTTCGTGCTCTAAACTAGCTGTAGGCTAGACACCACGGTCCAATGTATTTTTGAGCCTAGCCTTTGTTTGTATTCATTGGCTGCTTCTCCAGTGTGGGAGCAAGTTTTAGCTCAGGCTAGATGGCACGGACTTCGGTGCTTGTTTCGTCGCAGTTCTGTTATTGGTTCATAGTTCGCCTGCATGGGCGTGTCTAATAAACTGTGAACCAATTGTAAAAATAACATAACTGTCCACGTGTTTGAAGTATAGACTTTCCAGTCCCTCGCTATAGGAAATACGGAGAGAACCAGAATTTTTCATGTACGGATCTTAATTCCTTTTTTATACATTGCGGAGAACGTTCCTGTTTCTTAACTCTTTATGATGGCATCGATTCACTGGCACAGAAGACAAGGTTGAAGTGAGCTGCCTATAGTCTCCACTACAACATTATCAGTTATATCTGTCTCTGCATTTCTACATACCTTCGTCCTATTGGTCCTGTGGCTACGCCGGACATGCCTACTGCACTCTGCGACGTTTATTATTGGCTCGGTCATCTGCCAATGAAGTCGCGTGTTGCCTGCGTACCAATTAATGTATAGCGAACGATGTAACAGGTTTTACAATCCATCGCGTTAATTTGAAAAATTATCAAAAATAACATTTTTATTCTTATGAGCTGAAATGTTGACTTGTTTGTAATTTTTCACTTAGATTCATGTAAAGTCCAGTGGAACAATAAAAGTTTTAGCTTTGACTCCAAGAGTAAAGGAATTTCCATGTAAACGTACCACCGAGTATATACGTGCATGGTACTCAAAGGGTTATATGCACACATTCGTAAAACATTTCCGTGAAATATACGACAACTTTAAACAATGCTGAATGTCTAGTCTACAGGTCTCTGGACACAGAGTAAGTAAGAATACAGAAGTTAAACAACGTCACAAACTCCAAACACTGGCCTGCAAAATGTTGGCGAATCAGCTTCTGATAAACTACTCTTCAGCCCACAGCCCAGTGAATGGAGTATCTTCCGCAGCACGTGGTAACCAATCAGACAATCATTAGGATGTTGGAATATTGCTCCCGTAGAATTATTTTCGCAAAAATCGGGCGGCACTACCTGTTGGTTAACTCTTTAACTTACACATACTTTTTCGTTTCTTGTGTTGCAAAAGAAGAAGTTTTCGGAGTGAGAAGTACTTACAAATTCCTTACATACAATACATACATTCCTTACAATGTTTCAGTAGAGCCATTGCACAATAAACAACCAATCATAAATAGTTAGGTGTGTTAGTAGCACCAACTAGCATTGTCCAGGGAGAGGCAGTCTAATGCCAGCATTGGTGATATACCTTCTGACTTTGTACAGCATTAACCATGATTTTGCCTGTTAGTGCAACATACTGTAAAAAAATTTCAGGTAAAATTCTCTTACATGTAAGGGAAGCTAATTACCTCTACATGTAAGATAATATTAATTACCTGTCATATATGGAGTAAATTTACATAACAAGTAAGGTACTAGTTCCTATACGTACGGAAACGTACCTTACAAAAGAGGGGCCGGGGGGGGGGAATCCCATACAAGTAAGATAATATTAACTATATCGTATGATAAAACTATATTTAAAAATAGACGGGGAATTAGCACTGTTAATTTTATTTATTAACTATATACTCTGACGAATAGTACCCGAAAACTCAACTCTAAAATCCCCGACACTTGCTGGTGGGTGGGTGCGAACTAAGGGCCTCTGCCACGATAGGCCAATGCGCTATCCATTTTTTTTCTTAACCTTCATTTGACGTTGTTGTGACATTTTTTGACGTTGACGAAGCTCTATTGAGACCGACTTGTTGACGAATTCCCAGTGCGACTATCGAACTGAGCATCCGCCACGTCGGAGGCACCGGGGCGCGAACCCGCGCCCCTCCGATTACAGGTCGGCCACCCTACCCCTGAGCTTCCATTACATCACGACGACAACATGACAGTACAAGTGAATATTAATGTGTCAAAGGATTGTTTATTCCTCCCGTCCTCCCACTTAGCTGTTCAGACAATGCTGAAGACATGCACGTGTCGTATTGTAATTTTACCCTCCATGGGATTTTCCACTACCGTGTTCGTGAATTTTACTTCACAGTGCGGTAATTCTACCTTACATGTAAGGAAAACTATGTTTCCCACACAAGTTTGCGAATATTACCTTACACTTTTCAGGTAATTTTACCATTATTATTTACAGTGACATGTCAAACGTGAACGAGTATACTCGGGATAATATATGAAGGGGTTAATGAACTCATCTGGATTGTGGCATAACGTGTACGTGTCTGATACACGATACTATATTGTGTGCGGTAATATTCGTCAGCTGGCAGAAATAAGTTTTCTAAGCAGGAACGAAATGTTAACGCTCAATGGGGAACATTACCGCGCTATAAATACGGCAGTGACGCAGGTATGCTTTATAAGGTGGCTGGCCTGACGCACCGCCTGCCACCTGTGGACTGGTTGGTAACACTGTATTACTGGCGGCGGGAAGGTAGGCCACACAACACACAAGTGTTAAATGTTGTAGAAGTGTCTTAACACTTTGCACTTGTACACTTGCTGGCATTCAAGACAAGCTAGGATTGTGTCCCGTTTATCCACTGTTATTAGGAACGGCATTTCTGTTGGTCACTGCTTTCTCACTTACCTTCGTCCTATTGGTTCGCACCACATTCGACACAGGGGCCGCAGTGACTGTGAGGTTAGACTGCTCGCTTCCCACCAAGCCGAATCGGTTTCAAACCCCGGCCGGGTCACTGCCAGATTTTCGAAACTGGGAATCGTGCCGGGCGATGTCGCTGGTCGGTGGGTTTTCTTAGGAACAGACTGTCCACGGTAAAATGAGCACTTTTGAAAGCCCTTCTCAAGAGCTACTTGTATGCACGTCATGCATTTTTCCGTCTTATGTAAAATTAACGTTGCCATGGGCCTCATCGCTGCATCCGTGCGACAGTCAGGTGAATCTATGGAATTATTAGACAAGTAAACATGTTAGAAATTTAATGGTTTTTACACTTCGATACATTAAAAAAAAACAGTAAGTGAAATAAATAATTTAAGTTATTGCAAATGGTAACCTGAAACTTTTTTTTTTTTTCTCGAAGTTCAAGATATGGAACACTTTCCCTGCATCGTTACCAACTTTAACGCATGTGAATCATTGCGCCTGTTCAAATATATGCTGCTTTATTGTAAGGTTGATTTCGAAAGTGCTCACTTTACCGTGAACAGCCTATTATCTCCCGTTATCCCGCCCTTTCATTCCGGCGTTGCTCCATACTTAGAGATGATGGTTTATCTCGGGGAAAGTAGACTGTCTGCTAGGATTCAACATACTGTACACATGTCCGACAGTTTTCTTTCCTTATTGGCTGTCACGCATATATGAAGCTATTATCCCATTTCACTGGGCCAATGAGTATTCTGTTACTATAAGGCAGTACGTTCCCGATTGGTCTGTAAATAACTTAGCCGAGTCAAAATGGTGTTCATCCAATCATGAAAGAATAAACTAGATATAGTGGTATAGAAGATATGTTGGTTCAAAATTTTTTTGCGATTTTACATCGTCTCTAAAGATAATGCAGACAACTAAGCGTTAAAATATATTCTTACAGTCGTTTTTAATTAATATTGTTAGTGATATACAGGAAGTGTAATACTGCCCTATTTGTTGTGAACCCACGTTTCTAGGTTGCTTTAACGTCTTCTTTGAAATTAAAGCGCGATATTTATCAGGTGCCCATTTTTAGAGAAGAATAAAAAGCCATGTTATTAATTTATTTTATCGACTCACGTTTCTAAGTGTAAATAAGTTTTTATAATCATTAGACTTACATAGCTTATACAACAAAACTGTCAAAATAAATACGTTTACACATATCACATTGAACATACGCTAAACATCTTATACATTGCATTCAAGTTTGGCATTTAAATCAAATTTAAAGATATAGAATAATTATAATAGAATCATAAATATTGAAGTGATACAATATAGAACAGTAGTAGGTAATTATGATTGCCTTATTTGACGAAGGTTTTCTTTAATTTATTTGAAGACTGTAGTTAGAAGGCTCTCTCAGTTTGAGATGAGATGCTCAAGTTCATTGAACAACGCGCAATTAACATGGGGAGATGCTGGAACGGAGACCCTTCTCAAAAAGGCTTTCACTTAAGGCGCTTAAAGTTTAGTCCTGCAAGAAGAGAGAATTACTTCAGAGAGAGAGAGCGATATATATATATATATTCATGGTGTGTAATTAATAAAATTTTATTATAATGCATAATTAACATGTTTCCCCAACTCATTCGAAAGGGTGGACGTAATCATTCTTCGGCTGGGAGTTCTATTTCAGAATATCTTTCATATCTTTGTCACTGCGAAATATGAACAGAAACTACCTGAACTATATCACAACTCTATTATCTTACCGCCAACAGCTAACAGTCATTATGTATAATATATAGTCTAATAATATGTAAGTTATTCATTAGAAAGCTAACAATGAACTACTATTTTCTAGGAATCTGGTTCTAGGAAATATTTCTATACATAAATTAACTATAAGATACCCATACGTTACTTCTGTACCAAGTTGTAGATGTTATTATGGAATAATGAGAGACTGGGTATTTTACGAAATCACCTGGTTGTGGGTTGGATTTCACACTACCATATACACTTGCGTCACCATGGTCTGCAAGGGGCGGGGGGGTCCAGTGGTCTAGTGGTCAGACTATTCACCTCTCACCTAGGCGAACCGGAATTTGTAACTTATGTTACAGACTTTGGGAGGTGACTCCTTACAGAAAAACCATTACGAAAATGCCGTTTGACTTATGTCCATAGACGATGCATAAGGGTAGAAAACACCCCCGAAAGTTTGGCTTTCAAATAGTTTTTATTTAACAAAATGGAAACAAAGTAATATTACTTTACGATATTTAAATATTGCAACTTGATACTAATTTTTTTCCATTTTATTAGATAAAAACCTATTCTTAAGTCGAACTTTCGGGGTGTCTTCAACCCTTAGGCGTAGTTTTCAGACATAAGTCAAGCGGGAAGTTCGTAACATTTTCCCGTAAGGAATCGCCACCTAAAGTCTGTAATATAAGTTACGAAACATCTTGTATATACAACACAAGTTTTGCATCTCATGTAATATGGTTGATCATGAAGGATGTGCACTGAGACAGTAGACTCATTACAAAGACACATCGGGGTGCATTTTGTATTTTCATCTCATCTCATGCGTGGGTGTATTATATCTTCTACATAGTTAAATATTAAATATTAATAAAGTTGCAAAACAGAACTTAAATAAACATGAGCGTCATAGTCTGAACAAGCGGCTTTGTTGACTTGCTAAAGTGCTGCTCGCGGTGAAAGGCTGCACTGACAAAAAGGTTTTGTTGACTCAAACAGAATTCGTTTGGCGGAACCAAATGAATTGTTTGTATATGGGAAATTAAATATTTTGTTGTTGATGCCAAATTATTTTGTTGTTCTTGTTTGGTTGTCCGAAACAAAGATTTAGTTGGTGCAACTGAAGATTTCTTTAGCTCTACGTACAATCAACAGGTTAGATTATAAAATAATAATAATTGTAAGTCTACCGAGATCAGAACCTATTTCGTTTGCGCCCCAGATCTGTGCACTATAAAAAACAGCTAAAATGATTACTGATGATTACAGACCCACAAATTTCACGGATTCATCTGAGGACAAGTTAAACTGCATTCACGTGTACATATGTGTTTGTGCTTCCACTTGACCATAGTTTGTAATACACGCGTCCTAACGACTTTCAACCAATAACGAACCTGCAAGGAAAAATAAGAACCGAATCCCGTTCTACCTGGTCTATGAGTAAACTGGAGCAACAGCCAATCAACTACTAACTGATGCTCGAATGTATAAAGGACTGTGGAGTCTAGCTTGTCGCCGAGTGTATCCGCGAGATTTCCTGGTCTTTACTGATGTCATGCGAATACAGATCAACGCTTGCAAATACATATTTCAAGTTTTATACACTCTAATAAATTATTCGTAAAACTACCATATCAATGTATACGAATAGTGATAAAGTGGGAATGGTAAACTATTTTTCCATACATCCATGGTACGTTACTATATTCACTCACGAAACAGTCAAATACGTAGGGAATTCCCCAACCATGTATGGTAACGACGGGCAACATTCTTACATCTGCAGTCTGGTTTATTGTATTATTTACATTCAATGTATAGGTTAAAAACTTCCATCACAGTTTAGGAAGTTCACCAGAAAATTTTTCACAGTGTAGCTTTACTTTTAAGTTTCCTGTATAACTTGTTTCATTAGGGCATTAGGCTGTTTGTACAGATTTTAAGCGACAATAAATTCACTAACAAAAACATTTACTGTCTTAATATCGAGTCAGGTGGCGCAGTGGTTAATTTTCGGACTCACACTCGGTACGACCTGTGTTTAAAATGCGGGTCAGCGCTGCCAACTCCTTATTCCAGCTTTCCCATGGTTACCTGAGGTCACTCTACAGGTGAATGATGGCGTGGCTCCTCATTATTCCTTCCTCACCTCCCTGCTTCTCTGAGCAACTTGCTCCGTCTATAATGACCTCGCTGGAGAGGAGACGCTAAGTCTTACCTACCTACTGTCTTAGCTGTTACAAAGATACAAGCAAACTCTTCGAACGAAGGCAATTAAATGAGTGGCCAAACAAATGTAGGCCTATAGGAGACATTAAACTCAAGGTTGTTCACGATAAAGCGAGCACTTTTGAAATCAACATCAGAAAACAAATCACTTCCCCTGTCTGCATAGTGTTGTAACGGATGCTCTGAGTGACATACGTCCAGTTAAGTTGGTAACGGTGGGTGGAAAGTAGTTACAACTCATAACGTCGAATAAAAAGTGTTAGGTAATCATTTGTGATAACGTGAATTATTTCTTTCGCTAACTGTTATTTTTTTAATGCATCCAAGTGTAATACTGAACAGATTTGTGAAATATTTGCTTTTCTAATAACTTTACAGTTTCACTAGACCGACGCATGAATCAAGTGATGAAGCTCTCGGCAATGTTAATTTTACATAAGGCGGAACAACACGCGACGTCCATACAATGAGATCTTAAGCAGGGCTTTCAAAAGTGCTCATTTTAGCGTGAACAGCCTATAAATATTTTATTGGCAGTCTAATTTATTTTGGCCCGACACAGAGGTTTTGTTAACCCTTCGAGAACGGCTCGAATTTTCTAGCACTGAGGACAAGTTTGAAGTGAGCTGTCTATATTCTACGCTACAGCATGGAATAATTTTGGTTGGTTTCTGTATTTCCACTTACCATTGTCCTATTGGCCCTGGCTACAGCGGACACACCTACTGTAATCTGCGACGTTTATTATTGGCTGGCCGTTGACCAATGAAGTCACGCGTTGGCTATATACCAATTAATGTATCGCGAAAGAAGTAACAAATTTTACAATCCACCGTATTGGTTTGGAAAATTATTAAAAAATACAGTTTTATTCTTACAACTGAAATGTTGAGTAGTTGCCATATTTTACTTGCTTTCCGATAAAGCATAACGAAATAGTAAAACCATTGAAGTATGAGCTTTGTCTTCAAGAGAAAATACATTTCCATATAAACGTAGCACCGAGTATATAAGTGCATACTCCTCAAAGGGTTAATTCAAGCGTTTATTTTGTAAGATGAGAAAAATTAATTTTGTTGCTTTTGCTTACTCGACAAAATAATTTGGTGGGGCAGCTAGATTTATTTTGGCCTTATACAAACAATTTGTTGGCTAAGACAAAATGTTCTGTCAGTGTGGTGAGATGCATAGGAGAGGAAAAATGAGCGCGTCTCGCCCTCACTTCATTACATGGACAGGTACGCGAAGGCCACTACGTGAGAGCTGTACTGGGAAATATGTAAATGCGGATAATCTGAATTTTTACTGTTGCTCCGTCTGCGACAAATGGCGACACACTACCCCCTTCACCCCTCCCCCCCCCGGGTCTTAGCACAATCACCCCCACACCTCTCTATCCATGAATACGTAATAACAAGAGGCTGCTGCCAGACTAGGACCTCGCTATCCCGCCTCCATATACATCTCGCGCGACGTCGTATTCCTGTCATTGACTGGAAACGAGGTAGACCGATTCTTCGTCTCCTGCACATTGTTACGTTTTCAAAAGCGCGTGGCTTTAATGTGTATAATTATATTATATATTAAACGTACATGTTGGGGTTAGGCGTACTCAATGGTGAACTCAAATATATTCAGTTTCGCCCCTGTATTTAAATCACTATCAAATTATATAGCTCGTTACGATGTGTTTTACAACTCGTTACAGGATGTTAGTTACTCGTTAAATCGGAGGAGCTCTGGTTAAGCTAACGTCTTTACATTGTGTTAGATATTAATGTGATTCGTTATTAAATTACTTGTTTATATAAAATGCCACTCTGACTAGTTTACTATGGTCCGACTTCACCTTGTCCATGATGACGTAGGCTGAAGACTAGACGCATGTCGGCGGACGGCACGCCTCCATCTCTGGACGTCTTCCTGGCGCAGTGTCGCGATGACAAAGGCCTCGTTTGCTGTGTTTCCAGCCGTAATATAATCGGCGCACTCGGCCTGCCTGGCCGGGTTTGTTTAGAAGCGTTCAAGGCTTCGCTACACTTCTTCCCAACATGTCTGCGTTACCGCAGTCAGGCCATCATGCCTGTTGCTCCACGCAACAACCTGTACCCAACATTAACCCACGACAAACATCACAACTCTCGAAGTCACATGGTCAAAAACGAGTGAAGAAATTTCAGCGGCTCTTAACATCGAGGTCACAATGATGCTGTGAAGCGAGGTGAGTGTGGAGCAGCGCCGGAATGCATAGGCGGGGGAAACGGGAGATCTCCGAGAAAACCCGCAGAACAGTGGTATCGTCCGGCACGATTCACACATGCGAAAACTTGGGAGTGATCTCACGGGGAGTCCAGCCCGGCTCGCCTGGGGGGGGGGGGGAGGACGGAGTACTCTAATCACTACTCCACCGCGGCCCCAGGACTGATTGTTAAAGTAACATGTACCTACGGGTTTTGGATTTTAGCTTGTCTCAAAATGTATCCGTGAATATTTCATTTCTCTACCTATTGCGAATGAAAGATTGAGTGGATGCATGTCCAGCAGTTTACTTTCATTTTTCTCATTTCCTTAAGCCATCAAGGACACCTTGACGACTATACTCGAGTGTAGTTCTGGCAAAATTCGTTTGAATATTTCATTCTACTTAAAAGAACAAAACTGAACCGGGTATTTTTATATCAATTCCCTATTTCATAAGGATTATAAATAGGAACTAATACAGGATGATTCCTTTAAAAGAGGCCCCGTGGTCTGTATATCCCTCATTCCCTCGCTCCGTTAAACACATGTCCCACGGGGCCTCTTTTAAAGGACTCGCCCTGCACAACATCAACAACCATCTTCGTAAATGAACGACAAATTTTGTATAGTTACGGAAATCAACACGATGGGACGTACATCCTGTTACATGTGAAAGAACATTTGGTTGGAAAACGGTAAACTCGGCACTCCATTGGTCCACATCCAACCAACACGGAAAGATTGGTGTCGTTTTGACAAGTAATGTGGCGTTAAATGACAAAAGGGACCAATAAAACACGGTGTCCCTTCAGCGGTATGGATATAGGTGACTAACGTCTAGCTTGTTTTTGAAGCTGGTAAAAGTGTGCCGACATCAAAGTGTTAATACAGGTCGCGCAACCTTTCCGCGAAAAGCTGGTTATTACGTCGTATAGACTACGAGAAGCTTTCAATTTGTCCACTACACAAACAGCAATTTATTACAAAATATATGTGTATGCGTGTGTTAGCGTTTGTGAAATCAGCGGGCAGTAGAACTGAATATATAAAGGTTATCTACTAAATCGGAAATCTCGTGGATTCATTAAAAGTCAAGCTAAATTGTGAACAACTGCACGATAGTGGAGCTGAGTCTTTGAATAGGAATTTATTCGTCACGCCCTGGAGGCCAGTGAGGCAATGGATAGAGACCCGGAAATGTCGTGAATTCATTTGAGGACAATCTAGACTCCAAACACATATACATTTGAGTATATTTTCAATTGGATCGCAGTTTGATAGCCACGCCCTGGACGAATTTGAGTCAATAACTAATCAGCAGGAAAAACACGACCGAATCCCGAGCTTCCTGTTCTGGAGTAAAACTGGAACATCAGCCATTGAAAACTGAGGCTCGAGTATACAAAGGATTGTGGAGTCTTGCTTGTAGCTTCATGAATCTGCGAAATTTCCGTCTCTCTACCAATGACCGACATCTTGGAAGTATAGTGAGAGACTCACGTACGGACAGCCTCGAAGATGCAACAAACGTATAGCTCGTGCACAAGTAATGTTTATATAGTAAGTACTGTGAAATATAGCCCACGAATTTCGCGAAATTTCCGTGTCTCCATAGTTAGGGACCTGCAAAATTCGCGTTATAATTTTAGGACAAAGTGAACTGCAAGTTACTATGCGTTTATCCGCCTTCGGCTATTGGCCTGAAGTATGCCTGGCACGCCTTGAGTCAATGATATAAGTTTAGCGGTGGAGTGGCCAATCTCTTTTAAGGAGATCAAGCAAATAGTTGACGTTCATTAATGTACAGCGGACAATAAAACCACAGAATGAGCTCACTTATTTATAAGGCAGTGGAGTATACCCTGTCACGGAAAGATGACGCAAATTTTGCAGGTCTGTATCCATAGTTGTAAGTAGAGAGACCCGATTTTAGGAAAAACATTTCACGACCAGTTGTATTTCAGGGCACTTCAGATCCACTTTCGTGATTGGATGGTTTCCGTGTTACGTGTCTTTAATATCTGTGTGCCAATCACAGACTTACATTATGGTACACAGCAAACATATTTCTGGTAAGATTCCTAAACTGTAATGGTAATTTTCCGCGGAAAAAAAGTGAGTACACGGTATACTTAAATACTATAAGCACCCAACTTAAAATTGCCTACTGCCATTGGTGGCTGTCTGTTTGAAAATGCGTTTTAAAGTTTGACCGGGCCACTCAGGATTCGGCAACGTGATTCGTGTGCAGACAGTTAACAGGTGTTTAAAAGTAATTAAGCCAATCAAGACAGGCAAAAGACCCTACAATGTTTTGGAATATAACTTGTCTTGAAATCTTTTCGCGAAATTTCACTGCATCTATGTAATGGAAGTTTAACCTATACACTGTATGGTAATAATACCACACATGAAGCTGCAGATATAGGGATGTTTAACAGCGCTACTATACAAAGTTGAGAACTTCCTTATTTATTAGTGTTTCCTGAGCAAATATAGGAGCGCTACAGTGACTGTATAGAGGAAAATATTAACATTCCTGCTTTCTCACTAAGCGTCCACACTGGTATGGTAAATTTCCGAATAATTTCTTAGTGTGTCGTTATTTAACTCTGATTGGCCAGTCAAGTAGGAAAATGTGTTCTCACAAAGACACGCCGACAATAAACAAAATAAAACTGCTGTTACGCTCGTAGGGCGATGAAATATATCCTGTATACTTATAAAGCAGCGTGGGACTGAAGGGGGTAAGTAGAACTAACGTCACAAGAGGGATCTACGTCACAGAGGCTCTAAGGCCGCTAGAAGCCGGAAGTGGCCGCGACTGCGTGACGTAGCGACGTGTCCGTATACGAATGTTTGAAGGTCGCTAGACCGGATATAACATCGTGGCCGCGCCATTGTCCACACCACCATCACGATCGAGGCGAAGTACACCGTGCGCTCTTCTGTTCTACCCTGACTGAAAACGTCGACTCACTTGCGAATTCATTTTAGGACAAGGTAGTAATCAAAATGTGTGTTTATATAACTTTAAACCCATTGGTCCACACGGTGTCTGACGCCTCCTGGAGAACGCTGGCACAGTCGCCGCACTGATAAAATTTTCCGTATATTTACGGAAATGTTTACGAAAATGCACAGTCGATATAAGGAAACGCAATCCGCAATGATGAAAAACGGAGTTAAGTGCGTAAATACAAAATACGGAAAACATCCGTATTTCCTATAACTTCGGGTTTCGGGCACGAACAATGCCGAGTCTACACGAAACTTCCTTCGCCACTGTAACCAGAAAATTGTTGTTTCTGAGCCAGTTAAGGTTATCCATGTCACTAAGACCTGTTCTTTCAAACCTTAAAAAGTAGCAAAAGGCGCATGTAACACTTAGCAACACTTAAAATACACTCACTTTAAGACAGACTAAAACAGTTGCTTATGTGACTAATATAGAAATTCAAAAGTTATATCAGATTCACCAGGTGAGCAACGTAGGTAAGTGGTTAGGGTCGTGAACGTGCAAATTTCTGACACGGGTTCAAATCTTGCCTAAGTATAAAAATGTTAACTTTTTTAAACATCTTTCTTATACACAGTAGAGCACTCACAAAAAGAAAATGAATATAAAATGGATATAAAAGATTATTTAAACTAGAAGTACGGAAAACTAACTTGGGAATTAACGAAGAGGTTCCGTGAAGTTTACAGAAAGTTCGTTTTTGAAAATCATTGTGTCCGTAATACTACGTAGAGTTTACTGATACCTCTGGATAAATTTTTACCAGCACTTTTCTCAAAATCAAGGAAATTTTTTTTTAACTGTGCGCCTTTCACTGTGACAGCAGACATCCAGTGTGCAATTGATATCAGCATATTTGGTTATACGACTGTAGAGTCTACCCTGCTGGTCATTGAATTTGCGAATTTTTCAGGTCTCTACTTAGAGCGTATAGTACATTCACGGTTCCTTCCAACTTCTCTTTAGCCCTGTTAAAGTTCTACTTCCAGGATATTCCTCCACCTCATGCAAACAAAGCTTAACCGAGTCTAGAAGGCAACACGTCGCGTTCGTGCACACTCTGTTTAGTAGTATTTTTCATGAGAACTATTTCTTACTAGGCAATACCAACACACCCAATTTCTCTCTGCTATTTATATAAACGCTTTGAGAAGTACACACGTATATTATACATGGGTACATGGGGCTACGTTCACGTTTATATGGAAATTTATTTGCTCTTGAAGGAAAATTTCACACTTTTATAGTTTCACTATTTCGCTAGACTTTATCGGAATCTAAGTAAAAAAAAAATGAGAACTAGTTAACATTTCAATTTGTAATAATAAAACTGTCATTTTTAATGATCTTTCAAACGAACACGATGGATTGTAAAACTTGTTACTTCTATCGCGATGCATTAATTGGTACACAGCCAACGTGTGACTTCATTAGTCGACGGCCAGCCAATAATAAACGTTGCAGAGTACAGTAGGCGTGTCTGGTGTAGCCAGGACCAATAGGACAATGGTAAATGGACATACACAGACCAGCCAAAATTATGCTATGCTGCAGTGTTGTATATAGGCAGCTCACTTCAAACTTGTCCTCAGTGCTGGTACATTTGTGAGGCCCTCAAAGGGTTAATTATAAATGAAACATTAAAATTTATAGATAAAATAGGTATAAGTAAAAAAATGAAATAAATAAAAAATGAGATGCTTTTATATGAAGTGAAGTATGAAAGCTTCTGATACATGGCATATCTAAGGGACAACCAGCCGCCCCATATATGAGTTGTTTTTTCAAAGGTTTGATTCCAAATGTGTGAAAGTGCTGCGAATAGGCTGAGGGCACCTGGTTTTCATGGAAACATCCCCATGCAGGTTAGACTTCAATACACTGCGTGTTCACATGCAGTTATCATTTGGTGGCTGATGACGTGTCTCTGTGAGGGAACACTGTCGTATCTGACTGGGCCAATGAACATTAGGTTATTCATTACTGGACGTTTGTGATTCGCTGGCAGACACTTAAGACTCATAGCCAGGCCCACCTGTTTATCGCGAAAAGATTTACATGCAAGCTGGACTCCAACACCCTATGTGCACATCTGCAGCTTTCCTTTGATTATTGGCCGGGTGTCTTTGAGACGAGACCTTTTCTTACCAGGCTGGGCCAATCACATCTAAGTTACTCCTATACTGAACGTCCGTGATTCGTAGCCAGACAGTTCAGATGCGTAACAATTTAAATAATATCCAATCAGGAAAACTGGTCTGAACTAAAGTGCTCTGGAGTACAACTTGTGGACACGTAAACAGGTGCCGCTACCCATAGCAAAGTTCCTGGTGGAACCAAACCTCCCCTCCACGTGGCCGATACACATTGAAAGGTCATACCTAGAGCGCTACTTTCTAACATTTACATTTAACTCCCACAAAACAAAAGCTAAATCGACTCTTTTTGATCTTCAGAGTCCACCGGGAACTTTGCAATTTTGAAACTGCCATGCTGCCCGAAAGGGTTTGAAACTACACTAAACTGCACACACATACACTAACTACTGTATCCGCGCTTTGCCTTCTTTCACGTTTAAGTAAGCATGGCGGTATCTCCATTATCTACTTTCGCTGCCCAGTGCGTTCTGCGTTCGGGTGCAGATGGGCTTAGTTTTGGGGAATGCCCGATTACGTGAAACACTCCCCGCCACCTCGCCCCCTAGCGCAAAAGGCATAGTAGAACCACCCTACCCATAGCAGATGAAAACTTAAAATCCTTGCGTAAGATCTACTTGTATGAACGTTGTGTATTCTTCCGCCTTATGTAAAATTAACATAGCCACAGGCCTCGTTCACTTTATTCATGCGTAGGTCAAGTGAAACTGTGAAATTATTAGAAAAGTAAACATTTCATAAATCTGCTAGTTTTTACACATCTGGTGGATTAAAAGAACAGAAACAGAAATAAATAATTTAAATTTATAATATATAATATAATAAATAATAATATAATATAATAATAAAATAATATAATAAATAAATAAATAATTTAAATAAGAGGCCACTTGTCTCCCCAGAAGGGTCGCCCTCGTATTTTTGTATGTGGGAATCGTGCCAGACGAGGGCGCTTGTCGGCCGGTTTTCTCGGGGATCTCCCGTTTCCCTAGCCCTTTCATTCCAGCGATACTCCATACTCACTTCGCTTCACCCTCATCGGCTCTCAAGACCTCGATGTTAAGAGCCGCCCAAACCTTTTCACTCCACCTCACGGGTGTCGCTAGACATTGTCACAGAGTAAGTTATTCCTCCAGCAAGATGACGCCACTGGACACATAACGTCGGAACGGAGTTCGCCAATCAGCGTCTGGTAACTTAATTGCCAACCTGCAGATCAGCCAGTAGGGAAAATTTCGCAACACGCGGTAGCCAATCAGACACAAGGCCTGCCGTTCCCAGAGCCTTGCGCAACCAATACAGAGAATAAGCTCGCCCAGATCACAGTAACCGCCACACCATTTCGTCCCTGAGTGTTTATCTACTCTCACCACGACACTCTCTCCTTCCAGGCAACTTGGTGTAGATCATTTGCAATATTATATGGAAATGTAATCCATAGAGGATGTACTGGACAATTAAAGTAAAGTAGAAAAATAGTAAACAAATAAAAAAGGAAAATCCTATACGCCCACTCCTGTATTATCCAGAAAGAACACAGGCACGGAGGTGACAAAAAAAAAAACGCATGAACGGCCTTGGCTGGCCACGAAAAAAAATCTACCGTGTAGCTTTTTGTTTATCTACTCTCTGCCTCTTTGTTTATCTACTCCGTGCCTCTGTGTTTATCTACTCTGTGCCTCTGTGTTTATCTACTCTTTGCCCCTGTGTTTATCAATTATGTGCCCCTGTGTTTATCTACTCTGTGCCCCTGTGTTTATCTGCTCTGTGCTTCTGTGTTTATCTACGATGTGCACCTGTGTTTATCTACTCTGTGCCCCTGTGTCTATCTACTCTGTACCCCTGTGTTTATCAACTCTGTGCCCCTGTGTTTATCAACTCTGTGCCTCTGTGTTTATATACTCTGTGCCTCTGTATTTATCTATTATCTGCCCCTGTGATTATCTACTTTGTAGCTTTGTGTTTATCTAATCTGTGCTTATGTGTTTATCTACTCTCTGCCTCTGTGTTTATCTACTCTTTCTCTCTGTGTTAGATTCATGTTCCTATCCTTACGCAATCGTCTTAAAACATGTGTGCTTATATACCTCTTTGTTTACGCTAACTTCCGGTACGTACTGAAGGGGGGGGGGGGGAACGTTGCACTATGAAACTACCCCTTCAGTCGCACATTCTGCACTCTGGAATACACTGTTATGATGTCTCAATACTTGCCTATTCTTACAACTAATGAAATATGTGCTTAGTACTTTAAACACACTACTCACACAGCATGCCTGTGGAACCGTCCACACATTACATTAACAACGGGGAGAAACTCACTGCATCGGTAAATATCCATTTTGGTCAAACAGGGAAAGAATGAGCTAAGGCCATTCTTAACTTTTATCGTGAATTTTTTGTTGCGTTCATTTAACACTTTTCAAAAAATATTTCAAAAATATACATGCATGTTTTAACCAAATTTACCACCAATATACTATATATTGTTTAATAAAGGGAAAGTCTTGAAATCACATCAGAAACGTAATTATACGTAATAACATAATCATACATCCAGGTCGTATCAAAACTAACAACTCACGTTATACGTGCCATAAATAAATTAGCTCGAAACTTCTTTGAGACTAAGTCGTAAGAGGAAGCATGCCTCTTTGATATGAACACGCACCGCGACGTTGAATGGCAGCAAGAGAAACGCTAAACACAAGTACAGAACGTTCCTAAATATCACGTGATTGCGACATTCAAACTCTGAAGTTATTGTGTCACCGAACGAGTTAAAAAGTAATCGTAACGCGGACATGTCTGAAGTCTAGTTTGTCTTCAAAAAAATCCGGAAAATTTACGGGTATCTTATTATATGAAATGTGAAAGTTATACGTATCAATTTCAGGACACGCTATATTAAATAGCTCGTAAATTTACGACGTTTGTTTAATAGGTCCTATCTAAAGACGTGGGCTTGGTTAACACACTGTAGGGCTAAATGTTATTTCCAAGCCACTAGGTCGGGTGAGTAGCACGTATTATACAGCATTTTGTAAAGATTTAATAACAAATACAAATATGCAGAAACCTAACATTGTATGGGGAAATTCATAAGCACCCAGGAACTTGTGAGTTTAGGGTAAGTCCCCGGATAAACTCAGGGTATCTACCCTAAATTATAAATATCTGGGTATTTTACATCACTGGTCCTGGCATCATTTGGCATGTCCTGGGTAATTTTGGGCCAATAATAAACATAGCACTAAATGTATCTCCAATCAACGTCTTCCTCTGCGGTAACAAGTAACCAACGATCAGCTGATATCTGCACGATTGCACATACGATTGTGAAGTTTAACCTGCGGGGTCATTGAACTCGAGAACTTTTCTTTTCCCTACTAATTATTGTTTAAACTTGTAAGATCCCTGCTTCTGTCGCTACGACGGCTGGGGGATGTCGTTAAAACAATCTTGAAACGTTCGGGACGTAACGGCGCCATTACAGATTCATCCAACCCAGCCGTACGAGAGTACTATGACCTCCTGTAATTATTAGCAAAACGTTCGTTTGTCTGCAGTTCGTAAAACTGCCGCAGGTAAACCGAGATGGCTGAGAACGTCTGAAAAAGTTTTGGCTCCGAGCGAGGTCGCGAAATAGAGAGAAAAACTGCTGCTGAAGATGATGTTGCCAACGTGACTACACAAAAAAAAAATTTATTGTCCCCGGCGTAAATAATGCTTCCGCGCGGAAAGCCACAACCCCCCCCCCCCCCCTTTTTTTTTTCACTTGACTAATCTGATCCTGATACATCCCGACCTCTAACCTTATTTACCGAAGGACGAAACTGACAGCACAAGAAAAAAGAGCTAATCGATAAACGGAGCGCCGCTCGCGTTACACCATGTATCGATGCCGAAGTTTGTATTCGAAAGCTAGATATAAAAAAAAAAACCACATAACATGCCATTACCGGCATATCTGAGATTAATTTACCCGCTACTGATACTCTTCTGTTTATATTTCCACGTATCCCTCGCAAAGTGACACGGTTTTGCTTTTACTTCATTCTCGTGTGTTTTATCAGCACATGCCGCTTCACTCTGGCTTGCCGAATGCAAGTGAAATACAGCAGGTCATGTACGTGTCCTGGGTTTTATTTTGGCGGCAGCACGTTGCCATTTCTCTTACAGCCACTCGCGTCCTGCAGGGTTGCCAAACTGGCAGTGGCTTTGCAAAATATATCATCGTTTGGGCCAGCCGTTTTTCGCAAAATATTTATACACAGGCTGGATTTAAACGTATTGCTAGGGATAGGAACATTTCACGAGTTCAATGACATGTTAGCTAGACTCCACAATACTGTGTGCACTAGAGCCTCAGATGTTTGTTCATTGGCTGCTGCCCCATACAGTAGCCAGTGTTACTCCACACCTGGCAGTATGGCACTCGCTACTTGTTTCCTTGCATGTCTGCTATTGGCTCAGAGTCGTCCAGGGCGTGTCTAATCAACTGTGATCCAATTGTGAATGTGACTTAAGTGTACACTTGTATTTGAAATCACGTTAAAGGCTGTTCACGATAAAGTAAGCACTTTTCAAACCAACCTTAGAAAAACCTTACTACCCATACCTGCCAATACCAAGTGTTCAGCTGGGAGTGTTCACGTGCTCGCTTGTGGCTGTGTACAATCTGCGTGGGTACCCGCATATACAAACTGTTTCTTTCAGCTAACGAGGTCGATTGCGTCCGAGCTACTGTGCGATACATCTGCCACCAGCCACGAACGTGCCTCCCATAGTTATTGTGTCATCTACGATTTTAACACTTACGACAACCAGCGAAATTATGCACTCAAATAATCACTTTCAACAGGCTAGATGCGACATGCCTACGTACTGTGTATCTAAATTCGACTGACAAACTGCGACTGCAGATTAATCCCTTGAGGAGCATGCACGTATATACCCGGGGCTACGTTAATATAGAAATTGTTTTGCTCTTGAAGACAACGCTCATACTTTTATAGTTTTACTATTTAGCTAGACTTTATCGGAATCTAAGTAAAAAATGACAACTAGTCAACATTTCAGTTTGTAAGAATAGAACTGTCCTTTTTAATAATTTTGCAAACGAACACACTGGATTGTAAAACTTGTTACTTCTATTGCGATACATTAACTGGTACACATCAAACACGTGACTTCACTGGTCGACGGCCAGCCAATAATAAACATTGCCGAGTACACTAGGCGTGTCCGGTGTAGCCAGGGCCAATAGGACAATGGTAAGTGGAAATATAGAGACCAACCAAAATGATATTGCTGTAGTGTGGAATATAGGCAGTTCACTTCATACTTGTCCTCAGTGCTAATATATTTGTGCCGTCCTCAAAGGGTTAATAATGAAAAAGGACGGCAAAACATACACGACCAATGGTCTAAAGTAAATCCCAAATGCGGTGCATATCTTTCAAGTTAGGCTTGTAGCTTTAGTGTTTACTTTTTACAAATATCGGATAAAATATTTAAATCGGGACACTGATGTCTGGATAATGTGTAACGGATAAAAGATCTGCAAACACAACACTCGTCGTTGACAACGAATTATGCCGTGGAAATTATCACAGTTACTACCCTCATTTCCACTTGATCTCCATTATGCAGTAGCATACTTAAAAAGATTACTTATTTAATCCGCATGTCGCAGTGAAAGCCAGGTGATTGTTAAGAATCTTGCTATTTATTTATCATGCATATTTTCTACGTGATTAAAATAACTTCCAACAACATTCATGTCACTATAAAGAAGGACCCTATAATTTTGCATTATAGAACTGCACCATGCTAAACTCCGCAGTAACATAATTACAAGAGACCTGCAAAATTCGCGTTATAATTTAAGTACACATTTAAATTAAAACACGTGTACATTTTCATTAAGGTTGTCATTGGTCTATACTTCATCTGACACGTCCCTGAGTAGCTCTACGCCAATAAACGAGCACTTTGCAATTGTGTAGACCAATCACGTGCAATCTAGTCAGAAAGGGAGTGACTTCAACTCTATGCAGCAGCCAATGGAGAAACGACGCTGGATCGAGTGGACACGGCATTGCGAAGTTTAGCCTGATGCCGAATAATAACACTAATTTTGCACGTCTCTAATAATTACCCAAGCAAATATGATTGTTTCATTGGGCGCTACCACACCCAAGACAAAGGCTCAGCCAACAGAACGAAACCACAAGAGTGCTGGGTGTTTACTATTGGTGCAGAGTCCTGAAGGGCGTGTCAGAAGGGTGGAGGTCCAATGACATACACCGAGCTAACCTATAGTTGTATGACATCTAGCATGTCACAATATTATAGTGCGAAATGATAGCGTCTCTAATTACAGATACTTAGAGACACGTTCCTTTCGCGGAAAGATTCCACGACTAGTTTTAATCCAAAACACGTTATTTCGGAACCAATATCGCCGGTTTATGATTTTAACCCTTTGAGAACGGCACACATTTACTAGCACTGAGGACAAGTTTCAAGTGAGCTGCCTATATTCTGCACTACAGTACTATAATTTTGGTTTGTCACTATATTTCCACTTACCATTGTCCTATTGGTCCTGGCTACACCGAACACGTCTACTGTACCCAGCAACGTTTATTATTGGCTGACCGTCGACCAATGAAGTCACGTGTTGGCTGTGTGCCAATTAATGTATCGCGATAGAAGGAACAAGTTTTACAATCCATCGTGTTCCTTTAAAAAATTATTTAAAAATACACTTCTATTCTTAAAAACTGAAATGTTGACCAGTTGTCATTTTTTACTTAAATTCCGATAAAGTCTAGCGAAATAGTAAAACTATAAAAGTGTGAGCTTTGTCTTCAAGAGAAATTTAATTTCAATTTAAACGTAGCGTCGAGTATATATAGTCCATTCCCCATTGGAAGCAACTTTCTCGGAACCCTACTAAATATCTACTTGCAGGCCCGTTTCGTATCCTTCCGCCAAATGTAAACAAACATTGCCACGTGACTGCCATGTAGCATCTGTCAAAATCAATGTTTACATTCCATTGTGTGTGTACATGTGTTTGAATACTTTCGCTACACCTAAAAATAAACATTGAAATGTGACTTATACTTCTATACCTGTCAAATGTGTTGTTTACTGTTTACAGCTTTTCAAAGAATTCTGTCATATTCCAAAAACCATTCCGAATGAATATTCACTGTTTAGGCCTCCGAAATTATTTAGGTCAGCTTTATGATGTTTTAAAAATTCCTGTATTGACGACAGTTCTTACTGTTATTTTACATTAACATATTTGTTTTCCACGACATAGCACATTACATGTAATGTATGTTATTATTTTGCCGCGACTCTGTTTAACACTGTTGCGACTGTGAGGTAAAGGGCTGTACTAATTATCCTTTTGTTATTGATATGTGATGGGCTATTCCTTTAAAAGGACGGCCTCAGTTGGTATAAATATTAAAACGAAGGAACAACCAGTTCAATGAAGAGGGCATATTAAATTCAAGCAAGCAACTCGTGTTGCTCATTTATGTTATACAAACTTTAAAATATAGCAGTGAACATGCACACAAATAAGCCTACGGTAACTTTTATTCCGCTCATATTTCTATATATTGCTACTTACTGTTTATTGGGTTTATTGAAATCTATCGGGCTGGGCTTAGTATTTTCTTCTGGGATTGTGGCAAATTACGTTACACGACTGTGTTTCAAACCCCTTAGGGCAAAGGTACAACTTGTGATAAATAAACAGACGTGGATGTAATTAATTAACTTCGTCATAAAAACAGCTCACAGTTCAAATGTATAAATAGTGCTAATCAAATATTTGAATTCACGCACACACAGGGCCAGCGTATTGACCACGAGGAACAAAGGCACCCCATTTCACAGACGCAATGATTAACGAAACACATGTCGCAGTATATTTATTACTGCGGAGGAAACACAGATTTATCACAACATCGTAACTTGCCTAGGTAGGTTTAAAAAACACAACGTCTACAAACGTAATATGGTAATTT
Source organism: Dryococelus australis (assembly GCA_029891345.1). NCBI lineage: Eukaryota > Metazoa > Arthropoda > Insecta > Phasmatodea > Phasmatidae > Dryococelus > Dryococelus australis. The sequence goes on from CM057008.1 coordinate 60,544,083, forward strand.
GAAGTATTTTTCGAAGTAAGAATAATTTATGCTTCGTTTGGCAAAAAGCAACATGCCATGTCATGCCTCGCCACGTCTGCCAACTTCACTTGGTAACTGTCCGGCCACCATATCTAGATATATTAAAATAAGTATACAAACAATGAAATCTCTTCTCAGTTGGAAATTACAAATTCAAAAATCATTATTTTTTACTGTAATAAGTATGAAATATGCTATAATTGAAAATATGTATAATTTCCTTGTTTACTAGCGAAGTGAAATTTCCCGAGTGTGAACGAAACAAAAAAGAGATAAAGCGAGAGAGAGAGAGAGAGAGAGCGCGACAGGGCGTTTATTCTAAGTTTGTCGAAACGGAGCTCCCGATCGTGAAATATCGATTTACGTCATATTTCCGGGTTTTAGTATTCTAAGTTAAAGATGACTTCTCGATTCTCGTGAGAAAACGATCTAAAGAACTCGACAGCTATATGTTGTCGAAAGCCGCGTCCCGATCCGGAAGTGAAAAATTAAGACGGCGGGTGAGAAACGTGGTGGCCGTATTTATTGCATATCTTATGGTTTCGTACTTCTTAAACATAATGCATAATATACGAAAAGTTACAATGTATGTGGAACATTATTATATGTATCTAATTGTATCTACACACATGTTCGAGAGTCTGAAGTTATATTTCTGTATCGTTAGTTAATTATGCAGTTTAGCAATGGCAGCGAGGTTATGTGTTTATACGAGCATCGTGTTGGTGTTGTCGGAATAATGAATCGGTAGTTAATTAATAGTGTATTTGCTTTCTTCGAGCATAGTTGATCGTAGTTTATTTTCTTGAGTGAAATGTGCAATAGTAATCGGCGCATGTATACCGCTTCGTAAAACTGCTAGTTATTTTTCTTAAACGCCGTCTGCAATGAATTGACGAATATAATTTACGTAGTTAAGTTTGTTAGTTTCAGGAAACGTGCACAGTGTTGATTTTACTAAATAATTCTGCAAATAATTTATTTAATGCTAAAGATAAACAAGCGTGATTTTAGTGAAGTACACATGCGAGGATTAACCCAGAAAAACACGTGTTCAAGAGGTTGCAGTGTTTACAAACAGTAAGTTTGTGTGTTTGGTAAATAATGTATTTGTAAAACATTACTATAATTATTGCAATGTACGTGGCCTGAAAAAGCCGCACTTTCCACACGTTTGTAGTGCATGAATAATATTTATTTGTCTATATCGTAAATGCAACGAGTGTAAGGTTAACTTTGGATAGTGTGCGTGTGTATACTGCTGCATCTTCTGTACGAATACAAACAGCGACATATGTATCGCGTTTTGTTTTTCATTAAAGTTACAGTAATGCAAATGTTATTTCCACACGAGCAAAATTTACCACTACTCCATCGAAACAATATTCGACTCAAAATGCCACACACTCGTAAGAGCATCAAAATAATGTCTCACGAAAGACGTTATAAACTAAAGCGCCTCCCCCCCCCCCAAGCTCATTCTACCTACGTGGCGTAATAAAACTAATTAAATGGGCAGCTTCTATAATTTTATTAATAACTATATAGGCTGCAGTCTTTGTGTACGAAGCACGTCACTTCACTAGCAATGGGAATTCCTGCATTCCTACAGTAAATCAATTACACACTGTATTATGTAAGATTTGTTGTTTAGGCATAACATAATTTTCTAAGTAAACTTTACAGTTGTATTTATTAAAATACCATTTTACGAATCGCTTTCTATTCATTTCGTTACGTAGATCGCAGTGAACGTTATTTAAAAGGACTGTTAGAGGGAAGAGGGAATACCATGTAACGATTTATCTCATCTGTTAACAGTCGTTTTTATACTTGAAACAGTATGTTCCTTTAAAATTAGTAATATTTTCAACAGCCAATTTGTGTGTATAACAAATAACCATTGACCGTGTCATCATTTTCCTTGTCAAGCGTCTACGATGAGATCGTAGCCATATCGGGAAATTTCACTCTAAATATACCGCGTCACGCTTTAATAAATGGAATAGTATTTGTTTTAAATAAGACAATGTATAAATAATATTGGTGCACTTTTATGCGTTAACTAAGCACTTAAAACGCACAGTTTATAAGAATAGCTTTACTTTAATCATACACACAGCGTGAGTTTGCATTCGTCACGTTGCCTGCCTGAACACCTGCAGGGAGGGGCAGCGAGTTGTGGTGGGGTAGTCGGTAAAACCCGAGGATTGCCGAAGTAGTGAGATCTCGAACCGATAGTGCGCTTAGAATAGCTATTTGGGCACATTTTGCTCCCGATCGTTTCAGACGGCTTGTCTCGATCGGCAGGAAGCTCACTGTCGAGATCGACATAGAGATCTGCCGATAGATTTCCCCACAAACTTAGAATAAACGCCCAGCAGACAGTTTTTCAGTTGCTTTCTCGCTCGATAAAACAACAGCGTACCATTATGGCCTAATTACAATATTTTACGAAGTTTTTTTAAACTGTAAAAATGAGATATGTTGCCATCGGGGCTACCTAAATATTTAAATATTTTAATAGACCCCTTTTAATTTACAAATAGTATACTAAAAAACTAGGTTAAAATAATATTTTAACTGTGAACTATTTCTTACCGGTCGTAGCCAACACGTCGTTGCTCTCGCTGTTGTTAATTCATATTTAAAAATAAATAAATATTACAAGTTATAGAAGATATTAAGGTAAAGTTTCATTGATTCAATAATACAGTACCACAGTGTTATGTATTTGTGGATTACAGGTTATTGAAAAAACAGGTCGACATGTTATGCCTAGAGTGTTTTTTCAAACGTTGATTTTCATTAGTCACTTCCATTCGGGAATGTACTATACGTGCATACTCCTCAAAGGGTTAACTCTCAAGCGTCTCAAATGTCTGTCAGTCAAACACGAACATTCATTGTCAGGGTTGTCTAATTGTAAGTGGCCCAGGCGCGAATACACGCATACATGCGGCCAATAGCGAAAGGAAATTAACAAGCATACATGTAACAAGTTTATTTTCAGCCTGTGCTTAAATCTTTCCTCGAAAAACAGACGGCCCTATAAGTAGAATGAGTATCTTCGTTCTGGCACATCGTGACCTGGGATAAAAGCTGGATACCACATCATACTCTGTCATTCCGGTCCCCCGGCGGCCATATTGTGCGCCATTTTAGATCCAGGCGACCTTGAAGTTTACCTTTGACCTTGAACTCGGAGACCTACGACCACGAAAACACAAAAATTTCCAAAAAATCCTCCTAAAATTTATAACATATTTATCTGAAAATTACTTAAAGCATTATTAAAATATTAAAAAATTTATATTTAGAATATTTGAGCGTAGAGGGGACTCACGAAAGGAGCCAGTAGACGGCCGGCCGCAATGTTGTGATGTCACACGACCGTCCTCGTGGATATCAATGACCTTGACCTTTCACCTTAAACTTGACCTCGTGCTCATGACCTTGGAGGGGCCACGGTGGCTGAGCAGTTAGCCTGCTCACCTCCCACCAAGGCGGTTCGGGTTCTATATTCGGCCGTGTCACTCCGGATTTCCGCATGTGGGAAGCGTGTCAGACGATGCCTTTGGTCAGCAGTTTTCTCGGGGATCTCCCGTTTCCCTCGCCCTTTCATTCCGATGCTGCTCCATACTCACCTCAATCTCCCTAATCGACTCTCAAGACCTAGATGTTAAGAGCCGTCCAAATCTCTTCACTCACTCATAATATTGGATGACCTTGAACCCAAAAAAATCGCAACATTCTCTTAATAATTCCCCAAAAAATTACAAATTTTAAAATATATTTTTTAAAAATATATATTTAAAAATCGTACGAAAATTTAGATTTCGAATGTTTTGGCTTAGAGAGGATGGGCGACTGGAGCCTATCAGCCACTATGAAATGACGTCACCCAACCACCATAATAAATCCAACTGACCTTAACCTTGAGGTCTGACATTGACTCTTATGTCCATAACCTTGTAGGACCTTAAACCCAAAAACAAAAAAAAATATTTAAAAGAATTTAAGGATTTTTTTAAGAAATTTATAAAAAAACTTATTTCCAGAGGTTCCCACAGCACCATGTCCAGCAGACGACTGACCCTTTCCACTGTTTATGATTGGTTGATTACTTGTGTTCGCTTCGCCACCCAACAGTGTTTTTATTGGTTGATTATTCATACTCGTTCGATTCTTCCCCAATGTTTCTCGTTTTATTAACATTCCCCTCCCCTGCCCTCTCGACCATGTTTATTCTGTAGAATACACTCCACCCACCATATTAATTTATTGTTTGTCATTTGTTTAGTTTTTCATCACTTAGGTGATGCTAGTGTATTATTTCTTTCTTTCTTACGTCAGCAGAGGAGCTGTCGATTTAGCCACCATGTTGGATGTTGCCGACCTTGAACCCAATTACATACGACTTGAAAAATCGATAAAAATCACAGTCCATTCAACTGACAATTACTAGTTAGTTACAACAAGGGTCCATACCGACTAACAATACTAGTCAACGACTGACTCAACCTCAAGACTAACTCCTCCCAAGACTGGTTCTTGGCGAGATTTACTGAGCACAAGACTAGCTCTTGACGAGACCAGTTCCTGCAAAACTGACTAGAACAAACGACAAGACCAACCTGCCATACAACCCACCTATACAAACGATGATGGTCAATCTCGAAAAAAAAGAAAAAAAACCTCTAATAAGAGTCTCGTAGCTAAAAATCTTAGCAATACATTTCTACCACAGCTGACCATACCAAAGAATCGTACTAACTCACGAAGCCACCTGACCAGGCCAACCAACTAGTTGCGAAACATTCCTCAAAAATATTCCCCTCATTTCATTCGGTCACCATATAGAACGACCAGAGTAAGACATAACTCTTGAGATCGAATCATAGCCCTCCTCCTGCACTCGCTCACATAAATGTCATATAAAACAGACTCTCGCAATATACTGTTTACACCACTGATATAATAAGCCTTTCAGAGAAGCAGAAGGGACTGTATAAGAAATTAAACTTACATTAATGCTTATATGTAAATTTAATTAATTTACTTATTTATATGCATTCTATAGTTATAATTATTTTGTACATTCGATCTTTTAGTTTCTCAGATGTTTGCAGATCATGGATAATAGCAAACGGTATCATCTAATGTAACGCCGATCCTTCAGTTCATAAATGATTGGAGATATCTCGACATTGCGTAAGTGATCCTCGCTTTTTTGCAGGCTAATCAGATATTTGTCTATCAACAAGTTCATTGCGCTCTTCAGGAAATATGTAACGAGAGTTCTTGACGCCTTTTACCTTCTTCGCGCCACTTGTCGAAGGAAACTCGTTGGTGAAATGTGTGCGGACGTTGAGAGAATCATCACCCTTCTCATCAGATACTTCATCAATACTGTCAACATAGTCACTAGCATCAGTGCTATCTTCATTATCGTTTTCATCACCTGTTTCATACTCAATATCAAGTTTACTTTCTTTGTAGGTGTCACATGGTCATCACCAGTATTCAGAGCTGACAACAGTTTATTTTGAAGTTCGTCGACTTGGGGTCAATAATCACGTTTCTTTACGTGCACAATTACGATTGATTCGACAAGCCCTATACAGGCTAGACGTGAGTCAACGGTATCCCCAACTGCCATGAAACAATGTTCTATTGGTCGCTATTCTCACTTACCGCCGTTCTACTGGTCAACAACGTTTCAGGCTTTCATGAATGACCAGCTAACAGCCAATGAAACGCCGATATAACCGTATTCCAATGAAATGTTCTTTCGAATATGCAGGATGCACAGTTCGTCGTGCTAATTTGCGTAGTTGCATTAAAATGTGTGCTATATTTGCGAAAATTGTCGTTTTTATTACAGATATTATTAACCTTCGTCTCAAAATTCTCGTTTCAGTGTGATTATTGAAAATTTCTTATTCTAGAAAATTTACAATCTACGACTTGTAGTAAAAATTAAAATCAAAAATATTAAACATGTTTTCTGGTAGTTGTGAAAAGGTAGGGACGTATTGATATGTTAGAGTTCATATCATGATATTTGTGACTCAATTTTACGCTGATTGGCTTTCGTGTATGTTATGCAGAGTATGGCAAATTGAAGTTTGTTATAGAAGTATTTTTTTAAATTTTTACTTACCCAAAACTTAAATCATCAGGAAATGTAAGAACCAGGCATAGTAGGTGATACCGGGACTTCACCCTTTCGTGCCCAGCGTAGCCAACTATTTACATGTTATTGTGAGAACAAAAGTAGTTCTATGTCACCTTTAGTACAGCATCCATCAAAAATGTTCATTATTTGCAACACATGAAGTCGTGAATTAACGTGGGAAAGAAAGGGTTAATGAAGTGAAGTAAAGAGATTTGGATGGCTCTTAACAGCGAGGTCTTGGGAGCCGATGAGGGTGATTGAGGTGAGTATGGAGCATCGTCAGAATGAAAGGGTGGAGGAAACGGGAGATACAAGTGAAAACCCGCCAATCAGCGATATCGTCTAGCACGATCCCCAAATGCGAAAATCCGGGAGTGAGCCGCCTTGGCGGGAGGCGAGCAGGCTAACCGCTCAACCCCCGCGGCCCCGAAAATGGATGAGATAATGTACGCGGGCAGAGGGTGAACCTGTCGCCGCCAGCGCTGCCTACATATCTGAGCGCAAATCACTGCCATGTCTGCCACAGATAAGTGGCAACGCGAATGAGCTGCGAACGGCGAGTAATCGATTCGGTCGACTAACTCGACTGTCGCGCCGGCGAGGTGGACTGACGGATGCGAGAGGAGCGGCCACAGAACACCTGGGAATACAGAGGAGAAACAAGCGCTCTACACCGCCATCACGCCAGCGAAGTGGCAACACTCGACAGCAATATGTCACACAGATGTTCGCCAATCAGCTCCTTTGAAGACTCGCTCGCCAGACGACGTCCCAGCTAATACAGAATACTACGCAGTCCGCGGTAGCCATTTCTCAGAGCTTTGCGCAGCCAATCAAAGAATTAGTACTTCCACATCTGTGGTTTAAGTTAGTTCAACCCTTCTTCACCCCATTTTTCCCCCTAAGTCAGACTTCCTGGATGTGGATTGTTAATAATATCAACAACAAATATACTCTATGATAAAGCGCGTTGACACTGCAAGTATTAAACGAGAGTGTAGGTCGGGATAATAGAACATAGCGAAAAAAATTTCATCCAAATTACATTCTAAATACTCTAACCAGTTTATTCTTTCATGATTGGATGAACAAGGTTTTTACTTGGCTAAGTTGTTTGCAAACAAATCACGAACGTTCTGCCTTATAGTATCAGAATCCTCACTGGCTCAGTGAACTGGAGTATTAGCTTCATAGATGCATGACAGCCAATAAGGAAAGTAAACTGTCGGACATGTGTACAGTACATTGAATCCTAGCAGGCAGCCAACTTTTCTTGCGATGAAACATCATCTCTAACCATTACTAAAAAAAAAAAGGTTTGTTGTAGGAGACAAAACATGCGCAGGTGAAGAATCTGAACGCCACAGTTTAGTGAGGGACCGACCGAGTGAAAAAGACACTGCTTTAGATGTGATACGCCTGTTCTCGGTCAAATCAACACTTTTGAAAGTCCTGCTTAAGATTTACTTGTATGCACGTTGTATAGTCTTCCGCCTTATGTAGAATTAATATTGTAATGTGCCTCATCACTTTATTCATGTGTCGATCAAGTAAAAATACTGAAATTATTACCGAAATAATCATTTTTTAAAACAAGGTTATTTTTACATTTCGAAGCAGTAAAAAAACAGAAAGGAAAATAAATAATTTAAATTATCGCAAATGGTTACCTATCTTTTTTTATTCTACGGTAAGATAAGGAACTACTTTCCATCCATCGTTACCAACTTTACTGGACGCATGTCGCTGAGTGCGCCCGTTAAAATATATGCAGGCATGGGGCAGTGGCTCTTTTCTCAGGTTGATTTCAGAAGTGCTCACTTTATCGTTAACAGCGATTAGATGATTTTAGGCATGTATAAGTGAAATGTTCTAAGTCCATGACCTTGAAACAAAAAACGAAAACCAGTGAACTGGTTTCGGTCAAACAAACGTTATTGCCAATTATAAATTATACACAGGCCCTACGCCACCAAGAATTTGCAATCTTATAGTTTTCCATAAAGCACTTTCAAGACAAAAAAGAAATTTTGCTCCTGCCTCTGCCACCTGCCACATTGCTACATAAAGTTTACTCGGAAAAAAATTAATACACTGCAAGTTTCGGGTAAATTAAGAATTGTAGACTGAAAAAATCAGACTCTTTTCAATAATTTGCTCCTACTTACTCTCTCGTAGCAAAGTTCTTCTCTTCAAAGGGTAGAAAGTGTTTTTTGTTTGAAAGCGATTTAGAGAAACGTAGCATGTAAAACTGTATATAATTTTGCTCAGCCAGCCCCGTACTAGGGAAGGACCTTAAATATAAACATAATAATTTTAACCCATTCAGACCCAGTGTACACATTTATGTACATTCCGAACGTGTAGATAATTTTTGATCTGATACTGAGCACTGCGAAGCTCAGTGACCAATGCTCTTACCTGTGGGTAAATGATTCGCAAACCGTCTTACTGGCCCAGATCATAATTCGCCTCTGTAGATGTAGCAGAACATATAGGCGACAGCTGATTGGCTGAGACTACGAAACAAGGGTTGTGTCTACTTAACCTTTTGAGGGCGGACGGCTGACACTACGGACAGGATAGAAGTGAGCTGTATATATTCTCCACTACAGCAATATCACTTATATTGGTCTCTGTATTTCCACTTATCTACATTCTATTGGTCCTGTCTACACCGGACAGCATACTCTACTTTGCAGCGCTTATAATTGGTTGGCCGTCGGCCAATGCAGTCGCGTGTTTACTGTATGCCAATTACCAAGTCGTGACAGAGCTAACAAGTTTCACGATCCATCGTGTGAATTTGAGAAATTACTAAAAATAAAAGTTTTAACCTTCCAAATAGCCATGTTTGCTAATTGTAATCTTTTACTTAGATTCCTATAAACTCCAGCGAAACAGTAAAACTATAAAAGTATGAGTTTTGTTTTGAAGAGCAAAGATATTTCAACATAAAAGTACCCCCGAATATATACGTGCATCCTCCTCAAAGGGTTAAGTACAGCACGCATCAAGTTTTTTGTCTGCAACACCTGAAACAATAAATTTTAATGAGTACGAAAAGGTTAAACTGGCTTAAATTAACGCGGTGAACTGTAAGTCCTGTTGCGTACTTTAGGCCACGATTATTGTGTCTCAGTCAACTCTGCACTCAACTAGTTAATGGTCAGCCAATAATGAAAGCGGCCGGGTACAGCAGATATCAATTTGTAAAGCCTGTTCACGATAATGCGAGCGCTTTTGAAATCAACCTTAGAAAAAGTCACTGGCCCTGCGTGCATATATTTTAACGGGCACACTGAGTTACATGCGCCCAGTAAAGTTGATAACGAAGGAATGGAAATAGTTCCTTACTTTAAAGTCGATTAGAAAGTGCTATGTAACCACTTGTGAAGACTGAAATTGTTTCTTTCCCTTTCTGCTATTTTAATGCATAGAAGTGTCAAAATGAGTACAGTTTTAAAATATTTACTTTCCTAATAATTTTAGAGTTTCAGTTGGCCGACGCATGAATACAGTGCTGAGACCCGTGGCATAATTAATTTCACATAGGTCGGAAGAATACACAACGTGCATACAAGTATATCTAAAGTAGGCCTTTGAAAAGTGCTCATTTGACCATGGACAGCCTATACATGTTCGTGTGCACGTGTAGCGAAACTATTCAGCGTACTGCCAAGAGTAAACATTTCTGATTTTACATTCTCGAGTGATTGAGTGTTGCTGAGCTGAGCTGAGACATTTGTGCGGCTCTTCACAACGAGGTCTTGAGAGCCGATGAGGGCGAAATGAGGTGACAATTGAGTGGCACCGGATTGCAAGGGCGGGATAAACGGGAGACCCACGAGAAAACCCGCCGATAAGTGGCATCGTCCGGGGGTGTAGTCCCAGCTGGGGATTGAACCCGGATCACCATTGTGGGAGGCGAGCAGTCTAACCGCTCAGCCACCGCAAGCTCTTGTTCCAATGGAGCGTTAAGACGTGTTTACCCGCACATCAGTTGTTTTATTTTCCCGAGATGTCAGTGTATCCGACAGTGTGTGATGTGAGTGACGAGTACGTGACTGCAGTTTGTTGCTGTTGTTCCAGATGTCATCTCGATCGTACGAGCAACAGTCCATCCCTTCCAGGCTGAGAACCGGCCTCAGAAGGTTCTCTTCCACACTCAGGGTAAGTTACCTTCTTATAAGCTGTTCACGGTAATGTGAGCACTTTTCAACCACTAATAAATATATCTTATTGCAGCCTCGGGCATTACATTTTGAGGGCGGTGAAACGTATACACTGTGTTTATTTCTCACTTTGCATTGTTTATATTAAAAAGCAGCAGGAAGATGGAAATTGGAAGAAAGGAAAAATTTAGGAGGGCCTTAAAAAGTACTCACTTTACGGTGAACAGCCTATATACATATTACGTAAACGGAAAAAAAAATATAGGCTTCTCACGGTAAAGTGAGTACATTAGAGATCCTAGTTACTTTCTTCTTTCAGTCATTTTTTATCCTTTAGCCACCTTTTTAAAATAAGTATTGCCAGGAAAGTAATAAAGACAGTGTATATATTCCACCGCACTCGAAAAATAATGCCTAAGGCTAAAATAAAATATATTTATTGACCATTATTCCCAGTGAGAGGGCTTTCAAAAGTGCTCACTTTACCGTGAACAGCCTGTATATATTTGTACCGCAGACTGTAAAACTTCTCATCATTATAGGGACACCCGAATTTCGCTAAAGGATTTCCGCGCACGTTAGATTTCAATAGCCTACTGTTATATCAGCAGATTTTTTTTTTTCTTTCCGCTTATTGATCGCGTGTCTTTGCGATAAAACATTTTCCTTCTTGCCTGGCCAATCAGAACTAGGTTACGCCAATGCTGTACGTCTGGCATTCGGCCAGAAGTCGCCCAAGACGTGTAACACGGGAACCATCCAATCATGAAAGAGGATCCGAGCTATAGTGTTATGAAAAACAACAGGTCGTAAAATATTTTCGCGAAAATCTGGTGTCCATAGTCATTACCAGTAGGAACTGAAAAATTTCGCTATATCATTTTAAGACAAGCTACACTTCAAAAACCAGTATATTTCTGTTATGTTTGTAATTGGATCACAGTTTATCAGACACGGCCATGCCGGTGAACTCTGAGCCAATAACAGATATGCACGGGAACAAGCGCCGAACCTCGTGTCACGTGGTCTGACAGAAAACTGCGACTGCACACTGGAGCGCTAGTAAATACGTAGGATCGCGGTGTCTAGCCTACATCCAGTTTAAAACGCTAAGTTTTTCTGTCCCTAATTATCAGTGATTACTCCTTCCTCGCAAAAAAAAAAAAGAGTGCATAAATACATGTCAAAAACCCTAATTGTAGTGTTTTAGAAATACGGAAATAATGAAAACTAACACATTTACAGAAAGGAGATAGTTCACACTGAAAGAAGATACCAATAACTACTTTAAGACTTCTATAAAATCGTACAAGGAAATTTTTTCACAATTTCAAAGCATTGTTGAATATAAGATAATTTATATTTTATATATTTTATTTGTTGTTGTCCCTCATTTTCTATAAAATAACTTTCGCTAAGTCCATCTTAAAATTAATTAAGACAAGAACTTTTGGTCGCCCCTGTTAAATTGTCTGCAACCTGGCTGGTTTATTTTAATAGCACATTGTAAAAAAGTAAAATTTTGACTTCGACATGTTATGTTGCAGAAACCACGGGATTAAAAAAATAATTAATCCAAGGAAAGGTAGTCAAAGGCAATATCTAAGAGCGGAATAGTACGCGGTGTAAACATAAAAATAATTAATTTCTTAATGACCAACTCCCCAACTTGCTGAACTTATAATGCAATTTTGCCTTGCATGTACGAGGGTAGTTCCGAGGGTAGAGTTGGCAACACTGAACCAATTCTATGGAAGCTATTGTCGTCCACAGTGAACTGTGAATTACGCAGCTGCATTTAATGTATGAAAACATTTTTAAAATGCACAGTTATGTGCATGATTTTTGCTCGATATAAAAGTTGAACTGCAGTATGTATTACAAGGGTGTATGAGAAAGAAATATTTTTAGTAACTAGACAAACGATCGTTACTGATTTGAAAGTTCATTTGAGGAGTGCAATTCGCTACACGTATCATTGTTTATTCTTTGGGATAACACTAGCTATCATGTGTCACAACAGGCTATGGAAGCCTTGCAGAAAACAATGGGGAGTCGCTAGGCAATACTCCATACACTACAGAACACACAGCCTGCGATTTCAAGTTTTTCCGACACCTAAGAAAGTGTCAAGATGAAGGAAGTTCAGCGTGGACCAGGATGTGTAAGCTGTCACACCCACGGTTTTGTACCCACTTTCATCAGAAAATGTTCTGCCACGTCTGTTTGAGAAACTAGTGCATCACTAGAAAAGTTTCACAGTGAGTCACAGTCACAGTCACAGAATCCTCCTACTCACTCGGAATCCGAAAAGTGATGTAAGTTCACGAAGTTTTGGGCCAGCTCATGTACTGAAGTTCCATACTTGACCACACGAGATTAAGTCTTTGTTCCATTGTTCTGGAACTAGTTTATTTGCTTATTCTAGCTACATCTAATTTTATGTACTGGCTATGTGCTCTCCACATCCATTTACTCCAGCTCGCATGGTTTGTGTTTATGGCTAAAAGGAATTTCATCAACGTTGAAACATACTATTAGTCGCTTTCCCTAACACACTTTACTTTCTATGCATTATCGACGATTTGAGTAATATTTCCCGAGAAGTTTATACCATTCAGATCCAGTTCACACAGTTGTGTACATTACTCGAGTGTAGGTAATTCTGGGTCTGTACTGCACACAGCGAAGCTCAATCATCAATGATCTTACCTGAAGGTGAATGATTTGTAAACCGTCTTACTGGTCAGCGGCATAATTGGTTCATATTACTGTACTCGAACTCAGCTTACATCTCGTTGGCTGCCAATGGAATAAGTGTTGTGTCGAATTAATTACAGCACACATCATAAAATGATTCGTCTGGAACACCTAAAACCGGAAATTAATGTGGTTAAAAAAATTGCTTTTTCACGTTTAATTTCTGCCTCATTTTAGAAAACTATATTGCAGACTCTAAGCCCGAATCAATTATATCAATCAGTGAAATAACATTCACTGAAAGTCAGTTGATAAGCTACTGCCAACTGGCGAATCAAGCTTATTAACTGGAAACAAGTGACTTACAGCGATGGAATTCTTGACACAAATAAATAAGTGAAATTCAGCCACACTATCAATTAGTTATCAGACACTAATTATCAGTCGCTCGATTTTCACGATTTTCACTGATTTGGCTAAATTCTCACTGATTCAAGTTTATAGAGTGTACACGTATTTCAATCAAATGTTTTTCTTAGGAAAAATTGTATCAACACTACACTGTAAAACAATTTATATCAAAATTCCTGAACTGTAATGGAAAGTTTTAACCTATAAGCTGTATGCAAACATTGCCATATATCAGGCGGCAAATGCAGGAATGTTTAGCACCGCTACAATACACAATTGATTTCCCTATGCATTCGGCTGTTTCCTGGGTAAACGTAGGCACGCTAACATAAATCCGCTCTTTCTCACTATACTTATACACCGGTGTAGTATATTTGCGAACGATTTCTTAGAGTGTATTTACGTATTCCGCATATGAAGGTAAACCTTCATGTTCATAAAGAACCTGTTGCCCTAATTCCTTTCTAACAATTAGAGCACTATGCATGGGCAGAGACCTACAAAATTCGCGCCATCTTTCCGTGACAGGATAGACTCCACTGGCTTATAAATAAGTGAGCTGATTTTGTGGTTTCATTGGCCGCTGAACTTTAATGAGTCAACTGTTTGCTTGATCTCCTTAAAATAGACCGGCAACTCCACCGCTAAACTTATATAATTGGTTCAAGGCGTGCCAGGCAGTCGAACGCACAGTATCTTGCAATTCACTTCGTCCTAAAACCATACAGCTAATTTTGCACGTCTCTTTGCATGGGTATAACCTAGGACCACTATAAAAATGAATATTCCTCTGTCAATGAAAACAGAATTCGCACGGATGTAGTTTCATTGTTTAGTTTATGATTGTCGAAAACTTGACAGAACTTTACAGCACATGAAAAAGAAATCGTTTTATTGCTATAGCAACTGAAATGAGTATCATGGACTGTAGTCGCAGTTATAAATGTAAGGATATTTGATTGGGAGACTGTAAACTCGACAGTATATTGGCTGACAGCCAGCCAGTAATAGGCGTGTTAAATGTGGTGCGAACCAATAGTAGAGTGGTAAGTGGGAAAACAAATTCCAACATAAATGTCTTTCCTCTAATGAGGGGCATAACAGACACAATCATAGCTTTACTTGACTGTCAGTAAGATATGCTTTGCGGTCGGTGAGTCCTTTTGTGAATACTGCTTCATTTATATAAGTACGTTTACGTTATTGGTGACTGAATACGTCAGAAACCATGTAAACATATTTTTTTTGAAAACTTAATAAGTTGTATTGGATGTTTCTAACCCATTCATAGTATGCACAATACATTTGATAGGTGTTTGGTTGTAAGGAAACTTTTGTTTGTCCAACTAAATGGTTTGGTCAGTTCAAGTATACATTTGTTTTGTTGCATTTCAGATATTCTTTAGTCAACAAAATATTTTGTTAAAGAAACTACTTCTTTGTCTGGCCATGTAATAAATAATACTTTATTGGTTCAAACAAACCATTCTTTCAGTGTGGAAAACTTACCACACAACAGGCGACAAATATAGAGCTGCTAGTATAAAAAGTTGGAAACATCGCTATGCATTTGGTGCCGCGGTGGTGTAGTGGTTAGACTACTCGCCTCCCACCCAGGCAAACCCGGTGGGGTCGCCCCTGGGTATTAGCATGTGGAAATCGTGCCACGCGATGCCGCTGGTTGGCGGATTTTCTTGGGGATCTCCCGTTCTTTGCCTTTGAATTCCGGCACTGCTCCATACTCACCTGAATTCACCCTCATCGGCTCACGAGACCTCGATGTTTAAGAGCTGCCTAAATCTCTTCACTCACTCACAGCGCATTTAACTCCTGAGCAACAGTAGGAAAGCTGCCATGTGTGTATGGAAACGAACTACCATTGGTGCGTTCTTAGAACGCATGTACCATAACGCGGTATATTTCCGAACGTTGCCTTTGAGTGAGCAACAACGAAGTGTACATCAGAGTCTATATCTAACATTTGTTTTTTCCCGACGAATCTACATACTTGCGAGTGTATGCGAAATATTCCACTTCTGTGAATTTTGTCAATTTTGTGGAAATACAGCACTATCGAGCAT
Source organism: Dryococelus australis (assembly GCA_029891345.1). Taxonomy (NCBI): domain Eukaryota; kingdom Metazoa; phylum Arthropoda; class Insecta; order Phasmatodea; family Phasmatidae; genus Dryococelus; species Dryococelus australis. The sequence goes on from CM057008.1 coordinate 60,559,652, forward strand.
GCAAATTACGTTTAAACATGTGGTGAGCAGAAACTAAGAATTTCAAAATTCACAAAGTCTCTTTCATTTGTGATGTAATCAACATGTAAATGAGAAACTGTTAAGTACTACAATCTGTAATACTGTGTGACTAGTTTTTCTCGTAGAGTATTCGAAAAAAAAAATTATTTTAGTTTAGATATACATTTGAAAGGCTTGGTATATAAATATGTGTGTGTATATATATTTTTTTTTCCCAATGACTAACTAAAATTAATGGCAATATAGTCATATTCCATATATTAGCACTGTTGAGATAAATGTGTCGGTTCCAAAAGTATTAAGTAGAAGGTTCCAATGTAATTTCATAAAGGACTTCTACTAACTTGCGTGACAAATAAATGCTGTAAGTCACACAGCAGTTTTAATTAAACAGAGTACTGTTACTTCACTAACGCGTTGCAAGACAGAGGTGATAAATTTTGAAGCTACCACAGAACTGGTTATGTTTCTCTCATTCCTAACGTTTTCAATTCTGCTGTACCAGCCATCATTCTCTGGATTAAACTCGGGTCTTAAAGTAGAACTGGTATTTTGATTTAGTTGTATGATGTTGTGAGATTCACTTTATTGGCATCAAAATTTAGGTTCGAGGACAGAAATTAAGTCATAAGTCACATAATGAATGAAGTTGAGCATTACATATTTCATGAATTCATTTTGAAAGACACGCCGTGTTTACCAATTCAATATGCAATATTTAAAACGACTTCATATAAAACAACCAAAGGCACAAAACAGTTTCTTTGGTATTGAAGTAACAGATTTTGAAACTTTATATGTAACATAAATGGAGTACAAAACACCTGAGAAGACTTAAACTTTAGTAAAATAACTATTAAATTTGAAAATTACAATAAAGTCTGCAAACGTTGGCGAACAAGCGCGCACAGTAAAAAAATTCTGTACTAGTTACAAACAATTCTTTGTAAACCAGTTACCAAATATTTTCTTGTAACTCTGCATATATAATATTGTATATTTACAATATATTATTTTGTAAAACATATAGGATTAATACTGTTTATGTAGCTCAATATTTATAATAAACTCGAAGTCTACATAACTTGCTAGTTAGAACTCAATATCAGTTTCACACGTTCCCAGCTAAGATTTTGAGAAATTTAGTCTACACTATTTGTAGTGTTAGAAAAATATATTTAGCGACCATTTGACAGAGAATTCCTTGTGCGAATACGACGAGCGATGTGACATTTTCATAAGAACTCGAGAACTCGTGGACAAGGAATGAAGTATGGGTGCTGTTGAGTCACTCAGCCAGATCACTCGGATAAACGTGCTGGAAAACTTTGGCCACCATTCGAGATATATCGAGAACTCGTAGCAATCGAATTATTTGACATTTTCAGCTCCAATACTGCCATCACTCCCAACTGGACTCGCCAACTTGACCTTCACTCCCCGAACTGATGTCCTGAACCAACATGCCAGCTCACACCGCACAGCTCGTCTCGTCCATTACCATACAGATTGAATTCACTGACACGGAACTTCTCACTAGGCGCTATGTGTATGGCCAAACATCCTTCTCTCTGCACACCCAATCACAGCGACGTTAACACGCAGCTCGTCGCATCATCACTTTCTAAATGCTGGTGACCCAATCGGTATTACATCACCTGGATTTTATATAGTTGTATGGTTTGTCGTAACGAGACAATATCTGCAGTCATTGATGGCAAGACCGAAGAAACATTACTTCGCAAGTAGTTTTCATAAGGTTCTCCGCAGACTGATGTTACGCTGGAAACACCCAAAGTCTAAATAACTCAGATTAACAGGATGGACTGTACATTATTCTAGGTAGGAAATAACATTCGATTGTGCCACTTTATACTCGGCAGTATATCGTCAGAGAGCATTCCAGTAATGAACGTTCTAGTGTCTGGTGATGTGTGGAGCAATGGGACCAGGGGGTTGACTGTAGATAGAGCTTACAATCGCGTTATTTAAAGTAAGTGCCTGTGGAAACACCAGCATAGACATTTTACCACTAGAATTAATGATTTTATGGGACAGATAGGTTTTGAGTCAAAACTATGAGTGTTTTGCATCTCAAACATAGTAACTTAACCTACGTTTATTTCAGGCGCTGATTTAATTACTTACTAAAACGATTACAAATATTAAAACCGTTTTTTGTACTACTTGTGCAAGATTTATTCTATTCTGTTGGTCACATTTGGAGGTAACGTAAATATTTAAAAGACAGAGCTAACACAAACAGCACAGATATATATTTAATTATTGCCGAAAACAGCATTCGGCAACTAAATGGTGTTAGTCGGTTCTACGTAAGCAATTTTAAAACTTCGTTCTAGGGGAAAAAAAGTATTTTTTGTAAATAAGCTATTTTACTAAACATTGAACACAATGTGGTTATTAACTACTCCAATGAAGCTTTTTTTTCACAAAATAATAGACTAGGTGATTATTTTTCGTAACGCTCGTTTGCTGTTAGTATTTATCCAGGAATCTACCACCCACCCCCACCCGTGAAAAAGACTTTAAAATAAGAAGATCGTTACAACATGAAGTGTCCGCTCCTGTCTCCTTACTTGCTCTGTAGATAGGACAACTGACTGTCATGTTGTGAATACAAACACCTCACTCATAGATAGAGCTACCTGTTTTCTCGTGAAGGCTATACTTCAACAACCTATGTTTATACTTAGGGTCTTCATTTGACTATTGGCCGCTTGTATTTATATGAAGACAGTCTGTTACATGAATGAGGCAATCGAAAAGTTTCTCCGATACCGATATTCCGGTATTAGTTGGCAGACAGATTCAGGGAAGTGGTTCTGAACTAAAGTACTTTGGAACGCAACTTGTCCTGAAGTCTTTTGCACAATACTAGGGATTGGAAAAAATTTCCCGAATTCATTTCAGGACGAGCTAGACGTCAAACAAATGCGCATTTCCGTTATATTTGCAATCGGCTCTCAGTTAATTAGACAGGCCCAAATTAACTCTGAGCCAGTAACACACGTGCAAGGAAACACGAACCGAATCCCGTGTCGCGTGGTCTGAGGTACAACTGAGATACACACACTGAGTCCTGTGTCACCTGGTCTGAGGTACAACTGCGGCTAGACACACTGAGTCCTGTGTCACCTGGTCTGAGGTACAACTGCGGCTACACACACTGAGTCCTGTGTCACCTGGTCTGAGGTACAACTGCGGCTACACACACTGAGTCCTGTGTCACCTGGTCTGAGGTACAACTGCGGCTACACACACTGAGTCCTGTGTCACCTGGTCTGAGGTACAACTGCGGCTACACACACTGAGTCCTGTGTCACCTGGTCTGAGGTACAACTGCGGCTACACACACTGAGTCCTGTGTCACCTGGTCTGAGGTACAACTGCGGCTACACACACTGAGTCCTGTGTCACCTGGTCTGAGGTACAACTGCGGCTACACACACTGAGTCCTGTGTCACCTGGTCTGTGGTACAACTGCGGCTACACACACTGAGTCCTGTGTCACCTGGTCTGAGGTACAACTGCGGCTACACACACTGAGTCCTGTGTCACCTGGTCTGAGGTACAACTGCGGCTACACACGCTGAGTCCTGTGACACCTGGTCTGCGGTACAACTGCGGCTACACACGCTAGCGCTGTAGCAACAATGAACTACAGTACAGCTTGTGTTAGCCAATATGTTACACAGTAAATTTTTGTAATTTTAGTACACCTTGTTAGTATTCAAAGTGCACATTCACATGATACTATGCGCATCAAAGTTAGTTATGATCACTGTATGGAGTGAAATATGCCCTAATGTGTGCTGCAAACTTTCACTGCAAATTTACAAGTGTAATTACAATGCCCGTGCTTAAGTATCATCATTTTCAAATCTAAAATAAAATTTTTCCAGCAATCACAAATACAAAATTTTGATTAACTTAATTTTGTTTAACTTAAAATAAGTACAAAGGAAATTTTTAACATCTAAAAATGCAGTTTCAGATACACTACCGGATTACAGCCTTATTTTGAACCGCATTATTTTCATGTTCTGAGGCTGCAAATGGGTTCTAAAACCAACACATTACTTCTTTGCAAAGATATGTCATGTAAAGATATTACCTACAGCAAAAAAATTGGAATAGATCAAGCAAATAAATATTATTCTTATTGTGTCTCCTATAAGTTTGCTGGGAATCATATTTGCAGGTTAAGTCTCCAACCGTAAGTGCCAAAGTAAGCCTAACATACAAAACCTTCATAAATATAGAAGCACTTAGGATTGTTTGCGATCGTTTCTTTTTCAAAATACTTCGCACACAATAATATCCAATAATGCACACACTTAAAGAAGTTTTGGGAAACAAGAGTGAAATGCTTAGTACCAGTATAGCCTAAAAATATATCAACTCTCGAGAAGATTTCAATTGGCTTAATTATCACACAGACTTTGTTAAACTACAGATTTCAAACATACCTGCAGTGAACATCAATTTGTGCCAAACACGTGCATCAGCGAGTAAACTTCAATAACACGCGTGGTGGATGGACACGAAGCAAGAGTAGTTTTGTCTAAACATTACATTGATTATTCATGTTGGTAAAGCACTGTTGGGTGAATTGAAGTAACAAAACCTTTGGCACTACCTATTGGTCCATTTTTGCCAAGACTGGTTCACCTTTTGCCAAGGTTACGTTTTTAGAATAATGTAATTTACATCATGAAATATAAGTTATTTCACACATGGCTTACTGTTGCAGAATAACTTGATTCAATATTTAATTGTGTAATGTTAAAAATAAAAATTATATGCTGTTTTAAATTAATGCATTATTTTGTTGCAATGGTGTTCTTGTTAATCTACTTTTTCGCATGTACATTTCTTCCGTCTTCAAATTGTTAAAATTGATATTCACTGCAGGTATGTTTGAAATCTGTAGTTGAACAAAGTCTGTGTGATAGTCTCGCCAATTGAAATCTTCTCAAGAGTTGATATATTTTAAGGCTAAGCATTTCACTCTTGTTTCCCAAAACTTCTTTAAGTGCGTGCATTATTGGATATTATTGTATGTGCAGTATTTTGAAAAAGAGACGATTTCAAACAATCCTAAGTGCTTCTATTTGTATTAAGGTTTTGTATGTTTGGCTTACTTTGGCACTTACGGCTGTATACAACTACTTTGTTAGGGCTTTATGTATAAACCCGTTTAATATTTGTCTGTTTAAAAGCATTTACAGCGCCTGAGATTATGGTTTTAGGCTAGTACTGCACCTTTTAAAGTAGCCATTCGTTCAGGCGTGAACGCGCCTTAGCACTTTCCTCGATGTTGTGGTCAAATATAAATATAGGTTTACTTACTTTAGGCATAGTTTTGGGTGCTATTGAATTGTAATATAGACAAGGATTACCTGCTCCGCGTGGTAAAAAATTAATTGTAATTTTAATTGATTCGTAGGGTGAGAATCAATCCTTTTTGTACCTGAAGTATTTGAAGAGCACCCGTCGTAATTTTTTACATGTTCATTTTGGAGAACAGATATTATTAATGGCTGTGCTGTGTTTTTTTCAAGCAATTATTGTCAGTATTACGATTTTAAGAATATTTTATAAAATAAAATGTGTTTCACTGAAATTTTGTGTGCACTGTTTTTTAATTGCTAGCTTTGAGTTCCTGCCAATATTGTTTACTATAGCGTGTGTTTGCTCATTGCACCTGATTTGGTGCAGGGCAGCGGCCATATGCATAAAACTGAGGTTGGAAAATGCATAGAACCATGGAGTTAGGCTACACGTCATTTAAGACGCGGAATTTTAATTTCCCTACGTATTATCAAATTTTAACTTGGATTTAACAGTAACGTTAGAAGAGGGATTTTAACTAGTGGCTTTCGCAATTTCCATGCCATGTTAAACTTATGCAAACTTGGCTTTTATTAAATATTTCTCTAATATGGAAAACAATTCCTACATGTTTCTTGGCATTTGATATACGTACCAGCCAGCATACGAATTCCTTTTAATTTTCACTTTCAGGCTTAAGATTATTCACACTAAGATTTAATATGGTACGACGAACACAAAAAATGGTCGAGTCGAATTACGAAGACTTCTTGCTTTTGTCATCACGCACCCTTTTAATTATTTGTTTTCGACAGAACGTTCGAAATTCCCTCGGTAAACGTAAAATCTCGTAGGCATCTTCTGCCAGTCAGTGCTACCACCTTTAAATTTCATTAAGCTTCGTGGTCGGTGGCTGGGAGCAAGAAGGGCTTACTCGTTGCCTGCTAACACTTTGCATCACAATCTCCTGCGTGCAGAAGCACAGCTCTCACACGAGCATTACATAAAGTTATGCCTCATTACGTACAGCGGATATTAGGGACCTAATATACTCCGCTATGACCCCTAATTTTTTTTCAATAATTACCGGATATTTAAATGTTTTAATGAGCATAATATCCAGTAAACCATAATAATATACATTTTTTGGTATATTATTACGCAATATTTTGGTTACAGTGTAAGGGTACAGATTTTAAAGTTTGTTTATGTTAATAATTTTTCGTTTGGTTTCTTTATTAATTTATGGCAAAGGAAATCTGTTATATATGTTTTTTTATTTTCCTATTTTCACTAGCTCTAGCTCCGGGGGCAGCTGGCGATGTAAATTATATAATATCACCCACATATTTATTCATGTATTTTCTGGTTGTGTTTCAGTTGAGTAGATTTATCAGTTTTTTCTTATACGTGAAATGGAACTGAGCTCAGGTATTTCAATAAATATAATTTGAGTGGAAACCCCGTGTTCTCTATGCATTTGTACCTGGATACGTGGATAAGCTTTGGTCACGGAGGATTTTTATAATTTTACCATTGCATTTGTGACGTCAGATAAATTATATCTAGTTAATTTCCGGATTGTGTAGGCGTGGAAATGTGAACCCAGGTCAGATAGGACTCTCGTTCGAGCCACGAAGATGACCGGACCAACCTAACTTAAGGTCCAACTTTTGTTTGACAGCAGTTCGCCAGCCTTAATGGATAGGTTAATCAGTGTAAGAGAGGCGCCTCAGTGTGTAGGAATACACAAGCCACTTTAAGAAGAGGCCTTACCGAAATTTACTAGATTTTTAGTGCCACCTGAAGAAGCTGCTGTCTCCACCTGGATCTTCAATGTCAAACGATATCTTAAGGGTTGGAACGCTTTCGCAAACTTCATTTAGAAGAATCAGAGAGCCATGTTTTCGGATAAATTAGTTTCCATGAAAAATTTGGCTATAAACTTTTTGTTAGTTGCAGGGGCTTTCGGAATTTCAAGATTAAGTATGGATTTTAGAAATGCAGTATTTGAGGGCGTATTAAGGACAGTACCAGAAGCCTGTAAATAGGAAGTTTCGTGTGCTTTAAAGGCCTGAGCTATGCTGGGGAGTATAAGGCACTTGTGTTAATTGTGAAGATTTTGGCGAGCCAGTTACTAAATATCCAACGTAATTACCCTTTTGCTGATAGTATTCAGAGAGCTGAGTTTAGGCCCAACATGCATAATAAGAAGTCATAATTCCTTTTACAATTATTTTCCAAGGATTAGCGTTTTGGTTAAACGCAATTTTCAGTTCAGAACATTTGGTATCACGCTGTTTTTACGCGCCACTTCGGAGTTAAAATAACATTAATTTTTGTGCTCATCTATGTTACTGTTTTACTGTAGTTTGGCAGTAAATGTATTTCATTTTTGATTGGTATTTTCTGGTCGATTTTGCCTGATTTTTCATACATACGATATGAGATTTTGTCCTTGCTGTGATGTTATATTTTCAGTGAGAATAACTGGTTACCAGTTTTCTACATAAGGTAAAGTGAAGCTGTGTTAAGTTAGATTTAATCTGCAGGATAATCATTCAGCTCAGAATATTTAAAATCATAAATTGATGGCTCATTTGTGCATTGGCACGCACGTCATTTCTACACAATTCACACAACATTAGTCGTAAGAGAATACCGACTCTCCTTTCTGACCACACTGGCCTTCTCACCTAGGCGTCACACGTCCCTCAAAGTGCTCTATACATGATGCTATGGTCCCATATGGGGGCCATACTATTTCAAGGGGGAGGCGTTCTTAGCCCTTTGAGGAGTTGAACGTATATACTCGGGGCTAAGTTTATATGGAAATTTATTTACTCTTGAAGACAAAGCTAACATTCTTATAGTTTTACTATTTCGCTAGACTTTATCGGAATCCAAGTAGAAAATGACAGCTAGTCAACATTTCAGTTTGTAAGAATAAAACTGTTCTTTTTAATAAAAAATTTTCAAAGGAACACGATGGATTGTAAGTCATGTTACTTCTATAGCGATACATTAATTGGTACACAGCCAATAATAGATGCAGCAGAGTACAGTAGGCGTGTCCGATGTAGCCAAAACCAATAGGACAATGGTAAGTGGAAATACAGAGACCAACCAGAATGATATTGATGTAGTGTAGAATATAGGCAGCTTACTTCAAACTTGCCCTCAGTGATAGTAAATTGGTGCCGTCCTCAAAGGGTTATGACAACACGTAATAGTCTACTCTACTTGTAAGGGCTGATCAAGTAAGCAAAATATTGAATGAACTTAGCACTTATCGAACAGCAACTAACACCCCGATGGTCTCAAACTTTCCAGTGATATATTTGTGCACGTCAGGAGGTCTAGTGGTCAGATCGCTAGTAGACCCTCGCAAGACGCTGACAGCAGCGGAGGCCCATCGGACACTGACTACAACGGCACTGCAGGCCGCGGTGACGTAGAAGACGTCCGCCCCACTCTCGTCCAAGCCTTATACAGGATGATTCTCAATTAGACCGACAAACTTCGGGAGGTGATTCTTCATGAAAAAGTAAAATTAAAACATATGTGACACTGTAGACCTAAAACGAATATTAAAGGAGGCATGAGCCCTTTAAAAAAACGAGGTTTTAAACCGTATTTGTGCAAAATATCGGTAACGAAGTAAAATACAATGACAACTCTCGGAAAATTATTGTATGTTATCGGACCTTCAACGTAAGAGCCGATATTTTGCACACATACGGCTTAAAATCTCGTTTTTTTTAAGGGCTCATACCTCCTTTAATATTCGGTTTAGGTATAAAGTGTCACATATGTTTTCCTTTTACTTTTTCATGAAGAATCACCTCCCTAAGTTTGTCGGTCTAATTGTGAATCATCCTGTATATGAAGCGCTGTACTCTATTCCCGGTGGGGCAGCTCTGTTTATCCACGTCTCTCAAAACACACCACTGGGCCTCTCTTTGGCGAGCTCCAATCGTTCGCAACAATACGAATAAAGATTTGAGGTAGGTATCATCACACGTTATAATCATATCTACAGAATTTCTGGCTTGCTCAACTGCGTGGCCATATAAATGGCAATTTTGTATCCGTTATATGTAGCATTAAATTGAAAATGTTCCAAACTTTAAATACCTCGGCATTAAATTTTCCAGATATGAGCAATAAGATTAAAACAGCTGCAAATTTCTATAGTAATGTTTCGCATTATAGGACAGATGTATTCGTCAGGCAGAAAAAGTATTATTATTAAAGATAATGGAAAATCGTGCAAATTTTTTGAGCCAACATATATTCTATAATACTCTGACTAGTTTATTTTTCCATGAGTGGAAGAACAAGGGTTTGACTCGGCCAAGTTGATTGCAGACCAATCACGAACGTTGTGCCTTATAGTATCGGAATCCTCATTGGCCCAGTGAACTGAGGTAATAGCTTCATACATGCATGACAGCCAATAAGGAAAGAAAACTGTCGAGCCTGTATACAGTACTTTGAATCCTAGCAAACCGTCAACTTTCCCCGCGATAAACCATCATCTCTAATTATTATATAAAACAGATCTGCCCGCCATCTTAACCTACAGAATGAAATTTCTCAGGCCAAGTATCCAGAAGACCAGAACAGATAAAATCAGAAATTAATCAGTCCGAATTCAACTAGGACTACAAAAAAAAAAAACATTCTTGACATCTTAGAATAATCAAGGCTGAAATGAGATGATGAGAATGCCACCGCGTAGACTACCTAAGGCATATTTTGAAAAAGTAAAAACCAAAAGGAAGACGACGAGATAGTTGGATGAAGCAAGTACAAAAAGATCTGATCGGTCGCAGTGTAAAGTGGGAGAAGATACTGGAATACGAGCGATGGCAAGACAGAACATTATGGAAAGGACTAGTCCATTACCACACCCGGTCCACTGGAGTGGAGAATCGATGATGATGATGATGATGATGATGTATGTCGCAGCCATATAATACCTCAACACATCTTACGCACCTCAACAGTTTACAATAGGAACCTTTTCAGTGTCGGCATACCGTAACATTGTACTCGAGACTTGTCATTATTGTTCCAAGACTTCTTCTCTTAAACGTTAAGGTTAGCACACTGCATCATATACATATTTACTGCCATTTAAGACAAGCTAGGAATGTGTCTCCTATATCGTAAATTATAGCAACGACATTTATGTTGGTTTCTGCTTTCCCACATATCGCCATTTATTGGTTCACGCCATGTTTAACACGCCCATTGCAATTCAGTTAATACTGGCTATGTGTCAGCCAATAGACTGCCGAGTTGATAGTCTCCCAATCAAATATCCTTTCATACGTTACGTACAAGGTAATACAATCTACACTGTTCACTTCAGTAGTTTCAATAATATTAATATTTTAATTTTTCAATGTAGCCTTACTTAACAACTGGCCATAGTTTCTAAGCGTTAAAATAAATACATTATTACTTATTTCGAAAAGATAAATGACAATGTTTGACTTCAATATCCTACATGTTCACACACCTGGAGCATTCCTTTAGTTGTTTGTTACTTGTATTTTGCGAGAATATATATATATATATATATATATATATATATATATATATATATAATTCTGAAAATGAACGCGATTGTTTCGTGAGAAGACTGTTAGCGGGTGTAACAATTTAAATAATAAAATCACGAGGATGGATCTGACCTAAGTCAGTATGCTCTAGATAATGTGCAGACAAACGAGAATTAATTGAGCACTATCCAAAACTCTATAAACTCGGACCCCAACTGTGTTAATATTGGATGCTGCTACGGGGCAAGGCTTTTTATACTCAACTTGATTGCACGGGATAGTGTCACGTCATTAACTCGTGTTTATTACTCGATACATGGATGTCGAAAGGCGTGTCAAACTCGCTGCGGTCCAATCACAGAAGGTGTACTATACGAGCTAATGACTAGCCTGCTACGGGAAAAACTTGCTCATGTCACGCTGCTATAGTTATGTCGAGCAACGTAAAACTACAAGGTATACACTGTTCACAGTAAAATGAGCACTTTTGAAAGCCCTGCTTAAGATCTACTTGTATGCATGCTGTTTATTCTTCCGCCTTATGGAAAATTAACAATGACATGGGCCTCATCACTTTATTTATGTGTCGGTCAAGTGATACTGTAAAATTATTAGGAGGGTAAATATTTCTAATATCTGCTAATTTTCACACGTCTACGCATTAAAAAAGGCAGCAAGGTAATGAAATAATTTAAGTTCTTACAAATGGTTACCTAACACCTTTTATTCCACGTTAAGATATGTAACTACTATCCCTCCGTTGTTACCAACTTTACTGTGCGAATGTCACTCAGTGTGCCCGTTAAAATATATGCATGTAGGAGCAGTGACATTTTTCTAAGGTTAGTTTCAAAAGTGCTCACTTTATCCTGAACAGCCTTTACAGAGGTGAAATGTTGTGGCGTGTATTGCGAACTCCATCCACACACGCTAGCAATATGGCGGGACACCGTTCACCAATCACCTCATGGAGACTAACTTGCCGTACGGCAGGCCAACCAATAGGGGGTATTCCATAACGTGCAACAACCAACCAGCGATAAGGTCCGTTTTCACAGCTCCGCGTGGTCAATCAGCAACTGAGTTAGTTTTAATCGAAGTAACCGTCACGCTATTGCGTTTCCGTATATTCACCTGTTCTGTGCTAACTCGCGACTTTCATTTTTCGCAGAAGCTGTTGCTCGACTAGAACGAAACAAAACTCTTGCTTGATTGCGGGGAGAGATCTGGGCGACTCTTTACGCTCCTATGTACTGAAACGTTTTCTGTGCAATCGTTGTTTGCGCGCAAACGCGTATCTCGGTAGATAAATGTTCTGGAAATACGAAGTTTTGCCAGAAAGGATAAAAAAAATTATTATCTATTTCATGTCGCTATCTTTTTACTTTTATCATATTAATTGTATTAATGGAGAAGAAATCGTGAATGTGGTCAAATATCGCATTTTTAATGCTCGCCTATGAAGTTTCTTCAAGCTGTAAGATAAAAGTACGATTATACGCAGGTAGTTTAATCTGTGTACTTTCATCGCGTGTAATAAAACCCTCAGTTACAGATCTAGTTTACACAGTAAAGCGTTAGGACGGAAACACTGCACGCCTTGCGCGTAGGAGCGATGAGGCGCTAGGCGTGCGTGTTAGTGTCGCCCGTATCGCTCCCTCGCTTCTTGACCTTGGCAACTACATAGTCCTCTTAACATCGAGGTCTTGAGAGTCAAAAGTATCGTGCGGCAGGAGTCCCACATGCGAGAGTCCGGTACTCGAACCCGGTTCACCTAGTTGGTAGGCGAGTAATCTAACCACTCAGCCACCGCGGCCCCGTGTAGTAAATAGTGTTAATTGAAGTATTAAATATTATCAAAATATAGGAAAATAGTGTTGACGGTAGAACACCTTTGACGGGACAGACGACGCACTGGCCAGAAAGGTGACGGCTCTTAACAGCGTATGTACGACGGCACGTCTGATTGGTCGCCTAGACAGGTAGGCAGGCAGGCAGGCACTCGGCACGCGGGAGAGATCCTGTGAGATGAAGAGGCCAAGGGAATTTCAAGGGCGCCGCAAATGGAAACATCCGAAATCAATACACGAGAGCGAAGCGCGGCGCAAACGCTCCTGCCACCACGAGGATTCCACCTGCAGTGCACTTGTGGGCACGTCTCGTCTCCACTATACACAAGTAGGTACACACAGGCAAGATATCTTCGCGCGCTCTCATTCTCTGATTAGCTGCGCCAGCCTCTGGGAACGGGCCTTGTGTTTCATTGGCTACTGCATGCTGAGAATGTTTCGCTTTTGCCTGGACTACCCGCTAACAAGTTAGTTCTTCGGCGTTGATTGGCGAACGTCGCTCCGACATATCAGTGGCCGCGGTGGCTGTGCGGTTAGACTGCTGACCTCTCACCAAGGCTAGGCGAACCGTGTTCAATCACCGGCCGAGTCACTCCGGGTTTTCGCAAGTGGGAATCATGCCGGACGAAGCCACTGGTCGGCGGGTTTTCTCGGGGATCTCCCGTTTTCGCCACCCCTGCATTCCTCTCTTCACTCTCTCACTCTCAAGTATTCTTGGGTTACGACTGGGATGTGTTTTGTTGGGTGTTTTTATTTGCCTCTAAATAACGTGTCAAAAAAATCGTGGGTCAGTTGGAAAAGTGTTTACATTTTAACTTGTCTTCAGATGGAACTGCTAATTTTTTTAGGTCTCTGCTTATGACGTTTCACAAATAAATCGCATTTATTCACTTACCGTGCTCATCACATCTTTAAGTGTCCATTAGGTTTATGAGTTTCAAACTTATTCCGTTCAAAATTTAACACTTTCAACACATGGTGAAATTCGGTATCGAAATCATAGCTTGCAACAGGCTAGATGGGAGGTGACAGTGAAGAGAACATTTTACTGGCTTTTTCAGAATCCTGTCGCTACGTCTTTACTGCAGTTGTTTACACAGAACTAGCCAATAGTGCCAATAAATATCTGCTATTGGTCCGCTGTGTCAGAGGGCATGGCTTTATTCAAGTGCACTAATGAATGAGTGATTATGGTGAATAGTGCATATCAGCTCATCACGCCCAATCTCGTGTCACGTGATGTAGAAGCGCGAATGAGTGAAAGGGATTTGGGCGGCTCTTAACATCGAGGTCTTGAGAATCGATGAGGGTGAAGTGAGGTAAGTACGGAGCAGCGCCGGAATGAAAGGGCGGCGGAAACGGGAGATCCCCGAGAAAACCCGCACACGCAAAAATCTGGAGCGACCCCGCCGGGAATGGAAGCCGGTTCTCCTAGGTGGGAGGCGAGTAGTCTATCCACTACACCTCCGTGATAGATAAGTTAATAATATTTACAGGACATATTATTCAACGTATGCTCACACCTTATCAGTGTAAGTAATACCATTTGGCTTATAAATATATGTGTGTATGCGGTTTTATAACTGAATACAAATATTCCAATGGTGAAAGTGCTAAAACAAAATATCCAATGCTGATAGTTTTATCGATGACTTGAGTCGTACTGTGTATAATCGAAAATTGAATATTATCTCTCTTGTGGTGTTTTTGTTTTTTTGGTTTTACACTCAAACACAAAATTTGCATGAGATACTGGCGAATCCGCTTGACCGATAGCCAACTGCACGAATATCGTGTTTGGAAGATTGTTTTATGTTTGTCGGCTGGTCGCAGTTTATGCACGCCAAGGAGCGGGCCAGCAGGGGGTAAACACTGAGCAGTACAGGGGCCGAGTTTGTTGTTTTATGTGACGTTGACGCGAAAGAAACTTCCCATATGCCCAGCGGCCAGCGAACAAATACATCGCTGGAGCACACAGAAGGCATCCCGTTCCTCAGAGGATCTTTCAACCCTTTCAAACACAATTTAATTTACGGTTTAAGGTGTTGCAAACAAAGAAAATTATGATGCGTACTATACTGAAGTCAACGTGACACTTGTTTCGTGGTCGTAGCCAATGAGCTGTAGGGTATACACTCGATTACAGTTATATGAGCCAATTAGAGCCTAGAATAGTAAGATGGTTAGCGACCAATGATCTTACCTGTGGGTAAATAATTCGCTGAGTTTCGCAGCGTGCTGCACAGACCAAAAATTACCTACACATACTTAATGTACACATGTGTATACACTAGGTGTGAATGGGTTAACATCGGTGACTGCATAGCACTACATAGAACAGAAGAGCACACAGGAGTTGAATGCCGTGGCAGTTTCATCTCATGCCGAAGTACACTTCGCTTATTCGTTGATTGAGGCTCCGGTATGGTCGCTTGATTTAGCGAAGATTATTTCCTCACAGGTAGCGCCATGCATTTTTCACGAAAAGATTCGTGCTCACGCTATACGTCAATCTCCTGCGTCTACAGCAACAACTTGCTTACGTTATTGGCCGCGCGTCTACGTTAGAAGACATGTTCTTATTTGACTGGACCAATCAGAATAAAGTACCCCGATAGTGAACGTTCATGATTAGTGGGCCTAAAGCAGCCGACTGGTAGCAGGCACGGGAATTAAAGATGGAGGAAGTATAAAGCAAGAGCGAGGGGAAATGGGCGATACAAGAGAGAAAATAAAGAGAGGAAGGAATGTGAGAGCATGAGAAAACATAATTGAAATGCCAGACCATGAAGTAAAAGAATCTTAATGCAAGAGCATGCATATACGAGGTGGAACAATATAGCAGAAGGTAGGCCATACGGAGAAAAGGCAAATTCCAAGCGAAAAGAGGGAGGGGGGAAATGGAAGCTGCTGACAACGGTTTCAGGTGGTTTCAGCGTGACGTCATCCAAGATGGCCGCCATGGCACTGCAGCCAGGAGCCAGGTTCACTAGAAACCACTATTTCCTACTACTACTACTGGACAATACGTTTAAAAGTTATGAATTTCCAAATACTATTTTTATAAATCATTAGATTTTTTTAGAAATGAAGGTTTAAAGTTTGTGAAACTTTAAGGATGCTAGAAATGACATTTACTTGAAATTGCCTTTTATGTGAAACTTAATTCTGAATTTTATAACAAAAACCTTAATATGCCATTTTTCACCATATTTAAGTTTTCTGGCACTTATAAAAAATTGGCTCTGTGAAGACAAAGTTGCTTTCCCTATTTACGGTCACATAGGGTATAACTTTAGCACATGTCTGGGTTTCCTTGCTTTGTTATGGTCTGTTCCACGAACGAGTGCACATTTTTGACAGTTCTGCTTGTAGTCCTGTACACAGTCTTTACACAGCAATTGTGATGTTTCCCTGTGCCACAGGCAATGTTCACAAATACAAATTAAACTGACTGTCAACCGGCACAGTATGTTAACACAGACAATTTTTGCCGTAAAAACAATTGTAAACAGAACTACCTTTACAACTGTAAGAAAGTGCATTCGTTCGTGAAATACATTATTGAGTGGTCTGCGAAACTAGCGTGATTACTTGGAGACGTGGAGCCGCGGTGGTGTAGTGGCTAGGCGAATCGCCTACCTCCTAAGCGAACCGCGTTCGATTCCCGGTGGAGTTGCTCTCGGATTTTGTAATAACGGATTCTTGCCTGACTATGCCACTGGTCAACGGGGTTTACCCTGCCCTTTCATTCCTGCGCTACTCCATACTCACCTCGCTTCACCCTCATCGGCTCTCAAGACCTCAATGTTTAGAGCGGCCCTAATAACTTCACTCTCTGTCACTATTATTGTTCGGTAAATAATCGCGGTAACTTTGCTGGCGCAGACTCTGCGAATAGTGCTGTCGTAAAGGACGCGTTCGTCTGGAAAAGTTAAAATACAAGTGTAAGTATTCTATCTCTTCTTTCGTTCTCTCTCATTCTTCAGATGTTCTCCTGAAGGTATTAAAATACAAGTGTAAGTATTCTATCTCTTCTTTCGTTCTCTCTCTTTCTTCAGATGTTCTCCTGAAGGTATTAAAAAATTTACGAACCTTCCAGCTGGCTCTCTTGACCGGGCCAGTGAGTTCGACAGAACGGCCCCAACTTCTGTCCGTGTAAGTCCGGCTCTATCTGGTCTCTGGAGTACGGATTAAACTTTCTGAGCTGCGACACTTTTCTTTCCTCAATCCACTTCCGCAAATAAAAAAAAAAAGTATTTTCTTTGAGGCCTGGTAGCTGGTACACAGTACCCATAAGTAGTATATGAGAATCTTGCGAATTGATCTGTGGAGCCTATACTCCTCAGTCTTCTACATACTAGGTCCACAACTAACTGTCTATTCATCGTCTGCTGTCATGGTTAGAGCCTTTGTTTATATTTAACTTGTTTGCACGTGATACTGTCACAGTAATGAAGTCGTGGAAGCAGGCGTATTTTTCACTACAGATAGAACTAAGTAGATGTGCGATATTTTTTCTGTTTTAAGTGAATTATTACTGTACGAATTCTACTGAATAATATTCAAGTGCGTATAATGTTGTTTTAATTTCTCAAGAAAACGATTAAACGTAGTTCTATCTGTTGGCGTATTTTCAAACTATATTTGTCGCCGATGGTTGCTAATCTCGGATCAAGATTTCGAACCGCCAATTTCGGTGGTTCCAAATGAACTTCATCTCGATCTCCAGTCCAGCTCTGAACTCGAATGGCGCAACAGTTTTCTGTGTCGATCTTAAGTCCGATCTCGGATCGAGTTTCGAACCACGATGATGCCTAAGAAGGAATCAGTGAAATTCACGTGTCTCTATGGATGACGTATTTTTGACACAGGGCAACGTGTTAATCGCGTAGCCGTACCAAGCTTGTCACACAAAGAAATAGTTTCTCTCTCGTAGAAGTCACTATCGAAAGTTATATTACACACATGACACAGAGTACTGCATGTAAACTATCGAGCTCTCTTACTTGATCGCGATCAATCACATACCCAGTCAATCACAGCCACTCCGTTCACAAGTACACTGCAAACCAGAACTGAGTCCCCTGTGGAACGGCCTTTCCTCTGTAACGGCATCAAAGAGCTGATCTGGTCTCTAACTTCCAATTGGTTTGCAAAAAAAATCTACAATAGATATAATACTCTTGATTCTCACTATAGCCTTTGAGCGATATTCCCAAATTTCCTGGAGCCCTCCTAAAGTTCTACTTCTAGGATATTCATCCGCATCATGCTAACAAAGTTTGACCAAGAATAGAAAATTACCCCAGAGAGACAACGCGCCGGATTCATGCACACTCTGTGTAATATTATTTTGCATAATAACTATTTCTTAGTAGATGTTACCAACACACATATTTCCTACTTGTTATTTTTTCATATTAATCATAAATTAAATATTATAATTTATAGACAGGGTATAAATAAAGGTTTGATTTAAATATAAAAAAATAATCTACTTTAGTGTTAATAGAAATTGTGATACATGTAGTATTTAGGAAATAGCCAAATACGTACTACATGGGGTGATTCAAAAAGTGTGAAGAAACAGTAAATATACTGTAGTAGGAAACAGTTGTGCAGCTGTGGCAGATGGTGGAAGTGATAAAGGGGGGTGGGGTTGGCAGAAAGTCACTGCCCCCTCATCCTTGCCTATAATCAATGGAGACAAACGAGTCCAGAACGAAGAAATAATTGCCTTAATTATGTCTTAAGACACTCAAGTTCCCACCATTAATTTAAATTTATATGGAGGTATGCATTCAGATGAAACATTTTTTCACCAATTAACAAAAAGAAAACATAAACAAGTGCCTGTTTAATGGAAGCATTCTTCAGTAAACGAAGCTACGCCACGTTATCTAGCGATCTCTAAGTTCGTTATAGACAATTTATCACTATAAAAAAAGTAGGTAACATTACTTGTGTTTTCATATTGATCGCTGTGCCGAAACCTTGAATATTATATTTTTACACCATCTTGATATCGTCATGGAAGGCGTAATGTTAGAAGAAATGTTCTATACTAGACCGATAAACAATATAAACCAAATAATAATACAGCAGAGCTTATCCAACATGCAGAGTTGCCAGCTTGGTGATCTTCTCACCAGATACTGAGATTTCAGGAATTTGTTCTGGTAACCAAATTTCATATTTGCGATAGTTAGAACAATTAGTAATTTCAGTAAAAAAAAATGGCAGATCTGGTGGTTTGAAGGGCGTCTGAATAGTTTTTCTGCAATTATCATATTATCGCACTAAAGTGTCTTAAGCAAAGTTAATTTCTCCGGAATATAAATTCTGTATCCAATCAAATGCTACAAACTTCGTGACGTGACTCCTTATGCAAAATAAAGTGGGAAACATATAGGACATTTTAAATGTCAACTGAATATTAAAAATTGAGATTGTAAACTGTATTTTTGCTTATTATTGGAAGCGAAGTGACATTAAAGTACAATTCTCCGCACTTCGTTTTATGCTATCGTGTACTTCAATCTAATAACAAACACTCATTAACCCTTTGAAGAGTATGCACGTATATACTCGGGGCTGCATTTAAATGGAAATTAATTTGTTCTTGAAAATAAAGCTCACACTTTTATAGTTTTACTATTTCGCAATACCTTATCGGTAGGGACACCCGAATTTCGCGAAAAGATTTCACGACCAGTTGTATTTCATAACACTTTAGCTCAGATCCACATTTGTGATTGGGTGATCCAGATGTTACGCGTCTTAATTGTCTGCCCACGAATCAGAGATGTACAGTATCGATGTAACTTATTTCTGATTGGCCAATACGCAACAAGAAACTGTTGGAAGGCTCGTGAGGTATTGAAGTCTAGCATGTGCGGGAATCTTTTCAGGAAATTCGGGTGTCCCTAGTTATCGGAATCTAAGTAAATAACGACAACTAGTCAACATTTTAGTTTGTAAGAAAAAACTGTCCTTTTTAATCATTTTTCAAACGAACTTTTTAGATTTGCAAAACTTGTTACTTCTATCGCGATACATTAATTGGTACATAGCCAACGCGTGACTTCATTGGTCGACGGCCAGCCAATAATAAACGTTGCAGAGTACAGTAGGCGTGTCCGGTGTAGCCAGGGCCAATAGTACAATGGTAAGTGGAAATACAGAGACAAACCAAAGTGATATTGTTGTAGTGTAGAATATAGGCAGCTTACTTCAAACTTGTCCTCAGAGCTAGTACATTTGTGCCGTATTCAAAGGGTTAATACCTCCTACCGCAATAAAAACAACTCACGGCTGATCAGCATGTTATTGCATACAACTTTTTTTATCGTTTGGAATTGCGAACGTTTTATGCAGGTTTATTAAGGAGTGTGATCTATTTAACAAAAATGTCCCTGTTGTTACAACCGGCCGGGAACGACAGTTTCCGTGTAAACCGCACACGAAGATGCAGTTGTAGCGATGCAGTTCCTAGCACGTATGCAATACTACATACACGTGTGTATAGTATGCTGCAGTGCTCACTACACAGGCGGTGTATAACATTTAACACTCAAGTACTGTAAACAACATGCACCATACACTAACCCTTTCAGACCCTCTTTAATTTACGGGGTCAGGTGTTGTAAACAAAACATTTTTAAGATGAGTGCTGTACTTAAGTCGACATAACACTTCTTTCGTTATCACAACAATGAGCTGTAGGCTATATGTTCATCTGCAGTTGTATGAACCAGTTATGACCCAGACCAGTAAAGACGGTTTACGAATAATTTACCCAGAGGTTAGATCATTGGTCAATGGGTTTCACAGTGTGCAATACAGGTCTAAAATTACCTACACGTGCGTAATGTTCACAATTGTGTACACTGGGCCTGGATGGGCTTGTTAGTTTACAGTACCAAAGCTGCCTGTGGCTACAGTCTGTGGGTGATTCTCTACAGGAAGTACTGGTATTACCTACGTATAGACTGTTCACGGTAAAATGAGCACTTTTGAAAGCCCTGCTTAAGATCTACTTGTGTGCACGTTGTGTGTTCTTCCGTGTTATGCAAAATTAACATTGCCATGGGCCACATCACATTATTTATGCGTCGGTCAAGCGAAACTGTGAAATTACTAGAAAAATTAATATTTTACAACTTTACTAATTTTTACACTTCAAAGCATTAAAAAAAACAGGTTATAATTTGTAATAACTTAAATTATTTCTCTCGCTTTCTAACACTTTTCTTTCGACGTTAATGTATGGAACTACTTTCCCCTCCATCGTTTCCAACTTTACTGGGCTCGTGTCACTCATTGCGCCCGTTAAACTACTATATGTAGGTAGGGGCAAAGACGTTTTTTTCAAAGGTTGAATTCAAAAGTGCTCACTTTATCGTGAACAGCCTTTACCCAAACCTATATCGCTGCCGGTGAACTGTTGGCCCTGGGCAGTCGTAGGAAGGTCATCATTTTAGTCCTACCAGAGAGAAAATAGGTGCGTTATTACTGCATAGTAATAAATAGTTTTATACAAAATGTTATTACACTGAGTGCGCACGAATGCAGCGCGTGGTCCCTTTGGTGTAATTTTCTAGACTCGGTTAAGCTTTGTTTGCACGAGGCGGAAGGATGTTTTGAAAGTAGTACTTCAGCAGGGTTGCAGAAAAGTTGCAAGTAACCGTGAATGGACTACAGTAACGGGTTGGCAAATCACAGCAGACCCGCAGTCCCGTTCACAAGTGCCCTACAGACTGAAATATCGAGTATCCTGGCCTCTGGGCCTTCACATGTTATGTTCTCATTGTCCGCGGTTTTGTTGTTGTTTCGTTACCGTTACAATGTCGGGTCGTCGCTGAACGAATGCAAACATTTCACAGAACCAATCAGATAAACAAAGTCCCTCCGCGGGGCTTTACTGCGATAAAAGTTTAATAGACAAAATATTTTAGTACAGCCTTACCAGAAGCATACTTTAAGTAATAATTCAACATTTTGTATTATTAAGGCAGTTTTAAAACGTTGAGGTTGGCACATATTGACGTAAAATACTGCAAGTTGGATGTGAGCCACCTATATTCTCAACTGCATGACCATCAGCTATGCATTATCATAGATCTACTTGTATGCATATTGTGTATTCTTACGAGATATGTTGAACTGACGTTGTGATGGGCATGATCAGTCTGTTCATACGTCGGTCAAGTAAAATTAAGGAATTGTTGGGAAATTTTTTTTTACAAATTTTGTAATTCATATTTACATGCATTAAAACACCAGAAAACGATTGAAATTATTTAACTGTTAACAAATATTTATCTAACATGATTAATTTGGCGTTAGAACATGGAACTACTTTCCCTTCGTTGTTACCAACTTTAATGGGCTCTCAGTGCCTGCAGGCAAAATACTGCATGTTACAATCAAGGCTCTTTAAGATAAAGTGAGCACTTTTGAAATCAACCGTAGAAGAGAGTCACTGCTCTTACCTGCATGTATATATTTTAACGGGCGCACTGAGTGACATGTGTCCAACAAATTCGGTAACGATGGAGGGAAAATAGTTCCATATATTAACATCGAACAAAACTGTTAGGTAATCATTTGCGATAACTTCAATTATTTCTCTCACTTTCTGTATTTTTTAATGCATCGAAGTGCAAAAATTAGCACATTTGTATAATATTAACTTTTCTATTAATTTCACAGTTTCACTTGACCGACGCATGAATAAAGTGATGAGGCCCTTGGTAATGTTAATTTTACATAAGGCGGAAGAATACACAACATTCCTACAAGTAGATCTTAAGCAAGACTTTCAAAAGTGCTTATTTTACCGTGGACAGCCTATATATGCAGGTATAAGCCATTCCCTGTTACTTCACACTTTTGTGAAGCCCTGGTAGAGTTATTAAAATTCCATTATATTCCTCCGCCTTATGCAAACAAGGCCTGACCAAGTCTAGAAAGTTACACAAATGGCATAGTGTACCGCATTCGCGCTCACTCACTGTAGTAACATTTTCCATTAGAACTAACTATTTGTTATTATGCGGCCCCAACACGTTTATTTTCTACCTGTTTTCATTCTTAATTATAAATTACATATTACAATTTATGGATAAAATACAAGTCAGAGTTCAATTTAATAACAATGAGGTATAGGCTGTTCACGGTAAAATGAGCATTTTTGAAAGCCCTGCTTAAGATCTATTTGTATGCATGTTGTGTATTCTTCCATCTGATATAAAACTCACATTACCATGGGCCTCATCACTTTATTCATGCGTCGGTCAAGAGAAACTGTGAAACTATTAGAAAAGTAAACATTTTATACATCTGTTAATTTTTACACAATGAGGAGAAAAAAACCCCGGAAAATGTAAGAAATAAATTACGTTATCACAAATGATTACCTAGCACTTTTATTCAACGTGTTAACATATGGGACTACTTTATATCCAGCATTACCAACTTTACCGGGCACCCGTTAAAATATATGCAGGCAGGGGCAGTGACATTTTTCTAAGGTTGATTTGAAAAGTGCTCACTTTATCGTGAACAGGCTTTAATTTCATGTTAACACAAGTATAAAAGGTTTGTGATACACTGTGACATATACAGGATAGGAAACAGACGATGGGTGGGGTGATTATTCAAAGGTTTTAATTAAAAAGTGCGAAGAAACAGACTATAGCGAGAGTGACATTTTCCAAAGGTTTATTTAGAATGTGCTCAATCTACCGTGAGCAGCCTGTACAGCCATATTATTTCGCTGGTGTGCGCGAGTGTATTATGTGACAGGAGAAGCGGAAGTACGCGAGAGAGAGGTCTACAACAAACTGTGACGGAGGAAGAGAGAGGAGGCGCACAACCGGAAGTCCTCACATCAGTTCCTGCCTTCTCTCGTGTCTGTACGTCCTGTCACCAGATACTCTTGTTACACCCACACCGCCTCCAAACTGTGACTTCCCTCTAACTGTTCCCGTGCCTGTAGACCTCTGTATTCCTCGTCTTACCTCACTCAATTTGCAGTTACTTTTCGTTAACGGTTATAATTATAGCAGTCGTATGAAGGGCCGTAGAAGACAGGTCTGGACACTCTCCTATCGAACAATGTTAGCGAATTTACCCCCTTATTGACTGATTTAGTTCATGCAGTAGACGCAGAGCGCTGCAAGCAAACTAGTGATGTTAGCATTGCTGGTATAGGCCATTCACGGTAAACTGAGCACTTCGTAAGACCCTTCCAACAAACATTAACCACCAATGGATATTTTTTATTGAGCTAAAGACATTATCTTTTGGGGGTGGTGAAATAAATACACTGTGTTTATTAGATATATGGCAATGTTTATAATACAAAGTGGCTGGAAGATAGAAATAAATCGAAAGGAAAATATTAGCAGGGCCTTAAAAAGTGCTCACTTTACCGTGAATAGCCTATGTAGGGATAACACTACAGAGATATAAACGTCATTTTCCCATTTTAAGAAAATATTGCGATTCCCCTCCCTATGCTAGCCATGTAAACAGCACTACTTCGCTAGCTGCGCTCTGCGGCCGGGTTCATTAACTAAATAGGTTAATAAGGGCGTCAACTTTTCAAGCTAGTGTCCAGACCTGTCTTCTACAGCCGAGGTCGTATGGAATAAACGAGTTATTTAAACGGTTACAGTTTAACTGTTACTTGAATGTAACCGGAGTTCTATCAAATACGGTATATGGTTTAATTATCTACAATATGGGTGGCTAAACACTTGCAGTTCTTTTTAACTGTTAATAACATCACGACCAGTCACGTATTTTCATGTGAGTAGCAGTTATTTAACGAACTGATATTTTATAACTGACAATTACTGTGACGAAATGAGGTTAAATGGTTTTTAATTTAATGCTTAAGACTGTAGTTGGTGTAAAAGTATTGCTAACTACGATTCGTTGCTAAGATCATCTTTCAACGTATTGCCAAATGTTTAACATTCTCGTGAACAAAATATTTTATTTTTGTAGGACAACTCAAACTAACTCGGTGCTATATATCGGCTGACAGTTGTCCAATAGTGAATGCTCTGCAGTCAGTGTAATGTCCAGCATGGTGTGTGACTGTGGGACGGCAGTTGGAGGAACTATAGAAAACAACCAAACTGGTGTTATTGTAGTGATAGATATAGAAAAGAGTGAGTGAGTAAAGATATTTGGGCGGCTCTTAACAGTGAGGTCTTGAGAGCCGATGAGGGCGATTGAAGTGAATATGGAGCAGCACCGGAATAAGGGGGCGGGGGAAACGGGAGATCCCCGAGAAAACCCGCCGATAAACGGCATCGTACGACACGATTCATATACATAGAAAAGACAATTTTCCTTCTCATTTCGTATCCTTCCTCTGTACGTGAGATTAACATTGCTCAGACCTTCATGCTTAGTTCATGCGTCATTCAAGAAAAAACAGTGGAATGTTTAGAAGAGCAAATGTATTCATAATAATGTCACGATTTCTCTCCAAGTCAGTGAACTAAGCCAGGAGGTCTTAATTAAATAAAAGAATTATTTATTTTATTTCCTAATTTTATTTTGAATAATCGCATAGAAGCGAATGTAGTTAAATAACTAAAACCAGTCCCAAAAACCTATATAATTAATTAAAAATTATATATCCATATTTGACACTGCTAATATTTATTATAAAGTCCGTATCGTACAGTCCCACCTCATTTCAGTCCAGATCACACAAGTCCACAGTGTTTTAGAGTTATCCAAGCGCCCTCGCGCACAGTAGTCTTCACTCGTCCAGTTTCACGCCCTCTCGTCCATTCACACCACCAACACCCTAGTCCGCCGTCGTCTCGCGATCTCCCTTCGTCATCCGACGTCCCTCGCCGCACTCGACAAGATACTTCTGCCGACAGACTGCCGACCCTTCGCCCGATGCAATATTTACAGGGTCGTAGGTCATCGCCCAGAAATTTCTCTAAATGCCGCGTTGCGCCGAGGGTCCTAGTTCCCAGAATATTCTTGCGCCTATCCTACATTTGTCGACTTCTCCAGCAGGGTGGAGGAGGAGGGGCTGTGACGCCAACCAGTTCCCCGGCGAGTGGGTCTGCCTGGGGAGGGTTAAGATCCCCCCCCCCCCAGAGCAACAGGACAGAGTCCTCGCATTGTTTCTGTGCCCCCCCCCCCCCAACCACGCCTAGGGGTAGTCGGCGTATAAGAATATGTAAAACCTTACTCTTTCGCTGTAAAAATGGGGGGGGGGGGACTTTTATTTCAATGCTCATAAATTTACATATTACACTCTCAGTACAACGCCAGGTCGTACAACTATTCTCATTAATTCTCTGTCAATATAACTGTGAGCCAGTTAGTACTGTAGCGTGTGTGTAGTTATTATCGGGGTTTTATTTCAACGCTTGGTTTCAAAAGTGCTTACTTAACCGTGAACAACCTTTTCATCGTGTAACAGCAGCTTTGTTCTGACTGGTATGGTTATGTAAAGCCTAGTACACACGGTCTTTCTTGTACGAGTTAGTGAGCACGTTCATGCACATCCTGACTTGCATCGTGTGAACGGCCTCCAAGTATGCTAGTTACTAGTATACAAAAGAGCTTGTATACTAGCTAGTGTCATATAGGGACGGTACTATTTTTCTCATCTTTCTTGTACAAGTCGAATGTAAACAAAACAAATATTTTGCTGAAGTTGGCAATAAGCAGATATTTTAGTGTTTTTGATACTATAAAATTTTTAATAGTCCCACTGTAGTAAATAATTCTGTGTATCAATTTTAAAAATAGAGGCTTGTCTTTTTTTCTGTTAGAGATTTTAAATGTTCTACATTTGTATATATTTTGTGCTTGAAATATGTCTGATTGGTCTAAATATTTTATTCTTTTTTATGGCACTACCCCAAAAACTGCTCCAAATCATACATAGTTGACATCGACCATCGACTTTCTTGCTCATCAGCTAGTGTCGTGTGTATGGATCACACAATCCCGTGCATACTAGCTAGTAGGGAATTTAGTGTTCAATTTCTTGTTCACCTTTATTTTCACTTTCTTGTAAAAGAAAGATGGCCGTGTGTACTAGGCTTACAGACGCGTGGCCACAAACAAGTGGATAGTTGCAACTGTCCACGAGTGTATGTAGGATACTGAAGCCCAGTTTGCAAGTCACACTTATAGCAGTGGATTCTGTTTGCGGAAACAGGGAGCATATCCCTATCCACACAAACAGTACTCTTACAAGTAAACAAACGCTATGCATGCGTAAAAAGTGATGACGTGCATCTACAAAAGTAAATGATTTTACAATAATATGAAACTTACAGGTACATGTACATTTTTATTTCGTGTGATAGGTAAACCACGAAAAGGAAGTTCATTAATGAACGCAGTGCAGATACGTTGCTGAACGCAGTGCAGATACGTTGCTGAACGCAGTGCAGATACGTTGCTGAACGCAGTGCAGATACCTTGCTGAACGCAGTGCAGATACGTTGCTGAACGCAGTGCATATCCCTTGCTGAACGCAGTGCAGATACCTTGCTGAACGCAGTGCAGATACCTTGATGAACGCAGTGTTTATTTTTAGACAAGAGAGCGGCACGCCATTTATCCCTTTGGACAACAGAGATAGATTCGTTTAACACATTCAGATGATGAAAGGCTGCGTCGGTGGATCGATTTGCCCATCCGGTCGTGACGTCATCAGCGAGTGGTTCCCCGAATAGCGAAACTATTTGCGTGGAGTTGGAAGATTTTACGCAGCTCTTAACAGTGAGGTCTTGAGAGCCGATGAGGGTGAAGCAGCATCGTCCGGCACGATTCCCGCATGCGAAAATCCGGGAGTGACCCGGCCGGGGATTGAACCCGGTTCGCCTTGTTTGGAGGCGAGCGTGCCAATCACTCAGACACCGCGGCCCCTTTTGCTGATGTAGTATAATCCATTCATGATTACTCAGCCTTTTCTGAAGCCCTACTAAAGATCTACTTCCGGGATATTCCTCCGCCTCGTACATACTAAGCTTAACTAATCCTGGAGAATTACACAAGAGGGACAGCGCACCACATTTGTGCGCACTGAGTGCAACAGTATTTTGTATAAGACTATTTATTAAGAGGCGCTACTAACATACGTATCTTCTCACTGTTTTTAATTTAAATGATTTATAAATTAAGCATTGTCATTTATAGATAAAATATGAATAAAATTTTGATTGAACAGAAGGAAAAGTAACTTTTATGGACACAAGTATAAAACCCTTGTGATATATGACATATGTTAGAAATATCTAAACACTTCATATGTTGGGAGATTTTTCAAAGGTTTGATTCAAGGAGTCCGAAGACACCGTGAATAGACTATAGGTACTGTACGTCTGTGATTGGTCCTGAATCTACTAAACTGTGTCAAAAATACCTCGTCCTGTCATGAATTCGCGAATTTGTACAGTGTTTTGAAAATTGTATTGGTACAAAACATTTCCACACTACAGCAGCGTCTCTATAGCTACGTCATAAATCTAGTTCGCCCACCTCTACTGATGAAACACGAGTTCGTATCACACATTGATGACCACATAAATATATGAGGTACTGCTAAACAGCGGCTCGCGGCTTTGAAGTTTTCCTTTGTAGGCTTAGCATCGGCACCACGTATTGTGGCCACGTTTGTTACAAACTGACGCCCAGTTGTGTTTCCTTCACTGGAATTCAAGTTTTCAAGTAGTGTTTGTGTCAGGCACCGTGGCGCCTCAACTCCCTGGAGAGCCTTCCCTTCGTGATCGCTGATGCCGCCTGCCCTAAATACCTACATTTCCGCTATTGTGCTTGCAGCTCCGATATAGTACATTCGCGGTTACTTCTTACTTGTCTGTAGCCCTGTTTAAAGCCGCCCGCCACGAAAAAATGTGTTCCGAGCCACATAGTGTTCAAACTTTGCATATTTTAAAATTATGAATTTTCTTTCGCAACATCAATCTCTGTAATTATTTTTTTAGTATTTAAATTTTGTACTTAAAACACGTAAGTTTTTGTGATTTTTAGTTATTACTCGGCGCTATAAAAGCTGGGAATGATGTTCAACTGATTTTCTACAAATAGTGTTTCGGAGTATGTTTAAAGTAATTAATTTCCCGTGATCCAAGATCGCTGAAATGTCACTACAGAAAATAAATAAAGTGTCACCAAACGAAATGATTTCTCACACCATCAGATTTCGACACCAAAATGAGCAGGGATCAACTGCATCTACGCCTTAGAATACTGAAACCTGTTAGGTTAGACCATCAGAGTAATGTAGGAATCCCGCAACACATGTGGGAGGGTAGCAATGTTAGGACTCCCGCCTGCGCCTGCGCGGGAGCTATAAGGGTTACATTGGCACGCGCATCAAGGGCGCAATCGCCTCTACGCGCAGGTTCTCGTGGTGTGTACCGATGGCTCTTTCAGCGGTGACAATGCCATCCTGTTGATGACAAGTCTGTAGCAAAGTTCAATGCAGGCTTCTATCGTAGCTTGACTCATCTCTGGCTAGTAAGATACGGCAGTCTGGAAAAGCTTTTTTTAACTCTATTGGAGGACTCCGCAGTAATATTTACAACATGCGTGACAACATTAAAGCACCATTCCGTCCTCGTCTGGGGTAGATGTCTTTTCGTAGGTTAACGATGTCTTTTCGTAGGTAAATGTTTTGGGGGCAGGTGTGTTAGTTTCGCTAAAGAAAACAGGACTTCGAACACTCGGCAGCGCAGTTCAAATACCGGGCAGGCAGAACCCTTCACGATACACAACGGAACTTGCCAATTCGGACCCGAATTCAATCCCGAGATCAAGGGTTGCAATAATGTAATATCTGCACAACCAATGAACGGCGTGAGATGCGCTCGGTGTTACAAGCACCAGCCCCTTGACGCACACGGTAATTCTTCCTTTCAGGTGTTGCAAAAGGCAAGCATTTCGGTGTGAGATGTAGTTGTATGCGAATGGTTTCGGTAGATCAGTTACACCAGAAACAACCAATTATATAATAGTTTGTGTGTCGGCATTAGCCAATAGCATTGGCCAGAGAAAGGCAATGCCAGGATTGATGCTACCTTCTGGACCTGTAAGGCGCCGACCTTGGTTTCGCCTAGTATACCTGAACGAGTATTTTCGGGATAGTATGTTGGTTCAACATTCATATGCGAGAAGTGCAGAAACTTTGGTAAATTTTATAAATCAGTTTACTTACGAAGAAGACGCTCAAAAATACCTGTATCCTTCCTGTATGGGCTGTTCCCAGTAAAGTGAGCACTGTTGAACATCCTGCTTGGGATCTGCTTATTTGCTCGTTGTGTATTCTTCCCCCGTATATAACATAAACATTGTCATGCGCCTGATCACTTTGTTCACGGGAGGCCGCGGTGGATGAGCGGTTAGCCTGCTCGCCCCCCACCAAGGCGAACCGGGTTCAACCCCTCGGTCGGGTAACCCTATTTTAGCAAGTGGGAATCGTGGTGGGTTTTCTCGGGGATCTTCCGTTTCCCCCGCCCTTTCATTCCAGCGCCACTCCATACTCAACTCAATCATCCTCAATCATCCTCTCAAGACCTCGCTGTTAAGAGCCGCCCATAACTCTTCACTCACTTTGTTCATTTGTCGGTTAAGTGAAACTGTACAATTATGAGGAAAGAAAATATTTCACAAATTCGCCATTTATTACACTTATATATGCCTAAAAAAGAAAGCGAAATAAATAATTTCGTTAACTTCAACTACTTTTCCTTGGTTGTTGCCGATCTTGCAGGCTTCATGTCACTCTGTGTCCTCGTTAAAATACATGCAGGTAAATGTAGTGACATTTTTGAAAGGTTGATTTCAAAAGCGCATGGTTAAGTGTGCATGAATTCACTCGTTTGAACAGGACTGAACGGGTTAGGCAACTGAACACTACTAAGGTAAAGAAAAATTATTCAGCCTCATAATTTAACTTATTATTTACGACAAAGATCTTCTATCCTCAGACAGTCCCTTGTGACTTGGGGGCCAAATTCTATTCCCTCCACTTAGGTCTACGTGTATTTTTCCAGTCTTCTTCTGAATAAAACATTGTAAAACGCTCACGTCCAATATTACCTCTTCCTCTCCACATTATCTGGCGCAGCCCTTGCGCATCGGAATTAGTTACTTTCTCCTCTTCTTCACTTTCGCCATCTTGGCTGGACATTAAACTTGCTGGCGTTCGCGCGCCCATTATCCAAATTGTCCTGCTCCATTTTCCGCCCCACTGTTTTTATCGATTCCTCTTTAGTGATATCCCCAAGAATATTCCTCACCCGGATACCCGACTGAAAAGACATCTGTGGGGACGTGCGAAATTCCCGCTATTTTCTGGCTGCAAACTAAAAACTCCAAGAAGTTGTATGCTGGGTTGGCTTCTGCCATTGTCAAACTTGAGCGGCAAGTTCCAACGACACTTTCAGCCTTAGTTTGAGGTAAAGCAACTTCCTATGGAGCACTGCATCTGACTATACAACGCGAAGAACTCTTAATAAAGTACTACAGATGCCATGAGAATTGTCAGAAAAGTGCAATTTATGCTGTATACGAAAGAAAAATTTATATGTTTTGTAGCATTATAAAATACTTTACTAAAATATACTTAAACGAAAAAATTAATCGATCGGTAGAGTCCGCATTTTTAACAAAATTCAAGCACATTTATATGTTTTCAGTGCTTCAGAAAGCAGAATTTGCAACAAAATCTTCGTCATGGAATATCGTCACAATGTTCACTATAATTGTATGTAATAAAATTATAATAATAATGTAGGAAATAATTTTATAATTGATTTTATGTGCGTGAATTTGTTACAAACATTTATGGCTGAAACTGACGTTATGAAGTTAATTACAAAATTTATACGATACATTATTACTATGATTTTATTACACATGATCACAGTAAATATTATGACGATTTTTCTTGACGAAGATTTTCTTGTAACTTCTGCTTCCCGAAGCATCCAAAATATAAATGCGCATAAATTTGGTTAAATATGTGGACTATAATGATCGATAATTTTTTTACATTAGAAAGTATATTTTAGTAAAATATTGCATAATGTTGCAAAACATATACATTCTTATTTCATGCACAGCATATATCGCGCTTTTCTGACAATGTTCATGGTGTCTATACTACTTGATTACGAGCTCTCCACATTGTATAGTCAGTTGCAGTGCTCCATAGGCAGTTGCTTTACCTCAACCTAAGGCTGAACGGTTGAGCACACAATCTACAGTGAAGCGATCACACATACACAGCATAATGACGCCGTACAGGTTCCAGTAGCCAGTGAAATCACGAACTGCAGGGGAGAGAATTCTACGATGTCTCGAAATAATAACGCGAATTTTGCATGTCTCTATACGGACACCTGCAAATTCATCTGGCAGTGTGCAATATTCTTCATACTTATGCCGGTTACATTTGTCCATTGGCTGCCTCTCTTTGGCTACACACTACTTCCCAGCTGTCTGTCATTGGCTCACCGGTCTTCAGGGCGTGGCACTGTCCAATGACGGGGCCACGGTAGCTGAACGGTTAGCCTGCTCTCCTCCCTGCAACGTGAACCGGGTTCAATCACCGGCCGGGTACTCCCGGATTTTCGCAAGTGGTGATTCGTGCCGGACGATGCCTCTGGCCGGCGGGTTTTCTCGGGGATCTCCCGTTTCCCCCGCCCTAGCATTCCGGCGCTTCTCCATTCTCACCTCATTTCACCCTCATCGCCTTTCAAAACCTCGTTGTTCATAACCGCTCAAATCTCTCAACTCTCCCTGTCCAATGACGAAACGCCGCAATTGTTTTGCATTGTTTGAAGTTTTTCCTAAAACTAAATGAATCCACGGAATTTCCGGGTCAGAAAATATAATCTTTCAACGATCAGCGAAACTGCCGCTTGCAACAAGATAGATGCGAAATATCTAGAGCTGACATTGAGGTCTCTACAAGACAAGTTATAAGTGAGTTTCCTATATCTACTATTGCACACCAGTGTCGTTGTTTTCTGTAATCACACTCACCACTGCACTACTGCAATGTACACTACACTGAACTGTACACTGTAATGTACAACGTTAAATACTGGTTGGGCAACAGCCAATGGGAGGCCAGGTTGATTCTGACCCTATCAAATGTCTAGACCCACCTATGTTTTCACGAAAAAATCCCATGACTGCTTGACTCCAGAACGCTAGAACACGGTTATCCAAGTTCGTGATTGCATCATTTTAACTGTGAGGCATTGAAGGTGTCTGTCCACGAATCACAGACGCTCATCGTCGCAGTTACCTGATTCTGATTGGTTCAGTCGCGTGAGAAACTGTCTCCCGACATACACGTGGCCAACGACCGAAGGAAAAACTGCACGTACGCCACAGGACATTGGAGTTTAGACTTCGGGTAAATACTTTGCCGTGGAAAGGGATTTACAATGAATCGTATCCTTTTGTGTGGTTATAACAGAAATACATATTAAAGCAGGCTAATTATTGTTGTTAGCGTGCAGTGTTCTTTTGTAGTCTACATTAATTGCTTCTAAAATTAATAATTAACCTTTACAAATTCGACATTTCCATGTTGTAAAATTTACTCTTATTTTCTTGTAGCGTTACATGTATCATATGTAGAGATAATGGGAAATAGGAAAAAAAAAAAATTGAGCCAACATATATTCAATAACAATCTAACTAGTTTATTCTTCCGTCATTGGATGAACAATGTTTTGACACGCGGCTAAGTTATTTGCAGACCAATCACGGACGTTCTACCTTATAGTACCAGAATCCTCATTGGCACAGTGAACTGGGGTAGTAACTTCATATATGCATGACAGCCAATAAGGAAAGAAAACTGTCGGACATGGTGTGCAGTACGTTAGATCCTAGCAAACAGTAAACTTTTCCCGCGATAAACCATAATCTCTAATCATATGGGAAACTATAGTCCCCAAATAATTGTTTATAAAATACAGCTCAGAGAATAATGCTGTGGAACGGAATCAAAAAATGTTTGGAGTGAGTGAGCGAAGAGATTTGGGCAGCTCTTAACAGCGAGGTCTTGAGAGCCGATGAATGATATGTGAGGTGAGAATGGAGCGGAGCCGGAATGAAAGGACTGAGAAAACGGGAGATCCCTGAGAAAACCCGCTGACCAGCGACATCGTCCGGCACGATTCCCACTTGCGAAAATCCGGAATGACCGGGAGGCAAGCAGTCTAACCGCTATGCCACCGTGGACCCCACTATACGAAGGTTGCAGTTTTACACGAACCTGTGCGTTCAAATCCTAGTAAGGGCTGTTCATGGTAAAATGAGCTCTTTTGAAAGCCCTGCTTAGTGTCTACTTGTATACATGTTGTGTATTCCTCTACCATATGTAAAATAAACATTGCAGTGGGCCTCATCACTTTATTGATGGGTCGGTCAAATGAAACAGTGAAATTGTTAAGAAAGTAAATACTTTACAAATCTGCCAATTTTTACAGTTCGATGCATTAAAAAAAACGTAAAGGGAAATAAATAACTTTAAGTTATCAAAAATGTTTACCAACTTTACTGGGCGAATGTGACTCAATACGCCCATTAAAATTTATGCATGTAGGGGCAGTGACTTTTTTATAAGGTTAGTTTATAAAGTGCTCACTTTACCGTGAACAGCCTGTACCTTTAGATGACTTACATTCCCCTGCGTAGGAAGGGAGTGGGAGCTGAGAGACGCTCGAGTTACGAGACTCATATACTGAAGTCACAAAGTGATTGTGGAAGTTCCGAACACAACTACAAGAAGGGATTACTACGACTTTAGCAACCCGTAACACGTAACATGCTGGCATAAGCAAAATAAAGCCTGACTTAAGGTCCTACGTAGCTGTGCGTCCAAAGTCAAGAAGCGAGGGAGCGATACGGGCGACACTAACACTCACGCCTAGTGCCTCATCGCTCCTACGCGCAAGGCGTGCAGTGTTTCTGGTATAAAGCTGTACTGTGCAAATTAGATCTGTAACTGTGGGGTTTAATTACACGCTATGAAAGAACACAGATTAAACTACGTCCGTATCTTTGTACTTTTCTCTTGCCGCTTAAGGAAATTGCATTGGCAATCCATATTTGCCCATTTTCACGAATTTTCTCTCCAAGAATACTCTTAATATGACAAAAGTAAAAAAGAATAGGGCTATACATAATTGTTTTTTATCTTTACTGACAATAAGTCATATTTCCAGAACTTTTATTTACAGAGATACACGTTTACGCGCAAACAACGATTTCACAGATAACGTTTCAGTGCATAGGACCCTTAACGACAGTCAAGCAGTTTATAATTACAGTGGTAGTAATCAGGGCAAATGGATTACTGCGAAAATAATTCCACACGAGCTGGATTTCAATTTCCTACAATAGTCTACTCTCAGATTCTTCAAACTTTTTGGAGCTACGGTAGCTGAGCGGCTATACTTTTTTTTTTTTAATTTATTTAATTAACCCTACTTAGCAGTAAAGCCATCCAGGGTGTTCAATTCTATAATGACTACTACAATTTAACAAACAGTATATTAGTTATATAAATTCACATTTTTTTGGGGAGGGCGGCTATTTGTCTGGGCGCCCGTAATTTAAGCTACAAGTTCTATTTCTATTCAAAAGCATCATTCACACTTCCTAGGAAGATTGTGAGCTAATCTGCCCCGACCGAGACATCTCCCCGACTGGTATCCTTTCGGCCGCCTCCGCCGAAACAGACCAGGGACCGGGATTCCCAAGAATCCGCCCGCGTGACCAGACGCCGTCAGGCCCACACACAGCTAACTAGCCTTTCAACCGGTCCGCCATGGCACCCAATGGTCGAATGGCCCCGCCCACGAACCCGAAGGCCGCCAGCCTCCTCCCTATCTGTACTATTCTATTTTGTTCTTTTTATTTTTTTCCCTCGCCCACCGTTCTGCTCCAACCTAAGCATCCTCCAGAACATCGAAGTACCCCCTTCTGGACACCCAGACCTTCGTTTCCTGGCGGACGAGGGAATGGAACGCCGCTCCTACGCCCCCCCTTTTTTTTACACAGACACATACACAGGCATCAACCAACATATTATCACAAATCACATCTTTCCCTCATTTAGATTTTCTTCTCCGCAGTTCCTTCCGTTCTTCTTTCATCTTCTCTTTCTTGCTGCTTCTCCTCTTTTCCTCTCTTCTGTTGTTCTTCTACTTTCTTCTTTGTTCTCATCCCCATTTTCTTTCCTCTTCTTTCTCTTCTTTTTCTTCTCTTACTTCTTGTTCTTTTATTTTTCTCCACCAAGGTGAACCGGGTTCAATCCCCGGGTGGGACACTCCGGGATTTCGCACGCGGGAATCGCGCCGGATAATGCCGCTGGTCGGTGGGTTTTCTCGGGGATCTCCCGTTCTCACCTCACTTGGCTCTCAATATCTCGTTGGCAAGAGCCGCCCAAACCTCTTTACTATACTCTTGCGTTTCAGAGCAGACAGGTCGGGTTGTAGATACTGTTCTCTTAGGCTGTGTCCGAGCCTAGGGCTCTTATAGGCTGTTCACGGTAAAGTGAGCACTTTTTATGGCCCTTTTAAAATTTTCCTTTCACCCAATTTCTATCTTCCTGCTGCGTTTTAATATAAACATTGCAATATCGCCAAAAACGCAGTGTATACATTTCACCACTTTCAAAAGTTAATACCTGAGGCTGCCATAATATAAATTTATCAGTGGTGAATGCCTGTTAGGAGGGCCTTAAAAAGTGCTCACTTTACCGTGAATAGCCTATACCTGACTTGATGCCCTAGAAAAGTGTATCAGGACTGACGTCACACTCGCTGTCGGAATTTAGTGGAGATATTGTTACCCTACAGCCTTCCAAAACAATGATTTTATTTTTCAAAATACTTTTTTTTATAAGTTTATACCTTGCAGACGTGATGCAATGTATTACAAACTAAAATATGATTGCTGTATGCATGTCAAATTAATTTATGTTATTGTGTGCAACTCAAAAATAACTTAAAATGTACCATCTTGACATTACACATTTATTTAAATTAGCGGAAATAGTTCCCAAAGAAATGTGGCAGTCTGTAGTATAATGCAAATACGCCTCCATGAGATGTAGTGATTGTACAGTCCACGCAAGGTTACTTCCAACTTTTCTGACAAACTGCTCAAACTACATCCAGAATATTCCTCCGCCTCATGCAAACAATCCTTCACTAAGTCTAGGAAATTTCACCAAAGTTATGACACATCGATTTCGAGCGCACTCAGATTTTGTAATATATTGAATAACAATTATCTCTTACTAGGCAATGCCAACACACCTATTTATTCTCGGTTTTTACTCGTATTAAATATAAAGAGAATTATAAGTTACAAATAAAATACAAATAAAAGATCAATTTGCTTAAAAATAAGACACTTTGATGTTAAAAGAAGTGTCATTCATGACATGTTTAGGAAAAGCGGTAGCGGTCGCTTGTCGATGACGTAAACCACTGCGTCCAGCTGCTACATGTTTACGTCGTTACTTTAGTACACTTACCGTAGCAATATACGCTCATGTGAACTGGATTCGAATCGAACCGAGTCTCAAGGTCGTTGCACCAAAAACTAGGATAGGATTGTAGTCGGCCGTTAATTGCCATGAAAACGCGTATTGTACCCAAACACTGACCAGTGATTGGCTATTATCCCTCCGCCATCTTTTAAACTGCATTTAAATGCCGCCATTTTGATGAGCATGGTAACAATCGATTTTCATTACATAATTTTTCGATTTTTGTAGTTAGTGTCGTGTAAAATAATACAATTAAATATGCTGTCTGTAAATCGCGCAGTTATGTTCTTGTTTTCGCAAAATTCTCTTCGGACGTTCGTTATTGCGTACTAATTAACCGGTAATTGGTTAACTCTGTTGATAAAATGTATTGAGATCACCTTCAGAGTGGTTTAAACAACACTGACTACGATCACATGAAAAACAACAGAAAGTGTGCAAGTGTTCGCCTTACGTTAAGTCTTTGTCTAATTATGACCCTAACTCCTAATATATCTATCAAATACCATAACAAAACTGAACTATAAATTAATGTGGCTTGCTGTTTTTTTACCGATACAAGTAAGGAGAGAAGAAAATCCTTACTTACAGTGTTACTGTAGTAAGTGTGATTACAGATGTAGGTTCTCCATCGCGGCAAAACTGAGCAGCTCTATAGTATAGTATGGTATAGTATAGTATAGTTGCCAACCCGTCTCAGTCTGAACGTTATGGTGAATTCGGGAGAGATATTTTATATACAAGAGAGGTTGGCGACGCACATACGAATTGCCACGCGTTATGGGCGCCAAACATATATGTGGCAGTTTAGGTATGCTTATGGTAATTAAAATACGTTTATAGAGGAGAGAATGATTTACGTATAGTATGGCGAGAAGGAGTAAGATGTGTTTCAATTAGTTCCATCTCGTTGAAACTGGAACTAACAAACACTCTTCTATCCCACCCTTGGCGAAGCTGCATCTCAGGAACATCGGTGAACTCAGTTTGACAGAGGCATGCATAGACATTTGTTTGCATTCAAAATACCAAGGGAATAAAAATAATAATTGAAGCTGAAATATTTTATATAAATCTATAACTGTCGGCTTTTTCAATTTGACTCTGGTAGAAATTAATAATGTGTGCTGACTGAAATTATATTTGAAACTAACGTGTAGAAAAACAACTTATTCTTTGCAAGTATGAGTCTAATGACGTACAGTATCCACAATCCTTACATTATTTTTGAATGAAATTAATAAAATAAAAGAAATTAATGCTGCTTAGTTATCCTTAAATTGTGCAAATTATTAAGTTAATGCAGTTTAGGGACAGTTCGTCTCACATAACCTAATTACTTTATTGTTCTAGAGCTCCATTAAACTCAAGGGTAATTCAAGAATTCTCACTTCTCGATAATTTAAAAATCTAATGTTCCTTCTATTATTATCTGCTCACGTTGATTCTTACTCAAATTCAATATATTTTAAAAATCTTAGGGTTCTCCATTAATTTTCTCCAGCAGTAACTCAATTTTACGAGCCGCGGACCACTGGTTTGTCATTCTAATAATTATGTTCATAATTGCAAACTCTCTGCTAAAGATCTACTTAGATGCACGTTGTGTATTCTTCCGCCTTATTGCCATGGGCCTCATCACTTTATCCATGCGTCGGTCAAGTGAAACAGTGAAATTATTAGAAAAGTAAATATTGTAAAAATCCGCTCATTTTTACACTTCACGGCATTACAAAATACAGAAAGCGCAAGAAATAATTTAAATTATCACAAATAGTCACTTAACACTTTTTGTTCGACGCAAATATATAGAACTACGTTCCCCTCCATCGTGACCAACTTTACCGGTCGCATGTCACTCGGTGCACCCGTTGAAGTATTTGCAGGTAGGGACAGTGACATTTTTCTAAAGTTGATTTCAAAACTGGCTCACTTTATTGTGAACAGCATTTTAATAGACTTCGCACTTCGGTGTACCAAGTTAACACGCCGGGTAGACAGGATGTGTGCCTCAGGCTGGCATCATCTGTCACTAGCCTAGTTGGTTTCACGCCATCATGGGGCCGACTCGGCCGCGCACTCTGTAGTCTGGAACCACTTCAAAAATATAAACTATCATTAGGAAACTTCAGCCCTCTTCTTTCTTCGGTGTACCAAGTTAACACGCCGGGTAGACAGGATGTGTGCCTCAGGCTGGCATCATCTGTCACTAGCCTAGTTGGTTTCACGCCATCATGGCGCCGACTCGGCCGCGCACTCTGTAGTCTTGAACCACTTCAAAAATATAAACTATCATTAGGAAACTTCAGCCCTCTTCTTTCTTCGGTGTACCAAGTTAACACGCCGGGTAGACAGGATGTGTGCCTCAGGCTGGCATCATCTGTCACTAGCCTAGTTGGTTTCACGCCATCATGGCGCCGACTCGGCCGCGCACTCTGTAGTCTTGAACCACTTCAAAAATATAAACTATCATTAGGAAACTTCAGCCCTCTTTTCACGGCTCGTTCCAAACATATATACTGTAACTTCTGGGACCAATCCTACATACTGAAGTTGCGATAGCCCTGATATTTGGTCACCTAGGTGGTAGTAGTCACTAACATACTATGCTTGTTGACTTTTATGAATTATTCTCGAGTTTTTGGTTTTAAGGTAATTTAGTGCCAAGGTCACCTGCACTCAATATGATGGTAGTAGCAGGTTACATACTATGCTCATTGATTTTTATACATTTTTCTCGAGTTTT
The DNA here is from genome assembly GCA_029891345.1 of Dryococelus australis. Lineage (NCBI taxonomy): Eukaryota > Metazoa > Arthropoda > Insecta > Phasmatodea > Phasmatidae > Dryococelus > Dryococelus australis. The sequence goes on from CM057008.1 coordinate 60,599,810, forward strand.
GGTTTTCAAGGTTATTCAAGGTGATGGGGTCAACTAATTAAGTATGCCATCTATTTCAAGGTCCCTCCCAGAAGTCCATGACTTCCGGAAACTATCCCTAAAGCTATCCCAATATGGAGAACTCGCTTCCGGTGAAATAAGAAAGAAAATAACACAAATGTTAAATACAATTAAAACAATAGTGAAAAACAATTAATTACACTTCAAAAATTGAATAACTAACATAGGAAAACAACGACTTTATATAAATTCAGTATTTAAGGTTTTTAGGTTAGAATACATAATATCTCAGAAAACTAGTGAAACATAGCATAGAACGTAATAAAATAAAATGGATTGATGGTTTAGAAAATAATATTACGTGACTTTAATTTTACCGAGAAATCAATTATAGGGGCTAAAATTAATATTAATTGAAAATGTAAATAAACAAATATGTTAATGTTCAAAACCAATATGACAGGCAAATATTCATAATAATAAAATTTTTCATTTGCTAGAGCGAACCGCTATAATGTAGACTAGGTCGGAGGATTTCTGATGCACTTTTTTTTTTACATCGTCCGCAAAAAATGTGCATATAGCGTTATATTTCCTTTTGCAATACATTTTTCATTCCATTTTTCAACTTGAGATTTTTTCTTAACTTAACGTTGGTAGTATATAAACGTAAGAAGTGTAAATAAACGATAATATTTTGTTTGTGCGTACAGTTTCTATAAGTTATTCACGGTAAACTGAGCACATGTGGAAGCCCTGCTTAAGATCTACTTGTATTCACATGGTGTATTCTAGCACCTCATGGAAAATTGACATTACCGCCATCTGATACCCATGCGTCGGTCAAGTGAGATACTGGCATTATTAGGAAAGTTAATATTTTACCAATTTTTTTATCTACGTGCATTAAAAAAGAAAGAAAACGATGTCATATATAGGCTGTTCACGGTAAAGTGAGCACTTTTGAAAGCCCTCTCATTTGAAATAAGAGTCGAGAAATATATGTTATTGTGCCTCAGGCGTTAACTTCCGAGTTGAGTGAGATCTATCTACACTGTGTTTATTACTGACATGGTAATATATACTTAAAAAGATGGTTAGAATATAAAATATGGCTGAGAGGAAAAAGTAACTAGGGTCTGAATAGTGCTCAGTTTACCGTGAACAGCCTACATCTATCGCTAAGACAAGAAATTACTTTCCTTCCGTAAATCAGTCTTGTCGCAGGAGATCGGAATTCTATAACGAATAAGCCCGTTAAAACATGTGCAGGTCGGAAGGGTGGCATTTGTCACAGAGTGTTTTAAAAAAATGCTCGAGAAGCGTGAAAGGCCTGTAATAATACCCAGTAAGTAATTACCTGTGCGGTGGCAGGCGGAGAAACTACAGTGTTGGTATGATGATGCAATCGCGTCGTGCACACAGCAGTGTACAGTCTGCTCCAACTACTGTGAGCCGCGCTTGCTGTACTGGAGTGTTGTGTGGTGGGGGTCTAGAAATATGGCCGCGAGCATTGATCGCTGCTGCTATTTCATCTGTAATGTGAAATGTAATAGGAGCCTACGTTCAGAATGGAGAATACATCATGGGAAGTGAAGCAGTCACAAAGTAGAAAGTTTATGTACAATGTTTTGCAATTTTGTAAAGAAGAAAAGAAACGAGGTCTCATTAACCCTTGTAGACAAAGCAGTAGATGTGTAAGTGAGAAGACAGCGTGTAACATAGCCAGACAGCGTGAGAGAGCAGACAATGACGGAACTGCCATTTACACGACGTCCACGGCAAAAGAAGACGGAACTTGACGAATTTAATAAACTGGTCGTGAGCCGAACGTTCTGGGAATATTATAAAGTGCGCAAGGGAATTCCCACTCTGCCTAACTCCTTAATGCTGTGAAAGAAAATATACCGTTTTCCGGGAGGAAGGATACATATTGGAGAATTATTAAATTCATGGGATTTAAATTAAAAATTTTTTTAGCATGTTAGACACATGTTAATGGAGCGAAGTAATATTGTCGCACGGCGTACAGCCTATCTCGTGCACTGCAGCAAAGTGAACATGGACCTAACAAACCTGTAGTGTATACGGACAAAACATGGGTTTATACACGTTGACGAGGATCCAGGAGTTATAGCATGTGCTGTGTTCATTAGCCTCCTAGAGTCTATTAAGTATGTGCACGGAGTGTACTTGCCGTCCCATATCCCCGCGTTACACCCCTGGCATACCTTACTCTTATGCCTGGTTGCACCAACATCTACCTCGATCCGAGATCGAATGATCCTAATTCCGAACCAGGATCCAGTATGATATTGGTTCCAATGTAAAAGTGTTGCACCAACGAAATTTCATGGATCTGAATCTCCGATTCGTCGATCTTGGTTCCAAAGTGAAAGATCGGTATTATGTATGAGACAAATTTTGCTATTGGTTCGTAATATATGACGTCATGGAAGTAGGCGTATTTTTCACTATAGATAGAACTAAATGTACGATGTTTTATCAGTTTTAAGTGAATTATTTTTGTAGGAATTTAACTGAATAATATTCAAGTGCGTGTAATGTTGTTTTAATTTCCCAAGAAAACAATTGAGCGTAGTTCTATCTGTTGGCGTATTTTCAAACTACATTTGTTGACGATGGCTGCTGATCTCGGATCGAGATTTCGAACCACCCATTTCGGCGGTTCGAAATGAACTTCATCTTGACCTCCAGTCCAGCTCTGAACTCGAATGGTGCAACAGTTTTCTGTGTCGATCTTAAGTCCGATCTCGGATCGAGTTTCGAACCATGATGGTGCAACCGGGCATTGGTTATCAACAGACAACAATGCGCTCGCTCATCAACGGTAAAGACTTGACAAACATGAAATAACCTATTCACTGATTTATCGCATTCGGCTGTTCGCGTAGTGAGAACGCTTTGGAATTGAAAACTAACTGTTCATCCATGGTTATAAATTTCTTCAAATTGTATACAAATGAAAATAATTTGCCGAAACAACTATACATTTTTTTTATAACCATTCCTTTAATTAAACTCAATTCCTTAAGCAATCATATATTATACTGCACATATCCTCACTTGAATTACACTCGAAAAAAATGTTTTTATCGCTTATTGAACAAAACTATTCTCAATTAATATTACTGCAATGTGTGTGTTGGTTTTGTAAGTACTCTCATTACGTTATGTCCCGCTACTAGTGCTTTAATTTTGTAAAATGGAAATTTCAAACTACTCTTTAAAATGGTTCTAACTGGCAGGTAGTTCGCGTTTGGAAGATGTGCCGTTGTTGAGAAAGGAGCGCTGGTTAATGCAGCCCAAATGTTCCCGGTGATATCTTCTCTACACAAGGACGAGTTTATTTGAACGTTGTTGAAAATACATTCCAGTGGATTCAACTGTGCGAATGAAATAATTGAGAGAACGACCTCACATCTCTGTACGCTATTCACGGCAACGTGAGCGCTTTTGAAAATCCTCTCATTTGGAATGATTGTCAGTAAATATATTTTATTTTAGCCTAAAGCTTCTTACACAATAGAAAATTTTAATATTTGACTTTACTCAATAAGTAAAGTCAGAGTTAAGACAATTGAACATCTGTTCTGCAAGCTTCGTAAAAATGTTTATCTTCTTGTGAAAATAATTATGATATTATCCAGAAATGCATTTTACGTACCTTTTTTTTAAAAAAATAGACTTAAAATTTACATTAAAATTTTATTTCAAAACAAAAAACTCATTTATTTACTTTATTACAATACGTCAATTCATATGTATATTTCCTCTACACGTTATATTTGCTTGCCATTTATTTAATTTTTGACGATCTTTGTTTAATATACCGAGATTAAAATCGCCCTACAGTAAAGTAATGCATTTTCCACATAACCGCTGTTAGATTCTCGGCAAAATGGCAACTTGACTTTACCTTAGACAGTTCCATTGTGTCAAGCTCCATAAGAAACAACCTGTAGGAGAGCAAACATAAAGTCATATGTTAAAGTTTTCAATTGTGTTAAGGGCTTTCAGTCGGTTACTTCCGAGTGCGGTGGAATTTACACACACTGTTTATTACTTACATGACAGTATTTGTTTACGAAGGTTGTTAAAGTATTTTATGAAATGGCTGAAAGGAAAAAAGTAACTAGGGCCTCGAAAGTGCTCAGTTTACCGTGAACTGCCTATACAGGGACGTTTCTCTGTGGATGTTATCGCGCCTTCCAGTAGCGACCAGATAGCTAGTTAGCCACCTGGCCATGCACCTGCCTTCCTCGCACTCCACTGCGGTCTCTTTCAACTGTCACAGTGCTTGCTTGTATGACGTCACTTCCCTCTGCCTCACGATCAGCTGTCATTTTCCCGCCACACCTGGCCATTTCACAAGTTGCTCTTTCACCATCCATTATGTCGTATTTACGACATCACGAAAGGTTAGTTAGGTCTGTAAAAAAAATATATTCTTTCTTATTTATTTATTTCATACCATATACATCCAATACACTTTGGAAAGGACTGGACACTATTTTTAATAATTTTTATAAAATATGGATATTTGCACACAATTAAATTAACATATAAATATATAACAGTTACACACCTCATAATTCTAGCAGCTCTACAAACATGTTAAGGCAAAAATTGGTGCAAGTATAAATATGTTAAGTCTAAATTATATTGAAACACAAGTTATTACACGAAATATCTTTATGTCAGTCTTGTTCTACATTATATAAACTCATCCTTATGAAAGTATTCTTCTACGGACAGATCTGGTAATTTGTACATTTCCAGGTTTTTCTTAATTGGCAAATATCGCTATAACTATAAATAATACTTAGAGAAATACTGTTTTGCAGTATTATACCGCATTAAAATAATAACGGACGTCACTTGTTGACTTATGTATTTTAAAATAAATACAGTGAAACACATCCGTCGACCCTACTCAAAGTTGTGTTGTAGGCACGGTAATGAGGGAACTTTTGAGGCACTAGTTACTTTTCTCCTTTCAGCCATTTCTTAAAATACTTAACCATTTTTTTTAAAGTAAACATTTTCATGTAAGTAATAAACTCAGTGTGTATATTTTACCGCACTCTGAAGTCAAGAAGCGAGGGAGCGATACGGGCGACACTAACACGCACGCCTAGCGCCTCATCGCTCCTACGCGCATGGCGTGCAGTGTTTCCGTCCTAACGCTGTACTGTGTAATATTTAGATCTGTAACTGTGAGGTTTTATTACACGCGATTAAAACCCACATATTAAACTACACCCGTATTTTTGTACTTTTCTCTTGCCACTTAAGAAAACTGCATAGGTAAGCTTTAAAAATGCTACATTTGACCATTTTCACTATTTCTCTCTCTCTCTCCAAGAATACACTTAATATGAAAAATGTATTAAAAATAGGTAATAGGCATAGGTATTTTTTTTCTGACAAAAGGCCGTATTTGCAAAACATTTATTTACCGAGATACGAGTATTTGACGACGAACGCGGGGGTCCATCTCACTCTTAATGTGTAAGGTTATAATAAAATAAGTGATAGAGTGTAGTGTTTATTGGCACAAGGTACTTCCATTACGCGACATACCTCGTTGTTGCAGGTAAACAATGCCATTTGCAGTGCTTACAAAGACGACAGGCACACGAACAATATATACTTCATCATTATATGTACTAATTGTTTCGGAACACTTATTATCGTGCTACATTCATAAATAACAAATATCGTCCACCATGATGGTTACGTTGCCAGTCAATTTAAGTACGTACTGAGGCTGTTTCCGGATTATCAATAAATGCAAACTTGTGCGTACCTGTCCCCAGAAGTGACTATACACTAGCGCTGTCCGGATCCCCACTATAGTAAACACAGGAAGTATACTTGCCAAGTATTTGAAATTGTATACTTGCTGGACATACTTGCATACTTACGACAGACGCCATATTGTATTTCAGGTGTGAAAATTAACTTGTATGCTTTGTGGGTATAAAGCTAGCAAGTTTTAAAAGTTAATAAGTATTTACAAAATGTCGTTCTGTTATATGCGTCAACAATTGTCAGTTTGGTAAATGTGCTTCTAATTATGAATACAATTCTGAACTTTTTGTAGACGTCTGTAGCATATTTCCCAGGCGTATGCTTACAAATAATATTACATTGTAATGGTAAGGACGAGGAAATAATGCAAGTTCCTGTGTAATGTCCCTTTACATACGATAACTGCAACAAATCTCATAACAACTTTCCTAGTTCGTTTACAATCTTCCAATGACGTCATAAGCAATATCCCAAGGCTATTGGTGGAGTATGAATACTTGTGAAATCGAGAGAAGCTGAACAGAACCTCAGGATACCGAGGTACAAGACTTTATATATTTATGCAATTTCTTTTTATTTTGTACAATTTGTACTCAAAGTGTACAATGACCAAACACAGGCATTATCTTGGCATATTTATTTGTATTAGTTTTAGTTCAAAACAACACACACCTGTTGTCTTGCTGCTCTGCCAAGCAACCAGTGTACGACAGTATTACTGCGTCGCCTTTCATTTCCCTTCTGCAATTAATACACGCCCACTAATGCTCCTATTAATTCCTCATTCCCGGTTAAAGCCATGTTTCAGCGCTTAAACAAGTAAGATTATCAATGTACAAAACCATGACAAAAATAAATAAATGTTTATAAGGTTATGTGTGTCTACTTAATGCGTAACCATAGAGGTTGTAACATGTGTGTAACACCATGCACCACATTTTTTCTGTTGTCACGTAGTTTATGATAATTCTGCCAGAATGTGCGGCCAATCTAACATGAAGAGGTAATAGTAAACTGTCCGAATAGTTTCAACAAGTACACATCACTGCTACTACACATATGTGCATATTTATACTGACAATCCGGAAACAGTCTTAATACTCGTAGCAGCTTACTAATCGTTACAAATGCTGCTAACGGAAATAGCACTTGTAAACCAGTATTATTATTATTATTTTCATCCCTTTTTTAGTTGTTTGTTTATTTGTTCAAGTCCGAATTTAATACAACGTAGTTGAAGTGGCGCAGCAGCAAAGGTTTATTCTCCTCAAGTTAGGAACAAAACGAAATTTCTCGGCATAAGGGAAATTTCCACCGCTAGGTGCACAGTGTTCCAAGCAAACATACATGTCTCCAAACTAGGAACAGCCTTTTTTGTATCATCGTGTTTGAATTTTACGGAATTTATTTTGTTCAGCACTAACACTTCGAGGAGTATGCACGCATACACACGGACCCACATCTGTATGAACATTTATTTGCTATTGAAGACAAAACTCGCACTTTTATAGTTTCACTGTATAGCTGGATTTTATCGGAATCTAAGCAAAAACGTATAATTAGCCAAGATTTCAGTTCATAATTACAAGAATAAAAAGGTTATTTCTAATAATTCCTCACATGAACGCGATATACTGCAAGACCTGTGACTTCTGTATCAACACGCGTGACTTCATTGACCGAGGACCAGCCAATGATAAACGTTGCAGAGTAGACTAAGCGTGTGCGGTGTAGCCAGAACCAATAGTACGATGGTAAGTGGAAATGCAGAAACCTACCCTACAGAAACTGCTGTAGTGGAGGATATAGGCAGCTAACTTCAACCTTGTCTACAGTGCCATTCAAGTTTTGCCGCCCTCACAGGGTTAATATTGCCTACCTTGACCAACTAACAGTGAGAAATGTTTCCGTAAGAAATGATGTATATTCGTCACTGACCTTGTTCTTTCAGAAAACATGTGCGTGTATACGTGCCAAAAGCTATAACCTCGTAGGAGATGTCCATCGTGTTGGGCCTAGCATACGACGTTTACTAACATTGATCTTATCTGGGCGGTTTTCATGAATACATGTAACGATGGAACATCAATCATAGGCATCTATATATTGACAGATTATCAATCCGGCCAGAAACATGAGTTAATTTATAGGCAACGCGAATGTAAATATTCCCGAAAAGTTATCCGTCTGTAACTTAATAATTATTTAATGCGTTATTTTTAATGCTAGTATTACAATTTACACATTTTTATCCACTTAAATGCCTTGTTTACGAATTAAACAAGAAAAACATACTCTGAACTGTTATCTACCTTGGTTAAATTTTATTTAAACTTATAGCTAGTAACACTTTGCAAACTATACTCGTGTGTAGCTCGAGCGAAGATAATTTGAAAATGTCTTTGTTGTTCAGAACAAAACTGGCATGGATGTGCAGTCTTTGTTCTGCTAATATTTAACACTATAGCGCAGTAACAATGATATTGCTAACGACAGAATGTCTATTTTTATAGCCACTCAAAGCGAGATGATTGATTGTAAATCATTTTATACGATAAAGGACATCTGATTGGGTCAGTATCAGCTCGGCTCTACATTGGTTGATGACCGGCCAATAACAAACGTTGTAAAGTATAGGGTAGTGTTCGGTGTGGTATGGACCAATAGGACGATGGCGAGTTCTAACACAGACACCAACAGATCCGGTATTCTTGCAGTAGTGGATATAGGCGACTCACTTCTAATTTGTCTTAAGTGCCAGTAAATGTGTGCAAACATCAATGTGTTAAAGAAATATCTCCCATGTTCCCATTTTTCATGACAGAGGGATTAATTTTTATTACTGTCAATCACACCATTAAAAACGTAAATTAAATAATCCAACTACGTTAATACGCGGGTGGATTTAGCTCTCAAGCAATTGAGAATACGTTCTAAAATTTCTAAATTACTATTTCTCTTAGTACTATCTTTTTCTCGGTTAGCTAAATTGTACAACCAAATATGCCCACAAGTACTAAAACATATATAAATGTATGAAGAGCAATAGGAATGATATAACAAGCATATAAGGTAATATAATTTGACGTTTGAATTTCATTGGATGGATGGATGCATGTAAATGTTTCAATTCTTGAAATGTCATCCTAGTTATGTTGTACCTGCAAATGTAAAGATGGCATGTTTAGATTTTCTTGGTGATATCAAAGTACACAAAATGCCCTTATTATTAAACTAACTGTTTTAATAGCATGGCGAACCACACCGATGTCTCTTAGAAACTGCGATATGCACGCACGGGGATGCATGCTGCCTGCAATACTTAGTAATTATTCACACGTAATCGAATTTGGCATTAATATTTAAAAACCTCACGCACTATTAGATTCAATGCATTAAATTAAAATGTTTTTACTGCTACTTTTGTCTTTATTTGTGGACTAACAAAAGGAAACTATATTTTTTTAATGAGTAGCTTCATCTTAACTCTACAGACGATCGATGTTAATTGACAAGGAGCAACACTTACAAATGTTTCTTTTATTAGAAGGTCTATGCGATACTTCATGTAAGAAACACAATTTACTATTAGAAAGGCCTTTCCTCGGAGCTGTACTCAGTAAACGTAATGTCATCACCTAGCAATATTTAGCACTGCCGGAAGTTACGAATGAATGGGGAAAAAAATGCCAGTTCTGACTCAAAGAACCTGCCATTTTAGAATTCTTTGCTCCTCTGATATTATGCTGTGTGTATGAATAGTTCAAGTCATTACAATATAAAATGCCTGTCAGAAGCTTGAGATGCTCTTCGATATTTCAAGATATCGGCAAAATCAGGCGATGAAGTTAATATGCACTGCAGTGATCAGCCATACAAGTTTGCTCTTACATTGGTGTCCTCTGTGGTACAACCTTACATTATCCGTAAAGAGAGCCCAGCCATAGTGATTCAAAGCTATTGCCGTGCTACGTATATATTTCACCATCGAAAAAAAATCCAATTTAAATAAGCATTTGAGAGTAATTTTTAAAGCACGGGACGTTAGCTCAGTTCCGTTCCTGCGAAAACTATACAGCCTGCAATTCATACTCATTTATTAATTATCTGACCCCGACGAACTTAGTTCCGCCTCTTTCACGTTCTATTTCGCCTTCTCAATGCGTCCTCTATATTACGTCTGGTACGTCGACCTATGCAAGCATGAGCAAAATCGGCCCATAAATATAGAAGTTAGACTCGAGCGCCACCTATCGGAATGAAACATAACTAAAAACCTTACTCAACACCTCAATAACATATGATGTGAATATGGTCTCAATTGACCCAGCGGTTTGTCAGTGATGATGCGGTTTAATCAAGCACAATGGATTTTATATATAAAGATTGATGTCAACACGAAAGTAATCACGGTTTTTTATACGTTATTAAAAGCCATTACAAAAACGTATCACTATTGTGAGGTGACAAAATGTTGGATAAACAGAGACACAACGAACGAAGGAAAAGCGCATAAGATTATTATGTGCATAGTGATCACGATGCAACCAGAAAGTATAAACTATTCACTATAAAATGAGCACTGTTTGAAAGTCCTCTCATTTGGAATAGTAGTCAATAAACTTATTTTATTTTAGACTTGGGCGGGAACTTTAGAGTCCAATGGGATACACACTCCGTGTTTATTACTTACATGACAACATTTATTGAAAATGTTAGGGAAAGGATAAGGATTTCATTACCCTAGGGCATACCAGCAGTATTCTTTTTCTCATTGGCGGCGTGTGTTTGGGAGAAGATATTCTCTTACTTGACTGGCCAATCAGAATTAGGTTACTCCGCTACTGTACGTAACATCTAGGTCAACCAATCGCTGAAGTGTATCTAAGCTATAGTTCTATGAAATACAACTGGTCGTGAAATCTTTTCGCGAAATTCGGGTGCCCCTAGGAATAGCTGAAAGGAAAAAGTAATCAGGGAGTCAGAAGTGCTCACTTTACCATGAACAGCCTATAGTAATGTGAGAAACAACCTGGTAACTAACTAATCAGACTGCAGCTCAGCCAATATGGAATAGTTAGCATCATGCAGTAGCCAATCAGAGACACGGAGCATGCTCCCCTTGGCCTGGCTCAGCCAACCAGCGTACTGCTGCGCGCGCATCACAAGATAGACACGCAATCTCGTCTCTATGTACCTACATATCTAAAGGCTGTTCACGATAAAGTGAGCACATTTAAAATCAACCTAAGGAAAATGTCACTGCTCCTACATGCAAATATTTTAACCGGCACACTGAGTGACATGCGCCCTGTAAAGTTGGTAGCGATGAAGGGGAAAGTAGTTCCATATCTTAACGTCGAATAAAAAGTGTTAGGTAACCGTTTTTGATAACTTAAGTTATTTCTATTTCTTTTTTTTAATGCGTCGATTAGCAGATTTTTAAAAAATATTTACTTTTCTAATATTTTTAGTTTCACCTGACCAACGCATGAATAAGGCAATGAGGCTCATGGCAATGTTAATTTTACATAAGGCGGAACACACAACGTGCATACAAGTAGATTTTAAGCAGGGCTTTCATAAGTGCTAATTTTACCGTGAACAGGCTACACACTGTAATGAAACAGTGGCTTAAGTCGGTATAGTCCATTCGTGGTCACCTCCAATATTACTGAAGCCCTGCTAAAGTTATACTTGTAAAATATTCCTCCGCCTCGACGGGCATACAAGTAGATGTTAGCAGGGCTTTCAAGAGTGCTCATTATACCATGAACAGCCCATGCTAGCCATTACTAACATTACGAACACACCTATGTTCTCCCTGGTTTTCTTCGTATTAATTATAAATCGAATAACAAGAAATACATAATTTCCAAGTAAAAGGCCAATTTAATCAAAAATAAGATACGTTAACGTTTACAAGTATCAAACGCTTGTGATAAATAACATATTTAGGAAAGAAAGACACAGCTCATACATGGGGTGAATTTTCAAAGATTGATTCCAAAAGTGTGATCCTACCGTGAATAGACCACACGTTAATTTCGCAATTAATTTGTCGCCATCCTAGACTTGTCAGTCCTCTACAAACTCGGACCACAACAGTTTATTCATTGGCTGTTGTCATGGCGACAGACGTGATACAGTCGCATTATTTCTTGTTGCTTACAGCTGAATGGAGAGACTCGTCCAGGAAGTGTCCGTAAAACTGTCGTACAATCGTGAAATGAAAACTACGAGTACACGAGCTTATATAAAATCCCGTCACTGCGAGATTCATCGCGGGAAAATTTAACTGTTTGCTACAATTTTTTGTGCTACAAAGGGGCCGCGGTGGTGTAGTGGTTAGACTACTCACCTCCCAAATATGAGAACCGTGTTTGATTCTCGGCCGGATTTTCGTGTGCGCTTGATGATGCCGCTCGTCAGCGGGTTTTCTCAGGGATCTCCCGTTTCCCTTTCATTCCGGCGTCAGTCCATACTCACCTCGCTTCACTCTAATCGACTCAAGACCTCGATGTTAAGAGCCGCCCATATCTCTCCACTCTACGTACAATTTTCCGACACTTTTCTTTCGTCTTTGGCGATCTTGCACATATAAAAGGTACTATCCCATTTCTCTGGGCTAATGAGGATTCTACTACTGTAAAGCAGAAAGCTTGTGATTGGCTGCAAGGAGCCTAGCCGAGTTGCGAGGTGTACTGCCTCGAACATGCGCGGCGCCATTTCAAGGTCATTCGCTCGAACAAGACATTTACTTCAATTGTGCTATTAGCCCCACGACATCCTAGCAAACCAGGTCCTTAGATCAGCGGCGATACAAAGTCCACAAATGTCCCATGTGACAGTTTTGTTAAACGGGTACCCCCTCAGCCAACAGCCAATCACAGCACACCTACCAGTGGAGAGGGGGAAGCAGTCAGCCAATCTCAGCACACCTCAGGGGAATTGGGGGGGGGGAGGGAGTGGGTGGAGGGGAACCCATGTACCCCACATACAGGAGGGAGGGGGAACACACACTCACGAATTTTATTAAACGTCACTTGTGCTACTTTTGCAGTTAGCATATCTCTCACTTACATGTCCCCTCCCCCTTACTAGTGTTGTAAGTCGCGGATATGTAGGTAATGTCGTAATTGATCACTCTGCAGACTTTGCATCGCTGCCTACGTCACTGATACTGTAGGTATAATTTTAAACACGTATTCACGAAAAAATACCACGATTTTTATGTCTGCTTACGATGCTGCACGATTGGTTATTAAATACCTTTGCGAAGATCAGTAATTAGGGATACCGACTAAAAACAGAATTTTTGAAAATCTGTTAAATCGGCTCCAAAAGTAATATTTTGATCGATATTGAGGTAGCCGATTTTTTCCGGTATCGATACACTTCTCATAGTAACCTTTATCGATTCAGCGGCACCTTAGTGTGTAATTTAACGTAATGAAAGTCCGTTATAAATAACGGATTGTTATATTTTTATAGAATTAATTTCACATTTTAGTGGTGGGGCTACGGTGGCTGAGCTAGTAGCACTCTTGCCTCCCACGGTGAACCAGGTTCAATCCCCGGCCGGGTCAAAGAATATTCGCAAATGGGAATCGTGGCGGACGATGCCGTTGGCCAGCGGGTTTTCTCGGGGATCTCCCGTTTCCTCCGCTCCTCCAATCCGGTCCCGCTCCACATTCATCGGCTCTCAAGACCTCGCTGTTAGGAGCTCACTCACATTTTGGTCGTTTATATTTGTATTAGTTTTTGATAAATAGTTGTCCTAAACAGATCGAAAATAGATTAGTTGTAAATCGACCATTTTCGTCCGATTTTCTCTCTGTGCATCGCTATTGTGTGCGCCGACCTAGATCGAGCCAAGACAGGTGTTAAATAATGTGAGCGTGTGCAATGGGCGTATCCAGGGGGGGGGGGGGAGCTGCAGCCCTCCCCCCCAAAATGACACTTTTTTTACACCATATAATAAAGTGGTAATCATTATATTTATTTATTTGTAATTTACCACGCATGATTATATCTTACACATCAAAACTTTGTTTTCTGAATAAACCGGGGGAGGGGGGTACAGTCAGGTACATAGTTCCTAAAATGAACGCCAGGTAGTATATGTGAGCGAGTTTCTATCCTCCTTTCCTTCTCTATCTTTCGACTGTAACTTGTGAGACCCCCTCCCCCTCCTGAGGGTGTGCATGCGTAGCAAGTGTTGAGGTGGTGTGTGTAGGTGCGAGGTCACAGACAGGAGATGACGGCTAGTGTATTGCTATGCACGGCTGAGGGCGCGTGTACTCACGTCCTGGAAACATGAATACTAAAGTCGTCTGGCCTCACGCCAGTTCTACCTGTGAGCCACTTGCAAGCGACGCCATAGCTTCCTCCTGCTAGCCTCAACACGCCCGTGCTACCAGCCTTTCAAACATCACCCGTGTTTACTTGTTGCCTATGCCACGTATAACAAGCTCTTTATACTTCTCGTAACATCAAAGTACCTTAGCTTCGATTAAAATTAACTTTTACTTATAATAAGAGATTATGGAAAATCGCGAAGATTTTTTGAGCCAACATATCTTCTAAAACACTCTATCTAGTTTATTCTTTCATGATTGGATGAACAAATGTTTTACGTCGACTAATTTGTAGGGATGGGAAAAATTCGCGAGTTCAATGACTTGTAGGCTAGACTCCAGTCATGTGTATACTCGAGCCTCAGATGTTTGTTCATTGGCTGCTGCCCCATACAGTAGCCAATGTTACTTCATACCTGGCAGTATGGCACTCGTTACTTGTTTCCTTGCAAGTCTGCTATTGGCTCAGAGCCGTCCAGGGCGTGTCCAATAAACTGCGATCTAATTGCGAAGTCAACTTCGGTGTACACGTGTTTGACGTCTATCTTGTCCTGAAATGAACTAGCGAAATGTTCCTATGCCTACTAATTTTTTTTGCAGACCAATCATGAACGTGCTTAGTATCAGAATCCTCATTGGCCCAGAGAACTGGGGCAGTAACTTCATACATGCATGACAGCCAATAAGGAAAAAAACTGTACGACATGTGTCCAGTACGTTGAATCCTAGCAGACAGCCACTTTTCCCGCGATAAATCATCATCTATACTTATAATATATCCTTAGTCCTTTCAGACCCACTTTAATTTACTGTTTATGGTATTGCAAACATAACATTTTATGTTGAGTACTGTACACTACACTTGTTTCGTGTTAACAGTCAATGAGCTGTAGGCTATATGTTCGGCTACAGTAATATGAACCAATGATGACCTAGAAAAGTAAGATGGTTTGCGAATCCTTTACCCACAGGTAAGATCATTGGTCATTCAACTTTGCAGTGAGCAGTGCAGATCAAACATTCCTTACACGTGCGTAATGTACACAATTGTGTTCACTAGGTCTCAATGGATTAAGTCATAATATTCTATCTATAATTTATATAAACTATATGAACAGAAAGAAAATAGTTGTGTTAGTAGCGCCTAGTAAGAACATTAATAGGCTAACATTAACGCAGCGAGTGCGCACGAACAAAGTGCGTCGTCCCTCTGGTGTAATTTTCTAGGCTTGTGTTTGCACGAGGCGGAGGAATGTCCTGGAGGTAGAACTGAGACCACGTCTCAATTGGCCTGGAGAGCGCTCTTTCGTGTTCTTACTCTTGCGACTACGTCATTATGACGTCAGAGAGAACGCTCTCTGGTCGTATCAATTCGTCGGAGAGAGTGCGAACGAGCGAGAGGACAGAGAGAGAGAGAGAGAGAGAGAGAGAGAGAGCACGAAACTGTGTACTCGCTGGCGCTCTCTTGGATCAATCACACGGCACACTTACTCTGTTAAGTCAATTGTTAACCCACTGTAAGAATCAGTCAAGTGCAACGCATCAACCATCGTCGAAAAACTGAACGAACGGAACAAATAGTCCTACGTTTATTGTACCGATGTATTTTTTGTATGTTTATTTCTGTTCGCAGTGGTGCGAAGAAATTCGCTCTAATTGTATAATACACTGTAGGCCTTTTGATAAGTACGCATGTATATACACAGTGCTACGTTTATATGGACACTTCTTTGTTCTTGAAGATAAAACTAACACTTTAATTGGTTCAAAGTTTCTGTGGGCTTTACCGGAATCTAAGTAAAAAAATCAAAGTCAAAATTTCAATTCGTAAGAACGAAACAGTTCTTTTTAATAAGTTTTCGAATGAACACGGTGGATTGTTAAACCTGTTACATCTGTCGCGATACACTAATTGGTGCACAGCCAACACGGGAAAATTCATTGGCCGATGGCCAGCCAATAATAAACGTTGCATAGTACAATAGGCGTGTCCGGTGTTGCCAGGACCAATAGGATGAAGGTAAGTGGAAATGCTGTGAAAGCGTTACCTCTACGCGGACGTTATCGGAGAAAATGTTATTCCTTTATTAACGGGTCGAGTTCTCTTGCCAGGATTTCGTATTGCTCTGGGCGAGACCGCCAGGTCTAATCGCTGCCGAAGCTCAGAGCGAGTGTAGTCCGGGTCCTTGTGAGGGCTCTTTACCACCCAGGCGTTTCTCATTTGCAATGCAGGAGAAAGGAGAAGGTAACCCCCTACCCCTCCCACACCCATCAAAATATTTTAGGCGTAAACTATTTAGTTTTAGAGAAGCTGAGTACTCCCAGCAAACCCTGGTTCCCAATCCTGCTCCCCCCCCTTTTTTTTCTCCCCAGCCAGCAATATGTTCGTGGGAGGAGGTAACAGTGAGGCTGTTATCTGTTTTTGTCCCTTCTGGGCGAGATGTGGCAAGGTTTGTTAGTAAGATACCGTATTGGTTCCGCAGCGACTGGGCGGAAAAATCTTCCCGCTACAGTTACGGTTTGAGAGCTATTTACTTGTTTTTATTTCGTGTCTTTCGGCAACCGTAAGGAAATATGAGTTGTGTTGCAACCCCTGGCCCTGTCTCATGTCTCTCTCTGCTGCTTCGACAACCGGCAATCCGCCAGACACCACAGCGTCTGTGAATGGCAAAGGTGGATCGCCCTTAAAAATTGTTTTGTAGTGACGAACATAAAAATATGTTAGTATAGGCTGTTCACGGTAGAGTGAGCACTTTTGAAAGTCCTGCTAAAGATCCATTTGCATACACATTGTGTATTCATCCGCCTTATGTAAAATTAACATTAACATGGGCCTCATAACTTCATTCATCCGTCGGTGAAATAAAGCTGTGAAATTATTAAGATACTAAATACTTATAAAAATCTGCACGTTTTTACACTTCGATGCATCAAAAAACAGAAAGCGGAAGACATAATTTTTCATTTATCACAAATAGTTGCCTAACATTTTTTATTCGACGATAAGATATGGAATTACTTTCCCTCCACCCTTACCAACTTTAATGGGCGAATGTCACTAAGTGCGCCCATTAAAATATACGCATAGAGGGTCAGTGACTTTTTTCTAATGTTTATTTCTAAAATGCTCACTTTATCGTGATATATATATTTATTTATTTATATATACGGTGTATTAAAGACCACTATACATACAAATAAAATAATTATCTAATTATTTAAATTTAAAACATTTTAAACTTATCTGTTATAATTAAGTTTATTATCTAATATTATAATTAGAAATATTTAAATTTAATAATTTATATTCACTATAGTTAAAATTATTATTTTTTAATTTAAACTTAAATATTTTATAATACATTTAAAATAAAACTTTTATCTTAAAAAATTAAATTTGATGATTAATTTCTAAATTAAATATTTTCTATGGTCTGCTTGAATTAGTGTATCTTTTCGCCTACAATTTAAAAATAAGTTAACAAATTAAATAATTACAGCTTATATTAATAATTTATTAAATTAAATTGTAGCAATTTATTACAAATATTTTTAATTTTAAAAAATAACAAAACTATTTTAATGGCATGGAAAGTATAGGGGAGACCGGGACTTGTTGTAAAACTTTGAACATATTAATTTTTATTTAAATGTTGGTCGGAAATAATGAAGTTCTCTAGACAGTAATAAAAAATGCGGCGTTTCACACAGCTGAGGAAAAATCAACATCATTCTATGAAACTTGTAAGGCACTTGCAGAGTGTGACTTTCAACCCCGCCCTGGAGATGGTTGTCTCAAGTATCGGAGTTGGTTGTACCAGTTTTTTTTTCAGTGCAAAGGAAAATCACTAAGCAATTAACATATAGTTCTTAAAGTAGTTGTAATATACGGAAAGGTTTTGTGAAATGAACTTAAACACTTTAAGTAAGCATGATTAATGATATAACTACAATACATAACAATTATATTATCACATGTTCTGACTTGTAAAGTTGAGTTACTTCTGTGAATAAAATTGTTTTTGCTGCAACTAAAATAGTGGGGAAAATGGAATATTATATTAGCAGCGAACTAATAATGCACATCTACTGCTTCTAAGATAATTTATTTATAAACATATCATCAATTTGTAGTTAATTAAAAATTAATATGAATTGATATGCATATTTAGGGCGTATACAAAGTTGTTATCGATAGCTGAGATGGAATACATTTTACAGATAATAAGACTCATTAACATCTAAATAACCCTTATTAAATAAAATAATATTATTAGTCCAAACAACATGAAACAAAACGTCAAGCAAAGAAAACAACATTATTGCTAACCAAAAAAATTTCGGTCTGTAGTGAATAACATCATCAGAGATTAATTTCGTCGAGCGCAAGTTTTACTGTAAAGAATTGTTAGATGGTGTATAAAGAGACTCGACATTGACAAACAATAGAATAAACTACTAATTGTCACTGAAAAAAATGAATATGCTAAACCATTTTTAAACTGCTCCTATTCATCACCACTTGACATGTCTGAAAAACAGTTATGGCAAGTGTAAACACAATTCCCTGTTGTGCATTTCTCATGAGACCACCTCTTACACTTTACAAACTGGAACCACGTTTCGTTCGGCTTACTTTTATAATATGGCTCAATGCAGACCAGGCAAAAACAATCTTCGTCTGCATTCTCGCTGCTCTCCCTTATATGCCTACTTCCCTTGCTGATCATGTTCCTTTTAACCATGGGTTTATCTTGGTGTTCCTTAAATAATGGCCTTTTGGAATGTGTCATCTTCCTGTATTTTGGGCTTCTAACATTTTTTTTTTTTTTTTTACTCGTATGTCTGTTAAAATTGGCGTCTCCCTTTTACGAGCATTTTTGTGAACTTGTATTTTCTCCTGACTTAGGAAATGGTCGAATTACGTCGGAAGAGATTGTCAAAGCCTTGCTCATACCACTGCAGCTGGGGAACTCGATCAACTCTATATTGATGAGACTTCTGTAGATTGTTGACTTGTATTTCTGGAACATCATCGCTAGTGCTGGTTCAGCACTTAGTTTCAGTTGGAGTCGGCGTGTCTTCATCTGCTTTTTTGATGCTAGGATGAGGCCGATCGATTACGAAACTCGGTGCAAAATCACATTCTGTAAAAACGTCTCGGTTGAAGGGCAAAATTCCTGTGCTTCTGAAACCTGCACAAATGTTACTTAGTGTTACTGGGTTATCACACCGGGAATGCCATATATTGCCATGGTCTTTCCTGCATTATTTATCATACAACAATCACAAGCCGAATTCGTGAATTTTTTTAATGGACCATAAACAGAACTTTCAAAGGTTGCAATTTATGACTCCAAAGTGGTGGGAAAGAAAGCATTACAATGTCGTTTGCTTTTGCATCGTTTAAACCATCAATGCTGAGATGAGAGTTGACAGGCTTTTCAAGTGTGCTTTGTGTGTGCTCATGAATGTGTTTCAAAAATTCCAGAAAATGTGTTTCCTGCAGCCATCCTGAAGGATTCGCAAAATCCCTAGAACCAGGAGGACCATTCGCAATAAAATATTCTGTGTAGTTCACCCTGGGAAAGATAAACAAAGGAGGAATATGATTACCGATTGCTGACACCACAAATACAATTGTCACCAGGCTACCTCTCTAGGCAGGAACGCTACTACCAACCTGTTAAAACCCTCGACGAGCTAATGTCGGGAACTTGCACTGTTGTCACGCCTGTCTCATCCATATTCCATATTTCGTGCGTTTGGAACTTATGCCGTGTCATCACTTCGGTCAAATTGTTGAAAAAACAATTCCCCGTTGGTTTTGTTGAAACCAGAGGCTCTAGCCAGACTAGTTGATTCATGTGTTCTTATTGGCATTGTTGGATGTCGCTTTGAAAAACTAGGAAACCAGTCAGTCCCAGAAATTATTTTTTCGATGCATGATTGTGGCATTTTTATTCTATTTCCTAAAGCTATCTGGTAAGCAAATTTTCTAATTTCTTTAGGAGATAATCTAAAGTGAATGTCTGATGCTTGCAAGATATAACCTACAAGCCCCCTTTCTTGGGATTCATTGAATACCTGGCTATCTTTTTTATATCCGACAGGAATCGACGGAAAAATTTTGTTGGTCGTCATTCAATTCTGTTTGGGAATTTTTTTTAGCAATATCTAGTGTAGTACGTAAACTATATATTGCACGTTCCACGTATTATCAGCGCCAATTCTGTAGCCCCAAACTCATCGTTTGTTAAGTTCATGTGCAGTCGCTAAGTTTCATTACTGTACGCCTCACGAATAAGAGACAAGTCTGCACCAACACAAGCAGGAGAACTACTGGTACATACTAATATCCTGATCAATAACTCTGTAACACGAGTGGGCTCTATCTCTGTACCAAATATAAAATTAAAGTATTTGGCATTTATAAAATAAATAATCAATCACTTAAAATATATATTATTAAAAATAATTATCCATATCTCGCTTCTCTCGACTAAGAGAATCTTTAAGATGAAGAGCAAGTGTCAACATTAACTCAAATTACCAAAACCAATTAAACCTGGTAACTATTCAAAAGGTATTATAGTAAAATACTGAAATGAAATTTAATCTCAAACAACTCCTGATGTGTTTATCAATACACACACCCACACAGACACACACACATACACACACACACACACATATATATATATACATATATGCGAGAAATGAAGTTGCAATTAACACAAAACAGTTGTCCATATCCACCAACACTATTTCTGTTTTAAGGGAGAAAGCATTTAGCAAAACAAAATATTTTCATAGAAAAGTACCTGATCAAATGTCACGAAGTTACAACTAAGGAATCTGTTTAACATTTATACATCTATTTACTTTTTTAACTACATAAAATTTTACATATATGTACAACTTGGGACATTCTACAGCCCCTCCCTACTTGAGACAACCTGCCTCGTCCCGCCATTTTATGTTGATAATATTGTGTGGCCTGAACAAATTACGGCAACTAAGACAAGCATTGGATCGTGTGAGACACAGTATGCAGTTAACTACACTAAATTTTCTAAGAGTAACATACAATAGAAAAAATAACAGGAAATAAAAACTTCAGTTGAGAAATTTTACTTACCGTTCGACTTTGTAAAAAATCAGTAGCGAACCTGACTGCCTCTGCGCTCTAGCGGCCGTGGAATTAACTTTGTGACAACCAGCCATTTCAGTTTTTTAAACGCTATTCACGGTAAAGTGAGCATTTTTTGAAGCACCTTTTTTAATCAAACCTTTGGAAAATTTATTTGTGATTTCCCACTGAATGTCAATAATGTCACTGCTATAAATGACTTGTTCCCAGTTAATTTGCTTGATTCGCCAGTCAGCAGTAGCTTATCAAGTGACTTTCAGTGATAGATTTTTTACTGACTCGGTCTTATCAAATGTTTGTTTCAAAAAGGGAAGAAACTACGAAGAGACTATACAAGTTTAGGGACGTGGCCTTATAAAGCGAGGACGTACAACGTGGATCTGAGAGGAATACATGGCGCCGACATTGCAGCGACAAAGAACGTGTCTATGTTGTAGCTGTACTAGCTAGAGGAGGGCGTGGAGGGGCTACGTGGCTGCGGCAGGCAGGCGGGGTGATAAGTTGCCGCCATCAATCTGCTAACTGCACATGGTTGCCAGCACTGCAGCAGAGCAGCAAAACTCCTGCACTGGCAGCCTGCCCTGCTTTTGCCCGGCTGCACCAACATCTTCCCCGATCCGAGATCGAATGATCCTAGTTCTGAACCAAGATCCAGTTTGGTATTGGTTCCAACGTAAAAGTGTTGCACCAACGAAATTTCATGATTATGGATCTCCGATTCGTCGATCTTGGTTCCAAAGCGAGAAATCGAAATTAAGTATGAGAATCAAATTTTGCTATTGGTTCGTAATATATGACGTCATGGAAGTAGGCGTATTTTTCACTACAGATAGAACTAGATGTGCGATGTTTTTTCTGTTTTAAGTGAATTATTGTAGTACGAATATTGCTGAATAATATTCAAGTGCGTATAATGTTGTTTTAATTTCCCAAGAAAACAATCGAAAGTTCTATATGTTGGGGTGTTTTAAAATTACATTTGTCGCTGATGGCTAGTGAACTCGGATCGAAATTAATTTTATCTCGATGTCCTGTCCAGCTCTGAACTCTAATGGTTCAACAGTTTGATCTCGGATTTAGCTTTAAAAAATGCTATATTTGACCACTTTCACAATGTTCTCTCTCTATTAATACACTTAATATGATAAAAGTAAAAATATAGCGATATAGGCAATAGTTTTTTTTATCCTTTCTGGAAAAATTTCTTATTTCCAGAACACTTATTTACCGAGACATGCGTATACGCGCAAACAAGGGTTTCACAGAAAACGTTTCAGTACACAGGATCCTCAATGGCTGTCCACGATAAACTGAGCACCTGAAAGCCTTGCTTAAGATCTTCTCGTATGCACATTGTGTATTCTTCCACCTTATGTAACATTAATATTGCCATGGGCCTCATCACATTACGAGTCGGTCAATTAAAACTGTAAATTATATATATATATAAAAAAAGGGGAAATTGTTTACACATCTGCTTATTTTTACACTTTGATCCATTAATAAAAAGAAAGCGAAAGAAATAATTTTAGTTATCGAGATGACTTTTTCTAAGGATGATTTCAAAAGTGCTCACTTTAAAGTGAACAGCCTTTAAATTATTTTAGACATCTATCAGCCACCTTTCACATTACTGCTGTAATCCTTTGAGGAGTGTGCACGTATATAATTCTTTTTTACTCTTGAAGACAATACTCACACTTTTATAGTTTTACTATTTCGGTAGACTTTTTCGGAATTTAAGTAAAAAATGACAACTAATCAACATTTCAGATTGTAAGAATTTAATTGTATTTTTCAATAATATTTCGAACGAACACAATGAATTGTAAAATTTGTTACTTCTATCATGATACATTAATTGGTACACAGCCAACGCGTGATATCATTAGTCGACGGCCAGCCAATAATAAACGTGGTAGAGTGCATTAGGCGTGTCCGGTGTAGCCAGGGCCAATAGGACAATGGTAAGTGGAAATATAGAGACCAACCAAAATAATATTGCTGTAGTGCAGAATATAGGCAGCTCAGTTCAAACTTGTGCTCAGTGCTAGTAAATTTGTGCCACCCTCAAAAGGTTAAAAAAAATGTTTTTGCGCCTTATGAAGAGAAGAACCACCCTACAAGATAGCAAGTGGCAATTAATTAGCCCCTTAACTTTGACATTAATTTTTAGTTTCAGGTGTTGCAAAAGAATAAATATCTGATGTGAACGGTATTAGCAAGACGTTCTAACCTATGGCAAGGTTTTCCAATAGATCAATGGGACAATAACCACAGAGTCATAACATAATTGGTGTGTCATCAGCAGCCAACAGCATCGCCCAGCTTAAGGCGCTGTCACTATTGGCGCTAACTTCTGGATTTTCACAGCACTGACCATAATGTCAGCTATTATGCAACATGTCGGGGGCCGCGGTGGCTGAGCGGTTAGCCCGCTCGCCTCCCACTAAGGATGTTCACAAGTGGGAATCGTGCCGGACTTGGTCGGCGGGTTTTCTAGGGGATCTCCCGTTTCCCCCGCACCTTCATTCCGGCGCCGCTCCATAATCACTTCAATCACCCTCATCGGCTCTCAAGAACTCGCTGTTAAGAGCCGGCCAAATCTCTTCACTCACTCACTGGGTTAAAACTCTTATAATTCGGAGCAGTGCGTCATTCAGTTTCTATACACCACTTGTACAAATGTTAAAGTTTTGTTCATAAATATGTTTCCCGTAGTGAAACGCTCATTTGTCTGCAGCAAAGCTAAACAGAATGTTACGATAGTCTTCCACTTTCAAGTGATAGATATTATCCCCCTTCTAACACAATAATTGTGAAAAGTCAATTTGTTTGACATATGTTTTAGAGTGGAAATTAGCCGCGGAATCTTTTCGCGCAAAAACAGGTGGTCCCATACGCATAATTACCCGGTCTTATATTTATTTTCACTCTGAACTCGTGTTCTGCGGTTCACTGCTGTCTTTGACTAACACGTATTTCTCGATTTTCTGGCAACAGTAGCTTAACATTATTACATGTATTTAAAACTAGGAAGTGAGAAGTGGAGTGAGTGTTTCATGCCAAGAGACTCGTGCTCTGCGAGAACAAAAGTCAACTACGAAAGTTGTAACTACCAACATCAGAACAAAAAAATCTCTTCAATAAATATAACGAGACGAACTCGTAAAACGAGTAAGTTGGGCTCTTATTTCCCTAATACGGAGACGGTAAAACTTTTTCATGCCGACATGTTATTCATGAATCCTGAGTCGTTAAGTGTAGCGACGCAGCACTGTTGGAGTTAATTGTTATGAAAGGAAACATTAAAATATTTTTTCTTCCAGAAGGAAGTGGCGTAATGGTGGTGAGGTCACTAGCTTCGAGAGAGAATGGAATTAAGGGAGTGAATTATTAGCTTCAGTGCAATTACGTGCAGCGTTAAAAACGTTCATCAAGGAGGAAACTTTGGTTTAAAAGGCTGTGAGAATGGTTAAAGAACTAAAAGTGAGCCTAACAATATATTCACGATAGCTATGCACTTTTTGAACCAAAGCTTTCACAAATCACCCAATATATGACATTTTTTGTTGATCATACACCAAAAGTGTTTCATACTTCCATTATTTATTTTTAAAATGAATGTTTTACTTATAAATTATATATAAACTGTAACATTCATTTCAGAGTAAATACGTTAAGTGAAGAGATTTCGGCGGCTCTTAACATCGAGGTCTTGAGAGCCGATGAGGGTGAAATGAGGCGAGAATGGAGAAGCGGCGGAATGCAAGGGCGGGAGAAACGGGAGATCCCCGGGAAAACCAGCCGACCAGCGGCTTCGTCCGGCGCGATTCTCACTAGCGAAAATCCCGGAGTGATCCGACCGGGGATTGAACCCGGTTCGCCTCGATGGGGGCCACAGCGGCCTATAACAGCACATAGAAACCAGGAATGTCGGCAGTGGTTAGTAAGAAATAATTCGTATGTGAAGTAATTATAATAAGAGGTCTGGTATGTGATTTGAAAAGGAAACACTTCTTATCAACATAGTCGTATAGTGTTGTCGTAGTGGAACATCCAGTTCTCTACGCCTGTGAAGACGTCTAGAAATCTGAAAAGTCCGACAGTAGATCGCAAAATTGATGGTCTGGACCCTGAGGACTAATAATCGATGTACAAGGCATCGTATCACCGAGCTATTCTTACAGATGACTTTTTCTCGCCGAAAACAACATCCGTCATACTTTTCCACCTTCCCTCAAAAGTTCTATGTACTGAAACGTTTTCTGTGAAATCGTTGTTTGTGCTCAAACGCGTATCTGGGTAAATAAAAGTTCTGGAAATATTACTTTTTGTCAGAAAAGAAAAAAAAAAAAACAATTATCTTTGGCGCTATTTTCTAATACTGTTATCATATTTAGTGTATTATTTGAGAAAAAATTCGTGAAAATGGTCAAATATCGCATTTTTAAAGCTTACCTATGCAGTTTCCTTAAGTGGCAAGAGAAAAGTACAAATATAAGGGCGTAGTTTAATTTAGGGCGTGTAATAAAACCCCTATCTTAGACATCTTATTAGCACAGTACATCGTTAGGACGGAAACACTTGCACGCCTTGCACGTAGGAGCGATGAGGCGATAGGCGTGCGTGTTAGTGTCGCCCGTATCGCTCCCTCGCTTCTCGACCTTGGACGCGCAGCTACATGGTCCCCTTAAGGGCACGTATTTTTCGCGAAACTATTTCAATATCAGTTGTTCTCCAAAACACTTCATATGCAAGTTGGTGGTCGGATGATTTTAAATGTCAAGTACCTCAAGTGTCTGCCCACATATCACGGACGTTCAGTATCGGAGTACTTAATTCTGATTGGCCCAGTCGAATATGAACAAGTGTTCTCACACGTATACGCGCGGCCAATGACCAACGGAAGCAGCGTTTGTGAACGTAGGAAATTGAAGTATATAGTATGAGCACAAATATGTTCGCGATAAATACTTGGCGCTTCCCATCCTACTCGCCATATTTGCCTCTTGCGGACTTTGTCCATAGACTAAAGATGAGGTAGATCGCTTACTCGTCTTCTGCGCATGTACCCAACATTGACCTACCCCAATCCTACACAACTGTCAAGGTCACATGGTCAACAGTGATCAAAGTGTTTGTTTACATCTTAAATTTGAAATGACAAGCACTATTATATTAATAAAATACCTTTACCATTTTGAATTTAATCAAAAAGCATTACAAACAGGTTAGAGGAAGTATAAAAACATCTCTTAAGCATTTGTTTACAAATCAGTTTTCTAACCTAAAACCCAATCCACGCCATTTTTGCAAGTTCTTTTGGCAGAAAAGAAGTTCAATGTTGGGACACGGATATTGGTTCTGCGCAACCAACGAGATCGGTCTGCCTCATCTTTAGTCTATGACTTTGTCCTCTTCTCGAAGATGAATATCGAGTTCGAAGTTGATTGTCGAAACAGAGATCCAGCACTAATCGCAGAAGCTGGTTGACACGCTTCGCTTCGAATTGAAGATAGTCAGGGCTGGACATATTCCACAAGTGTCAGGAATGCTAGGAGTGCTGTTTGTATTCCTGTGTGAAGTCATGGTGATGATATGTACGCATATATAGGCTGTTCACGGTAAAATAAGCAGTTTTGAGGCCCTGGTTACCGTTTTACTTTCAGCCGTTTTTAATCCTTTATCCACCTTTTAAAATAAATATTGACATGCAAGAAATAGACACATTAATATTTATTAACTGTTATTCCAAAAGAGAGGGCTTTCAAAGTGCTCATCTTTTCGCGAACAGTCTATAAATTAAATACATTCTTGAAAACAGAGCTAGTCTCGAAAATTTGTGATATAGGTCTTTCACGGTGAAGTGAGCACTTTTTGAAGCTGTTTCGTCAGACATAATAACCAATAAATACATTTCATTGTGGCCTCGGACTTTTGGTTTTGGGTATGGTGAATGTATATACACTGTGTTTATTACTCACATGGCAGAGTTTACATTAACAAGTGGTGGAAGGATATAAATTGGTTGAAAGAAAAAAAGTAATTAGGGCTACAAAAGGGCTCACTTTACCGTGAACGGCCTATACCACCTCGTACGTGAGATTAACATTGCCTGCTCTACTGACCGCGTCAAGTCACTATTTTTCAGGCCACTGTGGCGTTGCCAACATAAAATATAATATCGGCATTTATTCACTGGCCATTCAAGTACAAAACTGTGAAATTTCTTAGCAATATTAATGCCTTAATAATATGAAAGTTCGTAATCGAAAGTTGTGAATACAAGAAACACGACTACCGTAGCCATACATTGGCATATTACATCCTCATTAAAACATGATGCGTTGTTTGTCTCGCGCGAAACATCTGGCGTAGTCAGGTGGAAGGGGGCCGCGGTGACGTAGGGGGTAGAGCGCTCACCTACTCCCCTGGCTATGGTTTATTCTATTCAGATTGTAGCTCAATGCTTTTAGTTTTCCGACGAAACATTTTCGCCACCATGTGTATCGCTGGCGTATAGGATTTTTCTATTTCATATGTAAGTAAATGGGATAATTGCAAGTGTCATAAATTAAATATAATCGTCTAAAATATTTCGATTTGTATTGTGCTGGAACCGACGTAAGGAATAAACTTTGTTCTTCGCACTAGAGTGGAAGTATAATGAAATATGTCCACATGTTTCTTTTTGTTTTTTAATCCTGTCGTAATAACTGGGATTGGCATAACGTTTGCTTACACAATTACTTCATTTTAATATGACAACAAGGTACACCAGAATTTCGCGAACAAGTTTTCACACATCCTATGTTTCAATACCCTGCGGCCGTACCAGCAGCTTCCTATTGGCTGTGTGTCTTGTTAGAATAGATTTTTCTACTTGACTGGCCAATCAAAATGAGATATATCCAATAGTTAGAGCCCCGAGTATTTCGCGTATTGAGTTGGCAGCAAGTTAGGCTGGACAGCTCTCTATACACTCGAGACATTATCGTTTGCTTATTGGTTGCTGTGATCATGTGAGGCTTCTGTATAGGTCTGTACTTATTCACACAATTGCTTCTGGCTTATTACTGGTTAACAGTTAAATGGAGTGCGTCTAATGAACTGTCGTCCAATAATAGCAGTAGGAGGAAAAAATACGCTTTTGGAGTCTACCTCGCCTCCGAATGAATTCCCGAAATACTCGTGGCTCTACCAATAGTGTACGTGGGATTAGCGCGCGAAACGCTACCACGGGAATCATCCAATCACGATGGATGGCATTGAGTTACAACTAGTCGTGAAATCTTCTCGTGTGTCCCTAATGATAACTAACTCTGAAACGAGGAACAAAGACAATAGTTAAATATGTATAGTCAATTCTTCAATGGAAGCTGATTTCTCGGAGCCCTGCTAAATATCTATTTTCAGGCCCGTTTCGTATCCTTCCGCCACATGTAAACGAACATTGCCATGTGGCATCTGTCAAAATCAATGTTTACATGCCATTGCGTGAGTAGATGTGTTCGTATACTTTCGCTAAACCTAAACATAAACATTAAAATGTGACTTCCACTTTTATACCTGTCAAATGTGTTGTTTACTGTTTACAGCTTTTCAAAGAATTCTGTCTTAGGTCTATTTCAAAAACCATTTCGTACCCATATTCACAGTTTAGGCCTCCAACATTATTTAGGTCAGCTTTATGACGTTTTAAAAATGTCTGAACTAACGATAGTTCTTACGGTTACGTTACATTAACATATTTGTTTTCCACGACATAGCACATTACACGTAATGCACGTTAATATTTTGCCGCGACTGTGTTTAAACACTGTTGCAACTGCGGGGTAATGAACTGTAGTATTTAACTTTTTATTATTGGTATGTCTTGGGATATTTCTTTAAAAGGACGGTCTCAGTTCGAATAACGAAGGAATAGACAGTCCAACGAAAAAGCGACATTAAAATAAAGCACGCAACTCGTGTCGTTCATTTTTTGTTATAGAAACTTAAAATATAGCAGTGAACATGCACACAAATAAGCCTACCGTAACTCTTATTCCGCTAATATTTATATGTATTGCTACTTACTGTGTTTTAGGTTTATTGAAATGTATTGGGGCTGGCCTTGGTTATTTTGTTAGGAATGGTGGTAAATCACGTTACACGACTGTGTTTCAAACACCCTGGGCAAAGGTACAACGTTGTGATAAATAAACAGACGTGGATGTAAATAAATAACTTCGTCATAAAAACAGTTCACATTTACAATGTATCAATAGTTCACATCAAATATTTGAAATCACGCACACACAGATCCAGCGTAACTATTCCAAACAGCCACGCCACGCTATTTCACACGCAGCGGTTAACGAAACACACCGTAACAGTATATTTATTATTTTCCGTAGAAACACAGATTTAACACATCATAACCTGCTTAGGAAGGTTTAAAAAACACAGCGTCTACAATCGTGATGTGGTAATTTGAAGTATATTTCGGAGTATGTATAATTTACGCTTCGTTTGGTAAAACAGCAACACGCCATGTCATGGCTCACCACGTCTGTCAACTTCACTTAGTTTCTGCCCCGCCATCATATCTAAATATATTAAAATAAGTATTCAAACATTAAAATCTCCTTTCAATTGTAAATTACAAATTCGAAAATCATTATTTTGCTGTAATAAGTCTGAAATATGCTACAATTGAAAATATGTACAATATTGGCGCGTACTAGCGAAGTGAAACTTCCCGAGTGTGAAAGAGACGAGAGAGAGAGAGAGAGAGAGAGAGAGAGAGAGAGAGAGAGAGAGAGAGAGAACGCGACAAAGCTCGCTCAGCAGACAGTTGCTTCATTATTGCTCTCGATCAATAAAACACCACCTTACCATTATGGCCTACTCACAATATTTTCCGCTGTTATTTTAAACTGTGAAAATGAGATATGTTGCCATCGGGGTTACCTAAATATTAAAATATTTCAATAGGCACCGTTCAATTTACAAATAACTTATTAAAAAACTAGGTTAAAATAATATTCTAAGTGTGAACTATTTCTTACCAGTCGTTGCCAACACGTCGCTGCTCTCGCTGTTGTTTATTCATATTTAAAAAGAAATAAATATGACAAGTTATAGAAGATATTAAAGTAAACTTTCAGTAAAGGTTGATTTTCATAAGTCGCTTCCAGTCGGGAATGGACTATAGTGTGTAGCGCTTTCCCAAGCAGTTAAGGAGAAGGAGAAAAGTACAAGGTTTCTTTTGATAACAGCTACATTTATTTCGCACTTGAATTCGTGCCGTTTGTCCACTGAAGTAAGCTTGTTTATGAATAGAGATGATGGTTTATCGCCACGGAAAAAGTTTACTGTTTGCTAGGATTCAATGTACTGTACACATGTCCGACAGTTTTCTTTACTTATTGGCTGTCATGCATGTATGAGGCTACAATCTAATTTCACTGGGCCAATGATGATTCTGCTACTATAAGCAGAACGTTCGTGATTGGTCTGCAAACAATTTAGCCGAGACAAAACTTGTTCATCCAATCATGAAATAATAAACTAGTTAGAGCGTTATGTAAAGTATGTTGGCTCAAAAGAATCTTGCGATTTTCCATTGTCTGTACTTATGAACACTCAAAGATAAACAGTTGAATTTTTAATGTTTGTTCTAGTGAACACGATTGGAGGACGTGAATAATCGTTTAGAAATAATATTAATACTACAATTTTTAGCTTGGGTAAGTATATATAACAATTCAAGTCAAACACTAACTTTTACACACACTCTCACACACATTATATATATATATATATATATATATATATATATATATATATATATATATATATATATATATATATATATAATGTGTGTGTGATTCGCAATTAGACCGACAAACTTCAGGAGGTGATTATTTATGAAAAAGTAAAAGGAAAACATATGTGACAATTTATACCTAAACCGAATATTAAGGGAGGTATGAGCCCTTAAAAAAACGAGGCTTTAAACCGTATTTAGGCAAAATATCGGTAACGAAGTAAAATATAATGACAACTCTCGGAGCATTATTGTATGTTATCGGGACCTTCAACGTAAGAGTCAATAATTTGCACAAACACGGTTTTTTTTATTCCCCCCCCCCTCCCGGTGTTTAGGTAAAATTGTCACTTTCCTATTACTTTTCCATGAAGCGTCACCTCCCGAAGTTTGTCGGTCCAATTGAGAATCACCCTATATATGTATGTATATATATATATAATTTCTCCATGTCCGCTAGCTGAAACACCAGCTCCAATTGCTACGGATATATCCTGCTATTGCCAAACTCCCCTGTAAGAAATTTCGTTTTGTTCCTGACCTGGGTCCAGGAGAACCGGGTTCGACACCCGGCGGGGTCGCTCTCCGGATTTTCGTATTTGGGAACGTTGCCGGATGATGGCGCTGCTAGGCGGGTTTTTGTCAGGCATCTCCCGTTTCCCCCGCCCTTGCATTCCGGCGCTGTTACATACTCATCTCGCTTCACCCTCGTCAGCTCTCAAGACCTAGAGTCGTCCTAAACACTCCACTCCACTCCACCCACAGTATGTTAGCGATACTATTTGTATTGTGTAAGGAGCGTTACATGGCGTGTTTTAAGTACTGAGTGTATAAAAGTTTAGATGTGTGTACTTGAGTGTCCTTAAGTGTGTATAAGTTATAAGTGTACATTAGTGTGTATAAGTGGACATAAGTTTATATAAGTGTACATGAGTGTGTATAAGTGCAGATGAGTGTGTATAAGTGCATATGAATGTGTGTAAGTGTGCATGAGAATGCATAATTGTACATTAGTTTATATAAATGTACATTAGTTTATATAAGTGTACACGAGGGTGTATAAGTGTACACTAGTGTGTATAAGAGTACTTGAGTTTTATAAGTGTAAATGAGCATGTATGAGTGCACATGAGTTTATATAAGTGTATAAGAGTGTGTAAGTACATATATAGGTGTAGATGAGTGTGTAGAAGTGAACACGAGTGTATATAAGTGTTGTGTGACGGCAGGAGAGGTGGCGGAGGCAGTCTAGGGATTCACGTCCTCAGGACGGCTTCCTCGCCAAGTTTCAGACTACGGCGACAGACAACAGTGGCACTGCACCCTTCTGCTGGGGACATAGCCTCGCCATCGACCCCACGCTGCCCTTCCACTATCGGGTGAGTACACTACCTCTCACTACACACTATCAACATTATCAAGTCCACATATATATTTATTTGTTTTAATCGATTAAAATTGGCTACAAATACATCGATTTTTAAATCGATATTAAGGGTGGCGATTATTTCGGAATCGGTATTTTTATTTCTCGTGTGCGTGCGTGTGTGTGTGTGTGTGTGTGATATATACACGCGCGCGCGCACACACACACACACACACACAAGAGGTATTTTCATGTGTCAGTGTGTTATTTTACGTGGTGATTTTCCTGAGTTGGAATGTTCGATTTTTTTATATGAAAATTATTTTTTTGGCAGTTGATTTTATATATATATATATATATATATATATATATATATATATATATATATTGGTTAACAGTTTATTTGGCAGCATATATGCGTTTATGCCAAGCCATCGCACATCTTATCTCATAGTATTGACGTTATGCTCGTACAACTGGTCCAATCTAGATCGATACAAGAAATCCATTAGTAGTTAAATATCGGCATTGTATTGAGAGCTGGTGAGGCACACTCACCTTGCTTCAGCAAGGTGAGTATGGAGCAGCACTGGTATGCAAGAACGGAAGAAACGGGAGATCCCCGAGAAAACCCGTATATAAAGAGGTGTTGAATTTCATAAAAAAGATATTTAATAAGTAAAAATTATCTCTTCGTATTTTTACTTACATGTGTTTTAAATGTACCAAGTGGTACGCTGTTATATAGTAGCACAGTTAAATGGTTTCCATTCCCTTGCTGACAGTACTTTGAAAACTTTTTAAAAAGAAGTTATTCGTTTTTTAGACGCATTCCCGGTGTATAACGCTTTCAGAACTACTTAAATTACTGTTTCAGGTGTTGCAAATAAAATTTATGATGCGTGCTGTACTTTGACTACGAACAAGTGTTGTGTCGACCTAAGTCATTGAGCTGTAGGCTGTACTGTATGTTCGACTACAGTAATATGAACCTGTTATGACCTATGCCAGGAAGACGGTTTGCGAATCATTTACCCACAGGTAAGATTATTGGTCATTAAGCTTCGCAGTATGCAGTATCAGACCAAAAATTACATATACGTGCGTAATATACACAAATGTGTACACTGGGTCTGAGTGGGAGAAGAAATGTCGAGTTACTACAGTCTTGCATTCAAGGTGTACGACTACAAAAATGAATAATATTATTAAACAAGCATAGCCTTAAAGTACACACTGGTGCAAGCTTTAAATTATATATCATAGAGTTAAAAGTGAAAAAGCCTTTATGATTTCGCATATTCACAATGTCAAGAACATACGTCACATTACCTCGAATAAATGCACGAAAAAGAATTTCAAATGAATAATTCATATTGTGTTATTTTAATGAATACCTTATTCAGAGCCCGTTCGCTACTGAAGTTTACAGAGCTCTTTCATTCCACAACTTCCGCTTTAATTAACAGGCGGATACTGCCAGTATGCAGAGTTAGTTAGTTTTTTGGGTTTAGAAACGTGCACAACACAAGTGATTAAAAGAGATTAAAAGAGAAAATATAATCATGAATTGTTTAAACTACAGCCGGTCTTGTTGAACCAGCATCACGCTGAATGGCTAAGAACAAGACATTTCCGGAAATATATTAGATGAGAGACAGAAACAAAGCAGTCGCTACATACAGATGTCTATAGCAGGATAATGAGCCTTCTAACTATCTTACAGCGTACTGCGTACATGTCATGAGTCCTCTTGTCGTTATTGGGTCAGATCGGATTTATTTTATCTGACCTACGTCACAACTAAGGATGGTCGGAGCTCCTAGACAGGGACAGAGCCTCAGTATGTCTCACGGCTGAGCCCCAGCCATGCAGTAGATACACTAACTATAGGCCGTTCACGGTAAAGTGAGCACTATTGAGACCCTAGTTAAATGATTATTTCAGGAATTTTTTATCCTTTTACCCCCCTTTTAAATAAATACTGTCATGTAAGTAATAAACACATCATATATATTCACCGCACTCGGATGTTAACATCTAAGGATAAAATAAAATCTCTTTATTGACCGTTATTACAAGTGAGGAGGCTTTCAAAAGTTGTAACTTTACCGTCAATAGCCTATACAAGGGCACATGCTGGCGGGTCGACGGGGATTGGGTAAAACATGGCCGTGGCTGGGGCCATGTTTATCAACTTAACCTGAACTACAAAGGGAGGGAGGAAAACCGGCATAGGCAGCGTAATAACCCCAGATAGGAAATAATTGCAAAATTTCATTAAATTTAAGAAGTAGAAAATTATCTTTACAGAACAGGGGATGGGAAAGGGTAATCTTTATACAAGGTATGTTTGAAACACTAGAAGAGAAAGATTGCTAAAAGGGGAGGGGGTACTCTCATTTCCATGATCGCGCTGTATTTTATATTGGTACCAGGAGTACCACACTTTTGCAGGAGGGTATAATGCACATTGGTTGCTTGCTGTTACAGTTGGTAGTTTGTTTATTACTGGCTTAGATCTCTCCCGGAGGTACCACATAACGTATGGACCAATATCAAAGATAACACAAACGGCACTCAAGACCTCGCCATAGAAGAATAACAAGGTGCAACACACACGTATACCGCGAACTGCAGTCGTGTGCGCCAGCGACATGTTGCAGCGCCGTCAACACTTCCATTCCCACATTAATTCATACTTCCAGGTGTTGCAGATTAGGAAAATTCTGATGTGTGCTGTACTCGGTAATAGCCACAAGTGTCGTGAAAAGGAAGGAGTAGCATGGGGTGACCTCCGAGCCAGTGTCAAGGGTCTTCCTTGGCAACTGTTCACCGTGGAGAAGGACTCGTGCGGGCAGTGGTTAGAAGATCGCACAGGCGTGCTTTGGTCAAGACAAGCACACATACTAACACTGGGCAAAATCAACTGGCCGTTCGCCCAGGGCCAGTCCGTGAGGACTGGAAGGTGGTATCCAAAGCCGGAAGATAGAACGGATAGTGGACATTGGTGATTGGCACCGGGATCCCCTGGTGTCCAGCGAGATTCTTTCTGAGGTCATTGCTGGGCGCCTGAGTGGCCGGAGTAAGGAGGCTTCATGAAGCAGGTCAATATCACTATATACTCTGACACTATGGAAATATTACATCTTAACTTCATTGATGGCTACACGCTGGGGACTGAAGCAATCATAAACTCATTGTTGTTGTACTTAGGCTGACATATAATTTGTTACGTTGTCACAGTCAATAGGGTGCAGGCTTTTTGCTCGGTGATAGTGATATCATACATGCACGACAGCCAATAAGAAAAGAGCACAGACAACATTTCCCGCGATACACCATCATATCCAGTCATTCCTAATCGTTTAGCTACAAAAAATATCTGTAAGATTCAAACACAAGAATAAAAATCTTCACATCAGGAAGTTTTATCATTTATAAAATCACCCAACTAATACACATTTTTAAGGCGTGCTGAATAAAAAAAATACAATATGCGGTAATGTTGAACTATTTACTTCAGAATGAAAATAAAATTTATGTAAATTTGCATTTGAACTGTGTGTAATTGATATCTATGTGAGTTGTAGTTTTCTTTCTTTTTTTTCCATAAAACAAGTGCTTCCTTCTCTATTATTGAAATTGTATGGAATAACAATTGTCTTTCCACGGGGTACAGACGAATTTTAATTGTGGTCGAACGTACAAATTGTTTATGAAGAAAGGAACTGGTGTTATTGAAACAGGAGAGGACTGCAATTTTCTCTTGTTCGAATGTGTATTTGTGCGTAATGTTTACGTGCGCTAGTTGCCACCACGACGAGTAATTGCTGCTGTGTTAGTTACCTGCCGGTCGAGTATCCGAGTTGCAACTCCGCTACTCACTGCGCGCTCGCCTTCGCTCCGAGACTTGACTAATATCCGGCTGCGCCATTGTGGTTCGAAACTCGATCCGAGATCGGATCTTACAACGACACAGAAAACTGTTGCACAATTCGAGTTCAGAACTGGACTGTAGATCTAGATGCAGTTCATTTCGAACCGCCAATTCCGGTGGTTCGAAATCTCGATCCGAAATCAGCAGCAATCGTTGACAACTATAGTTTGAAAATACGCCAACAGATATAACTACGCTCAATTGTTTTCTTGGGAAATTAAAACAACATTATTCTTACTTGATTATTATTCAGTAAAATTCGTACAACAATAATTCACTTAAAACAGATAAAACATCGCACATCTAATTCTATCTACTGTGAAAAATACGCCTACTTCCATGACGTCATATATTACGAACCAATAGCAAAATTTGTCTCATACTTAATCTCTATCTCTCGCTTTGGAACCAATATCGACAAATCGGAGATCCAGAATCATGGAATTTCGTTGGTGTAACACTTTTACATTGGGACGAAGATCAAACTGAATCCTGGTTCGGAACTATGATCATTCAATCTAGGTTCGAAGAAGATGTTGGTGCAACCGGGCATAAGA
Organism: Dryococelus australis; assembly: GCA_029891345.1. Lineage (NCBI taxonomy): Eukaryota > Metazoa > Arthropoda > Insecta > Phasmatodea > Phasmatidae > Dryococelus > Dryococelus australis. Next base: position 60,636,841 of record CM057008.1, read on the forward strand.
CTCCTGTTGAGTTCCCTCCAGATGGAGCGTTTGAAATCGAGAAGCGCGGGAGCAATAAGGGCTACACTGCGACGAGCATCAAGTGCGCCATCGCCGCTAAGTGCAAGTCTCTCAACTGCCACAGTGCAGTGCTCTCGTCACACTGCGTGTAGCCTACATACGGGACTTTCAGCGGTGATCTTGTTATTTTATTGATGGATAATCTGTAAGAATGATCGATGCAGGGCCCTTGAGTCATTTTGAGATACAGTACTTTAACTATTCGAGCAGTGCACATAATGTTGAAGTGAGCTGCCTATGTTCTCCACTACAGCAACATCAGTTTTGCTGGTGTCTGTATTTACACTTACCAAAGTCCTATTGGTCCTGGCTGCAATTTCTGTACTCCACAATGTTCATTATTGGCTGGCCGTCAGCCAATGAAGTCGTACGTTGATTGCGTACCAATTAATGGGTCGCGACAGAGGTAACAAGTTTTACAGTCCATCGCGTTCATTTGAGAAATTATTGAAAACAAACGTTTTATTTGTACTAACTTGAAAATTAGTAGACCCTAACATTTTACTTAGATTCCAATGAAGTCCAGAGAAACAATACAAATATAAAAGTGTTAGTTTTGTCTTCAAGATCGAAGACATTTCCATATTAACGTAACCTCGTTTATATACGTGCGTACTCTACAAAGGGAGTACTCGAAAATGGTGTTTCTAATGTGCGTGACGAATTGAAAGCGCTCAAGAGCCATTGTTTGAAGTGCATGTTGTTTTCTTAGCTCATCACTAATGGCACCCGAATTTCGCGGAAAAAATTCCCGCGCTCGCTAGATTTCAATACCCTAGGGCATACCAGCAGTATTGTTTTTCTTATTGGCGGCGTGTGTTTGGGAGAAGATATTCTCTTACTTGACTGGCCAATCAGAACTAGGTTACTCCGCTACTGTACGTAACATCTAGGTAAACCAATCGCTGAAGCAGATCTAAGCTATAGTGCTATGAAATAGTGAAGTCTATTCGCGAAATTCGGGTGCCCCTGCTCTTCAAATTGGACGCATGTTCAGTAGGTTGTTGGAAAAACGTGATTTACTAACACAGCATGACGCAGTTCAAGTCGCCAGGCAGGCGGGAGACTCACACCAAGTGTCGTGAACTCTCGCCACTATCACACAGAACTTCCTTACGGACAACCCCCCCCCCCCCCTCTCTGAAACGTGGTCAACATTACACCAGGGACCACGGTGACTGAGCGATTAGCACGCTCGCCTCCCACCAAGGTGAACCGGGTTCAATACCCGGCCGGGTGACCGGATATTCGCAAGTGGGAATCGTGCCGGACGATGCCATTGGTCGGCGGGTTTTCTCAGGGATCTTCCGATTCCCCCGCCCTTTCATCCCGACGCCGCTCATCGGCTCTCAAGACCTCGCTGTTAAGAGCCGCCGAAAGCTCTTCACTCACTCACGTTCCCCATTATACCCACATACGAAAATAAAAAGCACACTTCGCACGAGGTACCGAGGTATGAACAGTACTCTTAATACTGTACATCACATATGCTATTTCTGACGCCTCCAAAGTAGGTAAAAACGGCGTATTCACACTACTGTGTCTGAAAACATAGTGATGGGAAACATGTGGAACTATTATAGGTGCATGGACTGAACTTAGCTTCAGACTTTCCACCAATAAAATGATAGGCTCGCCGCTTAAATACCCGTAGAAATACGCAGCAGGACGGAAACACTGCACGCCAGTTCAGCGCCTTGCACGTAGGAGTGATGAGCTACTAGGTATGCCTGTCAGGGTCGTCCTTATTGCGCCCGCGGTTCTCGGCCTGGAACACGCACTGTAATAAATTATTTGTAAATTTACCACACCAGTGTATACGTACAGTGAGAAAGCGCGGATGGCAAAGTTTTTACCATACATTTATGGTAGCGTTCTTATATTTGCTCAGGCAAGAGTCAAATGCGTAGGGATAATCCCAACTTTGTGTAATATCATTCCTATATTCGCAACCTGGTGTACGGTAATTTTCTCATACAAGGTATGGGTTAAAAACTTCCATTGCAGTTTAGGAAGTTCAACAGAATAGTTTTTTAAGTGCACTATAAAGTTCCAAGTACGCGGCGCCTTTGATACGTTCAACACATGACTAGTTTCTTTATCGAGACGACGGCTTCGAGCAGGCCAGATGTGAAACATGTATGTGTGCCAATGAAGAGAAGAACCCAGTTTCACTGTCTTCACTGCACTCGTCCACACAGAGCTAATTAGTTATGCAAACATGTGTCCGTTGTTGGTCCGCTGTGTTAGAAGGTGTGGCTATTTTCAAATGCACCAATAACATTAGTGGTTCTAGAGGACAGTGCATATCAATTCATGATGGCAAATCTCGCATTTCATAATGGAGCAGTTTATTTCGGCTACATAATACATTTGCAGGACAGATTATTCAACGTATACTCATATGTTATTGCTATAGGCTGTCCACGGTCAAGTGAACACTTTTGAGGCCCTAGTTAATTTTTTCCTTTCAGCCATATTAAACTAGCCTTTTAAAATAAATATTGCCATGTAAGTAATAAACACAGTTTTTATATTACGCCGCACTCAGAATTTAACGTCTAAAGCTAAAATAAAATATGTTTATTGACTACTATTCGAAATGAGAGGGCTTTCAAAAGTGCTTACTTTAACGTGAATAGCTTATATAAGGAATAACATTAAATAGATGGTTTCTAGGCAGTTTCTTCCAACTGTTCTGAAACTCTGTTGTAGATCTACTTCCAGGATATTCCTCCGCCTCATGCTAACAAAGCATAGAAAATTACACTAAAGGTACAACACGGCGCCACATCCGTGTGCATATTAGAATAAAACTATTTATTAGTGAACGTTACCAGCATACCTATTTTCACTCTGTCATAATTCATATTAGTTATAAATGCAGTATGATAATTTACTTACAGAATACAAGGAAAAGTTCAATAATGTTATGCTAACACATGTATAAACGTTTGTGATACATTACATACTTATGAAACAAGTAAACACGCCATACACGAGGTATTTTCACAAAGGTTCGATTCAAAAAGTGCGAAGAAGCCGCGAATAGACTATCAGAGGTTTAACAACCATACAAATAATTATAAATGGTTGCCCGTGTGAGATACTGGCGCTGTGTTGGCAGTGTTAGGAATACAACAACAACAACAACAACAACAACAACAACAACAACAAAGAAATTACAAATTTGATAGTGCTCGGTCATTGGCCATAACTGAACTCTATTATATTTTTAAAGTTAAAGTTATTTAATGTAATTCCTATATAACGTTATCCATTTCTCTTATCGGGTAGTAGCCGAAAAGGGGATCGTTGGACATATTTTTTATCCCCCCCCCCCGCACATTGATCCCAATTAAAAGTCGTGGATTCTGTTACATAATAATTAAATTAAATTAAAATTTCGTTTTATTTGGGGAGAGGGGGTTAATTTTGAAGAAAGTTATTAAAAATAGATTTTTTTTAAAGATATGAAAGAAAATATATTTTTGATATAATTAAAATGATTGAGAAACCACTGTCAAGAGAATATTACTACAGAGGGTACTGGAATGATGATGATTGATTGGTAGGAATAGAAAAATTTCGCGAGTTCAATGACCTGTAGGCTAGACTCCTCAGACTGCAGCCTCAGCTGTGTGTTCATTGGCTGTTGCCCCACATCTGGCAGTTATGGGATTCCTTGTAAGTTTGATATTGGCTCAGAGGAGTGCAGGGCGGGTCTAATAAGTTGTAATCCAATTGCGAAGGGGACTTCACTGTATATGTGTTTGACGTCTATCTTGTCCCGAAATGAATTCGCGAAAGTTTCCTATGGGCTTCTAATGGGTTCTGAACTCTAATGGGTCCTGAACTCTAATGTTGTGAGTTCAGGAAGGCGGCTGTTCGTCCCGGAACCGGTGATCTGTTAGGCTTACAAAGGTGAAATTGTAGCCAGCGGTATAAGCTCGCTGGCTGGCGCTGATTGACGGACGCCGTCCCGCCATCTTGCCGGCAAGTGACGCCATGTTGGGGGCGCGCGCAGCTGGGGGGTTCGCCTCTTCATTCCTGAATACTCTGTGATATAGGCTAAACATTTACATCGCAGTTTGGGGAGTTCACCAGAAGATTTTTTACAGAGTAGATTTAATTATTTTGAAAGAGCACCACCTTTCGACAGTTGCTGGGACAGGAGGATACTTAATTATATTCACGCGGAATTATAAGTCATTTGGGAAGACTGAGCGAGATGCGAGATGGGTTAGTGATAAACCTACAGACTCGCATCTCGGAGGACCACGGTTAGAATCCCGGCCCGTTCATCTCGACTTTGGTTTATGGCATTGTCTCCCCGACATCACTGTGCAGAAGAATGCTGAATACTGGTAAGGTTCCCTCCTTACTGCAACAGGCCATGGACGATGTTTCATCTCGAGTCCAGCTTCTCTGAGCAAATTGCCCTGTCTGTAATGTGACCTTAACCCTTTGAAGATGGCACAAATATACCAGCACTGAGGACAAGTTTGAAGTGAGCTGCCTATATTCCACACTACATCAATATCATTTCGGTTGGTCTCTGTATTTCCACTTACCATTGTCCTATTGGCCCTGGCTACACCGGACATGCCTACTGTACTCTGCAACGTTTATAATTGGCTGGTCGTCGACCAATGAGGTCACGCGTTGGATGTGTACCAATCAATGCATCGCGATAGAAGTAACAAGTTTTACAATCCGTAGTGTTCGTTTGAACAATTATTAGAAATAACAGTTTTATTCTTATAAACTGAAATGTTGACTACTTAGATTCCGGTAAAGTATATCGAAATAGTAAAACTATGAACGTGTGGGCTTTGTCTTCAAGAGTAAACAAATCTCCATATAAACGTAGCCCCGAGTATATACGTGCATACCCCTCAAAGGGGTAGTGTCGACAAGACGTTAAGCTATACCTACCGATCTATAGCCTATTCGCGGCTACTTCATTTTTTTTTAAATTTAATCTTTGGAAAAATCACCTATATATGACGTGTTTAGTTTTTTCCTAAATATTTCACGTATTGCAATCGTTTTGAACTTGTATTAACATAAAATAAACTTATATTTATTTCAATTGAAATTTTACCTATATTGTATCTATAAATTACAACATTTAATTTGTAATTAATATTATTAAAAACAGTGAGAAAACAGTTGTGTAAGTAATGTATAGAGACCTGTAAAATCGCGTTATCAATTGAGGACAGTTTGGCCTTAGAACATTTTTACATTTGCAATACGTTTGCCATTGGACCATAATTTATATTACACGCCCCGGGTAATCAGGCGCCAATAAATGACAACTTGACAATCGTGTGCCCCAATCACTTACAGTTCATTCAGTAAGGGAGTGACCTCACATCTGGGCAGCAGCCAATAGAGGAATGACGCCGGCTAGAGTATATAAAGTACTGTGAGGTTTAGCTTGATGGCAAAAAATAACGCGAATTTTGCAGGTCTCTAGTAATGTCTAGTAAGAGATAGTCCTTATGCAAAATAATATAACACTTACTTCGCGCGAATTCGGTGTGTAGCTGAAAGGAGCTGCTCTAAAGTACGAGACTGGGGATGATGAATTGATACACACTGTCCATTAGAATCGCTAATGTGAAGGCTGCGACACCCACTAACACAGCGGACTAATAGCAGCCACGTGTTGGAACAACTGGCGAGTTGTATGTAGACAAGTGAAATAAAGACACAGCGAAAGAAAAATACAGTAGCCAATAAAATATTCTTCTATCGACTGACGCGCATACGTGTTTCATATCTAGCATGTTGGATGGAATTCATGATTTCGCTGCAGAATTTCACCAAGTCTCGAAAGCGTTACCCCTTTGACTGTGGTACAGATTGCTGACAATTAAGAGAAGCAAGAAGTGAGTCACTTGCTTGTATTCACGACTACTTGAACGTCAGGGGCCCACGGTGACTGAGCGGTTAGCGTGCTCGCCCCCCCTTCCATGCGGCAAACCCCACCCGGCCTGGTCACTCCCGGATTTTCGCATGTAGGAATCGTGACGGACGATGCCTCTGATCGGCGGTTTTCTCTGCGATCTCCCGTTTCCCCCGATCTTTCATTCCGGCGCTGTTCCGCACTCACCTCAATCACCCTCATCGGCTCGCAAGACCTCACATATTAAGAGCCGCCCAAATCTCTTCCCTCATTTCGCTCACTGCATGGCCAAATTTGGCGAAAATATTTCACGACCTGTTGCATTTCATAACACTATAGCTCAGATGCACTTTCGTGATTGGATGGTTTCCGTGCTACACGTCTCAGGTGTCTGTCCACGAATCACAGACCTGCACTATCGACGCTTCCTAATTATGATTGGCCAGTCAATTAAGAAGATGTCTTCTCACAAAGAGACGCCACCAATAAGCATAATAAAACTGGCGATGTGAGCGTAGGGTAATGAAACATAGCATGCGCGGAAATGCTTTCACGAAATTCGGGAGCCCCTTATCGTCAGTTATGTTGATCTCTGCATTATCATGTACAACAGTTGGCTCACACAACACAGGAAATGATTACTATACTATACAAAGTGCATACTGACAATATAATGCCAAGTTGAAGGTGTAGCAATCAAATATGACTTCATCTATGTAGAACGATGTGTATGTGTGTATATATATATATATATATATATATATATATATATATATATATAGAGAGAGAGAGAGAGAGAGAGAGAGAGCGATAGTGTGTGTGTGTGTGTGTCCGGAAATTTCGCGAGTTCATTTCAGGACAAGATAGACATCAAACAACACTTACATTTGACTGTCTCAACTGTATCACCGTTTGTAAGAAACGCCCTAGACATAACTGTCTTGCAAGAAAACTAGCACCTAATAGGCTACAGATATACCTGGTCTACGAAGAAACTAGAACATCAGCCAATGAACAACGTGAGGTTCCAGTATACACAACAGAGTGCCAAGTCTGGCTTGTTGCCAAATGAAACCGCGAAATTTCCGGGACTATATCTCTCTCTCGCTATATATATAACACATGCTGTTCATTTCAGTAACTTACATTTTGAGCGTCGCTGACGTCAAATTACGTCCCAGAGAACCATTTGAAAAGCGGCGTCGATGTTATATTTCTTCGCCCATGCCTTTAACACTTTGAAGACCATGCCCGAGCTTCACTCTGACAAAGAAAATGTGGAAATATCTCTATCCTTGAAGATAAGAACTACACGGATATAGTTTTATTGTTTTCCTAGTTTTTACCATTACTTAACAAGGACAGTTCCTCTCACAAACAGGCAATGTTGTGAATACAATACTCAATTTCTGTATGGCTATGGAAATAAACACGATGGATTATATATAATGTCAAGTATAAAACAACATTTTATTGGAACACAGTGAACCCGGCACTCCATTGGCAGACACCGGGCCAATAACAAACGTTACGTAGTACACAAAGGCTGCGCAGTGCAGTTTGGACCAATAGTATAGCGATAAGTGTGAAGATACAGAGCAGCTGAACTTATATTCCTGCAGTGGCTAGCTTCTAGAGTGTCTCGAATGTTTGCAGATGTTCAGACTACAAAGTGTTAAAGCATGTGGATGTCAACTGAGTTAAAGTGTAGCTCAGTATTGACAACAAAGTACACATGTGTTCAAGTCTTCTCCGAGACCGAGTAAAAACAAAATTTGCAGGTCCCTAAATGTTCGCGAAAAAAAATACGAGTGCACGATAGATTTCAATACTATATACGCACCCAACAGCAGTTGGTTTATTGTCATTGGTTCCTGTCTGCTTCAGAAGGCGTTTTCATATTTGACCAGACCACTCAGGATTGTGCAACATCGGGGCTGCTCCTACGTGATTCGTGTGCAGACATGACACGTGTCAAAAAAGTAATTCAGCCAATCAAAACAGGTTGAACACCCCTACAGTGTATTAAATTTGAACTTGTCTTGAAATATTTTCTCTAAATTACATTACCCCTACTTTTCAGAAGTGTTTCATTGTAAAACAGACGAATTTTATTTCATTAGTAATTTTTATTTTATTTTGTAGTCACTGGTCGATAGCTGAGACTCGCAACAGTGTGTGATGTTCTACAGCTCTCTCCTCCTTCTCCAGCACACGTCTCACTTCCCTTGGGCCTCAACTCCGGAAATTGGCAGGGGTTGGTGTGGAAGGGTGGGTTTACACAACTCCGCCCACCTCCGCTGCTCCATGGATAAACACTCGACAAACGCTGCAGGTAGCTAGCTACCCGCCCCACTACTGCAGCACTGCTTCCGCCAGACACGACACAGTCTCACACCACATCATTTTATGTCTAGAGACTCGCGATATTGTCTGCTAGTATGTTAGAGTGAGCTCTTAACCCTTTGAGGACGGCACCAACTTGCTATCCACCAAGGACAAGTTTGAAGTGAGCTGCCTATATTCTACACCACAGCAATATCATTTTGGTTGGTCTTGGTATTTCCACTTACCATTGTCCTATTGGCTGGCCGTCGACCAATGAAGTCACGCGTAGGCTGTGTACCAATTAATGTATCGCGACAGAAGTAACAAGTTTTACAATCCACCGTGTTCGTTTGAAGAATTATTAAAAAGGACAGTTTTATTCTTACAAACTGAAATGTTGACTAGCTGTCATTTTCTACTTAGATTCCGATAAAGTCTAGCGAGGTAGTAAAACGACAAAAGTGTGAGATTTACCTTCAAGAGCAAATAAATTTCCATATAAACGAAGCTCCGAGTATGTACGTGCATACTCCTCAAAGGGTTAATTATAAAAGAAAAATACTTTTTTTTATATGCGTAAAAAATTAAAAGTTCAATTTAACTAAAAATAAGGCACTTTTATGTTAACGCAATAATAAAACGTTTGTAAGACGTGAGATTTTTAGGAAACAACCAGGGTGATTTCTCAAAGATTTGATTCGAAAACTGCGGCGAAACCACGAATACACTATACACACCAGTTCAGAGACAGCTGAGGTTCGAGAAGCCAAAGGACCGTGGAGTCGAGCGTAGAGGTCGAAATAGCGAAATTTTTCTGTCCCTATCCTTTAGCTATTGGCAACCATACGACATTGACCTGTGTGTGTGTGTGGGGGGGGGGGCAGTGGCTGAGTGGTTAGCCTACTCGACTCCCACCAAGGCGAACCGGGCTCAATCCCCGGCCAAATCACTCCCGGATTTTAGCAAGTGGGAATCGTGCCGGACGCTGCCTCTGGTCGGTGGGTTTTCTCGGGGATCTCCCGTTTCCCCCGCCCTTGCATTACTCGCGCTGCTCCATTCTCCCACCTTTCACGCTCATCGGCTCTCAAGACACCTCGTTGTTAAGAGGCGCCAAAATTTCTCAACTCAACTCAACTCACGACAGTACCAAATTGTTCTGACCCTGCCTGGGAAACTCTCCAGTCAGTAATAAACAACGGGAAATAATGTGACTAACACGTGTAACCAAGTTGCATAAAAACAAAGACTGTCGCCATGACAACAGCCAGTGAACGACTGAGAAGTCTATCCCGTTCGGCCGCACACTAATTTCCGAGTTCAAGTTCACTGTTCATTCGTATTTAAATATGTTTAATTTGCAACACACGAAATCATAAATTAAATTGGAGTTTATTGGCTTGAAAACTTGGCGCTATTTAATATTTTAATTTATATATGGCGGTAGCTTCTTAAAGAAATTCGCAATCGTAGCCCGGAAATGTTAACCTTCTCAAAAATTCAGGCTGAAATATGAACATTATGATTTAAATGTACTTTTCTGCATTCAGTAAAGTCTAAACTGATAACCCTCTAGTTTATGCAAAACAAGGCCCATCATTCAAACGTAAAAATCATTCAGAAGCGAGGACACGATGCTGTTAGACATAAATCGTGGGGCATATTTTATATGTGGTCGTCAGGGAGTAAGCTTCCCATCTTGAAAGCTTGCCTTAATGCCCTCGAAGATGGTTAGAAAGCCCTACGCTTTACTCCTTTATGTTTATCTCCGTAAACTACTTAAGACTCAGGGGCTTAGGGAAGGATGGCTTATAATCCAGGAGTTCGTTATCGATGAAAACATAAAGCTGCGCTCTAAAGATCTAGACCGAGAGAGTGCTAATTGGCCGTAGTTAGAGATGATGGCAAATCGCAAAATATTTTTGAACCAACATATATTCTATAACACTCTTAACTAGTTTATTCTTTCGTGATTGGGTAAACAAGGTTTGGAATTGACTAATACCCGGTTGCACCATTAGGTTCAGTAATTTTCTAGGATCAAAAACCGGTTTGATCCTGGTCCAGCACATTTGGCTGTAGCACTATTGTGTTCGGGGCGCCGAGCTAAGATCACTGTGAACCTCACCGTGATCTGTGCATTTTGGCGGTTCAGGAGGATTATCTCGGATCAAATAAATACGAGTGCTTTATTTTAAAATGTCGAAGTTGTATTGAAAAGTAATTTTGTTTTATAAATGACATAAGTATTCAAAAATATTCCGTACTCAAGCTCTGTTTGGCACTAACATATATTTTATTTAAGTTTTTATAAGTTAAAAGAGTCGAATCAAAGTCTGTGTTGAATATAGTTTATGTGAAGATAAAATAACCGTAAAAAAATTTTATTTACTAGAAATAAACTTGGTAATATTTAAGTCGTTTAAAAATGTATTCGGTTGTTTTTCTGTAGTATAACGTAAATTGGGAAATTTTACAAAGGCTTAAGGTGCAATGCATTTATTTAAATGAAGATGGTATTAATGCTTTAAAGAGAGAACTAAATTCATGCATATCTCTCCGAGCAAACAAAACAGAAAACTGTAAAAGCCATTTAGAATATCAGAAACTGTCCTAATTTTCCTCACGAGCTAAATCTCACGTCGAATTATTTGCTCACGAACGAGCAACCGTAGCCGACAAATGTTCGAAAATAAACCAACAGATAGCGCTAAGTTTTATTGTTTTGGGGTTCAAAACAACATTATACACACCTGAATATTATTCCGTAAAGTTCGTAAAATAATAATAATTTCACTTAAAAGAGATAAAACATCGCATAATTTAGTTATATATAAACTACCTTCTTCAATAATATTGGTACTAAAAATAACGAAAAAAGTGTGTGCGAAGTGTTTCCAATCAAACAAAACAACTGAAACGAAAATTTTTCAGTTTCAACTAAATTATTGTAAAAACTCCTAGTCTTAAGAGATAATAGCCATAAAAACGTATTAATTGTCTCTGAACTTCAAATAAACAGTTGCATCATGACGTCACGAAATGAGAGCCAATCACAAACAGTAATTTATCTCAATACCAATCTCGAACCGAGATCAGAAGATCTACGATCGGAACTCGACCGTTCGCGTTGTTGCAACACTCGTACATTGGAACTCGGATCCAACTGATGATCGTGTTAAAACTAAGATCTCAGGATCTTGGTTCAGGGCTGTTAATGGTGCATCCGGGCATAAGCAGTTTGCCTTAGTATCAGAACCTTCATTCGCCCAGTAAAATAGGGTATAGGCTGTTCACGGTAGAGTAGCACTTTTGACACCCTCGTTACGTTTTCCTTTCAGCCATATTTAATCCTTTAAACACTTTTTAAAATAAATAATTCCATGTAAGTAATAAGCACAGTGTGTATATTCCACAACATTCGGAGAATAACATCTAAAGCTAAAACAAAATATATTTATTGACTATTGTTCCGAATGAGAGGGCGTTCAAAAGTGCTCACTTTACCGTGAACAGCCTATAGTAACTTCATAGATGCATGACAGACAATACGGAAAGAAAACTGTGTACATGTGTACAGTACGTTGAATCCTAGCAAATAGTCAACTTTTCCCGCTATAAACCATAATCTCTTCCACAATCTTTGTAGCCATTGGGTTTTTCTCCCCGATTTTGAGAGCCGGGTTTAAGCGTGTAACAAGGCCTTATTTTGCAGTCACTCGTCATCACCAACACTTGTTTGTCATGCTAGATGCTCGCTAGGATACCGTGAGAAGGAATTAAGCAGCAGTGTTGTGATTTCTTTAAATAGTCTATTAGCAATACCTTCACTACTTTTGAATCACTCTCTTGGAAGTAATATTTCTCAGACTAAATCCGCGCGGAAGTAGTTTTGAGATTTGATTGATAAGCAGTCGAGACAGAAGGATAAAGATGAAAATTCATCACGCACCAACTTACCGCCTCGCCATCCTGGTATTCACTGCTCCTCCTAGGAATACTGCTGGACTACTTGCGAGATACTGTATACATGCGCTCCGCGCTGTATAGTTCAACGCCCACACACACACACACACACTATAGTTAGGGATAGGAATATTTGGCGAGTTCATCTCAGGACAAGATAGACGTCCAACACGTGTACATTGAAGTCACATTAGCAATTAGGTCACTGTTCATTAGACATGCCCTAGATGATTCTAGCAGACTTGTAAGGAAACAACTAGCGAGTGTCATACTGCCAGGTGTGTAGTAACACTGGCTACTCTCTTGAGGCAGCAGCCAATGGAGAAACATGTGAGGCTCTAGTGTATACATGACTGTAGAGTCTAGCCTACAGGTCATTGAACTCGCGAAATGTTCCTATCCCTAACAATAGTACATGAGAATAGACAACGGATGTAGTTTCATTGCTTCGTTAGTGTTTGTCAGGATCTTGTAAGAACACTATAGCGCATCAACACTAATTATCGCCGATAAAAATTATAATCTTTTCCTTAACAAGTGGAATTAACATTATAGATTGTATTACCTGTTTTAAATATGAAATGATATTTGAGTGGGAAACTTTTAACTCGACACTCCATTGGCTTATGGCCAGTAGTAAACTTTATTCAGTACTGTACGAGTGTCAAATGTCGTGGGAACCAAAAAAAGGTGGTAAGTGGGAAAGAAGGGACCAGTATAAATGTCGTTCCTATCATGATGGATATAAGAGACACAATACTAGCATATCTCGAATTCCAGTAGATGTTTACAGAGCGTGCAAAAGGTTAAACTACCCCGCAGTATTGTTTGGAAAGTTTAGTAGAGAGTCACATTTACAATAGTCTAGTTACACTGCTATTTCCCGCCAGGGCTATTTTCATTCGGTACATAACAGAAAATGAGTTAGTTATCTGTTTTCGGTGAAAAGATTCCACGACTTATACAGCAAAACACGTTAGATTAGAAGCAATTGCGGGGCTGGAAGTTTTCACCTCTCATGCGTTTTAGGGATCTGCGAGGTTTAACAGCCCGAAGGCCGGCACGCCTTTCATCCTCCCGTACTGCAACAGTACTCTGGTGAGTAAGGACCTGTCTACATTCGGACTATCCCAACCTGTGTCTTAGGACAAGGACGCGCTGATTGGTGCACATGACCCTCTGACGTCGCGGAGCTGTCCCAAACTGCCGTGTCCCAAGTTGAAGCAATCGGAAAACTGAACTTTTGTCCCAAATTGTGTCCTAAGCTGGTGTAAAAAGAAGACGACTTCAAATATTTTCGCGCGCATTTGTGAAATGTTTACGTTATTAATGTAAACAAATATGATGAAACGGTAATAAACAATCAGGGATGTCTTCGTTCGGTCTGAACAATATTATTTGAAGGCTAAAACTTTTAAAACGTAATATGTCAATCGGCGAACTTATTTAAAATGAAACCGTTAAGGCGTTTATTACAAATAAATATTAAAATCAACCATTTCGAAAAGTATAATAAACAATAATACAGCAAATTTAAACTTCATTACGCAACAACAAATAATATACCGAATTTAGTGCACAATCTAGTGTCATATTCTGAAAGGTAATTTCGGACAACGCATTTGTAGACCGTATTCGGACCGCGTCAATGTGACGTCACTTGACGCCGAGTTACGTATACGTCCACAGGAACTGGCGATTGTAGACACCACCTAAAACAGTGCACGTCACTTCCTCCTCTTCTGTTCTTCAGGTCAATCACTGTTCTTAGCGCTATACTCGGTATTCTACCGGTCTTCTCGGTAAAACCAGTCCTCGCCAACCACGAATATTCCGACTTCTTGCATTGAAGCCTTTACCCGAATACCCCCACATGGGTCCTCGGGAAGCTATTCTCAGCACTTATTGTATTCCTAGTGTCTTTGCCCAGTTCTGGTGGCGAACTCATTCCATATCTTATGAAAGGCTTAATCTTATAGTTAGAGACCTGCAAAATTCACGTTATTATTTGAGGATCGTTTAATTACTGGGATACAGTTAGTCTGACATTTACCAGGCGTATTTGAACCAATAAGAAACAATTAACGATAGAATGGCCCAATCGTGTCCAACTAAGTCGAAAGGGAACATGACACCTGACTTCTTCGGGAGCCAATGAACAAATGACACCGACCTGAATGTATATAGGACGGTGAAGTTCATCGTGCAGTCAAAAAATAACGCGAATTTTGCAGGTCTCTACTTATAGTATATTTGCCAAATCCCAGTGAATGCCCTATATTTCTGCGATATCTTGCAGCCATTGCTCTTATGTCTTCTGTTTTCAAACACTCTGTGATGACATGCTGCATCGTGCCAGCCACTCCACACATATCACACAGCGGTGACTCCATCAACCGCAGACTATGAAGTTTAGCCTTGACGTTTCCGTAGCCTGTGCATAACTGCACATTATAATAGTTGAGAGTGGTCCATTCCATTTCGAGTCTGCTTTTCACATTCGGTAACAGCTCGTGTGTAATTCTCCCTTTCTCAGATGTGTCCCATTCTTCGTTCCCCTGCTAGAGAACTTCATTCTTTACTTCTTTGTTTTTCTATCTCCGATATTCTTCCAGTCCGTGAACACTCCACCAAAGTGCCCCGATATCTTAGCAGTATATCAACTGACAACACGTCAGTCAAGACTGGAAGTGACTTATTAGACACTGTCCTGTATGACTAATGCCCGTTTGCACCATCATCTTCCCCGATCCGAGACCGAATACTCATAGTTCCGAACCAGGATCCAGTTTGATCCTGATTCCAATGTAAAAGTGTTTCACCAACGAAATATCATGATTTTAGATATCCGATTGATTGATCTTGGTTCCAAGTGAGATATCGAAATTATGTACGAGACAAATATTACTATTGGTTCGTAATATATGACGTCATGAAAGTAGGCGTACTTTTCACTATAGATAGAACTAGACGTGCGATGTTTTATCTGTTTTAAGTGAATTATTGTTGTAGGAATTTTACTGAATAATATTCAAGTGCATATACTGTTTTAATTTCCCATGAAAACAGTGGAAGGTAGTTCTATCTGTTGGCGTAATATCAAACTACATTTTTCGACGATGGCTGCTGATCTCGGATCGAGATTTCGCACAGCCAATTTCGGTGGTTCGAAATGAACTTCATTTCGATCTCCAGTCCAGCTCTGAACTCGAATGGTGCAACATTTTTCTGTGTCGATCTTAGATCCGATCTTGGATCGAGTTTCGAACCACTATGGTGCAGCCGGGCATAAGTGACAATCAGCAGTGCTGCCCTTAGAGTATTTATGAACTTTCTCTTTTATGCCTCACAATCACAAAACTGTAGAGTAAGCACACGTGCTACAATTACAACCTGGCGCAGAAAGAATCTGCGGAATTCACAGAGAACCTGTAGTGGTTTGTTTCGAGGAACTTCGAGAAGCCAGGGATGGATGCTTTTCACAGTTTCATAAATCCGAAGCCTATTTCCTAAAACGTCGCTTCAGCTGCGAGGTAAGTGATATTGATGGTCCCGTGTTTGTCGACCTGTATGGCTCGCAGCTTCTCCTCTTATCGATTTGCACGTGGCTGCTGGGCTCCGCACCAAGCTGTAGACTCTCGGGAGAGTTAACAACTATTCACTGCTGTGAAAAACGGTTCACAACAAAGGGATGGGAGGGGGAGGATATGGCGACCGTCAGCCCCACCACGCAAGTGGCGAATGCTGGGAATACACCCCATGTGCTCTGTTAACACCTTGAGGACTGTAGTTCGGGCAAAACATGTTTGGATATTTCATTCCACATAAAAACCAAAACTTGTCTGGGTATACTTTCATCAATTCCCTATTTCACAAGGATTTTAAATAGGAATTAATACAGCATCAACAACGAACTCCATAAATGAACGACAAATTTTTGTATAGTTCTGAAAATTAACAGGAAGGGATGTATATCCTGTTACATACGAAAGAACATTTGGTTGGAAGACGGTAAACTCAGCACTCCATTGGTCGGCAGTCGGCCAATACGGAAATACTGGTGTCTGGTGTCGTTTTGACCAGTGTAATGGCGTTAACCCTTTCAGACAAACATTAATTTTTGGTTTCAGGTGTTGCAAACAAAAACATTTATGATGTGTGCTGTACGTAAGTCGACACAACACTAGTTTCGTTGTCAGAGCCAATGAGATGTAGGCTATATCTTCTGCTACAGTTATATGAACCAATTATGACGTAGAACAGTAAGACGGTTGGCGAATCTTTCACCCACATGAAAGACCATTGGTTATTGAGCTTCGCGGTGTACAGTACAGACCAAAAATTACCTACACGTGCGTAATGTACACAAACGTGTACACGGGTCTGAGTGGGTCAAGTGACAATAAGGACCAATAGAATACGGTGTCCCTGCAGCGGTATGGATATACGTGACTAACTTCTAGCTTGACTATAAAGCTGGTAAGTGTGTGCCGACCTCATACGCTCTGTTAAGGTCCATCTACCCCATTCATTATTACTTCTAACCTTTCTGAAACCCTGCTAAAGTTCTACTTTCAGGATATCCCTCCACGTCGTGCAAACAGAGCTTAACCGAGTCTAGAAAATTATACCAAAATGACAATGCTACGCATATATACGTAATAACATTTTACGTGGGAAATATTTTTTTAATGTTGTTCAATACTAAAGAGAGCACTTTTGAAATCAACCTTAGAAAAAAAAGCACTGCTCCTATCTACATATATTTAAACGGGCGCACTGAGTGACATGGGACCAGTAAAGTTGGTAACGATGGAGGGAAAGTAGTTCCATAACTTAACGCGAATAAACAGTGTTAGGTACCCCCATGTGGGACAACTTAAACGATCTATTTCGCTTTCTATTTTATTTTTACGCATCGAATTGTAAGAATTAGCAGATTTGTAAAATGATTCCTTTTCTAATAATTTCACATTTTCCCCCGACCGAAGCACAAATAAAGTGATGAGGCCCATGGCAATGTTAATTTCACTTAGGCGGAAGACTACACAACGTGCACACAAGTAGATCTTAAACAGGGCTTTCAAAAGTGCTCATTTTACAGTGAACAGCCTATACTAGGTAGTACCAACACACCTATATTCAATCTGGTTTCATTCAAATAAATAGTAAATCAAACATAATAATATATATAATAAAGGTAAAAGTTAAATTTTACCAAACATAAAATATTTTTATGTTAATAAAAGTACAAAACTCTTGCGATACTTGCCATATTTAGGATACAACAAAGCATGTTTTATTCCAAAAGTATGGAGATACTGAGAATTGTCTTTACAGTTGACTGTATTCGTATAGTTTTTGTGTTGCTTGAGGCTGACTATATCTTCTTTCTAGCTTATCCAAGTCCCGAGGAAAACAAATCCGCGTGGGTTAGTCTTCCCTGATTGGTTCAATTTCGCACTGTATTTGAATTCACATAAAAATTGTTCGCATTTAAACGAAATTATGTTACGTATCTACTACACACAAATAAAATATAATGATATGTTTTGTGAGGGAGATATATCTTACTGTGTGTTTCTATATAGATTATTTACCACGCTTACTTTCAAAATAATTTGTCGCTCGTTTACCGTGATGTGTTCCCGCGCAGTCACGTGTCACTGTATATGAGGTCATAGGCCCGCTGGCAGCATAGATATAATGGCGTGTCGTGGACGTGAGCTCGTCTGCTGTGATTACTAAAGCCTAGTACAAACGGCCATCTTTCTTGAACAAGAAAGTGAAAATAAAGGCGAACAAGAAATTGAACAGTAAAGTGCCTACTAGCTAGTATGCACGGAATTGTGTGATCCATACACACGACACTAGCTGGTAAGCAAGAAAGTGGATGGTTGATGTCAACTATGTAAGATTTCGAAGCAGTTTTTGGGGTTGTGCCATAAAAAAGAATAAAAGATTTAGTCCAATCAGACATATTTCAAGCATTAAGTATATATACAAACGTAGAAAATTTAAAATCACTCACAGAAAAATAGACAAGCCTCTATTTTTTAAAATCCATACACAGAATTATTGATGATAGTCGGCCTATTAAACATTTTATCGTTTTAAAAACATTAACATGTTTGCTTATTGCCAGCATAAACAAAAAATATGTTTTATTTACATTCGACTTATACAAGAAAGATGGTGAAAAATAGTACTGTCCCTGAATGGCACTAGCTAGTATACAAGCTATTGTGTGCTATAGTAACTAGCATACTCGGCGGTCGTTCACGAGACTCAAGCCGGTGTGTACAAGAACGTGCTCACTTTCTTGTACAAGAAAGAATTCCGTGTGTACTAGGCTTAAGTATACAAAGGTGCCGCGGTATTGTAGTGGTTAGACTACTCACCTCACACCTAGACGAATCAGGTACGATTTCCGGCGGGGTCGCTTCCGGATTGTTGCATGTGAGCCTCGTGGCGAAAGATGCTGCTGGGCGTCCAGTTTTCTCGGGATCTCCCGTTTCCCCCGCCCTTGCATTCCGGCGCAGCCCCATACTCACCTCAATGCCCCCTCCCGGCTCTCCAGACCTCGATGTTAACCCTTTGAGGAGTATGCACGTACATACACGAGGCTACGTTTAGATGGAGATTTATTTTCTCTTGAAGACAAAGCTCATACTTTTGTAGTTTTACTATTTCGCTAGACTTTATCGGAATATAAGTAAAAAATGACAACTAGTCAACATTTCAGTTTATAAGAATGAAACTGTTATTTTTAATAGTTTTTAAAGGAACACGATGGATTGTAAAACTTGTTACTTTTATCGCGATACATTAATTTGTACACAGCCTAAGCGTGACTTCATTCGTCGACGGCCAGCCAATAATAAACGTAGCAGAGTACAGTAGGCGTGTCCAATGTAGTCAGGATCAATAGCACAATGGTAATTGGAAACACAGAGACCAACCAACATGATATTGTTGTTGTGTAGAGTACAGGCAGCTCACTTCAAACTATTCCTCAGAGATAATAAATTTGTGCCGTCCTCAAAGAGTAATGGCACCCGAATTTCGCGAGAAAATCTCCGCACTCGCTAGATTTTAATACCCTAGGACATACCAGCAGTATTCTTTTAGTAGTATTGCCGGCGTATGTTTGGGAGAAGATATTCTCTTACTTGACTGGCCAATCAGAACTAGGTTACTCCGCTACTGTACGTCTGTGATTCACGGGCAGACACGTAACATTTGGATAAACCAATCGCTGAAGTGTATCTAAGCTATAGTACTATGAAATACAAAACGTCGTGAGATATTTTCGCGAAATTCGGTTACCCCTATCAAAGGGCTAATACCAGCCGAATCTCTCCACACACAAAGTCTAAACAAGTGAAATACGAGTGAGAAAATAAAGGACTTAAGATGAAAACGCGCTGGCGAGTTAGGAGAGTCCATTGCCGCTGCACGAAGGGGGCAGGGTTGTTTAGTTCAGTACATAGAGTAAATAAGGTGTATACCAGAGTGGCAACAGCAATGTTACTGAGCGGTCGCTAATTTTTTTGGCCCTCTCCACGCGTACCAACCTAGTCGGCACAACTACTGCATCATTTCGAACTACGAAGTTAGCTCTACTGAGAACTTACAGCGCTTCTGGCGGATATACATTGAACTTATTAAAACTGCAGTACTAACATTATTATAATGACATGTACCGTTCAATATCTTTAGGAAATTTGAACACTCGTGGACCACCTTCAACAGTGGAATGAAATTAATTATGGGTGGGATCTGAATATTACGATGTTCTGTCAAGAATTGCAACGTATTTCAGAAATTCAAACTTACCATGTCGTTACGCTATTGTCAACAACAACATGGCCAGGCAACATAATAAAAAAAATAGGAATTTTTTTTGCTTAACTCTGTAAGAATGCATAATATTTTTAAAAATGTATAAAATACCTAAGCGCCCGCAGTGGAACAACTAGGAAACAATTTGTAATTACTTTAATGGGTATCAAAATATTTCACTATAATTAGGGCATGCGTGGAGGGGGGCCTGAAAAAAATAAGCGACGTGTTGTTCCCTATCCTGTGAACACGCCCTGGTGACAGCGGCCGACAGAGGTTGGGCGAGAGCTGCCCCGCGTCTCCATATTACCTGTCGAAGAAACGAAGTAGCGCAACGCTGGGTTTAACACCGAGGTAGTAGAGAGCGATGTTGTCAGTGTGGGGTGTACAGTGCCAGCAGTGTCACATGGTTTCCCTCCCTCCAGCGGCGATATACCTCCCCTACACTACACAGCAATCTGGTTAGAAAAGGTATAGCATCGTCACTATCGTTTAAAATACTGTTTCGCAGAAGAATATCGTAAACGGGTGGTTTCTTAGGGCGATTTTGGCTGATTTTGACATTGTTTAACGACCGCATGTACGCTTCAGTAACCACATTTATGAATGGGCCCCGAAATATCGACTTACGTTTCTGCCCTGAAAAAGAAATTACATTTTTAAAATTTTAATTTATGATAGATACAATTGCTTAAGCTATAACCCTAATGATTAGGGACAGGAAAAGTTCGCGGTTTACAAAACTTGTAGGATAGACTCCAGCTACCTATGTATCTTCGAGCCTTATAGCTTTCAGCTCATTGGCTGCTACTCCAGTGTGTGGCCAGTTTTACCTCAGACCAGGTGACACGGCGTTCGGTGCTCGTTTCCTTGCCGGTCTGTTATTGGCTCAGAGTTCACCCGTGAGCGTCCAATAAGCTGTGAACAAAAATACGCACGTGTTTGAGGTCTAGCTTGTTGTAAATTGATCTCGCGAAATTTTCCAGTCGCTGCACATTAAATACAAGGAGTGAGTGAAGAGATTTGGGCGGCTCTTAACAGCGAGGTCTTGAGAGCCGATGAGGGTAATTTAAGTGAATATGGAGCAGCGCCGGAATGAAGGGGCTGAAGAAACGGGAGATCCCTAAGAAAACCCGCCGACTAACTGCATCGTCCGGCACGATTATTAAACACAAAAAGGCCCCGTAAAAATACAGAGGTGAAATACTTGCCTTCTCCTCTGGGACGTGCATAACAAGATTTCGGTTAATGGCAGAAGGTAAACAAACATATATGTTGCAGTTAAGTCTACAGCTACAACATATAGCGAATTTTTCAGGTCTCTATAGACTAAGAACTCATATACACTATCCGCTGGAATCGCTGATGTTATTGGTGCAGTTAAAGATGGTTCCATTCAACGTCTAACTCGGCACTTTCGTTGTGGACAAGTGAAATAAAAACAAGAAACAGTTTACTGAAACATCTACTAGAATTTTCATGTCTTCACTGGCACACATGCACATTTCGCATCGAACCTGTTGAAAGCCAGGCTATTATTTCGATACATAAATTTCTCAAAGTTTTGGAAAAGTCAACACTTTCAACACACTGCGAATTTATGTAACGAAATTATTTCTTGCATCAAGCAAGACGCTGTTCTGTGTATCTGTGTAGAGATCAACACTACAGTAGCTGTTGCTTATTGCCAGAGATAGTAATTTTGCATGAAAAAAAAAGTGTGTATATGGTAGACTTCAATACTACAAGCACACAACAGCAGTTTGTATATTGTCATTGGTTGCTGTCTGCTTGAGAAGGCGTTTTCATATTTGACCGGGCCACTAACAATTCCACATCGGCAAAGCTCCTACGTTTTTCGTGTGCAGACAGTTGATAGGTGTAAAAATGATTTAATCCAACCAAGATAGGTAAACGATCCTACAGTGTTTTTAAATATAATTTGTCTTTAAATCTTTTCGCGAAGTTTCACTTACCCTCCTTATTGCTTGGGCAGTGTGTTTTGTTCGCTTACCCACAGAGAACTTGTCAGGTGTATAGTGGTCGGCAGTTGTCTCTTCGCCGGAGAAAAAAAGGGCTGGAAAACGGACGCACGCGAAGCAGACAGCCAGTACTGGCTGTTCGATTTATTTTTTCCTCTCACTATCCTATTACTAAGTATTAAGTGGAAGCCCGGTGGGTAGGGCGGGATCTTATTGCATCTCAGGGCTAGAGTCCTGACGCCTGCAAGGAAAGGAAATCATGCAAGGAGACATGCATCGCGGCAGAGAGGGATTGGGCAGCCATGGCCTGGACTTGGGGCCATGACTACCTCCCTGAGTGTACTATAGTTAAGACTATAATTAAGAAGAGATGCTGCAGTAGAGATGAAAGACTAGTAGAGAGAGGGTGCTGTATTTGGGCGTCTTCAATTGGTGCTGGCTGCAGCCAGGGCGATGCACTGGCTGTTCAAAAAATAGCGATAGCAGATAATGTACTGTACATGTCTGAAGATGGAAGGAAAAGTTAACTCGCGGAGATGCAGCAAAGTTATTAACAGCAAAGAACGGGAAATAATAGAGACTCCGATACTGATTACATTTACCATGGTTCGGCTTTAGTAGAGCAATTAGCAATTCAATAGAATAAGTTTTTTTTTTTTTGAAGAAATTTAAATTTAATGCTGTTTAACACTTTGAGGAGTATGCACGTATATACACGGGCCACGTTTATTTGAAAATTTCTTTGCTCTTGAAGACAAATCCCACACTTCTATGGTTTTACTGTTTCTCTGGACTTTATGGGCATCTAAGAAAAACTACAACTAGTTGCCATTTCAATTTGTAAGAATAGAACTGTTCATTTGAATAGTTTTTCAAATGAACATGGTGGATTGTGAAACATGTTACATCAGTAGGCATATGGACATTTCGCGCGTTCATTTCAGGACAAGACAGACGTCAAACATGTGTACACTGAAGTTGACTGCAATTGGATCGCAGTTTATTAGACACGCCCTGGACGACTGAGCCAATAGCAGACTTGCAAGGAAACAAGTAGCGAGTGCCATACTGTCAGGTATGAAGTAACATTTTCTACTGTATGGGGCAGCAGCCAATGAACAAACATCTGAGGCTCGAGTATACACGACTATGGAGTCTAGCCTACAAGTCATTGAACTCGCGAATTTTTCCTATCCCTGTACATCAGTTACGACACATTGTTCGGCACATAGTCAACAAGCAACTCCATTGGCCAATGGACAGTCAATAATAAACGTAGCAGAGTACAGTAGGCGTGTCTTGTGTGACCAGGACCAATAGGAAGAAGGTAAGTAGAAATACAGAGATCAACACAACTGATATAGGTGTAGTGGAGAATATAGGCAGCTCACTTCAACCTTGTCTTCAGCGACAGTAAATCTGTGCGTTCCTAAAGGGTTAAATTGTATTATTCTAATGCTTAAATATTTGTATATGGAATATGTTTACACACCAGCATTATAATGAAATCGAGACAGTGTTTGTAGACGATATTAGGCCTGCAGATAGGGGCCAATTACATGTTCGGTAAAACCTGTCCACTATAATTGTAAGTATTGAGTACATGCACACTGAAGAACTTCTCTCTGAGCGAGGTTCCCCTGGAGACTCGAGGTCAGCAGTAGTCCTCAGCCAGATGTCCGGGTATTAAACCCGAGGTGCTGGGACTTTATCTGCCAAGTTACGAGCCAGGGACGCACTTATTCCTTCCATAAACCAGCGAAGGGCGTCGTTTTGTGGCAAGGACCTCCGCGATCCTCAACCAGCCACTCACCACCTCTTACAGAGGTTTTAAGGCCGCCAGGACGTATTCTTCGTATGTGAGGCGTACAAGTTTGGAGTGTGCTAAGGACGACCCAGGCACGCATCACATGCCTTATCATAGGCTGTGTTCTAATTCGCCAGCTGAGGGACCTTATCTGGCTTCACACCCTTGAAAAGTGCATCCTGGATGTGACGTCACAAATTGCCGCTGTCCGAATTCGCAGCAAGGGCACATTATGCACACTAGAATGTCCCCTTCAGCCAAGGGAACGAGCAACTTGCCCTTCTCGTGCGCTAGATAGTTTCCGATTCGCAATTGTTTGAAATATTTCATTTGTTTGTGTGTGTTTTGTGTTTACAACTCTGCACGGCCACAGAAAACACTTGCAGACGTTGCAAAGACAAATGAAACACGCATAGAGCGATATTCTACAGAATAAAACTCGAGGTGTGTGTGTGTGTGTGTATATATATATATATATATATATATATATATATATATATATATATATATATATACACACACACACACACACTTTTTCGTGGCCTTTCACAAACAAATTTATTTCTCATGCCAACATTGTCTTCAAAACAGTGTATAGTCTTGTTTCTTATACTGCAGTATGATATCGGTGGTTCACGATAAAATGAGTACTTTTAAAAGCTCTTCTTAGGATCTATTTCTTTGCCTATTTTGTATCCTTCCGCTATATGTAAAATTAACTTTGTCATAGACCTTATGGCCTAAGTTATGCGCCGTTCAAATGCAACAGTAGAATTGATCAGTATCAAAAACATATTGCTAATATGTCAAATATTAGTCTTGCTTTATAACACAGTCTGAAACAAAATTAAATAGTCTAGCGTCCACAAATTTAAATATGACTAATGTCAGGTTGAGAAGTGGAACTATTTTTCGTAATTCGCTGGCAACTATTCCAAGAGTATTTCACTCAGCGCTCACGTCAAAATGAATGCAATTACCGCCAATGATTTTCTTCGAAGGTTTATTTCCAAAGTGCTCACTTTACCGGGAACAGTGTATGCATGAGATAGTTGTCGCAGACGGTCAGTATTAGAATGGTAGTTTTCGATGCCTCGGTCAAATACTTTCTGTGGCAGGTCACACTCGAAGCAAGTGTACTCTAGTGCTCCTTATGTGGTCGTACCTGAGTTGTTCTCATACGTCCTAGGTTACTCTTCAGCCAGTAATAGACAGCAAGAAATGATACTGTGATAGTATCACACCTGGCCAAGTGATAGAGCATGTTCAAGGCTGAGAGGCGAGAGAGAGATACGGGCGACACTAACACGCACTCCTAGCGCCTCATCGCTTCTATAGGCTATTCACGATAAAGTGACCACTTTTCAAACACTTCTCATTTGGAATAATAGGCGTTAACTTCCGAGTGCGGTGAATATACACAAATTGTTTATTACTTACTTGGTAATATTTATTTTAAAAAGTGGTTAAAGGATAAAAAACGGCTGAAAGGAAAAAGTAAAGAGGGCCTCAAAAGTGCTCACTTTCCCGTGAACAGCCTATATGCGCGAAACGTGCAGTGTTTCCATCAAAATGCTGTACCTTTTCTAATTATAGGTATATGTAACAGTGGCACTTTATTACACGCGATGAAAGTCCACAGATCTAGCTACCTGTGTACAACCGTGCTTTTCTCTGGCCGCTTAAAGAAACTGAATAGGCGAGCTTTAAAAATGCAATATTTGGCAATTTCCAAGATTTTTTTCCTGAATACACTAAATATGATCAAAGTAAAAAGATAGGGATATTATATATATATATATATAAACCTTTTCTGGCAAAAAGTCGCATTTCCATAACATTTATTTTCAGAGATACGCGTATTCGCTCAAACAAAGATTTCACAGAAAATGTTTTAGTATATAGTGATCTAAAGAATAAGTGCATAAGTGAAACAGCAGCAGCAGGCTGTAATGCGAACTCCAGCTACACACTGGCTAACACAATGGCGTCACTAGCCGCAGTAACACGTCGGAGCGCCGATCACAAACCAGCTTCTGGTAATCCTCCTTGCCAATTAGCAGCACGCAGTAGCCAATCAGACACAAGGCAGAGCCTCTAACAGCCAATAGGAAAGCAGCACAAGCACAAAGGAAATTAGGGCCGCGGTGGCCGAGCGGTTAGCTCGCTCGCCTCCCACCAAGGCGAACCAGGTTCAACTCCCGACCGGGTCACCGGATTTTCGCACGTGGGAATCGTGCCGGACGATGCCTTTTGTCAGCGGGTTTTCTCGGGGATCTCCCATTTCCCCCGTCCCTTCATTCCGGCGCAGCTCCATACTCCCCTTAACCACCCTTATCGGCTCTGAAGACTTCGCTGTTAAGAGCCTCCCAAATCTCTTCCCTTCACAAAGGAAACGCCACGATATTTTGTGTACTTATCTACTCTGTGGCGAAGTTGAGTCCCCATGACAGCAGGCAGACAATGGATACACCGTCGTGGTCCCGTGTACACACAGGTCTGTGTAAGATGCTCGCGGAATGCACTAACTTCTAGTAAAAGCTGTTAGTCGTTAACTGATCACTTCAGAAAGCCCTGCTTAAGACCTACTCTTATGCACGTTATGTATTCTTCCACCTTATATAAAATTAACAATACCATGAGCCTCGTCACTTTACTCTTGCACCGGTTAAGTGAAAATATGATAATACTAGAGGAGTAAATATATTTTACAAATTTGCTAGTAAAATTCTTACACTTGAATGCATTAAAATAAACTGAAAAAGCGAATGAACTCAATTCAGAATTCACAAATGTTTAATTCAACGCGAAGACAGGTAACTATAGTCCATTCCCGACTGGAAGCGACTTATGAAAATCAGCCTTTTAAAAAACACTCTGGGCATAACATGTCCACCTGTTTTTTCAATAACCTATATTACACAAATATGTAACACTGTAATTAAATTTAGAATACTCTACTATTGAATAAATGAAACTTTACCTTAATATCTTCTATAACTTGTTATATTTATTTATTTTTAAATATGAATTAACGATGAGAGCAGCGACGTGTTGGCAACGGCCGGTAAGAAATAGTTCACAGTTAAAATATTATTGTAACCGAGTTTTTTTAGTATACTATTTGTAAATTAAACTGTGCCTATTGAAATATTTAAATATTTAAGTAGCCCCGATGGCAACATATCTCATTTTTCAGTTAAAAATAATAGCGGAAAATATCGTGAGTAAGCCGTAATGGTACGGAGTTGTTTTATCGAGCGAGAAAGCAAGTGTCTGTTGAGTGAGGTTTATATATATCTCTCTCTCTCTCTCTCTCTCTCTCTCTCTTTCACACTCGGGAAGTTTCACTTCGGTAGCAAGGAGTGTTTTTATACATGTTTTCAATTGTAGCATATTTCATACTTATTACAGCAAAATAATAATTTTCGAATTTGTAATTTACAACTGAAAAGAGATTTTAATTTTTGAATACTTATTTTAATATATTTAGATATGATGGCGGGGCAGAAACTAAGGTAAGTTGGCAGACGTGGCGAGCCATGACATGGCGTGTTGCTGTTTTACCAAACGAAGCGTAAATTATACATACTCCGAAATATACTTCAAATTACCACATCACGATTGTAGACGCTGTGTTTTTTAAACCTGCCTAAGCAGGTTATGATATGTTAAATCTGTTTTTCTACGGAAAATAATAAATATACTGTTACGGTGTGTTTCGTTAACCGCTGCGTGTGAAATAGCGTGGCGTGGCTGTTTGGAATAGTTACGCTGGATCTGTGTGTGCGTGATTTCAAATATTTGATGTGAACTATTGATACGTTGTAAATGTAAACTGTTTTTATGACGAAGTTATTTATTTACATCCACGTCTGTTTATTTATCGCAACGTTGTACCTTTGCCCAGGGTGTTTGAAACACAGTCGTGTAACGTGATTTACCACCATTCCTAACAAAATAACCAAGGCCAGCCCCAATACATTTCAATAAACCTAAAACACAGTAAGTAGCAATACATATAGATATTAGCGGAATAAGAGTTACGGTAGGCTTATTTGTGTGCATGTTCACTGCTATATTTTAAGTTTCTATAACAAATAAATGAGTGACACGAGTTGCGTGCTGATTTTAATGTCACTATTTCGTTGGACTGATTATTCCTTCGTTATTCGAACTGAGGCCGTCCTTTTAAAGAAATATGGGTTACAGTTCATTACCTCGCAGTTGTAACAGTGTTTAATACAGTCGCGGCAAAATACTAACGTGCATTACGTCTAATGTGCTATGTCGTGGAAAACAAATATGTTAATGTAACGTAACCGTAAGAACTATCGTTAGTTCAGGCATTTTTAAAACGTCATAAAGCTGACCTAAATAATGTCGGAGGCCTAAACTGTGAATATGGGTACGAAATTGTTTTTGAAATAGACCTAAGACAGAATTCTTTGAAAATCTGTAAACAGTAAACAACACATTTGACAGGTATAAAAGTAGAAGTCACATTTTAATGTTAATGTTTAGGTTTAGCGAAAGTATACGAACACATCTACTCACGCAATGGCATGTAAACATTGATTTTGACAGATGCCACATGGCAATATTTGTTTACATTTGGCGGAAGGATACGAAACGGGCCTGCAAGTAGATATTTAGCAGGGCTCCGAGAAAGTTGCTTCCAGTGGGGAATGGACTATAGTTTTCACCGTCGTTACCAACTCGACTGGGCGCATGCCATGTCAGCGAGTGACTTAAAATACAGTCTGGTAAGGGCAGTGACATTTCTCAAATGTTGATTACAAAAGCGCTCGGTTTATCGTGAACAGACATGATCCCGCAGTCGTACATTGAAAATCAACAATCAGTGAAATTCCCCTGCACACTCTAAATCTGAATCAGTGAGAATTTCACTGTTCACATCAGTCAAACCTATCTGACTGATACAACAGTCACTTCAAGGAATTAAACTGATGAACCAGTGAAAAAAAAAAGTCATATTCCCTTCGCTGATTGATTCAATGACATTCCCCACTGATTCGTCACTCATTTTTTTCACTGTTTACTCAGTGGTTTTTTTTTTTCACTGATGGATCAGCGAAACATCTCGGCTACTTCCTCTCCGTCTCTATTTTTGACTGATGGACCAGTGTAACTGCGTGTAAAAACAGGCCGTCGAACATCGTTTAAAAATGTACGTTAAATAACGTGTATCAAGTGAAGTAACAACGAATAAACTAATGAAACTCAATACATAATACTTTCCAAAATGTGTTTCGTCTTTCAAAACGCCATTTTACGAGGTAATATGAACTCGCAGCATTTCATTCCGTCTTTACGTCTTTCATTTCGTTTCCATGCAATTGTCATAGCGCTCTGTTTGAAGGTTTAAACTGCATTTAATGTGGTGAAGAGAGTGCACTCATGCATACTGTTCGTTTTAACAATCCTAACGGTACCAATTAAATCAAACACTTAAAGTATGAGCAAACAAACTTCAAACTACACGGTTTCGCAGCGACACTATAAGACATATATTTTCCTCTAATAGTATCAAGATGGTGTGGTAGCTCCCTATTAAACATTTTTCACTTCTTTTAAATTACGGTATAAATTACAGTATAAATAGTAACCTATCGCCAATATGTTTATTTCACGTAATTATTTGGCTAAATTCAATAAAAGCAATGTTTAATTCGCCACTGCACTCGGCCGTCACTTACTCTATCAGTGAAATTGTTTTACGTCAATAATTCAATTAGTGACGTTTTTTTTTCACTGAAACAATCAGAGGTTTTCCACTGAATTCTAAGTGGAGCCATTTTCACTCATTAGCGTAGTTGAATTTCACTGCGAATCACTGGTTTCCTACTGATGATAATTTAGTGTGTGCAAATAGCTGGCTCGGACTACCAAGACGGTAGTCTGTGTGTGAAGGTGAAAGAACTGGCTCGGACTACCAAGGCGGTAGTCTGTGTGTGAAGGTGAAAGAGCTGGCTCGGACTACCAAGGAGTTAGTCTGTGTGTGAAGGTGAAAGAGCTGGCTCGGACTACCAAGGCGGTAGTCTGTGTGTGAAGGTGAAAGAACTGGCTCGGACTACCAAGGCGGTAGTCTGTGTGTGAAGGTGAAAGAGCTGGCTCGGACTACCAAGACGGTAGTCTGTGCGTGAAGGTGAAAGAGCTGGCTCGGACTACCAAGGCGGTAGTCTGTGTGTGAAGGTGAAAGAGCTGGCTCGGACTACCAAGGAGTTAGTCTGTGTGTGAAGGTGAAAGAGCTGGCTCGGACTACCAAGGCGGTAGTCTGTGTGTGAAGGTGAAAGAGCTGGCTCGGACTACCAAGGAGTTAGTCTGTGCGTGAAGGTGAAAGAACTGGCTCGGACTACCAAGGCGGTAGTCTGTGTGTGAAGGTGAAAGAGCTGGCTCGGACTACCAAGGCGGTAGTCTGTGCGTGAAGGTGAAAAGCTGGCTCGGACTACCAAGGCGGTAGTCTGTGCGTGAAGGTGAAAGAGCTGGCTCGGACTACCAAGGCGGTAGTCTGTGTGTGAAGGTGAAAGAGCTGGCTCGGACTACCAAGGCGGTAGTCTGTGTGTGAAGGTGAAAGAGCTGGCTCGGACTACCAAGGAGTTAGTCTGTGCGTGAAGGTGAAAGAACTGGCTCGGACTACCAAGGCGGTAGTCTGTGTGTGAAGGTGAAAGAGCTGGCTCGGACTACCAAGACGGTAGTCTGTGTGTGAAGGTGAAAGAACTGGCTCGGACTACCAAGGCGGTAGTCTGTGTGTGAAGGTGAAAGAGCTGGCTCGGACTACCGAGGCGGTAGTCTGTGTGTGAAGGTGAAAGAGCTGGCTCGGACTACCAAGGCGGTAGTCTGTGCGTGAAGGTGAAAGAGCTGGCTCGGACTACCAAGGCGGTAGTCTGTGTGTGAAGGTGAAAGAGCTGGCTCGGACTACCAAGGCGGTAGTCTGTGTGTGAAGGTGAAAGAGCTGGCTCGGACTACCAAGGCGGTAGTCTGTGTGTGAAGGTGAAAGAGCTGGCTCGGACTACCAAGGAGTTAGTCTGTGCGTGAAGGTGAAAGAACTGGCTCGGACTACCAAGGCGGTAGTCTGTGTGTGAAGGTGAAAGAGCTGGCTCGGACTACCAAGACGGTAGTCTGTGTGTGTGAAGGTGAAAGAACTGGCTCGGACTACCAAGGCGGTAGTCTGTGTGTGAAGGTGAAAGAGCTGGCTCGGACTACCAAGGCGGTAGTCTGTGCGTGAAGGTGAAAGAGCTGGCTCGGACTACCAAGGCGGTAGTCTGTGCGTGAAGGTGAAAGGTGACGAGAGAACAAAGAGGAACGGCCAAGGTAGAAGATGTTTTCCTCCTGCAGTAGACTTGTGCCGAGAGGGTCACGTACCTTCCCCAACCTTGGCGGGAATGGAGCGGTAATTAAAGAGGCGAGAAATATCAGCCAGTCGCGTCGGCATGTTTTTTTTTTTAATGAAGGGAAGGAGGACCGGATAATTGGTCCCTGAAACTCGCCTGCTCCTTGCACACGCCGCCGGGCAGGTCCCGGGTTCGTATCCCGAAACTTCGGATGTGTGTAGTTTTTTTAAATGAAAGCCTTGGCGCGGTACAGATTTACTGACAATTAAAGCGGTCTTCGCAATAGAGCGATGTTCTGACACAGACCGTGCTGTCATCTGTTATTCTGCAACGAAGTTTGCAATTGAATGCTAAAAACGAACGGAATGCAGTGAAGTTTCTTGCCTTTTAGTTACGAAGATTGTTATTTTTTAGTGATTTACATTTTTCTTTAGTAAAAGTATTATATTAAAATTAAAAATGATGTTGTAGGACATGAACGACTCTTCAGGCATCGGAAAATACACTTTTGTTTTCCTAAACGTAGGTAAAATTAATATAAATTCGGACTCCAATTAGTATATCGGCAAACCGTTTATGTGTGTTTTCAGTTCTTTATCTCAGCTTCTCGCCAGTTTATTGTGAAGTACATAAATGTTATTCTTATTCTCCGTCGCTGGCGACGAGCATCAAAATCAATATTCGTCGTTCGTACAATGTCTTCGACACTCGACGCTAGCGTCAAGGCTCTGATTGGCTGATGCTCGACGCGACATTTCGCAAACATTTTATTGTGGAAACCGCTTAAGATAAGCTAGAAGTCAGTCGTGTGTAATTCACAACTGAGTGACAACCGGTCCTGCTGGCCTGTGTATACTCACTTACATACAACCTCTATATTAGTGAGTGAGTGACGAGATTTGGGCAGCTCTTAATATCGAGGTCTTGAGAGCCGGTGGGGGTGAAGTGGGTCGAGTGTGGAGCGGCGCGGGAAACAGGAGATCCCGAGAAAACCCGTCGACCAGCGGCAACATCCGGCACGATTCCCACATGCAAAGCCCTGTGAACGACCCCGCCGGGAATCGATCCCGGTTCGCCTTGGTGGGAGGCGAATAGTCTAACCACTACACCACCACGGCCCCCTTCGTCAACAAATATTCTAGGAAGTAGCCAAGGGCAACAACATTGATTGTTGCTTCTAGTGCGTGTGATTATTCGGCCTGCAACTAACCAAGCAAAACCTTATTTATGTGTGGTACTAAAACACACACAGCAAGTTAGTCTCCAGGGTCTGATCGGTGAAATACGTTCCGCTATATTGCTAGGGTATGCGGCTGAAGTTACCAACATACGCTGTCATTTCACATCTGTATTACTAACTACTCCATGACAATGATTTGCATTCCAGCTGTTACAACAGAAGGAATTTTTGGTAGGACGAATAGTTACAAAATTACGCAAAGTTATAATTTATAAGAAGAGCTCCTTGTACAAGCAGCAGTCAATTATAAAGTCTGTGAATGAACGTCGCTTTCAACCCGTCTGCACAGCCTCTGCAAGAACTTTCGGGCTGGGCCCTCATCGAAAACTGTTAGTAATTTGGCCTGCACGGCGCTACGGAGTATCTCCCTATGTGGATGTTACATTCTCGCTACATTATGTAAACACTCAGCGCCCCCCCCCCCCCCCAACATCACCTTCCCGTTTATGGGGGTAGCAACCATCCCCATTTTGTATTTTTTTTTTTTTTTACAAATCATCGTAATCAAAGGTCATGACCGGACATTAGCCCTTTAGGGAGGCACAAGTTTTCTTTCACTTAAGACAAGGTTGAAATGAGCTGACTATATTCGCCTCTACAGTAATATCACTTGTGTTGGGATCTGCGTTTCCACTTACCTTCGTCTTATTGGTCCTGGCTACGTCGGACACGCCTACTGTACTCTGCAACGTTTATTATTGGCTTCTCGTCGGCCAATGGCATCGCGTGTTGACTGTGTACCAAATAATGTGTCGCGACAGCTGTAAAAGATGTTAGATTCCATTATGTTCAGTTGAGAACTTTTTAATAAACCAGTTTTATTCTTATGAATTGAAATGTTGACTAGTTATAATTTTTTACTTAGATACCGATAAAGCCCAGCGACACTATAAAACCATTAAAGTGTGAGTTTTGTTTTAAAAAGCCAAGAAATCGCCATATAAACGTAGTCTCGAGTATATACGTGCAGACTCCTCAAAAGGTTAGAAATCAAAGCTTGACGTGACTTACACGACTACTAGAAAAAAATTTTGAGGTTTGTGTGTTACCAGTTATAGGCTATCCATATTATCCCATGAGAGACAGAAATTATTAATTAATGAGGCAACCTTTGAAACAGTTACATATATGACACGAGTAATAGGAGAAAAATAAATTGGATTCAAATAACTGTAAATATGTTTTCTGTGACTCCTCAAAGCTTGGTTATTTAAATATTGAAGCTGCGTGTTATTTATTGAGGAATATAAGCGAATCCAATATGACGGGGGGATACTCTGATTGCGACACCTTCCATAAACGGCAACAAAATGTTCGTCGAAGCTTCTGTGATTTCCTGGAAGAAATCTATGACCCATGGGGGCCTGAGCAGATGGTCGGGCATCAGTCTGTGGCTTGCACTCTGAACGCAGCCCATGCTGAACGCTGTCAGCAGGGGCGTCAAGAATAAGTGCACCCGCCCGAAAGCTGGACCAACCCCTGGTGGAGACCTGCTGTCGGCGAAGTGAAGTGACCCGTATATAAGGGTAGAGTGGCTTCGTAGAGGAATCCCTGAATCCCTCTGACCGGACCACCACCGCACACAGTGCTTGTTCTGACTTCGGGCTGCGTACACTGCCACAAAATCGAACAAAATATTTGTTTGTAAAGGCTGTTCACGTTAAAACGAGCACTTTCGAAAGCCCTGCTTAAGATCTACTTGTAGGCACGTTGTTTATTCTTCCTCCTTATGTCAAATTAACATTCCCATGGGCCTCTTCACTTTATTCATGCTTCGGTCATGTGAAACTATAAGATTATTAGGAAAGTAAACCTTTTATAAATCTACTCATTTTTACACACTGATGAATTAAAAAAAAAAACACAAAGCGAAATAAATAATTTTGTTTATCACAAATTGTTACCTAACACTATTTATTCAATGTTAAAACATGGAACTACATTCCATGTATCGTTACCAACTTTACCGGGCGAATGTCACTCAGTGCGTCAGTTGAAGTATATGCAAGCATGGGCCGTGTTTTTTTCGAAGGTTGATTTTAAAAGTGCTGACTTTATCGTGAACAGTCTTTATAGGGCCAAATATACATTTAGTAGCCCTAATAAAATATATTGTTGAGCAAAAAATTTGTATTGCAACAAAATTACTTTTGTTCGTGTAACAAAATATATGTTTAAATAAACAAAATATATGTTTTGGCCCAAAAAAAATTTAGACTCTGAACTAAATATTTTCTTGAATCAATTGTATATATTTCTTTAGCCACTCATTTGACTGCCTTCGTTCGAAAATACAGTTCGAGAATTTGTTTGTATTTTCGTGACAATTAGGATAATAAGCGTGTTTATTAGTGCATCTACTGATGCTTAACAATCATATAATCTCATTAATAAAACAATGCAACAAGAAACTAACACGTAAAGTTATAAAACTTGAAATATTTGTTGAACACGTTGCCCAATATTTGCAGTGTATCTATTTAAAAGCTTTCCGACGTGTTCAGGAGGCATTGCTCCAATTAATTCCCCATGCGTCGGTCTCTGGAGTGGAGCAGGTTGGTTACAGGAAGTATTGCTCCTATCATATCCCCATGGGTCCGTCGCTGAAGTGGAGAAGATTGGTTACAGGAGGCATTGCTCCTATTGATTCCCCATGGGTCGGTCTCTGGAGTGGTGCAGGTTGGTTTCAGGCGGTATTGCTTCTATCAATTCCCCATGGATCCGTCTCTGGAGTGGAGCAGGTTGGTTACAGGAGGTATTGCTCCTGTCAATTCCCCATGGGTCGGTCTCTGGAGTGGATCAGGTTGGTTACAGGAGGTACTGCTCCTATCAATTCCCCATGGGTTGGTCTCTGGAGTGGAGCAGGTTGGTGGCAGGAGGTACTACTCCTATCAATTCCCCATGGGTAGGTCTCTGGAGTGGAGCAGGTTGGTTACAGGAGGTATTGATCCTATCAATTCCCCATGGTTCTGTCTCTGGAGTGGAGCAGGTTGGTTACAGGAAGTATTGCTCCTATCAATTCCCCATGGGTCGGTCTCTGGAGTGGAGCAGGAAGGTTACAGGAGGTATTGCTCCTATTAATTCCCATGAGTCGGTCTCTGGAGTGGAGCATTAGTGAGGCCTACTATAGGCTGTTCGAGGTAAAATGAGCACTTTGAAAGCCCTGCTTAAGATCTATTTGTATGCACGTAGTGTCTTCTTCCGCCTTACGTATAGTTAACATTCTCAAGGCGCCTCAGCCCTTTATTCATGAGTCGGTCAAGTGAAACTGTAAAATTATTTGACATGTAAATATTTAAAAAATCTGTTCATTTTTACACTTCTAGGCATTTAAAATCATTAAGGGGGAAGAAAATATTTAAGTTATTAGGAATTGTTAACCAAAACTTTTTATTCGACGTTAAGATATGGAACTACTTTCCATACCGTGTTACCAACTTTACTGGACGCATGCCACTCAGTACACCCGTAAGAATATATGCAGACCGGGGCAATGACTTTTTCTAATGTTCATTTCGAAAGTACTCACTTTATCGTGAACAGCCTTTACAAGCAAGTGGCGGCCCCGCTAGTGCACTGGCGAACATGTGCGATGAGGTCATGTGTAGCTCACCACAGACTTCACGTGTCCCTCGCCTGCACTCATGACCCGCTAGCCGATTGCACACTCCCAAACTGAGGCCTGCAATGTCTTGTGTTGGCGTGAACGTGCCTTCATTTACATCGTCGTCTGAGCCCACCCTATCACTTAAGGGGGCTGCCTACTAGGTGCTAGAAATGTGTTGCAGTGTGTCGGGAAATACGAAACTATTCCACGTGTGCCCAATGTGCTAATTTACGAAAAGAAAACAAACTTCAGGCGATGACGGAATGTCGCTTTCAAGACACTACGCGCATTAGAACCACTATTTCCAAGCTCTCCAACATAGCTACAAACTGTCTTTTCACACCGCCGTATGTCAAATGTGTTGACCGGATCTACGTGAAACTCAGATTCAATCCTGCATTAAACATTGCATTATACTTTCCATCGATAAAATAATATGGTCACCGCTTAAACTCCTATAGGAAAAAACGGTTCGACGATAAGCTTGCGCGCTAGTTTAGTGCTTCGCGCATAATGGCGATGCGGCAATTGATGTGCGTGCCAGTGTCGCCCTTAGCGTTCGCTCGCTCCTGTGCCATGTCGCGTCAGGTAGGCGGTCCCCTTATGGACAAACCAGTAAGTAGGTTGTTGCAAACGGGGCGTGCCTCGCCAATCGCTGGTAAGCGAGTACCCCCCACTACCAACCAGGAAGCAGGAGGATTGCAACTTGGGACGCGAATACCTGGCAGGCGGCGTCTTACTCCGTAGTGACGCCTACCTGAATGGAGGACACCAGGAGATCGCTGTGCCGTTATCCGTAACCCCGCATCAGTACAAAGCCTCGGAACTCAACACAAGGTGTGACAAGCCCAGTTACGTTCAGGCTCTCATTAGGTTATCATAAATATATACAAAGTGCTCCGCCGATAGTATATAGCTTCTTGTAATTGTAATGTTCTGTTAACACGATCATAACCCGGCTTTGTACCAGATAGCCTTCCGCCAATCTACCCCTTAGCAGACGTAGGTCTGCCAATGCCCTCCTCCCCCCCAATCATATATCTCAACCATGAATCCCCCCCCCCCCCAGTCCTTAGTTACAAGTACGGCTAAAAGGCGTACTTTGTAACAAATGGTGGGTAGATCTCTGAGCGGCAGAGCTACTGTGAAGGAAGTGTCCGGCGTTCTGGAAGTATAGTCACATTCTGGTTGGATACTCATGCCGTGTCCGAACTGACAAATTTCCTTATTTTGTTATTTTGTAAATTCGTGATTTGGTAGGTACCAATCCGGACGTTGTCGACAGTCACTTGTTTAGGACTCGCAGCAACAATAGCGGGGCAAAATATTTTTATCTAAATTTAATGTTCAAAACACTCGTAATATTTATGCAATCATCACTGAAATAGGCTACAATTACGTTAATAAATAATTTTAAAAAAATTATATAATAACGACTTTTAAAAATGTTTTTCTTGCGGTATATATACGCCTATACAAAACACAGCACTTACTTGGTTTTTAAAACATGCCTAGTGTATTTTATGTATTGTTAGTTGTTCTAAAATTCATTTTTATTTACGCATTCACGCATGTGTTTTTAAAGTAAAAACAAATATAGCGCTAATTTTGTAATTTTGTATTTTTGCTAACATCCGCTAGATACAAAATACGAAATACCAAATTACCAAATACGTCATCATTTTTGTATACAAAATCGGGTCATGTGATCATTTTGTCTACAAAATCCTCCAATTGGGACACGGCCTCAGTGTGTACGGTATATAGTCCATTCACGCTTTCTTCAGCCTTTTGGAATCGAACCTTTGAAAAATCACCCTAGGCGTAACATGCCAACCTGGTTTGTTCAATCACTTGTATTCCACAAATACATAACACTGTGATTAACTCTAAAGTACTGTATTTTTTAATAAATGAAACTTTTCTTAATATCCTCTATAGCTTGTAATGTTTATTTCGTATTATATACGAATTAAAAACAGCGAGAGCAGCGGTGTATTGTGTATTGGCAATAGCTAGCAAGAAATAGTTCTGATTTCAAATAGTGTTTCAACATAGTTTTTTGGTATGCTCGCTGTAAATTAAATATTGTTATTAAAATATTTCAATATTTAGCTGCCCTGATAGAAACATTTTTCATTGTTACAGTTAAAAATAACAGAGCAAAATAACGTACGTAGGGCGTAGGGACGTGGTGTTTGTTTTTTCAACCGACGAAACTGTTGGCTGGGCGGAGCTTATCGCTCTCTCTCTCTACCTCTCCCTCCTTCTCTGTCACTCTCTGTCACTCTCTCTCTCTCTCTCTCTCGGGAAATTTCCCATCTCTAGTTAACAGTACATTATACATGTTTAAAATTGTAGCATATTTCGTACTTATTACAGCAAAATAATAATTTTTGTATTTGGAATATACAACTGAAAAGAGATTTCGTTGTTTAAATGCCTATGTTATTTAGATGCGATGGCGCGACGCGCGACGCTTACAAATCCAGCAGGTTGGCAGAAGTGGTCCCAATATGGCGGGCAATTATATTCAGTTTTTACGTTGTCTTACGGTTGACAGTGATGTGGTGACATATCAATGATGCGGCGTGTTTCTTAACGAAGCGTCAAGTTCGTACTCGTGTTTTTTAAACATCCTAGGCAATTTACAATGTTGTGATAAATATGTGTTTCCACGGTAGAGAGAAATGTGTTGTGATAGTTGCGTAAGAAAGGGCGTGGTGGCTGCCTTGTAATCGTTACGCAGGCCAGGTGTGTGTGTGTTGATTTCAAATATGTGCAAAATTTATACGTTTTAACAATGAACTGACGTTATGACGAAGTTCATTATTTACATTCACGTATGTTTATCACAACGTTGTACCTTCGCGCTGGGTGTTTGAAAAACAGTTGTGTAACTAGCTTACGTTTCTGTGATGTGAATGTTTGCAACAATCCCAACGAAATACTAAGCCCACCCAGACATAATTAAATAAATAATAACATAAACCTACAAACCAGTAAGTATCAATGCATGTAAATATCAGCGGAATAAATGTTACGCTAGGCCTATGTGTTTACGTTTGTCGGTGTACAATAAATAAGCGACACGAGTTGCGTGCTTGAATTTACTGCGTCATTTCGTTGGACTGGCTGTCTCTTCGTTTTAGTTTTTATTCCAAACACATATTAATAACAACAGGTTTCCGCCACAGTTGTAACAAACACCGTCGCAGCGAAATATGAATGTGTATTATGTGTAACGTGCTATATCGTGTGTAACAAATAGTTATAAAGCTGACCTAAATGTTGTTATAGGCTTAAATTGTGAAAATTCATAGGAAATGCTTTCTGCAATATGACATAATTATTTGAACAGCTGTAAACAGCAACCAGCGCATTTGACAGTTATAAAACTAGAAGTCACATTGCAGTGGTTGTGTTTACTTGTAGCGGAAGGATACGTAATCAGTAATCAAAAGTATGAATTTAGCAGGTCTTCAGAAATGGTCGAAGTTATAGTCGCGAGGACACAGTGGACCGGAGAGAAGCCCCGGCCTTTACCCGAGCCTATTGCGGGTCGAACTATGGGCGGCACTGGTTCGATCTCCTACAAAGGAGAGGCCTGTAGGCGGGTACTTGCCTGGAGGCGGATACTTTGCCTGGAGGCGGGTACTTGCCTGGAGGCGGATACTTTGCCTGGAGGCGGGTACTTGCCTGGATTCGGGTACTTGCCCGGAGGCGGGTACTTGCCTGGAGGCGGATACTTGCCTGGAGGCGGGTACTTGCCCGGAGGCGGGTACTTGCCCGGAGGCGGGTACTTGCCCGGAGGCGGGTACTTGCCCGGAGGCGGGTACTTGCCCGGAGGCAGGTACTTGCCCCGAGGCGGGTACTTGCCCGGAGGCGGGTACTTTGATTGGAGGCGGGTACTTGCCCGGAGGCGGGTACTTGCCCGGAGGCGGGTACTTGCCCGGAGGCGGGTACTTGCCTGGAGGTGGGTACTCTGACTGGAGAAGTCGATGATGGCTCGGCGGAGGCTTTAGTACAGCTGGAGAAAAAGCGAATGCTCACCATGAGTAACTCTTGTGCCCGGTTGCACCAACATATTCCCCGATCCGAGATCGAATGATCCTAGTTCCGAACCAGGATCCAGTTGGGTTTTGGTTCCAATATAAAAGTGTTGCACCAATGAAATCTCATGATTCAGGATCTTCGATTCGTCGATCTTGGTTCCAAAGTGAGAGCTCGAGATTAAGTATGAGACAAATTTTGCTATTGGTTAGTAATGTATGACGTCATGGAAGTAGGCGGATTTTCACTATAGATAGAACTATATGTGCGATGTTTTATCTGTTTTAAGAGAATTGTTGTCAATAATATTCAAGTGTGTACAATGTTTTATTTTCTCAAGAAAAGAATCGAACGTTGTTCCATCTGTTGGTGTATTTTCAAACTACATTTGTCGACGATAGCTGCTGATCTCGGATCAAGATTTCTAACCGCCAATTTCGGTGGTTCTAAATGAACTTCATCTCGATCTCCAGTCCAGCTCTGGACGCGAATGGTGAATCAGTTTTCTGTTTCGAGATCTTAGATCCGATCTCGGATCGAGTTTCGAACCACAATGGTGCAACCGGGCATTAGTGTAATAAACAGTGAGTCATCCGTGTTGGAAGATAGCTACGAAGGGACGACGGCCTGCTCTGCCTAGTAAAACGACCCGTTCACGAAGCACATACGTAGATGTTGGATATGTCCCGGCTCCATCAATGTTGTGCGTGCAGGTTCAACCCTGCATGTATACTCCATTTACCGTTGCTTCCAACTTTTTTGAAGCCTGGAAAAGTTCTACTTGCAGAATATTCCTCCGCGTCATGCAAACAAAGCTTAGAAAATGACACCAGAAAGCCAACGCACCGCATTCATGCACAATATTTTGCGTAAGAACTAGTTTTCACTAGGCGTTGCCAACTCTCACATTTTCTCCCTACGCTTATCTATATTAGTTAAGAATTAAATATTGTAATTTATACCTAATATATATGTTAAAGTTCAATTTCACGAAAAATAAGGCACTTTTCTGTTAACAAAAGTAGGAAACGCTTGTGGTACACGAAATATTCAGGAAACAGCTAATCGTTATACATGGGGTGTTTTTCCAAATGTTTAATTCAAAAAGTGTGAAGAACCCGTGAATACAGTCTGTAGGATAGATCCAAGACCGCCCACCGCGATTGGAAAGGGCGTATCTCTTACTACATGCTGTTCACGGTTAAGTGAGCACTTTTGAAATCAACCTTTGAAAAAAGTTACTGCCCCTTCCTTCATATATTTTAATGGGCGCAGTGGGTGACATGCATCCAGTTAAGTTGGTAACGATGGAGGGGAAAGTAGTTCCATTTATTAATGTCGAAGAAAATGTGTTAGGTGACTAATTGTGATAACTACATTATTTGTCTGGATTTGTTTTTTTTTTTTTTTTTATCTACCTACATGTAAAAATTAGCAGATTTGTACAATATTTACTTTTCTAATAATTTCACACTTTCACTTGAACAACGCATTAATGAGGCGGTGAGGCCCGTGGCAAAGTTAATTTTACATAAGGCGGAAAAACACACAACGTGTATACAAGTACATCTTAAGCAGGGTTTTGAAAAGTGCTCATTTTACCGTGAAAAGCCTATAGCAGACTGCATTCAACTGTATCAGATTATTAAGTGTCCGGTGAGGTATGTGATGAAAGGTTTAGCACTAAATATATGGCCTCGCCGCGCCGGTAGGACACAGCAGAAAGTTAATATGTTGCCGGCTATGGAATGTCTGGGAAAGCACGTGTGTTGGCTGGCCTGCTGTACGTAATGCTGTCGTGTGTAATACCTGGAATGGTATCCTTCTGCACTACACTTAGAGCTCGGGCACAGCAGGGTATGTGAACCACGCCCTCTGACACGCAGTTCACAAGTGTAGTTCAACTCTAAGCATGCCCTGCACTTGGGGTTCCCACATACTGGTTGAGAATATTGTGCTGGTAATCAGATAACATAGTGGTCTGATTCTAACCATCTCCTAAGAGAAGAATACCCCACCTTCTAACGCTTTTCTTAACCCATCGAAGCACAGTGTACACATCTGTGTGCATTACACACGTGTAGGTATGTTTTGGTCTGTACTGCACACTGCGAAACTTAATGAGCAATTATCTTACCTGTGGTTAAAGGATTCGCAAACCGTCTTCCTTGTCTAGGTCATAATTGATTCATGTGACTGTAGTAGAACATATAGCCTACAGCTCATTTGATGTGACAACGAAACAAGTGTTGTGTCGACGTAAGTACAGTACGCATCATAAAATATTTTGTGTGCAACACCTGCAACCGTAAAATGGCTTGGGTTTGAAAGTGTCGCACCGTCAAATTTTCCCCTTCAAATATATTTCTAAACAACTTTTGAAGACGAAATATGACCATCAAATTCTTAAATTCAACAAATTTAGGGGGCTGCAGTTGTTTAGTGGTTAGACTACTCGCCTCCCAACCTCGGCGAACTGGGTTTGATTCCCGGCGGGGTTGCTCCTGGATTCTCGCATGTTGGAATCGTGGCGGACGATGCCGCTGGTCGGTGGGTTCTGTTGGCTCTCAAGACCACAATGTTAAGAGCCGACCAAATAGTTCCACTCCACTCTAACCAATTTGTAGTGCAGTTTCATTTGACTCAAATTGGTAGACGAATTTTAATTTATATAAAGGTGCTCGTCTTCTGAATATCCTACTATATAATAGGAGGAGCTTTGTCTGTTTCTCTTTAATATCTCCAAGTCCCTTGAAACACAACAGAAGTTCTTCAAATTTTGCAGAGCGAATCCTCAGGGTCAAATACAGGTCAATTTCGAATTTCGTCAAGATCAGATTTTGCAATCACGACTTTTGACCCTAAAGACTCATTTTTTATTACTTTTTCCTATTAAAGTATTGATGCATAGAGATATGAAGGTAATGGAATATCATTTTTGTTTACTCTAAAGGTCTCGTTTCAATTTTGAGTTAATTAAGTGGGGCCACAGTGGTCAAGTGGCTAGAGAGCTTCCAAGTGGGACCTTAGTGGTTCAGTGGATAGAGCTATTCCAAGTGGAGCCACAGTGACTCAGTGGAGAGAGAAATATCAAACATGTGGGTTTTTTTTTTTTTTTTTTTGTATGATAACCAAATTTTTTAACACTTTAAATATTCTAGGCACGTGACCATACTGAAAACATGGCCACGGGCTAACCACTAGTTAATATATAAACTATTACGTT
This sequence comes from Dryococelus australis, assembly GCA_029891345.1. Classification (NCBI taxonomy): domain Eukaryota; kingdom Metazoa; phylum Arthropoda; class Insecta; order Phasmatodea; family Phasmatidae; genus Dryococelus; species Dryococelus australis. The sequence goes on from CM057008.1 coordinate 60,680,224, forward strand.
CATTACTGTTGACCACGTGACTTTGACTGATGTGAAGGAGCGGGAACAGATTTGGCAGCCTCTTTAACATCAAGGTCTTGATAGCCGATGAGGGTGAAGCGAAGTGAGTAGGTAGCAAGGGAGGGGGAAACGGGACAACCCCGAGAAAACCTACCGACCAGCGGCATCGTCCGGCACGATTCCCACGTGCTTACCATACATCCGGGATTATCCCGGACAGTCCGGAATTCAAGTATGTGTCCGGGGAAGTGTCCGGGATTAAGGAATGTCCGGAATTTCCGGATATCTGAGTGGAAGACTGGGCGGCCGGGAAATTTCGCTCTGTTTTGATTTAGCGGTTGGCAACATTGCATGTAGCGATGCTCAGCTAGACCGTCAAAACAAAGCAGAAGACAGTCAGATAGTCAGACAGTCGACATTGGCAAGCGCTCGTTAACAAGCCGTTGTTTACTTTGTTCGTTTTAAGATTAAAACTTTAGTTGTATCTGTTACGTGGTGAGTTGTCAGTTATTTGCTGGAAATGGCCTCGAAAAGAAAGTGTTCGTTTAATGAAAAACTTCAAAGTGAGTAAAAATTTCTCAAATCATGTGAAAACAGCAGTGCTCGAGTACGGTGTCTGACGTGTAGTTCAGAATTCAGAGGACGACTGAGAAACATTACACCCTTCCAACTCCATGGCAAAAGCAAGAACGCGATGGTACAGATTTTATCGCAGGACCCAGTTGGTCGTTTTTGTGCCTACTTTTAGTTGACATGTTTATTCTAAAAATAATAATGTAGAAAATAATTACGTTACTTGTAAAGCAATGTATTTTAACTAAGTAGGAAAAATTATTAATAACTAAAAAAAAAATTACATTTTTTATGTTTATTTATTAAAAAACACCCCTTCCAAAAAAAAATGTCCGGGATTGGAATCCAGAAATTATAGTAAGACAAGGGTTAGGTGAATGTTGGGTAGATGCGCAAGTCCCGGCCTACGTAGTGGGGGGGGGGGCGGAGTAGGGAAGGGATGTAGGTTGAGGACGCGACGTCCTGGAACAAGGCTGGGGAGTGGCGTGTTCAGTGCTGATAAGACGCCAGGCGCCTTCACTAGTGCTGGGGTAATCCTCGACAGTCGCCCTTCACGGCAGCAAGACACGCCTTCAGCCAGCCACGCGAGAATCTGAACTGCCTCTGCCTCTACCTCTACCGTAACGCGCGCGCACACACACACACACACACACACGTAACTACGACACAATTATTCCTGTCACCTGCATATAAAGGGCTTCCACGGTTTATTGAAACTACTGTAAACTTCGCGACATTATGGTTCAAGTCTGTTCACGATAAAGTAAGAACTATTGTAATCAACCGTAGGAAAAAGTCACTGCCCCTACCTGCATATATTTTAACGAGCGCCCTGAGTGACATACGACCAGTAAAGTTGGTAACGATGGATGGGAAGTAGTTCCGTATCCTAACGTCGAATAAAAAGTGTTAGGTAAAATCATTTGTGATCGCTTAAAATTGATTCTTTCACTTTCTGTTTTTTTTTTTAATGCATCGAAATATCAAAATGAGTAAATTTTTAAAGTATTTACTTACTTAATAATTTCACAGTTTAATTTGACCGACGCATGAATAAAGTGATGAGGCCATAGCAATGTTAATCTTACATAAGGCGGAAGAATACACAACGTGCATACAAGTCGATTCTAAGCAGGGATTTCAAATGTGCTCATTTTACCGTGAATAGCCTATACCTCCAACTTTTCTGAAGCCATGCGTAAGTTCTACATTCTGGCTATTTCTGCGCCTCGTGAAAACAACTATCAACTACGCTAGTGAGTGAAGAGATTTGGGTGGCTCTTGACATTCAGGTCTTGAGAACCGATGAGGGTGAAATCAGGCGAGTATGGAGCAGCGCCGGAACACAAGGGCGGGGGGAAACGGGAGATCCCCGAGAAAACCCGCCGACCAGCGACATCGCCCGGCACGATCCCCACTTGCGAAAATCCGGGAGTGAACGTTAAAAATGCTAAACGTTAAACATTCTCTCAAATCTTTGTCTACTCCACCCCCGTCACGTTGTCAAATTTTCGCCTTCAAATATATTCGACAGTAAAATTTGAAGACGAAATAAACCCATCGAATTTTTCCTTCAGACAAATAATTTATTTAAATAATCTCGGATTTGTCTGAAAATGTGTTGCAGTCAAGTGAGCTCCTGCTGCTGTGTTTCTATGTAGTCCATTACAGGAATAAATGCAACTATAGGCTATTCTCGGTGAAGTGAGCACTTTTTAAGGCCCTGCTAACTTCTTCCTTTGCGCCATTTTTTTATCTCTCCGCCACTTTATTATATGTGACTAATAAACGCAGTGTATACATTACACCAATCCTAAAAGTTCTCGTCCGATGCTGCAATAAAACGTATTTATTAGTGGTTAATGCGTCTTCGGGGGGGGGGTGAGGGGGGCCTTAAAAAGTGCCCACTTTACCGTGAATAGCCTATAATGTTGTTATTTATTCTAACGCACGCTTTTCCAGCTATAATAATGAATCATTTTAACGTCATTTTTATGTTTGACGGTTCAATATTATTTTTCACATAGTGTATTTTATTTTGTGGCAAGATTTATTTATTCATTTTAAAGCAAAGTCTATAATATTTATTATTTTCTAAAGAGAATTTTATTTTGGCCGTATATTTATATGCCTTTCTATTTTTACGTTTTGAACGTGTTCTTACAAGGCCATATGACTCAAAGCATTTTGAACGTGTTCTTACAAGGCCATATGACTCAATGCATTTTGAACGTTGTGGCAGTTTTAAGTGATTGTAGGGATAGGAAAATTCCACGAGTTCAATTACTTGTAGGCTAGGCTCCACAATACTGTGTGTACTAGAGCCTCAGATGTTTGTTCATTGGCTGCTGCTCCAGAGAGTGGCCAGTGTCACTTCACACCTGGCAGTATGGGACTCGCCACTTGTTTCCTTGCAAGTCTGATACTGACTTAGAGTCGTCCAGGGCGTGTCTAATAAACTGCGATCCAATTGTAAAGCTGACTTCAGAGTACGCGTGTTTGAAGTCTATCTTGTCCTGATATGAATTCGCGAAATTTTCCTATCCTTAGTCATTGGTCAGTGTTTAAAGAACATTCTTAAGTTAAGTTTTCAATGAAAGAGGGCGACATCTTGTTACGCGACGTCAGGCAGCCAGCCCGGGTGGGCTGTGCACGAGGGGTTCAATTTAAATTTTTAACAGGGAAGTTGGAACTAGAGACGAAGACTCGAGGTGTTTTGAAAGCAATAAGCAGGCCTGTATCAGCTCCCTCCACTTAGCTACAACACGCGAGATGAGATTCCCGTTAAGGTACCACTGAACTGCGGGCTAGCGCCATAAGCCGTTCGCACATTCACATTGAATAATATGGTGCCTAAGCTAACACATCCGAAACATTATAATTAAGCAGGAAGATGAGATAAAAGTTTAAATACTTTGGACTAAATACCGTAAGCTACTTATTTTTAGGATCGTATCAATTCATCAATTAATAAATGTTTAAATTATCCTAATTATTTTAACTTCTTCTACTTACATTTTACAATTAAGAAAGGTAATTAAATGAACGACAAATAAAGTCATCATGCGATTGACAAATAAAGATACTCTCGTATTAACAAAAATACGTATAGTGATTGTTAGTTGCAGTCTGGCAGATTGTGTTTGTGTTTGAAGCTGTGTGAGCTGCATGACAACCCTGCAGTACGATTTGCAGCGTGCAGTCGCATGCGAGATAGCCAAGTTCATTCGACTTCAATTTCGAGTGCTCGAGTCGCACGGGAGCAGACCTGAATGGTTTCAGCATACTAACACACCACTCGACTAGCTAGCTAGTATATAACTCGCATACGACTACAAATACCCGCATAACATAACAAGACGTCGCCCAGGGATGTTGCGCATCCGAAGTGATGCCCCGTCGATGTACCTCATCATCGGGAACTTCAACATCATCACAATTATACGGATGACGTCAGTTCTAGCTAAGAAATTACAAATAAATTATGGCACCTGAATTTCGCGAAAAAAATCTCCGCACTCGCTAGATTTCAATACCCTAGGGCATACCAGCAGTATTCTTTTAGTAGTATTGCCGGCGTGTGTTTGGGAGAAGATATTCTCTTACTTGACTGGCCAATCAGAATTAGGTTACTGGGTTACACGTGTGTGATTCGAGGACAGACTGTAACATCTAGATCAACCAGTTGCTGAAGTATATCTAAGCTATAGTGCTATGAAATACAACTGGTCGTGAGATATTTTCGCGAAATTCGGGTGCCCCTACAAATAAATTTTTTCACCTAACACCGTCGCGCTGAAACACAAATAATATACATACAAATTTATATACAAATTTTATATACGACAGCGCCCTAGATTTTATAAAAATCAATTTGGCAATTAAAAAAGCAGTGATCAAATTCGTTATTTCATTCCAGATCCACACAAAAAGTTCAAAACTTGACAAGAACGTAATGAATATATTAAATTGCGCTGTTGATTATAGATTATTTGAAACAATATACTTCGCAGAATACCAATTGATTAACGATTATTTAAAACAATTATAATTTTCAGATTTCAATTAAAGCATTTCATTTGATTAGACTTGTTAATAAGAGCAATTAAAAAAGGAGGGAAGATTTATGAGCCCAGTAAAGCCTCCTTTTCATAAAACTAGCACGTTAAAAGGTTCAATTAAAAAATACTGTATAAAAATGAAGTTTCTGTGGAGGCAGTCAAGCGACCTGTCAAAGATCCAGCCGAATAAAATTTTAATGAACGAGCACAATTACAAAGGTAGATTACGCCTAACGCGAGGGTGGAGATGCAGCATTTAAAAAAATGGGAAAATTCTTGGGAAGCAAACAAGACTAAAGACAACACGTTAAAACAGCATAAGGCACAACAACGATAGGTTTTAGTTAAAGGCGGAACCAAATTTAGGCTGGTGACCGAGATCACGATTTCGAAAAAACACAAACCTAACTGCATGCCCAAGACGACAACACATCTACGTCACACAAAACATTAACCAACTCAGATCCAGTGTACACATTTGTGTGCATTACGCAAGTGTAGGTAATTTTTGGTCTGTACTGTACACTGCAAAGCTCAATAACCAATGGTCTTTCATGTGGGTAAATGATTCGCCAACCGTCTTACTGTTCTAAGTCATAATTGGTCCATATAACTGTAGCAGAGCATATAGCCTACATCCCATTGGATGTGACAACTTAAGTACAGTACACGTCATAATTTTCTTTGTTTGCAACACCTAAAACCATAAATTAATGAGGGTCTGAAATCCCAGTTGACACACAAACTCGTAGTACACGACTCGCCGTTTTAAATTGCTCAAACACTTGGTAGCTCAGGCGACGAAATACAATACAGGATGTCTCATCACGGCGAAATTGGCACTCTTAGGGCGTTTACACACAGAGAAACTACCGCCGACAACGAGATGACAACGCAACAGGAACGATAGTTGTTCCTGCAGAGACTACATGGTTCAATGTAATCGTTTATACTGAGGGAAACTGCAATAATACAGCAGCGCAACTGCCGGGAAACTCTCGCACTACCAGTTGCTTGAGCACGACCTGCTGTGAACTAGTTGCCCAGTTGCTTTGTTTGCGGTTCAAGATAGGGAACATGGCTGCTGCTGCTGAAGAAAAGAATGATATCATTTCGGTTGAAGAAATAGAAAAACATAAGTGTTTGTATGATCCTTCTGTGAAGGGACATTCGAAGAAACACACAACATACAAAGACTGGCACGCCGTTTCTACTGGACGTAAAGCGAGTGGTAAGTGTACACATAGAACAGTAGGTGGTATGTACTATAGGCTAGCCACGGTAAAGTGAGCACTATTGAAACTAACCCGTCTCAAAAAGTATCACTGTTCCTCGTTATTGGATAGACATGTAACACAAACCTCCAGCGGTTTGCTCCCGTGTAAGTTAGAAACGAGAGAAATAAATTATACATGGTGGGAGTGCTGCAATAATCTGGGCATGAACATAGTACATAGGCTTATGGCAATGTTATTTTTTTTTATATACTGGAAGGATACATTGTGGGAGTAAAGTAGATATTGAGCAGGGCTTTCAAAAGTGCTCTCTGTAACGTGAATGACGTATAGTACTATAGTGAGATGTTAAATAGAATAGGACGTTGTCAATATTAACAAAGCTTGTACGTTTGTATTAGGTATTATTGGAAGGCAGTGTTTATTAGGAAATTATAGGCACATAACTGGTTACGTTTGAAACAGTTAAAGTTATGCAATTTCTCAATAAAAGCTGCATTATTATATTTACACTCGTGTAAACAAACCTATTCTAATTACCGGTTATTGTATTTAACAAGAAACATATTAGTCAACAGTAAATATAGAAATTGAGGTGCTGTTCTAGACAAGTAATATAAAGAGGTTACATTGTAAATGTGCCATTGTTTAACAGTAACTCTGTTTCCTACAAACCCATCAGCAATTTTCCTTTGTGAAAATTGTGAGTAAATACATTGTAATACGCTACCACCTTTTGCTGTAATAGCCACGATTGTTTTTTTTTTTAATTGTAATATTGGAAGAAGTAATGGTGTTTAACATGTATCAGACGCCAAGTATTTGTTACGAATTCGTGTAGTGGTTCATGTTGTAAGATAAGAACTCTCAGGTAGCAGGAGCGGGTAAAATGTGTGGTTTTTGTTTTAAATCGATACTGAAGGTTCATTATTATCGTATCACTTTTCACGTTACCAATGAAATTGTCCTAAAGAGCACATCGCACAGTACAATTCAACATTTGGTGATTACACATGTAGTGTAAATACAAGGTTATCAAATTGTAATATTAAAAAAAATACATCTTTTAAGGGAAGAAGGTTATAAGTATCATATTATTTTCCAAAAATAGACATCTGTAATCTCACCCCCCCCCCCCTCCCTCCAATGTTTTTGCCCTACCCAACCGCTACGTAAATTCCTGGCTACGCCACTTGTTTATGTTTGTTTTGGTATGTGTCGTTCAGTGTATGTAGTACTTGGATTCAAATTTAAATTTAGCGCCAACTGTAGCGAGTGCCATAGCCGGCGGCCATCTTGACTTGTTGTGCCATCTGCGTAGGAAAACAGTTAGTTACCACTGTTCCGTGTGGCTGGACGTCACGCAGCTGAAACGTATTATGAAATATAGTGTGTGAAACACAACTCTCTGGGTACTTGAATATCCTCTACTCCGAGCGACTCTAGTCAGCAAGAAATAAAAGGGACGATGGGACCCTGTCAAGTGCAATCACGTCGAGTAAATAAGTTAACTCTCTCTCTCTCTCTCTCTCTGTCTCTCTCTCTCTCTCTCTGTCTCTCTGTCTCTCTCTCTCTCTCTCTCTCTCTCTCTCTCTCTCTCTCTCTCTCTCTCTCTCACACACACACACACACACACACACACACACACACCATGACGGTAGTCTATGTTTGGCCCGAGCATGTAAAGTCCAGGCTGCTGCCAAATGAATTCGTAAAATACACGTACGCCTGGCGGGGAGGCGGACATGTCTACTGCCCCTGGGGAGATAGCGCGCGGCCCGGAGGGGCTGTCTCGTGACAGAGAGCCGTTACACTACACTCGAGCTGGCGGCGCAGTCTTGTTCGTAGCGGCAGCTGCAATGGCTCTCAACTCGACCGACCACTTCAATTACTGCGGCGGGAACTGCTCCGATATCTACTAGTCTGCCATCCCACGACCCTGACCACAGTCGCTCGCACGTTACTGTCAGTGGGCGGGCGGGAGGCTGACCACAAGGCGCTCACACACACGACCTCCTTCGTGACCGCACGCTAGCGCGCCCGCCAAGGAGGACAAGACGCGCGCCATAGAGGTCGGTCTTCCCTCCACGACGGGACACTACTCGACCATAGAATAAACATCTAAACATCAGCTACATGCATAGATTAAACATGAGGTAGATCAATTCTTCGTCTTCTGTTGCATGTACCCAACACTGACCTAAGCACGGCCGTAGTAGACAGGTCTGGACATTCGCCTATCGAACAATGCTAGCGAATTGGCCCCCTTATTGACTGATTTAGTTCATGCAGTAGCCGCAGAGCGCTGCAAGCAAACTAGTGTTGTTAGCATTGCTGGTATAGGGATAACACCATAGAGATGATAATGTCGTTTTCCCATTTTAAGAAAAAATTGCGATTCCCCTCCCTATGCTAGCCATGTAAACAGCACTACTTCGGTAGCTGCGCTCTGCGGCTGGGTTCATTAACTAAATAGGTTAATAAGGGCGTCAACTTTTCAAGCTAGTGTCCAGACCGGTCTTCTACGGCCGTGGTGCCAACATGTCTACAGAAAACGACGTGGTCTGGATTTTAGGTTCGAAAACTGATTTGTAAACAAGTGCTTAGAAATGTTTTTATACTTCCTATTTCCAGTTTATAACGTTTTTGATTACATTCAATATAGTAGAGATATTTTAATAATATAATAGTGCTTGTCATTCAAAATTTAAGATGTAAACAAACACGTTCATCACTGTTGACCATGTGACTGACAGTTGTGTAGGATTAGGGTAGGTCGATGTTGGGTACATGCGCAAAAGACGAATAGCGGTCTACCTCATCTTTAGTCTATGGAATAAATATGAACTAGATCCATAGACTAAACATGAGGTAGACCATAGACTAAAGACGAGATATCTTAATTTTTAAATGAGAAGTATTATTATATTAACAAAATACCTTTAAAATTTTGAATTTAATCAAAAAGCATTAAAAAATTGGTTAGAGGAAGTATAAAAATATATCCAAGCACTTGTTTACAAATCAATTTTCTAATATAAAATCCAAACCACGCCGTTTTCGCTAGACGTGTTGGCAGAACAGCAGTCTAATGTTGGGACAAGGAGATTGGTTGTGCGCAGCCAGCGAGGTCTGCATTCTACCTTATCTTTAGTCTATGGGGTAGACCAATTCTTCGTCTTCTGCGCATGTACCCAACATTGACCTAACCCAAAATTACACGACTGTGAAAGTTGCATGGTTAACACTGATGAACTTTCTTTTACCTTAATTTTCAAAAGACAAGCCCTTTGATATGAAAAAAATTATATATTTACCAATTCCAAATCAATCAAACGGCAATGCAAATTGGTTTGAGGAAATATAAAACAATATCAAAGCACTTGTTTACTAAACAGTGTTTTAACCTCAACTCCAATCCAAGCAGGTTTTGCTATTCCTGTTGGCAGGATAGCAGTTCTATGTTGGGACAAGGAGAATGGCTCTGCGCAACCAGTGTGATCACTCTACCGCATATTCACTCTGCAGTTTCGTCTTTAAAGTGAATAAGGCCGTGGTTACACGAGGACTGTTAAACACATTCAGCTACATACATTCGGTAGCCACGTCTGAACAAGTTTAAAAACAAAACGTGTTTTCGCGGTTACACGCCCAAAGCAGAATGAATTCAATGGAAATTCTAACCTCAACAAACAAGAAACTTAAAATGTATGATATTTTTAATTCTTATGAAACTTCACTTTTACTTGTAATGGCATAATGGGTGGGTATTAGTACATTCAACCTTAAACATAATTGCAGAAATTCCCGCCAAATTCAGCAATATTCATTAAAATGCTTGTTTACCTGGAAGCAGCCAATAGGAGCGCAGCAGAGAAGAGAAGTTGTTCGAAGGTAATGTGTAACGTCTTCAATATCTGAACTTGTGAAGTAGTGAAGTAGTTCTGCATGCACGGCCTATGATCACACTAGCTGCGCTAAACAAGTTTCCATGTTCCAACTTCGAGCTTCTTTTCTGCCAACACCATTATCACGAACTACGCATCATAAATGGTTCGCCGGTCGAGTACTCTTACATAAGAAGAACAGCCACTCAGTTTCACTTTTACAGACTTCTCTATTCTGTGACTCGGCCAGGTTTACACGTCGAGTTCACTTGTTAATGACCGTTCACGGTAAATTAAGCATTTTATAATTCAACCTTTAAGAATAACTACTCGTAACTGTAAGTATACTCTAAACTTGAAACAGTGAGAATTAAGAGTAATGGTGCACTCGAAACGTATATTTATAAAAATTTTTGTCATAACTGGTTTTACAGAGGATTTTTTTTAACTTCTGGTTCGGCAAGATGAATAATTTTGCGCACTTTCTTACATTGTTACAAATTCACTGTGTTTGTTAGTCTCGAAGCACTGATTGAAGATAAGAAAAACAAGAATTCTTTTTTTTCTTCTATCAGTGCGTCGAGAATAACGACGGAAGTGAATATCAAACAACGTAAAAAGGCGATGGAAATTATTATTTGCTTCTTGTCGAGCCAAAAATTTCGACAAACCCTTTGGAAAACGACTTATATCGGAAAACGGGCAAATATGCTGCTTTCATGCACCATTCCCCTTAAGCCAAAGCAATGAGAATAGCGAAAATGGTACGGCCAATATTCAGCGCTAGATAACTAAGTAATATGGTAGCTGAATTCCACTGATTTATTTGTGATTGTTGCTGAATGTCGAGAATTTCACTGCCATAAGTAATTTGCTATCAGTTCATTTACTTGATTCGCCCGTCGGCAGTAGGTTACCAACTGAAAAATCAAAGTTAGTTCTTTTATTTCTATTAAGACCTCCATCCAGTGTTGCCAGATGAGGAAAATGAAATTCTAGTATCGTGGGCCTTAAAAGTCTGG